>CM062258.1:46601529-47851529 GCA_031216405.1 Syzygium malaccense | reverse complement strand
AAAACTAGTTTTCAAGTTAAAACCATAACCCGTGAGGCAGGAGCTTAGCAAACCAACTTCGAGCTAGCTTTTGTTTTGAAAGCCTCATCATGAAGTTTTATGTATCTTAGGATGAGGTCATTGCACTTTGATTTTAACCCCCCGGTATGTTGAATTTTCAACATTTGCAATTAATGTGTTTTGATCTGAGTTCAGCAAATTTTTGTAGAAAATACAGACATGACCGGCATGTGTCATAGAGTCTAAGTGGATACCCCATGTTAATTTTCTTTTCACTTTGAGCTGACTTGGACTAAACGCTAATGTCGTGTGATTGTCATGAAAGCAATTTATCAAGAAATTATTCAAATTTTAATGAGAGTACGTTAACTGCAAAGGAATATTAATTTAGCTCATGCAATTAACGGATTTAGGTCCACTAATATGCATGACTAATTGTAAAATATATTGAAGTTTACTGACTAAAAAATGGAATTTACTCTTCATAAGTGGACACACTCAAATGGGGTCCATCCTTGCAAGTGAAGCCGGATAGATTGCAATCGTTAATTATGTGAGCCCACACATGCGAGTCTCACTCAATCAACGGGTATAATTGCGCCCCGGTCCTATGAATTTCTCCTCGTACACAATACTTGCAAAGATAAGACCATATGCCTGATTCTGACCTCTGGTGACTCCTCAAAACTGCAAACTTTGACGTTGTTGCCATTCCTCACCAATCTAACTCAAACGGAGTTCTTTTCTCCTGCTTCTCTCGGTCACCCTCACGCCTTCCGTTCCCCAAGTTCTAGGCTTCTAGCTCATAAATATTGCGGTGCGGTTGGATTTGAGTGTGCCCCTTTTTCTTTGCCCCAATTGAAAGGTCTATACATACGAAAGTTCTCCGTTTTGTTTCCGTTGACGTTTCTTGATTTGGTAACGAAGGCATTGGGTTTTTGAATTGGGTTGGAAATCAGTTTTTTTTTCATTTTCTTTGTAAATCAGGCGAAGAAGAAGGAGAAAGTTCGTGAATTGTTGACGTGAACACCGGCTGGCCTATGTGGCATGGTCGGCACTGACATAGACAATTTTTAATAATATTTTAATAATATTTTAAATTTATTTTTTGAATTTTTCTTTTTTCTCGTTTCTTTCTTCTTTTTCTTCTTCTTTTCCGTCCCTTCCTTCTTCCTCTAGCTGGTCTAGGGCTAGCGAGGTCGACCTCGCTAGCCACTAGCGAGTCTTGCCCTCACTAGAGGCCACGAGGTCACAACCTTCAACTTGGCAGCCTCTGGCAAGAGCTCAAGCCTCGCCAACCCAACGTGAGGCCACCCTTGCGACCATCCAGCATGGGCGAGCCTCGCCACTAGCAAGCGAGGTCGACCTCACCGGCCCTAGCCTTTGGCTAGTTGCTGAGGTCCAACGACCGGTTGGAGGAAGAAGGAAGGAAAGGAAAAAAAAAGAAAGAAAAGAAAAAAGAGAAAAAATAATTTTAAAAATATTATTAAAAGTTATCTATGTCAGCATCAATCGTGCCTATGCTGACAACCGTGCCACGTAGGTCGGCTAGCGTCATAGTCAGCAATATATGATCAAAATTAACCAAAAGGACTGAATTGGTACTACTTCAAAAGGTTTATGATTAAATTAATATAAATTTAATAAATTTAAAACTTTTCGGGCACTTTTCCCCTACTCATTGGTCTTCGGTTTATTTTCCAAAGTGGGGGGACTTGGGTTTTGGGGGCATTGATTGACTTGAAGTCAACATCTGGAAAGCCATCTAGATGGATCCATCATCCATCCCTTAATACACGCACTTGTATGGACACTCCAATTTGGCCTGCGTTGTACTTTCCCTGTTTTTAGTTTCTTGACCAACTTCAATCAGGAAAGTAGATTCCATATATTTTAAGACAGTATTGCACCCAATGAAAATCCAAGTAAGGACTCCCATTCTTATCTTGATTCCAACGCGGTGACAATCTTTATTCTTTATATGGATCGAATTTTGTTTACCAGTTCAAATTCGAAACATATTCTTTCTCTGTATTTCCTTTATCATGTTGCTTTCTCCGTGTCTACGATACACCGCCTTCATCTATATCCTCCCTAACCACTGCCCAATAAAATTATATTTTGACGATCCACACCTCTAATTTCGTCTGCACTATATCTAAATGTGCGGCAGAATATGCAATTAAGTGCGAGGTCCCAATAGAAGGCAATGTCTATATTTACGGTATTTTCTTGCTAGAGATTTTCACGGGATTGTATGCCACCAATGACACATGGAGAGACAATTTGACTATTTATAGTTTTGTTGCGGTAGTTTTACCGGAATGAATGCAGGAAATGATGGACATATCCTGCGTCGAAAGAGAGAGAATCATTTGGACCCATATAATCCTCAGCTAGCTCTCCCAAAGTTACGGTGAGGCCCGTGATGCACGGGTCTTGAGCACTGCTATGATGTTTCTGAGTCAATCTTAGTCATGAAGTTCTTTTGTTGGTATTGATACCGATTTAGAAGAAAAAAATCAATCGATCATGGGCTATGGAAATCTTAGAGTAATATCCACGATAAAGCTTCTTCACTGCATAAATAGTTGTTCTCAGATTTTCCTTGATCTCACTTTAGTAATTGTGTAAATATCTAACAAAAAGAAAAGAAGTGACATTGTGTGGGGTTTCACTCTTGTTAAATCCTAACTGGTCTCCTTTCTTATTGGAAATTTATATTTCACGCTTTCTTGTCCAGAGGTTTCCTAATTCAGAGGAGAGTTTGGGGTTTCACTCTAATGTCCATCCCCAATTTGATGTACGAAATAATTGGATATCGGTAATGTCGCGGTAAAGCAAAGTTAAGTCAGTTGCAAGCTTCCTAAATGAGAAATGTTCTTCTATTTAGAGACACAGATATGGTAATCTGGAACAAGAAGCTACTCTTTTTGGACTCAGTTTTCTCGTGTAGAATCTGTCGAAGGTTAATTTCCATGCCAAGGGTGGTACACCAATGGTTTGGTAGATTAATCTTACTCAATTTTGGTGATGTAATCGTGTTCATCTGATTTTGCAGTTAAGGATTGTTCCAATACTTGTAAGCATTTCGCATTCTTTACTTCCACGCTGCTAAAGATGAAATTCCACTTTTCTTCTAATTAATGGAGAACCCTAACTCCAAGCAACTGTCAACAGTCCACAAGAAAATACTTTTAATCATGTTTATCTTGTGCAGTTTCATTCTCTGCATATAAAAGTCGTTTAAATGAAGTTAAATTATTCACAAGAAAATCTACCCGCCAAATGCATCTCGAGCATCATTGACCAATAAATACTTGGAGGATAAACGCAAGCCAGAATCAGTAGAGGAAGAAAAGAACCGGGAAGGAATTAGAGATGGAAGCGAATGGGTCTGGTTGCATTACAAGGAGTAATTTGACCTACTTGGTAATCCTGGTATTACAGCCACTGCTAGCTTACTTGTTCATTGGGGTGCTGCCACTTCCAACACGATGCATCAATGCTTTAATCAAAAGCTGTTTTCCTTGACAATTCAGGGACCACTTCGGTCAAATATGTCTCCTGAAAATCAAAAGACATGTCCACATTCCTGAATCAAACAGAGCCATATATGCATGACGAATAACAGAATCGTAAAAAGGCTTGTTGACCAATTTATCTGTCAACCATTCAGACATCGTTTTTGGAGATGTTGAACTGCCTTCATTTGCCGCCGCATTAAAATCACAAGGTGAGAGCACCGTTATAGTTCCATTCTCAAGATGTCGAAAGACGCACCCGATTCTGTAGACTGTTTATGGGTGTTTTTACATCTTCATACGTATCTATAAATGTACATTTCAGCTCCTCGGATATATAAGATTATATCATCCTAAAAGATGTTCATCGGAGCATATTAATCGCTAGTAAATATTACTACTAAGCGATTCTTTTTTTTCTATAATTAATTAACTCATTAATGGTTAAAGTACGGTGAAAAGCAGCTAAATTATGCTAGAGGACTAGGAAAGGACGTTAATTTGATGAATTGCCGTAGATAATATATAAGGTCAACGGACACTTGCGATCAATATTCAAGTATAGTGGAAAATATTAAATACCATCATAATCCAGTGCATAATCTATTAACGTGGACGTGAAGGGGAGTTGATGATACTTTGTGTACTCTTTGTATGACCCTTTCTTAGTTAAGTGTGTAAATGCTATTCTGATTAGACGTCTTAAAGGATTTCAGGTGAAACACATGTAAATCGACAACGCGAGCCTTGTGCAATGTCAATGCATGTCTTTTGGAATCTCTTTCTTTAACTTTTACTTAGATTGGTCAAGGGAAGAGCAACTCAGCAACTACCTTGAGATGTGGGGTCTTCCCATATGATTATAATAATCATACACTCGAAAAAGTCTTGCGTAAATAATGTTTGCGATTTCCTATGCACATTAGTCAATAATCACGTCTGAAAAAGTTATGGTAGGACACCTGTACAAAATATATTATGGGAACTTTTATTTTCCATCTTTTTTAGTGCTGCTAGTCCGCTTTTTCCTGTAAAAACTTAATTACTCCCTATCTTCTTTCTTTTTAATTTTACATGCAGGTTTGAGTTAATTTTGAAAACTTTTTCAGTTGTGATTCCAAAAAAAAAAATGGAAGACCTAATCTTTTCCACTTTTCAATATATATTTGGTTTGTGGAAAAAAAATCGATGAGAATGGAGATTTTGGAAATCATATTTTCATTTTAGGCTAAGAAAGAATGAAAACGAAAAATATTTATATTATGTGAGATTTAATGAAAGCTCACTTATCTTATTTTCATTTAGATATTGTTTCCAATCATCTCCTTTACCCATCGTTGTTTTTTTTATTACACAGTAATGAAGGCAGAAATTTTGACAATTCTCATGAACTAAATATATCTATAGTTGATGTTGGTTTCTATGTACAGATTTTCGTTAGGATGAACATTTATTAGCTATAGAAGAATAGATCTACATCTAAATGTCTTGTGCAGGTAACATTTATGGGCATTTTTGTCATGTTGTGGGCTAATTCACAACAAAGTTATCATGCTCAAACAAACGTGACCGTTGATCCAATAACCGTTAATGATTGTCAATAAACATCTAACGATCATCGTCCGTCATTGAACCTCTCGTGCTAAGATTAATAATTTTGCCTTGGTTTTTGCCCACGGCATTGTACAGGGGCCGATTCTTTTCCAAGGAGCTCAATGCAAATTTCACAATATGTGAACAATATAATCTACGATGACACATAATGCTCATATCTGTCTTTATATATTAAGAACAATATTTTATCTGGTTCGAGAGAAATAGAGAAATTATACCTCATAAACTAATGTGAATTCCCCAAGGAAAATTAATTATCCAGACCGCGTACACTGTTGCTCCTCATAAGTTAAAAGACACGGGAATCCTTTGTGAATCCTACATCCAAATGACTCCATTCTGACAAGCGA
Organism: Syzygium malaccense; assembly: GCA_031216405.1. Lineage (NCBI taxonomy): Eukaryota > Viridiplantae > Streptophyta > Magnoliopsida > Myrtales > Myrtaceae > Syzygium > Syzygium malaccense. Next base: position 47,846,041 of record CM062258.1, on the reverse strand, counting down.
CGACCACACCAAAAACTAAAAGTCTCTTTCGTTTGTAATTAAAGTCCAACTTTTCTATTATTTCTTCTGTTGACATTTGACTTTTTATTTTTGATCGAAAGTTCACTATTGACTTTAAAGACTTGGAAAGTTAAAAAGTAGACCTTGGTGTGAGGCACACTATCTTCTTTTCTTTTATTATAGCTTACGTCCAAAAGTAGACCACAAGCTATTAAATTTATAATTTAAGATTAAATGATTATTTTGTATCAAGAAAAAAAAACGACCAAATTAGGTAACCAGTATCGCCGTACTTTTCCAAACTTATATCGGAAATGAGAGACTTCCGGTAATTGGGTGTTTAACAAGTATCCTGTTAATTAAATGCTTATTAAAATTGGTATACGGTGTGCGATAAACATCTTCCTGATGGATTGTATATCTACCTTTATTTATTTATTTTTATTTTCTTATTGATAGTTTCATAATAGTGCGACAGTACTCTCTAATCAATTTTATCAATTGCAGTGGTTGTACATCTCAATTCCTTATCATTTGCTTCGACAACACATTGTTGGTCCCTCTCTTTCTCTATCTAATTGCAGTTACCCGTGCAGATTGTGTACAAACCTGACTTCTAAATACAGGAACGTCACGGAGCCATTTGAAGAAACCATGGTAATTTTTTCTCTGCCTTTTTATGCTTCTTCATACTAAATAAGTTATAGAGAAGTTTGTCCATTTATGTTCTGACAATATAACAATGTTTTACATTTTTTTCATATCAAATGCAGGAAGGAGGCTTGCGATGACAACTGTTGCAATGAAATTACATAAATCAATTTCTTGAAATTCTATTTGACAGTATTCAACCACTGATAATGAAGGTTCTTAAAAAGTTCTACGTTGCTAATCTGTTTAAAAAGATGATATTTTCTTGTTTTAAAAAAAACCTTTACAAGGTCCCAAGGTAGAATAAGAGTAAATACACTTTTTTGATATATTTTCTTTATATTTTGTATTTTATAAATAACCGAATTTTTACTACGTTTTCCATGAATTATGATGAAAGCGAAGATTAAGGTTGAGGTATGTATTTTCTGTTCTTAAATTCTTTTTTTCTAAATGTAATGGGGATTTGCTCATTTCAACAAGTGAAAAACGTAAGTGGCAATTAGGATTACATATTTTACAATGCCATAATTATGTAGTTTTCTATCAACTCAAATTGACTTTTTCACACTTTACCTGTTTGTCTTGACCAAATTAATGATGAATGACAACCAATGAAGAGCAATGTGGAAAGAACGAGTTGATGTTGAGGGTGCTTCGGGGTGGCTCCTGGTTGTGTCGTGCTTCTTTGGAATATGAGTGGTTGTGTTTGCTGTATGCGAAGTACTTTAGATAGGGAGTGGAGATCATAGCATAAATTAACCACTGAGGAACCACTTGTAATGGAAGGATTTTGCCTCTGCTTTGTCCATGGAGCACGGAGATTCATTGGCATAAAACTGTCTCATCGTAATGCAAGGTTAATTTTTTTTGTAATAACTTTGGGATGTATCGGTGACCATTTTAATCCCAGCCAGTCAGGATTCTCTCACAACTCCACAATACGTGCGGATGGATATTCGTCAGATTGACTCTCATGCGTATATGGCCAGACAAAGTCTTCTCCAGAGGCAGAATAGCGCGCTTCAAAAAAGAAGAAAAGCGCTCCAAAAAGAAAAATAAAAAGAAAAAGAAGAGCACTTTAATGACCACTGAGTCAAAAGAATAAAGAAAAAGAAGAAAAGCGCTTCAAACGGCTGTCCTGAAAAATCCACACCTTCTTATAAATCTCTTCACCGTTTCCATCGCCACTGACCTGCCTCTTTTTTCTTCTCCGCCCCTTGCTTTTCATCCCTACACGCTTCCTTGGGTTTTGAGTCATGAAACTTGTAAGCATTAGCTTTGTAGAGAACCAATCATGCCACTTGCTTCTTTGTATTGCTCTTGCTCTGCGCTTTAAACAAGTCTCCTCCACCACCAATGATACAGACAGACTCGCCCTGCTCGCATTTAAGGCAGGCATATCCGGAGATCCTTTCGATGTCCTCAACTCATGGAACCACAGCATTGGGTTTTGCTAGTGGTATGGTGTTATGTGCGGCCGGCGGCACCGGAGGGTCACGGTCTTGGACTTGCAATCACAAGGACTCTCTGAATCAATCTCTCCTTGTATCGGAAACCTCAGCTTCTTAAGGGTAATGCAGCTCCAAAACAATAGTTTCAATCAAGAAATCCCTCCACAACTCGGCAGGTTACGCCGCCTGCGTATCCTACTACTGCACAACAATTCATTGATTGGCGAAATTCCCAAAAACATATCAGTTTGCTCTAACCTTGTCCGCCTCATCCTTGAATCCGACCAACTAACTGGAGAAATTCCTAGAGAGCTTGGTTCATTGCCAAAGCTACGAGATTTCGCTTTTTGTCTGCTAATAATCTGATCGGGAGTGTGGCTTCCTCTATTGGGAACTTATCTTCCCTAGAGCAGCTTTTTTTAGCCTCAAACAACTTGGGCAGGAGCATTCCCCAAGCTCTACCCTAGAGCAGCTTTTTTTAGCCTCGAACAACTTGGGCAGGAGCATTCCCCAAGCTCTAGGCCACCTGACCAACTTACAAGTCATGGCCTTTGGAGGAAACAGATTGTCGGGTACGATTCCACCTTCGTTACTCAATCTCTCTTCGCTAACTGGGTTTGATGTTGGATCCAACCGGATACAAGGGACTCTTCCTGCAGACATAGGCCTCAAACTCCCAGATCTTGAATATTTTAGCGTTAGTGCAAACTAACTTGAGGGGCCGATTCCTCCATCGCTATCGAATTGCACAAACCTAGGCATGCTTTAACTTGGAGGTAACAGATTTTTCGAAAAAGTACCTTCTTTGGATAATTTGCATAAGCTTAGTTGGCTCCAAATCTTTGGTAATCAGCTTGGAAGTAGAAAACCCGGAGACTTGAGCTTCCTTTGCTCGTTAACTAATAGCACCAAGTTAGATAAGGTGGGTATTGATAGAAACAAGTTTGGTGGGGTGTTACCTAAATGCATAGGTAATTTATCCACCACTCTCACAGTATTTTATTTAGGTGGGAATCTAATATTTGGCGAGCTTCCAGAAGAAATTGGGAATTTTGTCAACCTGGAGACGTTGACTATGGGTCACAATAAGCTTTCAGGTGTTATCCCCTCTAATTTGGGGAATCTACATAATATAGGGAAATTGGGATTATTTGATAACAACCTGGGAGGGACAATTCCATCTTCTTTGGGAAATCTAACCAAGTTGATTATATTATCTCTTTGTTGGAACAACTTTCATGGGCAAATTCCTTCACAACTGTCAAACTACCGGTCTCTTGATGGACTTGATATCTCTAGTAACAATCTTAGTGGGGCCATACCTCCACAACTTATAGGTCTCTCATCATAAATTATCAAGCTAGACTTGTCTCATAACCATCTAACTGGGGTTCTACCCACAGAAGTTGGCAACTTGAGAACATTGAGTGAGTTGGATATCTCGAATAATTTGTTGGTAGGTGAAATCCCAAGTAGTTTAGGTGCTTGCACTGAACTAACATTACTGAGGATAGGGGGCAACTTCTTCCATGGGTCCATTCCTCAATCAATCAGATCGTTAGGAAGCATTGAAGAATTAGATCTTTCATGCAATAATTTGTCAGGTCAGATTCCAGAATTCTTAACAGTATTTCGCTCCTTGAAACTTTTGAATTTGTCATACAATAAGTTTTAAGGCATGCTACCACGTGAAGGAATCTTTAAGAATGCTATCGGTACTTCTATTGTTGGGAACAATGAACTCTGTGGCGAGCTGCCAGAATTTCACCTCCCCGACTGCATCTACAAGAGCTCTAAGAGTAGAAAAATCAATATAGTGATATTGTCCACTTCTATTATTTTCAGGGGTCTTGTAGTGGCTGTTATTTTTGCTTTTATATATCTTTGTTGGTTGAAGAAGAAAGTAAATGAACCAGTTTTGAGTTCGATGCATGATTCAGCTCCGAACATATCTTATGGAACACTCTTAAAAGCAACCAACAGTTTTTCTTCAACGAATTTGATCGGTGTTGGGAGCTTTGGTTCTGTTTACAAGGAGATACTTGGGGACGACAAAACTCTTGTTTCCGTGAAGGTACTTCATTTAGTCCGTCATGGTGCTCTAAAGAGCTTCATAGTTGAGTGCAAGGCATTCAAAAACATTAAGCATCGAAATCTTTTGAAGATATTGACAGTCTGCTCGGGTATTGATTATCAAGAAAACGATTTCAAGGCCTTAGTCTATGAATTCATGGAGAATGGAAGCCTGGAATAGTGGCTACACCCGAACACAACATCGTCTCACAGGAATGAGCTTTCGAAAAAGTTGAATTTCATACGGAGAATAAGTATTGCTATTGGTGTTGCTTTTGTACTGGATTATCTTCATCACCATTGCCACTTCCCCGTCCTTCATTGTGATATAAAGCCAAACAATATCCTCTTAGATGCTGAGATGGTCGCACATGTTGGTGATTTTGGATTGGTGAAATTCCTTCTTGGATCATCCCTTGCTACTATAGCTAACCAGATGAGCTCAGTGGGTCATAGAGGGACAGTTGGTTATACTCCACTAGGTAATCTATCTACTTTTTATTCTAATGATTTGAGCTCCATGTTCTTTTTTATGATCAACACTCCTATTTTTCATCTCCACTATGATCAAAATATGTGGTAGAATATGCAATGGGATGCGAGGTCTCAAGAGAAGGTGATGTCTACAGTTACGGCATCCTCTTGCTAGAGATGTTCACAGGACTGAGTCCCACCAACAATAGATTCGGAGACAATTTGACTCTTCATAGTTTTGTCACAGCAGCTTTGCCTGAACGAGTGTTAGAAGTTACGAATCGGATTCTGCTTCCAGAAAGAGAGAGTTGTTTTGACCCTGATAATCCTCGGCATTGGCTTTCCGAAAGCAATGTCATATTTAAAGAGTGTTTGGTTATGATATATGATATTGGGGTCTCTTGTTCCAGTGAAGTGCCCGGAAAACGGATGAGCACCAGCGTTGTTGCAAATCAGCTGCAAAAGATTAGGGATAAACTCTTTGCATTGGGTTTACATGAACAAGATGGACTACCACAGGTATACGATAAGTTTCTTAACCTCTCGTCTTCATTATTTTGTTTTGCTTATGCTAGTGCAAACATACAGGTAAAATGTGGAGCAGAATAGAGAATCGATCATGCATTTTCAATTGATTGTCATTCCTCATCTGTATATGTCTTAAGCTGGCACGTGCACTGCAGTGCAGAGAACTTTTAGTGACATCTATTAAAATTGATCTCGAGTTTGAGAATACGACGAAACCCAACCTGAGTTGAGGTGTGGGAAAGTCTGGCCATATAAAGATAGTTCGAATTGGACTTTGAAAATGTGTAGCTGGAGAGAAGCAGACGTTTCTGTTGGAAGATGATAGTCTTATTATTATTCCTCATCAGCACAGATATTGCACTAGCCTATCATGATGCACAGTCTTGAGCATTGTTATGACATTTAAAGATCAGTCTAAAATGTTCACTTGTTTTATTGGTATGAAGCTCATTTAGACATATAAAAACTAATCAACTATCGGCTATTTTCAATTGATATCCATGATCATGCCTTTTCAATGTATGAACAGTTGTTCTTAGTAGTTAATTTTAACGCATTAACATTGTGTGGGGTTTCATTTACATAAATCCTAATCTGTCTGCATTTTTATTGGAAATTATCTTTTCCCTTGCAAATCCCGGCTCTTGTCCAGACTTTCTAACTCAGAGGAGTGCCTGGTTTCTTTCTACAGCTGAAGTTGTGCGAGACAGTTGGAGATGAGTGATGTTGCGGTCAAGCCAAGTATCTCTTTCAGATTCAGCTTCAATAAGCAAATGCTCCGTTTGGGTGAACAAAATGATAGTCTGGAAAATAAAAGAATATATAGCTTTCAGATTCAACTTCCTCGTATTCATTAAATCGAGGAACAGATCTGGACGATTGACATGTTAAGCAGGAACTTTGTGATAATTGTTTACATAACTAGTCTATTCCAATTATGATCTGCAGTTTATGATAGTTGTGTTTTTTTTGTGGATCTGCGGAGGCGCTATTTCTAAAGTACGCCACTTTCATTACTCTTATTTTGCCACAAATTTTCCTTATCTCGTTATGTCATGCCTCGAACCCCTATCGAGCACACAACACACTTCTCTGGTCGATAATGCGATGTCCCAGGGTATCGCCGACCCACTTAAACTTATCAGAGATTTATATCAATAAGCGGAAACTATAAATACCCGGACAAATAGAACTGGGGTAAACAAGGGAGAATGAACATATTTATTTCTCATCCAAACTTATATAATATTCACAGTTTACAAACCACCATATACATAAGTACACCGAACTATAAATCACCGATATTAAAAAAGGATCGATGACCTGGGTGTTCTATCACCAAAAATGGAACACCTCAAAAAGCCTATTCCCAACCCCTACACTAACCCCTACGTCTTCTACTTGGCGTCCACTCCGAGTCTGATTCTTCGTCCTCTGAATTTGAATTTCCCTGGACTGTCTGCTCCTCTGAGGATTTCGGCTCGGCTTTGCTCTCGATGGGGTTATTGATGTCACCCGATTCCGCTGGAACCTCATCCCGTTCCTCCTCGACTGGCTCCTCATCAAGCTCGTCCTCTGGCACAAACTCGGGATCAATCCACTGCTCATACTGGAGTATATACTCTTGCTCTTCTTCAGGCTCATCCTCCGGCTCATCTTCTGAGGCCTCTTCAAGTTCTGCCTCGAGTTCTTCTTCCTCTGGTTCTTCTTCTGAGATCGCCTCGAGATCCACGTCCATTGGATAGTACCCTGCCTGCGATTCTTTAGGCTCTAGTTCGTGCTCAACCCTCGAAGGCTCAAGTGTTGCAAGCGCTTGCTGCAGTCCAGACTACGCCAGACTAGTCTCCAAACTAGTCATCTCACCGTCAGGAGGAGGTATAGCAGACGGGTCCCAATCCCCAACTCCATCGAAGGGGACGTCAAATCCTCGGACGGGACCAAACTCGTTTATCCCGTCTCGGAAGAGCCACGCAGTGTAGGTATAGGACTGCCAGAGGGGTAGTCCTATGTCTACCCAAACTATTGTTGTATGCTTAACCCAAGTCATAGTCTCATCTATAGGGTACTCTACAATACTGTGGTCGGTGTGCATTGGTACTCCAAAACGCTTAGGTGGCAGCGGCGGGAGATTCATCGCTTAGGCTGGGGTTCTGAAATTTTTTGTTAAAACAACCATGAGAATACATCTTAGCAAGCACACATCCTAAACCCCACCTAGGCTATCACGTACCTCCAAACAATCACATATACAAATACACACTCAGCCATCACATAGCAGGCACATCATTAACACTTACCTGGGCCTTTCCAACGTGCAACCTGCACGTTAGCCACAGTAGTAAAATTTCCAATCACATGCGTGTTCTAATTTCATTCCACGCATTCATTCCCGACTTATCACATCTTTTCCACACAACTCGCCGGTGACCCGCGTAATGGTACCGCCTCAGGTTCACTGAGACTAACTCATAACAACACTTCAAGGCTCCCGTAATGGTACCACCTCAGGCCATGTATCTTGCCTGCGTAGTGATATCGCCTCAGGCTCAACATCCGTCACCTAGTGCACAATCTGCGTAATGGTACCGCCTCAGGTTGGCTATATTCACAACACTTCTCGGCTCGCATAGTGATACCGTCTCAGGCCATGTATCTTGCCCGCGTAGTGGTACCACCTCAAGCTCAACACCTACTACCTACGACACAACCCGCGTAATGGTACCGTCTCAGGTTGGCCGTCCTCCGGTAATACCGGGCATCGTCCCGCGTAGTCGTACCGCCTCAAGACGGATCAATTCCCCGCATAATGGTACCGCCTCAGGGATTCCCACAATCACACATACCACACCACACACAATTTCTCGTTCATTCACATGCTCAATACCCACTTGCCAATAAATTGGCCAATCACACGTGACCCGTGCACACATCAATTCACACACATTTCTCATGCTCAATAAGCATTCAACATGGCCAATTGATAATTAATTCAATTCGGCCCAAACGTCCACATAACAAAGCACATTTCAATCCGTCAAGTCACGGTACAACAAACACACATGGCCACTCACGGGTTCACAAACACAGCCATGTTATAAGCACAATTTCACCATTTTCTCACTCATTTCAAGCCATAACGAACATCACATTCCAACCATCATACCGTGCACTAAACCGACACCCCTTTTTCCCGAAATCGAGCCATACGCTCGTCAATACGAGCCCAATTTTCCAGCACCTAATTTAACATCATCTCAGCCCCGAAACATCGCAATTTCATCCTCAAATTAGTTAATATCAGCCCCTAAATCAATCCACACAATTAATCCATAAACAACCTCGAATTTCACTAGAATCGCGTCTAATTAAACCCGATTCCACCCCTAATTTTGTCCGTCGATACCCAAAGTCTTAAATAGAGTTTAGGCCGTGACTTACCCGAACTCTAGACTAACTCGGCTAGAGCGGAAAGGGGGAATGGCTGGCCGGCGGCGAGCGGCGGCACATGGCGGCAGCGAGCGGCACACGGTGACGGCGGCGATGGGCTGGACGGCGGCTTCCTTGCCGCGGTCTCTCACGGCCACGAGAGAGGGAGAGAGAGAAGGACGGCGGTGTGAGGGTGGTGGTGGCGGCGACGGCGATGGCACGGTGGGCGGTGGCTGGCGAGCAGCGGTGGCGCGGCCAAGGGCGGTCGGTTCGGTGATGGGAGGAGAGGGAGCCGAGAGAGAGAGAGAGAGAGAGAGAGAGAGAGAGAGAGAGAGAGAGAGAGAGAGAATGAGGAGAGAGAGAGAGGATTTGGTCTAAATAGTCAAGGCCAATATTTGAGGGGGCCAAATGACCATCTTGCCCTTCTCTCACAATCCAAATCAACAGCCTAGATTCGATATTATCTTGAAATCGACGGCCCGGATCGAATCTTTTCCAAAACATCCAAGGGCAATTTGGGAATTTCATAAAAGTTCAAGGGCAAAATTGTCAAACTCAAAAATTAGGGCAAAATAACCAAAATGCCATTCCCCTTTAACACTTGCCCTTTATAAACCTCCAAGGGTAAAATGGTCACTTTTCCATTTTCTTGCCGAATTTGAATTTTTTTTGAAGGATTTGGGAAAATCCAAAGCTGTACGTTCCAACCACAACGTCATCCTAACGTTTCGTCGTAACTTCCTAATTTTCCGATATCAAATTTGGGCTCTAATTAATAATTGGATTTTATTTAACGTAACTCGAATGTTTCTCAAACTAACGGGCAGCTTTTGGAGAAATTCGCATATTCGACCCGTGACTGATAACAAATCGAGTCACGTGCAAGTTTATTCGGTTCATGATGACTTCGGTTGTCATGTAATCGCGAGGTTCGATCACTAGTTCCGTCGGACACGATCGTTCGGTATAGGTTCTGGATTATTCGTCAATTCATTTCGTGGTCAAACGGAATCACCCGTGATCCACTCGTATGATAGTGACGAATCGGCCCATAACTACCCCAAGATCAGCCTACATTGGCTCAAAATGTTACCTCGACGATTCTGTGGTCGAAAATCGATTCACGATTGAATTTTCTTTGGTCGCACGAATTTAAATCCCTGATTAGCCTTTCCCTAATGGTTAGTATCCCAAGAATGATCAGTTCCAGGCGAGAATTAACTACAAGTACGTTCATAAAACCAAACATTTCATAAATTCCAAATGAGCAAATTTCAGGATGTCACATCGTTTGTTCATTTCTTGTCACGATAGAACTTGTTTGATGATACAAAATGTGTTGCTAGTGTCCGATATAAATTCTAACGAACCAAAAATCAACGTCACATACAATCATGTCCTCATCAGGGAGTATTAATCAGCTCAAGATCAGAACGAACTATAGGCGTTTCATTATGATGGAGATAATCCGACGCATGCAATGCTCTTAGTCTCTGAAGAGAAGACTCATATTCTTCGTCTTGTCACGTCCCTCGTTCCTTACCCAATCTTCCAAGCTTCCAATGACCAAAACTCCATAAACACCGGCCTCCAAATCGTGGCCGGAGATGGCTGGCACATACCCGAACAAAGCTCAGCTGCGCACAGCGACCCTGACCATTTTTACCTTGAAAATTCATCTGTAGTTTTCGAAAGGGCATTGATTGGACGCAACTGGAAGAGAATTCTCGGAAGGAGTTGAAGCAGAGGACTCTCATTCTGAAAATGGGCCAAGGATACTGATGACCACTTACACAGGTACTCCTAACAGCACTGCAAAAATTAGGCACCCACCAGTTTCAAGGACATCCTCCCTTTCCTCTTCTTGGATAGCTTTCAAGGACACACCATTCTAGAAGTAATTTGCTTGAACTCTTTCATATTTGGGATTGAAATTTTGTTTCATGATTAGCTGTTACTTACTGTGCATAAGTCTTCCTATTGAGCACCTCAAGTTATTAAAAACACACCTTAATTTCATTTATATTTTTCCTATGATTAGTTATTTTTTATAGTTTTAAGAAACTAATTTTCACACCAAAGCCTTAACCCGGGAGGCAAGAGCTTAGCAATCAACTCGAACTAGCTTTTGTTTGGTGAGTGAATTTCACTTGTAGTCACTAAGTTTCGATGTATATCTTATGACGAAGTCGTTGAACTTTGATTTTAATTGCCCAAGAGATTGAATATTCATCTTTTGCAATTAATGTGTTTCAACCGGAGTTCAACCACTTTTTGGTGTAAGATACCAACATGGCCACCATGCCTCATGAAGTCTAAGTAGATACCACTTTTTTTTTCCCACTTTGAGCTAACTTGAATCGTAAGTCAATATCATATGATTGTCGCATTAGCACTTTATCAAGAAGTCAGTCAAATTTCGATAAGAATACATGAAATGCAAAGAAATACCAAATTAGTATAACATTAACGAAAGCTAAAGTCCACTAATGCACATGATTAGTTGTAAAAATATATTGAAAGTTTATTGATCGTAAGTGAAAATTACTCATCAAAAGTTTTTCTGTTTTTGCCAAATTACTCGTCATAAAATGACCTGTCAAATTCATCACAACAACCGTTGATGACGTGGGTTTTATATGCGAATCCAACTCAATCGACGGTTACGATGGCATTGGGCCATAGACCCCAGTACCCAGAGATTTCTCGTCAAAACACCAGAGGGGAAGGCCACACCTGACTCTCGCCATCCGGTGACACCTCAATGTTACAAGCTTTGACCTTCTTGCCATCCCTCGCCAATCTCACTCCAACGGAGTTCTCTTCTCATTAGAAGAAGAAGATCAACTCCCAAGTCCTTACCGCCTTTTCCACCACCTTCAGCTGTCTTCCCTCTCTCGCTTCTCCTGCTTCTCTCGGTCACCCTCGCACTTTTCCATTCCCCAAGTTCTAGCTCGTCAATATTACTGTGCGGTTGGATCTGGGTGTGCCCTTTTTCTTGCCCCAATTCGAAGTTCCACACCCACACGGAAGTGATAGCTGGGCTAAATTCTCCGTTTTGTCTCCGTTGGCGTTTCTTGATTCGGTAACGAAGGCATTGGGTTTTCGAATTGGGTCGGAAATCAGGGTCTTTTTTTCGTTTCTAATCTGGCGGAGAAGAAGGAGAAAGCGTCCGCTTGAAAGCTCGTGAATTGGGTTTTTCTATTCTCAGAGTAGATAGAATTTTGGGATTAGGGTTTTTGAAGGGGCCAAATCTGAGGCCTTTAGATATTTGGAATTGATACTTTTTGGTGGTCTGTTTAGGTTGAAGAGTGTGGGTGTGGTTTTGGCAGGATTGAACAGGAGGAATCTGGGCTGCTGATGCCATTTGTCGATTGGCAATTGGGTGGATTTTTTTCGGTGAAAATTTTTGATATACGGAAAAAGTTTTGGGCAGTATAATGTCTTGGGCAGGCCCTGAAGATGTCTATCTATCTACTTCCCTCGCCAGCTATCTTGACAGTAAGCCTTTGTTCCGATTAAGCCATGCATGATCGTGTTTTTCACTTGATATCATTGCATCTTGGCCACTTGCCTATTGCTTCCATGTCTTACGGCTGAATTTTAGTGACTAAAGACCACCTATTAGGTGCAGTAAGAATGCCTTTTGAGCTTGGTGTATTCTGGGATTGTCCTTTCTTTGTATGTTTGCCAAGATGCCATTATCTATAGTGACTGTGTCTGTTGTCTAAAACTTCTTATAATGATGCTTCAAGTGATTTATAAGGTTGAGGTCTTAAAGCAAGACCATAGTGAGAGGAGGATGTCTGAGTTGAGAGTTGACTTTTACTTGATATTGAGTTATTAAATTTGGTGTGGAAGAAATGCTTTGCCTGAAAAAAATGATAGGATGAGCTATTTTTCCCAAAGAGAAAAGACAAGTTGACTCAGATGAGTGAGCAACCACACATTCGAAAATTGGTTCATGTGACTTTCACGTTTTCAATGCAAGCTCGTGCTTTTCCAAATCTGGCAAACACATGATTATACTTCATATTAATCTGTTGCTATGTTAACATGCCTGAGAAATTCTTTATTTTTGCTGTCATAGTCGTCCTAGTCGTCATCATTGTCTTCATCTTAATCATCTAAAAAGCCTTAGCCTTGAGTTTTTCAAGCTCTATCCCAACCTTCTATTCTCCCGACCAAGAAATGTTATGAAAAGCAAAACATATGTAAACTTGTTTATGCCATTGATAAATCGAGTTGGATAGGTATTGATTGTGAGTATCCAGGTCATTAGTCACAGTACTTGCCTTTCATTCTTTCCTTCTAGTTGATGTGGCAATTTCTGTTTTTGCTGATGTGTTCATGTAATAATTTAGAGTTCTATGTAGTTGAAGGATTTTACACCCTATTAATGCCACAGCATAGCAACACCTTGTTAAATGTTGCACTGCCATTTACTGGTGGCACAAACTGCTTGATCTTGGTGGGGTATATTTGAGACTGATCTTGAAATTTACTGTAGAATTGAGAGTTTTTAAAATTTAAGATAGAAAATAGAAAACCCTTAAAGTGTAGGTTTTTCCTGATAATTAGTCAATATTGTGCTTGTTATGATTTAAGGTTGTTATAATTGGGATCCTGCTTACCTGCTTAGGACAGATGGGTTGTACGAGGGAATTGAGAGCTAGGATCATAATATCTTAAAAATCTAGACAAAAAATATGAATTTGGAATTTTTGTTTGAAATTTCCTGATTATGATGACCTTTGAGATCAAAACTCTAAAGATTGTGACTTTGAGGGTTACGTCATCTCTAAACTAGAATTAAACAAATCTTAATATTTCTATCACATGAAATGTCAACATAATTGAAAGATATAGAAATTGGATCAGTGGGATGGTACCAAATTACACTTTGGATTGGGATCATATAAAGATCCTAATAAGTTAAGATCCTACCAATGACTTGGATCACCTCTTTTGTTTTGACTAGATCAGGATCCTAGCAACCATGTTATAAATATTAAATTACTTCGAGAACTATGAAAAGTTTATGGGAGTTTGCTAACATGTCTGAATATGTCACGTGGAGATGTATCAAGTCATTGTTTTTGAGTGTCATTTTGGTAGTCAAGCTAACTTTTGCTTGAGATATGAGTATGAGATGGTCTATATGGGGGGAAGCTTTTTTTCTTGGTGCTCACTTGGCGGTATATCTTCCACAGAAAAACTTCTTGTGTTGCTGAGGGATGGACGGAAGCTCTTGGGGATACTTCGTTCATTTGACCAATTCGGTAGATTTTTAAGTTTGTTTCTCATGTTTAAGGTGCTGTTATGATCTTGGGTTGAGATGTCTTATGGTATATTCTTTTGACAAAATGATTTCTTTCATGCAGCAAATGCTGTTCTTGAAGGTGCATGTGAGAGAGTCATTGTTGGTGACCTATACTGTGACATTCCTTTAGGTCTATATATAATTCGTGGGGAGAATGTTGTTTTAATTGGCGAGCTGGTAGGAGAAATATGCAGTGATTCTTTCTATCCTGTAGAGTATTGTATTTCATGCTTTTAAGGTTTTGCTATTGTTTTACTAGGACTTAGAGAAAGAGGAACTCCCCCCACATATGACTCGTGTCCCAGTACCAGAGATTAGAAGGGTAAGCATGTGGAATTTTTTTAAGACTTTTAAGATTGAGAAAGGGTTGTTTCTCATTTGGGATCTGCTGTCATTCGTTAAGGTATTCAATGTGGGAATGGATCTATTGTCACACTAATTTTTTTCTCCTTTGGGTTCATAAAATTGTGTGGCAACTTCAGTACACAAGGATTGCTTCAGGCCTAGTTCTGTCACTGACTTTAAGTGAACATCCTACTGGTTTTCTTTCCTTAACCAAAAGCCAGTATTTCCAAGAGTTTTTATGAGACAGTTCATAATTGTCAAAATGGCTGGTAGATTTGAACTGTTTCTTCCCATAGCAGTCTAATATAAATTAAAGTAGAAGTAGAGAGATTTTTTTGGTCGGCGAAACCGCTGTAGAGATGGAAAGATTTGGTCTTCGGTGTTCTTACATGTTATAGCAAAGTTTACCCGCATTGGCATGTTACTGTTCATACTAGGGAAATGCACTTAGATAGGCGAGATACGTCATTTTGTATGAAATTTCCCTGTGATCTTGTTTCAATAATTTGTGATATCCATGAGGATAATCGCGTCTGGTTTTTGTGACTGTAGGCACAGAAGGCTGAAAGGGAAGCTTCGGACCTCAAAGGCACCATGAGGAAAAGAATGGAATTCTTGGATCTGGATTGACGTATGCTGGATCGATTGGTTTTTTCTCATCGGCTCCAGCCATGTCCGCATAATTTTTAAATCGCGGAAATTGGGTTTAAAAAGGCTGCTCTTCTCTCTCTCTCTCTCTCTCTCTCTCTCTCTCTCTGGTATCCGTGACATCTTCTGAGTCGTGTCGTTGCTTGTAACAGATGGCTCTGCATTCAAAAATTTGGAATGTAATTGTGATTGCGATTTGATTGTAGATTGATCATTTTTCATAAAAAAAAAAAAGGGCTTAAGCTTCAGAACTTGGAAGTCAACTCTATCCTGAAAATTTGGCGATTGATTCAAATGATGACCGACATCGTCACCGGAGTATTATTGTGGAGCGGTAGTGCATCATTGCAGATTTATGCCCGTTTGGCAGCTTTAATGTTCGTATATATATCATGATTCGGACCCTCGTGGGGTTGAGATCGTTCGTTCATCCTGCTATGCTTATGTGGGGGGAAAATTATCAAATCAGTCCTAAACCTATTGTACGGCGATCAATTTAGTCTTAAATTTTTAAGTTTGCCAATTCAGTTCTAAACCTTTTAAATTCTTGCCAATTGAGCCCTTCCGATCAATTTTGGCTGGTCGGCGCTGACGTGGTAATTTTTTATTAATTTTTTTTAATTTTTTTTATTTTTCTTATTTTTTTTTCTTCTTTCTCCCCTTTGGCCGGTCCGGCGACCGGCGGCCGGCCAGAGGGGAGGGCCGGCCAGAGGGGAGGGCCGGCCAGAGGGGAGGGCCGGCGAGGCCTCTGGCGAAGCTCGCCCCGCCGGCCACCGGCAAGGGCGAGCCTCGCCGGCTCGTGGCTAGGTGAGGCGAGGCGAGGCGAGGCGAGGTCGAGCCTCGCCGTCGCGACCCAGGCGACGGCGAGGCTCGACCTCGCCTCGCCCAGCCAGGGGCCGACGAGGCTTGCCCTCGCCGGTGGCCGGCGGGGCGAGCTTCGCCAGAGGCCTCGCCGGCCCTCCCCTCTGGCCAACCGTCGATTGCCGGATCGGCCAGAGGGGAGAAAGAAGAAAAAAAAAAAGAAAAAGAAAAAAAAGATTAAAAAATTGGAAAAAAAATAATAAAAAATTGCCACATCAGCGTTGACCGGACGGTCGACGCCGGCCGGTGGCCACGTCAGCGCCAGCCGGTCAAAATTAGCGGGAAGGACTGAATTGACAAGAATTAAAAAGGTTTAGGACTAAATTGACAAACTTAAAAGGTTTAGGACTGAATTGGCCGCCGTACAATAGGTTTAGGACTGATTTGACAATTTTCCCCTTATGTGGGTGTGCACGCGTACGTATGGAGGGGAAGCCTGGCTTGTGATCGCAGACTGTTTTCTTCTTAAAATTCGTTAATGCAGAGCAAGAGACCCTTGAGTTGCAATAGGTGTGTATCAGGACTGGCCTCTAACCTTTACTTTACAAGGTGGGAGTTAGAAACAGTCATTGCACCAGCAAAGGCTAGAGGCCCATTGTGACCAAATTTCGGCCGAGCCCCTATTTGTTGCGTTGCCCATGTCAATTTCAAGCCTAGTCCTGGTTGAATCTGACCGGCGGAGGAACACGGTGAGTGCTTGGTGTTTTCCTGAAACTTTCTGCCCCTTTTCGAAAAAAGTAAGAAGAAGATGACCTCTACTGGACGGCACCCTCCAAAAGAGAAGTAAGGACAAACACGATTATCAGCTCACCCCCCCAAGTTTATGGGCCGGTTCGTGGGCCCGGCCCACAAAAGCCTAGAATATTCCAATTTGTTTTTTTTACGGTTAATATCACGATAAATCACAAATTTGTACGTATGTAACAAATTTACCTTAAACCCGGTACACTTGCGATAAATTTACCTTCCGTTAGTTTCTGTTAAATTTTACCGTTAAATTACAGAGTTTGATGACACGTGACAGTTGACGGATATACTAGTTCATGGTTTTACCCTCTGATTAAAACCGGTGTAATAATGTGTGGTTTCTCGTGATATTAATTTTATTTAATGAAAACTAACGGAGGATAATTTTGACAAAAATGTACCAGTTTGAGTTTTCAATGATAAAAAAATTAATTTATAGTAAATTTATTATATATACCGATTTGAAATTTTTTGTATCTTTCAAATTAATTTTAAGTAAATTTATTACTAATAAAATAATTTAAGATTATTCGTAATATTAATCCATTTTATTACTGAGTGGGAAACGACTCGGGCGAGTCGCGACGGTGGAGCTTGCGGCGGTGAACCGACACACCATTAACTTCGGCTTCTATTATAGTACCGGCTCACGCCCGAGAAACCATCCTCCGCAATCGCTTCCACAGCGAAGCGCAATCACCGCCGTCCATCTAGAAACCCGGGTCCCGCAAAGAACGGCGCGCGCACGTGAACGCTACTCCAGTTTCCCTTAGCGGGCGGGAACCGCCGCGAGTCCCGCAACTAGAAATACGACCGGGCGCAGCTGATAACCACCCCGAGCATCTCTTTCCCAGCGGCGACCGCGAGTCGACGTACGCTCAAGAACTCTCTTACTCCTCCGACACAATCACCACCGCCAGATCCACCGCACTCCAGTCTCTCTCTCCGTGGACTGTGTTGAAAATTTTGAATCGCCGCGACCAGCTGAGGTGGTCCCGAAGCTTCCCCCCCGCCCGGCCGAGATCGCCGTCGAAGCTAGCTCCCCTCCCTTCCCCCCGACGATGTCGCGGCGCGGCGGCCTTCTCGCGGCTCTCTCGCTCCTCTGCGCCTCCATCTCCGCCTCCTACGGCTCCGTCCACGAGTACGGCGGCGACCGGTTCGTCAGCAAGGGGAACGCCTTCTTCGTCCACGGCGGCAGCGAAGGAATCTACTCTTCCTCCTCCCCGACTTCCAGCCGCAACGACGCCGCCGCCGCCGCCGCCGCCGTTCCCTCCGACGGAGAGTCCTTCATCAAGTAATGCCCGGTTTTTCTCTGCTCGTTCCGAGCTTCTTGTTTTTTTTTTTTTGTTTTTAAGCGCATTTTGTTGCGTGCGTGACTGTGTTGGCTCCGTGGTGCTGCTCGACTCTGATCTCGCCGAGATCGGTGCCGATTGTGTAGTCGCAGCTTCGAGCATTGTTGTGTTAGCTGCGAATCTTAGGATTTCCTTGGGAAAACTTTTTTGGCGTTGCGAGTTCGTTTGGTTGATCGCTCATTTATTTCTTACGTGAATGCTTCGAGTGGAGGAACTAGTGCTGGCTTTGCAATTGATGTTGATTATTGAGGACAGATCTGCCCGTCATCTGTGATCGGCAATTTTCTAAAATATCGCTCTTGAACTTCTTTGAGTAATGTTAAGCGCCGTGTTTCTACTCTCTTTCCTTCGAGTGGGTAACTAAGGGAAAGGAAGATATCTGTTTCAGTAAGTTTCTGAAATAGTGCCTGTTCGTTAGTGTCACCTTATATAGTTCGACCGAATCTGAAATCTGCCGTGCGTTGACAACTTCATTGCATGATGGGTGGTGTGCCTGTGGTGGGGTAACCTAAGCAACTTTCATCTTTACTTTTGTGAGCTTGTTGTTGAGTTACAGGGGAAGTAGATCTATCTAAGCAGAACTGTTTGTACCCATGGATCTCTTACTTTCGAATTGATTCCCCGTTTAGTTGCGCTGACACGATGTTTACTTGAACAGATTTGAAAAGATTAAGTTCCGGAGACCCAAGGAATATGCAAACTTTAGTTCCGAGTTGATACAAGCCATTGTTTTTGAGGTGGAAGATAGGGAGACTATTGGGGGTTCAGCCTATGGTGGTCAAAGAGCAGTCTGCTGCACAGCTGATCTTGCTAAGCTGGGTGTCTGCAAGCAGGGTCGGATCATTCACCGACCTTCTATGAAGAACGTGGACTGGCCGCAAGTGTTTGGCGTCTCGTTTGGAATGGATGATCAGGTTGTGACGATGCCTGCGAAATCAATACCAATAACAGGAACTGGGATGTATAATTTGTATTTTATCCACTGTGATCCTAATCTCAAGGAGTTGACTATCGAGGGGAAAACAATTTGGAAAAACCCTACTGGGTATCTGCCAGGTCGAATGGCACCTCTTATGAACTTCTACGGTTTCATGTCCTTTGCTTTTGTGATACTTGGAGTCTTTTGGTTCTCTCAGTATGCCAGATTCTGGAGAGAAGTTCTTCCACTGCAGAACTGCATAACCCTTGTAATAACCTTGGGCATGTTTGAGATGGCGTTGTGGTATTTCGACTATGTCGAATTCAATGAGACTGGAATCAGGCCCATTGGGATCACCGTGTGGGCAGTTACTTTTGGAACTATCAAACGAACAGTTGCGCGTCTGATTATTCTGATGGTTGCAATGGGCTACGGCGTTGTTAGGCCTACTCTAGGTGGGATTACCTCGAAGGTCATTATGCTTGGACTGACCTTCTTTCTGGCATCTGAAGTCCTTGAGTTGGTGGAAAATGCGGGTGCAGTCAGCGATCTTTCAGGGAAAGCAAGACTTTTTTTGGTTCTTCCAGTGGGTATCCTGGATGCTTTTTTCATCTTGTGGATATTTTCCGCCCTCTCTGCAACTTTGAGTAAGCTTCAGGTACTTGGTTCAGATTTCCAAGTTTGTTTCTCCTTTGATTGCAAATTAGATTCATTTTCTTCAAGTTTTGATGTTTAAGGTGGTGCATCCTTACTTTCTTATGATAAAGATACTCCATCTGGGGAAGTAGAAAATGAAGTTCTTTGCATACCCAATATCGTCTCATGAGGGTTTTGTTCTTATGTGGTCCTACGTAAAGAAATGATACTAAATATGTTGTTCATGTTCTTCTAAAAAGTCATCATCACCACCATGTTGAACTTGAACTTGCTGACCTGAAATAAATAGAAAACGTCAACTGTAATCTGCTTCTGTGTCTGGTCAATTGTGATTGCTGCATACAATCAAAATCGAATTGTCTGTTTGATTCTCATTGATTGACCCTCAATCCCTTCACCTTGGCATTTGTGCTGGTAGGCTCAGTTTTAGAAATGCTGCATTGTGTAATGCCATGCTGATGACTCATATTGATGCATACATTACTACTTCATTTAGTAATTTAACTGGTGCTTGCTGATACAATGACAGGCTAGAAGGATGATGGTTAAACTGGACATCTACAGGAAGTTTACGAATGCTCTGGCAGTTGCTGTGATCGTATCTGTTGGTTGGTTATGTTACGAGGTAATAAATTAGATCACTCATGCATGAGTATGGATAGATCTGCTTTTCCGGGGACTGGATTAAGTAGGTTAATAATTTTTCAATGGCAAAGGAATTAACATTAACATAATCCATCATTGTAATATGTTTTGTTAAAATGCCTCCATTTCACAAATTTAAGCCTCTGGATAGATCACAAACAGAAGTGGGCACATAGTTCATGCATGATGTGACAGTCCGAGGTCCTATGGTCAAAGCACTGGACCCTTGTATACCTCCCAATACTAATTAATTAACAGTTTCAAGTCTAGCCAAATCCTTGCTTATGCTTGAGAAAGA
The DNA here is from genome assembly GCA_031216405.1 of Syzygium malaccense. Classification (NCBI taxonomy): domain Eukaryota; kingdom Viridiplantae; phylum Streptophyta; class Magnoliopsida; order Myrtales; family Myrtaceae; genus Syzygium; species Syzygium malaccense. The sequence continues at coordinate 47,825,640 of CM062258.1, read as the reverse complement.
AAGTTAGATTCTTTATATATCAAATCACGCCTCAGGCTGCAAGTGTGAGCTTCTAGGTGGATTGGAAGTGGTCACATAATAACAACAAGTGTTTGTGTTCTTATTGTTTGATTTCAAACAACGGTATGGATTTCAATTCAGGCACTAACATACCAATATTACCCTTGCTGAGTGTGAGGAAATGATGGAAAAATATATATTTCACCCTCTGCGTGAAGTTTACATAGTGTAACCATTAAAAAACTTGACTTATTGCTTGCAGCTCTATTTCAAGTCAAAGGATGTCTACAACGAGCTTTGGCAGAATGCATGGGTCATTCCTGCCTTCTGGCAAGTCCTGTCGTTCTCTCTTCTTTGTGTCATATGTGCTCTTTGGGCTCCATCTCAGAGTTCAATGCGGTAAGCAAGAACTTTCCTTTCCTCAAATGATCCGTTTCCTTTTTCCTCGCAGAAACTCGTGTTATGTCTTGAAAACACTCACTTGAGCTATAAGACATACTACTTGCTTTTGACTTTTTACCTATTTCTTGCAGATATGCTTACTCGTCGGAGGCAGGAGATGAATTCGACAAAGAAGAAACCAACTTGATACTTATTAAGCCATCACCCACACCATCAAAGGATGTCCATAGTGTGCAAGATGCTAGGGCTGTGCACGGCAGCAATGGAGCAGCAGATGGGATGGAAGAGAAGACAGAGTGAAGTTGCAGCTGAATTATGTTGCTGTGAGGAGGTTCACTTGTTAATCTTTTGACACTCGGTGACAAGACATAACAGTTCGTTAGCCTCTCCATCGTACCAAGCGCAAAAGTTTCAGAAAACAGGTTCTTGTCATAGAGATCTTCACTTAAAATCGATGTGCCTCCTATCTTTGTAGATCTTTTACTTTGATTTATTTGTTCATCTGGTTATTGTATACATTACTGATAGTTACAGGCACGATAAACAGAAATGAGTACCATTCGTGTTGAACTCATCTTCTTATGGACATATGGTCCTGTTGCTCTAGTTTCCAAGGAGAGGTTTAAGCATGGATTCAGTCCATTAACTTGCTTCATTTTCATAATGTCATTTTGATGCCTTGTCAAACGGTTTATTTTGATCCCTTTGAGTACATTTTGCAACAAAACCGGTCTCATTTGCCAGCATTATTTGTCAGACTTACAAAGGGCTACGATCCTTCTTGGCTATGAGCCTCAGCAAACCCTGATAGTTCATCTCAGGGAAATTTGCCAAATACCGCGTGGAAGGATTTAAAACGAGTTGAAGGGCAATAATCTGAAAGTAAAAGGGCTTTGAGGAGTAAATTGTATAATCGAAAAAGGCAAAGGGAAGGGCAAACTCACTTGCAGGCTAAAAACCATGATGCATTTGGATTTGTCTTCAGGGCATGAATAATACTGAAGTGGGTCAATCCTGCATGTTAACGAAGATGTGGGATGCTGACAAGTTGCAAAAGCATCTGATGCATCAAGCCAATTATTTCCCCAGACATCAGCGTTGCATCAATCCTCAGGCTCAAATTCTGGCAATTATATATTTCGGTCGTCCATGGCCGTTCCGGCAGAATTGATAACATGCTGGCCTTTTCTTTCTGCTGTTATGGTGTTCCACTTGCGAGATAAATGTTAAATCAAATTGCTTTTCAGCTCAGCCTAGTTCAAGCTTTGGCTGCATTCAGCAATCTTAACCAGTGGAGGGAGTGGACATGCTTTAGCAGGTGGCACCACAAAATTTGTTGAGGTCTCTTCTCTTCTGTATATCGACATTGCTAGCTCGTGTATTCAGACACCAAAACAGAAAAGAAAGGAAGGTATTGCTTGTGACCTAAGAAAACCGGGGGGTAGGGCCGGGATGGGGTTTGGTAGGGTGGAGGAAGGGATAATCCAAATTCGAAAGTTTCTCTCCTGTTTTACATCAATTTGGAGTCTTGCGATAATTTGGTTTCACAACGGGACAATCATATCAGTATCGACACAGAAACTTGGGATCTCCTCCATAGATAAAACAGAAACAGTTTCGCCAACCCTTTTCCGTCCGACATTGCCAGGTCACCCCACTATATTCCAGACATTTATAACATCGTATATTCATGTCACTCTCTGATTCTGGAGGTTCACATACTACAAAAGGCATCATGTACAGTCGTAGCGCATTTACATTCAAGAAGCTCCGTGTAGTCTTCTCTCTCCACAGGCTACACTTGAGGATGACATCAAATGAACTTGGTCCCTACCGTGTCTCTCTTTCGGGCAGCAAGAAAAAAAGGATTGATTGCACCATTTTCATCTTTAAATATCACGATTTGCGTCAGACAATAGAAATTGAGATGTGCAGTTATGACTGGCAACCGAGGGGCGGAATAACCCTTGAAGACGGCCATTTCTGTTCTGCACCCGACAGATGGGCACCGCACATGAATTAGCCAAGAGCCCGACGAGTGAAAGTTGTAAACCGATAAAAGAGGCACCTTCCACGAATGGGGGTAGATGCAGAACACTCAGGCAATTTTATCATGATAAGCAGTACGGACTAAGCACTTCTACCACCCGAGTTTCCAACTTCACCATGATTACAAGCAAATCGTGAGTTCTGGTTGACTAGTACGACACGAATTCAGGAGTCGAACTGAACTTCGTACCATGACTGTGCGACATTGATGCTCAGCCGACATACGATATACTTTTGCAACCAAGCTCTGAGAAAATATGTCAATTTGTCGCATTTGACTTCGAGAAGGCGTTCACATAGTATCTTTTTTTAACTCGTTTGTGGAAGTATCAACCCCCTTAAATGTCAGCCCTACTACATGCTGATCTGAGCTCGACGACCAGTAGCAACAGAAGTTTTTCCATGGTAACCCAACCTTATTTGATCTTAAACAAATTGCATCTGATCTGAGCAAACAAAACATCGCTTAACATTATTTGAATCCTGCCACAAATCCAATTAGAAAATTCTTAGCACTGGACTCTGTGTAGCGTAAGAACATGCTTGAGCTCACCACGGCACATCTCTGCACCCTGCACTAGATACCATATGTGGTCTGACAAATAACGCGACCGGCTTTTATTCTATCAGACCGAAGTATAGCATAATGCTTTATAACCCTCTATGCTCAGCAACAATTACCAACTCGGTGAATACATGAGGAGAAAACGTTAAAAATCATTCCATTTGTCTATATGCATCTACTCGAGGTCGAGACCATAGCTTGATCTCAAAGAAATCTGAAGCTGAAAAAGGAAAATTGTCTCTGATATAAGAAGGCAAAAGCATAGCACACATACAACAGTTACCGTATGAACAAATGAAGCGTAATCAGAACGTGGTAATAAAACAAACAACAGGCTTACATCAAAGAAGCATTTGGCCAAGCGTAGGCTACTCTGGGGACCAGTACCAGATCTTGCAAGTAGCAACCAACTTAGGATCTCTTCCAACCAAACTGAATTTGACTGTTCTCCTCAGCGAAATCCAAAGGGCAAAGGAATACCAGAGCGGCCACCCCATCATCTTCACCCAAATGCTCCCCAAAGAATTCAAAGAATGTGTCCTAGATTCTAACGAGCAAAACTCCAATCCACATCATCACTGGGATCTCCTCCTCAGGTGCTGGGATACAGGGTATCCCTCAAAGAAATCCAAGACAGCAGTCTCCAAATCCTCAACCGAGTACTTTATATAGTTCTCTGGGTGCTTCCCACTTTCGATATGGCTTCTGAAGCGCCCCAAGAATGACCTGTAAGCCGGAATCAACTTCTCCGATATAGAAATACGAAGCTCCTCCCTAAGCTGAGCGTCAGGCACAAACCATGTCGCTTGGGTCCGATGAACCTCCTCAAACATGGCATTGAAAGCCTTGAACCTCTCCCTAAGAGCATTTCTCGACACCCCAGATGAGAAGCTACCACTAACATGTAACCCCTCATCTCTTAGGCAATACAATACCCTAACCCATGTGGCTCGCTGGTAACTAGTCGCCGCCTGCCTAAACTTGCCGGTCATCTTCCTCAGATAATCGTCACTGATCATGTCCCTCAACTCCGGCGACCCTTTCACCTTTTGAACAATGTAATGTACATTGTTCATCATAAACAGGTGTGCCAGTGAATCATCTCTGTAGTGCTTGGACTTGCCCTCCAAATTAAATTGCAGGATCACAATAATCCAAATCAAATGAAGCGCCAGAGGGCTCTTCCCTTCGAATTCTGCAAACTCCATATCCGGGATCGTAGGATCGCCTGAGTACCTCGAACCGGTCGACGGCTTCGACACTATGAGCTCGGCCAAGGTCTGCTTATAATCCGATATCAAACTTATGTAATTCATCACATACCTCGTCAAGGGATGAATCGTCCCGCCCGGCACCGGGACCTGCGACGGCTCCCGCAGCACCGCGTTCTCGAACTCCGACAGAATTCCCCGTGCGGCCTCCCCGAGCCGGGACACAATCTCGGCCGCCTGAACCCGTATCGACTCCGCCAATTTACACTGGAAAACCACATCGATATCGGGAATCAAGTCCATCAACGCATCATGGAGGTCCAAAGTCTTGAACAGCTTCTCGGGTGACCGTCTGCTGATGCTGATCGCCTCCGCGAAATTAAACAACTGTATCGCAGGTCCCTTCACAGTCTCCATAAAGCAAGCATCCTCAATTTTAGTACCGATGCCATAGAAAATCTCTTCGCACAGCTTCTTCTCACTTGCGAACAAAACCCTAATGCAAGCCTTCGCCGCGCGAATCCATCGCCTGATTTTCACCTCCAGAGCATCCCAGTCGAGCCTCTGTATGTCACCGATGCTCAGCTTCTCAAACCCTAATCTCCTGAAGCTCGCGTCAACAGCCGATTTCCTCACGCTCCCGTACACCTGAACACACTCTCGCATGTACCCGCACGAGATCATCCTCTCCGCGATGCATCGGAGGTCGTAGATCGCCTCGGATGGCACGAGATCAATCTCGCGGATGCTGCTCGAGGACCGATAGCTGATGCCGCTACCGCTCTTCCTGCTCGATTCGCCCTTCACTTCGTCGGAGCTCAGATCCAGCCCGGAGCTCAGATCCAACCCCTTGTGCGTCGAATCGTCGTCGGCGTAGAGGTCGACTTCAACGCTGTCCGCGGAGGAGATCGACGAGTGGACCGAGGAAGACGACTCGGTGGTGAGCGAGTCAGCCTCGAGTGGACTCGTGTGACTCAGGAGTATGCTGCGGAACTCGTCCTCCAGCCTCGCCATCGCGATCTGGACGGCGGAGCTGACCTTGTCGTCCCCCTCGCCGCCCCCCTCCGACAGGGAGACGGACGACATGGAGCCGTGGAGCTCGTCGACGGCGCGGAGGTAGCGGTCGATCTCGTCGCGGTCGGACTGGAAGATCATCTTCTCGCGGGCGTCCTCGGAGGCCGTGGAGTCCCACCGGAGGATTATCTTCTCGGCCGCATCGATGGGCATGGGGCTGCTGCGTAGGGACTTTTCCGGCGAGTCCATGATCGGAAGCCGGAATCAAGAAAGCAGGGGGGGAAACACAGAGAGAGAGAGAGACAGAGAGAGAAAGGTAGGATCTTTACGCGAGTTTCCGCTCGGTCGATCCTTTTCCGATGATGGGTCCGTATAATTATTGGGAAAGATGAGAGAGAGAAAGAGAGAGAGAGAGCAACTTTCTCCTCCTTTTCTCGACTGTTTTTGGCCTTTTGCAGAGGAGAGTTTGCTACTCCCGGGTGGATGGGTGTCCGCTTTCGAGCTTTTTTCCTTCCACACCGATTTGAGTTTCTCCTCCTCCCCCTTCTACTTTTCGACCCCTTTATTAAATTTCTAGGCAAAAGAAAGGAAGGAAAGAGGAAAGAAGAAGAAGAAGAAGATGGTCCTTGCTGTGTTTTCTTTTCCTCCTCTCTGTTTCGCGGAGAAAATGTTTCGCGGGGATTGCGATTGGAGGGTGGTCTGCGAAGGCAGCTCTCTCTCGTTGGATTTTTTCTCCCTTCTTTTTTTTGTACGGGGGTGGAGTGTTGTCTGAATCCTGAGGTGTAAGATTTTGATTTTTCAGCGGTTGATTCAACTGTGGAAAGGTAATAGAGAGAGAGAAGAGGGAGGGGAGACTTGGTTTTTTTGACGCCTTTCTCTCTTCCCGTGCGGCGATGATTCGACCGTTGACCTTTGGTCGTGCCCCGGTGACCGGAACCTCCGCCGGAATATTCCGGCGGGAATGCCGGGGGGGACACGTTCTTGATCTGCCTGAGCTTCCTGGATTTATGAATTCCCCCGAATGTCATCCGTCGTCTACGAACTTCAATCGGCCCTTTTATGAGACATGAGGTATCTTTATATGCTGGCTTAGTTTTAGCGTACGGTTTGATGGCCTGAATAAGGAGTGGTCGAATGCTGTTCTCATCAATTCTTGGGATGACTTTGTTCCGACCTTAGAAGTGGGGAGAGCTCTAGAGTTTATCTTAAAGTTGCGACTGTCGCCGTGGATCGGCTACCCCACTGTTGCGGTAGTAGCCACGGCCTAGTGTTGCGTCGGAGATAAAAGATCCGGATTCTCGATCCGCGACGAACGCGATCACCGCCGCCGTTGAGTGGGTAGGACCAATGCGACGGTGGTGGTCCTGCGACTATCGAGGCTCCCTCGTGCCGTGCCCACTCTTTTTTCTTTTTTAATTTTTATGAAACGTGAGCTTTTCTTTTCGATTTTCTACTCTTTTTGTACGGCTACGCTGGCAACGAATGTACCGATTAAAGCAAAAAAAAAACGACACCTGATTTCGGATTGCCGCCTTAATTTTCTGCTGCCGAATTAGCACTTCGGTAGCCACATTTAACCGAAGGACTGGCTGACGGTAAAACATACCTGAACAATTTTGGACCAAAAAAAAAAGTAGATCCACGATTTTGAATTTCGAACAAAAATAAAATGTAAACATTAGCGATACCATTGAAGATAGATAATGCATACGCGAGTCAATTTCAGACCACCGCCACCTGAACAAACGCATCTCGGTCATTTTCCTCCGAATTTCGCGGAAACAATCTGAAAGTGACGCTCATGGAAGAACTGTCTTTTGATGTTCTTATCAAGAATAGCGCATATTATAAATAACGATTATTTACATTGAAAAACAAAAAAATAGGTGTTGGTATCAAGCTTTTTCTATCAAAGTATACGAGGCCTAGTAGCGAAATAACAACCGCGGCACATTTCGACCGCGGGTGCTCTGACATGCTATATTTGTAGTCGATGCATAATAGCACCTAACGGAAGGGAGGGCGGTGGTCACTCTCTACGTTAAACTGCGCAAGAGATGTGACGTCGATTTTTCTGACGACGAGAGAGTCCAACTTAGGCATCCATTTCTCGCAATCGGAATAGTGTCGCGGCAATCAATCTTTTCAAATATCTATCTTGATTCCATCACCAGTGTTGGAGAGTATCCAAATGTCGTTCGGGCTAATTCCAAAAAAAAAAGAGTACCACCTTTTTCCTTTAGTGATAATTATGGTCCGAATTTTTTTTTTGTCTCGATAAATATCACTACTTTTCACTTGCGTCTCAAATTTGGCCCCCCCATTAACCAAAGCTTGAGATCTCATAAATTGTTACAATCACTTTGGCAAGGCACATCTTTAAATCTCCTTCACTTTACTTCCTAATAATTCATTTATTAATATCCATTATTAGAGCCCGATGTATTCAATGAGATCAATTGATTAATGTCCGTTCGACGTAGACTTCGAAGTTTCGAGGGGAGGGCTCGGACTTATTTCATAAAAAAGGTTGGTGGTGGTCCACAACTTCAGATTACGACGAAACGGTGGAGACTGGCTAGAAATATTCAATTTGAAAATCTTTTTGACTTGTCGATGAAGTGACTGAGACTGTGAACAACTTGACCGTTATTATTCAAGATATGGTTCAGAAAAGAAGATAATGAATAGCGCCTTAAATCCAACTAGCATGCGACGTGGATTTATTGCTGAGGTGAAGTGATCAAGTTGGACATTTAACGATTCCAAGTTAACATGATCGAATTTGGAATTTAAGCGAAAGTGGACGATTTTTTATAAGACGAAAAAAAATTGGAGTCATAATTATCATTCAAGTTAAAGTTGATATATATATATTTTTATAGAATTAGGCCTTGTTGTTCCCAAAGCAAACCGAATCTCGAGTCGATCGATGGAGCTGCTCTCGCGTGCATCAATTCTCCAGGGTTGCTCGCTGCAACAAGAGCCTAATCGTGCTGGCAACTGATTAACAAAACGAATTAGCTGTCTCGGTTTGGGCCATGTACGATATTAGGGTGTAGATTAATCAAGAAACTTAAGGATCAAAGTCAAACAATCTGCGGATCAATAGATTAAGGCCAGCATTCACGTGCGTGCATTGCTTGCACGTACGCAAGAGATTTATACAAAAAAGGGATCGGGGCATTTGCAAATAGTTTTTGTTTCCATATCGTTGTGATCCTTGGGAAATCCTTCTTCTTCTTTTTTTTTTATAACAGGTGTCGGGTTTCGATAGGCCGGTGCATAAAACAAGAACAATTATTAACAAAATAATCGATAAACGACAGTCTAGAGCAGAGGAAAAGAATTTTAATGAGGCGCACGAGTGGTGCAGGGATTCGAGGCACTCTCCCATGTGATGTCCCCCGCTTGCATGTCCAGCCCATTAAAATTTGAAAGAAAATTTTCATTTCTAGAAGGAGATCATGCAATCCCTTTTTCCTATGGTCTAGATTGAGATTAACGAGCATCGTGAAGATGCTAATCGAACTTATGTGATTAGGAAAAAGTCCAATCGCCATTGCATTGGCTATATCGGTGTTGTACATGTCATGAGAAGAATCGATTTAATTTTTCCTTTCAAACTTTCGTCTTCTCGACCCTTGATTACCAGAGCAGGAGGCCCTTGGAGAAGAACAGCTCTCACAGGGACTCGAACCTCTTTTCGAGGTGCGGTCTTGCTTTGCTTATGGGATTGGTCCATTTCATTCGAGAGTTATTGCACGAAATCAAAGTTTTCTCATCAAATTAAAGGGGAAAATAGACCGATTCTCTTTGGTCATTTTCTTTGAAAATTTCCCAACAGTCATAGCGAGATGGTAACGCCTTTCTAGAAACATCTGACCAACCATGCAAGTCGCGAATTCAAAGAAAACATGGATCTTCAATCAATGCTTGACTAAGCTCTGTAGTGTCAAAGTACATATTCACTATCCGTATACAATGTGCAAGTATGGGACTTTGTGTACGAATCTATTTTTATTTTTTTTTCTGGGTATTGCTAAACTTTGTAAAAAAAAATTGCATTTTATTAAATGGGATTCCGGAGCAGAAGGGGGTGTGCTGTTGAGTGCCAGGTGAAGAATAGCATATGAATTTGAGCCCGTTCTTTTTTTTTTAATTTTTGGTCCTTCCTCAAGAACTGTATAATGTATAAAATAGTGTAGAAGATACAGCTGTATTTGGGTTGCAGAGTAAGGTTGATTTGCGTGCTCTACTATATACCTGTCAATGAGTTGGAACGGAACTTGCTGGTTTGAATTAGGGTCAGGCCAATCCCATTTTCTATTGTATTTTTTTTTTCGTATTTTTCTATGATGCACTTAGCTTCATCTTATTTTGTTATTTCATCGGTGCATTTTTCTTTCACTCACATCGAATGTGAAATGACCATATTCACCAACAGAATTTAGCGCTGCAATTGCAAAGATATCTAATTTAAAAAGTTTTGAAAACCAGTGACATTTATTTAGTCCATAATTATTTTATAAGAGTGATTTCCTTCGAGGATAGCACGATATGCGGTCATCAAAATTCATATAGGGGTTTCTGAAATTGAGGAACTTTATATGAGAGTACTTCAAATACATGCGATAACAAAATTGCTTGACTCGCCGAGTTTCATTTTCAAAATGAACACGCACATGCATTTCAAATAATGCTGTCCGATAGTGCTTGAAGTTGCACTAATGTGCTGTTCAAATGGCTCTTTTGTGATTTCATTTTTTGGCTAATTCAAATGTTTTGCTGATTGAGTCGTTTGTACCGCTTCTTCCCGTGGATCGTTGGATTCCTCCACTGCTTGGAATACCGTGAGGAACACAGAGTGTTTGAAAGTTAATTGGCATAGGTTTATCAGGTTGAACGGGCTGTCTGCTTTGGATCGAATTAGCTCGTTGGGTCTCCTTCTGGGAATCCCCTTTGTTTGCCCCGAAAGCAGGCTAAATGAATCGAGGGATCATCATCTGTTCTTCGGAGTTCGGCTTCCCTTCTCAGGTTAAGCAGGAATGTGTTGTGTTGTATTGTGTTGTTACCCTGCTGTGGTAATAGAATCCCCCAAATATGGAATTCCGAGTTGGCTTTGGCTTAAAAGTGCCAATTAAAGTCGGCATGAAAAGCAAGAAATGAGTTGTTGCATATTAGAATATGTAAACATCATATCGCACATTCTTCTGACGGCTTAAACTTTTCGAACAATTGGCGGTTGTTTCGCAAAATTTTATTTTGTATTGAGCAGGAGGTTCCGGGTTGAAATCTTTTCCAGCCCTTATTTACCTCGCCTATTATATATTTCCACGCTTTCTCGTCAGTCCAAATCTTTCCCAATCTTTAGGTCGGGCTTAATTTGTTGTCCACGCCTGCACGTACCAAAACAAATATGTGCAAAAATTGTCTGGCGGGTGCGACCTTTATAACTAGATGACCTTGCCCAGCCCGCCAAAGGCGCCCTTCCGGCCATTGTGGCCCGGGCGAGCTCGTAGGCCGCCGAGCGCATGATCAGATCTACCATTTTTCGGACGTTTGAAATGCTAGAGAAGTGGAAAAATAGTTGGGCCAAATGAAACATGCCAACCCGCCCATTACTTGCCCAGGCCCGTGCAATTCGAGCCCAATAAGGTTGACTCATTATCCAAGCCCATTTAGATGATGGACTGGCCAGTCTGTTGGGCTTTGAGGCCTATAATCATTTACACTTCTTTATTCGCATCTCCCTCCTCGCTATAAATTTTTCGAGAAGGGAGTCTATAAAACGAATATTCATTTGGGTTATTCACGTTCTTCGTGTTGGTTTGCTATTGTTTTCATCTCAATAATTCGAGTCGACTTGCCCTGAATCAAGGTCATTCCAAGTTTAGCCACATTAAGAGTTGAGTTCAGAAGATTATATTAATTAATTTCGATAATCAATAAGAGGGATCATATCATAATGCCCTTCTTGTAATGACAAATGTATTTCATAAACTAAGTAGATCAGTCAACAAAGTTGCATATTTTACTCTAAAAAGTCAATTGGTAGTCATCATCCATGAAAAATGGGGGAAATATCGGTCCAGAAACAGAAATTAGAATTTGGAATATGATGCAGCTGTAATCGTTGATTCTTGTCATTTTTGTTAAATGCATGCAAATAGAATCATTTTGCCCTTTTTTTTCCTCTGCTAGTGTAGGCATGTTTGTCACGACATTGCCAGGGGGGGAAGTTTATTCTACACCTTACGGTGAATATAAGCATTTCGACCTAACTATGTTGAGAGTTTCTCGGTTGAGTATTTCACTTGACCATGTTCATTGTTCAAGCAATAATTAGGCGATGAAATGAGAGGGGACCAACTTTAGCATCATGGTAGGTGAGACTTGTACCAGTTTCAATTCCAACTTGTTAATCGACTTCATTGTATAAGCAAGTAATTTACACAGAAAGTTCCTTTCGTCTTCCCTTGGTCCACCTCCACCACTCTCTCTCTCTCTCTCTCCAAGTACAGACAGGTGAAGTGCATGCTTGTGTCTCAATCATTGCTTCTATCTTTATTCCTTTTCCTCCCAGAATGCATGTACAACACGTGCTTGAATTCAGAGAAAGACGCGATGAATTTTGTAGAATTCAAAGATAAGGAAAGAAAAAGAAATCAAGGGAAGCACATCTCTCAAAAACCAATCAAGTTCAAGGAAAATTCTTTGAACATGGCCTTTCCTATATTCTTCCTGTCCCATTCCTCACCAAATCCTTAGATAGCTAAGGAAAAAGGTAAAAGAAAAAACAAAACCGGAAAAGAAGACAGACTAGAGAGACTTCAAGAACGTGCTTCCCTTTCATAAGCAAGCAAGCATTTGAGAGAGAGAGAGAGAGAGAGAGAGAGAGAGAGATTGGCTTTGTAGGTGAAATGGAGAAATCAAGCTTTCAACAGATGTTCAATCAGTTGAGCCATCGTTTGAAGGAGAAGAGAGCCCTTACTGGAATAGCTGAGAAAATGGTGGACCAAGGTCAGAGGCTTTTATCTTTCCCCAGCATTCATCTTCACAAAGATGGAGGACAAAACACTTTTTATTCTTTTTCTAGCAGTACAAAGTTTCGTTTTTGAGATTCATAATCATATTGATGGTAAAAAAAGATGCACTTTTTATTGTGCTAAAACCTTTGATTACAGGCGTTAGTTCTTCCAATATTGGTCTTTGCATTCTCTTTTAGCTTTTCTTGAAGCAGTATGATAAATAAAAGGCAAGGACTGGAAATTAGAATCCTCTCAACACTAAAATATATCTGTTCTCAAATAACATGCCATGAACTCAAATATCAAGTTGGTACTATTTTCAGAAGTGGAAGTAGTGTCGATGACGATCTTCCAGCTCAGTATAGCGAGTTAATTTACGCAAGGGAATTGCGCTCCCTGAAAACACGGTTTTCATGGCAAAAACATAGGAATATATAAATTTTTTAACAAAAATTGCACTTCGCACCTTTTGTTCGAAAAGGGTGAAGTTTCAGGTTCGATTCATACTCGAAGCAACAACGGGCCACAAGAAAGTAAATCCCAAATTCTCTACTCTTGACGTGGATGTAATTTGCCTTTAGAACGCGGACTTAAAATGGTGCCTGAAATCTGGTCTTCGATGTTACTTGACTGCCAAAAAAATAAACCCACTCAAAATTTGTACTAGCCTGTATTTTTCTCAAATACGTTGCCTCCTACGATGAACATAATGTTTTCAAATGCTATGTGCAAGGAAACTACGTCATTACCCTCATGTTGTACCAAAGAAGTGCAATCGACAATGAGAGTAAATTAAGTAGATAGAGAGAGCAAGTGAGCAAATGAGCTGATCCCATTGAAATAATGTATCGTTTCATTTATAAGACTATTTGTTGCTAACCCTTATAAAATTGCAGCAATAAGATCAGATGATTCAGCTCAGCTACAACCGAAAACGATGAACTTGTTGAAGAACATGGAGTGTTCAGCGCCCGCATCATCCCACGTTGGTGATCAATCCTCCAAGGCAAACTCCGTAGCAAATGCAGCACCGAACGACCTCAGGTGCAGTTTTCATGTCAAAGTTGTAGATCTACAACTTATGAATTGTATATAGAGTGTTGATATCAGCAATGCTACTGGAACTGTGACTGGATTGGATATATTTAATATCCCATATTTGGGTGTCAAATCTTTTTCTTGATATATACCATGGTGGAATTTCCTAACATGCGTAGTTGATACACATGTCTCCCGCTTGTGTCAGGAAAGATGTTAATAACAAAATGGTGAAAAATGATCAAATAACCATATTTTACGCCGGAAGCGTGCACGTCTTTGATGATTTTCCGGTTGACAAGATGAAGGCAGTGATGAGTTATGTTGCAAAATTTAGCCCCGATCACATTTCCAGTCATTTGGTTATCAATGGTGGTGGAAGTAGCAAGACTGGTCATGCAAAACTCATGGCCAGTGCACAAAATAGTAGCGTTGGAGCTGGACTTTCCACATATCAAGAATTTCTTCAAGCCAAAACTGAAGCTGCTGCTTCTGGTAATTGAAAATAAACAGATGATTAAGCATCAGTTAGCTCTGTTGAATAGTTAACTTGCTCTCTGATGTAATATCTTTTTCTCTTTTTTACTTCAGATCTGCCTATTGCAAGGAGGGCTTCACTTCACAGATTCCTATCAAAGAGAAAGGACAGGTGAGCTTTCTTCTTCATTGGTTTCCAAGGATTTGGACTGTTCCAAAAAAAAAAAAAAGTGCTATCTGAAAATTGTTGCTAACAAAGAAGTATCATCTTGAAAGGGATGCAAATATAATGGAAGCTTGTTCATGGGTCCAAGTCCCCAAGAAGGGTCATCTTGTCGTGATCCAATTGGATTAGAAGCGTTTAACCCGACCCAGATAAACAACCCCGTAAAACAGTGTCAGTGTCACACTAGAAGATTAGTGTTTCTGACAGCTAGAAGGGCTAGTGTTACTATGGGATGAAATAACAATGTCAGTGTCACACGAGAAGATTTTGCATGAAATCATTTTAGTAGACCGAGCCGTTGAGATTCGTAGATATAATGAGACCCTGATAAAATCTTAGGAAATTTTTAACGTTGTAATGGAATTATAATGTCAATGATAGAATGAGTCTACAGACGATATCAGTTACTAGTTAGTTTGAGCTAAAAGAGAGGCTCTGAACACAAATTTTGGGATGTCTATAGGAAGTTCTTTCATAAGGTGCGAACTTTTTCAAATTATCGAATACAATGCGATTCATGCTTTCTTTGCTCACACTTGTTTTTCAGGGCTTCGGCGAGAGCTCCTTACGTGAGGCACTCTCCTACTGCAGCATCCAGACACGAGGAGGGTAGTTCGATTCATCTTCCTCAAAGCTGATTCTTCAGAGAGCCTTGAACTCAGACTCGAGTGTTTATAATTATCAGCTTTGAATTCATCTGAAAAAGTACTTGATTTGGGTTATTTGAAGTATAAATTTGGTCCCTCTGCTTATATCAAATTTCACGTTGTTTCCCGACTTGTCTGTCACAATGTAACCTGAAATGGAGGAAAGGATCAGACATATTCTTGGGCCAATTCCGTTGACATGAGCAATCAGACTTTACCAAGAGTCTGTAGAAAATCTATATGCATCATTAATTCCTTGCAAGGAGCAACTTTCACTTGCGATAAATGGTTGTTCTTGCTGGAAAACAAGTTGTGTTGGCGGGACCAAAAGTGACTTGCTCTAAAGTTAGAGGGTGACATTGTGAAAGAAAGTTGAGGACCACGCTGCAAGAAAAGACACCAATGGAGAGACCAAATCTATATTCAAACCAGGATTAGGGCCCCATTTATTTCTTATATGCACAATATTAATTTCGTAATGGCGTGACAAGGTTAAATGCAGTTATAAGAAATCTCTCATTTTGAGCATACTTTGTAGCCTGTCCAGGAATAATTACCACAAGAAGTTCCGCAGTTCGAGTTAGAACAATATACATGATCGACTATGGGTCACTAATCAAACTCCAGCTGCAGGTTATTTCTAACTGCCTAAGCCTCTGCCTGAGAACTATGTTAGGGTCATGGATACTACAAATATCTTGGAAATGAACTATAGTGACACTCAGTACCAACCTTCTTAAGTGCCCAAGCAATCAGGATTGTCGGTTTTGGATTGCCAGATCATGTGAACTTTTCAAACCTCCAACCTTCAATCTCAAAAAAAAAGATTAAAAAAAGTGGAGAAAGGAAGAGCAAACTTACATTTGAATTATTCACCTCTCAGAAGTTCTTACAAAGTAAAGGTGCGATCAGCCAACATTTCGATGTTACAAAACATAGATCTAATGGAAAAAAATGAAATCAAGATGTACACAATATGAAAGAAAACTGAACCTGCTTCGCTACATGTGTACAGATGCAAAACTTGATTGATCCGCAAGACAAGTCGGTGCCTCTTAGCCGCAAGCTATTGATAACCTCTACTAAACTACGATTTTACTACTTTAACAATCAAGCAAGCTGCCGTTATTAGTCTGATTCCAACCTTGCAATATACTTGTCATAAAATTTCGCCGCTTGCTCAAGGTCGCCCAGCTCAGTGTAACAATCAGCAATTGCTCCGTAAGCTTCTGTATTTCCTGAATCCTCCCCTATTCTCTCAGAAATCTGCAGAACCATTGCATGGTATTGAATGGCTTCACGAAACTTGCCCTGCCTCTGAAGTGAGGCTCCTGAAATCAAATTCAGATATGAAGACAATCAATCCTGGTACTCCTTTTCACTTTCATTAGCTAACTCAAATGCTACTAAAATGAAGGAAATGCTTGCAGCTGCAGTGATCAGCAAGGATATATTTCCTTCAAATTTTATAAGTGACTTTTACGAAGAAATTGGAATACTAAGAACTAAATCCTTGGAAAACCTGTTGCCCTCTCACAATATATTAGTAAAATGAAACCTGATGGAATGATAAAAGGAAAACTCCATCTCATACTAAGATATCTAATATATAACTCAACAAGTAGAAGACACACCCAAGCCTCTAGCAGCCTTTTTCTCCTCGATAGGATCCTCCAGAATCTGTGCTAGCTCCAAACCTGCCTTGAATTCCCTCAATGCTTTCTCTGGATCTTGATTCCTCAAAAAGTTCTTCCCAGATTTTAGTCGAGAAATTAACTCTTCCTTCCTTGGATCAACGATAACTTCACTTTCTGCAATTCGAGTACCTATGGGAGCATAACTCAAGCTTGGGGCATAAGACTCAATCTTAGCTTGTCTTCTTAAAGCGGCATTGATCTGGCGCAGCTGCTCATTAAGCCGTGCGAGTTCACCTCTCCTTTGTCGTGCAAGTAACCCTTTCATGAAGTTATCAAGTTATCAGGATGACACTATAACAGACTTATGCTTCTAATTTTCTGCTAAAACTAATATCCTCTATACACATATTATAACGAAATCTCAACTTGCAAATTCAATGCAAATAGTGAAACAGATACATAACATGTTCTATAAATTTACCTCCAACAGTGGCTCCAACAAGGGCTACAAAAAGCAGCAAAGGCATATTTAGTAAGGAATTCTCAGCTTCACAGGTTTCAGCCAAAGCTTGAAAAGGTGCTGTCAACATGAGGCCATTAGTGATGAGGAGAGCCGCAGCAGGGAACTTGAAATGCAATCTTTCCTGGAACCAGAATAAACTATAATCAGATGTCACAATTTAATGTCACCAATGTGCTTTTCAAGTTTCAAAGCTCGGTATAAAAATAAGTGAATCTATGCCTCATCTGTGATGGTTTCAATAGATTGTCCACACTTTATAACCAGGAAGAGGGAGAGAACCATATGGTAAATGTGAGCTGTGGGTGTATATTGGTTCAGACTGGAAATGAAGTAAAACCATAAATTCGAATACCCTCATTTGCAAATTTCGCGAGAAAAGGAAAAGCAATCATGAGCCTGACGAGAGAGAACACAAAATTAACATGTGAAGACTCACCAGCATACCTGATGAGCTGGTAAATGTTGCATGCTGGTGGTGTAAAATCGGTTTCCTGTTTTGTACTGGATAATGAATCTCAAATGGTTCACAGGAAGCATGCCCGAACTTCTTGAATTTAGCAGGAAGAGATGCTGGTTTCCCTGCTTAAGAGAACTAACTATTATGAGAAACAAACACCCTGGTGATTTGTGAACTCTTGGTAAGCAATCTAGCCTGACCAAAAAAAAAAATAGTAGAAACATAGAGCTCTGATGGGTGATACCAAATTCAATGAGCAACTAATGTTTGTGGAATTCACTTTATAAAACCTTCCTATTCACAATGGAGGGTGATGAACATGAGGTTCATCTAGTTCATCTCAATAACACAAGACAATCAAATTTACAATCACTTATTCGGGGACATACTCATGCAAATGTAGTTCCCCACTAGAGCTAACAGTCCTTTTATGCCTAAAGAACATCCATCCTCGCGATCTTCGTGGGAATTCACTATTGCTACGAGCATTCGAATGCATAAACTAAGTTCTCAAAGTCATGGGAATTATCACAACTAACCCACCATCGAAACAACTGTTTTCAAATCCAATTAATGCATAGAGTGCTTCCTCGACACTCTTGATTTATACATGCCCCAGGCTTGTGCTTTCGGGAAAGATTGATTTTCCACTTAAACAACTCCGAATCGCACACAAAACACTTACAACAGGACACAGACTTACTTACGGCTAAAAGCTCAAATCTTTAAGCTGCACCAACTCAATTTCGAGCAAAATGGAACCCAACGCAACGCCAAGCGCATTCGATTCCATCACACAGCTCATCACATTAGCACAACCTCATAGATTCAAAAATGCTCCGTAACAGCTCCGAGAATCATAGCTCGAGCCCTAATTTTTTGCTCACAGTACCACCGTCACTCGACCGATATTCAAGAGCAGGAGCTACAGATCAGCTCGAGACTCTAATCACAACACATACAGCCGAAAGCAAGCGAAGCAAGAAGAATTTCCTCCTCCTCCGAGGAGAGAGAAACTGACCGGAGATGCGGTTCTTGTCGGAGGACTGATCGGAGTGCGGAGATTGCGGCGAGATTGGCCGGGTGAAGAAGCAAGAGCAGCGGATGACGATCGCCATCTTCTTCTTCGTCTGCTTCAAGCGATAAACCGTTGATGGTTTCAGTGGGCTTTTTGTGTACGGGGCCATGAAGCTTTTCGACCTCCGTTGTTCAGAAAATTACGAGGATGTGCCACTGGATGACGAGGAGTTATCTGATGGACGAGGGCCTACCTCCTCATCCCTGGGTGTTCCAATCAGTGGAGAGGGAAATCGTGAGTCACTCTTTTTCTTTTTTCTTTTTTGGATTAATGATGCGAGTTTTTCTTAATTTGGATATTCACCTGCTCTTCGTCTCCTCCTTATATTCGAATTAATCTAATTCTATACATAAGTTATCTTACGAAGATTCGTACGCTGCACGAATGCACTCTACTCCTATATTATACTTCATCAATTAGAGAATTTATTAGATCCGAGCAAGTCCTTAAAAGGCTTTATTTAGATCTTCTCCCAAATCTCGAGATCATCGTAATATAAAACTTTCAGAGAGTATCCCTTCTCTCCAGAGAAAATAAAGATATAAAAGAAATTAGGGGTGTAAGGCATGCGGGCATCGACATATTAAAATAAGGTACGTAATCGTGAAACCCGCCGTCCTTGCAATGTAAACGGATAGGCTACAAAAGCTCTCGTAGGAGCAAAAGCTCCATTCCTTTGATGAGGCTACGCTCTTAACCGAACGTTAATAATCCAAGGAAAGCTCCTGATTTCTATTTGTAGCTCAATTACTCTAATTAAAGAAAAAGGAAATGTCTAACTCATGACCATTCTTAAGCTAGATTCCGAGGGAGCATTGGGGTGATCTTACTGTGAAGGAGACATACATTGTTTGAGCGAGATTCCGAGGGAGCAGTCCTCGTTATGGTATCACCTTCTAGGAATGTCTAACTCATGACCATTCCTTTTTTTATTTTTTAATCAGTCACTTGAAGAAGCTCAGATCTATTTCTTTATTGGCTTAATTAGATTTTACTAGTTGAGCTCTCAGGGAGAGGGAAAGATGATGGAATACGCCCAGGGTCCGATGTTGATCTGTTCATGAAGGTAGATGCTACTATTCTTTAACTTATTGCAAATGATCGGATTCGCGCATTCACACGCTCACGCACACCTCGTACAGGGTATGTGCCACCGGCACTCTATTTCTAAATTCAAGCAATTGATATTGGATCCAGGATAAATCTCATTGCCAAATAATTAATATATGCTCAAGGTTAGTTCTTGAATAGCCATCACGGAGTGATATAAGTTGTCCATCGCGTTGACATGGATACTCTCTCCATGAAGTCAATCGATTCTTGGAATTACTGATCACTGTGTATTTTGATGGAACAGCTCCGACATAAGCAAGGACTACCATCCTTGGGGATGAAATGAAACGGGGACTTTCATGGTGGATAAGAAAAAAGCGAGTGACAATAGGTTAAATCTGGTTATGCCCAACGTTGCCGATAATTTCATGGCCGAGTGTCCGAGCAATGGAAAAGAAATCTTTTAGCAAAACGATTAGCTCTTTCCGTGCTACGTGTTTTTCAGATGGAACTAATTGCTCGACCAAATAAATCAAATAGAGGCACTATTAGGATATATGACTGCAACGCAATTTCCCACTCCCATCTTTCCTTTCACTTCTGATGGATCTTTGGCATGTCTAAAGTGCCTATCTTGTATCTTCATCTCCCAATCATTAGTGCTTAGAAGTGATCTCTTCTATCGTGCGGGTGAGGTGATGGGATCGATGAATACTCTTCTAGTGGATGAGATATCAACCGGATGGACAGCGCGACAACGTTTCAAATTGTGAGCTGCATGCAACATATCGCCCATGTAGCCGATTCTACCAATATTCACGTCCCTCCTCCAAAGAGCCATCCCAAATTATATAGCCATGATCAATGCCTCTGTCAGATTTTTCATCAATGGAAATCCTCATTCAAGTAAACATTTTCTTTTTAAGGATTATGACACTCAAGTGATCCGTAGATAAAATATGACACCGAAGTCAGTATCATACGAAAGTTAGGGTACTTGTGGTGTCATTTATTCTAGATATTGTATTGGCAATTAATCAACCAAGCTACATTTAGTGATGATGACTAAGACTTGATAATGTTGATTTTTGTCACGGTTGTTGCTTGAATCAGAAATATCAGACAAATGGATGTGTTTGGGCTCATTGGCAATAAAATAAGGCAATTTTGATGACTATTTTGTAAAGCGATCAAGACAATGCACTAAAAAAGTGTTTAATCGTTTGTTGGCATTGCGGTAATTCTTTTTAGGGTTAATACCACTAAAAACCTCAAACTGGTATACATGTGATAATTCATCCCGAATTAATTTTTTGACCACCAAAAACCTTAAACGGGTACACCTGTGATAAATTTACCCCGAACTATTTTTTGACCACGAAAAACCCTACATTGGTACACTTGTGACAATTTTATCCATAAACTAATTTTTTGACCATCAAAAACCTCAAATTGGTACACCTGTGACAATTTTACCCTAAACTAATTTTTTGACCACTAAAAACCCCAAGCTGGTACATTTGTGACAAATTCACCATCCGTTAGTGTCTATTAAATTGGATTAATATCACGAAAAATCATAAATTGGTAAACTTATGTAAAACCCTAAACTGGTACATCCGTCAACTACCACGTGTCATTAAACTTAGCAATTTGATAGTAAAATTTAACAGAAACTAACGGAGGGTAAATTTGTCACAGGTGTACCAGTTTGGGGTTTTTGGTGATCAAAAAATTAGTTCGGAGTAAAATTATCACAGGTGTATCAGTTTGGGGTTTTTAGTGGTCAAAAAAATAGTTCAGGGTAAAATTATCACAGGTGCACCGATTTGGGGTTTTTTGTGATAAAAAAAATAGTTTTAGGTAAATTTGTCATAGGTGTACCAGTTTAAAGTTTTTCGTGGTATTAATCCTTCTTTTTAATATATTCAATACCTTTTGTTTTGCTGATATTAAATTTCAAAACATATATTGACAGGAGCAACAAATTCATAATATAGTCCGCATCACATTTTAAGATACATCTTAATCAAATTTTATCGTAATTCTAAATAATATCTCGTGCTTATTTTACTTTGATATCAATTTCTTCTCATAAAGATGTCAAAATATGGGGTTTGCAGTATTTCGTTGTTGTGACATGAATGTCTACATAACACATTAAAGATCATATGTAAATAAAAATATATTAACATAATATCATGATACAACCAAATTAAGATTTATAATGTTGGAAAATATCATTAACTTGGAAGTATCAATAAATGCAAGTCATATAAACAATCAGCCCGTTGGCAAAGAAATTTACACAAGAAAAGGACGGAATATTGAAAATAAACCAAGGGACTTATAGATATGCATTTTGCGGGAAAGAAATATTGTGAATTTCTTTAAAAATATCAATTAAATAGTGCATTTTCTACAAGATATCCAACCACTCGTTTTGTCTTACATTATTATTACAACGTCATGGATTATTAGATATTCATCAAACAGAAAAATTTACGTAAAAAAGAAAGCAGAGATATATGAATTGGCAGATGATCTTGAAAAAATCATCCCTGATTCTCTACAAATAGAGAGGAGCAAATGGCCTGGAGAGACGAAATCATCTGACTCTCATGAAGATTCTATATAAATACATTGCTTTTTACTTTTTGTACACCAAGTCAATGGCACGAAGGAGAAAATTTTGACAAATGAAGAAAAACTATCAAGAGAGGGGAAATAACAATCTTACCTTATACCTTGTAACATCCTCAATTTCAGTCCCTAAGATATGGCTATGGTTTAAGTTTGGTGGTTTTCCAATCAAAGCAAATTTTACTTTTGTTCCGGAAAATCTAGATTCGGATCCTCTATATCCCTTCGTTTTATTATTTTTGTGGAGACTTTTGTGATCCGAATTTTCAAAACACCTCATTCTTAAAAGTTTCTCCAAACATCTTAAAGTTTTACATACTTTAATTTCATAATTTTTGGACTTGATATAAGTGGTACAATAGCCTAATTTCAGACCGTGTAAAACTGCCCAGAACGGGTATTTCTATGATGTTCACACTTTCTCGATTTTCTAAAAACTTTTTGGGCCGAATTTGTACAAACTTCCTTCACAAAAGTTGTTAAGAACTTCTTTTTATAGAACATATATAAATTTGGGAATTTTTTGAGATGATTTGGATTCTGAAAAAAGCTTACTTTGAAAAGCAAAGATTCTGTTCCAGCGAATTATTTTTAGTCTATCTTTGAGCTACTATTATTGATAGTAAAATGAGTACTCAGGACCAGGTGGCCACGAGAGTAAAGTCGACTCAGGGCTAGTCGAGTTCCAAAGGAATGTCAAAAGAAGACCCCCGACTAGATGGAATTATACAAGCTCTTGCTACCATTGGAGAATTAAGGGGTTAGCAGGTTCAACAACAAGTAAATCATGTTGCTAGAAATGCTGCAGCAAATGGAAATGGAAACAGAAATGGTGACCATACGACGCATGGGTTGATCGAACAATTTCTAAAGTTGCAACCCCCAAAATTTGTCGAGACAAGAGATCCCGAAGAAGCCGAATCATGGGTCAATAAGTTAGAAAAGATATTTGCACTTCTGAAATGCTCTGATGAAGATAATGCGACCTTGGTGGTGTACCAGTTGGAAGGCAACGCTAGTCACTGGTGTAAAGCAACGCAAGGAATGGTGTTCCCTGCTGATGCTGTCGTGACTGGAATACGTTTATCAACGCGTTTAATGGAAAATATTTTTCCGAATGTGCTCGAGATAAAAAGATGGCAGAATTTCTGCGACTCCAACAAAACAACATGACGGTCGATCAGTATGAAGCCAAGTTTGTTGAACTGTCCAGGTATGCTCCTAGGTTGATTGAAGATCTAGTGGATAGGGCAAAGAGGTTTCGAAATTGCCTGAAATATGATATCTGAAGTCAATTGGTGCAGCTGAATCTCAAGGACTACAATGAGCTGTATGAGCGAGCTTAGCTGATAAAGAAAGATTCCCTAGAATGAACTGCCACCACTAACCAATGAAGGCCTCATCATCCAACCTCTCAAGAGAATCAACATCGTGACGAGAAGTCGATACAGGAACGAGAACGAGAACGTCCATTTGCTTCCAACAAGAAGAATAAGACCTTGAGGCCGACCTTCGTTCCAAGTGATATATGCCGTAATTGCGGGAAACGACACGGCAAAGCTCCATGCTTGGCTTGAATGGAAGCTTGCTTCGGTTGTGGTCAGCAAGGCCACATCATCAGAGACTGCCCACAATGACAACAAATGATGCCGCAGCAGCAACCGCAGATGATGCAGTAAAATGGAGCACCACAACGCGATAATTTCTAGCGTCCACCGGCTCCGGGAAGGGTTTACGCAATTACTCAAGAGGAAGCAGAAAATTCCAAGACCGTCATCACTGAATAAAGTACTATGCCAAGAATGTATGATTGTTATAAATAAATAAAAGGGCATAGTAGATCTAATCGTATTAGTCTTTTATGACATCCATATAAGAGTAAACTATCTTTGAGGAAGATTGGGTCAGAGTAGCATAGTGGAAGCATGGTCGAGTCAGAAATACTTGTGAAAATTTGGGCGTTACTGTAGACAATCCCGAAATCAAGAAGATTTTGCATTATCGGTTTCAGAGGAAATATGGATGAACACCTATATCTCGTTAAGCCCGTTGATAATAACAATTTCCAGCAGAGCATTAGCATGACTCCATTTGAATCATTAAATGGTCAAGCTTGCGGAACTCCGGTCTGCTGGATCGAGGTCGGGAAAAGAAAGGTTACTGGTCTAGAGCTAGTCCAAACTATGACTGATGACGTCCAAGTAAGTGACAATAGGCTTATAGGTCATCATGAACTCTAGATTGAAACTTAGAGCCCAAGCTTAAATTATGTGGCTAGAATTAAATCTTGCTCAGGAAGCCAAATTAATATCTAAGACTTTCAAGGCCATTTCATTATGGTCTTTTGGCTCTTCTTCATTAATAACCAAGATTCTCAAGATCTAGATCATGATGGTACTTGACTTTAGGGGCTATTTCATTAATGTCATTTGGCTCTCCTTCATTAATGTTATTAATGATCAAGATTTTCTAGATCATAGTCATGATGGTACTTGACTTTAAGGGCTATTTCATTATGTCATTTGTCTTTCTTCATGATTAAGCTTGGGGAACAAGTTGGCTTGCCTATAAATAGGCTTAGTTTCCCCCCTTAGTTACCACACAAGACTTCCTCGCCTCTCTCTCATCTCTCACCCTCATGCCAAACACTTCTCTCTCTCTCTCTCTCTCTCTCTCTCTCTCTCTCTCTCTCTCTCTCTCTCTCTCTCTCTCTCTCTCTCTCTCTCTCGCCATTTGTTGCCGCTGACCGCCGTAGACGTTTTCTTGTGATTATAGGTGATTATAGATGAGTGAATTTCCTAACACTTAGATAGGGCGGTGTGTTACGTGGTTGGAACGTGGCATGAAAGTGGATTCCCTAATCTTGGGATAGGAAGTTATGATGTGTTGTTGGCTTGAGTCCTCATCCGAGCCTTTGTTGAGACTTGCGTGTTGTTGTTTGTCTCGATGTTGCACGCATCGCTTGTGACCATGCTTGATGTTCTCATTCATGCTTGTTGATTTATAAGAGGATAGGACGTGGTGTTACGAGTTTGGCTCGAGTAGTGACTGTGTCTGTGATGCTTGATGTTTGCATGAATGCTTCTTGTTTTGCTTTATAATCGTAAGTCAAGGCATGTACGAGTCACGAAACGGGGTGTTGTATGGTCTCGTACTTATGTTGTGGTGTCATGGGACGAGTTTGGCTTGGTGCAGGTTTACATTGGGATGTGTAGATCCATGCCAAGTTCAGCTCTGAGCCGGCGCTCGGCATGGCGGACCGAACCACGTGCCCTCAACTGCGACCCGCATGCTAGGCGAATGTTTTAGAAATCATGATTACACAAGCACAGCGTGCCTTTAGGCTTGATTGCATTGACTAATGAAATCAAGATAATAAACCGACTTGTGTGACCCTTGATGTGCGATCACTAAATAAAAGAAGAAGACTGCCATCAAATAGCTTTGGTGGCGATGCCTCGGTGAACTAGCGCTGGGATGGCCTAGTTGAGCTAGGATGCCTTGGTTGAGCTTGGATGCCTCAGGTGAGCTAGCTCCGGGATGCTTCGGTTGAGCCGGGATGCCTTGGTTGAGCCGAGACGCCTAGCATGAAGCTGGATGCCTCGGTTGAGCCTGGATGCCTTGGTTGAGTCAGGATGACGATACATGAATCTTATATGTGTGCCAGCACGTGATAAATGAAGTCTATATGTGTGCTAATAGGTGTGCTTATTGATAAGCCGAATTTATATGACCGGATAAAGGTGAGTTTCCATGTGAACATAGCAAGGGCAAAGTCAAAGTCTTTGCTATTGATTTGCCATCGACATAAGGCGGGGAAAGTATTTGTATGCGTTAGTATGATGGCGAGGCATCATCCTGTACGAGTATTAGTGAATTTACTTATTGAGTCTCCCCGACTCATCCACCGTTGTTTTTCTTTTTAAGTCCATAAGATGGAGGATGATACAGAGGAGTTAGGATTAATATCGGCTTTCGCTTGTGATATGATTTGTACGTGGAACGACCTGTGGAAAAAGAGCTTTTAACATATGTTTAAGTAAAATGACAATAATGTGTCTTGCCTGTTATGCTTTCCCTAATTTCTAGCTGTTATTATGTTTGGGAATTGTTTAAACATGTTTCCGCATGTGTTTAAGAATAAGATGTTACATACTAATACAAGGTTTGCTCATAATGCTTGTCATAACCTTATTATTTGTTCTGATTGTGATTGTCCTGAATTAATTGCTTCCGCTTGTGCTTAGTCAAAGATAATAATGAACGGGACGTCGCACTAATAACCCCGAGGTAAGGACGTTGCATACCTTCTCTTTCACGTTTATTTTTAATTAATTCATATTATTTTATGTACTCGAAATATTGCATGTCCTCATATCATGATTCAACAAATATTACAATTCTATATCCCATGTTTTCTTTTAATCGAATGTTAAATCTACATAATAGAGTTTGGATCTAGTTTAAATAACATTTGATGTTAACTCTAACGAGGAATTTAATTGATGTGAATTGTTAGAATTTTCTGGATATTATTTCTCCGATGAAAATTTAGGTCAATAACATCATTTGAAATAATATAATAAATAGTCATAAATATTAGGCATCGCACAAGCATCTTGCTTGTTTTTAATAATTATGAACAGGGACATAAAACGATGACATTTGATTGAATGCTTAGAGTGCGAATGTTAACCATTCTATTTTTCTATTTTTTTTATTTCCGGGAAAAGGTTTAGAATGGAAATCCATTTGGTAAAATAATTTCATTTTTCTATTTTCGAGACAAATTTTTAGTCCAAAAATAGGTTTGGAACATAAATGAGAAGTTACTTTTTTTAATACTTTTTTATTACTGGAATAGACATAGAAATAATAACTCTCTTTTATTATTCGCTCTCGCTACCTGCCGCCACTGTCCACCCGCCGGTTGGCTATCCCCTGCCACCCACCCACCACTGCCTACTGTCACTGTAACATCCTCAATTCAAACCCTAGGAAGTGGCTATGGTTTAAGTTTTGTGGTTTTCCAATCGGAGCCAATTTTACTCTTGTTCTGGAAAACCTAGATTCGGATCCTCTGTACCTCTTTCGTTTTGTTATTTTTGTAGAGACTTTTGCGATTTGAATTTCTAAACACTTCCTTCTTAAACATTTCTCCAAACATCTTAAAGTTTTACATACTTTAATTTCAAAATTTTTGGACTTGATGTGAGTAGTACGATAGCCTAATTTTGGACTGTGTAAAACTGCCCAGAATGGGTATTTCTGTGATGTTCACACTTTCTCGATTTTCTACAAACTTTTTTGAGATGATTTTGAACAAAATTCCCTCAGAAAATTTGTTAAGAACTTTTTTCTCTATAACATACATAAATTTGGGAATTTTTAGAGATGATTTGGATTCTGAAAAGAGCTTACTTTTAGAAGCAAGAATTCTGTTCCAGCGAATTATTTTTAGCCTGTCTTTGAGTTATTAAAAGTTGTGTTTACAGAAAGATTCAGATTTCGTATTTTTCATGGAAAATAGTTTTTAAGGTCTTTTTTTTTATGACATATTCAACTTTCAGAATTTTCTGAGTTCATTTACTCTGTTTTTAAGCCCGATTTCTAGAATAGTGCAAAAATTGCCGGTTTTGTCAGATATCAAAGATTCATCATTTTCTATATAAGAACGTTTGAATCTCGACATGATATCTTCTGGTGATTTAATGTGCTCATTCTAAGCTTTCAAATGAGCTATGCTAAGCTTTGATTTGAGGTCACACAAAGGGAAAAACCGAGAGGGAGCTGAGATGTGACATTCTAAAATCCGAACCACTTGGGATTTATGAAATGAATAGTTTATGGACGTGCTTGTAATTAGGTCTCACTCGGAATTGATCACTTCGGGAATACTAACCGTTAGGAAAAGGCTAATTAGGGATTTAAATTCGCGCGACCAAAGAACTCGATCGTGAACCGACTTTCGACCACGAATATTGTCGAGGTGACATTTTGAGCCAATTTAGGCCGATCCAAGGATAGTTAGGGATCAGTTCACCACTGTTATATTGGTGGATTGCGGGTGATTCCGCTAGACCACGAAATGAATTGACGAATAATCCCGAACCAATACCAAACTATCGCGCCTGTCGGAACTAGCGATCGATCGTCGCGATTAAGTGACAACTAAGGTCGTCACCACCCAAGTAAACTTGTATGTGGCATGATTCGGTATCGACCACGGGTCAAACGTGCGAATTTCCCCAAAAGCCACCCGTTAGTTTGAGATACGCGCAAGTTACGTTATTTAGAACTTAGTCATTAATTAGAGACCGAGTTGGGCATTGAAAAATTAGAAAGTCATGATAGAACATTTGAACGATGTTGTCATTTGCTCGGTTAGCCTTGGAATTGTCCGAATCCTTCAGAAAAATTGAATTTTGGCTAGAAATGAAAAATGACCATTTTACCCCTGGAAGTTTGTTAAGGCCAATGTAATTGGGGAAGGGCATTTTGGTCATTTCTCCCTAGCCTTAGAAATAGAGATTTTTAGACAATTTTTCCCTTGGACTTTTTGTGAAATTCCCAAATTACCCTTGGATATTTTGGAAAAAATTCGATCTGGACCGTTGATCTCAAGATAAGATCAAATCTAGGCCATTGATTTGGATTGTGAGTGAGGGGCATGATGGTCTTTTGGCACCTCAATTATTGGCTTTGGACTATTTAGTCCTAATCTCTCTCCTCACTCTCTCACCTTTCTCGGCTCACTCTCCCTCTCTCCCTCCCAATCGAACTCCCTCGGCCTCCCACCGATCACCAACCCAGCCGCCTAGGCCAGCCGCCTTCGCCGCCCTCCTGTCCGGCTGGAGCAGCCGCTTGCCGAAGCCGCCGCTCGCCCTACCGCCACTTACCTCACCAACCCTCTCTCTCTCCTGTTTTGTCCTCACTGAGCATCACCACTAGCCCCTCCTGCGGTCCTGTTCAGCCGTGAGAAGACAGCAAACCACTAGCGGCTGCCGCTCGCCGTACGCCGCCGCCGAACCGCTCACAGTCTAGCCGCTCGCCACCGTGAGGCCACCGGCCTGCCGCCCCCTTTCCACTCTAGTCGAGCTAGTCCAGAGTTCGTGTAAGTCGCCCCCTAAACTCTATTTAGGATGTCGGGTATCGATAGACGTGATTAGGGGTTAAACTGGGTTAATTAGTGACAGTTTAGGGGTTAATTAGGGGCTGTTTAGGGGTTAATTGAATGGACTGATTTGGGGACTTGAATTGGCTGAATTGTGAGTGAATTGGTGATGTGTCGGGGCTGATTTGATGCCGAATTGAATGCTGGAAATTGGGATTCGTAGTGATGAGCATATGGTTCAATTTTAAAGGCAAACGGTGTCGGTTGGTGTGTTGAATTGTGGGGTTTGTTAGGGCTAGAAATAGCCTCGGAAATGCTAAAATTATGTTTGCAATAGTGGCTGTGATTGTGGTCCCGTTGGTGGCCTTGTATGTTTGTTGAGTGGTGAATTGATTGATTTTAATGTGGACCATTATGTGCACGTATGGGCTGAATTGAACTTGATTGTCAATTGGCCGTGTTTGGTGCTTATTAAGCATGAGAAATGTGTGTGATTTGGTGCGTACACGGGCTAAGGGTGATTGGCCAGTATATTGGCATGTGGATGTCGAGCAAGTGAACGAGTGAGAAATCGTGTGTGGTGTGGTATGTGTGGTTACGGAAATTCCTGAGGCGGTACCATTACGTGGGAATTGATCCGTCCTGAGGCGGTACGACTACGCGGGATGATGTCCGGTATTACCGGAGGACGGCCAACCTGAGGCGGTATCATTACATGGGTTGTGTCATAGGTGGTGGGTGTTGAGCATAAGGCGGTACCATTACGCGGGCAAGATACACGGCCTGAGGCAGTACCATTACGCGAGCCATGAAGTGTTGTTATGAGTTAGTCGTAGTGAACCTAAGGCGGTATCATTACGAGGGTCACTGGTGAGTTAAGTAGAAAATATGAGATGGTCGTAGTGAACCTGAGGCGGTACAATTACACGGGTCACTGGTGAGTTGGGTGAAAAGAATATGATGAGGCAGGAACGAATGCGTGAAATGTAATTAGAAAGTGCATGTGGTTGAAAATTGTACTATTGTGGCTAACGTGCAGGTTGCACGCAGGAAAGGCCCAGGTAAGTATGAACTATGTGCCTGCTATGTGATGACTGAGTGTGGTTGTGTTGTGATTGTCTGGAGGTACGTGATAGCCTAGGTGGGATTTAGGTTGTGTGCTTATTGAGATGTGATCTCATGGTTATTTCAACCAACAATTTCAGAACCCTGACCTGAGCCATCATGAATCTTCCGCCACCACCGCTGCAGCGTTTTGGGATTCCTATGCACACCGATCACGACGTTGTAGAATACCCTATAGATGACAACATGACCTGGATTAAGCATACCATGGTAATATGGGTAGACGTAGTATTACCTCTTTGGCAGGCCCACATATATACAGCCTGGATGTTTAGAGACGGGATAGACGAGTTCGGTCCCGTCTGTGGCTTCGATGTCCCCTTTGACGGAGTTGGGGACTGGGACCCATTAGCCATACTACCTCTTGACGGTGAGATGACTAGTTTAGAGACTAGTCTGGCACAGTCTAGGCATCAGGCTGCACCTGCAGCACCTAGACCTCCTGCGGCTAAGCTTGATTCGGAGCCGGAGGAGTCCTAGGCAGGGTACGACCCCATGGATGTGGACCTCGAGGTAATTCCAGAGGAAGAACCAGAAGAAGAAGAAGACCCTGAGGATGAACTTGAAGAACCCCCAGATGTAGAGCTTGATGATGAGCCCGAAGAAGAACCCAAGGACACACCCGAGTACGAGCCAGAGTATGAGCCAATGTACGATCCCGAGTTTGTGCCAGAGGACGAGTCAGATGAGGAGCCAGTTGAAGAGGAACGAGTCGAGGTTCCAGCGGAGTCAAGTGATATAAACAACCCAATTGAGATTGAGGCCAAGCCAGAGTTTTCAGAGGAGCAAACAGTTCAGGAGGATTCAAAATCGAGCACCGAAGAGTCGGACTCAGAGTGGACGCCGTCTCGTGGGCATATGGGCTAGAGTAGGGGCTAAGTATAGGCTTTTTGAAGTGTACTATTTTTGGAGATAGGGTACCCAGGCTATCGATCTTTTTGGTATCGGTGGTGTGTAGTGGATAGTATGGTGTGCATGTATAGGTGATGGATTGTATGATCTGATGGATGTTGTGTAAAGTGGGTTAAGTAATGGATATGTCTATTCTCCTTTTTACTCTAGTTATTTCTTGTTCGGGTATTTGTGGCTTTCGCTCATTATTTTAAGTCTCTGATAAGTTGACTTGGGTCGGCAATATCCTGGGACGTCGCGATATTCGACCAAAGAGGTGTGTCGCGTGCTCGATGGGGTTCGGGGCGTGACATGAAAGACAAGAAAGAGGGTTTTTGAAAGAAAGAACTTGGTGAGCAAGTTGGTCAAAACTTGGGGAGCAAGTTGGTCAAAACTTGGGGAACAAGTTGGCTTGGCTTGTTTATAAATAGGCTTTGTTTCTCCCCCTTAGTTTCCACACATCACCTCTTCTTCCTCTCATCTCTCACTCTCACTCTCACGTCTCTCTCTCTCTCTCTCACCATCACGCCAATCATCTCTCTCTCGCCGTTGGCCGCCACCGATCGCCATAGACGTTTTCTTGAGCTTATAGGTGAGTGAATTCCCTAATACTTGGATAGGGCGGTGTGTTACGTGGTTGGAATGTAGCATGTAAGTGGATTCCCTAATCTCAGGATATGAAGTTATGATGCGTTGTTGGCTTGAGTTCTCACCCGACCCTTTTGTGAAGACTTGCGTGTTTGTCTTGATGTTGCACGCATCGCTTGTTATCATGCTTGATGTTGTCATCCATGCTTGTTGATTTATAAGAGGATAGAACGTGGTGTTATGAGTTTGGCTCGAGTAGTGACTGTATCTGTGATGCTTGATGTTTGCATGAATGCTTGTTGTTTTGCTTTATAATCGTAAGTCAAAGCACGTACGAGTCACGAAACGGGGTGTCGTAGGTCTTGTACTCATGTTGTGGCGTCATGGGATGAGTTTGGCTTGGTGCGGATTTACATTGGGATATGTAGATCCGGGCCAAGTTCGGCTCCAAGCTATTGCTCGGCATGGCGGACCAAACCACGTGCCTTCGACTGCGACCCACAGTTAGGCAAATATTTTAAAGATCATGATTACACAAGCATGGCACGCCTTTGGGCTTGATTGCATAGACTAATGAAATCAAGATAATAAATCGGATTGTGTGACCCATGATATGTGATCACTAAATGAAAAAAGAAGACTGTCGTCACATGGCGTTGACGGCGATGCCTCGGTAAACTAGCATCGGGATGCCCTAGTTGAGTTAGGATGCTTGGGTTGAGCCCGGATGCCTCGGTAAACTAGTGTTAAGATGCCCTAGTTGAGCTAGGATGCCTTGGTTGAGCTCGGATGCCTTGGGTGAGCTAGCCCCGGGATGCTTCGGTTGAGCCGAGATGCCTTGGTTGAGCCGGGATGCCTAGCATGAAGCTGGATACCCTAGTTGAGCCGTGATGATGATAAATGAATCTTATATGTATGTCGGTATGTGTGTTTATTGATAAGCCGAAGGATTCTGGAGGATGCCTCACATATAAATTTTCTTGGATATTTTTGTGTGACCGGATAAAGGTGAGCTTTCATTTAAACATAGCAAGGGCAAGGACAAAGCCTTTGCTGTTGATTTGCCATCGACATTAGGCGGGGAAAATATTTGTATGCGTTAATATAATAGCGAAGTATCATCCTGCATGAGTATTAGTGAATTTACTCATTAAGTCTTCTTTACTCATCCCCTGTTGTTTTTCCTTTTCAGGTCCATAAGATGGAGGATGAATATGTTTAAGTGAGATGGCAATAATATGGCTTGTCTGTTATGCTTTCCCTGGTTTCCGAGGGTAAGATAAGGATGTTACATATTAATACAAGGTTTGCTCATGATGCTTGTCATAACCCCGTTGTTTGTTCTGATTGTGATTTTTCCGAATTAATTGCTTTCACTTGTGCTTAATCAAAGATAATAACGCACGGGAGGTGGGGGTGTTACAGTTGCTGCCTATTGTTTGCCGGCCACCTTCCGCTGCTCACCGGCCGTTTGTTGGGAATAGAAATTTATGAATAATCTATCAAATGAATTTTTATTCTGGGAACAAAATTTTTGTATCGTTATCAAATACTATTTTTTTGCTCATAAACTCGTATGGGGAATAGAAATTTTTATTTCTAGCCAAAAATAAGGTTGGGAAAGAGAAATTTTATTATTCGCGCCTTTATTGCCACGATAGACATCGGTCATAAGGGCCTTTTTCGTCAAAGTTTTATTATGGCTACTTTCTTCTTTTCTTTTGGTCGAAAAAATATAGCAACTCTTCACAGGTTGGAAAATCTTCCCATCCACATTTCTTGTACACATGATCTCCGGAACTCCTTTTCCTCTGCGAAATAAACGAAGTGAAAAAAAGCCACCTCTCAAAGGCTCAACACACTTTTTTCTGACCAAAAAGTAAAGCTCAACACCCTTTTACATTTCTTGATTCTGCTTCCCATCTGCTTGAGAAACACAAGGAAGACAGCTAGAGAGACAATCAATCTGTAATGGCTGTTGAAGTGGCTGCTTTCTTGCTGAAAGAGAAGCTGCAGAATCTCAGAGCTGACCAAACCATAATCTACCCGAGACTGAAGGGCAGAATCAGTACTGCCATCAACAATCTGCAACGGCTCTCGAGCTTCTTGAAAGACGCAGCGGATTCAGACAATGCAGAGGACCAAGAAAGCGAGAGAACCAAGATCTTGTCCTCCATCTACAGTGCAGAGGACACCATTGACAACTACCTCCTGAGAAGAGCCCAGCAGAGGCTCAAGGACCTGGCTCCTCTGTGGAGCCAGAAGGAAGTGAGCATAGGGTTGAAGAAGTTAAACGATGACATCAGGGACTTGTCCTTTTTCTCTTCACTCAAGAAATATCAGCCTCAACCTCAATCTCTTCAAAGTAAAGTTCCTGGAAATGTTGGAAATGCCACCACTTGTGAAGGAGGAAGCACCCACCGTTGGGAAAAGATCTCTCATCTTCTTGACCTGGAAACAGAGGCTGTGGTTCAGAAGCAGCACATGGAGGAGCTTGTGAAGGACTTGATTCCTCTGCCTCAGGAAGAACAAGAATTTAGGGTTCTTCCTGTGGTCGGCTCGGGAGGCTCAGGCAAGAGCATGATGGTGAGATCGATTTATGACAGGGTCGACGTCAAGCAGCACTTCGAGTGCCGCGCTTGGGTCTGCGTGTCCATGGACTTCAAGTTCAGAGACGTGGTAATTGCCCTGATAGAGCAGATCTTCATAACTCGGTTGAGTGGGATAGACCATTTGGGGGATGACATCTTGGCTGAGATGCTTCTCAAGGCGTTGATGCAGAAGAGGTATCTGATTGTGGTGGATGATGTTTGGAAAGTTGAGGATTGGCACAAGCTGACAATCCCCTTACCGGATTCGCAAAACGGAAGCAGAGTGATTCTTCCCACTCGTTCTGATGAAGTAGCTAAATTGGCCGATCCATGGGGCAATCCGTTACGGCTGCACCTGATATGTGATGCAGAGAGATGGGAATTGTTGAAGAAGCAAGTCGGTAAACGCGAAGGCAAATTGTTTGAATTCAAGGACATGATCATGGCAAAGTGCCATTATTCACCTCTAGACATAGTTCTAATGGGTGGGATTTTGTCAACCACAGAGTCCGGTGAATGGCCTAGAATAGTCACCAAACTTCCGTCTGCCTGTGAAGGCCGGTTGACATCGTTGGACATCGTGTCTTTGAGCTTCCACGAGTTGCCGCCACGGTTGAAGGTATGCTTTCTGTATCTCGGTCTTTTCCCGAAAGCATTAGAGGTTCCGGTTCGGAGATTGTTGTGGCTGTGGCTGTCGGAGGGTTTCTTGAGTCCAACGCCTGCTGAGCGAGAAATGAAGCTTGAACCTGAAGATCTAGCTGACATGTGCTTCCAAATCCTAGTCCAGCGGAAGTTGATTGAAGTAACGAAATGGAAGTTGGATGGCAGCCCGAAAACGTGTCGCATGTCGGGTGTCATACATGATTTCTTCTCTCCAAAATCAGTCGGTTCTGGTCTTTTCTACATTCATAATAATGAAACCGAACTTCCTAAAAGTCACAAGATTCGACGGTTCGTGGAGTATTTGGAAAGTGAGAAGATTTCGGACGATTCCATCAATGAAAATCTACGTTCTTTTGTGTCGTTCAACAACAAACTCAGGGGTAAGGCCAACAGAGGAATTGGTACATTTTTCAAATCCTTGGTCCATAAAAAGGGGTTTTTATTGCTAAAGGTCCTTGATCTAGAGGGAGTCTACAAACCTATGCTTTCTGAGATAGTGGGCAATTTACTTCTTTTAAGGTTTCTAGGCTTGAGATCGACAGTACTAGATTCAATCCCCTCGGCTGTCGGAAAGCTGCCGTGCCTAGAAACTCTGGATCTGAAGCACACTAACGTGACCACCCTACCCAACTCGATTTGGAAGGCGAAGAACCTTAGGCATCTCTACATGAACGAGGTTCACATCGACGCATTCTTCCAGAAGCTGAGTAAAGGTTCTTTAAGCAATCTTCAGACACTGAGGGGGCTGTATGTCGGTAACGAAAGTGTCGTGACCATCAGTTTGGATAGACTGGTTAACGTCTGGAAATTGGGACTGACTTGTCACAAGAAGTCAGTGAAGGCTGTGGTAAAATGGGTTCTGCTACTGCCTAATCTTCATTCTCTGAAGTTGAGGTCAATTGATGAGTTCGGTAAGCCGTCGAACATTGAATTAGTGTCCCTGGAGAAACAGACCAAGCTCTGCAACTTATACTTGCTCGGGGCACTAGTGAAGCAAGTAAACCTGAGCGGGGTACTCCCATCGTGCCTCAAGAAACTTACATTGTCAATGTTGGCACTGAAGGAAGATCCTATGCCAGTGCTGAGCAAGTTGCCTGAGCTAAGCATCCTCAGACTCTTTGCTCATTCGTATTTAGGACGTCAAATGACTTGCGATGGTGAGGGATTTCTGAAACTCAGGGTATTGAAGCTGTGGATGCTCAACCAACTGAGGAGCTGGACAGTGAAGAAGGGAACGATGCCTATCTTACAAGAACTAGAAATCAGAGCATGTGATGCATTGAGGAAGATTGATGGAATCAAGCACTTGCAAGGCTTGAAGGAACTTACTCTGACTGATATGCCAGAGGATTTCATAGAAATAATCAAAAGAGGTGTAGGAAGGGAAATGTACATCAAAGTAAATGAGTGGAAGCTTTCTCGTCATCAGGTAGGTCTTTATTGCCCTCATGTTCAATTCTATCTGTATGTTATGCTTTCATAATCAGATTCATGTCAGTGATTTATCTGGTCAAACGGTTGAACCACAATGAAAGTTGATGGTGATACAAAAAGATTTGGCTGTTGCTGCTTCTCTTAGTTTGTCAGAGCTAGCTTTCATCATGTATCTACAATCTTGTAGCTAAGTTGTTAATCTCTGTCAAGACCGAACTTGATGATTTCGTCCAGAGTTTACTCTGATCTGTGCTATAAATTTAAGTTTCGCAAGTGGCATTGGAAGAGTTTTTGTGAGTGTCAGGTTATTTTGCATTGATCTGGACGTACTTTTTTGTGGTTGATCTTTGCAGGCAAATCAGGTGCAGACTGCAGATGAAGATGATGAGTACGATGATGAGGATGACAGCAACAGCTATGTTGAAGAAGAAGAAGAATACTATGATGAGGAAGGAGATGAAAGTGGTGAAGTTAATGAAGATGGTCAAGAAGATGACAACGAAAGTGTTGATGAGAAGTGAACAAAACAAGTTTGAGTTTGTTGTTTAA
The DNA here is from genome assembly GCA_031216405.1 of Syzygium malaccense. NCBI lineage: Eukaryota > Viridiplantae > Streptophyta > Magnoliopsida > Myrtales > Myrtaceae > Syzygium > Syzygium malaccense. Next base: position 47,788,634 of record CM062258.1, on the reverse strand, counting down.
ATCTGTTCTATTATTGTTCATAGCAAATACACTGCTTGCGGAAACTTTCTATTAGTGCATGTATATGTCTTGTTCAGTTGCAGAGCCAAGTGCTTGTTTTCTTAAGAAAGAACTACTTTGTAACATTCTGTCATTCAAGTGTTTGATGATCGAACTAGTACAGATTGTGCTGTTTCAATTAATGCTCCTGTTATATGTGATCACGCTTTGTACCATCTGCTTTGATTTCCTGCATGAGTATGAAACACAATTACTGTTCTGTATCCGTGAAGCCGGTCTTGCTACGAATTCAAGAGAACCTCAGTTAGAAGGACATATTCCCAACATGTAAATTGAATCAGTGGATGTCGATTCTTTACAGGGATGTCATCGAGAAAAATTAATTCAACTCGGGCTTCCCATCTCGTAATTATTCGAAGCTCTAGTTCAAGAATATTAGATTCAGATATTAATCAGAATGCGAGGTTTATACTTGTCGAATCATCTAGGCAAATACTGAACAGCTATATGCATTGTATATTATTAATGAAGACAAGATTAATTTCCCAGATGGTATACTAAACTTATTAGTAAAGTAATTAATTTGGTCTCGTAATTCTTGATAAAGCTGTTATACAAGCTCTAATGCGGTTGTTTATTTGGTCGTCAGAGTTGAGAATACTCCAGATCTGCACATTCAAAACGGGTTATTGGAATGTATGGCCTTTTGTCTCAATTCCTAATGCATGATTACCAAGAGACAAAAATATTGTTCATGTGAAAATTTTATATATGTAGCAGGAATTTGAACTAATGCCATGGAAAATGTGGATCCGAACAAACAATGTAAGCAACTATCGGTGTTTTTAAGTTATTTTGGCTGCAAGACCATATGTTCGTATGGTTTTATCATCGACTTCTTTAAGCAATAATGAGTCATTTTTAAAGCATTTCGTGCAGGATTTGATTATAGACCAGCAAGGTATAGCGATAATGGAATAACTTTTGTATATAAAAAGACCAAGACCTCCCTTGACCCTATTATATATATCGAATTACTAATATAAAAAGACCAAGACTAATATAAAAATGACCGAGACCTCTCTTGATCACCTAACTGCACATGCAAAACTGCAGAGGGATTGAATTTAAGCGACTTCCGTCACCATCTCACCTTACTAAAAATGTGAACTTGAGCAAAGACTTGGAATGCATTTGCTGATGTTTAATGGTTATATATGTTCCCGTTGCATTGTATGACAGGACTTCTTCTAACGGGTTCAATACAATATATATATATATATATATATATATATATATATATATTCATATATTTGGTCGCTCTGTTCAATATATTTAAGAGCTTTTGTTTATCGTTGACATTTGACTTTTAGCTGATGCGTCATACAAAGGTTAAAAAACTTGAGATTAGGGGTCCCTAATCGTGACAGGGCCCGTTTCTTGTAAAAAAGAAATCGTTTTAGCGTTTTTTTTTAGCAAAATTCAAGTTTCAATGTATTCTGTCTAAGCTAAGACATTGATTTCACCAATAATCCAAAAAAGTGTCAAGAGTTGACTTTTTGGTCAAATTATTAAAGTCAACCACTGTCAAATTTTTCAAAAAAATAAAAAAAATTCCTTAAATCAACTCCTTTTTACCTTAATTTGACTTTTGCAATATCAATTTATAAAAATCGATCGGAAATTGACTTTTCCCCAATCTGGGAATTTCGACATCTAATTGGCCAAATTCAAAATTCATTCATTTTTAATCATTTTTTAAGACACCTTTCTTCACGACATTTGATCTTGAGGATGTAATGCATACAATTGTCAAGCTAATTTTGAGATTCCAAGTTGAAATCAAATTTCCCCAATTTTGAGCCAATTAGGAGTTTTGATTGATTTTTCATGATTAATGTCGATTAGACCAAATTGAGTCCAATTAAATGTGCACAATTCAATTCCAATTAAATGTGCGCAATTCAAGCCCAATTAGGATATAAGCGTTGCTTTTACACTTGTATACTTGACTAGTTACTATTACAATTTAGTCGCACTTCACAAAGACAAAATCGACATCACAGGTGCTAAAAATAGAACAAAGAAGAAGACTCAAGAGTTATAGACTCGGTTTGTTCATTTCACTCTCCTAACCTCACTACTTTCTCTTGGATTGAGTATATATAGTCTTCCAATCCCTAGATGGCCGTTTGCAACTCATTTCCATGATGTAGCTGTTGGTTCTACTGTTGCCAACATCGAACCAGCTCTCTAATGGCTCTCTCTAACAATGGCGGTTTCCCAAACCAGTTGGACTGCTTCTGTTAGTGTCTATCTCCTATTAAAATTGCCATAACTGCTCTGATACATCTCCAGTGCTTCTAATACAAACTCCACGCATTTGTATCGGCTAGTTTCATTTTGATCAACATTCCCATCTGCTGAGCTGATGACCACACCTTCTATAACTCGAAATCTACACTGTCCCTTACCTATATAATTAGGAGTGCAGAGCACCAGTAGTCTGTTGATGTTGTCCATTGACAAACTCGTGTGGAATGACTTTCGATCAATCTTCCAATGATCCTTTTGGCTTCATTAGCTTCAAAGACTTTCAAGGGCATCAACATCCACATTGATTCTTCGTCTTCACTGAATGATCGAGTTAGCGTCCAAAGATCTTCAAGCACACTAGCATCACCGCTTATTCCTTGTCTTCACTGAACTTACTAGACCATCGACATTGTCACTGGCTTTCTACCTTATCTGAAGAAAACTGCTCGAGCTAGCAATCTGTTGTCCTGATGGTGATCCGCTCTTCTATCTTCTAGTCCTTCCAAGAATATTGACAATCATGATTCCGCCAAGCTATTCACCTTTACAAGTGCGATCCTTCCAAGCTTCAACGAACATTACAATTCTAGACTTGTTTACCATCACCAAGGTCTATCCAACCATTCGCATTATCTTGATACCCTCCAAGCCATCATGAACATCCCTGTTTTTATAAACTTGTTCTCCCTCGATCAATGTTCTTCCAGCTTGTACACGTCTCCACGCCCAAAACCTTGTTCACCTTGATATCGACAGTGATCCTTCCATATCGGCATAAAATTCTCGATTGTGGCAAAGCATATTAGGATCACACCTGATACTGATTAGGACACCACTTGCATTGTAATTGGTGTATATATCACATAGTACTACTTGGCCAATACACATGTTAGTAGCCTTTGATTGTCTCTGTCATCGTCAAAACAATGTAGGGGATTTTTTCAACAATCTCTCTCTTTTTGTTGATGACAAAACAATCATCCGAATATGCATATGTCTTAACATGCAATAGAAGATTTTGAATTTGAGTATGTGAAAAGTAAAACACATTTGCTTATCTTGCTAACAAATAAATAATTTAGTTCAGGGCATAGTAAGCATAATACTCCTCCAAACACATATGTATATTCTATCAAACCTCTCCCCCTTTTTGTCATAATAAAAAAGGCGCTAATAATGTATATGTAATTCACCTCATTTTTTTACAATCTAACATTTTTCATTTGACATGCTCAGGCAAACAGAAAAAGAATGTTCAATGAAGCTCGTGTTTGGTGGATCAAACATCACATGCATCAACAATTATATATCAAAAAACATAAATGCATACAATCGGTCTCACTCTCTCGCTCCCTCATCATCATAATAAAAAGCATGATGTTGCGATGGGAATATACTCTGCCTCTGTAGTAGACAACGCAACTGCATGCTGTAAAGTAGCTTTCCAACTAACTGCACTGTAAGAATAATGTGGTCCACATGATGTTATGAATTAATGATTTAATAAATATTTAAGTGCTAAAATGTATTGGCTATGAAAAATAGATGAAAAGGTGTAATTTTATTGAGAAATTAAAATTCCTCCGAAGAGGTGTAACTCTTATGAAGTGGGATATGCTTTGATGGAAGACACCACTTGAAGGAGTATACATAAAAAGAGTTTGGTCCTCTCTCCACCCACGATAATGTACAAAAAGAATGTTGTATTTTTTATCCTCTATCGATAAGACACATTAAGCAAAAAGTGGGTTGGGGGAGAGAAATCAGATTTCATTGTTTCTTTCGTTTTCTGCAACAATTATCTTTAAGGGAAACACTATGGACAAAGGTATGTCTTCATCCCTCTTATTGTGAAAATCATGAAGATCTAAGATCCTAGATTTCATAAATTTTCCGCACAAAAGGATTACGTTATAACTTACGGTTGGTATCGGAGCGTGATTTAGGATCTCATGATTATTCCGATTATGGTTTTTGGGATAAAGATTCATGTTGCTCTTTTCTTGTTATTTGCCTGTTGTTAAAATGGTTTCGGCAGAAACGAGGCGAAAAAAGAAGAAGTGAAAGGGCGTGATGAAGAAGGCAAGTGGCCTCCACGCGCGCACTACGGTTGCAGGCGCATGGGTCTACGCGCTGATGCACGCAGTGAAGGAGAGGCGGGTGTCACACACGCGCCTGCGTTACGGATGCAGGCGGGGGCATTGCACGTGGCCGCGGGGTAGACACGGGCGCGTGCCGTGCACGCGCCTTCTCTCCCCTCCGCTAATTACGTTTTTGCCCCTTATATGCTTATTTACGGTTCTGCCCTTGATCGAGTAATTTACCATTTTGCTCTGGTTGCTAAATTTCCGATTTTGCCCCTTCGAAAATTTGAATTTTAAAGTTTTGCCTCAATGCATTAATTTACAATTTTACCCTCAGCATGCAATTTGGTAAATATTTGTGAATGAAACAATTATAGTGTTTTACAATTTCAAGAATCCAATTATGAATGGTTTGTTGGTCACCAAAGTGGCCGAACCATAATGTCTTGAATTTTTGAAATTGTATAATGTTTCTTTCAATTACCCATGATTAATTGATGCTATGATTGGAATTGATATATTACATATCCTTATTGGTGTCAAAGGTATATTGAAGTTTATTTTTTATAAGGACTTAGGGATTGACCCAAAGGTTAATCAATTTCTTATAATTCATGAACATAATAGTTGGTAATTAATGTCTTGTTAAATTTATTTGTATATCCAAAGATATCAAATAAATTTTAATGGGGTGTATTTATAATTATCAAATAAAAGTTATTAGCATCATTGTGGTTTATTGTATGTTTGTATATTATAGGATCACCCAAAGAAGAACTATGATATACATGTAATGTTTAATTTGAATATGATAACGTGATATTCTCAAAGCATTAATGTATGAGCATATTCTTGTATATTTGCAGTATCTGTACCTGTTTCTCTTCATTTGCATGCTTCGTCTGTTCCTTTATTCAATGGTATGAATTTCCCTGATTGGAGTGAACAAGTCCAATTTCACCTAGGTGTCATGGATCTTGATTTAGCACTTCAAATTGAGAAACCGGCTACTAGTACTGATGAGAGCAGCGATAATGAAAAGTCTTTCCATAAAGCTTGGGAAAGATCGAACAGATTGAGCTTAATGTTTATGCAAATGACAGTTGCAAACAACGTAAAGATAACTCTTCCCAAAACTGACAATCCTGCTCTCAAACTGCTGATAAGTCACTAGCTGGTACATTGATGAGTACTTTGACCACCACAAAATATGATGGTTCACGTACCATGCATGAACATGTACTAGAGATGACAAACTTAGCGGCAAAATTAAGGACTTTGGGAATGAACGTGGATGAATACTTTAGTACAGTTCATACTTAATTCCTTGCCTCATGAACAATATGGGCCATTTCAAATGAATTACAACACTATAAAGGACAAGTGGAATGTAAATGAATTGGCCAGTATGCTTGTTCAAGAGGTAACAAGGATAAAGAATGAAAAGGTTCATTCTATTTATCTCTTAAGTCATTAAGAAGTTGAGAAGAATTCCAAAAGGAAAGGTGGAAGGATCAAGAAGAAAGGTTTACACAACCTGAATGACTCTTCTAAGGCTTCTCAAATCCACAAGAAGGAACACAATCTTGTTTAGTGTTACTTTTGTAATAAAATTGGACACTTGAAGAAAGATTGTCTAAAACGTAAAGCTTAGTTCGAAAAGAAAGGTAATCATTGTGTTTTAGTATGTTTTGAATCAAACTTTATTGAAGTTTCTCATAATACTTGGTGGATTGATTCTGGTGCCACCACTCATGCTTCAAATACGATGTAGGGATTTCTTTCGATCCAAACCATAAAACCAAATGAGAATTATGTGCTCACGGGGAATAGAAACAAAGCTCCAGTTGAAGGCATTGGTACTTATCGTTTGGTCTTAGATACTGGGCATTATTTAGATTTGTTTCGAACCTTTATGTACCTACTTTTTCCCGCAATTTAGTTTCTTTGCCAAAACTTGATGTAGCGGAATTCTCTTTTAAGTTTGGTTGTGTATCTTTCAGTTTGTATAAGAATAATAATCTTATTAGAACCAGAATTTTATGTGATGGTCTCTACAAGTTTAAACTTGATAATGCTTTTGCTGAGACCTTAATGACCTTGCATCATAATGTTGGCACTAAATGCAGTTTAGTGGATGAGAATTCTGCTTATTTGTGGCATAAACGTTTAGGTCACATATCCAAAGAAAGAATGCAAAGATTAGTTAAGAATGAAATTCTTCCAATTTTGGATTTTACTGATCTTGGAGCGTGTATTGATTGTATTAAGGGTAAACAAACAAAGCACACTAAGAAAGGTGCCACAAGAAGCACAGAGCTTTTTGAAATTATATACACTGATATATATGGTCCTTTTGATGTTCCATCTTTTGGTGGAGAAAGTTATTTTATCACTTGTATTGATGATTTTTCACGTTATGATTATATTTTTCTATTAAATGATAAATCTCAATCAGTGAATGCACTTGATGTGTATATTAAAGAGGTTGAAAGGCAATTAGATAAAAAGGCGAAAATAATAAGATCGGATAGAGGTGGTGAATATTATGGAAAGTATGATGAATTGGGACAATGTCCGGATCCATTTGCTAAATTCCTTGAAAGACATGGTATTTGTGCTCAATACACAATGCTAGGTACACCATAGCAAAATGGTGTAGCAGAAAAGTGTAATCGTACTTTAATGGAAATGGTTAGGAGAATGATGAGTTATTCATCTCTACCCTTATCATTGTGTATGTATGCTTTAAAGACTTTTATATATTTATTAAACATGATTCCTAGTAAGGCAGTTCCAAAGACTTCCTTTGAACTGTGGATGGAGAAGAAACCTAGTTTACGACACCTGCATGTTTGAGGTTGTCCAGCAAAAGTAAGAATTTACAATCCACATGAAAAGAAATTAGATTTAAGAACAATCAGCGATTACTTCATTGGTTATGCAGAGAAATCCAAAGGCTATAGATTTTACTGTCCTAATCATAATACAAGAATTGTTGAATCTGGAAATGCTAGGTTCATTGAAAATGTTGACATTAGTGGGAGTGAAAAAATGCATGATGTTTGCATTCAAGAAGTTAGAATGGAAGTTCCTCTAACCAAAACTTCTAAAGTTGTTCTTGATATTATAGTTCGACCAAACAATAATCAAGAACAACAAATTAATGATCAAACACTTCATAATGAAAATGTCAGTATTGAACCTACAGTAGTTGAACCACAAGAAATAGCATTAAGAAGATCTCAAAGAGAAAAGAGGTAGGCTATTTCTAATGATTACGTGGATTATCTACAAGAGTCAGAAATTGACTTAGGAATTAGTAATGATCTAGGTTCATTTTCACAAGCCATGAAATGTGATGATTCTACTAAATGGTTCAATGCCATGGAAGAAGAGTTAAAATCTATGGATCAAAATCAAGTTTGGAATCTCATTGAATTGCCTGAAGGATGCAAAAAGGTCGAGTGTAAATGGGTCTTTAAGACCAAGCGCGACTTAAAAGGTAATATCGAATGATATAAGGCCAGACTTATTACTAAAGGTTTTACTCATACAGAAGGCATTGGCTATAAGGAGATATTTTACCAGTCTCTAAGAAAGACTCACTTAGAATTATTATGGCTTTGGTGGCTCATTATGATTTAGAGTTATACCAAATGGATATTAAAACTGCCTTTGTTAATGGGAATTTAGAGGAAGAAGCTTATATGGACCAACCTGAGGGCTTTTCAATTAAAGGAAAGGAAGACATGGTGTGTAAGTTAAAGAAATCAATATATGGACTTAAACAAGCTTCTCAACAATAGTATCTTAAGTTTAATGATACCATAACTTCTTTTGGATTTAAGGAAAACACTGTTGATCGGTGTATATACATGAAGGTCAGTGGTAGCAAGTTTATTTTTCTAGTTCTGTATGTTGATGACCTTTTGCTTGCTACTAATGATCTTGGTTTGTTACATGAAATCAAAAAATTTCTCTCTAAAAATTTTGAAATGAAAGATATGGGAGAGGCAACGTATGTGATAGGAATACAAATATTCCGTGATAGATCACAAGAATTGTTAAGGTTATCTCAGAAAGCCAGTCACGAGGGCAGCAATTCCAGTCACGAGGGCAGCAATTATTCAACCTAGACACCTCCACCATTCCGCTCATAAAAATGAACATCCATAGAATCAGGGTAAATCTGGGCAGTTTACACAGTGACAGAAATCCCATCAAAATAAATAGTAAACGAACTCCAAAAATTCTAAATTTTGGATATATCATAAAAAAACATCTTGATAAACATTTCTTATGAGAACACAAAATCCGGTTCAATCTGTAACCATGCCTTTTTGTCCCTCGAAATCAGACCAGAATCAGTTCGCTCTAACAGACTATTTTGTCCTCAAAATACATTTCTTTCAACACACAAATCACCTTGAAAAGCTTTGAAATTTTTCTATGTCATAGAAATGAAAGTCATCAACAACTTTTGTGAAGGATGTTTATTGAAAATAGATCTGGAAAATTTTATAAAAATTCAGCAAGACAAGAAGGTCGGGATGAACAGTGTTCTGGGCAGTTTTAAGACGGTCTGAAAATGGGTTTTCGTGCAACCCAAATGGCCTCCAAAAATTCCAAATTTAAAATATATTATACTTCAAGATGTTGGAAATAACTTTCATCAAGAAAACTTCCTCAAATTCGACCCACAAAATTCTCCACAAAAATATCAATCCGGATGGGTACAGTAGTCACAAATCCGAGTTTTGAACTAAACAACCAAGATTCAAGTTCTAGTTCACACCCATGGATCTCCAACCCACAAAACTCATTCCTAGATGTCTAATCTAACATGCAACAGCCACTAACAACTATGATTAGCTACCAACAACCACGATCAGCACCCTAATCAACCCCTAAACTACCCTAAACCGCGTCTAAACGAGTCCGATAAATACCGATGTCCTAGACAAGGATTAGATTGCGACTTACTTGGAAATTTCCAAGCAAAATCAACCTATCCAAGGTTGACTAGGCGGTTGGAACGCGGCGGCTACGACGGTGACCTTGCAGTGGCGACGATCGACAAGGGCGGCGGTGGCTCGGCTTGGGCCGGCTTGTCCAGGGCCACGGGAGAGAGAGAGAGTGTGAGCTGAGAGAGAGAGAGAGAGGGAAACGGCGGTGGCGTGAGGGTGGTGAAGGCAAGGCTTTGGCGGTGGGACGGCGGTGACTCGGCGGATGGCGGCGGCGCGACCAAGGGGAGAGGGGCGATCGGCGGTGAGGGAGAGGAGAGGGAGTTGCCGAGAGAGAGGGAGAGAAATGAGAGGGGGAGAGAGAGAATTTGGTTTAAAAACCAATTATTGAACCCCTTTATGCAAAATGACCATCTTGCCCCTCTCTCTACTTTTCAATCAACGGCCGAGATTCCTTCTTATCCTGAGATCGACGACCGAGGTTGAATCTTTTCCAAAAATATCCAAGGGTAATTTGGGAATTTCATAAAATTCCAAGGGAAAATTATCCAAAAATTGTCATTTCTAAAGTTAGGGCGAAATGGCCAAAATGCCCTTCCCCAATAACACTTGGCCTTAACAAAGCTCCAGGGGTAAAACGGTCATTTTCCATCCTTAGCCGAAATTTAGTTTTTCTGAAGGATTCGGACAATTCCAAGAGTGAACATTCCAATAACAACGTTGTCTAAATGTCCTGTAGTGACTTCCTAAATTTTTGATGCCCAATTTGATCTCCAATTAATAACTGAATTTTATATAACGTAACTTGAGCGTGTCTTAGACTAACGGGCAGTTTTTGGGAAAATTCGCCTATTCGACCCATGACTGATACTAAATCAAGTCATGTGTAAGTTCATTCGGATCGTGACGACCTCGGTTGTCAATGTAATCGCGAGGATTGATCGCTAGTTCCGACGGGAGTGATCGTTCGGTATAGGTTCTGGATCGTTTGTCAACTCAGCTCGTGGTCAAACGGAATCACCCGTGATCCACTCGTATGACAATGACGAACCGGCCCATAACTATCATAAGATCGGCCTACATTGACTCAAAATGTCACCTCGACGATTCCATGGTCGAAAGTCAGTTCACGATCGAATTTCTTTAGTCGCACAAATTTAAATCCCTAATTAGCCCTTCCCTAACGGTTAGTATCCTAGGAATGATCAGTTCCGAGCGAGACCTAATTACAAGTACGTTCATAAAACCACTCATTTTATAAATCCCAAATGGGCAAATTTCAGAGTGTCACACCAAAATTTACGTAGAAACCCCTTGAGGGAAAAACCACGGGGAGAGGAGAAGCAAAATCCACTATAAAATATTGAGGATTACAAAAGGTGGCTTAAAAAACCAAAAACTCTTTTTGTCTCAACTTTTTAACCTAATAACTTGAGAAAAGCAGTATTTATATTGCCCCTAAGCCCTAACGTTGGCCCTTACCCATAAAGAATTTAAGACATACTCAATAGTGTCCATACCAACCAATTTGGTCGAAATTCGCTGACATGAACGTCAGCCTCCCATATGGAATGGTCAGTGTTGACGTAGATAATTTTTAATAATACTTGAATATTTTATGATTTTTTTATTATTATCTCTGATTTTTTTTCCTTTTGCCAGTGACCAACCAAGGGCCATAATCGGGTGGGCTGGCCTCACCTAGGCAAGGGCGAGCGATGGTGAGGGCTCCCCTCGCCAGATCGGGCGAGGTCAACTCTCGCCTTGCCAAGGCAGCCTTGTCGCCCTCGCCCTCGCCCTCGCCAGGCTAGGCCAAAACTGGCGAGCAGAGCCCTTGTAGGGGGTCACCCTTGCCCGGCTGGGCCTTACTTATGGTGGCGATGGTGGATCTCGCCTAGGCAAGGCCCGCCCACCCGGCCATGGGCAGTCATCGGCAAAAGGAGGAAGAAGAAAGGAAAATAAAGAAAGAAAAAAATCAGAAAAATTAAGAAAAAATTGAAAAAAATATTAGAAATTACACTTTTTATACCTCTTGAAGCCCGTCTCTTCCCAAAAGTTAAACTGACGTCTATTGTCCCTCTAAGAAATCTCATCATCCATTTCACAGTTTCCTAGTGTTTCTTTCCATAATTACTCATATACCTGCTCACAACAACAATAACATGTGAAATATTTGGTCCATTGCAAACCATATCGTACATAATCTACCTACAACACTAGCGTAAGGAACAAATGACATATATTTCTAATCATATTTTCACTATGGATCAAGATGAGTTGAAAAGCTTAAAGTGCACAGCTTGCGAGATACTCACCCGTTTGGTAAATACACGCTAAACCTCCCAAGCACTTTATGGATATGATCACCCTATGATAGTGGAAGTGTCATTGCAGACCTATCCTCTGTATCTCCATACTGAGTATGTTTTTCGCTGCACTTAGTATTTCGTATCGAGCTCTCTACTTTAGTTTCATTTCAACTTATTAATATCATACATCTTCTTAACAACTATCAACGTATCATCGACATTGAAAAGCAAATAAATGAGTTATAATCCTCTAAACTTCTATGCTACGTGCAGTTATAATGTGCACTCCTCCTATAGTGTTTACCTAACATAAAGGAGTCAAAACGTTTATGCACATTGCCTAAGAGATTGCTTAAGGCCATAGAGGGAATGTTTCAGCAAGCATACCTTGTCTTCATGGCCAGAAGCAACAAAACTTTGCGGTTGTTGCATGAATATTTGCTTCTCCGACTCACCATGAACAAAAGTTGTCTTCACATCCAGTTACTATAATTCCAAGTTGTTCATCACAACCAAATGCAATAACTCTCTGATTGAGCACTGTTTAACCACTGGTGAGAATATCTCATTATAGTTAATACCTTCCGGCTGTGTGTACCCCTTATCTACGAGACATGTCTTATATTTAGTCGCTTCTCCCCAATCGAACTGTTTTGTTTCTTTTTGAATCCCCTTGTTGCAAACCACTATCTTTTGCTCTTTGGGAGGTAATGCCAACTGTTATGTCTGATTCCGCTGAAAGGAATTCATCTCCTCTCCCGTAGCACCAATCCATCACTACGCTTCTACTGAGCATCACCTCTCCATATGAAAACGGGTCCTCATCTCCTCTGCAATAGACAAGACATACGACAATTATTTATATCTAACCATTTTTGAAGATGATGAAAATATATTAATGAAGGCAAGATTAATTTCTAAGATGGTATACTAAACTTATTAGCTCGGTAATTAATTTGGTCTCCAGACCATTCATGATCCGTAATTCTTGATGAAGCTATATACAAGCTCTTATGAGATTGTTTATTTGGTCGACAGACTTGAGAATACACCAGATCCGTGCATTCAAAATGGGTCATTGGAATGTATGGCCTTTTGTCCCGATTCCTTGTGCATTTTTACTAGAGACAATAATATTGTTCAGGTAAAGGTTTTATAGATGTAGCAGGATTTTGAACAAATGCCATGGAATATGTGGATCCGAATAAACAACAAAAGCAACTACCAGTGTTTTTAAGTTATATTGGCTGCAATATCATCTGCTCGTATGGTTTTATCATCAACTTCTTTCAGCAATAGTGAGTCTTCTGTAAAGCATTTCGTGCATGATTTGATTAAGCAAGGTATAGCGATGATATGGAGTCAATAACTCTTGGATATAAAAAGACCAAGACCTCTCTTGACCCTTTATATAATTACTGATATAAAAAGACCAAGACTCCTCTTGAGATCAAGAGGGGCCTTGGTCTTGGTTTTTTTTATATTAGTTCTGCACCTAACTGCACATTTAAAACTGCAGGGTGATTATATTTAAGCGACTCCCATCACCATCTCACCTTCCTAAAAATGTGAACTTGAGGAAAGACTTAAAATGCATTTGCTGACGTTTAATGGTTAAATATGTCCCCGTTGCATCGTATGACTGGACTTCTTCTTATGGGTTCAATATACTTAAGAGCTTTTGTCTACTTAATAAGAAAAGAGACGAGGAAGACTTACGGAGTGCCACTACCAGCCCATATATCTCTTAAAGAAACACAGTGTGAATGTCAAGAAGCTAGTCAATAATAGATAGCTGTTGACAAGGGGTCGCTTCCACTTCTGTTTCTCATCATCAAATATGCCACTAATTAAATAAGTATGAAGAGAGGTCTGCTTCATGCATTTGAAGTCCGAACTGCTGTTGACAGACTGGCCCGAGCTATAATCCATTCTTGAATTGATTAGTCCGGCTGTCTCTTTTTCCATTTACTCTGAGTCATTGTTTACATTATCTATATTCTCGAAATACAGTAATCAATTACGTGCGGAACTGCATCAGACTAATATGTCTTGGTCGTTTTTTTATCTGCTTCACCAAAATGCACACAGGATTTCACAAGGTAAATACAAGATTCGCTCATCATCTATGCTGCCAGAAAGTCCAGAATGGCAGAATGAGATTTCACTACTAGTTTAATTGACCTTGCTATCCTTGGGAGATTTTTTTCACCTAAATTGCATAGTTTGTATTTTGTATCAACTATTGTAACGACTAATGCGGAAAGAAGAACAAACATTTGATTTAAGTAAGAAATAAATTTTAGAGCTTAAATCTGAACACAGAAAATTCACATGGTTCGGCGGTATGTCTACCTATGGAGGAGAAAGCAATGAGAAGGTTCCACCATAATCGGCAAATAAAAGATTACAATTGCTTATCCTACTAATCTACATGGGTTTCTGCGAGAAAGGAGCTTTCTCACTCTCCTCTTTAAAGCTCTCCAGATTTCTCACAATATGGGCATTAAAATAAATATATTTCTCACAATATGGGTAATAAACTAAAAATATAAAATAGATTTTAAAAGCCTTTGGATCAGGTCCGCGTCGGGGATGGGTATCCGACCAAGATAGGCCCAAACATCTGGGCACTATGTCGGAAAACACTTTCGGCTCCAGAGGTTTCCCGAGTGTCTGGCAACCCAGCCCACTTCTTGCCAAGGTGCCCGCCTAGTTGCCTGGTTTGTCCAGGCGCCAGGGGTGCTGTCTTCTCACATCCTCCGGTTGTCCGTCTCCAAGTCCAAGCCCCCACATACACATCGAGTGTCCCGAAAACATGAGAATCATGTTGTTTCCAAATCAAATGAGATCAACTTCCAGCCATAATAAAAAAATCTCCACCTTGGCGACAAGTCCATATTCATCCTCATCGATTGTCGTCTCTCTCAAGCCACCTTGGGCTCCTCACCTACTGTAACCATGGCCAAGTTTGAATTGCGTTGGAACTTGTTCAATGGACTGGGGCTCGACAACACGTTCCACTCGATTATTTGTAGTGTGCACTATCTCAATGGATATATCCTATTGTTAAGGTTCGACAACACGTTCCACTAGATTATTTGTAGTGTGCACTATCTCAATTAGTTATTACTATAGTTATTACTGTAACGGACGTAGTTATTACTCTAGTTACTACTGTAATGGACTAATTCAAAATTCAAAATATTTTGAATTAGTCCATTCTTATCTCATGCAATTACTCTAATAGCTACAAGATAAATTCTATAAATATAAACGCTATCTTAGAGTTGAAGGATAAGCGAAACTTAAGCTCAAACTTAGAGTATAATTCTTACATGGTATCAAACAACCAGTAGGATTCTTGAAAACACTTATGCTATGTCTTCTTTCTCTTCCATTTTTTTTACCTCTTCTATTCACGATGTCATCTCCCACGTCCACTTCGGCTGTGCAACACCACCTTAGCCTCAAACTTTCTGGTGATAACTTTCCATTGTGAAAAAGCCAGTTGTTTCTGTTGCTTCGTAGCCAGTCCTTAATGGGATATCTTGACGGCAGCATTATATGTCCTCCTCCAACCATCACCCCCACGGGCTGTACTATTGCTGCATCGAACCCTGCATATGATGAATGGATTCGAAAAGATCAACTTGTTCTTAGTTGGATGATATCTTCTCTTTCACTTGATGTCCTACCCTATGTGGTTAGATTAGCTACTGCAGCTGATGTCTAGAAGGCTCTACAAACTGCTTTTGGATCTCTATCACATACAAGCATTCTTCAGCTTTATATGCAAGTCCAAAATACATCCAAAGGTGACAAGTCTGTCTCAATTTATCTCCGCGAGATAAAGTACATTTTGGATCAATTGGCTGTTGCGAATCGCCCTCTAGGGAATGAAGAATTAAATGCCATTGTCTTTCGTAATCTTGGTTATGATTTTTCTGACATTATTGCTGCCTTGGCTACAAAACCTGATTCGATAACCTTTTCTGAACTCCATCGATTGCTCCTCAATCATGAGCTTCGAATGAAATCTGCTACGGTACCTATAGAGTCAAATGTTACCACTTACACCCCTCCATCATCCACCCCTACTAATCAACCGCAATCAATTTCCAATTTCCAACTATCTACCACCCAAAACCCTCAATACCGTTGGCAAGGCAACTAGCGCAATTATAGAAACTCAGGCAATCGATCTAAAAATAGGAAAGACCGATGTGAAATTTGTTAGAGATATAACTATACAGCTGCAAGATTTTATTTCAGGTATTCGCAGTCTAACAGCAGTGCACCTCAGCCCACGTAGCAAGTCTAGTTTCCGGATACTGCAGCTACTCACCATCTAACGCCTAACATTGTAAATTTGCAGATTTCTGCACCACATAACGGTAACGAATCTCTTCGTGTAGGTAATGGAGCAGGTTTAGACATTGTTAATATTGGTTCTTCCACTCTCAAAACACAAATCTTTCCATTTCTCAAATATCCTTCATGTCTCTAGCATTACATGTAATTTGCTTTCTGTACATAATTTTACACGTTATAGCAACTGCTTCTTTGACTTTCATCCATTTCACTTTGTTGTGAAGGATTTGTAGACCAAAACATCACTACTCCAAGGTTCACTTAAGGATGGACTATACCGGCTGCCGGGTCTTTATACCACATCTCCATCTGCCAACACAATTTCACTTGATACTTCCGCCATTGCCACTACCTGGCATGCTCGAATGGGTCATCCCCAACAAAGCAAAGTTCGCTCTTTGATTTGTTCAAACAATTTGCCATGTTCTATATTTGATTTCAACAAATGTGCTTCCTATTTGTTAGGCAAATCTTATAAAACACCCTTACCCCCCACTCATAGTATTAGTAAAGCACCTCTCGATTTAATTTTTACTGATGTATGGGGACTTGCTCCAATTAATTCTGTTTCCGGTTATAAGTATTTTGTTCTATTTGTTGATGATTTTTCCAAATATACCTGGTACTATCCTATTCAAAATTGATCTATGGTCCCTTCCATTTTCAAAAAGTTCAAAATCATGGCAGAGAAACAATTTGAAAAATCCATCAAAGCCATCCAGTCTGATTAGAGTGGGGAATACAAAACCATGAATAAATTTTTTTTTTCAGACAATGAAATTCTCCATCGTGTAGCATGTCCACACACTCATGAGAAGAATGGAGCAGCTAAGCGAAAAATTTGCCATGTTGTTGATACCAACCTTATATTATTGGCACATGTATCTCTTCCACTTAAGTATTGGCCTTATACTTTTGAAACTACAATTTACCTTATTAACAGATTACCAACACCACTCTTAAATAATATCTCACCTTTTCAAACACTTTTTCATCAAGAACCATATTACAAGTTTTTAAAAATATTTGGTTGTGCCTTACCAAAAAAAAAATTTTTGGTTGTGCCGTTTTCCCTTTATTAAGGCCATACAATTCGCATAAGTTTTCACTCTGTTCTACTCAATGTATGTTCTTAGGATATAGTCCATTGCATGTTGGTTATCGTTGTTTAGATTACAAAACTGGACGCATATATATTGCAAGACATGCTTATTTTATTGAAAATATTTTTTCATTCGCCACACTTAGTTCTCACCCTTCTGAAATACCCTCACCATCACATCCTTGGTTGACGATCTCCACAGCTGGTATGTCCTTCCAGGCAAACATGGTGTTAATGGTAATATTCTACCTTCTACCTCACCTTCTAACACTTCTCCACCCACCTTTAAAGAACCATCATCGACATTATCAAATACTAATACTGCTTCAACATCTAACATGTTGGTTTCTAGTTCATCTAATGCTGGTATAGGTTCTAATGAGGCTCTTTCAGATGCCTCCCCACAACAAGCTGTTGTGATACCTCCACAACCGATTTATCAAAAATCAAGAACCCATTTACTGCGACTGCGTCAAAACCTGAGGCCCAACAGTAAATATCCATTGCTAAATGTGAACTTGACTAAAATAATCTCTAAGGAAGAGCCATAATGTTTTACTGAAACTAATAAAGATGAAAAATGGAGGGACGCGATGCTTCAAGAATTTAATGCATTGTTGGGTAATGGAACATGGATTTTGGTTCCACCAAAACCCAAAGCAAATGTCGTGGCTCCAAATGGATTTATCGAGTCAAGACACGTGCAAATGGTTCCATAGATAGGTACAAAGCCCGCCTCGTGGCCAAGGGCTACAATCAACAGGAGGGTATCGACTACACAGAAACGTTTAGTCCCATTGTTAAAGCAACCACCATCTGTACAGTTATTTCATTAGTTGTGACAAAGAATTGGAAACTCCGACAGTTGGATGTTAGTAATGTATTTTTAAATGGTAACTTGACTAAAGAAGTCTACATGGCTCAACCTCAGGGCTTCATTGATAAAGAAAGGCCAAACCATAGACGCAAGCTACAAAAATCCTTATACGGATTGAAACAAGCACCACGAGCTCGGTTTGTCACGCCCCGAACCCCATCGAGCACGCGACATCCCTCGATCCCGGTCGAATAGTGCGACGTCCTAGGAAACGACGCCGACCCTAAACGATCCCATTAGAGTTAATCGCGGCAGAAGCAAACATATAATCTCAGACAATAAAATTTTAGAGAACACCAGGAAGAAACATATCGCCAAACCACCAAACACTTTACTATACCTCGATACATGCATATACCATATCCATTTACTAAACAAACATAACTATACTGCCATTTACAAACCATAGAACATACATGCACACCAAACTACTAACTACAAACCACCGACGTACAAAAAGGATCGATAGCTTGAGTAAGCTTATACAAAAAATGGGACCCTCCAAAAATCTTTCCCTAACCTCACAACTAACCTCTACGTCCTTTGGAGGGCGTCCACTTGGACTTACTCTCCTCATCTTCATCGTCTGAGTCCTTCTCGGGTACGTATTCATCCGATGACCCTGAGTCAGGTCCAACCTCAATCGGATTTTTCTCATCACCTGACTCGACCTGAACTTCAATCCTCTCCTCATCCTCAAATTCCGCCTGCTCCTCCTCTAGGGTCTCTGCTGGCTCGTCCTCCTGCTCCGGCTCTATACTCATCTCCACGTCCATCGGGTCATACCCGGCCTGCGATTCCTTCGGCTTTGGATTCGACACTGCTACGGTTGGCTCAGGTGCTGCAGGGACATGCTGGTGTCCTGACTGAGCTAGACTAGTCTCCAAACTAGTCATTTCCCCGTCAGGAGGGGGTACGGCCAACGGATCCCAGTCCACTACTCCATCAAAAGGTACATCGAATCCTCAGATGGGTCCAAACTCATCCACTCCGTCCCTAAACGTCCATGCCGTATACGTATGAGCCTGCCAGAGGGGTAGTTCTATATCTACCCAAACTACTGAAGTGTGCTTAACTCATGTATGATTCTTGTCTACGGGATACTATGTAACTTCATGATCGGTGTGCATGGGAATTCCAAAACGCTGCGGCGGTAACGGCGGGAGATTCATGGCTCGGGTGGGGGCTATGAAATGGTTTGATTGAAACAATCATGAGACACTTCTCAATAAGTTGCAACCTAAACCCTACCTAGGCTACCACGTATTCCAGACAAGTTCAGACACACCAACGAGCAACATAACAAACACTATCCACGCAATCGCACTTACCTGGACTCTTGGCATACTCAGCATGCACGTTAGTTCATAATCACAACATTCAAATCTCGCACACATTTCAAACTTCGCGCACCCTAAACCACACGCATTTTCATGCCAAAACGCACATCGATCACACCACATTCCTAGCCCACATTTCACACTCGATCACACACCATCACATCGTTTTTATTTATCTTGCCTCATCATACCAACACTTGCTCAATCACCTTCTCAGCCCGCGTAAACACGCCTCAGGCTCTTACTTTCTCATCGCGACCCGCGTAAATACGCCTTAGGCCCGATCTCACTTTCACTTGCCATACCCCACGTCTCATTCTCAATCACTTTCCTCGACCCGCGTAAACACGCCTCAGGCCCACACGATCGCGCCCCGAGCATCACATGCCTTGGTCTGATCTCACAGTCGTATCACGACCCGCGTAAACACACCTCGGGCCGGTTCAATTCCTTGCGTAAACACGCCTCAGGGATTTAGTGATCACACGAACATACTCGTATACCATATATTTTATTTGTACCCCGCGTAAACACGCCTCAGGGCCTTTTAGTGATCACACGCACATCACACGTCTCAAATCTCACACGTGCACACGCTCAGGCATCAATCAATGTACACAATCGCACCCAATTACATCATCACAATTCAGCCACAGTTCAAATGCATAACCAACATACAAATTGTCATTTTTCCATATCAAAATCACGGCAAATCAGTTCCAGCTCTTCACGATATTTTCCCACAATTGGTCGCCGGATATAAATACCTAATTTACATACCGAACAGCATTTTCCAGCATTCAAACCAGCATATACTCGGCCTCTAAATTTCCACCAAAATTCCCCAAATTTCATTCCTAAGGCCCGTTAACCAATTCCGCTCCTAAAACTATACTAATCCGCATCTAATCGGGTCCGAAATTACCCGATAAACTAGGCGAGGGTTTAGATTGAACTTACACGAACTCTAGGCTAACTCGGCTAGAGTGAAAACGGGTGGCGGTCGACGGTCACGCGGTGGCGACGGCGGTCCGTGCGGCGATCGGCGAAACGTCGACGGCGGCGGTGGCTTGAACCGGCTTGGCTTGTCCACGGCCGAGAGAGAGAGAGAGAGAGAGAGAGAGAGAGAGAGAGAGAGAGAGAGAGAGAGAGAGAGAGAGAGAGAGGGAGAGGGGACGGCGGTGGTATCGCGTGAGGGTGGTGGCGGCATGGCGGACGGGCGGTGGCCGGTGGCGGCGATGCGGCGGTGAGCGGCCAAGGGGGAGAGAGAGAGCTCACGGTGAGGGAGGGGGAGGCCGAGAGAGATGAGAGAGAGAATGAGGAGAGAGAGAGAGAGAGAGAGAGAGAGAGAGAGAGAGAGAGAGAGAGAGAGAGAGAGAGAGAGAGAGAGAGAGAGAGAGAGAGAGAGAGAGAGAGAGAGAGTGTGTGTGTGTGTGTGTGTGTCTTGGTCTAAATAGTCCAACATTTGACCACTTTTGGCTAATTACCATCTTGCCCTTCTCTCACAAATCCAATTAACGGCCGAGATTCGATCTTATCTTGAAATCAACGGCCTGGATCGAATCTTTTCCAAAATATTCGAGGGCAATTTGAGAATATCATAAAATTCGAAGGGCAAAATTGACCAACTCAAAAATTAGGGCAAAATGAAGAAAATGCCTTTCCCTTTTAACATTTGCCCTTTATAAACCTCCAAGGGTAAAATGGTCACTTTTCCATTTTCTTGCCGAATTTTAATATGTCTGAAGGATTCGGGAAAATTCAAAGCTGTACGTTCCAACCACAACGTCGTCCTGACGTCTCGTCGTGACTTCCTAATTTTCCGAGGTCTAATTTGGGCTTTAATTAATAACTGAATTTTATATAACGTAACTTGAGCGTGTCTCAAACTAACGGGCGGCTTTTAGGAAATTCGTATATTCGACTCGTGACTGATACAAAATCAAGTCACGTGCAAGTTCGTTCGGATCGTGACGACCTCGTTGTCAATGTAATCGCGAGGATTGATCTCTAGTTCCGAGGGGCACGATCATTTGGTATAGGTTCTGGATCGTTCGTCAATTCATCTCGTGGTCAAATAGAATCACCTGTGATCCACTCACATGATAGTGACGAATCGGCCCGTAACTATCCCAAGATCGGCCTATGTTGGCTCAAAATGTCGCCTTGACGATTTTATGGTCGAAAGTCGGTTCACGATCGAATTGTCTTTAGTCGCACGAATTTAAATCCCTAATTAACCTTTCCTTAATGGTTAGTATCCCAGGAATGATTAGTTCCAGGTGAGAACTAACTACAAGTACGTTCATAAAATCGTTCATTTCATAATTCCCAAATGGGTAATTTTTAGGATGTCACAACTCTTCCCCCCTTACAAAAATTTCGTCCTCGAAATTTACAATCTAACTAACTACTCAAACAATTGGGGATAATGACGTTGCATCTGCTCTTCACTTTCCCAAGTCGAGCCTTCTGTCCCGTGATGCTCCCATACAACCTTGACCATCGGAATCATCTTGTTCCTCAGAACTAGCTCTTTCTGGTCCTCGATCCTTACTGATCTTTCAATATACGACACCCTGTCGTCTACTTCTATCTCTTCATAGTTCAGCATGTGAGTTGGGTCCAGTTCGTACTTCCTCAACATCGATACGTGGAACACGTTATGCACTTGCGACAAACTTGGCGGCAACGCAAGGCGATAAGCTAAATCCCTAATTCTTTCCAACACCTAAAAAGGTCCCACGTACCTCGGACTCAATTTTCCTTTTTTGCCAAATCGGGACAATCCTCTCTTGGGTGATACCTTAAGGAATACGTGATCCCCTATTTGAAATTCCAAAGGTCTTCGCCTTTTGTCTGCGTAACTCTTTTGACGGCTTTGAGCTGTTTTCAGTGTTTCGCGTATAATCTTAACCGCCTCAATCGATTATTGGACTAGCTCTGGCCCAGTTATAGTCCTTTCTCCCACTTCGTCCCAACATACGGGCGTTCTACATGCCCTACCATACAGCGCTTCAAATGGCGTCATTCCGATACTCTGCTGAAAACTGTTATTGTACGCAAATTCTACTAAGGGCAATTGTTCTTCCCACTTACCTTGAAAATCCAATACACATGCCTGTAGCATATCCTTTAAGGTCTGAATCGTTCTCTCAGACTGACCATCTGTTTGCGGATGATAAGCAGTACTAAACTGCAGCTTTGATCCCAATGTCGTCTGCAGACTTTTCCAAAAATTGGCGGTAAACCTGGGATCGCGATCTGACGTAATCGTCACTGGCACCCCGTGCAATCTAACGATCTGTTGCACATACAACTCAGCATATCAATCTAATGCGAAGTCCTTTCGCACTGTCAAGAAATGTGCCGACTTAGTCAATCTATCAACGATCACCCAAATGGAATAACGGCCTCTTTGGCTCCTCGACAATCCCATCACAAAATCCATAGTGATATGCTCCCATTTCCATTCTGGGATTTCTAACGATCGCAACAATCCTCCAGGCTTACAGTGTTGCGCTTTCACTTGCTGGTACGTCAGGCACTTAGCCACGTGCTTAGCGATATCCGCCTTCATACCATTCCACTAGAAGTACCGCCTCAGATTTTGATACATTTTCGTACTCCCCGGATAGATGCTATAACTACTACGATGCGCTTCCGATAAAATTTCTTCCTTAAGTTCCGCATCATCAGGCACGCATAATCGTCCTCGGAACTTCAATATCCCATCCTCAGATACTTAGAAGTCCAGTTTCCTCTTAATAGCATCCATCTCTAGAATCTTCTGAGTCTCTTGGTCCGTAGATTGCAAAGCCTTAATCTTAGATTGAATTTCCGGTTCAATCCTTAGCGTGGCTAAGAGGCTCGAGACTTGACTTACTTCAAACTTAAACTCCGAATCTCGCACTTTTTCCAACAAAGTCCATTCTTTGACCATCAAATGTGCGATGCTCGACTTCCTACTCAGTGCATCCGCTACCCGGTTTGCCTTTCCGGGGTGATATAAAATATCACAATCGTAGTCCTTCAGTAATTCCATCCAACGACGTTGCCTCATATTTAACTCCTTATAAGAAAATAAATACTTGAGGCTCTGATGATCAGTATAAATCTGAAATTTTTCTTCGCATAGATAGTGTCACCAAAATTTCAGGACAAACACTATTGCTGCCAATTTCAAATCATGCGTCGGATAATTCAACTCATGCGGTCTTAACTGTCTTGACGCATAGGCCACTACTTGTCCATATTGCATGAGTACACATCCCAATCCTTTCAACGATGCATCACTATATATCTCATATCCTCCGGGTCCTGATGGAATAGTCAACACCGGTGCCGACGTTAATCTATGCTTTAATTCCTAGAAACTCCTTTCACATTTGTCGGTCCATTCAAACCTCGTTTCCTTTTTCAACAAATGTGTCAACGGTATTGCTATTGCTGAAAACCCCTCCACGAAGTTTCTATAGTATCCAGCTAGACCTAAAAAGCTGCGAACTTCTGTTACCATCGTTGGCCTCAGCCATTTCATTACAGCCTCAATCTTCGTCGGATTTACTGAGATTCCTTCCCTAGAGATCACGTGTCCAAGGAACGTGACTCAATTGAGCCAGAACTCACACTTGCTAAACTTAGCATACAGTGCGTTCTCTCTTAAAGTCTGTAAAACCTTACTCAAATGGAATTCATGTTCCTCTGGACTCTTCAAATACACCAATATGTCGTCTATGAAGACTATGACAAATTGGTCTAAGAACTCCTTGAGCACCCTGTTCATTAAGTCCATAAACGCAACAGGGGCATTTGTTAACCTAAATGGCATTATTGTAAACTCATAATGTCCGTATCTCGTCCTAAATGCCATTTTCGGTATATCCTTTTTTCTAATCCTCAACTGATGGTATCCCGTTCTTAAATCAATCTTAGAAAATATCGAAGCCCCTTGTAGCTGGTCAAACAGGTCGTTTATCCTCAGCAATGGATATTTATTCTTAATCGTCACCTGATTCAATTGCCGGTAATCAATACACAATCTCAACGACCCATCTTTCTTTCTCACAAATAAGACCGACGCTCCCCATGGAGACGCACTTAGACGAATAAATCCTCTGTCCAATAGTTCCTGCATTTGCACCTTTAATTCCTTCAATTCCGACAACGACATCCTATAAAGTGCTTTCGAAATTGGCTCAGTCCTAGGGGCCAACTCGATCACAAACTCTACTTCTTTTTTTGGTGGCAATCCTGGCAATTCCTGAGGAAAGATATCGGGATAATTGCACATCACGGCTATGTCCTCTAGCTTTGGCTCCTCAGCCGTCGAATCAATCACAGCCGCTAGAAATCCTTCACATCCTTCGTCCAACAACTTAGTTAATTCTAGCGAAGAAATCCATGGGATCGAGGTTCCCCCTCGATTTCCCACAAATTTGAATTCCGGATGTCCAACATGATTAAATTAGATCACCCTGTTACTACAATCCATTATGGCCCTCTGCTTAACCAACCAATCCATACCTACTATCACATCGAAGTCGTACATCGCTAGAACAGCTAAATCAATTCTTTCTTCTATATTACCAATTACAATCTTGCAATCCAGGCACCCCAACGAAACTAAAATCTTATCATTCAAGGGGGTGGTCACACATAACATCACGTCAAGCAATCATGGCTTCATACCAGTCAATTTAACAAACTGATCAGACACAAACGAATGTGACGCTCCCGGATCGAATAAAGCATAAGCAGCATGATCACAGAGAGAGACCGTACTTGTGACCACGCCTGGCGCATTCTTCGCCTCCCTTCTAGCCATTGCATACACTCGTCCTTGTGCAGGTGGCCTGTTCTAGTTTGGGGGTAAGGGCGGCCCAACTTGATTTCCAGCCTTGGGCAGTGGTGGCAGCACAAGCGGCCTAGCCTGTCTGTTATTGGGACAGTTCCTCGCTTGGTGGCCCACTCCGCCATACTTGTAGTATATAATGTTCCTACTCGGACATGGTCTAGCCCCATGTCTTCCACCACATGACTGGCATACAGTGCCCTGATAACGATTCGACTTTCCAATATTTCTCCTAGCGGAAAGGACAAAATGTTGATTCCCTGACATCGGTCTCTTCCCAAGATTCCAATTTTCTCTAGCCGAAACGTACCTCGACCCAGAAGCAGCGGCTCTATCTGCTAAGTCACGCTCAATTGCTTGAGCCCGCTCGTAAATCTCATTATAATCCCTTAAATTCAGTGAAATCATCTGGCTACGAAGGTCCGGGTTCAATCCATCTTGGAACCTTCGGGCCCTGTCCAATGGGGTCTTCCACCATTCTCGGGGCAAACTTAGCTAACCTAGTGAACTTAGCCTCATACTGATCCACCGTTCTCTGCCCCTGACGAAACTTCATGAACTCCATCAATTTCTGTTCTCGAGCACTCTCAGAGAAATACTTACCATTGAAGGTCTCCACAAACATCGCCCAAGTCTGGGTAGTACCATCCGGGAACACTCTTCCTTTGGTGGCTTTCCACCAATCGTTTGCATTTCCTTGCAATTGGTACACAGTTAATGTCACTTTCTCCTCATTCGTACACCTTAATACCTCAAAAGCTTTTTCCAACTCCTCTACCCACAGCGATGCGGCCTCCAGATCACCTCTACCATCAAACTTAGGGGGCTTTAACTTCAAAAACTGTTCGACTAGCTGATGCATTAGTCGATTCGCATTCACCTGCTCCTGTTCTTGATTTCCCTTGTTGCCATTAATAGCAATGGTTACAGCGGCCTCAACCGCTTAGGCAATAGTGGCATCTCGCTCCTGCGTCTGTCTGCCCATCAAGATTCCAACTTCCTCTAGGGCCCTTAAATTCCATCCACTCGGGGATCGGCTGCAGCCCTAACATCAACTATGGGGTCTACTGCAGCTCCAGCATCAACCCCAGGGTTTTCTACCGTTCTAGCACCCATTCCGAGGTCCTCTACAGCTCTAGCTCGAGCACGACCTCTACTTCTTGTTCCTCTTCCTGCGCCCCTTCTTGGGACTCTTCCTACACCTCTTCCTTCATTGCTTATTGTTTCAGCTTTCTACCACTCTCCTACTTGCTATAATTCTATATAGGAATTAGAGACCTAGGCCAACTAAATCGGGCTAGTCCTATGCAGTGAATTACAACATTAATCCACTTAGCAAGCAACCATCATCACAACACCACAACACAATCAATGAGGTTCGAACACATACCTTAGGTCCAGACGCACCTGCACTCAATCATTAGAATACTCAATTCAACCAGCAATCACAATAAATTGTATGGAAATATGTGTAGTGTTGACACCTAAATTTTGACGCATCATTTAGTGTAATTTGCATAGAAAATTAGGGATTAAATTTTTAACCCCTAAACAAAAATATTTAAATTGCATAACATATAGTTTAAATTCATTGCATTTTTGCATCGGACCGGCGGTGGATGAACGAGCTTAAATTTCATTGAATGGGACTCGGCTCGCTTGAAATGCAGAGGCCGGGAATTATAAGTCAAACGGGCTCGGTTGTTTTAATTTGAACTTAATTCAGCCCATTATCATTAATTAGTTCAGCCCATTTAAATTAAAGCCCAAGCCTAAGCCCATTAGGACTAGAGAGCCCATCTAATTGGCCTAGATTAGCATTATATATACATCATTAGGTCAGGGTTTTAGAGAGGACACACAATTTTCAGATCAGAAAATTTTTAGAGTGTGAGAGTGAGAAAGAGAGAGAGAGGAGGAAGACATCGCGCGACGCGCCCGCTGCCGCGCCCGCTGCCGCGCCCGCTGCCGCGCCCGCTCCCGCGCCCGCTCCCGCGCCCGCTGCCGAGCGCTGCTGCCTCCCGCGCCCGTCGTTGCCGCCTCACGCCGACGCTGCTGCCGCCGCTGCACCTGCCGCTGCCGCCGCTGCGCCTGCCGCTGCCGCCGCTGCGCCTGCCGCTGCCGCCGCTGCCACCTCCCACCGACGCCGCTGCTGCCGTGCGACGTCGCTGCTGCTGCTTCCTGCTGCCGCGTGCTGCCGCCTCTCCCGCCGACGTCGCGCGCCGCCACCTGTTGCTGCTGCTCCCCGTGCGCGCCGCCGCCTGCTGCTGCTGCCCCTCGCCGCGCGCCGCCGCGTGCTGTCGCTGCTTCTCGCCGTGCACCGCTGCTGCTGCTGCCGTCGCCTGCTGCCGCTCCTCCCGTCACGCGCCGACTGCTGCTGCCGCTCCTTCCGCCGCACGTCGCCGCCTGCTGCTGCTGCCCCCTGCCGCGCGCAATCGCGTGCTGCCGCTGCTTCTCACCGTGCGCTGCTGCTGCTGCCGTCGCTCCTGACACCGCGCCGCCGGTCCACCGTTCGCCGTTCATCCCGATCCGTAAGTTCGAATTTGGGAATTATCTGCAAATTAGGTAATTAGATATTATCTGATATTTTTTTCAGAATGTTTAATTTACTAATTTGTGTGTTTGAATATTGCGTGAATATCGTGCGGAATATTAGATATGTTAGGATGATTATCTGATATCCGCAATATTTTTAAAATATTCAAAATTAGGAAACTTTCCTAATTTAGCAACGTATCTGGACGACTATCCTACCTTATCCCTAAGGTACGATACGCGGCGATATGGAAAATCATTATCTTACCCATCATCACTTGGATACGATAATGAATTTTATTTGCTTTCCAAATTTAAATGATCAACTTTCCGTCAATATCTATAACCCTATAGATATGACTGATAGTTCGATTTTTGTGCCTAATTCGAGTTTGAAACGAATCTTGTGGATTGCGTGGCTGTTTTAAACGTGGATGCTATCTCTGTTTAAATTGTCTTTCCTTTTCAAATAAAAAAGAAAATTCAAAAATATCAGTTAGGATTTGAATTTGAGTTTTGCATGTTTAGGAATCCTAAATATATCTAGACGATAGAGTAATTATTTAATTTAAATTAGGACTTGAGATAATCTATTTCCTAGTTTAAATTGAGTAATTTTCTAATCTTAATAGATTATTTAGGTTATTTTTTATTCCGAATTTTCAAAAATCCCAAAAATAAGTCATGTTAGGATATGTTAAGTCATCATAGGTTGCATGTTAATTTAGGCATATTTTTATTCCGAATTTCATCAGAAAATACCAAAAATAAATCATTTGCCCGTCATTAGAATTAGGTCACGTCGTCGCATGACATATAGTTTGCATGCTAGGTTGCATTACTTGCATGTCATTTTTGCACGTCATTATATATAGGTTAGTTTTCATTTAAATAAGCGAAAACCCAAAAATTGAGTGAATTCCTTGTTAATTAGAAATCATATTAGGTTGTTGATGTGATTTTCTAGCTAACAATGCAGATGCTTACGTTGCTTCAAGGTAAGTAATTCTTCCAACTTGCAATTTATTTAATGATTATTGGGTGTTACTTTGGTGGTTTGTGCACCCGCATGAACACCTCACATGTTAGTGACTAAGTTAAAATGGATCCAGATTACTTGCCAAAATATTTTTGAAAAGAAAAGGTACCGAAAGGGCGTTAGACTAGATCTAGCGTAATCAAGTCCCCGGGCTTAGAATCTCTGGTTCGTAGGAATAAAACATATCTTCCTATGTTTTATTTAGGTTTCTAATCGACCTACCATAAATAGATTAGTGGCGACTCTAAGCATGAAAACACTTGCATGTTAAGAACTTAAACCCTAAGTTGCGAATTGGTAGGGCTTGGGAGGGCTCGAGTTAGGTTTAGTCCTAATAATCCATTAGCCTAAGAGAAGGAAAAACTTTAGGTCGCGACATGTAGCACTAGGCATATCTACAGCTCACTAAGGTTTCTTTAACCAGCTACAGCTATCCTGGATCTCCACTCCTTATCACTCCAGGCTTTGACCGAATTAAATCAAGCTGTCATTGCTCTGATACCAATTCAAGCGGGGATGTTACGCCCCGAACCCTATCGAGCACGCGACATCCCTCGATCCCTATCGAATAGTGCGACGTCCCAAGAAACGACGCCGACCCCAAACGATCCCATCAAAGTTAATCGCGGCGGAAGCAAACATATAATCCCGGACAATAAAATTTTGGAGAACACCAGGAAGAAACAGATCGCCAAACCACCAAACACTTTACTATACCTCGATACATGCATATACCATATCCATTTACAAAACAAACATAACTATACCGCCATTTACAAACCATAGAACATACATGCACACTAAACTACTAGCTACAAACCACCAACGTACAAAAAGGATCGATAGCCTGGGTAAGCCTATACCAAAAATGAAACTCTCCAAAAATCTTTCCCCGACCTCACAACTAACCCCTATACCCTTTAGAGGGCGTCCACTCGGACTCACTCTCCTCATCTTCATCGTCTGAGTCCTCCTCGGGTACGTGTTCATCCGATGACTCTGAGTCAGGTCCAACCTCAATCGGATTTCCCTCATCACCTGACTCGACCTGAACTTCAATCCTCTCCTCGTCCTTAAACTCCGCTTGCTCCTTCTCTGGGGTCTCCTGTCATGCCCCGAACCCCATCGAGCGCGCGACACACTTCTCTGGTCGATTAATGCGACATCCCAGGGTATCGCCGACCTCACTTATAATTATCAGAGATTTAAAACGATCAGCGGAACCACAAATACCCGAACAGTTAAAACTGGGATAATTAGGGAGAATGCACATATTCACTTCTCATTATCAAACTTATATAATATTCACAACTTACATACCGCCATTTACAAATGCACACCGTACTATAAACCATCAATATTCAAAACGATCGATGACCTGGGTATTCTATCACCAAAATTGAGACTCCTCAAAAAGCCTATTATCAACTCCTAAACCTAACCCCTACGCCCTCTGCTAGGTGTTCACTCTGAGTCTGATTCTTCATCCTCTGAATCTGAGTCCCCCTAGACAGTCTGTTCCTATGAGGACTCTGGCTCTGCTTCGATCTCGATCGAGTGATTTATGTCACCCGACTCCGTGGGAACCTCGTTCTGCTCCTCCGAGTCGGTCTCCTCAAAGAAATCGTCCTTAGGCACAAAATCAGGGTCCATCTAGTACTCATACAAAGGAATGTACTCCGGTTCTTCTTCAGGCTCAGCAGGCTCAACAGGCTCATTCTCAGGTTCCGCCTTGGGTTCTTCTTCCTCTGGTTCTTCCTCTGGAATTGGCTCAAGATCCACATCCATTGGATCGTACCCCGCTTGCGATCCTTTAGGCTCTGGTTCCTGCTCGGCCCCCGAAGACTCAGGTGCTGCGGGCGCCGGTTGTAGTCCTGACTGCGCTAGACTAGTCTCCACACTAGTTAACTTGCCATCCGGAGGAGGTATAGCAGATGGGTCCCAGTCCCCAACTCCATCAAAGGGGACGTCAAATCCGCGGACGAGACCGAACTCATCTACTCCGTCCCGAAAGAACCAAGTTGTGTATGTGTGGGCCTCCGATAGGGGTAATCCTACATCTACCCAGACTACCGTGGTATGCTTAACCCAGGTCATAAACTCATCTACAGGGTATTCTGTAACATCGTGGTCGGTGTGCACCGGTACTCCAAAACGCTCAAGCGGCGGCGGCGGAGGATTCATTGCTCAGGCCGGGCTTCTGAAATATTTGGTTGAAATAACCATGATAATACATCTCAGCAAGCACACACCCTAAACCCCACCTAGGCTATCACGTACCTCCAGACAATCACGACAAACAATCACACTCAGCTATCACATTGCAAGCATATAATCGATACTTACCTGGCCTTTCCATCGTGCAACCTACACGTTAGCCATATTAACACAATTCCACTCACATGCATGTTCTAATTACATTTCATGCATTCATTCTAATTTCATCACATCTTTTCCATACCACTCGCCAGTGACCTTGTAATGGTACCGCCTCAGGTTCACTGCGACCATCTCACACTTGCCTCGCTAGTGACCCGCGTAATGATACCGCCTCAGGTACACTGCTACTAATTTATAATAACACTTCAAGGCCTACGTAATGGTACCACCTCATGCCGTGTATCTTGCCCGTGTAGTGGTACCGTCTCAGGCTCAACGCCCACCACCTACGACACAACCCGCGTAACGGTACCGCCTCAGGTTGGCTGTCCTCCGGTAATACCGGGCATCGTCCCGCGTAGTAGTACCGCCTCAGGATGGATCAATTCCCCGCGTAATGGTACCGCCTCAGGGATTTCCACAATCACACATGTCATACCACACACAATGTCTCGCTCATGCACATACTCAATACCCACTTGCCAATAAATTGGCCAATCACACGTGCCTCATGCACGCACCAATTCAGACACACATTCTCATGCTCAACAAGCATCCAATATGGCCAATTGACAATTAATTCAATTCAGCCCAAGTGTGCACATAATCAAGCATATTTCAATCAATCAATTGCACACCAATGAACCCAATTCTATCACCACATTTCAACCACAGTTCAAACGTACAACCAACATACAAATTGGCTTTTTTCCATATCAAAACCACGGCAAATCAGTTCCGGCTCTTCACGACATTTTCACACAATTAATTGCCGAATCCAAATGTCCAATTTATGTACCGTACCACACATCACAACATGCACATCAGCCACTCACAGCCCGCCTTTTGGCCTCTAATTTTCCACCAAAATCTCCCAAATTCATTCTAAGAGTAATTGGTCCAATTAGTGCAATTTAACTTGACCAATTATAGACTAACATCCAATTTGATGAATTGAGGCTCAATTTGGCTAATTAGACTTGCCATGCAATTTAACTCAAATCAAAGGACAATTGGACTAAACAAGTTAAATTTGATCAATTTGTACATAAATTTCAAATTGGTTCAATCCAATTTAATCGAATTCAATATTAATTAGGTCAATTAATCATGATAGGGATTAAATTGCACAAAATTAGAACAAATTGGGTCGAGAATTGGACCGGTTCAACCCGGTCAAACTCGGGTTAAATCGATCCAATCGGTTCAATCCAGTTTGACCCGAATTGAACTGGTTCGATCAAACTGGCCATTTTCCGATCGAAAATCCAGCGGCCGGCAGTCCATTCCGACCAACCAAGGCTGGCCACATCCCTTTGAACCCAAAATGACACAAATGCCCTTAAATGAAAATTACAAAAATGCCCCTAAGTGAAATTACTAAAATGCCTTTCCTTAAGGATTAAGGAAATTACTTAGAGGGTAAGTAAATTAATCATGGCCATTCATTTAGAATTGATCATGGATATCCATAATGCCATGCCACCTATCCTTAGCCCTTAAGGAATATTCTTAATCACTAAGGATACATTTTAGGCCATTAGATCGATTTAAGGGCTAAGATTCAAAATTTGGGGGGTATATAAGCTTTTTGCCTCCAAAATTGGAGGGGGACTTTCATTTTTCCAGATATGTTTTCTCTCTCATCTCTCTCCCTCTCTCTCTATCTCACGTTCTCTCCCTTTTCTCTCTTGGCCGTGAGCTATCCTTGCTCACGCCGACCACTTGTCGGCCGATTTTCGGCACGCCGCCGCCACTCCGACAGCCCTCCGGAGGTCCTAGAGCCAGTCGCAAGGCTGGCCACAGTTGCTGCTAGCCGGAGCACCTCCGATCGGCTCCATCTTTCTCTCAGTTACATCACCGGCAACCGAGCCGGTGATCTATCCAGCTAGTGATTCCGGCTATTCCGACATCCCGGCGTCATTCTTAGGGGGTCTGAGACTTACGATCAGCATCCTCAACTTTATCTCAAAGCTGTGGTGGCTGGCTTTCGCCAGAAAAGCTACCAGAGTTCCATTATAAGCTTGATTTTACTTCTTTTTCTTTGGATCACAATCTTACGTCAATCTTCTTACCTTGTGACATAGATATCGGGAGCTATATTTGGCGCCATTTCGGAGTTCATTGGTGGCCAAAATAGCTCGTTTGAGCTCAGCAACATCATTGAACAAGGTATGTACTCTTGGATTTTATCCTGTAAAATCGTGTACAGAGAGATCTGCATGCTTGAAATGTTGATTTCAGCTTGTAAATGTCGAAATCTTGGGAAATGATGAACTAGAGAATCGTAGAATACATCTTGAGCTTCGATTTGATATGCTACACGCCTTAAATGGATGTCATTTGCTAGGTCAAAACTCCTTCGAAAGTCGAGATCAGTAGCTGGAATGAGAATGTTGTATTCTGTTCTTTTGTGATACTGAATGACCTTGCTCGATTTGATGTTTTTTTGATTTTCTAAGTTCGTTATTTGAGAAAACTTCATTCATGAAAGTTGTCGAGTACATTCAGATCTGTTCACTGTAAAAATTTCATAAATTCCAAGCATGTTATGTTAGGATGATTAGCAACGTCATCTAGGCATAGTTCTAGTGACAGATGAGTTTCTGTATGATCTTCATGTGTTCTTCAATTTTTATAAATTCGTGTATTCAAAATCTGAAAAACTGTTCTTCATGAAATTTCACATTGAGATCGAGAGCTTTCTAGTGACTCAAATTTTATCAAATTTCGAGATCAATTGGATTTTCAAAGGAATTTTATGATTTAGTCAATATTTGTGTTCTGATATGTTTTTTTCTTTCTTTGACATCCAAAATATGTTTCTCTGAATATGATAAACTTTGAGTCCTCTTTTGCGAAAACTCAAAACTAAAAAGTTGTTCATTAGGATCTTATTATATATATTGGAAATTTTGAGGGCCTAATAGCAATTTTTATGGGGTCAATTTGCTAAAAGTCTCAAATAAGGTCTTCTCGAGCTTAAACTTGATTTGCAAACAAGTCCTTTGTGAAAACCGAATTTTATAAAAATTTGGAGGGCCTTTCAGAAAAAACTCAAAACATTAAAACTGTCACACACGGAGAATCCTAACTGTTTAAAAATTTTGACAAGATTTTGATATTGACCACTATTTTTCCCACAATTTTTTTTGAATTCAAATTTAAACTGGGTCCAGACTGTCATAGAGGGTAGAATTATCTTTTTTCGTGAAAATCGGTGGGGAACTAGAAAAAGTGGTCTTCTTGACTTTTTATCCTCATGAATTTTAAGACGTGTCATGATATTTTGGTGCTTGATTATGATGAAATGGCATCATCTTATATGGTACACTTGAGGTATCATTGAAGTGCCGTGATTCATGTTGTCATGTTGCAATCTTGTCGTATCTCTTTTTTTTTTTTGGTAAGGTATTGTCGTATCTCTTTTGTTCCCTCTTTTGTTAAAAAAAAAAACAGTAAGAACTTCAACCTTAACTTAAGTCATTGGGACGTAACTAACATTTCACGGAGTTAAAAGTTGAACGTAGTTCCATGTTAATGTATCACTGATAGGCTTGGTAAATGTTAAAAGTCACTAGTAATGAAAAAGTGACTGGTAAGTTGCTAAATGCGTTAATAACTTATGAACAAGTTTGGCAACTACCAACATTTATTCATACATAAGAAATTACCAACTATTTTAACTGTTATGGCTAGTGCTATCACCTAGAGTGGGGTGAATAGGTGTTTTTACCAAATTGAATGATTTAAACATGTGGAATGAATATAGTCGAGATCAACAACTTGTATGGTCAATATCAGATGAATGCATATCACGAACTTGTATATAAATTGTCGTCAGATGATTGCATCTGATGACTAAGATGATGTTCTGACGAACTTGTTTGACAGGTATGCATGCAGTATAATGTCAGCAATAATAAATAAAAGTTTAGGAATAGAAAATACTGCACACAGATCTTTATAGTGGTTTGGCTTTATCAAGCCTACATCCACTCTCCACGCTGGCAGCTTGTTGGCTGTGTTTCACTATTGAATCACCAAAAGATTACAAGAGCAGTGCTTCTCAGATGATAGACTATACTATCACGTACACTTCTCACTCAAGTAATTTTCTTTCTAAAGTCACAACATGAAATACATTAATCACAAGTGTGTAAGATCGAAGCTCTATTCAGACTTTGGAATTCTTGATTCTGGTTATTCTTCTTGTACGACATTTGCACTCCTTTTATACTCCTCCATTTCCAATCTATCCATTGGATAATCTTTAGAGGATCGATCTCCAAATCAAACTATTGGAGAAACATCCCGAAAGAAAATGTATAATTGTTAGAAGAAGAACCATTATCTCTAGGTGATTTGATTGCCCATACAATCAAATCAAGGTTTCTATAAGTATAGTTCTTCGTGTTAAGGAACGACCTTGTGATTGCCAATTAGGATATCTTGAGATATCAATTTGATTATCCTGCATAAACTTGCCAAAAATAACACTTATTGAATTTGACGAGTAATTTTGAGTCTGATGACAAAGTCCTTTCATCGACTAAGTCTGATGACTCAGTATGTACCTGTATCAATTAACTTAAGTGTATTTCTTGTCAGTAACAGATTGTTTTGTCATTCTTCAAAACTAATTAGGGATTTTTCTCAACATTCTCCCCCTTTTTGATGATGATAAAACTATAACATTATAGGATATAACTTTCGAAGCATATAAAACATTGTTAGGTTCTGAAATTATATCAATTCTCATTCTGCCGCTCACATTCTTGCATTCACATGCTTTATATTACTTTCTCCCCCTTTTGACATCAATAGAAAGGATAAAGATCAATAGCATAAAAATGCAATAAGAGTTCAGCATAAAAATCGAACAACCAGTGTAGAATCATAAGTCAATATCCAAAGTTCACACCAAGTTATAACAAAAACCAATATTGAACGTTGAAACAAATAGTTCAGAAACTAAAAGTAGGGAAGGATATGTGATCAGTTTGGCGGATTTACTGTAGGAGCTGAGGGTCTAGAGAGTTCAGATGAAGAAGGTCCAAAAGGTGCAGGTAGGAAAGGCACTTGGACAAAACTGAAGCTAGAAAGTTGGTTCAATTGTTGCTCAATATATGATAAGAGTTAATGAATATTTCCTTCAATATTTGCAGTGTGAATTGCTGCAATTTGTACATCAGTTCTAACTTGAATCTTCATATTGTTGATTCTTGCTTCCATCAAGTCCTTGATCTCTTAGATTCCTTCTTTAAGTTCATTGCGGAGTTCCCTGACTTCATTATGAACTGCAGCTTGTCTCTACCTTAGATCGGTAATGGCTGCATGACCTAACATAGATGAGGAGATATTGTATCCAGAAGGAGTGTGTGTGGTCTGAATGTTAACATATTCTGCTTCCTTCTCTTTTCCTCTCTGTTAAGCTTCAGATGGAATATGTTCATGATCATCTCCTTTAAGAGGGAAATCAGCAGATGTTACTACTGAAGGAGCTGCCTCTTGTGTAGTCTAATTTTGCTCCTCCTGTATGGCAACCAGATCAAAGGTATTGTCTTCAACATCTTGAACATTATCTTGCTCATACTCCTCCTGCATTTCAACTTCTATGACATGCTCTTGCTCAAGGTCCCCCTATCTCTTAAAATGTCCTTCCTCAGGTTCTTTCTACTTCTCTGCAGTAGCCATGTGTTCTTGTTGATTTTCCATCACTATTTGGTTGATGAGGTCACTAAGAGATTACAGCAAGCTTTCAACCTCATCTTCGAGTCTTTGAATTTCGAGTTGAGTTGCAACATACCTATCTGTATGAGCTTTATGCTTGGCTTCTTGATGAAGTAGCCATTGCACAAACCTCATTTCCTCAAGGCTTCTGTCATCAGCATAAGATTATTGATCAGATAACTCCATCTCATCATAATCATTGGCCATAACTAATTTTCTTTTGGCTGGTCTGTTTGTTCTGGAGGCTATTAGCTGCACTTTCCTCTTTCTCACTAAAGGTTCGATTGATTCCTCCTCATCAGATTCATGAGGTATATTAACAGAGTCCTTGTTCTGTTCATTCATCAGCTCGACTGGAATAATCTTACCATTCTTGTCGTTTCAATTTTCTCCATCAAACCTATATCTCATCTTAGTCATCATGAGTTCCCCTACAGTTATGGTTTGAAGAGGTTTACCTTCGAGTTTCTCAGGAATAAGAATTTTTAAGAATTCAAAAATGGCAGTGATCAAAGCTCCATAAAGAAGTTGACCTTTACTCTTCTTGACAGATCTGTACATTTGTAGTAGGATCAAATGGGACAAAGAAATAGGAAAGATATTTTGAATTGCCCAAATCAGCTTTGCCTCATATCTCGAAACATCAGTTTTAGAAGATCCTTTGGGTCTGAGATAGTTTATGATGATTTTGTGCAAGACAATGGAGTTGAGAGGAAAAAGAGTGAGATACATGAGATGTGGAACCTCTGACAAAAGATGAGTTACCAAACAGAGATCGGTATGCTGAATCAGAAGTTGTAGGAATAAAAGAAAATTCAGTATGTTTCACTCCTAGAATGGCAGAGAGATCAAATGCTAATAACTTATAATCTTGTTGAAAAACAGAGAATTCAATCTCAGCAGGAGAATTGAAAGACATATTGGAATAAAAGTAAGCAGTGAGTTCGAGGTAAACTTTGTGAGAGAAAGAGCACATTCTCTAAAAATCAAGATTTTCAATCAGATTCTGAATCTTAATATTGAAATTTTCAAAGAAATTGAAGTTTACAACTCTATTATTCATGATTCATCTGGCTAGGAGAGAGTTATAAGCAACCTGATGAGTTTTGTTTTTAAACAAACTGTCGCTTTTCTTGTCATCAGGGGAAATTCCAGAAATGGGCACAAACTCAGTGTATAGTTTTTCATCATTATCCTCCTTCCTAGAGTCAATGTTCTTGCTTTTCTCTATAATCTGAGGTTCCTCTTCACCAACAGATTCATCTCCACCAACATTCGACTATTCCCCTACTTTCTCTTTTCCTTTTCGAGAAATCCCTTTCTTCTCTGTCATAAGGGTTTCTTTAATATTAGATGTTTTTTGAAGAACTATCCCCTTTTCAGCAACAGGTGTTCGTCCAATCCCCATACCCCTTTCAGATTCCTCCACAACTTCTCGTTCAGATAGAAAACCTAATGTTTTATACACCGCATTCACAGTACTCTGGTCACTCCGATTTTCTCGAAGTACTTTGATGGTTTTTATCAGTTGTCTTACCATAACAAAACGATCACGTTCATGGACAAGAATTCTTGGAGATTTATTACCTTCAGATGACTCCTTATCAGAGCCTGTATAAGAGATATCGATCTTCTCTTGTTCTCCATCTTTTTCTGCCTTAGTGAACATTCCCGCGATACGATTTGATCTTTTGGAGCCCTTGATTCCTTTCTTTGATTCAGTGGTCGATTTAGGCGCCATTAAAGAAATTTTTAGGTTTCGGAAGAGAAAGGAGAGATCTTTAGAGTAAATCGTGTGTTCGGAGATCTTTAGGGTTTCAGAGAGTAGATTGTGTGTTTGGAGAGAGTGATAGTGAGAGAGAGGAAGAAAAAAGGTTTTAAACCAAGAAATGCAATATATCGGTTCTTACAAAACCTTTTTGGAAATTGTCAATTGACAGTTAAGGGAAATTTCGAAAACTATATGCCGAAAATTTTAGGATTTTAATTCTCAAATGGTATCAGTTAAGACAATTTATTTCAAACAATCATATCATACAAAATATATGAGATATACATACCTTTTATAAGACGAGTTGCGCACCAAAACCAGACACTTTAAATATGTGCTTGATCAAATAAGCCATTAGATGCAATGTGAGTTCATACTGCACAACTCAATGAAGTGGGTTAATAATGTTTAGTTTGTCTCTAATAAGCTCGAAACTTTTCTTTTCTAGAGGTTTTGTAAAAATGTCAGCTAATTGCTATTTAGTGTCTATAAATTGAACATTAATATCTCCTTTTAAAACATGACCACGGATAAAATGATGCTTAATATCAATGCTTAGCTCTTGAATGCAGAATTGGATTTTTGGTCAGATTGATGGCGCTGGTGTTGTCACACTTGATTTCTACAGTTGAGTTTTTGACGTTGAAGTCTCACAGTTGTTGTTTCATCCAAAGGATTTGAGCACAACAACTACCAAGTGAGACATATTCTGCTTCTGCCGTTGAAAGAGCTACAGTTTGTTGCTTCTTTGAATACCATAAAACAAGCATGTGTCCTGACAATTGACACGTTCCTGAAGTACTCTTCCTGTCTATCTTACAACCAATATAATCAGCATCAGAATATCCAATAGGAGTAAAATTTGATCCCTTAGGATACCACAACCCAAGTGTAGGATTGTTGCCAACATATTTGATAATTCGTTTGACCGCAATAAGATGAGATTCTTTTGGTTCTGATTGAAATCTTGCACACAAACAAATACTGAACATAATATTTGGTCTTGAAGCAGTTAAATATAAAAGCGAGCCAATCATGCTTCTATATAATTTTTTATCTACTGGTTTTCCTTTTTCATCCTTGTCTAGTTTAATGGAATATGACATTGGAGTTTCTGTCTTTTTGCAATTTACCAAACCAAACTTTTTCATAATTTCCCTGGCATACTTTTCTTGACAAAGAAAGGTGCCATTTTTGGTTTGTTTAACCTGTAATCCAAGGAAGAAGGTTAACTCACCCATCATGCTCATTTCGAATTCAATTTGCATCATTTTAGAAAAATTCTTACAAAGTTTTTCGTCCGTAGAACCAAAAATAATATTATCTACATAGATTTGAATAATTAAAATATCTTTACCTTTTCTTTTGATGAATAGGGTAGTGTCTGCATTACCTTTTGTGAATCCATTTTGTTCCAGAAAGTTGCTCAGTCTTTCGTACCAAACACGTGGTGCTTGTTTGAGACCGTATAATGCTTTCTTGAGAGTATATACCTGATCAGGCTTGTGAGGATCTTCAAAACCTGGCCACTAGAGCATATGTTTCATCGTAATCTATTCCTTTCTTTTGTGAATATCCTTTGGCCACAAGTCTTGCTTTATTTCTGACGACTTTTCCTTGATCATCCAGTTTTTTTCGAAATACCCATTTTGTTCCAATAACTAAGTATTTATAGGTCTAGGAATGAGTTCCCATACTTGATTGATCTAAAATTGTAAAAGTTCCTCTTGCATGGCTTCAATCCAACTTTCATCTTTCAATGCTTCTTCAACATTCTTTGGTTCAACTTCAGAAATGAGAGCCAACGTATTTATGATTTCTTTTGCCTTTGCTCTGGTTTTGATTCTTTCATCTAAATTTCCAATGATAAGGTCTTTGGGATGATTAGATTTTTGCTTCCAGTTTCTATTGAATCTTTCATCATTTTCATCATTGAGATTTGATGATTCTTCATTGTCTTGTTGGTTTGATGATTCCTGAGCTTCATCAGATTTTTTATTATGATCATTTTCACTTGTCGTCAATTCATCAGATGCTATGTCAGATTCTTCATATGCTGGATTTTCAGTGTCAGAATCATCTTGTTGAGTCTGAATTGAGTCTTCAAACTTGACATTTAATGATTCTTCCACTGTTTAAGTATTTTTATTATATGCTCTATAAACCTTGCTTGTTGTTGAGTATCCAAGAAAGATTCCTTCATCTGAC
This sequence comes from Syzygium malaccense, assembly GCA_031216405.1. Taxonomy (NCBI): domain Eukaryota; kingdom Viridiplantae; phylum Streptophyta; class Magnoliopsida; order Myrtales; family Myrtaceae; genus Syzygium; species Syzygium malaccense. The sequence goes on along the minus strand of CM062258.1, from coordinate 47,747,746 downwards.
TTTTCATCAAACTTACTAACATGATCATTAGGTTTTTTGAGAATAAAACATTTACATCCAAATATCCGAAAATACGAGACATTAGGAATTTTACCTTTGACTAGTTTTTTTTTTTGGTTAAATTTACCTTTGAATAGTTCATAAGGGGTCTTTTCAAGAATTTGTCTTGGAAAAATTCTATTTGAAATATAACAAGCTGTTGATATAGCTTCAGCCCAAAAATGTACTGAAGTTTTGTTTTTCAATAGAAGAGTTCTAGCCATTTCTTGCAAAGTTCTATTCTTTCTTTCAACTACTCCATTTTGTTCAGGAGTATAGGGTGAGGAAAAAATATGTTGAATACCATTTTCATCACAGAAATAAGAAAAATTTTGATTTTCAAATTCTCTTCCATGATCAGATTTAATGCTCGAAATAGTGTAGCCCTTCTCATTTTGTATCTTTTTGGCAAATTTTGAGAAATATTCAAATGTTTCACTTTTATAAGCCAAAAAGAATATTCAAGTAAATCTTGAATAATCGTCTACAATAACTAAGCAGTATTTTTTACCTCCAAGACTTAGAGTTTGAGTAGGTCCAAAAATGTCCATATGAAGCAACTGCAAAGCTCGGTTAATGCTGATATAATTTATTGATTTAAATGAACTTCTTACCTATTTACCTTTAGAACAAGCTGAACATAACTCTGTGCTCTTGAATTTTCGTTCTGGCAATCCTTTGACAAGTTTCTTTGAAGCTATTTTGGAAATCAACTTGACACTAACGTGTTCGAACTTTCTATGCCACTGCTCAGATTCTTCTTTTATGGAAACGAGACATTACAAGTCATTATACTTCACGTCTAGTAGGTAGATGTTTCCATGTCTTCGACCTGTAAATGATTGCTTGTTATCTTTACTTATCCCAGAGCATTTGTTTTCTTGGAAAGTGATTCTATAACCAATATCACATAATTGACTAATGCTAATTAAATTGAAATTCAAACCTTTAACTAGTGAGACTTCATTGATGATGAGATTTTCGATTCTGACAGTTCCCTTGCCAATTATTTTTCCTTTGTTGTTGCCTCCAAAGGATACACTTTCTCCTTTAATTCTTTCTAACTAGATGAATTTCAGAGGATCTCCGGTCATGTGTCTTGAGCAACCACTGTCAAGGTACCACTTGTTCTTTCTTTTCTTTGGTACCTACAAAAGATAAGTAACTCACTTTTTCTTGAATAATCATCTACAATAACTAAGCAGTATTTTTTACCTCCAAGATTTAGAGTTTGAGTAGGTCCGAAAATATCCATATGAAGCAACTGCAAAGCTCGGTTAGTGCAGACATAATTTATTGATTTAAATGAACTTCTTACCTGTTAACCTTTAGAACAAGCTGAACATAACTCTGTGCTCTTGAATTTTCGTTCTGGCAATCCTTTGACAAGTTTCTTTGAAGTTATTTTGGAAATCAACTTGACACTAACGTGTCCGAGCTTTCCGTGCCACTCATCAGATTCTTCTTTTATGGAAACGATACATTGCAAGTCATTAGACTTCGTGTCTAGTAGGTAGATGTTTCAATGTCTTCGACTCGTAAATAATTGCTTGTTGTCTTTACTTATCCCAGAGCATTTGTTTTCTTGGAAAGTGATTCTATCACCAATATCACATAATTGACTAATGTTAATTAAATTGAAATCAAAACCTTTAACTAGTGAGACTTCATTGATGATGAGATTTTCGATTCTGATAGTTTTCTTGCCAATTATTTTTCCTTTGTTGTTGCCTCCAAAGGATACACTTTCTCCTTTAATTCTTTCTAACTAGATGAATTTCAGAGGATCTCCAGTCATGTGTCTTGAGCAACCACTGTTAAGGTATCACTTGTTCATTCTTTTCTTTGGTACTTGCAAAAGATAAGTAACTCACTTTTTCTTGAATAATCGTCTGCAATAACTAAGCAGTATTTTTTACCTCTAAGGCTTAGAGTTTGAGTAGGTTCGAAAATGTCCATATGAAGCAACTGCAAAGCTCGGTTAGTGCTAACATAATTTATTGATTTAAATGAACTTCTTACTAGTTGACCTTTAGAACAAGGTGAACATAACTTTGTACTCTTGAATTTTCGTTCTGGCAATCCTTTGACAAGTTTCTTTGAAGCTATTTTGGAAATCAACTTGACACTAACGTGTCCGAGCTTTCTGTGCCACTGATCAAATTCTTCTTTTATGAAAACGAGACATTGCAAGTCATTAGACTTCGTGTCTAGTAGGTAGTTGTTTCCATGTCTTCGACCCGTAAATAATTGCTTGTTGTCTTTACTTATCCCAGAGCATTTGTTTTCTTGGAAAGTGATTCTGTAACCAATATCACATAATTGACTAATGCTAATTAAATTGAAATTCAAACCTTTAACTAGTGAGACTTCATTGATGATGAGATTTTCGATTCTGACAGTTCCCTTGCCAATTATTTTTCCTTTGTTGTTGCCTCCAAAAGATACACTTCCTCTTTTAATTCTTTCTAACTGGATGAATTTCAGAGGATCTCCGGTCATGTGTTTTAAGCAACCACTGTCAAGGTACCACTTGTTCTTTTTTTTTCTTTGGTACTTGCAAAAGATAAGTAACTCACTTTTTCTTGGGTACCCATATTTTCTTAGGTCCATTTTGGTTAGGATCAATCATTCTCAGAATATCTCTCTGAACAGGTCTCTAAACTTTAGGATAGTCACTCTTAAAATGGTTTGAATCACCGCAATTTGAACATATATGGGAAGTTTGACCATTGAATTTCACAAACTGCTTTTGAAAGTGATTTCTATACGCAAATTTGGAAGGTCTTTTCTTTAGTCTTTCTTTGACATTTGGAAAAGTATTTTTCAATTTAGTATTTTTCTCAAATCCAGACCTGATTTATTATAATAAGGAACTTGAATTGACAAAATATATTGAAGATTTTTCGAACACATTGAGAATTTCTTGAGTATATTAGAAATTTCATTTTTCAAAAGTTCTTTTTCATTAGAAATGTGATCAAAACTTTCCTCAGAAATATTTTCAGATCAGAAATTTCATTTTTCAGTAAATCATTTTCCATTTCAAGAAAATATTTATTCTCCTTGATAAGATTAAACTCTTTTTGCAAGAAATCAATCTATCCTTTTGCAAAATAGCTTGCTATTTTAAAAGATTGTTTTCCCTTTTTAAACATTCAATTGACTCATCAATTTCCTTGTTTTGAGTTGCACTTCTTAGAGACACAATCTCCTTCTTCAATACAGAAATCTTTTTGAAGACAGTTTTATTAACAGAGATTAACTCATCAATATAATTTGCAACAATTTCAGGAATATTGGAATTACTTACTTCATCTTCTTCATCAGAACTTGATTCTGAGTCTGAATTTGCCATCAAACAAATATTGGCAAACTCTTGTTTGCTTTCATCATCCTCTAAATCACTCCATGTTTCAGCTTTGAAAGCCTTCTTATATCGTTCATACTTTCCTTTGTTCTTTTTGAGAAGAGGACATTTGGGCTTTATGTGTCCGTTCTTTTTGCAGTGGAAACATATCACGTCTTTGTTTTCTTCATCTTCGACACTTGATTTCTTATGAAAGTTTAGCTTCTTGGCCTGTGAAGACTCAGAATTTTTGAATTGCTTCTTTGACTTATTCATCTTCACCTTCTTTGCCATCTTTCTCAGTTTCTTGACCATTAGAGCCAACTCTTCATCTTCATCTTCATCTTCATCTGTATTTGTATCATCAGAATCAATGTTAGTTTTTAAAGTAATGGACTTTTTACCTTTGGGTTCTTCAGTTTTTAAGAACTTTTTAGTTTCATAGGATTGAAGAGTTCCGATAAGTTCATCCACCATGAGTGGTCTGATCCCCCCCTGAGTTTCTCGAATAGAAACTTTGATGTTGTTCCATTCTTTTAAAAGAGCTCTCAACAACTTGTTCACCTTCATAGGTTCTGAGATGGGATTGTTTTGGAATTCAAGTCCATTTACAATCTCAGTGAATCTGCTTTGCATCTCAGAAATTGTTTCATTTAATTTCTGAGTGAAGGACTCGTACTACCCAAGAAGAATGTTGAGATTTGTCTCCTTGACTCTCTATGCTTCTTCATGAACAAGCTTGAGACAATCCCAAATTTCTTTCGCAGTTTTGAGATTTGCAATTCGTTTGTATTCAACACTTGCAAGACCATTGTATATGGCCGTTCTGATCTTTGCATCCAGATGGATTCTTTTGGAAATTTCTTTGGTTGAGAGTGGTAGAACTTGAGGTCTGATTTGCTCTCTAATTCTTTCACTAGAAGGCGTCTCATTTTGCCCTTTTGAAGTTTCTGGGGATTTTGTTTTGGTTGGAATGATTCTATGTTCAACGATGTCCCATATATCTTGATCTATTCCCAATATGAATATTTTCATCCTATTTTCCCAAACACTGTACTCAGTTCCATTGAAGTAGGGGGGTCTGTTGTTGTGACCTGACTCAGCATTACTAGCTATCAAGAATCGTTAGCTTAGAAGTAAAATAACACTTCAAAGAAAAATGAGCACCGGGCTTTGATACCAATTGTTATGGCTAGTGCTATCACCTAGAGGGGGTGAATAGGTGTTTTTACCAAATTGAATGATTTAAATGTGCGGAATGAATATAGTCGAGATCAACAACTTGTATGGTCAATATCAGATGGATGCATATCACAAACTTGTATATAAATTATCGTCAGATGATTGCGTCTGATGATTAAGATGATGTTCTGACGAACTTGTTTGACAGGTATGTATGCAATATAATGTTAGCAATAATAAATAAAAGTTTAGGGATAGAGAATACTGCACACACATCTTTATAGTGGTTCGGCTTTATCAAGCATAAGTCCATTCTCCACGCTGGCAGCTTGTTGGCTGTGTTTCACTATTGAATCACCAAAAGATTACAAGAGCAGTGCTTCTCAGATGATATACTACACTATCACGTACACTTCTCACTCAAGTAATTTTCTTTCTAAAGTCACAACCTGGAATATAGTAATCACAAGTGTGTAAGATCAAAGCTCTATTCAAACTTTGAAATTCTTGATTCTGGTTATTCTTCTTGTACGACTTTTGCACTCCTTTTATACTCCTCTATTTCCAATCTATCCGTTGGATAATCTTTAGAGAATCAATCTCCAAATCAAACCGTTGGAGAAACTTCCCAAAAGAAAATGCATAGCCGCTAGAAGAAGAACCATTATCTCTAGGTGATTTGATCATCCATACAATCAAATCAAGGTTTCCATAAGTGTAGTTCTTTGTGTTAAGGAACGATCTTGTGATTGCCAATTAGGATATCTTGAGATATCAATTTGATTATCCTGTATAAACCTGTCAAAAATAACACTTATTGAATTTGACGAGTAATTTTGAGTCTGATGATAAAGTCCTTTCATCGACTAAGTCTGATGACTTAGTATGTACCTGCATCAATTAACTTAAGTATATTTTTTGTCAGTAACATATTGTTTTGTTATTTTTCAAAACTAATTAGGGATTTTTCTCAACATTAACAATCTATCATTTTTATGGCTTACCAACACAGCAGAAGTTACTAACTTTTATTAGAAATTATCAATCTTAATTTGACCGATATACCAACATTTGTCAAGATAACAACATATTTTAATCATTTGGTAACATTTTATCTTGGTTTTAAAAAAGTATCAACACGCCTTAAACTATTTTAATAACGTACCAATATGTATTTTTATGACAAACCAACACTTCTAAAATTATAAACTTTTATTGAAATTACCAACTTTAATTTGAGTGATATGTCGACATTTGTCACATTGAGATATAAACTAATTTTAGTATCTTGCTTGATTAAAAAATTACCAAGATTTCTTTATACTTTCAAGATTACTAACTATGTAACGAGTTACCAACATTTATTCTTTTATGTCATTACGAACACCCTCGAAGTAACTAACCAATCATAACTTGATTGAAGTGCCAACATTCATCATATTAAAATACATATACCAACTAATTTAAGAGAGGGTACATAGAAAATAGCACGAAACTTTGGTGCATTAAAAAAGATGAATTCATCATACAATAAATTTGATTTAATCATATTGTATTAATCTACTAGTATTGAGGCACATGTTTCAATTTTGACTGATTATATCTGAAGCGAAAAAAAAAACCACTTTACGAGAAATTGAAAAAAGTATAAAAAAGGTCATAAACCTATTACATTAGTACTAATTCAGTCCTAAATCTTTTAATTTGACCAATTTAGTTTTAAATCTTTTCACATTGGTAGCAATTAAGTCCATCCGACCAAATTAGGTTGGAAATTGTTGACGTAGACGCCGGTTGTCCTATGCGGCACGGCGAGATTTTTAAAATTTTTTTTTAATCATTTTTGAAAATTTTTGAAAATTTTCCCTTGTTTTATTTTTTTCCTTTCTTTTCCTTTGGCCTATGGCCGGTACTCGCTCTCTTGATTTTAACTTTCTAAAGAAAAGTAACTTCCTTTGCTCCTTCAGCTTGAAACGAAGATAAATCCAAGCATCAGATGCAATTGTTGACAAAAAGCAGCGTTGGATTCCAAAATGTGGGCGTAAGACATCAATTCTCTCTCTCCGCAATCTGGCCTAGATTCTCAAGATATGTCCATGTGAAAGTTTAGGATTTTTGTATGCCCAAAGTGAATGTTTAGCATTTTGATGTTGTGCTGTTGTGTAATCAGCGTGTCATGTTGATTTTTCATTTTTCGCTTTCTCCAGGGCGGTGAGATTGGTGATCCGGCACAAGTACAGCGGTGACCAGTGGTTCTACCTCAGCGGCATAGGTTCGCCGGCTACTAGGCAGAGATCGTGCGGTCCGTGTTCTGCTTGTGACCGCTCGGGTGGTTGATGTCATCTTAGCTTACCTTTGTAGGAAAGAACATTTGACAGGGGGCAAAAGTCAAGTCAAGTCCGAAGAAGCAATAATAATGCAAGAGTAGAACAGACCTCTGCTGGTACTGCTGGTTGGTCAATATTATTAAATTCTGGAAAGAGACCAATAAAAATCTCAACATGATGATAAAGTGAAAGCAACCCAGCTATCGATCAGCAGTAATGTACGCTAATTTTGGATTTTGTATTTCCCTAATTTGCATGTGGTAATGCACTCATGATCAAAACTATCTCTGTCCTACTACTACTTAGCATTAGCATAGCAATTTCAGTTATCTATTTTCCTTTCCCCTGTGGTCTGCCTTGCATTTTCCTTCTTCTTTTTGCTTCACACTTGAGTTTTTTGGTCACCGCTTGAATATTCAGCAGTGGTGATAACATTTCAAGAAGTAGCCGTCATGTTAAGATTTAGTAATTTAATGGATGATTCTTTTAGATTCGTAACTCGAATTTTATTACAATAAGTACAATGGCACACTCTTAATTGAGTTCACTCTACACAAATCACTAACAAACTCACTCGAACTCTTGAACTCACCACCGCACACTCAACTCACACGGCACTCACACCAGGCTCTCGCCACTCTCACACGTCTCCTCAGGTAGGAAGGTTCTTCACAACATAGGACGACTTCTTGGAAGTGGACAACTCTGGAAACTTAGCTTCTTGGCCTCATATAGCATGCTCTTTGCCAAGAGATTGACATTTTACTTATGCAGACTGTTTTTCATCTTGAACCCTTGCGCCCCTGATGATTCATTGACCCTGCACGTCAACAAAGGTTAAGAGCATTAGCATGATGATTTATTAGAAAATGATCGTGAAAGGTGCACCCTTCATGTTCCTAACTGATTCTTTAATCTACATTTGGCTTGAGAGGGGGAAAAATGCAGATCTCCAGGAACAAAAATGTAGACAATGGCTAAAAGTTTCCTAAAGCTGTGCACGATGTTAGTATTAGGCGCTCAAACACAATGAACGCCTAATCCTAACACATAAGTGGTTGCAATCTGAGAGTTAAAAGGTAAGAAAACTTTACCTGATAACGAGAGAATTCCCAATAATTCACTTTGACAAACACATTATTCCCACTGCTCCTTCTGACTTTCAATACAAAATCCGGTGGCATATTGGTTAAGACAACTTCATTCAGCCTTGGCAAATGCTCAAGTCCATCTGAATTCTCCAATTGGTTACATCGCCTGATTTCTAGTTCTTGAAGGAGAGGCGTAGCCTTGTCCAGCACGGTCCTGTGCTGAAGTTTGTCAAGCATCCACAGTTTCAATACGCGTAGCTTAGGGATTCCGCCCCTAACACATGTCATCCGAGATCCCACATAGGAATGAGCAAAAAGCCTAAGGACGCTCAGTTCTTGCAACTGCCCCAGCACTGGCATCGGATCTTCCTTCAGTTTTAACATGGACAATGTGAGTTTCTGGAGGTATAACGGGAGCACTTCGGAGAGCTGGTTGGGTGGGATATGCAGCGAACCAAGCAGATACAAATTGCATAGGTTGTGATGTTGAGCCATGGGTATCACCTCGAGATTTGATGCTTCACCGAACTCGTCTATCGATCTCAGCTTCAAAGATTGAAGATTAGGCAGCCGCTCGATCCACTTAGCTACTGCTTCCAAGGAGTCTGTGTGGAATGTGAGCCCCAGTTTCCGGAGGTTCATTAATCGATTAAATCCATTGACCACGGCCTTTTTGTCTCCTACATAGAGCCCCCTAAATGTATGGAGGTTGGTCAGAGACCCCTTTGATGGCTTATGGAAAAACGCATCAATATGTACCTCGTTCATGTAGAAATGCCGGAGGTTTTTCGCCTTCCAAACGGAACTTGGGAAAGCAGTGACATTAGTGTGCTTCAAATCTAAAGTCTCCAAGCATGGTAGCTGGCCGATGGCAGACGGGATCGAATCCAGTACAGTTGACCTCAAGCCCAGGAGCCGTAGAAGCAGCAGACTCCGCATTGACTCAGGAAGCACGGGCTTGTACACGCCTTCTAAGTCAAGAACCTTCAACAATCCAAAGCCTCCTTTGTGAATAACTTTCTTGAGAAACATACCTATGTCCCTATTGGCTGTGCCCCTCGATGTGGAGTTGAAAGATACATAAGAACAGAGACTGGGATCAATGAAAGAATCCAGGGAGTTCTGCATTTCTAAATACTCCATGAGGCGCCAAATTTTATAGTTTTCAGGAGGTCTGCTCGAGTTCTTGTGAATGTAAAAAAGACCCGAATCCACCGATTTTAGAAAGAAAATATCATGTATCACTCCCGGCATTCGGCACATTTTTGGGCATCCATCTAATTTCCACTTCGTGACCTCGATCAAGTTTCTACTAACCAGTCTTTGGAAGTATGACTCTGCCAGATCTTCGGAGTCTCACTACTTTCTTTCTTCGCCAGGCAACCCATCTAGGAAACCCTCAGAAAGCCATAACCACAATAACCTCCGAATCGATATGTCAGATGCTATTGGAAAGATACCCAAATAAAGAAAGCAACCCTTCAATTCAGGAGGCAGTTCTTGGTAGCTATAGGCCATGATGTCCCGCAAGGCTGATTCGTCTTTGCAAGATGATGGGAATTTGTCTATTTTTCTGGACCATTCACTCGGTTTTGTGTTCAAAAGAATCCCCCCTAGAAGAACAATTCCTAGAGGTGAACCATGACAGAGCTTTGGCATGATCTCGCCCTTGTGAACCATGACAGAGCTTTGGCATGATCTCGCCCTTGTACTCAGTTAGGCCAGCTTTATGATCCTTAATCTGCTTCAACAGCAATTCCCATCTCTCCTCGTTTGTTAACCTGCACATTTGTCATGGAAGGTTCCATGGATCGGCCAATTTCACCACTTCGTCATTGCAAGAAGTGAGAATCACTCTACTCCAGTTTTTTGAGTCTGGAAACGGAGTCGTCAACCAGTGCCAAGCCTCAGCATGCCAAACATCATCCAAAACAATCAAGTACCTCTTATCAATCAGCTCCTTGAAAGCATCTCACGAAGAACGTCATCATTCATGTGGTCCATATCATTCAACCTTTTTATGCTAACCTGTTCTATTATGCTCATAATAATGTTCCGGTACGCAAATTCTTTGGATACACAGACCCAAGCACAGCACTCGAAGTGCTTCTTCACATCCACTCTGTTATAAACACGCCTCACCATCGTGGTCTTACCTGACCCTCCTGAGCCGACAACAGAAACGACTCTTAAAGCTTCTTCTCCTTGTGGGCCCTCAGAAATCATCAACTCAGAGACCATCTTGTCCATGTCTGATATCTGACCAACAATGTTTGATTCCTTGTCCAAAAGATGAGCAATCAAATCCCAGCGATGAAACCGCCCTGCATTCACTAAACGGCGATCCTTTTCTTGGGTCTAGCCAGGAATTCTGCTTTCTTGATTGTTCTGCTCAGTAGAGTGAGAAGGCAAGGCCTTGAGATCGTTCAAGAACTTCTTCAACCCTTTGCCCAAGTCCTTTTGGCTCCATAGAGGAGCCAAGTACTGGAACAAAGGGCAGGTCTCGATAAAGTCTTTGCGTCGCTGTTGTGCTCTTTTCAGGAGGTACGTGTCGACAATGTCTTTGGCACTGTAAATGAAGAGCAATGCCGGAGAGCTGGTGACGTCTGTGTCGACGGAGGAGCTCAGGAGCTGCTGCAGAGCGAAGATGGAGGAGTTGATCTTGCGTTTGAGCCTTGGATAGATGATTATTTCGTCATCTCGTAGATTCTGAAGCTTCTGCTTGAGGAGGAGAGCTGCAACTTCTGCAGCCATGGAGTCTCAGCGTGTGGGGGTTATGACTTATGAGGCATGACCAACGAGATAGATTTTGTGTTTTTATTCCAATTGAATTAGCTTGAGCAGGAAAGCTGCAACTTCTGCAACCATTCTACTTTTCAAGGATCCAAGGGCGGCTATTTAGAGGTTACGTGTATCAATCTAGGGCTATCCGTATCGTGATGGTCTCGATCATTGAGAGAATGAGAAATTATCATTAGTTCTAGAGGTCACAATCATTAGGTTCAAGTTCAGGACTAGTTGGCCACGTGCACTTTCGGTCTTGCAGAATCACCTGCGTCCCAATTGTACATTGTTGGCCTTGGCCAAACCCAATCCATTACTCTTTCCTAAGATCGGCCCACGTTGGCCCAAAATATTTCCTCAGCGTCTCTCGTGATCGGTATCCCTTTCGCGATAGGGTCCCTGGTCCACGTACCATTTTCTAGTTAGCCATACCCTATTGGTTAGTATTCTGAGAGTGATCAACTCTGGGCGAGACTTACTAAAATAAAACACGAAATAATATCAATTTTATTGGTCCCGAAAATTACATCGAAATTCGGGCTGTTACATTGTAAGACATCATACTATAGTGAATACACCATAGCAGAAAGGTATTGCAGAACGCATGAACAGAACCTTATTAGAAAGGATTAGGTGTATGTTGTCTAATGCTGGTTTAGGCAAAGAGTTTTGGGCTGAGGCAATTAATACAATTGCTTGGTTGATAAATCATTCTCCTTGCACATCTATTGAGTGCAAGACTCCCAAAGAGTATGGTCAGGTAAACCTGCTGATTATTTTTCTCTTCAAGTATTTGGATGTCTAGCATATGCACATGTTAGTGAAGGCAAACTAGAGCCTAGAGGGAAAAAAATGCATCTTTCTTGGTTATACTTATGGCGTAAAGGGTTATAGGCTTTGGTGTGCTAATTCATCTAAGATTATCATTAGCATAGACGTTACTTTTGATGAGTCTGCTATGCTTCATCCTAGCAAGGAGTCATTTGTTCCTTGTCAAGAAAATCTAGAAAGTGCCGAGGAGAAGGTGGAGCTTGAAGTAATTTCTTCTTAATCAGTTCAATCGTCTATTGATAATATTGAGATTGAAGAACCCGAGAAAGAATAATATTCTATTGCTAGAGATAGACCAAGGAGGATAACAAAGCCTCTAGAAAAATGTGGGTTCTCATATTTTGTTGCTTATGCTCATTTAGTTGCAGAGTCAGTTGAATATAGTAAGCCTAAAACCTACAAAGAAGCTATATGTTCAAACGATTCAACAAAGTAGTTAGTTTCTATGAATGAAGAGATGTAATCTCTTGAAAAGAATCAAACGTGGGAGCTTGTCAAGCTACCAAAAGGAAAGAAAATTGTGGGTTGCAAGTGAGTTTTCGAAAGAAAGGAAGGTATTCCTGGAGTTGAAGACATTAGGTTCAAAGCTCGTCTAGTTGCTAAAGGCTACAGTCAGATTGAGGGAGTTGATTTTAATGATATGTTTTCACCTATCGTTAAACACAGCTCCATTTGGGTTTTTCTTGCGTTAGTTGCTATGCATGATTTAGAGTTGGAACAACTCGATATGAAAACAGCTTTTTTACATGGTGAACTTGAAGAGAAAATCTATATGGGTCAATAAGAGGGTTTTCAATTTGAAGGTAAGCAAGGCTATGTTTGTCTATTGAAAAAGTCTATATATGACTTGAAGCAATCAACTAGATAGTAGTATAAAAGGTTTGATTTGTTTATAGTGCAACTTGGCTATTGTAGGAGCAAATTTGATAGTTGGGTATATCAATGCAAACTTCCAAGTGGCTCTTTCATTTATCTATTATTATATGTTGATGACATGTTTATTATAGCGAAAGATAAAACTTATATACAAAATTCGAAGGCACAATTAAATGCTGAATTTGACATGAAGGATTTAGGTGCAGCGAAGAAAATCCTTGGCATGGAAATTCGACGAGATCGAAGAAGGGGAAAATTGTATCTTTCCTAGAAAGGTTACATTGAAAAGGTGTTAGATCATTTTGGCATGAAAGATGCCAAACCAATAAGTACTCCTGTTGATGCTCATTTTAGATTATCAGCTAATTTATGTCCACAAACAAACCGGGATATAAAATATATGTCACTTGTTCTATACTCTAGCGCAGTTGGCAGCCTTATGTATGCCATGGTTTATACTCGACCCAATATTTCACATGCTATTAGCGTGGTAAGTAGATATTTATCATACTCAGGAAAAGCTCATTGACAAGCTATGAAGTGGATTTTGAGATATTTGAAGGGTACTGATTTTGGTTTAGAGTTTGGGAAAGCTAGTGACAGTCTTACAGGATATGTTGATTATGATTATGCTGATGATCTTGATAAGATGAGGTCTTTGACTGGGTACATCTTTACTATTGGAGATTATGCATATAAGTTATAACGTAATCCTTTTATGTGGAAAATTTATGAAATCTAGGATCTTAGATCTTCATGATTTTCACAATAAGGGGGATGAAGACATACCTTTGTCCATAACGTTTCCCTTGAAGATAATTATTGCAGAAAACGGAAGAAACGAAGAAATCTGATTTCTCTCCTTTAACCCACTTTTTCGCTTAATGTATCTTATCGATGAAGGATAAAAAATACAACGTTTTTTTCGTACGTTATCGTGGTGGAGAGAGGACCGGACTCTTTTTATATATACCTCTACAAGTGGTGCCTTCCATCAAAATATATCCCACTTCATAAGAGTTGCACCTCTTCGGAGGAACTTTAACTTCTCAATAGAATTACACATTTTCATCTATTTTTCATAGTCAATACGTTTTAGCACTTAAATATTTATTAAACCATTAATTCATAACATTATGTGGGCCACATTATTCTTACATTCTCCCACTTGGCCCTTATGACCTTCCTTTCGTGGTTTGATAAAGATCATAATGTGCACAATAACATTATGCTAAAACCTTTCTTAAATTGCCTTTCACATAATGATCACAGTTAAATAAAGAAACTAATGCGAGTCATAGCGGTTGTATACCATTAATCGACATAGTCCCTTCCATGTACTACAATTATAGCTCTCTACTTAATATGATCCATAAATGAGAAGTATAGTAATGGTCCAACTATAATGTCTCTGTTAGAGACTGTCCTGTTACATATTCATCTATTTTCATCATATATACCAAATAGAAAATAGGAAATATCAGAAACACATAATTGAGCTCATAGTGTCAAAAAAATAAACTTAATGCACTCATAATACAATCATTAATGACATCCAATAATACCCATCCTTTCAACGTGATCTTTAAATATTTTGGGCGGTAGCCCTTTTGTTAAGGGATCTGCAATCATAAGGTTGGTGCTAATGTGCTCAATTGACACTCTTTGTTTCTAAACTTCTTCTTTAACGAACAAGTATTTAATCTCCATATGTTTAGCACCCTTGGAGTACTTGTTGTTCTTAGAGAAGAAAACTGTTGCAGAGTTATCACAATAAATTTTCAGCGGCCTGGCAATACTGTCGACAATCACAAGCCCTGAAATAAAGTTCCGCAGCCATATCCTGTGAATGTGGCCTCAAAGCATGCCACAAACTTAGCCTCAATAGTAGATGTAGCAATAACTGACTGCTTTGCACTTTTTCATAAAATTGTGTCTCCAGCCAAAAGATACAAATAACCAAAAGTTGATTTTCTTGTATCAGTACATCTGGCTAAGTTTGAATCTGAGTATCCAATCACCTCAAGATGATCAGATCTTTTATAAGTGAGCATGTGATTCTTTGTTCCTTGCAAGTATCTAAGAACTTTCTTTGCAGCTTTCCAATGATCTAATCCTGGGTTACTTTGATATCTGTCCAGCATTCCGATAGCAAAACTAATGTCTGGTCTGGTGGAAGTTTGAGCATACATTAAGCTTCTAACAACAGATGTATAAGGAATACTTTTCATTCATTCTTGTTCCAATTCACTTTTCGGACATTGTATAAGACTAATTTTATCACCTTTCTGAATTGGAACTGCTCCTGCTGAACATTTATCTGTCACGCCCCGAACTCCTACGGCACGCGACACCGCCTTTGGTCGATTTAAGCGACGTCCCAAGAATATCGCTGACCTCAAAAAGCCATCAGAGGTTTACTACCACAGCGGATATCAACAATAAACCCGGACAATTAAGAACTGGGGAAACAATCAGGGAGAATGAACATATTCGTTCTCATTGCCAAACTTACACCATAATATTTACAATATCCATTATTATTACAAACACCCCGAACCCGTAACTATTAACTTCCAAAAAATGTTATCCTTCTGAAAACCCGCCGGAAACTCTGTCACATCGTACTCCGTGTACACTGGTATCCAAAAACGTACTGGCGGCGGTGGTGGAGGGTTCACGGTTCCTGTCGGGGTTCTGAAATATTTGGTTGAAAACAACCGTGAGAACACTTCTCAGTAAGTTCACCCCTAAACCCAACCTAGGCTATCACGTACCTCCAGACAATTACGCAATCACATACATATTCACACACGCTGAAACATCACATCGCAGGTACAACAATTAATATTGTCAAGCTCAAACATGCGCACAACATCATTCAAACTCAATCATGTCAGATGTATACACGCGCATGTACTACTCTTATCCCATTATTCCGTCCATTCTCATTTCCTCTTTCTCATTCTTCGCCAGTGACCCGCGTAAACGTACACGCCTCAGGTACACTGCGACCACTCACCACATCCGGCCCGCGTACTCGTTCACGCCTCAGGCCCCTCGATCGCGCCCCGAGCATCACACGCCTCGGTCCGATCCCACATTCACACTCGATCGCGCCCCGAGCATCACACGCCTCGGTCCGATCCCACATTCACACTTTCCTCAGCCCGCGCCAAATGCGACAGGCCTACATGATCGAAACCCGAGCTTATAATGCCTCGGTCCAATCCCGGTCTCACCCGAGCTGATCGTGCCTCGGACCGAACTCAATCATGCTCTTTCGAGCCTCAGCCTGTGCCAAATGCAACAGACCTACGTGATCGTGGCCCGAGTTTATGATAATCGGCCTGATCCCGATACTCGCAATTCCACACCCTCACATAATTCCACAATCACATGCCACACCGCATTTCTTTCTTACTCATGCGCATGCTTGACACGCATATACCACACCCAATTAGCCCATCACACGTGGCCCGTGCACGCATCAATTAACACGTACAACATGCTCACACAGCATTCAACATGGCCAATTTCAACAATTAAATTAATCTGGCCCACGCGTGCACATAATCAAACACATTTCAATCCATCAATCACAATTCAATAAACACACAAGGCCACTCATGGACCCACAAACACAGCCACGTTCATAGGCATAATTTTGGTATTTCCGAGCCTATTAAACACCACAATCCAGCCATACTACTACACACCAAACTAACACCACTTGTCCTTAAATCGAGCCCTAAGCTCGCCAATTCCATCCCATAATATCCGACACTCTATTCAGTCTCACTCCAGCCTCGAAACATCCTCATTTCATCCTCAAGTTACCTCATCTATCGCACAAATAAACACTCAATTAAATCAACCCCATCCAGAATAATTCAAACATGCCCAAAACACGTAAATTATCAATTTTCTCCGACCAAATGGTGTCGGATTAATTCCGATCCTTCACGAGACTTTCTCGCCATAATTTCTAGGTTCCAAAAATTCAACTCGCGTCCCAATCGGACCATCACAGCCCCGTGAACAGTAATTCACAGCCAGTGAACAGTGATTCGAGGCATATGAACAGTAATTCGCAGCCCCCATTTTCTGAATTTCCAATAATTAGTGCCCGAATTAAATCCCAAGGCCCGCCATAAAATTTCCACTACCAATCCATGTAATTCCGCACCTAATTCCATACTGATTTTGTCCAAAATCACCCGTCGATACCCGAAGTCCTAAATCAGGTTTAGGCGCGACTTACCCGCGTCGACTAACTCAACATATCACCTGGTCAATTGAACCATCATTTCAATTGAACCCAAACGTGCACGAATCAAACATATTTACACCAGCCCATTGCACAAGTGCACATACAATTCTACCACCACAACTCAATTATGATTAAAACACATGTGAAATACATAAATTTCTATTTTTCTCCCACCAAACGACGCCAAATCGATTCCGGTCCTTCACGGAACTTTCTCACCATTAAATCTCGGTTCTAGAAATCCAACTTGCGTCCCGAACCGAGCATCACAGCCTCGTGAACAGTGAATCACAGCTCGTGAACAGTGAATCTTAGCTTAAAATTCCCTCAAATCGTCCTCCAAAAATTCCAAATTAATTCCTTAAGGCCCGCCATACATTCCCGGTCTAAAGCCCCAACCTTTCGCACCCGTACAAGTCCAATTTCACCCAAAAATCAAATTGTTCGGCGATACCCGAAATCCTAAATCGGGATTAGAGGATGACTTACCGCGTTCTAGGCTAAAACGGCTAGAACGGAAAGCGGTGGCGCTCTATGGCGAAGGCGAACAACTCACGGTGGCGGTCCGGCGGCGGCGTGGTCTTGCACGGCCGGAAATGGGTCACGGGGAGAGAGAGAAAGAGAGGGGAAAGAGAGAGAGACGGTGAGGTTGGAGGACGGCACGGCGACGGCAAGGTGGCTGTCCGGCGGTGTGGCAAGCGGCGGCGCCGGCGGTGGAGGGAGAACGGCCAAGGAAAGCCCACGGTGGAGGAGGGGGAAGCTCACGGTGGAAGGAAATTTCATGGGGGAGAGAGAGAACCGAATGGGGGAATGAGAGAGAGGAGAGAGAGAGTCTACGGTGGAGGAAATTTCACGGCAAGGGGAAGAGAGAGGAATGAGGAGAGAGAATCTCATCTAGACTTAAATAGGAACTTTGACCCAAAATTATCTAAGGCACAAATGACCAAAATACCCCTTGCCCCTAAAACTAATCCTTAATAAATCCTTAAGGGCAAAACAGTCAACTTCTTCGTTTCTCGTCCAAATTGAATTTTTCCGAAGGAATTGAGCACACCAAAAATTGACACGTGTCACGTGCAACGTCGTCCTAACGTTCCGGCGTGCTTTCCTAATCTTCCGGTGTCCAATTTGGGCAAAATTTCCATAATTAAATTCTATTAAACGCAACCCGAGCGTTTCTCGAGCTAACGGGCGGCTTGCTGGGGAAATTCGCTGAATCGACTCATGACTGATACTAAATCGAGTCACGTGCAAGTTCGTTCGGTGCGTGACGACCTCGGTTGTCATTAAAATCGCGAAGATCAATCACTTGATCCGAGGGGTACGATCGTTCGGTATAATTTCGGAATCATTCGTCAAGTCGTTTCGTGGTCCAACGGAATCACCCGCGATCCACTACTAGGACAGTGGCGAACTGACCCCTAACTATCCTTGGATCGGCCAACAGTGGCTCAAAATATCACTTACGCGATTTAATGGTCGAAATCCATTCACGATCGAATTTCCTTTAGCCGCGCGAATTTAATTCCCCCTAATAGCCTTTCCCTAATGGTTAGCATTCCCAGGAATGATCAGTTCCGGGCGAGAACTTACTGCGAGCACATTTCATAAAACTCAATTATTTAATAAATTTCCAATTGGTGGAATTTCGGAATGTCACAATCTTCCCCCCTTATGAAATTTCGTCCTCGAAATTTACAATCTCACTAATACTTAAAATTACAATCCTTACTGCTACTCAAACAACTGGGGGTACTGACGTTGCATCATTTCTTCGCTCTCCCAGGTTGCGCCTTCAGTTCCGTAGTACTCCCAGATAACTTTGACCATCGGGATTGTCTTGTTCCTCAAAACCCGCTCCTTTCGATCTTCAATTCTGACCGGTCTTTCAACATATGACACTTTGTCATCTATTTCTATTTCTTCGTAATTCAGTACGTGCGTGGGATCTGGTTCGTACTTCCTTAACATTGATACGTGGAATACGTTATGTACCTGCGACATATTTGGTGGTAACGCCAGGCGATACGCCAAGTCTCCAATTCGTTCTAATACCTCGAAGGGTCCCACATACCTTGGACTCAATTTACCCTTCTTACCAAACCGGGACAATCCTCGCATAGGCGATACCTTTAAAAATACGTGATCCCCTACTTGGAATTCCAGAGGTCTTCGCCTTCTGTCTGCATAACTCTTTTGACGACTCTGTGCGGTCCTCAGCCTTTCACGAATGATCTTAACAGCTTCGATCGACTGCTCAACCAATTCTGGCCCTGTTATAGCTCGTTCTCCCACTTCGTCCCAACATACGGGCGTTCTACAAGCCCTACCATATAGCGCTTCAAAAGGCGCCATTCCAATGCTCTGCTGGAAACTGTTATTGTAAGCAAACTCCACTAAGGGCAATTGCTCTTCCCATTTTCCTTGAAAATCCAGTACACATGCCCTGAGCATATCCTCTAAGGTCTGAATCGTCCTCTCAGACTGGCCATCTGTCTGAGGATGATAAGCGGTACTGAACTGTAGCTTAGATCCCAACGCCGTCTGCAGACTTTTCCAAAAATTGGCGGTAAACCTAGGATCACGATCCGAAGTTATAGACACTGGTACCCCATGCAGGCGAACTATCTGCTGCACGTATAACTCTGCATACCGTTCCAGCACGAAATCCTTTCGCACAGTCAAAAAGTGGGCTGACTTAGTTAATCTGTCGACAATCACCCAGATGGCGTCATGACCTCTTTGACTTCTCGGCAATCCCGACACAAAATCCATAGTTATATGTTCCCATTTCCACTCTGGGATTTCCAAAGGTCGCAACAATCCTCCAGGCTTACAATGTTGCGCTTTGACCTGCTGACACGTCAGACATTTAGCCACGTGCTTCGCAATATCTGATTTCATACCGTTCCACCAATAATATTGCCTCAAATTCCTATACATTTTGGTACTACCGGGGTGGACACTGTACTGGCTACGATGCGCTTCTGACAAAATTTCTTCTTTAACTTCTGTATCGTCTGGCACACATAACCGTCCTCTAAATTTCAATACCCCATCCTCGGATACTTGAAAATCCGGCTTCCTCTTAGTAACGTCCATCCCAATGAACTTCTGTATCTCTGGGTCCGTAGACTGTAAAGTTTTAACTTTAACTTGGATCTCCGGCTCAATTCTCAACGTAGCTAACAGATTCGAGACTCGACCCACTTCCAATTTGAACTCTGAATCTCGCACATTCTCCAACAGAATCCACTCCTTGACCATCAAATGCGCGATGCTTAATTTCCGGCTCAACGCATCCGCTACTCGGTTTGCTTTTCCAGGATGATATAAAATATCACAATCATAGTCCTTTAACAATTCCATCCAACGTCGCTGTCTCATATTCAACTCTTTTTGCGAAAATAAATACTTGAGACTCTGATGGTCAGTATAAATCTGAAATCTTTCTCCGCATAAATAATGTCGCCAAATCTTCAGGGCGAACACTATTGCTGCTAACTCCAAGTCATGCGTCGGATAATTCAATTCATGTGGCCTCAACTGTCTGGATGCATAGGCTACCACTCGCCCATGTTGCATTAATACACACCCTAACCCTTTCAACGACGCGTCACTATATATCTCATATCCTCCCGGTCCTGATGGAATTATCAACACTGGTGCCGTAGTCAACCTCTGCTTCAACTCTTGAAAACTTCTTTCACACTTGTCGGTCCACTCAAACTTCGTTTCCTTTTTCAACAAATGCGTCAACGGCATTGCTATTGATGAAAATCCTTCTACAAAACGACGATAATACCCCGCTAAACCCAGAAAACTCCGGACTTCCGTTACTGTCGTTGGTCTAGGCCACTTTATCACAGCGTCAACTTTCGATGGATCCACAGAAATTCCTTCTCCGGAAATCACATGCCCCAGAAATGCTACTCGACTGAGCCAAAATTCACATTTGCTAAGCTTAGCATACAACGCGTTCTCCCTTAAAGTCTGCAAAACCCTTCTCAAATGGAATTCATGTTCCTCAGAACTCTTTGAATACACCAATATATCGTCGATAAAGACAATTACAAACTGATCTAAGAATTCCTTAAACACCCGGTTCATCAAATCCATAAAAGCAGCAGGGGCGTTCGTTAATCCAAACGGCATCACCATAAATTCATAATGCCCATATCTCGTTCTAAACGCCGTTTTCGGTATATCCTCCTTCCTAATTCTCAACTGATGATATCCTGTTCTCAGGTCAATTTTAGAGAACACCGAAGTTCCCTGCAGCTGGTCAAACAAATCATCAATTCTCGGTAAGGGATATTTGTTTTTAATCGTCACTTGATTCAGCTGCCTATAATCAATGCACAATCTCAATGATCCATCTTTCTTTCTAACAAATAGCACCGGTGCTCCCCACGGAGACGCACTGGGACGAATAAACCCCTTATCTAACAACTCTTGCATCTGCACCTTTAACTCCTTCAATTCCGACAACGACATCCTATAGGGTGCTTTCGAGATTGGCTCAGTTCCTGGTACCAACTCGATCACAAATTCTACTTCCCTTTCCGGCGGTAATCCCGGTAATTCTTGAGGAAACACATCGGGATACTCACATACTACCGCTATATCCTCAAGTCTCGGCTCTTCAGCTGTTGAATCCACTACTGTAGCTAAAAATCCTTGACACCCTTCATTCAACAACTTCGTCATTTCCAACGACGAAATCCATGGAATCGAGGATCCTCCTCGACTGCCCACAAATTTGAATTCCGGATGTCCAACTGGATTAAATTGGATCACCCTGTTATTGCAATCCATAACAGCCCTCTGCTTAGACAGCCAGTCCATTCCTACTATCACATCAAAGTCGTACATGTCTAAGACCACTAGATCAATCAGTTCCTCCCTATCTCCAATTACAATCTTACAGTTCGGGCAACCCAGCGAAATTAACATCTTATCATTTAAGGGAGTCGTCACACATAGCACAACGTCAAGCAATTGCGGTTCTATTCCCACTAACTCCACAAACTGTTTCGAGATAAAGGAATGCGACGCTCCTGGATCAAATAAAGCATACGCAGCATGGTTGCACAGAGAAATCGTACCTGTGACAACCCCTGGCGCGTTCTCAGCCTCTCGTCTGGCCATTGCATACACTCGCCCTTGCGCTGGAGGTCTATTCTGATTCGGATTCGCTGTCTGGGCCGCTCCAGCCTGATTCCCATTCCGAGGTGGCGGCAATGCAGGCAGCCTATTCTGCTTGGAATTGGGGCAATTCTTGATGTGATGCCCAAATCTTCCACATCCAAAACATGCTCCACCTCTGTTTGGACACGGCCCGATTCCATGCCTACCTCCACAGATCCTACACGGACCATTACCAATCCGAACTGGCTTTCCAATATTCCTTTTTGCTGGTGGAGTAAATCGTCTTTTATCCACTATCGGCCTCTTTCCAGGATTACGATTACTCCAACTCGGAACAAATCTTGATCCTGATGCGGCGGCTCTATCCACCTGATCTCGCTCCAGAATTTGGGCCCTATCAAATATCTGCTCATACGTTCTCAAATTTACCAATAACAATTGGCTGCGGATATCGGCCCTCAATCCATCCAGAAATCTTCGCGCTTTATCTTCAGGATGTTCCACCATTCGCGGCGCGAACTTAGATAATCTCGCAAATTCCACCTCATATTGGTCTACTGTCATCTGGCCCTGGCGGAGTCTCATAAATTCCGCGAGTTTTCTTTCTCTAGCACTAGCCGAAAAGTATTTCTCATAAAATCTCTCAGTAAAAATAGCCCAAGTTTTGGCAGTACCTTCAGGAAAAATCCTATCCTTGGTGGCTTTCCACCAATCATTTGCATTATCCTGCAGCTGATAGACTGCCAAGGTCACCTTCTCATGATCATTACACTCTAGTACCTCAAAAGCCTTCTCCAGTTCCTCTACCCAACGAGGTGCAGCCTCAGGGTCACCTTTCCCAGAAAACTTGGGTGGTTTCAACTTTATAAATTGTTCTACCAGCTGGTGCATAGGTCTATTCGCAATTATTTGCCCCTGACCTTGGTTCTCATTAGCAACAGCAACAGCCTCAACGGCTTGGGCAACCGGGGCAGCTCGCTCTTGAGTCTGCCGTTCTATTATGTCACCAATCCGCTCTAGGGTCCTCATTACGGCTTCCATTCTCGGGTCCACAACAGGTCTAACTTCTATTCCGGGGTTTGCTGCTACTCCAGCATCAACTCCTAAATTTCCCATCGCTCCATTACCCATTCCAAGATCCTCGACGGCTCTAGCTCGAGCACGTCCTCTACCCCTGGACCCTCTACCAGCGCCCCTTCTTGGGACTCTTCTTATTCCTCTTCCTTCGCTGCTCATCGTCACGATTCTATCGTTCTACTACCTGCTGTAATTCCACTCAGGAATTAGCAGTCTAAACCAACTAGCTCAATCTGATTCTAAGCGGCGAGTTAACACAAAAACTCACTCAACAAACAATTTCCCCACTACTAATCACGAAATCACAATCGTAAAAGCCTGAACACTTACCTCAGGTCCAGACGCATCTGCAATTCAACTACCACACAACAATTGACGTACACAAACAATCATAACAAATAATCTGGAGTACGTGTAGCACTAGGTATATCTATGGTTCACTAAAGTCTCCCCAATTCCTACCCCAAAATTCTCTACTCCTTATCACTCCAATTCGACCAATCTTAGATCGAGCTGACCTTGCTCTGATACCAATTCAAACGAGGATGTCACGCCCCGAACTCCTACGGCACGCGACACCGCCTTTGGTCGATTTAAGCGACGTCCCAAGAATATCGCTGACCTCAAAAAGCCATCAGAGGTTTACTACCACAGCGGATATCAACAATAAACCCGGACAATTAAGAACTGGGGAAACAATCAGGGAGAATGAACATATTCGTTCTCATTGCCAAACTTACACCATAATATTTACAATATCCATTATTATTACAAACACCCCGAACCCGTAACTATTAACTTCCAAAAAATGTTATCCTTCTGAAAACCCGCCGGAAACTCTGTCACATCGTACTCCGTGTACACTGGTATCCAAAAACGTACTGGCGGCGGTGGTGGAGGGTTCACGGTTCCTGTCGGGGTTCTGAAATATTTGGTTGAAAACAACCGTGAGAACACTTCTCAGTAAGTTCACCCCTAAACCCAACCTAGGCTATCACGTACCTCCAGACAATTACGCAATCACATACATATTCACACACGCTGAAACATCACATCGCAGGTACAACAATTAATATTGTCAAGCTCAAACATGCGCACAACATCATTCAAACTCAATCATGTCAGATGTATACACGCGCATGTACTACTCTTATCCCATTATTCCGTCCATTCTCATTTCCTCTTTCTCATTCTTCGCCAGTGACCCGCGTAAACGTACACGCCTCAGGTACACTGCGACCACTCACCACATCCGGCCCGCGTACTCGTTCACGCCTCAGGCCCCTCGATCGCGCCCCGAGCATCACACGCCTCGGTCCGATCCCACATTCACACTCGATCGCGCCCCGAGCATCACACGCCTCGGTCCGATCCCACATTCACACTTTCCTCAGCCCGCGCCAAATGCGACAGGCCTACATGATCGAAACCCGAGCTTATAATGCCTCGGTCCAATCCCGGTCTCACCCGAGCTGATCGTGCCTCGGACCGAACTCAATCATGCTCTTTCGAGCCTCAGCCTGTGCCAAATGCAACAGACCTACGTGATCGTGGCCCGAGTTTATGATAATCGGCCTGATCCCGATACTCGCAATTCCACACCCTCACATAATTCCACAATCACATGCCACACCGCATTTCTTTCTTACTCATGCGCATGCTTGACACGCATATACCACACCCAATTAGCCCATCACACGTGGCCCGTGCACGCATCAATTAACACGTACAACATGCTCACACAGCATTCAACATGGCCAATTTCAACAATTAAATTAATCTGGCCCACGCGTGCACATAATCAAACACATTTCAATCCATCAATCACAATTCAATAAACACACAAGGCCACTCATGGACCCACAAACACAGCCACGTTCATAGGCATAATTTTGGTATTTCCAAGCCTATTAAACACCACAATCCAGCCATACTACTACACACCAAACTAACACCACTTGTCCTTAAATCGAGCCCTAAGCTCGCCAATTCCATCCCATAATATCCGACACTCTATTCAGTCTCACTCCAGCCTCGAAACATCCTCATTTCATCCTCAAGTTACCTCATCTATCGCACAAATAAACACTCAATTAAATCAACCCCATCCAGAATAATTCAAACATGCCCAAAACACGTAAATTATCAATTTTCTCCGACCAAATGGTGTCGGATTAATTCCGATCCTTCACGAGACTTTCTCGCCATAATTTCTAGGTTCCAAAAATTCAACTCGCGTCCCAATCGGACCATCACAGCCCCGTGAACAGTAATTCACAGCCAGTGAACAGTGATTCGAGGCATATGAACAGTAATTCGCAGCCCCCATTTTCTGAATTTCCAATAATTAGTGCCCGAATTAAATCCCAAGGCCCGCCATAAAATTTCCACTACCAATCCATGTAATTCCGCACCTAATTCCATACTGATTTTGTCCAAAATCACCCGTCGATACCCGAAGTCCTAAATCAGGTTTAGGCGCGACTTACCCGCGTCGACTAACTCAACATATCACCTGGTCAATTGAACCATCATTTCAATTGAACCCAAACGTGCACGAATCAAACATATTTACACCAGCCCATTGCACAAGTGCACATACAATTCTACCACCACAACTCAATTATGATTAAAACACATGTGAAATACATAAATTTCTATTTTTCTCCCACCAAACGACGTCAAATCGATTCCGGTCCTTCACGGAACTTTCTCACCATTAAATCTCGATTCTAGAAATCCAACTTGCGTCCCGAACCGAGCATCACAGCCTCGTGAACAGTGAATCACAGCTCGTGAACAGTGAATCTTAGCTTAAAATTCCCTCAAATCGTCCTCCAAAAATTCCAAATTAATTCCTTAAGGCCCGCCATACATTCCCGGTCTAAAGCCCCAACCTTTCGCACCCGTACAAGTCCAATTTCACCCAAAAATCAAATTGTTCGGCGATACCCGAAATCCTAAATCGGGATTAGAGGATGACTTACCGCGTTCTAGGCTAAAACGGCTAGAACGGAAAGCGGTGGCGCTCTATGGCGAAGGCGAACAACTCACGGTGGCGGTCCGGCGGCGGCGTGGTCTTGCACGGCCGGAAATGGGTCACGGGGAGAGAGAGAAAGAGAGGGGAAAGAGAGAGAGACGGTGAGGTTGGAGGACGGCACGGCGACGGCAAGGTGGCTGTCCGGCGGTGTGGCAAGCGGCGGCGCCGGCGGTGGAGGGAGAACGGCCAAGGAAAGCCCACGGTGGAGGAGGGGGAAGCTCACGGTGGAAGGAAATTTCATGGGGGAGAGAGAGAACCGAATGGGGGAATGAGAGAGAGGAGAGAGAGAGTCTACGGTGGAGGAAATTTCACGGCAAGGGGAAGAGAGAGGAATGAGGAGAGAGAATCTCATCTAGACTTAAATAGGAACTTTGACCCAAAATTATCTAAGGCACAAATGACCAAAATACCCCTTGCCCCTAAAACTAATCCTTAATAAATCCTTAAGGGCAAAACAGTCAACTTCTTCGTTTCTCGTCCAAATTGAATTTTTCCGAAGGAATTGAGCACACCAAAAATTGACACGTGTCACGTGCAACGTCGTCCTAACGTTCCGGCGTGCTTTCCTAATCTTCCGGTGTCCAATTTGGGCAAAATTTCCATAATTAAATTCTATTAAACGCAACCCGAGCGTTTCTCGAGCTAACGGGCGGCTTGCTGGGGAAATTCGCTGAATCGACTCATGACTGATACTAAATCGAGTCACGTGCAAGTTCGTTCGGTGCGTGACGACCTCGGTTGTCATTAAAATCGCGAAGATCAATCACTTGATCCGAGGGGTACGATCGTTCGGTATAATTTCGGAATCATTCGTCAAGTCATTTCGTGGTCCAACGGAATCACCCGCGATCCACTACTAGGACAGTGGCGAACTGACCCCTAACTATCCTTGGATCGGCCAACAGTGGCTCAAAATATCACTTACGCGATTTAATGGTCGAAATCCATTCACGATCGAATTTCCTTTAGCCGCGCAAATTTAATTCCCCCTAATAGCCTTTCCCTAATGGTTAGCATTCCCAGGAATGATCAGTTCCGAGCGAGAACTTACTGCGAGCACATTTCATAAAACTCAATTATTTAATAAATTTCCAATTGGTGGAATTTCGGAATGTCACATTATCCATATTAAATCTCTCTAAAATTTTATCAATATAGGCTTTCTGAAATAACCTTAACAATTCTTGTGATCTGTCACGGAATATTTGTATTCCTATCACATACGTTGCCTCTCCCATATCTTTCATTTCAAAATTTTTAGAGAGAAATTTCTTGGTTTCGTATAACAAACCAAGATCATTAGTAGCAAGCAAAAGGTCATCAACATACAGAACTAGAAAAATAAACTTGCTCCCACTGACCTTCATGTATATACACAGTGTTTTCCTTAAATCCAAAAGAAGTTATGGTATCATTAAACGTAAAGATACTATTGTTGAGAAGCTTGTTTAATTATTGATTTCTTTAACTTACACACCATGTCTTCCTTTCCTTTAACTGAAAAGCCCTCGGGTTGGTCCATATAAGCTTCTTCCTCTAAATTCCCATTAACAAAGGTAATTTTAACATCCATTTGATATAACTCTAAATCGTAATGAGCCACCAAAGCCATAATGATTCTAAGTGAGTCTTTCTTAGAGACTGGTAAAATGTCTCCTTATAGTCAATGCCTTCTGGCATGAGTAAAACCTTTAGTAATAAGTCTGGCCTTATATCATTCGATATTACCTTTTGAGTCGCACTTGGTCTTAAAGACCCATTTACACCCAACCTTTTTGCATCCTTCAGGCAATTCAACGAGATTCCAAACTTGATTTTGATCCATAGATTTTAACTCTTCTTCCATGGCATTGAACCATTTAGTAGAATCATCACATTCTATAGCTTGTGAAAATGAACCTGGATCATTACTAATTCCTGAGTCAATTTCTGACTCTTGTAGATAAACCACGTAATCATTAGAAATAGCTGACCTCCTTTCTCTTTGAGATCTTCTTAATGCTATTTCTTGTGGCTCAACTACTGTAGGTTCAATACTGACATTTTCATTATGAAGTGTTTGATCATTAATTTGTTATTCTTGATTATTGTTTGGTTGAGCTATAATATCAAGAACAACTTTAGAAGTTTTGGTTAGAGGAACTTCCATCCTAACTTCTTGAATGCAAACATCATGCATTTTTTCACTCCCACTAATGTCAATATTTTCAATGAACCTAGCATTTCCAGATTCAACAATTCTTGTATTATGATTTGGACAGTAAAATCTATACCCTTTGGATTTCTCTGCATAACCAATGAAGTAACCACTGATTGTTCTTAAATCTAACTTCTTTTTCATGTGGATTGTAAATTCTTACTTCTGCTGGATAACCCCAAACATACAAGTGTCGTAAACTAGGTTTCTTTCCTATCCACAATTCAAAGGGAGTCTTTGGAACCGCCTTACTAGGAATCCTTTTTAATAAATATATAAAAGTCTTTAAATCATACATCCATAATGATAAGGGTAGATATGAATAACTCATCATTCTCCTAACTATTTCCATTAAAGTTTGATTAGACCTTTCTGCTACACCATTTTATTGTGGTGTACCTAGCATTGTGCATTGAGCACAAATACCATGTCTTTGAAGGAATTTAGCAAATGGACCCGGACATTATCCCGATTCATCATACTTTCCATAATATTCACCACCTCTATCCGATCTTATTATTTTCACCTTTTTATCTAATTGCCTTTCAACCTCTTTAATATACACATCAAGTGCATTCATTGATTGAGATTTATCATTTAATAGAAAATTATAACCCTAATGTGAAAAATCATCAATAAAGGTGATAAAATAATTTTCTCCACCAAAAGATGGAACATCAAAAGGATCACATATATCAATGTGTATAATTTCAAAAAGCTCTGTGCTTCTTGTGGCACCTTTCTTAGTGTGCTTTGTTTGTTTACCCTTAATACAATCAATACACACTCCAAGATCAGTAAAATCCAAATTTGGAAGAATTTTATTCTTAACTAATCTTTGCATTCTTTCTTTGGATATGTGACCTAAACATTTATGCCATAAATAAGCAGAATTCTCATCCACTAAACTACGTTTAGTGCCAACATTATAATGCAAGGTCATTAAGGTCTCAGCAAAAGCATTATCAAGTTTAAACTTGTAGAGACCATCACATAAAATTGTGGTTCCAATAAGATTATTATTCTTATACAAACTGAAAGATCCAAAACCAAACTTAAAAGAGAATCCCGCTACTTCAAGTTTTGGCAAAGAAACTAAATTGCAGGAAAAAGTAGGTACATAAAGGGTTCAAAACAAATCTAAATAATGCTCAGTATCTAAGATCAAATGATAACTATCAATGCTTCAACTAGAGCTTTATTTTTATTCCCCGTGAACACATAATTCTCATTTGGCTTTATGGTTTGGATCGAAAGAAATCCCTGCATCATATTTGAAGCATGAGTGGTGGCACCAGAATCAATCCACCAAGTATTATGAGAAACTTCAGTAAAGTTTGATTCAAAACATACTAAACCACAATGATTACCTTTCTTTTCGAACTAAGCTTTACACTTCAGATAATCTTTCTTGAAGTGTCTAATTTTATTACAAAAGTGACACTTAATAAGATTGTGTTCCTTCTTGTGGATTTGAGAAGCCTTATAATAGTCATTCAGGTTGTGTAAACCTTTCTTCTTGCTCCTTCCACCTTTCCTTTTAGAATTCTTCTCAACTTCTTGATGACTTAAGAGATGAATAGAATGAGCCTTTTGATTCTTTATCCTTGTTTCCTCTTGAACAAGCATACTGGCCAATTCATTTACATTCCACTTGTCCTTTATAATATTGTAATTCATTTGAAATGGCCCATATTGTTCATAAGGCAAGGAATTAAGTATGAACTGTACTAAAGTACTCATCCACGTTCAGTCCCAAAGTCCTTAATTTTGCTGCTAAGTTTATCATCTCTAGTACATGTTCATGCATGGTATGTGAACCATCATATTTCGTGGTGGTCAAAGTACTCATCAATGTACCAGCTAATGACTTATCAGCATTTTGAGAGCGCTCTTCCACAAATTTCACAAATTCCTTAGCATTGTCAGTTTTGGGAAGAGTTGTCTTTAAGTTGTTTGCAACTGTCATTGGCATAAACATTAAGCTTAATCTGTTCGATCTTTCCCAAGCTTTATGGAAAGTCTTTTCATTATCGTTGCTCTCATCAGTAATAGTAGCCGGTTTCTCAATTTGAAGTGCTAAATCAAGATCCAAGACACCTAGGTAAAATTGGACTTGTTCACTCCAATCAGGGAAATTCATTCCATTGAATAAAGGAACAGACAAAGCATGCGAATGAAGAGAAACAGGTACAAATACTACAAATATACAAGAATATACTCATACATTAATGCTTTGAGAATATCACGTTATCATATTCAAATTAAACATTACATGTATATCATAGTTCTTCTTTGGGTGATCCTATAATATACAAACATTCAATAAACCACAATGATGCTAATAACTTTTATTTGGTAATTATAAATACACCCCATTAAAATTTATTTGATATCTTTGGATATACAAATAAATTTAACAAGACATATTAATTACCAACTATTATGTTCATGAATTATAAGAAATTGATTAACCTTTGGGTCAATCCCTAAGTCCTTATAATACATGAACTTCAATATACCCATGACACCAATAAGGATATGTAATATATCAATTCCAATCATAGCATCAATTAATCATGGGTAATTGAAAGAAACATTATACAATTTCAAAAATTCAAGACATTATGGTTCGGCCACTTTGGTGATTAACAAACCATTCATAATTGAATTCTTGAAATTGTAAAACACTATAATTGTTTCATTCACAAACATTTACCAAATTGCATGTTGAGGGTAAAATCGTAAATTAATACATAGAGGCAAAACTTTAAAATTCAAATTTTCGAAGGGGCAAAATAAAAAATTTAGCAACCAGGGCAAAATGGTAAATTACTCGATCAAGCGCAAAATCGTAAATAAGCACATAAGGGGCAGAAACGTAATTAGCGGAGGGGAGAGAAGGTGTGTACACAGCACGCGCCTGTGTCTACCCTGTAGGGGCATGCAATGCACGCACCTGCATCCGTAGAGCGGGCGTGTGCGTGACACCCGCCTCTCCTTCACTGCGTGCATCAGCGCATGGACCCACGCGCCTGCAACCGTAGTGCTCGCGTAGAGGCCACTTGCCTTCTTCATCACGCCCTTTCACTTCTTCTTTTTTCGCCTCGTTTCCGCCGAAACCATTTCAACAATAGGCAAATAACAAGAAAAGAGCAACATGAATCTTTATCCCAAAAACCATGAGATCCTAAATCACGCTCTGATACCAACTGTAAGTTATAACGTAATTCTTTTGTGCGGAAAATTTATGAAATCTAGGATCTTAGATCTTCATAATTTTCACAATAAGAGGGATGAAGACATACCTTTGTCCATAGTGTTTCCCTTAAAGATAATTGTTGCAAAAAACGAAAGAAATAAAGTGTTGACACCTAATTTTTGCTTATCCATTTTAGATTAATTACATATAAAATTAGGGGTTAATTTTTTTAATCCCTAAACAAAAATATTTTCATTAAATTGCATAGTATATAGACATTAGGAGCATTGGAATTAATAGGCGCTATTAGACAATTTTTTTTCTTATTTTTTTTAAATTTAATTAAAAAATTAATTTTCAAAAAAAAAGAGGGGGGATTTTCGGGCTGGTTCAACTTGGTTCGAACAGACCGGGTTTAACTAGTCCATTTTTCTTTTTCTTATCTTCCCACGCGGGTCGGCCCCTTTTCCCTTGGGCCTGGCCCACAACTGTTCAGCGTCTCCCCCCCAACGTCGCTGGTACGGGGGAGAGGACGAACAGAAGCCAGAAGAAGCCAAGGCAAGCAGAGGAGCAGAAGCCAAAGGCGCAGGGACAGACCCACGTGATCCTCGAGTCGAGATTAGGTCGGCCACGACAGCTGGCGGTGGCAGGAAGCCATGCGCTCCTGCCGTGGCGCTTAAAGCCGAGCCCGAACCGAGAGAGATGAGGGGCAAAGAGAACTGAGAGAGGGAGCAAGAGCAACAGCGAGAGAGAAAACGGGGAGGCAGAGAGAGAGAAAATGGAGAGAGCAGAGAGAGAGAGATCGAGGTAGAGGAATAGATCCAAGGTTGAAGGGCCCTCCGTTGGCAACCCTTATGCCTCAGCCGCGGCCGATGACCATCCGACGCATCCCCTTTCCCATGATAGGGTCATGGTAGGTTTTGGTCCCAAACTCTTGTCGGGGCTCGCGTTTGTTTGATTCGCGGTCGATTTCCCGAGGATTCTGGCTCGAAGGCATGCGAGGCGACCGGACATAGTCTGATCTATCAAGATCGCCCTCATTCGCTGCCGCCGAGCAGGATAGGGACGACGCCACAGATCTCTTGTTTCGGCCCCTATTGTGCTCCGTTTTTTTTTTAGTTCTTGGTCAACCGGGGCTGAGGCTCGCCGGCGCTCGTTTTCGCTCATTCCCGACCATCGACAACCTTCCCTAGGGGCCATTGTATGCTATCTTCCATGTCGTGTTGATTGCGATTGACGTTCGAACCTCCCTTGGCTCGGTTTTTGTTTTTCCAGTCAACGTTCGCAATGTGTTCGATATAATACCGGAATGAAATCCACGAGTCTTCGCATAGAACGAGCAATCTTTATGCATTTCTCTGTGCTTGTCAAGTGGTTTGTGTTCATGTTGCGCTTCCTTCGCGGGCATGCTTTCGATCGGTCAAACGGTCATTTTCATGTTCGTCGTCGGAGTTTTTTTGTTTGTCCATTGGCCGGCGTTGAGGAGTTGCCAGCGTCGAAACTCGGCCCAGCCGAAAGGGGGGTCGTCGGAGCTAGGTTGATTCGGGACTGACCCCCGTGCGGTGTTGGGCGTGAGGACGAGTCGGGCTGGTGGTCGTGGAAGGTGAAGCGCCGTGGGCGCGAGTCGGGTCGGCGGCCGCGACCTGGGTCGGGCAAGCAGGTCTAACCAGGTAGGGTTTTGTTTGGTGTTTGGACTGATTTTAGGTTTATTACGTTTTAATGGTTTTGGGCCTTTTAGTTACTAGAGTGGCTCTTTTAGGTGTTGGGCCTTTCGTGGGTGGGCCAAATTTGGGAATTGGGCTAAATTGTTATTTAATCTTTTTTTCCCAGTGAGCTTGGGTGTTTTGTTTTTTTATTGTTTTATTTGAATTGTGGGTTTATTCCGGATTGGGCCCTCATGGAGCCCACCTCATGGTGGACCCGGGCCGGCACGCCCGGGTCGGCTCCGACCAGGGTCAGATGTGGAGATCCGACCCGGGTCCATTTAATATTATTTTAATATTATATTATTATTTTAATATTAAAAAAATTCAAAAAAATTTAAATTAAAAAAAATTTCGAAAAATCAAAAAATTATTTGGACTTTGAAAT
Organism: Syzygium malaccense; assembly: GCA_031216405.1. Taxonomy (NCBI): domain Eukaryota; kingdom Viridiplantae; phylum Streptophyta; class Magnoliopsida; order Myrtales; family Myrtaceae; genus Syzygium; species Syzygium malaccense. Next base: position 47,714,236 of record CM062258.1, on the reverse strand, counting down.
TGGCTTTTTTTTTTTGCCCTATTATGTGATTAGTGTCAGGTTTGATTGCACGTTGCTTGATTTACACACTTTGAATCGCGCGTTTAATTTAACCTCATATATAGTTGATCATGCACGTTAGGTTCATGTGTTGATTGTTGCTTTCCCTAACTTAGTTAGGAGTCAAATTTTGAGACTTCTGATTAGTGTGAACACGTTAGGTGGTAATTGAATAAGGTTAGGTACTGAAATGGCCCTAATTGATCAATTAGTGTAATCAAGTCTCCGTACCCATTGAATCTCTAGCTCATAGAAGTGAAGCATTTCTCCTGTGCTTTACTTGGGTGACTAATCGACCTACCAAAAACTAATTAGTGGCGACTCTTAAATGAAATTGATTTGCATGTTAATAACTTAAATCTAAGTCGTGAATTGGTATGGGCTTGGGAGAGCTCGAGCTAAGTTTAACTTAGCAATCCATTAGCCAAACCACGTAAGCGGCAGGGCTGGTTCGGGGAGGTCGCAATGGCTTGGCGACTCCGCTAGGTACTTGAATAGAATTCTTAGTGGACTTAGGCCGTTTATCCTATTCAATTATGGCCCTAATGCGAATGTTCTTGCAGTTGGGAGTTATAAGGTGATGAGTGATTGTTGACCCCTTGTTTTGCAGGTTTGGGGTTTGGGAATGAATGTTTTTTTTCGAACTCTTGAAGTGTCATTTGTTTATAAACTGTTGTGCATGCTTTAAATGTTTTATCACTACACCTTTACACACACAGCTATGCTGCCGGACCTGGGCCGCGATAGGATACTTTAGGATGGTATTAAAAAAGATACAACCTCGAACGCGAGACTGCGATGTAGAGGTTACTTTTCTTTTCCCCGAAAATTCTCTCTTGGTGTCGTAAGTGTTTATCTTTGTCCGCGAGACCGCGTGACTATAAGATATTCCTTTCGACCGAGCCGAAATTAAGAGGACCTAGCACCAACGCGAGACTGCGACAGTCAGATCACCCTCTTAGCTTCACTTTGTTAAGCCATATAGAGTAGGAATCAGCCACACGTTATATTCGCATGTTTATGTGATTGAAAGTTTGTCATCCACTGTAAGTATGGTTTCTCTCTTTACTTGTTCACTTTTGGTTGAAACTTTCATTTTTGAAATTCGTGGAAATCAATCGAATGCCCTAGGTGATCTAAGCTTATAACTGAAAATTTCGGGCAATCACTCTTGACAGTGAGCCTTGAGCATAAATCTCAAACATCTCCGATTTGGCCCTATAAAACAGATGATCTTGTCTAAATTTTCAATAATGGGCTTAAAATCACATTTTGTATAAAAATTCTTCCAAGTCAAGATTGTATTTTGAGGCATAAAATTGAAATCACATTTTCAACAAAACTCTTTCTTGTTCACATTTCGGAATCGGAATTCAAATCACATTTTGTGTATTCTTCTTAAAATAAGAATTGTCTCGTCTTTCCAAAAATCGAAATCACAAATCAGTCTTTCACAAGTGATGCCACATCTTCCGCATGAAACTTTTGGAATAGAATGGGCGTTTGATTGATAGCCACGATTTGATCTTTTAATGATGTCTCCTCTTACTATGAAATCTTGGCGAAATACCAAATCCTCACAAATAGGGACCATGGGGCACATATCGTCGCCTTGCTTTCGTTATAAGAGGGGGTTTCATTGAGAGATCACTTTTTTCATTCACGTACTGACATTGTCTTCCTTTTGAAGGTAGTACACAACGGCCCTTCTTTGGAATCTTCTCGCTCGACCACACCAAGTGGACTTAGAAGCCAGGACAAGATTTGTTTATTGCACTCTTCTATGCAAGAATTTTTTGTACTTTGTCATCATCTTTATTCTTAGTGGGAATCGTGTTTCGTGTTTTGGGCATTGATTGTGAACCCAATTGAATGTTTTTGTAAATCATGCAACTCAAATTCAAGGTCATAAGTAGCTTTTTGCTTTGGGTCCAATTGGAGATGCTGCAAGCTACCCATATGGATTGAATTTCCACGGAGACTTGGGAGAAACATTCTGGGATGGTAAAATGTTGTCGTTCCAATAAGAACTTCTCATGCAACAATTGACTTGTTTTCCATTTTCTTTCATGAAAACAGGTAAAATGGAAGGGTTGTTCGAGATTGGCATTCACTTTCCCTACAAAACAAAAGTGTGGGCCCTTTGAACTTGAGGCGCATGCAGCAAGGCCTGAGCGTCGAAGGAACTGCATCGTAGAGAGTACAAAGTGATTCTCATTGTACTTGCTAGATGGACAACAGAAGAAAACAATCATTACTCACAATGGGTTAGTAATGAAGTTGGCAAGTCTAGAAGACATAATTTCTTGAAGTTTCAAAGTATATTGTCCGTCTTCTCAAACTCCATAAATAATCTCTTGGAACACACATTGGATTGGCGTTTGATTCATGCAAACATTTGCATGATGAAGTTTGCTCGCATCGTTGAGATTTTAAATTGGAATAGAGGCGGCTTCTGGATTCAAAGCAACTAAGGCTTTAGGCACACTAGCCTCCTAGATCTCCATTTGATGCACTTGCATAAATTGCTAAAGCGCTACCGCACGCTCTTCATCCGCAGTGGCTAGCTCTTCGATGGTGGGTTCACGATTTGAACTTGGAATTCTGGGCTCACCATGACACTATTGATTCATGGTACAACTACAAGTGCCTATCAACATTGGTGCGATAGATCTAGGGTCTACAAAAACTACACGAAGCATTTCACCTTGAATGTGATGCATTCCGAGGATGACTGAGTTTGCTCATCTTGGGAACAACTTCCTGATTGCATCGGAGAACTAAGTTTTCTAAGGAACATTGCTCTTGATGGTTCAACAATCAAAGAAATTCCCAGTTCAATAGAGTCCTGAACATAACTTGAGAAACTAAGTTTCATGTTGTGCAGATCGCTTGCGACACTTCTGATATGATTGGGAATCTCAGATCATTGACACAACTTTTCCTTGGTCCCAGTTTGCTGACAGAGTAACTTGTTGCTATGGGTCACTTATCCCGGTCAAAATATAGTCCATTAGAGATATGTCGAGCCTCATCGATTTGTTCTAGGATAACACCATGATAACAACACTGCCAGAGTCTATAGGAATGTTTGAAAGGATTCGCACCTTAAGACTAAGCCAATACGCACAACTCTAGCAACTACCTGCTTCACTTGGGAAGTTGAAAAGTCTAGTTTACTTACCAGGAACTTCTGTCATAGAATGACCCCAGGAATTTAAGATGTTCACAAGCTTGACATCATTGAAAATGAGAAGGACAGCTTCTAAATGTGGAAGACAATCCAGAACTGGTTGAACCTAATCAATCCGATGCCCTAAATCATATTGTTCTTCCATAGTCATTTACAAACTGTTGTTTATTGAAGGAAATGGGTGCTCATGCTTGGGGATTTTTGGGAAGAATCTCCGACAATTTTGAAAGGACTGCCTCCTTGCAGGATTTGGATTTGGGTCATAATGATTTTTCCAGCTTTCCATCCAGCTTGAGGGAGCCTTGTACTTCTAAAAAAAAAACTCGATTTATCTCATTGTATCTGCCTCCACTTCTCACGAGCTTGCTTGAGTCAAATATGGTGAACTGTAATGCGTTGGAGCGCATGTACGACTTGACAAATGTGGATGGTTTAGATGGAGCTGGACTTTACTAATTGCAGCAATTTAGTTGATGTCCCTGGTCTCCATAAAGCGTCTTAAGGCATTTTATTCCCGGTTGGTTGCAAGGCATGCATCCTAGCAGTAAAGAGAAGAATTGAAAAGGTTGCTCCAAAGCATTTGGACAACTTGAATATTACTGGGAGCGAGATTCCATGATGGTTTCATCAGAAAGTTTCTCATTTTGTTGCTCTAAAGAACCACGAGATTGGAGGAATAATTCTCATTATTGAGGTCTCTCTGGACATTGTAAACCGGGGAAACTTTCCACTACTAACAATCGTGGACATTAGAAGAAGGCTTCTCAGGCGTGAAGGTCTGATACGCACCACGATATTGTACCTAATAGTGATCCCTGACACGAGTGAAGACCAGCTTTACTTGATTATATTTCCAAAATTCGAGCCAATGGTTGGGAGCTCAAAAAAGGAGATCGCAAATTTGATTAGTGGTAAGAGATCATCACGATCTCTCATGCTTGCCTTGAAGCAATATGGAAAAGGCTAGTATCCCACTGATGAAAGATGGAAGGACTTGCGGCTCTTGGCATAGACGATGATACCCTAGTGTTCATAAAGAGCTCCATTTCAAGAATCCACTAAGCCTTTACGCTTCACCATTTTCGGAAATTAGTCCGAGGAGGGATGACATATGAACATTCCTAAATTTGAAAGTTGACCTTACGATCACATTCGTGGATCTACTTCTTTCTTCAATTGTCAACATGGATGAAGAAATGCTCTTAAATTTTGTGCTTCGGGTAATCCCTATTGTTCTCAAAACAGAGTCCATAGAAATTTCTCATCTTGGAGAATCTCATATCAATTTGACAACCTTCTCAAAAGAAGGAATGTGTGAAGATTCCTCGACACCAAGGCTACTTCCTGGGTTGGTGACATCTATAACTCAGGGGAAGCTCTTTGACAAGTCCACATATATGGATGCAAACTATTCAAACAATATTGTCAAAAGACAAGAAGAGGAATGAGCTATGATCCATTTGGAATTGCTGAGCATTAGTAGCTATAATTTTTGCGCCTTCAAATAGCTTCTCGGCATTTAATCCGGCGTGGAGATGATTATTGGTGGTTCTCGAAATGATCCTTCAAGGCGTGGATGTACACAAGCAAGAATCAGTCATCAAATGGTGTCCCCGAGTAAAAGGTTGTAATCGTTTCAAGTTAAATTCGATTTATTTAAAGAATCACTTGTTCCTCCTCTTGTGCAGAATTTGTGAGGACAAAAAGAGTTGATGCACGGCAAATTCTCGGGAATCGACAGGATTGCATGAGGAGGGAGACTTAGTCCATAACTGCGCATCGTTCCCAAATTAGTCCAACTAAAAATGGAAATGACTTGTGCCATCTCTCGTTTTGCAGATGAAATAACGTGTTTGACCATGGCGACAACAACTTCTTCCAAGAAAGCATGATGAGGCAATACACATTGAAAGGGAGTGTATCTGATCATAGGGGCAACACCTCCCATCAACAAATCGTAACAAAACCATCCAATTTAGCACAAAAGGATGTATTGTTCCTAAATTAAGTTCAATCGAGAATGGAGATATAAGGGGTAAGTACAGCGCAAGTGCCATAACTTTTATACGGAGGACACTTAAGTGCTATAACTTTTTTTTTGCTCACTTGAGTGTCATAACTTCTAAAAAAAAAGATCACTTAAGTGTAACTTACGAGTTGGTCGTGAGGACCCAAAATCGTGACTTTTCCGGCCGAACGGTGACCTTCCTGGCGAGGCGAGCACCACCAGCTTGAAGAGGGGGTGTCAGTGAATCATTCCATGGCCTCCGTTCATCTCGAAATTTCCGTTTTAGCCTCCGTTGACGAAGGTAAAAATGCTTCGTAGTCACAATTTATCGAACCGATTTGTATGACTACGAAACATTTTTACCTTCGTCAACGGAGGCTAAAACGGAAATTTCGAGACGAACGGAGGCCATGGAATGATTCACCGACACCCCCTCTTTAAGCTGGTGGTGATCGCTTCGCCAGGAAGGTCACCATTCGACCGAAAAACCGTGGTTTAGGCCCTCACGACTAGCTTGTCAGAGGGGTTGGTTGTGAGGGCCAAAATCGCGGCTTTTCCAGTCAAACGGTGACCTTCCCGGTGACCTTCCCGGCGAGGCGAGCAACACCAGCTTGAATAGGGGGTGTCGGTGCATCATTCTATGGCCTTCGTTCGTCTCAAAATTTCCGTTTTAGCCTCCGTTGACGAAGGTAAAACTGCTTCGTAGTCACACAATTTATCGAACCGATTTGTGTGACTAAAAAATATTTTTACCTTCGTCAACGGAGGCTAAAATGAAAATTTCGAGACGAACAGAGGCCATGGAATGATTCACCGACACCCCCTCTTCAAGTTAGTGGTGCTCGCCTCACTGGGAAGGTCACCATTCGACCGGAAAAGCCACGGTTTCAGGTCCTCGCGACTAGCTTGTCAAAGAGGTTGGCCATGAGGGCTCGAAACCGCAGCTTTTCTAGCCAAACGGTGATCTTCCCGACGAGGCGAGCACCACTAGCTTGAAGAGGGGGTGTCGGTGAATCATTCCATGGCCTCCGTTCATCTCGAAATTTCCGTTTTAGCCTCCGTTGACGAAGGTAAAAATGCTTCATAGTCACACAAATCGGCTCGATAAATGTGTGACTACGAAGCATTTTTACCTTCGTCAACAGAGGCTAAAACGAAATTTTCGAGACGAACGGAGGCCATGGAATGATTCACCGACACCTCCTCTTCAAGCTGGTGGTGCTCGCCTCATCGGGAAGGTCATTGTTCGGTAGGAAAAGTCGCGGTTTTGGGCCCTCACGACCAGCTCGTAAGTGGCAATTAAGTGATCTTTTTTTTGAAAGTTATGGCACTCAAGTGAGCCAAAAAAAGTTATGGCACTTAAGTGCCCTTCGTACAAAAGTTATGGCACTTGCGTTGTACTTACGCCGGAGATAACATGTTCCATTTCCTTTTTGCAAGGTGATAACCATGGTAGTTCACTAAAAGGGCAGTAACTCTCACCCATGATTCATGATGAAGCGGAGTCATTCGATTCAACACAAAAAGGGTGTATCGTTCCTAAATTAGTCCAATTCAATTTTGGGATCGAACTAACATGTCTCATCTCTCATAGACAAAGGCGCACATTGACTGCGGAGGCGACACCTCCTACCAGGGAAACATGCAATAGATGGGGCAAAGCATCCAAGGGACAATGCCATCAAATATCGAAACAATGCCGAAAAGTCAAGGTGAAGAGAGCGGATGAAGGGAGTTGTCAAACATACAAGGAAGCAAATTCAAATGAAAGGAGTTGTCAAACACTCGAGAATGCGAATTCAAATGAAGGAAAACATCAAAGATCTGAAGGACAAATGCAAATGAGGGGGTTGCTAGGTCACTATACCACAGGTAAGTATCCTTCTTCCTAAAATCAAAGGGAAGTCAAATGGAGTTTTTTCATCGCATAAAAAATCTTTACTGTTTTTTAGAAACAACAAGCGCTGAAGTGGGAATTAAAAGAGCAAATTTGCGCAAAAGTTTGGAATGTCGTTTCATCCAAAAATTGCCTATTCATTTTGAATCAAAATTCCCTATGGAGATTGATCAATTCATGATGATCTTAACGAAATGAAAGGGAGATGTTAATTATGCCAAGTGAGAAACACTTAAGATGAGGAAACACAAAGCATTTCCAAACACGTTTTGTAAACACTTATGAGAGGAGCGAAAAAGAGAAACTCGCGTTGTTTAAGGACGAGAGATTCATTCGTGAATAGTACACAGATCGAAATGAAAAGAGGCATTTCCTTCTTATATCCTATAAACTGCAGGTGATCATAGTTAAGCCCCTTTGAGCCTTTACATGTGAAGAATTTCTACAAAATACCCCTGTCAAGAACCACCCCACAATGGGGTAAATTTGGATGTTTTGGTTGACATTCCTTGAAGGAAAAGATGAGAAATATTTCTTTGTTCTCACTAGCATCTTTTTTTTGTGGTAACTTCATGTGAGTCCTTATGGAAACTTGAAACATCTCGAAATGAAGAAGAGCATTCATTTCTCTACCCAAACACTCATACCCTTTGTTCAGCCGAGATGAGCTTAAATATTCATTTCTAAAGCCCGAGTGGTAATTGTCTTCCCACATTGGGGCAAGGCACATAATTTACCAAAGCAATTGGTGTTTGTGTGACAATGTGTGGAAAAATCTCGAAAGTCCTAGGAGCTTAAAAGAGTTAAAAGACCAAAAGTCAAGTGAAAATTAGGGGGCATGAAAAAGCAGTGTGCCTGGTAAAAGTAAGGCCAATACCCATTGTAAAAAAAAAAAGAAAGAAGCATTGAGAGAAGAATTCTTTCGTGAAAAAAAAAGATGTCAAAAGAAAAGTACTGGCAAGAAAAGAAAAATCATTGCAAAAGCAAAAGCCATTAGAAAAGGAGCAAAGCCCTTATGTTGAAATGATTAGCTAATGGACTCTCGAGACGAGTCAAGGAGTTATGCGCTTTTTGAAAAGACTAGATGATATGGTAATGATGCCACAATAATCATCAACTCTTAAATCTCTTTTGAAAAACTTGAGCCTTTCACCAAACCAATGTTACAACCCTTCCCAATGCCTTTTCTGATTGGGATAGTTCAAGCAGAAATTTGGACTTCCAAAGAAGCTACCGCTTAAAGAAGTGGGGGTGAGGTTATCTTATCTCATCTTAAGGTTTTTTGACTTATAAACCTGGCAAAGATGCTAATCAACAATTATTTCATTTCTTGGCCGATAATGCTTATCCATTGTTAAAATCATGACCAAACCCACATTACAGTCTTTAAAAAACCTCTTGGATTGCTCAGTGCATACTTATTGCGAATGATTCTCGAAACCTTCGACACTGGTAATGTGAGGTATATGGAGAGATCATGTCTATTTTTCACATTAATGGGTGGAATCAAACTGCCTTCTTGAGAGCAAGTGAGGAGTCCTTTCTAACTAAGAAGTTCTCATTTGGCATACTTAATGAGCCCTTTTCATGAGCCAAGATCATTTTGACAAAAATTTGTCTCTCGAGGGAATTTGAAAATTGATGATATTTTCCAAACCCGATGGCAATTATATGATATTAAATAATGTCGAACGATTGCTAAACAATTGAAATCAGCTTGAATTGCTCATATAATCAACACTTCCTCAGTGATGATTTTCTTTTGATAGTGTCTTTCATGACATTCGAATGATAATGATCTCGCTTGGTATGCTTTGCTTACCAAGGCACCTGTTATAACATATTCCGTTAGATGTGCAGTGGCAATTTCGAAATCTTTTTGCTTGATATATTTATAGCCTCAGAATTGTACGATGAGCTTTTGCAGCCCAGAGCACCCCTTCGACCTGGCAAGCTTTCGCAGCCCAGAGTCTTGTTCCTTGCCTGGTGAGCTTTTGCAGCCCGGAGCATCAACCTGGCGAGTTTTCGCAGCCCAGAGTCTTGCTCCTTGCTCGGTGAGCTTTTGCAACCCGGAGCACTCCATCGACTTGGCAAGCTTTTGTAGGCCCAGAGTCTTTTCTTTTTTGCCTGATGAGCTTTCGCACCCCATAGCACCCCTTCGACCTGGCGAGCTATCGCAGCCCAGAGCCTTTTCCCTTGCACTGTGAGCTTTTGTAGCCCGGAGCACCCCTTCGACCTGGTGAGCTTTCGTAGCCCAGAGCCTTTTTCCTTGCACAGTGAGCTTTTATAGCCCGGAGCACCCCTTCGACCTGGCAAGCTTTTGTAGGCCCAGAGTCTTTTCTTTTTCCTTGCACGGTAAGCTTTTGTAGCCCGGAGCACCCCTTCGAACTGGCGAGCTTTCGCAGCCTAGAGTCTTGTTCCTTGCTCGGTGAGTTTTTACAGCCCAAAGCACCCCATCGACTTGACGAGCTTTTGCTAGCCTAGAGTCTTTTCTTTCTTGCCTGGTGAGCTTTCGCAGCCCAGACCACCCCTTTGACCTGGCGAGCTTTCGCAGCCCGGGGTCTTTTTCCTTGCACGCTCAGAGCACCGCTTCGACCTGGCGAGCTTTTACAGCCCAGGTCTTTTTCCCTGCACGATGAGCTTTTGCAGCCCAGAACATCCTTTCGACCTGGCGAGCTTTCGCAGCCCAGAGTCTCTTCCTTTACACGGTGAGCTTTTGTAGCCCAGAGCACCCCTTCGACCTGGCGAGTTTTCGCAGTATAGAGTCTTTTTCTATACATAGTAAGCTTTCGTAGCCCGAAGCACCTTATCGACCTAGTGAGCTTCTATAGCCCAAAGTTTCTTTCTTTACATGGTGAGACTTCATTAGCCAAAAGCCTGTTCTTACATGGTATGGCTTGCTTTTCAGTTAAAGTCCGTTCTTACATGGCATGACCTTTGCTTGTGGTCAAGACCATTCTTACGTGGTGAGACCTTATCAAATAAAAGGATTCCCCAGTAGGGTGGGTATCCGTAAAAAAAAACCAAAAATAAAAGCCAAAAATAAAAAAATAAAAAAAATCCCATCACCCCTCATGCTTTAGTCACAAAGCCATTCCATGCTCTCCGTCGGCAAAATTTAGGTGTCTCTTATCTTTGAAAGGAACCTCTTCGAGCTCCCCTTCAAAGAAGGGCAGCTGTTGACACCTAATTTTTGCTTATCCATTTTAGATTAATTACATATAAAATTATGGGTTAATTTTTTTAATCCCTAAACAAAAATATTTTCATTAAATTGCATAGCATATAAACATTAGGAGCATTGGAATTAATGGGGGCTATTAGACACTATTTTTCTCATTTTTTTAAAATTTGATTAAAAAATTAATTTTCAAAAAAAAAGAGGGGGGATTTTTGGGCCGGTTCAATCCGGTTCGAATGGACCGGGTCAGCCGGTCCATTTTTCTTTTTCTTATCTTCCCACGTAGGCTGGCCCCTTTTCCCTTAGGCCCGACCCGTAACTGTTCACCTTCTCCCCCCCAACATCGCTGGTACGGGGGAGAGGACGAATACAAGCTAGGGGAAGCAGAGGAGCAAAAGCCAGAGGCGCAAGGACAAATCCACGTGATCCTCGAGTCGGGATCAGGCTGGCCACGACAGCTGGCGGTGGTAGGAAGCCATGCGCGCCTGCCGTGGCCCTTAAAGCCGAGCCCAAACTGAGAGAGATGGGGGCAGAGAGAACCGAGAGAGGGAGCGAGAGAGCAAACAGTGAGGCAGAGCGAGAGATCGAGGTCGAGGAATAGATCCGAGGTTGAAGGGCCCTCCATTGGTGACCCTTATGCCTCAGCCATGGCTAACAACCCTCCGACGCTTCCCCTTTCCCGCGATAGGGTCATGGTAGGTCTTGGTCCCAAACTCTTATTGGGGCTCGCGTTTGCTTGATTTGCGATCGATTTCCAGAGGATTTCGGCTCAAAGGCGTGCGAGGCGATCGGACATACTTCGATCTATCAAGATCGCCCTCATTCATCGCCGCCAAGCAGGATAGGGATGACGCCACAGATCTCTTGTTCCGGCCCCTACTGTGCTCCGTTTTTTTTTTAGTTCTTGGTCAACCGGGCCTGAGGCTCGCCGGCGCTCGTTTTTGCTCATTCCCGACCGTCGACAAGCCTTCCCTAGGGGCCGTTGTATGCTATCTTCCATGTCGTGTTGATTGCGGTTGACGTTCGAACCTCCCTTGGCTTGGTTTTTGTTTTTCCAGTCAACGTTCGCAATGTGTTCGATATAATACTGGAATGAAATCCACGAGTTTTCGCATAAAACGAGCAATCTTTATGCATTTCTCTGTGCTTGTCGAGTGGTTCGTGTTCGTGTTGTGCTTCCTTCGCGGGCATGCTTTCGGTCGGTCAAACGGTCGTTTTCATGTTCGTCGCCAGAGTTTTTTTGTTTGGCCATTGGTCGGCATTGAGGAGTTGTTGGCGTCAAAACTCAGCCCAGCCAAGGAGGGGACGTCGAAGCTAGGCCGGTTTGGGACTGATCGCCGCGTGGTGTTGGGCGTGACGACGAGTCGGGTCGACGGCCGTGGAAGGTGAAGCGCCGCGAGCGCGAGTTGGGTCGGCGGCCGCAACTTGGGTTGGGCAAGCGGGTCTAATCGGGTAAGGTTTTGTTTGGTGTTTGGACTGATTTTAGGTTTATTATGTTTTAATGGTTTTGGGCCTTTTAGTTACTAGAGTGGGTCTTTTAGGTGTTGGCCTTTCGTGGGTGGGCCGAATTTGGGAATTGGGCTAAATTGTTATTTAATCTTTTTTTCCCCGTGAGCTTGGGTGTTTTGTTTTTTTATTGTTTTATTTGAATTGTGGGTTTATTCCGAATTGGGCCCTCATGGAGCCCACCTCACGGTGGACCCGGGTCGACGCGCCCGGGTTGGCTCCGACCGGGGTCAGATGTGGAGATCTGACCCAGGTCCGTTTTAATTTTTTTAATATTATATTATTATTTTAATATTAAAAAAATTCAAAAAAATTTAAATTAAAAAAAATTAAAAAAATTTCGAAAAATCAAAAATTATTTGGACTTTGAAATTGGCTTTTTTTGCCCTATTGTGTGATTATCGTCAGGTTTGATTGCACGTTGCTTGGTTCACACACTTTGAATCGCGCGTTTAATTTAACCTCGTATGTAATTGATCATGCACGTTAGGTTCATGTGTTGATTGTTGCTTTCCCTAGCTTGGTTAGGAATTGAATTTTGAGACTCCCGATTAGTGTGAACACGTTAGGTGGTAATTGAACAAAATTAGGTACTGAAAGGGCACTAATTGATCAATTAGTGTAATCAAATCTCCGTACCCATTGAATCTCTGGTTCGTAGAAGTGAAGCATTTCTCCCGTGCTTTACTTGGGTGACTAATCAACCCACCAAAAACGAATTAGTGGCGACTCTTAAATGAAATTGATTTGCATGTTAATAACTTAAATCTAAGTCGCGAATTGGTATGGGTTTGGGAGAGGTCAAGTTAGGTTTAACTTAGTAATCCATTAGCCAAACCACGTAGGTGGCAGGGCCGGTTCGGGGAGGTCGCGACACAAAGAAATCTGATTTCTCTCCCTTAACCCACTCTTTGCTTAATGTGTCTTGTCGATAGAGGATAAAAAAGTACAACGTTCTTTTCGTACGTTATCGTGGGTGAAGAGACGTATTCTAAAGTTGGAGCTTCTCACACTATGACATTGAAAATTATTCCTTGATATATATTTATTTTAAGTAAATAATGACTCTCTTATTAAGTAATTGAAAAATTTTATTGTCTGATTTGGGTAATATATTTTTTTTAAGAGAGTAGCCTTTTCGATGAGAGCCAATAAGCTGTATAGACAACATCTTTTATTAAGTTGCATATGCAACTTGTTAATATTGCAGTACATTTGTACTTTGAGGATAATTTTCTTTTCATTGATGGTTATATGAAAATTCTAATGCACTTAGAAAGGACAAAAAATATGTGTTTGCAAATTGTTTGAATCAATTGTTGCCGTGACCTAACCTCGGGGTGCACCACCTAGGGGTTCAGCTAATGGATTATTAAGTTTAGGCCTAACTCAGGCTCTCCTAAGCCCTTATCAATTCGCGACTTAAGGTTTAAGTTCTTAACATACAAATTATTTCAATCAAGAGTCGCCACTAATATATTTTTTGTGGGTAGATTAGAAACCCAAGTAAAGTATCGGGAGAATTACTTTTTTCCTACGAACTAGAGATTATGGATTCGGGGACTTTGTTACACTAGATTACTCTAATGCTCTTTCGGTACCTTTTCTTTTTTATTTCAAAAAAATATTTGCAAGCAGCTTGAATTGATTTTAAACATATCCACTAACATGCGAGGTGATTATGCGGGTGCACAACAAATAATATAACACTCAATAATGCAAAGCAATAAATAAATTGCAAGATAGAGACTTACCTCAAAGTAACGAAAGCATCTACAATGTTAGTTAGAAAATCACATTGACAACCCTAATATGATTTCTAATTAACACATAAATTCACTCAAATATTTTTTAGGGTTTTCTCTGATTTAACGAAAGCTAAACTTATATGCAATGCATGTAATGCGATTCCTAATTACATGACCTAGACATGCGGTTTCTAATGATGGGCCAAAATTAATACACTACTATTCTAGCATGACAAGCGCATGTTTAATTTTGGTATTTTTTTTTGGAATTCGGAATTAGAAAATAATGAAAATTTATTATCTAGTGCAAGATATTATCCAATTCATTTTAGGAATTAAACTAGGCCAAATCCTAATTTAAATCGAAATGTTATCCTAACTAGATAAACCCTATCCTAGCATGCAATCTATCTAGAGTGGAAAGATTTTAACCTACAGTTTAATTTATTTTAAAAGATGATCTAAAATCTATTTAAACATGTAATGTTATCTATTAAAACTAACCTTGATCCTATCTAATCTTTTTGGGATTTTTTTTGGTAACATCAAAATAAAGATCAAACCAAATAAAAAATAGCATCCAATCACCCATGATATCATCCATATCCATTTAAATTTGGAAAATAAATCAAAAAATCGTATCCCGCACATGAGGATCGGATTGGCCAATTTTCCATGCAGTCGCGAGTCGTATATCGGGCATGAAATCGGACTGGCGATCATATGCAGGCTATGAAATTAGGAAAATATCCCAATTCACGGACTTCAAAAAGATTTTGGATATGACAATATCGACACAGCATATAATTGAGTTCATAATAAACTCAAATTAGGCAATTTAATATATCGAAATTGAATCGAATAACATATTACCTAATTTGAAATATTGCATGGGTGACGTTTCCGAATTTGAACGACAGACGGGACTTGTGGTGCTCAACGGCAGTGGGTCAGATGACGCTCGGTTCTTGACGGAGAGGGCACGCCAATGGACTGGACGACGGGCCGCGATGAGGCTCGACTGGATTGCGGCCAGCAACTCGGCTCGGGCTGCTTGCAATGGGGTGCTCATGACGGAGCTCGGCTTGGATCAATAGCTTGTCACCTTGGCATGCGGTGTGGTGCTAAGCCCAGGTGATGGTGTGGCCGATCGTGAGGCGGGCTGAGTTAACATCAAGGAATCTCTGCGTGACGGTGCAAGGCAAAGCCGAGAGCTGGATACCGTGGAATCACCTAAGAAAATTCGCTTGTAATTGCAATCAATCACCGTGGAAGTTGCTGGACAAACGTTGAAGGCAGCGTCGGAATTGGACTACAATTTGACTTAAGAAAACCTGCAACGAGAAAGATTCAGATGTGGCTAAACCAGTGACTTGGCGAGGACAATCTCGGACACGTTGGGAAATTGGCGGGTGCTGGTGCTTCGCTGGTTGTCAGGGCTGAGTCTTCGGAACAAGTGAGCATGATGGCAAAAGGCACACAGTGGCGTGAGGCACAGCCTCGATTGGAAGACCTGGTGCAGTTGCCAGGAGAACTTCACGATTTTCCCTAGAACTCACGATGAGACGATCCAGGAAGAGGACAAAACTACCGCCTCCCTTTTCTCTCTTTTTTTTTCTCTCATTTTGTGGCCGTGTATGTAAGCTGTGTGGCCCTCGCTACTCTTCCCCCCGTGAAGTGAAGCCCCCCTCCCCATTGTATATACTTTTTTTTTCACCGTCAAATCCTTGGACGCATGCATATTTTCTTTTCTCTTTCTTTTCAATCAAATATTCCTTTTGTCTTGCTCTTAACTATTTATTCCCTCAAATAGTTGATCTCAAGCTTAATATCAAGCTTTATCACTTCAAATTTGCTATGTGAATTATGCCGATTGCTTATTTCTTATTTGCTATGTGACCAAAATCTTGTTAATATCAAGCTTTATCACTTCAAATTTTCATCAAATTTTCCTAACTTGATACACATGATTTCGGCCACCGCAGGCTTAGTCCAGTTAAGTTCAGAATCATTTACTCAAGTCCACCTGCCGCCGATCCAATGCAAATGCAACTATACGAGCCTAAATACTAATTCAAATGCTCATAATCTATATGCAATTTAACTAATTTTTTGTCTGGAGAACGGGATCAATCCCTAATTTTTTATGCAACGAACGATTGACTGTGTTGCCAAAATTTAGGTGTCAACAGTTGTCATATAATATGATTACAATTGACATAATTTCTTGTCAACAGATAATCAAACCTATAGTCAAGGCAAAGATAGTATTCTATATAATAATGTTTAAGGAGCATTTTCTTTTGCATTTGCATGATAATAATGGATGTTTAGAATTTTTCTTTGAAAGTTTCCTGTAAAACATCATGCTATGATGGCATGTAAAATAAATGGAAATTGGACTACTAGATTCACCAAATAAAATGAAAGTTGAGAAGTTAAAATACACGGACTACGACGTAATGACACATATTAAAGTTATAATCAAACGAAATGCGCACAAAAACCAATAAATGGTTCTTTTCACTCTTATTTATGCTTAGATTATTTTTTGAATAATAGTTTTCTAGTAAAAAGAAATAGGAATACCATAATTAGTTAGCTATCTATCAAATAAACTTTTTTTTTGGAAAAGAGGAGCACCAATTTTGTTTCCTTTACCAAAAAAAAAACACCAATTTTGTTCCAAATGGAGAAAGAAAAGGAAAAAAAATAAAAAGATAAAGAAGAAAAGAAGGAAGGACATAATCTTAAGAGTTAATACCACGAAAAATTTCAAGCTGGTATACATGTGAAAAATTTACCCCAAACTAGTACACCTATGATAAATTTATCCAAACTATTTTTGACCACCAAAAATCTCAAACTAGTACATCCATGATAAATTTGCTCTTAGTTAGCTTCAGTCAAATTTTACCGTTAAAATTTGCTGACGTAGATGACATATGATGACGTGGAATGGTGACGTGGCAAGTTTGCAGGAAATATATAGAGTTAATACCACCAAAAATCTCAAAATGATTCAGTTAGTTTGTCATAGATGTACCGGTTTGGGTTTTTCGTGGTATTTACCCTATGCATTTTCATGTGGACTTGTCACGTCACCATACCACATCACTATGTGTCATCTAGGTCAGCAAATTTAATGATAAATTTTGACATAAGCCAACTGAGGGTAAATTTGTCATAGGTATGAGCGATGGCGCAAAGGCCACGGGCGAGGTTGTGAAGGTCCCTTGCAAGATATGGGCGAGGCCGGTGGCGGATTTTTCGATGAGGTAAATTGTTGATGGTACTTAAGTGATTAATTTTTCAAATTTGTGGCGCTTAAATGATAAATTTTTCAAATTTGTGGCGCTTAAGTAAGGGAAAAAAATTACAAAAATTGTCCACATCGGTGCCGATCGTTCCACGTAGGATAACTGGTGTCCTCGTTGGAATCGCTGATGGCACTTAAGTGATAGATTTTTCAAATTCGCGACTTAAATCAGCGAAAAAAAGTTATGATACTCAAATGAGCGTTATACAAAAGTTATGTCACTACTGCTGCTCGTATCCCATTCATCTCTAACCATGGCTTCTCCTCCTTGCCAATCCGTCCTTGAAGCTTCTCCCTTCACCTTTGAATTCATTTCTCTTTGGGAAAGACTGATCGAGCTTCTTTCTCTCAAGTATTCTGTTATTGTTTCCAAATATAGGGTTGAAGAGCAAATCCACGCCCCCATGAAGAATGCAAAGCCCCATTGCCTTCCTCCCACACATCCGTTTCAAACGGATTTTGAAGAGTTCTCAATCACACTCCACCATGGCGTTCAAGGTTTTAAGGCTAACAAGGCCAAAATCGAGTATTTTCACGCTTTTGAGGTGGACTACTGGGATAAGCGCGAATGGGCCCATCAAGCTAGGATGGTACTCAAGGGTCGCAAGAAGATTCTAGAACTCGCTGAGAAGGTTCACGCCCGTTTGCTTCATGCAAGGGAATGGTTAGTCAGGAAGCTAGTTGCTGTCAACGAACGCATCGAGGAGAACAGGGGAGAAGATGTGTCTGTCTTCTGTCAGAGTTGCGGTAACCGCTCCTATTCATCTCCAGTGCTCCTTATTCAAGTTAAATTCCAAGTCTTTGTAACGGCTAGTTACATTGTGATCAACGTTCCAATAAGATGAGCAACTGACGAGCACCTTTCAGGACTCGATATATGCATTGTCCCTTACCCATATAATTAGGAGCGTAGATTATTAGTAGTTTGTTGATGCTGCCCACCGACAAAACCATATGGAATGACTTACGATCAATCATCCAATGATCATCTTGGCTTCTTCACCATGCAAAGACTTCCAATGACATCAACACACCCGCTAACTCCTCGTCTTCACTGAATGGCTGAGTCAGTATTCAAAGACCTTCAAGGACATCAACATCATCGCTGAATTCTCATCTTCACTGAACTCACTGGATCATTGGCATTGTCACCTTCTTTCCACCTCATTTGAAGAGAACTACGCCAACCAACAATTTGCTGTCCCAATAGCGGTCCACATTTCTATCTTCTAGTCCTTCCAAGCATATTGACGATTATGACTCTACCAAGTTGTTCACCTTCACAAGTGTGGTCCTTCCAAGCCTCAACGAACATTACTATTCTAAACTTGTTCACCATCACCAAGATTCATCCAACTGTTCATCTTATCTTGATCCTTCCAAGCCATCGCAAACATCCCTGTTCTTTTCAGCTTGTTCTCCCTTGATCAAGGTCCTTCTAGCTTGTTCAACTTTGTAAACATCCTTCTAACTTGTAGACATTTTCATGCCTAATACCTTGTTCACCTTAGATATCGGCAGTAATCCTTCCATATCGACAAAGCATTCCCAATTGTGACTGAGCACTCAACATCACACCTGACAGTGATCTTGACACCATTTGCATTAATTATAACTCGTGTGTATATCACATGTATTAACTCAACCAATACACACATTAGTAGCCTTTGTGTTGGATGTAATTGTCAAAAGACTCAACTAACATGTTCGATGCACTACGAACAAATTTTCTAGGATCGTACGTTGAATCACCAGCAAACGACAGACGAATCTACTTCACGTTAGTTCGAATACAATCACAAGGAAAGTATTCTCGTTCCATAACGTTAATGCCGACTGTCTTCTCAAAGTAGATACAGAATCCTTATGCGTCGTTCTTTGATGAAGAGAGAGAGAGAGAGAGAGAGAGAGAGAGAGAGAGAGAGAGAGAGAGAGAGAGAGAGAGAGAGTTTATTTTCGCAGAACTTACTTATCTCTTATTTTATTACTTTCTGAGGATGTTACCTTAACTTCCCTTAAAAGACTTCCCTCACACCTCTTCAAAAGGTGTCTCTCAGACACACTCATAATTAGAGCAAATGGTGCCCCTTGGCCACACTCATCATGGGCTAACTGACAAAATATAACATCTCTCACTTGCATATGATGGGCTTGATGATGCTCTATCAAGAACATAAGGCATTCAACATTCATCTACCTTAGAAACAATTCATACTGGCAAGAAAATCATGCGACCAGTGAGTACACCTGCACTTGGCAGCTCTGATTATGCACCTATTAGGGACAACATAATGGCTACAACCCCAAAAAGAAATAAATAATTAATGTCTCATAGTGCCCCAGACAAATTTTGTTACATTAATCAAAGTATACCTATCTCTTAAAGGCTATACTTGACTTTTCTCAAGTACACCATGTATTTACAATTATTTCTGAAGCCATTGAAGGCGAAATAATTGGTCGACTGGTAAACACATGTGATAGATGTAAAACAACAATAATCGTCCTTCGCACTCATGTTTTCTCTCCATTTCAGAACAATTGCTTTCCTAGACATATCCCATAAAGTCATATCTATTCATGATCGCCGGTAACATGCTAAAATAGCAACATTGATCTTCTACTTTGAGAACATAGTCAGAAGTAACACAGGGCACAAAGTAAGGTAAATTATAAATTACCTCAAGGACTCACACGATAAATAAATAGGAATAATTGTACCCATCTCCCTTATTGGTTGAATAAAGCACATGTAGTTTGAATTACATGCTATAGTGGATTTCTCTTTCTATAAGAGCGTTCGTCATTTATTAAATATATCCACTATACGGATCTTAGCCTAAACATGATCACGTGCTTCTCACTTACTCATGTTTAGCCCGAGTGCTGTATCAACTTGCTTTCCACAGCGCCCAGTTTAGTACTCGCATTCGGCTACCTTCAGGCATACATGATTGTGAGACTATCATGTTCGGTCTTATCACATACCAATAACAAACCTCATCTTCATTCCAATCAAGGTAACATTAAATCATTTTATGTACTAAATTGGTCTTCCAGCATTTATAATACATATCGTCTCATCTCAACCCGCTCACTATAGTATTTGAGGTGATTGCTCGTGTGAGTGAGCCAATCATTGCCTAGTGACACACCTTTCAATAATATATGTGTGTTTGTGCTACTCTCATAGCATTGTACTAATTGATAAAATATAAATTCATTAACAAACAAGTACAAAACATATACACACATAATTCAATGATCCTCAACAATATTACATATCACGTTCTTCGTAACCTTAGAGACATCATGTGGGTCAAGAACACGTCTCTAGGAACAGCCTTCGTGAATGGATCAGCAACTATCTTGTTGGTTGAAATATATTGCAGGACTACTTCCTTACTTCCTTCTGCGCTATTATATCTCTGATGAAGTTATTCTTTATATCAATGTGCTTCGTCCTACTATGGTACTTGGGATCTTTCACATAGGCAATGGCTGCTTGACTATCACAATATATTGTCACTGGTCTTGGGACATCAATGACGATGGCTAAATTTTTCAAGAAACGTTTTAGCCATATTGCTTCTTGCACTGTAGCAGAACATGCAATAATATATGCCTCCATCGTAGATAAAGCTGTGCATGTCTGTTTTTTGCTATTCCAAGAAATTGCGCCATCATTAAGTAAGAACGCATATCCAGACGTCGATTTACGCTCATCTAGGTCTCCTCCCTAATCAATGTCAGAGTATCCTAATAAGCGTAAATCACTCCCTTGATAGCAAAGTCGATAGTCCAAAGTGCATTTCAAGTATATTATGATCCTCTTAACTGCTTTCAAGTGTGCTTGACCAGGATTTGATTGATATCGGCTCACTAACCCCACAGCATGTGTTGACACCTAAATTTTAGCAACCATTTAGTGTAATTTGCATAGAAAATTAGGGATTAAATTTTTAACCCCTAAACAAAAAATATTTAAATTGCATAACATATAGTTTAAATTTGTTAATTGCATTTTGCATCGGACCGGCGGTGAATGAACGAGCTTAAATTTCATCGAATGGGACTCGGCTCGCTTGGAATGCAAGGGCCGGGAATTACAAGTCAAACGGGCTTGGTTGTTTTAATTTGAACTTAATTCTGCCCATTGTCACTAATTAATTCAGCTCATCATCATTAATTAATTCAGCCCATTATCATTAATTAATTCAGCCCATTTAAATTAAAGCCCAAGCCTAAGCCCATTAGGACTAGAAAGCCCATCTAATTGACCTAGATTAATACTATATATACATTATTAGGTCAGAATTTTGGGGGGGGTCTCATAATTTTTTTTTAGATCAGAATTTTTAGAGATTTGAGGGAGTGAGAAAGACTCGGTTGCGTTCATGCGCAACAGCCGCGGCGTCGCCCTGCCGCCGCTCCTGCATCTCCCGTACTTTGTGTTCACCGCTGCCGTTTGCGCCTCCTTGCTGTGCCGTGTCCATGCTGTTCCTCGAGCCCCCATCTTCTTCATGGTCAGACCTATGATTGTGAGGGTCACACTACTGCTCTGTTGCTTCTTGCCTGCGCGGACGACAACGCCGAGCTACTGATCTTTGCTGCCCACGAAGCCACCTGCTACTGCTCTCAGCTTGATCCACTTGTTTCGTTTGCTGTCCTGATGCGACAACTTCAATCCGATATCCTTGCATGACCAGACCGGTTTTGCTATCAAGTTATCTTCCAAGTGACAAGTGAAGACTTTGATTGTTGGGCTTTGATAATAAAAGTCGAATAATCAAAGAAAATCCACGAGAGCAACCAGATTCGGTAAAAGGTTGAGTGGTCATCAAAGCTTGTCATTAGTCAGATAAAAGAAGGGAATTCTGGGCAACGTGGAAAAGGAGCAGCAAATAAACGGAGATTTTTTTTAGAAAGAAATCTGGTGGACGTTCGTCAAAGTCTCTATCGTCTGGCGGCTCCGCGACTCCTCTTTGTCCAGCAACCATCCAACAGCAATTGCAAGCAGCGAATGTCTAGGAGGTTCGCAGCCACACTTGGTCTCTTTCCTTTTGAAGATTTCCAGTGATACACCACCGCCAGTCATCCTCTCGCTGTTGTTACCGTGTGATGATCCCCACGCCACGAACCGAATCACCACCGTGAGCAACACCGACGAGACACCACCATCGCGGCTCCCGACGCCGTACCGCCATTCCCGACGTCGCGCTGCCACCCCCGACGCATCGCCGGTCCGCCGTTCGCCGCTCATCCCGATCCGCAATCCCGATCCGCGAGTTCAAATTTGGAAATATTTTGAAATTAGGTAAGGATGTTATCCAATATTTTCAGAATATTTGTTTTCTTAATTTTTGGATGTTTGAATATTCTGTGAATATTGTGTGGATTGCTAGATATCTTAGGATAATATTTGCCTTGTTCGCAATATTTTAAAATATTCAAAATTAGGAATCTTTCCTAATTCAGCAACGTATCTGGACAACTATCCGACCTTATCCCTAAGGTATGATACGTGGCGATACGGAAAATCATTATCCTATCCATAATCACTTGGGTACGATAATGATTTTTATCTGCTTTCCAAATTTGAATGATCGACTTTCCATTAATATCTATAACCCTATAGATATGACTGATAATTCGATTTTTGTGCCTAATCCGAGTTTGAAACGAATTTTGCGGATTGCGTGGTTGTTTTAAATGTGGATGCTATCTCTGTTTAGATTATTTTTCCTTTTCAAATAAAAGAAAATTCAAAAAATATCAGTTAGGATTTGAATTGGAGTTTTGCATGTTTAGGAATCCTAAATATATCTAGACGATAGAGTAATTATTTAATTTAAATTAGGACTTGAGATAATCTATTTCCTAGTTTAAATTAAGTGATTTTCTAATCTTAATAGATTATTTAGGTTATTTTTTAATTCCGAATTTTCATGAAAATCCAAAAAAAAAATGAATTGTTTTATGGTAGATTAGGATAGATTGCATTCTTAATTTAAGTAATTTATTATTTCGAATTTTAACAAAAATCTCAAAAATAAGTCATGTTAGGATATGTTAAGTCATCATAGGTTGCATGTTAATTTAGGCATATTTTTATTCCGAATTTCATCAGAAAATACCAAAAATAAATCATTTGCCCGTCATTAGAATTAGGTCACGTCGTCGCATGACATATAGTTTGCATGCTAGGTTGCATTACTTGCATGTCATTTTTGCACGTCATTACATATAGGTTAGCTTTCATTTAAATAAGCGAAAATCCAAAAATCTTGAGTGAACTGCTTGTTAATTAGAAATCATATTAAGGTGGTTGATGTGATTTTCTAGCTAACAATGCAGATGCTTACGTTGCTTCGAGGTAAGTCCTCCAAACTTGCAATTTATTCAATGCTTTCTTGGGTGTTAAATTGGTGGTTTGCGCACCCGCATGAACACCTCACATGTTAGTGATTAAGTTGAAATGGATCCAGATTGCTTGCCAAAATATTTCTTAAAAGAAAAGGTACCGAAAGGGCGTTAGACTAGGTCTAGCGTAATCAAGTCCCCGGGCTTAGAATCTCTGGTTCGTAGAAATAAAACATACCTCCCTATGTTTTATTTAGGTTTCTAATCGACCTACCACAAATAGATTAGTGGCGACTCCAAGCATGAAAACATTTGCATGTTAAAAACTTAAACCCAAAGTTGCGAATTGGTAGGGCTTGGGAGGGCTCGAGTTAGGTTTAATCCTAATAATCCATTAGCCTGAGAATGAGAATTTTTTAGGTCGCGACAGCTTGGCGACTCCACTGGGGAATTGAGTTAAAACTCTTAGTGGACTTAGGCCAGTTTTTCTTTTCAAAAAATATTTTTGCTTGGCAGCGAGGATCCCAGGTACGTCCCTAACATTTTAGGTGTTAAATGTTTTTGCAGTATGGGAGGTATAAGGGGAGGCGTGATTGTTAACCCTTGTTTTGCAGGGAGGTGTTTGAATGAATGGTTTAGTTTATGCACGAAGCGCTGTATGATATAACCTGTTGTGCATGCCTTACATTTACACTACACCGCACACACTACCCGCTGCCGGACCTGGGCGGCACAGGTTTAGGATGGTACTGAGAAAATGGACACCCCGACCACACCCGCGTGGTATGGGTCGCCTTTCTTGGTCCCGAAAGTTCTTTCGTGGTGTCATTGAATACCTGCCACGGTTGCACCCTTTGCAACCCGGGTCGGCTCTTTGACTGAGCCGGAGTCAGGGGAATCTCAGCCTAACCACCACCATGACTGGTTTAGCTCGGTAATCCTCATGTCTCCATTTTGCAAGCCAGAGTCTAGGTAGAAATCGAACCTCACATTTCATGCGCATGTCTATGTGATTGCCATCATTCTACCGGGTGAAGTAAGATTTCTAAACCTTTATCTCGCAATTTATTTATCTTTCGTCTTTTTCTTTGGTCGGTCCATGACATTAGGTCGGTCGCGAGTCTTGGTCTATACACTATGGGAGGGGCAGACATCCGGATTCTTGATGCTCCTAAGGACGAGCTCCGTGCCTGGTGGAATCTACTCAGTCCGACCAACCGCAGGTTAGTTGAGGGCCACATCGGGAGGCTCCTCCCCCTACTGGAGGTCAAGGTCCGTACCGGCCTCGTTCGAGCATTAGCGCACTTCTGGTGTCCCGAGACCTCTACCTTTATATTCGGTAAGCACGAGCTCACCCCGACATTGGAAGAATATAGCGTGCTCATTGGAAAACCATTGGAGTCGGATTTAGTCACACCACCTTTGGGAATTGATTCTACTTTAATGTTGGCTGAATTTTTGAATGTCGGAAAAGATGAATTGGGAAAAGTTTTAAAAGCAAATCGTGGCACATGTCCTTTTTCATTCCTGAGCCAGTGTTTTGAAAAAGCCACATCTTTTCAAAAAGGCAGAATCTTTTTGCTAGCGTTTTTCGGGTTCGTGATTTTTCCTCACTGTAAGAATGCATGTAATCCGTCAATCGCATGGTTGGTCCAACAGGTCTGTCTTGAAAAGAATTTTATCAACATCATTTTAGCAGAGACTTTCATTTCCCTCACTAAATTTAAGCAACATGTTGACAAAACTTTTCATGCCCCCCTCGAGCTTTTGCAAATCTGGTTTTTGTCTCATATAAAAGGGTGCGGCAATTTACTCACAATATCCGAGCTTAGTGATTCTAGCCATCCAGTTTTAAGGTACAAAGAAAAACAAGGGGATGCACCTGATTATCATTACTCTGAATGGATCATTTTCATGAAAAATGCTAGACCCCAAGGTTTCCAATGGCATGCTAATTGGTTCAAAGTCGAGGAAGCTCGGCTTACATGTAATGGTATCGGGCCGGTTCCACTATTAGGTTTCACTGGTGCGATCGAATACTACCCCGCCAGAGTGTCTCGTCAGTATCAGATTCTCCAAGGACTCCCTCCGGCGTTACAACCAGAACTCCTGCAAGTTGACTTCGCCGATGATGATAAAGACCACGAAGCGACTGTAGCCCAGCTCAATAAGATGTGGAGGAAGTGTCGTGTGTTGAAGATAGCACGGCCCGAAAAAGAACTAAAGGGAGAACAGAAGTCCTATTTCGCGACAACCCAGTACATTCGTCGGCACAAAATCCCGCAAGATTGGCTCCCGAAGATACCTAAGGTGCCTCTCAAGTCCGCCAATCGCTCAGAGAACAATCGCCTCAAAAGGAAGGCCGAAGAAGCTGAAGAAAAAGCATCCAAGATAGCTCGAGCTTATGAGCAACTGAAGAAGGAAGTCGCCTCCCATATGTCTATAGATCAAGCTAAATAAAAAAACTCGAAGTTCTTTTCTTATCTCAGTTTCAGTTTTAAAGTTTGTTTAGGAATTGAGTCATTTGTCTTTATATTCAGTTCAATTTCAAGTCATTAATTGGTGTAAAAATTTTCGCCATTTCAATAAAGAGGTCCTTTCAATTCAAAGCGGTTAGACCAATGTCATGGATTGGCGTATCATTTCGCTTAACACTCATGTATGCCTGTTTCATTTCGAAATTAGGTAGCTACGGACCGATCACGATCACCCATTCGTACACGGTCGAGAGCCAGAATGGCCGATCAAACCGACTTGCAAGAACGCGTTATTGGTGTGGAAGACCACATCAAGCAGCTTGTCATCGCGATGCAACAAATCTCCGCTGAGATCAAAGCTCTCCGGTCGGTTCCTGTTTCGACACCTCCCGAAGCGTCTGTCCCAAAGCAGAAAATCAGGAAAAGTGTCGATGTTGACGGAGATGACGATATTCCTGATTTAGAAGATGACCCTGTCCAGATCATCGTCAACAAGGACAAACCTGATGAGCGGGTCAATAAACTTGAAGAAAGAGTGAAGCAGCTGGAAGGTTCGCAGGATTCACCTTTGATTGATCTGTCCCTTTACTCACAGATCAAAATCCCAAAGAAGTTCAAAATGCCGGATTTCGACAAGTACGATGGCACCACATGTCCAAAAGCCCACCTACAGCTCTATCACGTGCAAATGACTTCGTACGTTGATAACGAACTCCTGATGATTCATGCCTTTCAAGCAAGTTTGACGGGTCCTGCTTTGAGCTGGTATCTCATGAAGAAGATAAATGGCCTCAAAACTTGGAAAGAAGCCAGTGAAGCATTCTTGAAGCAGTACAGATTCATAACAGACATCATCCCTACCCGTGATGATCTCGAACGCGCCCAGATGAAAAAGACTGAGTCCTTCAAAGACTATGCTATCAGATGGAGAAATTTAGCTGCTCAGGTTGTCCCAGAACCCATAGATAGTGAGTTAAAGAGGATGTTCATGAAAACTCTCCCGTTCGAATACCGTAATCGGATGGTTGCCATTCCGACTGACAACTTCAACCAACTCATCCCCATGGGCGAACAAATTGAAATAGGGTTGAAGGATGGATGGTTTGTCGAGCCGCCCTCCTCGACCAGAAGATTTGGTGCGAGAAAAGAGAAAGAACCGGCAGCTGAAGTGAATGTGGCTTATAACCAACCGAGCCGGCGGAATGCTAACTCCGCCCCAGCGATCCAAGTAGTAGAAGCTCAGCAACAAAACTCGAGTCGTCAACCTTTTCAGAGGAGGAACAACAAGAGGCAATTCACTCCCCTCCCCGGATCGTTGTCTCAAGTGTTGACGGTGCTCCAGAAGAAAGGTTTGCTCACTACTGAGCCAAAGCGGCCCAATCCTGAGCGGTTCTATAACTTCGACCCGTCAAAGAAATGTGATTATCACATGGGTGAGCCGGGACACTCAACCGATGATTGCTATGCCCTCAGGCACCAAATCCAAAACCTCCTAGACACGAAGGCGTTCTCATTTCAACCTGCTAAGCCGAATGTTCAGAGCAACCCACTCCCTGATCACGCAGGCAATGTGAATGCCATATTTAGCTTCAATGCTGGTCGAATCAAGAATGTTAAGGTGTGTACTACCGACGTCTACGGTGAGTTAGTGAAGGCCGGTTGTTACCCAAGTAATGAAGACCTGCCCCTGGCTCTCATGAAAGAGAGAATCTCAAGAATGGTAGAAGCTGGGATGATTGTTTATGCTGACCACACTGGCATCGTTTCCACTATCTCCGAAGTGGTTATTAATTGGGAGGAGGAGTTTGCTACATTGAACATCAGGAGCGACAAGGGCGACCCTCTGCCTGAAGACATGCCTCCGCTTGAAGACGCGTCCGATAATGAGGAGATCACTGTAAGCACGCCTACAACTGATGAAGGGATAGTGATCGAGATACCTCAACCGTATGAGTACAGTGACAATAAGGCGGTTCCCTGGTCCTACAGTCTCGATGTCGACTTAGTTACCAGATCTGGGCGTTCCTACGGCCAAGCTAATGCCCAACCTGCAAAACCCGTTACTGATGAAGAAGCCAAGGAATTTCTAGCTGTGATTAAGGCTAGCGAGTACAACATAGTTGAACAATTGCGCAAGCTGCCCGCGCAAATCTCCCTGCTTGAGCTGCTCCAGACATCTGTCATGCATCAGAAGGCCTTAATGAAGGTGTTAAGTGAAGTCCACGTGCCAGAAACGATCGATCATGACAAATTAGAGGAATTTGTGGGCTCTATACTCCTTAAGGACCTCATAGCCTTTTCAGATGAAGAGTTCCCTCTAGAAGGGAGGGGGCATACCAGGGCACTCTATATTTCCGTCAAATACAAGGCCTCACATGTTGCCCGGGTACTCATTGACAACGGGTCAGCCCTAAACATCTGTCCTTTGGCGACTTTACACCGCCTTAAGATAGATCCTTCTAGGATAAGTTCTGCAAGAACCACCGTACGAGCCTTTGACGGAACGAAGAAAGAAGTGATGGGAGAAATACACCTTGACATACAGATAGGACCAACGATTTTCAATGTCCTATTTCAAGTTATGAACATTCCCACTGCATTCAATTTTCTGTTGGGTCGTCCATGGATTCATACTGCTGGAGCTGTGCCATCCAGTCTACATCAGATGGTAAAGTTCGTCGTGGAGAGAAAGTTAGTCACGGTCCACGGTGAAGAAGAACACCCAATCTACCACGCAACGGCTATCCCCTATGTTGAGCCTGATTGCAAAATAGAATCGAGCTATCAGTCGCTGGAGCTCGTATCAACCATACATGCGTCAAGAGGATCATCACCGCCTATTCCTGAGGTGTCAAATGCTGCGGTCATGATTGGGAGAGTAATGATCTCTCACGGCTTTACTCCAGGTGAAGGTCTTGGTAGAAGTAGTCAAGGCATCCGCCAACCGGTGGAAGTTTCTCAGAGGCCCCGCATTACTGGGTTGGGATACCTGGGGTCGAGTGAGCCGAACAATGTGGCACGTGGACGTGGACGTGGTCGAAGAAATGGTCAAAATAGATTGCGATCCGAAGAAGAGCCAAATGGCGAAGAACGTGGGCGTGGTAGGTTGCCTCCACACCTCCGCACCACATTCCCAGGCCCTGCAAGAATGATGCATGAAGAGAAAGAGGTGATCGACACTCTGGGGCAGCCGAACGGCAAGTTCGATTATTATGTAAAATATTCAGCACCCCCGAGCTTCTATGTTGACCCCTGTGACATTGTCCCGAATGGATGGGGTGGCATGGATGATCCAACACCTCTAATGACAGAAGATCCTGATGATGCAATGGAGGGAATCACCGCCCTGTTCGATAATTTCTTAATTGGAGCCATCGAGGAAGGACCGTTGAAGGGAATGGGCATTGGCCCGCAAGAGTAACACATTTACCTTTTTCGCACATTCCCCTACGCGGGAATTTTTACTGCTTTTTAGGACTTGCCCCGTCTCGGGAGCTACTTTTTAGTACTTTTCATTTCTAGGATTTGATTGTTGCAATTTCCATTCCAATAAATGTAATTCATTTGGTGATAATCAATAAAATTACAAGTTATTTTCGTTTTGAGGGCATGTTGAGGTACATCAAACCAGCCCGGTGATGATATCCAACCAATAAAATAAAATATAGTCCAAGAAGAATTCTGAGGCCTGGGCTTCTTCATGTTTCCTCGTGTTAAAACCTTTTAAAAAGAATTTCAAAATAAAAGAAATAAAAATACACTGTTTAGCCCTGTTTGTCCTACTGAACTTCCTACTTTATGTTTCAGGGGCAATTTTATGACACGTAAGGGTATGGGGACGGTCCAATCTGATGAATTATGTGCCACCGAACCTGATCTCGATGACACCAATGAACTCGAAGATTCCTCGGACCTCCAGCGTGATCTAGAGCATCATGAAAGACCTAAAGTCCTAACGGTAGACCAAACTATCACTGTCAACTTGAGTGATTCCGGAGAACCCAAAGAGGTGAAGATAGGGGCAACCCTTCCCGAAGGTGAAGCTAAACGCCTGGTCCAACTGCTGAAGGATTACCAGGATATCTTTGCCTGGTCGTATGTCGATATGCCGGGTCTAGATTCTTCTATCGTGGAACATAGTCTACCCACTAATCCAGACATGCCGCCCAAGAAACAGAAGTTGCGAAGGACCAAGCCTGAACTTTCCAAGAAAATAGAGGAGGAGGTCATGAAGCTTTTGAAAGTGGGATTCATCGAAGTCACCCAATACCCCAGCTGGGTGGCTAATATTGTGCCGGTCATGAAAAAAGATGGTCGAGTTCGGGTTTGCATCGACTATCGCGATCTAAACAAGGCTAGCCCTAAAGACGATTTCCCATTGCCACATATAGACGTTTTGGTGGACAGTACTGCAGGGTTTGAGCTGTTTTCCTTCATGGATGGTTTTTCGGGTTATAATCAGATAAAAATGAAGGACGATGATAAGGAGAAAACGGCTTTCATCACTCCTTGGGGGACATTCCACTATAAGGTTATGCCCTTCGGCCTTAAAAATGCCGGGGCAACATATCAACGGGCAATGGTGACACTCTTCCATGATATGATGCATAAGGAGATTGAGGTTTATGTCGATGACATGATCGCCAAGTCTCGACCTGGGAAGAGTCACGTTGATACCTTGAGGAAATTATTCGAGAGGCTCCGCGAGTTTAAACTCCGTCTCAATCCAGCCAAGTGCGTATTCGGAGCAACCTCGGGTAAATTACTTGGGTTCATAGTAAGCAGTAAAGGCATTGAAATTGACCCCTCCAAAGTGAAGGCTATATGTGAGTTACAACCCCCGTCGACCGTGAAAGAAGTGCGAAGTCTCCTGGGTAGATTGAACTACATAGCCCGTTTTATTTCTCAACTCTCAGCAACTGCTAAGCCATTCTTCAAACTTCTAAGGAAGAATGCTCAAGTGAAATGGAATGAGGGTTGTCGGGAAGCGTTTAACGAACTAAAGCAATACCTGATGAAACCACCAGTGCTAGTCCCACCAATGCCGGGCCAGCCTTTGATCCTTTACCTCACGATTCATAGTGAATCTTTAGGTGCGATGCTAGCCCAGGAAAGTCCTGAAGATGGGAAAGAGCGAGCCATTTATTACCTAAGCAAGAAGTTCACTGTCTCAGAGTTGAATTATTCTGAAACCGAGAAGACTTGCGCTGCGCTAGTATGGGTGCTCCATAGGCTGCGACAATATACACTGCATCACCAAACTTTTCTTGTGACTAAGAACGATCCCATTAAGTATTTACTTGATCAGCCAGCTTTGGTAGGAAAGTTAGCCAAGTGGCAGATTTTAATTTCAGAGTTTGATATCCAGATGAAGCCACAAAAGTCAGTTAAAGGTCGAGTAATTGCTGATGTGTTAGCTGAAAATCCTGGAGTCCCTGATGATGATAGATATTTTCCAGAAGATCGTATTTTGGTAATAAAGGAAGATACGTGGACCATGTTTTTCGATGGAGCTGTAAACTTGGCCGGTTCCGGCACTGGGGCAGTTTTAATATCCCCAGATGGGCAACATTATCCAGTAGCAGCAAAGTTGGTGTTCCCCTGTACCAACAACATAGCCGAGTACGAAGCTTGCATCCTCGGACTCCAAGCCGCAGTGGAAATGAGGATAACCAAGTTAAAAGTGTTTGGTGATTCTGCTTTGATTATTCTCCAAACTGTGGGAGAGTGGAAGACAAGAGACACCAAGCTAGTGCCGTACCATGAATACCTCGAAGAAATCATAAAGGAATTCGAAGATGTCTCTTTTGAGTACTTATCGAGGTCTCATAATCAGTTTGCTGATGCGCTAGCTACGCTATCATCCATGTTGCAAGTGATTGATGGGTTAGAGGTAGAACCCCTGAAGATTGAAGTCCTGACAAAGCCAGCCTACTGTATGGTTGTGACCGGGGAGCCTGACGAAAAGCCATGGTATTACGATATCATGAGTTACATCCAGAGACAAGAATTTCCTGAGGGAAGCACCCCGGCTGACAGGAAGTATATAATGAAAATGGCTTCAAAATTCTTTGTTAGTGGTGAAAAGCTGTACAAAAGATCATATGATTCGGTCCTATTAAGGTGTGTGGATGCAGCTGAAGCTACCAGAATCATGCAAGAAGTACACGAAGGGATATGTGGTCCACACATGAATGGCCACATGTTAGCTAAGAAGATTATGAGGTTAGGTTATTATTGGCTCAGTCTTGAGAATGACTGCATCCAACATGTTCGAAGATGTCATCGTTGTCAGGTTCATGGGGATAAGATAAATGTTCCCCCGACGGAATTACATCAGCAGTCTGAGCCATGGCCCTTTTCAATGTGGGGCATCGATGTGATTGGCCCGATTAATCCCAAGGCATCAAATGGACATCGATTTATCTTGGTTGCGATTGACTATTTCTCTAAGTGGATTGAAGCGTCATCTTATGCAAACGTCACCGCAAAGAATGTTGTAAAATTCATCAGGCGGGACATAGTCGCTCGCTATGGTGTCCCTGAGGCTATTGTCACTGACAATGGGACAAATTTGAACAACAAGTTCATTGATCAGTTGTTCAACGAGTTCAAAATCCGGCACCTGAATTCATCTCCTTACCGTCCACAGATGAATGGAGCAGTTGAAGCCGCCAACAAGAACATCAAGAAGATCTTGGTCAAAACGGCTGAAAACTATCGTGACTGGCATGAAAGGTTGCCATTTGCACTAATGGCGTATCGAACTTCGATCCGAACCTCTGTCGGAGCAACCCCTTTTTCCTTGGTGTATGGCATGGAAGCAGTCCTACCCGTCGAAGTAGAGATCCCTTCCTTGCGAGTCTTGTCTCGAGTGGAGTTGTCCGAGGCGGAATGGATGCGACAAAGGCATGAGCAATTAAACCTAATTGATGAGAAGCGATTGAGAGCCATTTGCCACGGTCAAACCTATCAGCAGAGGATAGCTAGATCCTTCAATCAAAAGGTGCGTCCAAGACACTTCGAGGTAAATGATCTAGTCCTAAGAAAGGTACTGCCAGTCTTTCCTGTTCCTGGAGGAAAATTTGCCCCGAACTACATTGGTCCGTATGTGGTTAAAAAGGTGCTTCCCGGAGGTGCCCTGATCCTCGCAGAAATGGATGGTCGTGAGTTCTCCACTCCTGTTAATTCTGATGCTGTGAAGATCTATTATCCCTGATAAGATCTAATATTTTTGCGGCGAAAGTTTTCAAGTGTTTGGTTTTATATTCTGAATTGCAAACATTTCACTTATGAATAAATGGGTTCAATCAATTTAAAGATGGAATGTGTGTATTGGCTTTAAATTGTGTTTGATCATTTTGTCAGTCTACATTATCGATTTCAAAAGGGGGAATCTATTTAGACAATATGATAATTCATGTGGAATGAATTGAATGTGTTGAATGAGGTACATCGGGATGATGAAAGGCAAGCCATATCCTATACACAGTCCCGTGCACTAATCCCCAGTGAGTTGAGTGGAAAAATTTCATGTCTGCAAGGTAAAGGGTTATCTCGCAAAAGGTACGGCAACTGAAATGACGAGAGGCAGTTCATTTCTCTATCCCAAACACTACAGGTTATCCATTGTTTCGCCACTTTGAGCCTAAACACTTGGAGAAATTCATTCAAATTACCCCTGTCAAGAACCACCCCACATCGGGGCAAACTGGAGGTAAGTCAGCGTCATAAGGTGAAAAATGAGTAGAAATTTTCATGCTCTCACTTGCATCAATCTTCGAGTGTTGCTTTTTCAGATGAATTCACGTAAAGTTCAAGTGCCTTAGGATGACGAAGAGCATTTCTTTCTCTATCCTATACACACTTTATCCTTTGTTAAGCCCAATTGAGCCTGCAAATTCATTTCTTAAACCCAGTTGGTGATCATCCCCCACACTGAGGCAAGGCAAAAGTCATCATTGTTCAAGCAGCATATCCAGAGCGCCGACAAAAGACGAAGACCCTGAGAGTCCAAATGTTAGTCACTCGGTCAAAACGAGCCAAAGTGTGACTGGCCAATATATGCATTGTAGACAGTGTGTGTCAAAAAAAAAACTAGAGGGCATGAAAAAGCAGTGTGCCTGGTAAAAGCAAGGCCAATGCCCGTGAAAGAAAAGAAAAAAAGAAGGAAAAAATGGAGAAAAAGCGACGGCTTTGGATTAGAAAATGTTGAGATGTGTCGAAGTCACAAAAGTATCCAAAGTCTTGAGGAGTCAGGTGATAAACTCTCGAAACCAATGGAGCATCTACTGAGAAGACAATCCCTGGTGAAGAAGAAGACCGGTGACAATGCCGAGATGATCACCAACTTGTTCATCCCAATTATACACATTTTGAGCCTTATGATCCATTCATTTCTCAACCCATGAGCCTAGCCTGCGTTACGTCCCTTGCAAAGTCTCTTCAGATTAGGGCACTTGAACTAACGTAGAGTTTCTGATGTTTATAAGCTTAGCTCGAAGAAGTGCGAGCAAGTCCATTTCTATCTCATTTTGCAGGTTCTTGACTTGTAAACCCGGAGACAATTGCAGAGTATTTTCTTTCAATAGCCTCGACTCGAAGAGTCTCTTTTGCTAAGCCATTGACCAAGCCCTATGTTACAGTCCTAACAAAGACCTCTCAGATTGGTAAAGTCGTACTGCTTGCGAGAATACTCGGACCCTTGTCAACATGATGACGGTGAGATGGAGCGATTCTCCATAAATCAGCCTTTCGATGAGAATGAGAGAAAGCCCTTTTGGACCGGAAGTCCCTCATTCGACATTTTCAAGATATCCGCTTGAGTTCGGGTTGTCTTGTCATGATTTTTCCCCAGCGAAGTTTGTAATGCCGATTTGACAAAACCATCGTGCATGAAAATCAGTTGAAATCATAGTGCATGTGTATATGTATTCTTGACAGTGTGCGAATGCATATTACATGTTACTTAAAATCGTGTCTAACAGGAGACACACCTTCAGAGTTGGAGATGTCACCAGGTAAGTATGTCTCTATCCCTAGGATGTCTATGACTATCTAGGTATCCCTAACCTGTTCAAGCAATTGTCAGGTCCCACATTTGATCATTTTGGCGATCTCTAGATGCCTTTGATTATGTTCAGGTATCTATTGATCAAACCATTTCAGGTACCTCTGACGATATCCAGGTACTTTGTCAAGGAACTCTTGAACACTTGGGCCAACCCCTTTGTTCATCAAATCACAGATTTTTATACAATCTCGAGAAGATTCCCCCGTTACATGACTATGAGCAGATATAGGCATGACGGCCAAATCTTTACATATGAGCAGGTATATGTAAAGGTCGGAATATTCTTCCCAAATCTCAGGTATTCCCCCGCTACTCACCTATGAACAGGTATAGGTGAAGCGGCCAAATCTTTGCATATGAGCAGGTATATGTAAAGATCGGAATATTCTCCCAAATCTCAGGTGTTCCCCCGCTACTCACCTATGAACAGGTATAGGTGAAGCGGCCAAATCTTTGCATATGAGCAGGTATATGTAAAGGTCGGAATACTCTCTTTATCCCAGATGTTCCCCCGCTACTCACCTATGAACAGGTATAGGTGAAGCGGCCAAATCTTTGCATATGAACAGGTATATGTAAAGGTCGGAATATTCTCTCAACCCCAGGTGTTCCCCCGCAGTTCACTTATGAGCAGGTATAAGTGCGGCGGCCAAACCTTTGCATATGAGCAGGTATATGTAAAGGTCGGAATATCCTCTTGATTTCAAAAGTTTCCCCCGCAATTCACTTATGAGCAGATATAAGTGAAGCGGCCAAATCTTTGCAAACACCTATGGAAATATATAGGTAGTTCGTAAAGATCGGAACTGTTCTCGCGAATCCAGATGATGATTGGATACGTCGAGTTTTCTTCGTGTGTTTTGACTTAACTGCAGATCACCGAAGTTCATCAACGTATATCAGGCAATACCTATGGGGACTGAGCCCGTACATTTGCCAAACAACATGCAAAATTAGAGTTGTGCCTCGAATTGCATTATCTCGCTCCTATCAGGTAAGTAATTCCAGGTAGGTTTTCTACTCATGTCAGCATGCATCATTTCTTAATGCATTGTAAAATGGGACTCATAATCCCGACAAAAACAACATTCATTGCATTTGCATAGTTGAAATTTAGGTATCATTTAGTCTTTGAATGCAACCTCTATGAGCTCACCTTCAAAGAGGGGCAGCTGTTGACACCTAAATTTTAGCAACCATTTAGTGTAATTTGCATAGAAAATTAGGGATTAAATTTTTAACCCCTAAACAAAAAATATTTAAATTGCATAACATATAGTTTAAATTTGTTAATTGCATTTTGCATCGGACCGGCGGTGAATGAACGAGCTTAAATTTCATCGAATGGGACTCGGCTCGCTTGGAATGCAAGGGCCGGGAATTACAAGTCAAACGGGCTTGGTTGTTTTAATTTGAACTTAATTCAGCCCATTGTCACTAATTAATTCAGCTCATCATCATTAATTAATTCAGCCCATTATCATTAATTAATTCAGCCCATTTAAATTAAAGCCCAAGCCTAAGCCCATTAGGACTAGAAAGCCCATCTAATTGACCTAGATTAATACTATATATACATTATTAGGTCAGAATTTTGGGGGGGGTCTCATAATTTTTTTTTAGATCAGAATTTTTAGAGATTTGAGGGAGTGAGAAAGACTCGGTTGCGTTCATGCGCAACAGCCGCGGCGTCGCCCTGCCGCCGCTCCTGCATCTCCCGTACTTTGTGTTCACCGCTGCCGTTTGCGCCTCCTTGCTGTGCCGTGTCCATGCTGTTCCTCGAGCCCCCATCTTCTTCATGGTCAGACCTATGATTGTGAGGGTCACACTACTGCTCTGTTGCTTCTTGCCTGCGCGGACGACAATGCCGAGCTACTGATCTTTGCTGCCCACGAAGCCACCTGCTACTGCTCTCAGCTTGATCCACTTGTTTCGTTTGCTGTCCTGATGCGACAACTTCAATCCGATATCCTTGCATGACCAGACCGGTTTTGCTATCAAGTTATCTTCCAAGTGACAAGTGAAGACTTTGATTGTTGGGCTTTGATAATAAAAGTCGAATAATCAAAGAAAATCCACGAGAGCAACCAGATTCGGTAAAAGGTTGAGTGGTCATCAAAGCTTGTCATTAGTCAGATAAAAGAAGGGAATTCTGGGCAACGTGGAAAAGGAGCAGCAAATAAACGGAGATTTTTTTTAGAAAGAAATCTGGTGGACGTTCGTCAAAGTCTCTATCGTCTGGCGGCTCCGCGACTCCTCTTTGTCCAGCAACCATCCAACAGCAATTGCAAGCAGCGAATGTCTAGGAGGTTCGCAGCCACACTTGGTCTCTTTCCTTTTGAAGATTTCCAGTGATACACCACCGCCAGTCATCCTCTCGCTGTTGTTACCGTGTGATGATCCCCACGCCACGAACCGAATCACCACCGTGAGCAACACCGACGAGACACCACCATCGCGGCTCCCGACGCCGTACCGCCATTCCCGACGTCGCGCTGCCACCCCCGACGCATCGCCGGTCCGCCGTTCGCCGCTCATCCCGATCCGCAATCCCAATCCGCGAGTTCAAATTTGGAAATATTTTGAAATTAGGTAAGGATGTTATCCAATATTTTCAGAATATTTGTTTTCTTAATTTTTGGATGTTTGAATATTCTGTGAATATTGTGTGGATTGCTAGATATCTTAGGATAATATCTGCCTTGTTCGCAATATTTTAAAATATTCAAAATTAGGAATCTTTCCTAATTCAGCAACGTATCTGGACAACTATCCGACCTTATCCCTAAGGTATGATACGTGGCGATACGGAAAATCATTATCCTATCCATAATCACTTGGGTACGATAATGATTTTTATCTGCTTTCCAAATTTGAATGATCGACTTTCCATTAATATCTATAACCCTATAGATATGACTGATAATTCGATTTTTGTGCCTAATCCGAGTTTGAAACGAATTTTGCGGATTGCGTGGTTGTTTTAAATGTGGATGCTATCTCTGTTTAGATTATTTTTCCTTTTCAAATAAAAGAAAATTCAAAAAATATCAGTTAGGATTTGAATTTGAGTTTTGCATGTTTAGGAATCCTAAATATATCTAGACGATAGAGTAATTATTTAATTTAAATTAGGACTTGAGATAATCTATTTCCTAGTTTAAATTAAGTGATTTTCTAATCTTAATAGATTATTTAGGTTATTTTTTAATTCCGAATTTTCATGAAAATCCAAAAAAAAATGAATTGTTTTATGGTAGATTAGGATAGATTGCATTCTTAATTTAAGTAATTTATTATTTCGAATTTTAACAAAAATCTCAAAAATAAGTCATGTTAGGATATGTTAAGTCATCATAGGTTGCATGTTAATTTAGGCATATTTTTATTCCGAATTTCATCAGAAAATACCAAAAATAAATCATTTGCCCGTCATTAGAATTAGGTCACGTCGTCGCATGACATATAGTTTGCATGCTAGGTTGCATTACTTGCATGTCATTTTTGCACGTCATTACATATAGGTTAGCTTTCATTTAAATAAGCGAAAATCCAAAAATCTTGAGTGAACTGCTTGTTAATTAGAAATCATATTAAGGTGGTTGATGTGATTTTCTAGCTAACAATGCAGATGCTTACGTTGCTTCGAGGTAAGTCCTCCAAACTTGCAATTTATTCAATGCTTTCTTGGGTGTTAAATTGGTGGTTTGCGCACCCGCATGAACACCTCACATGTTAGTGATTAAGTTGAAATGGATCCAGATTGCTTGCCAAAATATTTTTTAAAAGAAAAGGTACCGAAAGGGCGTTAGACTAGGTCTAGCGTAATCAAGTCCCCGGGCTTAGAATCTCTGGTTCGTAGAAATAAAACATACCTCCCTATGTTTTATTTAGGTTTCTAATCGACCTACCACAAATAGATTAGTGGCGACTCCAAGCATGAAAACATTTGCATGTTAAAAACTTAAACCCAAAGTTGCGAATTGGTAGGGCTTGGGAGGGCTCGAGTTAGGTTTAATCCTAATAATCCATTAGCCTGAGAATGGGAATTTTTTAGGTCGCGACAGCATGACATATGTCGAGTCGAGTACACATTATAGCATACATCAAACTTCCGACAGCACTAGCGTAAGGAACAGTTATCATTTCTTTTTTTTCTTCTGGAGTCTTAGGACACATCTTAGTACTCAGGCCTTCACCTTGCATGACAGGGGTATCAATGGGATTACAGTGCTGCATATTGAAGCGTTCAAGAATCTTCATTATATAAGACTCTTGTGACATAGCAAGGTGTTTATTTGATCGATCTCTTTCAATCTTAACTCCCAATATATATGCAGCTTCTCTCATGTCCTTCATTTCAAAATTAGAGGACAACCATTCTTTTATGATTATAGCTAAACCCTTGTCAGTCCCAGCCAACAGAATATTGTCCACATAAAAAGATAAAATCATAAATTTATCCTCGGACCGTTTGATATACACACAATGATCCTTTTTTGATGATCGTGAACCCAAAAGAAGTTATGGCTCGATGAAAATGAAAATACTACTGTCTAGATGATTGCTTAAGGCTATAAATTAAGCGATGAAGTTTGCAAACTTTACGCTCTTGACCTTCAGCAATGAAACCTATCAGTTGCTTCATATAGATTTCTTCATCTAATTCTCCATTGAGAAATTTTGTCTTTACATCCATTTGATATAATTCTAGGTCCAAATATGCAACAATGGCTAGGATAAGACGTATGGAGGCAAACCTTACAACTAGTGAAAAAGTTGCCTCATAGTTTGTACCCTCTTGTTGAGTATAGCCTTGTTGACACCTAAATTTTGACGCATCATTTAGTGTAATTTGCATAGAAAATAAGGGATTAAATTTTTAACCCCTAAACAAAAAATATTTAAATTGCATAACATATAGTTTAAATTCATTTTAGATTAATTGCATTTTGCATCGGACTGGCGGTGACGAACGAGCTTAAATTTCATTGAATGGGACTCGGCTCGCTTGGAATGCAAGGGCCGAGAATTACAAGTCAAACGGGCTCGGTTGTTTTAATTTGAGCTTAATTCAGCCCATTATCCTTAATTAATTCAGCCCATTTAAATTAAATTAAAATCTAAGCCCAAGCCTAAGCCCATTAGGATTAGAAAGCCCATCTAATTGACCTAGATTAGTGCTATATATACATCATTAGGTCAGGATTTTGGGGGGCTCTGATAATTTCAGATCAGAATATTTTTAGAGTGTGAGAGTGAGAAAGAGAGAAAGAGGAGGAAGACCGGCGCACCGCCGCCGCCGCCGCTCCCTGCCGCGCCCGCGCGCCGCCGCCGCCGCCGCTGCCCTGTCG
This sequence comes from Syzygium malaccense, assembly GCA_031216405.1. Lineage (NCBI taxonomy): Eukaryota > Viridiplantae > Streptophyta > Magnoliopsida > Myrtales > Myrtaceae > Syzygium > Syzygium malaccense. Next base: position 47,674,078 of record CM062258.1, on the reverse strand, counting down.
CTCGCCGCGCGCCACCGCGTGCTGCCGCGTGCTGCCGCCTCTCCCTGCCGCGCGCTGCTGCTCTCCGCCTGCCGCTGCTGCTTCCGTCGCCGTGCGCCACCGTCTCCTGCCGCTGCTCCCTGCCGCGCACCACCGCCGTGCCCCGCGCGCCGCCGCGTTGCTGCCGCGCACCGCCGCGCCCCGCGCGCCACCGTCTATTGCCTCACGTCGCCCGCACCGCCTGCCGCCGCTATTCCTTGCCGTGCGTTGCTGCTTCCCGCCGTGCGCCACCGCCTGCCGCTGTTGCTTCCCGCCCGGAGCTGCACCGCCACCGCTGCCCGGAACCGTACCGCCACCCGGACGCCACCGCCGCGCCAGACAGGTGATTGTTGAAGACGCCGCCGTCCCCGGAGTTGCGCCGCTGTCCGGACAGTCACGCTGTTGCCCCGCCGTGTCACCACCGCGAGCCGCCGTCGCCCCCGACACCGCGCCGCCGGTCCACCGTTCGCCGTTCATCCCGATCCGCAAGTTCGAATTTGGGAATTATCTGCAAATTAGGTAATTGGATATTATCCGATATTTTTTAGAATATTTAATTTACTAATTTGAGTGTTTGAATATTTCGTGAATATCGTGTGGAATATTAGATATATTAGGATAATTATCTGATATCCGCAATATTTTTAAAATATTCAAAATTAGGAAACTTTCCTAATTCGGCAACGTATCTGGACGACTATCCGACCTTATCCCTAAGGTACGATACGCGGCGATACGGAAAATCATTATCCTATCCATAATCACTTGGGTACGATAATGACTTTTATCTGCTTTCCAAATTTGAATGATCGACTTTCCGTCAATATCTATAACCCTATAGATATGACCGATAGTTCGATTTTTGTGCCTAATCCGAGTTTGAAACGAATTTTGCGGATCGCGTGGCTGTTTTAAATGTGGATGCTATCTCTATTTAAATTGTTTTTCCTTTTCAAATAAAAAAGAAATTCAAAAAATATCAGTTAGGATTTGAATTTGAGTTTTGCGTGTTTAGGAATCCTAAATATATCTAGACGATAGAGTAATTATTCAATTTAAATTAGGACTTGAGATAATCTATTTCCTAGTTTAAATTAAGTAATTTTCTAATCTTAATAGATTATTTAGGTTATTTTTTAATTCCGAATTTTCATGAAAACCCAAAAAAAAAAGAATGAATTGCTTTATAGTAGATTAGGATAGATTGCATTCTTAATTTAAGTAATTTCTTAATTTCGAATTTTAACAAAAATCCCAAAAATAAGTCATGTTAGGATATGTTAAGTCATCATAGGTTGTATGTTAATTTAGGCATATTTTTATTCCGAATTTCATTAGAAAATACCAAAAATAAATCATTTGCCTGTCATCAGAATTAGGTCACGTCGTCGCATGACATATAGTTTGCATGCTAGGTTGCATTACTTGCATGTCATTTTTGCACGTCATTACATGTAGATTAGCTTTCATTTAAATAAGTGAAAATCCAAAAATTGAGTGAATTCTTTGTTAATTAGAAATCATATTAGGTTGTTGATGTGATTTTCTAGCTAACAATGCAAATGCTTACGTTGCTTCGAGGTAAGTAATTCTCCCAACTTGCAATTTATTTAATGCTTTCTTGGGTGTTAAATTGGTGGTTTGCGCACCCGCATGAACACCTCATATGTTAGTGACTAAGTTAAAATGGATTCAGATTGCTTGCCAAAACATTTTTGAAAAGAAAAGGTACCGAAAGGGCGTTAGACTAGATCTAGCGTAATCAAGTCCCCGAGCTTAGAATCTCTGGTTCGTAGGAATAAAACATATCTCCCTATGTTTTATTTAGGTTTCTAATCAACCTACCACAAATTGATTAGTGGCGACTCCGAGCATGAAAAATTTTGCATGTTAAAAACTTAAACCTTAAGTTGCGAATTGGTAGGGCTTGGGAGGGCCCGAGTTAAGCTTAGTCTTAATAATCCATTAGCCTGAGAGGAAATTTTAGGTCGCGACAACTTGGCGACTCCGCTGGGGACTTGAGTTAAAACTCTTAGTGGACTTAGGCCAGTTTTTCTTTTCAAAAAAATATTTTTGCTTGGCAGCGAGGATCCCAAGTACGTCCCTAACATTTTAGGTGTTAAATGTTTTTGCAGAATGGGAGGTATAAGGGGAGGCGTGATTGTTAACCCTTGTTTTGCAGGGAGGTGTTTGGATGAATGGTTTATTTTATGCACGAAGCGTTGTATGATATAACTTGTTGTGCATGCCTTGCATCTACACTACACCGCACACACTTCTCGCTGCCGGACCTGGGCGGCATAGGTTTAGGATGGTACTGAGAAAGCGGACACCCCGACCACACCCGCGTGGTACGAGTCGCCCTCCTTGGTCCCAAAATTTTTTTCAAGGTGTCATTGAGTTCCCACCACGGTTGCACCCTTTGCAACTCGGGTCGGCTCCTTGACTAAGCCGGAGTCAGGGGAACCCCGGCCTAACCACAACCATGACTGGTTTAGCCCGGTAATCCTCGTGTCTCCATTTTGCAAGCCAGAGTCTAGGTAGAAATCGAACCTCACGTTTCATGCGCATGTCTATGTGATTGCCATCATTCTGCTGGGTGAAGTAAGATTTCTGAACCTTTATCTCGCAATTTATTTATGTTTCGTATTTTCTTTGGTCGGTTCATGACATTAGGTTGGTCGTGAGTCTTGGTCCATATATTATGGGAGGGGCAGACATCCGGATTCTTGATGCTCCTAAGGACGAGCTTCGTGCCTGGTGGAATCTACTCAGTCCGACCAACCGTAAGCTGGTTGAAGGCCACATCGGAAGGCTACTCCCCTTATTGGAAGTCAAAGTCCGTACCGGCCTCGTTCGAGCATTAGCACACTTCTGGTGTCCCGAGACATCTACCTTTATATTCGGTAAGCATGAGCTCACCCCGACTTTGGAAGAATATAGTGTGATCATTGGAAAACCTTTAGGGTCGGAATTAATAACACCACCTCTGGGAATCGATTCCACCTTAATGTTGTCTGAATTTTTGGGTGTCGGAAAAGATGAATTGGGAAAAGTTTTGAAAGCAAATCGTGGGACATGTCCCTTTTTATTCTTGAGTCAATGTTTTAATAAAGCCAAATCTTTTCAAAAAGGCAGAATTTTTTTGCTAGCATTTTTCGGGTTCGTGATTTTTCCTTACTGTAAGAATGCATGTAGTCCGTCGATCGCCTGGTTGGTCCAACAGGTCTGTCTTGAAAAGAATTTTGTCAACACCATTTTAGCCGAGACTTTCATTTCCCTCACTAAATTTAAGCAACATGTTGACAAAACGTTTCATGCCCCCCTCGAACTTTTGCAAATTTGGTTTTTGTCTCACATAAAAGGGTGTGGCGATTTACTCACAATATCCGAGCTTAGTGATTCTAGCCATCCCGTCTTGAGGTATAAAGAAAAACAAGGGGGTGCACCCGATTATCATTACTCTGAATGGATCATTTTCATGAAAAACGCTAGACCCCAAGGTTTCCAATGGCATGCTAACTGGTTCAAAGTCGAGGAAGCTCGGCTTACGTGTAATGGTATTGGGCCGGTTCCATTATTGGGTTTCACCGGTGCGATCGAATACTACCCCGCCAGAGTGTCTCGTCAGTATCAGATTCTCCAAGGGCTTCCTCCAGCGTTACAATCAGAACTCCTCCAAGTCGACTTCACCGATGACGATGAAGACCACGAAGGGACCGTAGCTCAGCTCCAGAAGATGTGGAAGAAGTGTCGCCTTTTAAAGATAGCCCGACCTAAAAAAGAGCTCAAGGGGGAGCAGAAGTCCTATTTCGCAACGACCGAGTATATTCGGCAGCACAGAATCCCACAGGATTTGCTCCCGAAGATACCCAAGGTGCCTCTCAAGTCCGCCAATCGCTCAGAGAACAATCGCCTCAAAAGGAAGGCCGAAGAAGCTAAAGAAAAGGCATCCAAGATAGCTCGAGCTTATAAGCAATTGAAGAAGGAAGTCGCCTCCCATATGTCTATAGATCAAGCTAAATAAAAAAGCTCGAAGTTCTTTTCTCATTTCAGTTTCAATTTTTAAAATTTGTCTAGGAATTGAGTTATTTGTCTTTATATTTAGTTCAATTTCAAGTCATTAATTGATGTAAAAATTTTCGCCATTTCAATAAAGGGGTCTTTTCAATTCAAAGCGGTTAGACCAATGTCATGGATTGGCATATGATTTTGCTTGACACTTCTGTATACCTGTTTCGTTCCAAAATTAGGTAGCTACGGACCGATCACGATCGCCCATTCGTACACGATCGAGAGCCAGAATGGCCGATCAAACCGACTTGCAAGAGCGTGTTGTTGGTATGGAAGACCAGATGAAGCAACTTGTCATCGCGATGCAACAAATGTCCGCCGAGATCAAAGCTCTCCGGTCGATTCCTGTTTCGCCATCCCTCGAAACATCAGTCCCAAAGCAGAAAATCAAAAAAAGTGTCGATGTTGACGGAGATGACGATATTCCTGATTTAGAAGATGACCCCGTCCAGATTATCGTCAACAAAGACAAACCTGATGAACGGGTCAACAAACTTGAAGAAAGAGTGAAGCAGCTGGAAGGTTCGTAGGATTCACCTTCGATCGATCTGTCCCTATACTCACAGATCAAAATCCCAAAGAAGTTCAAAATGCCAGATTTCGACAAGTACAATGGCACCACATGTCCAAAAGCCCACCTACAGCTCTATCACGTACAGATGACTTCGTACGTTGATAACGAACTCCTGATGATCCATGCCTTTCAAGCAAGTTTGACGGGTCCTGCTTTGAACTGGTATCTCATGAAGAAGATAAATGGCCTCAAAACTTGGAAAGAGGCCAGTGAAGCATTCTTGAAGCAGTACAGATTCATAACGGACATCATTCCTACCCGTGATGATCTCGAACGTGCTCAGATGAAAAAGACTGAGTCCTTCAAAGACTATGCTATCAGATGGAGGAATTTAGCTGCTCAGGTTGTCCCAGAACCCATAGACAGCGAGTTAAAGAGGATGTTCGTGAAAACTCTCCCATTCGAATACCGTAATCGGATTTGGTGCGAGAAAAGAGAAAGAACCGGCAGCTGAAGTGAATGTGGCTTATAACCAACCGAGCCGGCGGAATGCTAACTCCGCCCCAGCAATCCAAGTAGCAGAAGCTCAGCAACAAAACTCGGGTCGTCAACCTTTTCAGAGGAGGAACAACAGGAGGCAATTCACCCCCCTCCCCGGATCGTTGTCTCAAGTATTGATAGTGCTCCAGAAGAAAGGCTTGCTTACTACTGAGCCAAAGCGGCCCAATCCTGAGCGATTCTATAACTTCGACCCGTCAAAGAAATGTGATTATCACATGGGTGAGCTGGGACACTCAACCGATGATTGCTATGCCCTCAAGCACCGAATCCAGAACCTCCTAGATACGAAGGCTTTCTCATTTCAACCTGCTAAGCCGAATGTTCAGAGCAACCCACTCCCTGATCACGCAGGCAATGTGAATGCCATATTTAGCTTCGATGCTGGTCGAATCAAGAATGTTAAGGTGTATACTACCGACGTCTACGGTGAGTTAGTGAAAGCCGGTTATTACCCAAGTAATGAGGACCTTCCCCTCGCCATCATGAGAGAAAGAATCTCAAAAATGGTAGAAGCTGGGATGATTGTTTATGCTGACCACACTAGCATCGTTTCCACTATCTCCGAAGTGATTATTAATTGGGAGGAGGAGTTTTCTACATTGAACACCAGCCAGGACGAGGGCGACCCTCTGCTTGAAGACATGCCTCCGCTTGAAGACGCATCCGATAATGAAGAGATCATTGTAAGCACGCCTACAACTGATGAAGGGATAGTGATCGAGATACCTCAACCGTATGAGTACAGTGATAATAAGGCGGTTCCTTAGTCCTACAGTCTCGATGTCGACTTAGTTACCAGATCTGGGCGTTCCTACGGCCAAGCTAATGCCCAACCTGCAAAACCTGTTACTGATAAAGAAGCCAAGGAGTTCCTAGCCGTGATTAAGGCTAGCGAATACAACATAGTTGAACAATTGCGCAAGCTGCCCGCACAAATCTCTCTGCTTGAGCTACTCCAGACGTCTGTCAAGCATCAGAAGGCCTTAATGAAGGTGTTAAGTGAAGTCCACGTGCCAGAAACGATCGATCATGACAAATTAGAAGAATTTGTGGGTTCTATACTCCTCAAGGACCTTATAGCCTTTTCAGATGAAGAGTTCCCTCTAGAAGGGAGGGGGCATACCAAAGCACTTTATATTTCCGTCAAATACAAGGCCTCACATGTAGCCCGGGTACTCATTGACAATGGATCAGCCTTGAACATCTGTCCTTTGGCGACTTTACACTGCCTTAAGATAGATCCTTCTAGGATAAATTCGGCAAAGACCTCCGTACGAGCCTTTGACGGAACGAAGAAAGAAGTGATGGGAGAAATCCACCTTGACATACAGATAGGACCAACAATGTTCAACATCCTATTTCAAGTTATGGACATTTCCACTGCATTCAATTTTCTGTTGGGTCGTCCATGGATTCATACTGCCGGAGTTGTGCCATCCAGTCTACATCAGAAGGTGAAGTTCGTTGTGGAGAAAAAGTTAGTCATGGTTCACGGTGAAGAAGAGCACCCAATTTACCACACAACGGCTATCCCCTATGTTGAGCCGGATTGCAAAATAGAATCGAGCTATCAGTCGCTCGAGCTCGTATCAACCATACATGCGTCTAGAGGATCATCACCGCCTATTCCTGAGGTGTCAAATGCTGCAGTCATGGTTGGAAGGGTAATGGTCTCTCATGGCTTTACTCCGGGTGAAGGCCTTGGTAGGAATGGTCAAGGTATCCGCCAACCGGTGGAAGTTTCTCAGAGGCCCCGCATTACTGGGTTGGGATACCTGGGGTCAAGTGAGCCAAATAATGGGGCACGTGGATGTAGACGTGGTCGAGGTCGAGGTCGAGGAAATGGACAGGACAGATCGCGATCCGAAGAAGAGCCAAATGGTGAAGAACGTGGGCGTGGTAGGTTGCTTCCACACATCCGCACCACATTCCCGGGCCCTGCAAGAATGATGCACGAAGAGAAGGAGGTGATCGACACTTTGGGGCAACCAAGCGGCAAGTTTGATTATTATGTGAAATACTCAGCACCCCCGAGCTTCTATGTTGACCCCCGTGACATTGTCCCGGATGGATGGGGAGGTATGGATGATCCAACACCTCTAGTGACAGAAGATCCTGATGATGCAATGGAGGGAATCACTGCCCTGTTCAATGATTTCTTCATTGGAGCTATCGAGGAAGGACCGTTGGAGGAAATGGGCACTGGCCCGCAAGAGTAACACATTTACTTTTTTCGCACACTCCCCTACGCGGGAATTTTTACTGCTTTTTAGGACTTGCCCTGTCTCGGGAGCTACTTTTTAAGACTTTTCATTTCTAGGATTTGATTGTTGCAATTTCCATTCCAATAAATGTAATTCATTTGGTGATAATCAATGAAATTACAAGTTATTTTCGTTTTGAGGGCATGTTGAGGTACATCAAACCAGCCCGGTGATGATATCCAACCGATAAAAGAAAAATATAGTCCAAGGAGAATTCTGAGGCCTGGGCTTCTTCATGCTTCCTCGTGTTAAAACTTCTTTTTTGAAAAAAAAAAGATTTTGAAAAAGTGGTCAAAAAAAAAATCAAAAGAAATAAAAATACACTATTTAGCCCTGTTTGTCCTACTGACCCCCTTACTTTATGTTTCAGGGGCAATCTTGTGACACGTGAGAGTATGGGAACGGTCCAATCTGATGAATTATGTACCACCGAACCTGATCTCGATGACACCAATGAACTCGAAGATTTCTCGGACCTTCAGCGTGATCTAGAGCATCATGAAAGACCAAAAGTCCTAACGGTAGACCAAACTATCACCGTCAACTTGAATGATTCCGGAGAACCCAAAGAGGTGAAGATAGGGGCAACCCTTCCCGAAGGTGAAGCTAAACGCCTGGTCCAACTGCTGAAGGATTACCAGGATATCTTTGCTTGGTCGTATGTCGATATGCCGGGTTTAGACCCTTCTATTGTGGAGCACGGTCTGCCTACTAATCCAGGCATGCCGCCCAAGAAACAGAAGCTGCGAAGAACCAAGCCCGAACTTTCCAAGAAAATAGAGGAGGAGGTCATGAAGCTCTTGAAAGTGGGATTCATCGAAGTCACCCAATACCCCAGCTGGGTGGCTAATATTGTGCCAGTCATGAAGAAAGATGGTCGAGTTCGGGTTTGCATCGACTATCGCGATCTAAACAAGGCCAGCCCTAAAGACGATTTCCCATTGCCACATATAGACGTTTTGGTGGACAGTACTGCAGGGTTCGAGCTGTTTTCCTTCATGGATGGTTTCTCGGGTTATAATCAGATAAAAATGAAGGACGATGATAAGGAGAAAACGGCGTTCATCACTCCTTGGGGGACATTCCACTATAAGGTCATGCCCTTCGGCCTTAAAAATGCCGGGGCAACATATCAACGGGCAATGGTGACGCTCTTCCATGATATGATGCATAAAGAGATCGAGGTCTATGTCGATGACATGATCGCCAAGTCTCGACCTGGGGAGAGTCACGTCAATACTTTGAAGAAATTATTCAAGAGACTTCGTAAGTTTAAGCTCCGTCTCAACCCAGCAAAGTGCATATTTGGAGCAACCTCGGGCAAATTACTTGGGTTCATAGTAAGCAGTAAAGGCATTGAAGTTGATCCCTCCAAAGTGAAGGCTATATGTGAGTTACAACCCCCATCAACCGTGAAAGAAGTGCGAAGCCTCCTGGGTAGATTGAACTACATAGCCCGTTTTATTTCTCAGCTCTCCGAAACTGCTAAGCCATTCTTCAAACTTCTAAGGAAGAATGCTCAAGTGAAATGGGACGATGATTGTCGGGAAGCATTTAACGAACTAAAGCAGTACCTGATGAAACCACCAGTGCTAGTCCCACCAATGCCGGGCCAGCCTTTGATCCTTTACCTCACGATTCATAGTGAGTCTCTAGGTGCGATGCTAGCCCAGAAAAATCCTGAAGATGGAAAAGAGCGAGCTATTTATTACCTAAGTAAGAAGTTCACCATCTCGGAGTTGAATTATCCTGAAGCCGAGAAGACTTGCGTTGCGCTAGTATGGGTGCTCCATAGGCTGCGACAATATACACTGCATCACTAGACTTTACTTGTGACTGAGACCGATCCCATCAAGTATTTACTTGATCAGCCTGCTTTGGTAGGGAAGTTAGCCAAGTGGCAGATTTTAATTTCGGAGTTTGATGTCCAGATGAAGCCACAGAAGTTAGTTAAGGGTCGAGTAATTGCTGATGTGTTAGCTGAAAATCTTGGAGTCCCTGATGATGATAGATATTCTCCAGAAGATCACATTTTGGTAATAAAGGAAGACACATGGACCATGTTTTTCGATGGAGCTGTAAACCTGGCCGGTTCCGGCACTGGGGCAGTTTTAATATCCCCAGATGGGCAACATTATCCAGTAGCAGCAAAGTTGGTATTCCCCTGTACCAACAACATAGCCGAGTACGAAGCTTGCATCCTCGGACTCCAAGCCGCAGTGGAAATGGGGATAACCAAGTTGAAAGTGTTTGGTGATTCCGCTCTCATTATTCTTCAAACTGTAGGAGAATGGAAGACGAGAGACACCAAACTAGTGCCGTACCATGAATACCTCGAAGAAATCATAAAGGAATTCGAAGATATCTCTTTTGAGTACTTATCGAGGTCTCATAATCAGTTTGCTGATGCGCTAGCTACGTTATCATCCATGTTGCAAGTGATTGGTGGGTTAGAGGTAGAACCCTTGAAGATCGAAGTCTTGACAAAACCGGCCTACTGTATGGTTGTGACCGGGGAACCTGACGAAAAGCCATGGTATTACGATATCATGAGTTACATCCAGAGACAAGAATTTCCTGAAGGAAGCACCCCGGCCGACAGGAAGTACATAATGAAAATGGCTTCAAAATTCTTTGTTAGTGGTGAAAAGCTGTACAAAAGATCATATGATTCGATCCTATTGAGGTGTGTGGATGCGACTGAAGCTACCAGAATCATGCAAGAAGTACATGAGGGGATATGTGGTCCACACATGAATGGCCATATGTTAGCAAAAAAGATCATGAGGTTGGGTTATTATTGGCTCAGTCTTGAGAGTGACTGCATCCAACATGTTCGAAGATGTCATCGTTGTCAGGTTCACGGGGACAAAATAAATGTTCCCCCAACGAAATTACATCAGTTGTCTGAGCCATGGCCCTTTTCAATGTGGGGCATCGATGTGATTGGCCCGATTAATCCCAAGGCATCAAATGGACACCGATTTATCTTGGTCGCGATTGATTATTTCTCTAAGTGGATCGAGGCGGCATCTTATGCAAACGTCACTGCAAAGAATGTTGTAAAATTCATCAGGCGAGACATAGTCGCTCGTTATGGTGTCCCTGAGGCTATCGTCACTGACAATGGGACAAATTTGAACAACAAGTTCATTGATCAGTTGTTCAACGAGTTCAAAATCCGGCACCTGAATTCATCTCCTTATCGTCCATAGATGAATGGAGCAGTTGAAGCCGCTAACAAGAACATCAAAAAGATCTTGGCTAAAACGGCTGAAAACTATCGTGACTGGCATGAAAGGTTGCCATTTGCACTAATGGCGTATCGAACTTCGATCCGAACCTCTGTCGGAGCAACCCCTTTTTCCTTGGTGTATGGCATGGAAGCAGTCCTGCCTGTCGAAGTAGAGATCCCTTCTCTGCGAATCTTGTCTCAGGTGGAGTTGTCTGAGGCGGAATGGATGCAACAAAGGCATGAGCAGTTGAACCTAATTGATGAGAAGCGATTGAAAGCCATTTGCCACGGTCAAATCTATCAGCAAAGGATAGCTAGATCCTTCAATCAAAAGGTGCGTCCAAGACACTTTGAGGTAAATGATCTAGTCCTAAGGAAGGTACTGCCAGTCTTTCCTGTTCTTGGAGGTAAATTTGCCCCAAACTACATCGGTCCATATGTGGTTAAAAAGGTGCTTCCCGGAGGTGCCTTGATTCTCGCAGAAATGGATGGTCATGAGTTTTCCACTCCTGTTAATTCCGATGCTGTGAAGATGTATTACCCCTGACAAAATCTAATATTTTGCAGCAAAAGTTTTCAAATGTTTGGTTTTATATTCTGAATTGCAAACATTTCATTTATGAATAAATGGTTTCAATCAATTTAAAGATGGAATGTGTGCCTTAGCTTTAAATTATGCTTGATCATTTTGTCAGTCTGCATCATTGATTTCGAAAGGGGAATCTATTTAGACAATATGATAACTCACGTGGAATGAATTGAATGTGTTGAATGAGGTACATCGGGATGATGAAAGGCAAGCCATATCCTATACACAGTCCCGTGCACTAATCCCCAGTGAGTTGAGTGGAAAAATTCCATGTCTGCAAGGCAAAGGGTTATCTCGCAAAAGGTACGGCAACTGAAATGACGAGAGGCGGTTCATTTCTCTATCCCAAACACTACAGGTTATCCATTGTTTTGCCACTTTGAGCCTAAACATTTGGAGAAATTCATTCAAATTACCCCTGTCAAGAACCACCCCATATTGGGGCAAACTGGAGGTAAGTCAGCGTCATAAGGTGAAAAATGAGTAGAAATTTTCATGCTCTCACTTGCATCAATCTTCGAGTGTTGCTTTTTTCAGATGAATTCACGTGAAGTTCAAGTGCCTTAGGATGACGAAGAGCATTTCTTTCTCTATCCTATACACATTTTATCCTTTGCTAAGCCCAATTGAGCCTGTAATTCGTTTCTTAAATCCAGTTGGTAATCATCCCCCATACTGGGGCAAGGTAAAAGCCATCATTGTTCAAACAGCATATTCGGAGCGCCGATAAAAGACGAAGACCCCGAGAGTCCAAATGTTAGTCATTCGGTCAAAACAAGCCAAAGTGTGGCTGGCCAATATATGCATTGTAGACAGTGTGTATCAAAAGCAAAAAAAAAAAAAGGGGGCAAGAAAGAGCAGTGTGCCTGGTAAAAGCAAGGCCAATGCCCAATGAAAAAATGTTAGGATATGACATGTCAAAATCATCCCCAGTAGAGCAGTAGTCCTACAAGTCTCAAAGGAATCAAGTGATGAACTCTCGAGGCCCATGGAACATCTACTGAGAAGACAATCCCTGGTGAAGAAGAAGACCGGTGACAATGCCGAGATGATTACCAACTTATTCACCCCAGTTATATACATTTTGAGCCTAATGATCCATTCATTTCTCAACCCATGAGCCTAGCCTGCGTTACGTCCCTTGCAAAGTCTCTTCAGATTAGGGCACTTGAACTAACGTAGAGTTTCTGATGTTTATAAGCTTAGCTCGAAGAAGTGCGAGCAGGTCCATTTCTATCTCATTTTGCAGGTTCTTGACTTGTAAACCTGGAGACGATTGTGGAGTATTTTCTTTCAATAGCCTCGACTCGAAGAGCCCCCTTTTGCTAAGCCATTGACCAAACCCATGTTACGGTCCTAACAAAGACCTCTCAGATTGGTAAAATCGTACTGCTTGCTAGAATACTCAGACCCTTGTCAACATGATGATGGTAAGATGGAGCGATTCTCCATAAATCAGCCTTTTTAATGAGAATAAGAGAAAGCGCTTTTGGACCAAAAGTCCCTCATTCGACATTTTCAAGATATCTACTTGTGAATCTGGATTGTCGTGTCATGATTTTTCCCCAGCGAAGTTTGTAATGCTGATTTGACAAAACCATCGTGCATGAAAATCGGTTGAAATCATAGTGCATGTGTATATGTGTTCTTGACAGTGTGCAAATGCATATTACATGTTACTTAAAATCGTGTCTAACAGGAGACACATCTTCAGAGTTGGAGATATCACCAGGTAAGTATATCTCTATCCCTAGGATGTCTATGACTATCTAGGTATCCCTAACCTGTTCAAGCAATTGTCAGGTCCCACATTTGATCATTTTTGCGATCTCTAAATGCCTTTGATTGTGTTCAGGTGTCTATTGATCAAACCTTTTCAAGTACTTCTTATGATATCCAGGTATTTTGTCAAGGAACTCTTGAACACTTGGGCTAGCCCCTTTGTTCATCAAATCACAAATTTTCATATAATCTTGAGAAGATTCCCTCGTTACATGACTATGAGCAGGTATAGGCATGGCGGCCAAATCTTTACATATGAGCAGGTATATGTAAAGGTCGGAATATTTTTCCCAAATCTCAGGTATTCCCCCGCTACTCACCTATGAGCAGGTATAGGTGAAGCGGCTAAATCTTTGCATATGAGCAGGTATATGTAAAGGTCATAATACTCTCATTATCTCAGATGTTCCCCCGCTACTCACCTATGAGCAGGTATAGGTGAAGCGGCCAAATCTTTACATATGAGCAGGTATATGTAAAGGTTGGAATATTCTCTCAACCCAGGTGTTCCCCCGCAGTTCACTTATGAGCAGGTATAAGTGAGGCGGCTAAATCTTTGCATATGAGCAGGTATATATAAAGGTCGGAATGTCCTCTTGATGTCAAAAGTTTCCCCCGCAATTCACTTATGAGCAGGTATAAGTGAAGCGACCAAATCTTTGCAAACACCTATGGAGGTGTATAGGTAGTTCGTAAAGACCCGAACTATTCTCACGGATCCAGATGATGATTGGATACGTCGAGCTTTCTTCGTGTGTTTTGACTTAACTGCAGATCACCGAAGTTCATCAACGTATATCAGGCAATACCTATGGGACTGAGCCCATACATTTGCCAAAACAACATACCAGTTAAAGTCGTGCCTCGAATTACACTATCGTTCATGTCAGGTAAGTAATTTTAGGTATGTTTTCTATGTAAGTCAGCATACATCATTTCTTAATGCATTGTAAAATGGGACTCATAATCCCGATAAAAACAACATTCATTGCATTTGCATGGTTGAAATTTAGGTATCATTTAGTCTTTGAATGCAACCTCTACGAGCTCACCTTCAAAGAGGGGCAGCTGTTGACACCTAAATTTTGACGCATCATTTAGTGTAATTTGCATAGAAAATAAGGGATTAAATTTTTAACCCCTAAACAAAAAATATTTAAATTGCATAACATATAGTTTAAATTCATTTTAGATTAATTGCATTTTGCATCGGACTGGCGGTGACGAACGAGCTTAAATTTCATTGAATAGGACTCAGCTCGCTTGGAATGCAAGGGCCGAGAATTACAAGTCAAACGGGCTCGGTTGTTTTAATTTGAGCTTAATTCAGCCCATTATCCTTAATTAATTCAGCCCATTTAAATTAAATTAAAATCTAAGCCCAAACCTAAGCCCATTAGGATTAGAAAGCCCATCTAATTGACTTATATTAGTGCTATATATACATCATTAGGTCAGGATTTTCTGGGGGGCTCTGATAATTTCAGATCGGAGTTTTTTTTAGTGTGAGAGTGAGAAAGAGAGAGAGAGGAGGAAAACCGGCGCACCACCGCCGCCGCCGCTCCCTGCGGCGCCCCGCGCACCGCCGCCGCCGCCGCTCCCTGCCGTCGCCCGCGCGCCACCGCCTGCTGCCGCTGCTCCCTGCCGCGCGCCGCTGTTCCGCGCGCTGCTGCCGCGCACCGCTGTTCCCCGCGTGCCGCCGCCTCTCCCTGCCGCGCATCGCTGTTCCCCGCCTGCCGCCGCGCGTGCCACCACCACCGCGCCCCGCGCGCCGCCGCGTTGCTGCCGCGCACCGCCGCGCCCCGCGCACCACCGCCTACTGCCTCACGTCGCCCGCACCGCCTGCCGCCGCTATTCCTTGCCGTGCATTGCTGCTTCCCGCCGTGCGCTACCGCCTGCCGCTGTTGCTTCCCGCCCGGAGCTGCACCGCCACCGCTGCCCGGAACCGTACCGCCACCCGGACGCCACCGCCGCGCCAGACGGGTGATTGTTGAAGACGCCGCCGTCCCCGGAGTTGCGTCGCTGTCCGAACAGTCACGCTGTTGCCCCGCCGTGTCACCACCACGAGCCGCCGTCGCCCCCGACACCGCGTCGCCGGTCCACCGTTCGCCGTTCATCCCGATCCGTAAGTTCGAATTTGGGAATTATCTGCAAATTAGGTAATTGGATATTATCCGATATTTTTTAGAATATTTAATTTACTAATTTGAGTGTTTGAATATTTCGTGAATATCGTGTGGAATATTAGATATATTAAGATAATTATCTGATATCCGCAATATTTTTAAAATATTCAAAATTAGGAAACTTTCCTAATTCGGCAACGTATCTGGACGACTATCCGACCTTATCCCTAAGCTACGATACGCGGCGATACGGAAAATCATTATCCTATCCATAATCACTTGGGTACGATAATGACTTTTATCTGCTTTCCAAATTTGAATGATCGACTTTCCGTCAATATCTGTAACCCTATAGATATGACCGATAGTTCGATTTTTGTGCCTAATCCGAGTTTGAAACGAATTTTGCGGATCGCATGACTGTTTTAAATGTGGATGCTATCTCTATTTAAATTGTTTTTCCTTTTCAAATAAAAAAGAAAATTCAAAAAATATCAGTTAGGATTTGAATTTGAGTTTTGCGTGTTTAGGAATCCTAAATATATCTAGACGATAGAGTAATTATTCAATTTAAATTAGGACTTGAGATAATCTATTTCCTAGTTTAAATTAAGTAATTTTCTAATCTTAATAGATTATTTAGGTTATTTTTTAATTCCGAATTTTCATGAAAACCCCAAAAAAAAAAGAATGAATTGCTTTATAGTAGATTAGGATAGATTGCATTCTTAATTTAAGTAATTTCTTAATTTCGAATTTTAACAAAAATCCCAAAAATAAGTCATGTTAGGATATGTTAAGTCATCATAGGTTGTATGTTAATTTAGGCATATTTTTATTCCGAATTTCATTAGAAAATACCAAAAATAAATCATTTGCCTGTCATCAGAATTAGGTCACGTCGTCGCATGACATATAGTTTGCATGCTAGGTTGCATTACTTGCATGTCATTTTTGCACGTCATTGCATGTAGATTAGCTTTCATTTAAATAAGTGAAAATCCAAAAATTGAGTGAATTCTTTGTTAATTAGAAATCATATTAGGTTGTTGATGTGATTTTCTAGCTAACAATGCAGATGCTTACGTTGCTTCGAGGTAAGTAATTCTCCCAACTTGCAATTTATTTAATGCTTTCTTGGGTGTTAAATTAGTGGTTTGCGCACCCGCATGAACACCTCATATGTTAGTGACTAAGTTAAAATGGATCCAGATTGCTTGCCAAAACATTTTTGAAAAGAAAAGGTACCGAAAGGGCGTTAGACTAGATCTAGCGTAATCAAGTCCCCGAGCTTAGAATCTCTGGTTCGTAGGAATAAAACATATCTCCCTATGTTTTATTTAGGTTTCTCATCAACCTACCACAAATTGATTAGTGGCGACTCCGAGCATGAAAAATTTTGCATGTTAAAAACTTAAACCTTAAGTTGCGAATTGGTAGGGCTTGGGAGGGCCCGAGTTAAGCTTAGTCTTAATAATCCATTAGCCTGAGAGGAAATTTTAGGTCGCGACAAGCCTTTCACCACAAGACAAGCCTTATACTTTTCAATGGATCCATCCACTCTTCGCTTAATCTTGAAAACTCATTTGTTTCTAATAGCCTTGCGATCGGGTGGCAGATTAACCAAGTCTCAGACGTGGTTTGTCCTCATAGACTCCATTTTGTCTTCCAAAGCTTTTCTTCATTCTTCCTTGTCAGGAGATGAGGGAGCCTCTTGAACTGTTTTAGCTCCGTATCGTCTTGTGGAACAATCATAAATGCTTTCCCTTCAATCTCAAATCGACGACAGGGAATACTTTTACGATTACTTTTACCTAACTGAACTTTTTGAGAATTCAGTTCGCCAAGCGACGCTACACTCCCACTAGGTCTTATATGTTGAGGTAAATCTGTATTTCCATCAATAACATTAGTGGGTGTATTATCGGGATCTTCCATCTCATATAATTGGAAGTCCTTATCGATCTTACCTCTATTAGAAAAATCGTTCTCCAAGAACGTGACATCTCGTGACTCCATTTCAGTTACACTTCCATCAGCTTGTTTACTTATGAACACGTACCCTTTTGAGTGTTCAGAGTATCTAATAAAGATACACTTCTTCCCTCTATGGCCTAATTTCCATATTTATAGGAAGAATGATGAACATATGCTGCATACCCCCAAGGTCGTAGATTACTTAAGTCTGGTCTCCTACCAATCCACAATTCATAGGAGGTGGAAGCAACTGACTTAGAGGGCACACGATTAAGTATATAGGCAGCAGTCAATAACGCATCTCCCCAATATGAGATAGGTAGATTTACCTGTGCCATCATAGACCTAACCATTTTCAATAGGGTTCTATTCCTTCTCTCTGCAACTCTATTTTGTTGCGGAGTACCAAGAATAGTCAATTGTCTTAAATTTCCTTTTCATCATAAAGAGCCTTGAATTGCTTAGATAGATACTCATGTCCACGATCTGTTCTCAATGCCTTTATTGTTTTGTTCAACTGATTCTCTACCAAAGCTATAAATCGTCTAAAGCAATCCAATGCTTCGAACTTATAAGAGATCAGAAAAACGTAACCAAAATGCGTGAAATCATATATAAAAGTGATGAATTATGAGGCTCCATACCTCGCCCTCACATTTAATGGACAACAAATGTCAGAATGTATGAGTTGCAATGGAAGTTCAGCTCTGGTTCATTTACCAAATGGTTTTCTAGTTGTTTTTCCCGCTAGACAATGTTCACATACGAGTAGTTCAACATTTGCGAGTGACCCCAAAAGGCCTTCTCTTGCTAATTGTTTCATTCTTTGTAACCCAATGTGACCCAGTCTAGCATGCAAAGTACTTGCATCAATCTCCACATTACTAGAAGATGCAATTAAAGAAAAACAATCATCAACATTAACTTTGTACACATCATAGTCAATGTCTAATACCATAAAACCATTCAATACATGACTAGAACCGTAATAAACTATTCCAAACAAAATATCAACACAATCACCATGAAAATTAAAACATAACCTAAGCCAAGAAGAACAACTACAGAGACCAAGTTTCGCCGAATATCTAGAGCATAGAGGACATCATGTAGAAATAGGTTTCGACCACCACGAAAGGTTAATTTACATGTGCCGATACCCTTCACTTCAACTCTTGAGTTATTTCTAACACATATCCATCTTTTTCCATACTGTATCCGACGATACTCCACAAATGCTCCTCGGTCTCTAGCTACGTGGTCTGTTGCTCCTGAGTCTACAGTCTACATTGGATAAGATTCAGCAAGTATTACAATACTAAAAACAAAAGCATTACTCAAAGTAATGGAGTAATGTGGTACCTTTTTCGGCTCAATGCATTCACGAGCGAAGTGGCCCAGTTTACCACAATTGTAGCACTTCATCTTGATCTTGTCCTTCTTCTCGCCCCGCTTCTTGCGTCGGAAGGTATTAGCTCTCTTGAGTGCCTGATCAGTCTCTTTCTCTTTATTGTTGAATTTATGGTTCCTCTTGCGCTTAAAGCCCGAAGCTTTGCTCGAACCTGATTCAGCAATATAAGAATGGGTAGAGGATTTTGCTGCCTCTAGGCTCTCATCTTTTAATTCCAAATGACACAAAATGTCGTCAAAAGTCACGATATTCTCATTATGCGTCATATTGATTTTCATATGTTCCCAACTGTCAGGAAGAGACCTTATAACAGCTTCAACAGTTAGGGTATGACCTGCTGACTTCAGCTCATGTATCATGTTTGACATCTTCCGAAGATGCTGCCTCATCGTTAGATTTGAGCGCTTTCAGTATGTGTCAAATTTGATGATGAGCCTCCTCAACTTAGTAGCAGACGTACCCCCAAACTTATCTTTCAAGGCAACCCACATTACTTGAGTTTTATCATAACTTTCAAACTCACATATGAGATCATCTTGCATACAACTCAACAACGTAATGTGAGCAATACCATTTTTCTTTTTCCAAGCTTGATAAGTTTCTTGATCTCTTATGTATTGAGCAGAAGTTCCATACTCAGGTTCATCAATAGTGTGGTTGAGGGTTTCTAAAACCTCTTGCTCCTCAAGGATATACTGAACTTTTCGGTTCCAAATATCATAATTATCACCGTTTAGCTTCTCACCCTTGTTGAGGTCAGCCACAATGGTCTTGGATGCCGAAGCCATAATCAATTTCTACAACACATTGACATAATAAACACATAATCAATACTAGCACATTTTCCACATAAACACACATTTTAATTTGTAACAAAGACAAACTAAATTAATGATAATTCAACAAAAGATATCGAAATGAAAGTTCACTATGTTCCCAATCAGCTTCGGCGTACAATTGTTCTATTATCATTAACTTGTTTAATTTACGCAAATTTTAAGTTCTAGGTGAGAACTCCTTTGAATTCTACCAACATACGAACTCCCACTAAAAAAAGATGATTACGTGACCTCACGTAATGATCACCAACTTATAAATACTTCATTACATCAAATATAATCATATGCGGAATTCAAGACATAATGAAAAAATAATGATCTTCGGCCATTGTTCGAGTTAGCTCGGAACTGAAATTGCAAGCACGTTAAGCCTTATAAACATGATATCAATGAAGCATGCTCTACACAAACTATATGTGATCATTTACATGTAAGTCAGCTTTTCTATTTTCAAAATCATAGGAAAATACAAGTAAAAATGAAATAATACCCCAAAAAATACGCATATTTAGGGTTCCGTACACATTTTTATACCTTTAAAAGCTTCAAAAATATAAAGTATCTTTTGCCTTAGCCATGATGTTCTCATTTAACTTTTCTTTGGTTCTTGCTAGTTTCAATGCTCGGCAGTTGTACAGCTCGTGATCATCATCTTGGCTACAACTATCTCGGCATATTCCCCTTGGTCTACATCACTTTCAGGCTTGTATCTCTCCACAAAGTTCACTTCACACTTACCGGGCTTTCTGTCTTTCTCCTTCAACAAATTTCCATGCTAATTGCCCCTGATCCCAATTGGAAGAGGTCATTATACAGTTGTCCCTCCATACTCTCCCTTATGGCGAACTTTAGGCCAGCAAAGGCTACTTCAAAAAAAGCTCTTTCCAGTAATGGCAAGAGAGCGATTTCTTGCTCTCTTAAACCCGGATATGAATTGGTCTACACTACAAAAAAACTGATTTTTTCCGACGAAATTTCCAACGAAAAATTTGAAAAAATTCGTTGGAAAATGAATTTCCAACGAATTTTCCAACGAAAAAAAATTCGTTGGTAATAGGTCGTCGGAAATTTTTCCAACGAAAAATTTCAATTTTCGTTGGAAATTTGCGACGAATTTTTTTTCGTTGGAAAATTCATTGGAAAATTCGTGGCTAAATTCGTTGGAAACGAACTTTTTTTTCCGACGAATTTTTTTTCGTTGGAAACTATAATTTTTTTTTATCGAAAAATTGTGGAAATTTTTTTTCCATCGAAAAAAATTTTTTTTGGTCGAATTTTTTTTTTGTCGAAAAATAGCCCTCGCCGCCGGCAAGGGCCAGCCTCGTCGCCGGCGAGGGCCGAGCTCGCCGGCCATGGCAAGCTCGGCCCTCGGCATGGCCGACGAGGGCTAGCCTCGTCGCCGGCGAGGGCCGAGCTCGCCGGCCATGGCAAGCTCGGCCCTCGGCATGGCCGACGAGGGCCAGCCTCGTCGCCGGCGAGGGCCAGCCTCATCGCCGGCGAGGGCAAGCCTCGTCGTCGGCGAGGGCCGAGCTCACCCAGATCTGGGCGAGCTCGTCGCCGGCGAGGGCCGAGCTCGCCCAGATCTGGGCGAGCTCGAGCTCGCCGGCCATGGCGAGCTCGGCCCTCGCCGACGACGAGGCTTGCCCTCGTGGCCGGCGAGGCTGTTGCGCAAAGAACAAGAAGATGAAGAAGAAGCAGCAGCAGCAGCAGGGGTGGGAGCAGGCGGGGTCGCCGCCTGTCAAGTCCGTCGTCCTAGCCTCGCCGGCGACGAGGCTTGGTGGCGTCGGGGGCGTCGGGGGCGTCGGAGGCTTGGTGTCCGTGGCGCCGGAGCCGGAGCCGGAGGAGGAGGGGGGCCGGCGGGGGAGGAGGCGGAGGGGGAGGCGGAGGGGGAAACGGAGGGAGAAGGTGAAGGCGAAGGAGAGAGAGAGAGAGAGAGAGAGAGTGAATGTTGAATAAGCGCGAAAATATTGAATAAGGAACAAGTAGGGTTTTCGTTGCAAAATTCGTGGGAAATTTCTCACGAATTTTGCAACGAAAATTGTACACACTAAAATAATTGTCCGGAATTGGGAATTTCCAACGAATTTTTCAACGAAAATTGTACACACTGAAGTAATGGCCCGGAAAATTAAAATTCGTTGGAAAATTCGTTGGAAATTTCCAACGAATTTTCCAACGAATATCAAAAATGCCGAACATTATCGGGTTTTTTTCGTAATTCGTTGGAAAATTCGTTGGAAATTTCCAACGAAAAAAATTCGTTGGAAATTTCCAACGAATTTTCCAACGAAAATTGTACACACTGAATTAATTTCCCGGAAAATTGAAATTCGTTGGAAAATTCGTTGGAAATTTCCAACGAAAAAAATTTGTTGGAAATTTCCAACGAATTTTCCAACGAAAATTGTACACACTGAATTAATTTCCCGAAAAATTGAAATTCGTTGGAAAATTCGTTGGAAATTTCCAACGAATTTTCCAACGAATATGAAAAATGTGGGTTTTTTTGTAATTCGTTGGAAAATTCGTTGGAAATTTCCAACAAATTTTTTTTCGTTGGAAATTTCCAACGAATTTTGCGACAAAAATTTTTTCGTTGGAAATTTCCAACGAATTTTCCAACGAATTTTGCTTTTCGTTGGAAAATTTGTCGCAAATTTGCAACGAAAATTTTTTCGTCGCAAATTTTCGTGGCAAAAATCTAGTTTTTTTGTAGTGCTACTGATTTATTGCTTTGCTGCCTCATAGCGGACAAGTCTGCAATAGACACATCGGGAATGGGCCTCTGGAACTGATTATGGAATAACCTTTCTATCTGTTCCCAAGAACAGATGAAATTAACCGGTAGTGTCGTGTACCAGGTGAAGGCATCCTTTGATAGCGATCAAGGGGATAGTCTTAATTTCCACATCTTGCCCCCTAAGCAGGATCGGTAGTCTATCTTGGTTGTCGATGGCAGCATTAGGCCTGTATGGAATAGGTGCAACATTGGGCAGAGGCATTGGACCAACCGGCATGATATTATCAATTGTAGGTGGTAGACCAACTGGTTGTACATTCTCCGTATTGGCAACGACATGTTTTGTTGAGGTAGTTGCATGTTTTGTTGGGTATTTGGACAGCGTTACCACTATTGTTACCAACTAAATTAACTTGAACAATATTGAGCAAATTATGTCCATTGGTAAGAATTAGCCCACAAGTCTGGGGCATAGGTGGGGGTGGTATGACCTGTCTTACCGTGCCAAAAGTAATTTGAGCGGTAGTAGACGAAATAATGTACCCATAAATTGGCAGATTAGCAGGATTGGCTTGCTTTCGAACTGAATTGCTTGACGTTCCTTGCATTCCCTAAGCGAACTCATGTAAGGTATTGACAATCAGTGGCGCTGCGACCTTTCCTCGAGTTCACCACTAAGGGGTTGGCTAATGGATCATTGAGCCTAAACTTAGCTCGGGTTCTCCCAAGCCCATACCAATTCGAACTTATGGTTTAAGTTCTTAATATGCAAATCAATTTTATCTTGGAGTCGCCACTAATCAATTTTTGATGGATTGATTAGATACCCAAGTAAAGTGTGAGAGAATCACTTTACTTCTACGAACTAAAGATTAAATGAGTTCAGGAATTTGATTACGATATATTACTCTAACGCCCTTTTGGTACCATTTAAGTTATTTCGAGAATATTTATGCATGCAGCATGGATTGATTTAACCTAAGTTATCAACATAGAGGGAATGATCATGCCGGTGTGCAACCATTGAAAATAGCAATCAATTAACAAAGTAAATAAATTGCAAGAAAGAAAAGCAATTAAACATACTAAAGCAATCAATCCTTTTTGGGGTTTTCTTTTATCTTAAACTTAAAGACTAGCCTATATGACATGCATATGATATTTTTGGTATTTTTTTATGGGTTAATACCATGAAAACCCCAAAACTGGTACACATGTGATAAATTTACTCAAAAATAAGTTTTTGACCACGAAAAACCACAAACTGGTACACCTGTGACAATTTTACCATCTATTAGTTTTCGTTAAATTATTTTGTCCAATTATGAGTTGGATGATACGTGGTAGTTGACTGGTGTACCACTTTGCAGTTTTTTGTGGCATTAATTAAATTTAATGGAGGGTAAACTTGTCACAAATGTACCCGTTTGGGGTTTTTAGTGGTCAAAAAATTAGTTTGGGGCAAATTTATCACAGATATACTAGTTTAGGGTATTTCGTTGTCAAAAATTAATTTGGGATAAATTTGTCATAGATGTACCAATTTGAAGTTTTTCGTGGTATTAACCCTTTTTTTAAATTCATAATTAATAAATAGCCTAATTAAACTATCTAGAAAGAATAGTTATCTAATCTAGTTTATAAATTAATTTGACCAAAACCCTATCTTATCTTAGTAACTATGTTATCTAAATTATCCTATCTATTAAGGAAAATTTTATCTAGAATCTATTTTAAAATTATCTATACATACAATCCTATTTAAACTAGGCAATGTTATGTAGAAATTTTACTAAACCTAGCAAGCAATCTTTTTGTATTTTGTACATAAGGAAAGCAATCAACAAATAACCATTCAAATCAAACCAGATATTATCCACCACCAAAGATAAGCATCTAATCTATTCAACAAGGAAACATCATCCAATCAACTTGATATCTTCGCAAATAAAAATCAATATCTTAATCTTAGGGCTTAAAAATCAAGATATTGATTTTATTTTAAACCGCATAATTTAATAATTCCATCTCAGGGCTTAGAGATAGAATCGGAAGATTTTATCGCGTTGCAGATTACGAAATAAATCCTAATCAATAATGCCTATCACTCAACATATTTGAAATGAGATTATTGATAAGCACAAAACGAGCAATAAAACATTCAAATTGATTCGGATAAGGATTTTACCTAACTTGTGGATAATGTTGCCAAATTTGAACCAATGGATAGACGGCTCGGATGGTGGTGACAAGCGAAGGGCAATCGGGTTGTGATTAGCTCGGCTCGATGATGCTAGGCTGAAGGTGGCTAGCGACTGGGGTTCACGGATCAGCGACGTCACGGGATAGCAAGACAGAGGTGACTCAGGACGCGACTAGGGAAACAGTTGTCACATCCACGATTTTGGCTATATGGAATGGCTATGGAACTGGCGTGCCGATCGTGGGATAAATTGGCCATGGATCAATCTAAGGAGAGGTCATAGCTCGATTAACCCGGTTGAAAGGGTAACCAAGGGATCAGCCATGGTCGGATCAAAGGATTGGCCCTGGAATGATCAAGAAAATCGGCGGTGCATCAATCAAATAATCATACAAGTAACTCGAGCTATTTGGCCATGGATCGACTTCTCGACCATAAAGGTCGGTCATGGGATGGTCTTGTACCACCACGGATCGATGGACAATCATGGATTGATTCCGCGCAGTCTTCTTCCGATTGCATGTGGTTTCGCATGGTTGTATGCCAACCGCAGATGACCATGGATCGATCCGTATGACCGTGTGTTGGTCATAGAATGATCGGTCCCACACAACTACATGACAACCGAAGGTCGTTCAAGGACCAAATATGCTTGGTCATGGATCGATCATGGACCAGCCATAGGACACTTGGACGAGTCACGGACCGATCGTGGATTGGTCGCGAATTGGTTCGACAACTTCGCCGAATGGGTCGTGTGCATGAGCCATGTGCCGGGCCACGAGCCGACCATGTGCCTAACTTGGACCTCACATAAGGCCAAAAGCTACCCCAAGTACCGGCCATGTGCTCGTCCGACCAGTGGGCGCCGCGGATGGGCCACTTGCCAGGTCGCGTACGGGCCATATGCCCAATACGCAAAGGCCATGCATCCGGCCTACACGGCCAGCGGCCCGGCTCCGCGCCCGGCCCTACGCTCGTCCAGGCCGAGGACCAAGCGCACAGGCCATGTGCCAGGTTTTCACGGGCCGTATGCCCAGTCTACACGAGCCGCGTGCCCGGTTTGCACGGGGCATGCGCCCAGTCAGTGCCGGCCAATGTGCCCTCAACATGGGCCACTGACCTAGCCTTTCAAGAAAATTTTGGGCATGACCCGCCACTTCCAATGGTGACTCGGCTACGAATCTCGATTTAGTAGATATGGTCGATCGTGGATGGACACAAGGAACTCATTCCCGACCAAGTTAGCATTCCTTTTGTCTAGTTCTTATGTTTGCTTTGTTCCTTGGAAAATAGACAAAATAGAAGATTCTAGAGAGGAAGATTTGTCTTGATGAGCAAGTATAGGATAAGATCAAATCCAAAGCTTATGATTACACCAAATCAAGACATTAAATGAGAGAGGATGAGTCATATGGCTTAGATGTCTCTTGCATCATTACAACACATTAAATACAAGATGAATCATGCATTAGGTGGTCCAATATAAAGAAGGCAAATCTCCACCTAAGGCTTAGGCTTGCCACCTCTTCTTATTAGACTTGCCACTCCTACTTAATAGAGTAGCCAACTCAACCCAATAGGTTTGCCACTTCAAGATTTTATATTGATCCAATTGGAAAAGCAATGATGAGAGGTTTGCCTATAAATAGATGAGTCCCCTCTTGCATTTCCACCATTGGCTCACAACTCCTCTTTCTCTCTCCCTCGCGCCCTCACCCTCTTGGCCGCCTCTCTCTCTCTTGGCCGTGCCTTTGCCGAACCCACGCCCGTGCCACGCCGTGCCTTGCCACTTGGCTCACCCCTAGGCTATGATCTTGGAGGGTTGTAAGTAGACTTACTAAACCTTGGATAGGGTATCATGTTGCATTATTGGGCGAATCATGTGTTTGTGGTGATTACATGAATTATGTGGTTTATGAACACTTGATATAGCTTGACATGCTTGTATTTACATTTGTAAGGTTTGCTCATGGGTTTGGCATCATGCTTAAGAGCATACCCGGATCATGAATGAGTTTCACTTGGTTCGGATCGGCATCGAGGCTTGTTGGAACGAGCCTTGCTTGGAGGGTCAGTATTGAGGCGTACCGATACAAGCCTAGCTTGGTGTAGGTCGGCACCATAACCGGTCGGTTTAGGCCAGGAGCTTGGTTTCGTGCTCGGCGTGACTTAAAACTTTAGAGGCAACATAGCATGATACACACTTTGTATGAAGTATTCAAGTTGGTATGTTGCTTGTCGACATGGTCACACAAGGAAAAAGAATAGCCGTCACCCTTGATTGGGACGTTGCTTGATGGATTTCGGATGAAAAGCCATCACCCTTGGATTAGGGGACGTTGCCCGGAGAATTTTCGGAAGAACCATACCAACGATTGAGATAATGGACCTCTCGTGTGCATGCTTTTGGTTAAGATGTTGTTGCTTGAATATGCACAAAAAAGAGTGTGTTCTAAGTATCTTTGCTATTGATCTGCTATCAATTGATGTGATTATGACATGTGCTTTGTTTGATGGCGAGACGTCCTCCTATCCGGAGTTTAGTGAGATTTACTTACTGAGTTTTCGACTCACTCCATTGTTTTTAGATTTGTAGGCATGGAAATTTCACACCAGTTTTGGGAGCTGCAGTCACGCTACAGGAGATAGGAATTTCCCAGCCTACATGGATACGTGTAGTGTATTGAAAAGGAAAACAAAGCCCGTAAACTGAAAAGGGGTATGTAAAAGTTTGGCTTGCAAAATATATATATGCTATCATGTAAATACAATATTTGCTCATGATGCTGGTCGTAACCCCGTTGTTTGTTCTGATTGTGATTGTCTCGAGTTTATTCTTCTGCTTGTTCATAACGAAAAGATAATAACGAACAGGGCGTCGCATTAATAACCCCGAGGTGGAGGATGTGACAACAACAACGGCGCCGGTCGTCGACGAGCTCATCAGGGCGATAAGGTGCGAAGCAGAGGGCATGTCAGTAGACCATAGCGGTAGCAAGAGCACGTCACGATGGCTAACTCGCTTGAGTTGCTGAGTGTCTAGAAGCGGCACGATTAGGCTCTCGACTAAGTAGCAGGAGATTGCGGCGGTTCGAACGTGGTGGCTGTTCGTCGGCACAGGAAGCAAGGTTGTCATGATGGACTCCTTGATCAGGGCTGCTGTTGGACGTCAGAACAGGAAGAGGCAGCAACGTCGTCTCACGGTGTGGCAAGAAAAAGCGGCTGCGTTGCGGGTGGAGGACAGCCGCATGAGGCTCGGTTCGATAGGGCAATAGGCGTGGTGGATGGCGAGACCGTAAGGAAGAGGCGCCGGCAGGGGACAACGGCAAGATCGTCACAAAGGGAGCAACGACCATCGTCGTGAAGGAGCACCAGCAGGGGTTATCTCGGCCAAAGCTTGGCCAAGAGACCTCTCTTCTCTCTCTTTCTCACGTGTGTCTCTCGTGTGTTTGTATCTAGTGTTCTGCAATTCTGATTGCCCCCCTCCCCTAATTAATGAAAACCTAATGTGTTTATATAGTGAAAACTTAGGTCTAATCTTGATTATCGGGCTTGAACTTCGGCCTTATTAACATAATGGGTTTCTAACAATCCAAGGCCCAACTCTAATTAAACTCTTATGGGCTAAACCCATATCAATTAAAGCTCAATATGGCCTCCCTCCCTTGTCAAATTTCGGCCAACACTGACTGGGCTTAGCCTAATTCTTCATGGGACCAGTCCGACTCTATTAAAGTTCAGAACCATCCGCTAACTGTCCGATAAATGCAATACACTTATTTATATACTAAATGCTGCAAAAAATATTTTTGCTAGGGGCCGGAATTGATCCTTACTTTTCTATGTAATGAACAACTAAAAGGGTCGCCAAAATTTAAGTATCAATAGTTGCCCCTCTTTGAAGGGGAGCTCGATGATGTTTCATTTAAAGACAAAATGATACCTAAATTTCGATCATGTGAATGCAATGTGATGAATCTTTTTGTCGGGATATGGGCAGTGATGAACCCACACCCATTTTCTAACGCTATGAAAATGTAATATGAGGAGTGAATAAAAAGGATAAGAATACTCTATGTTGTTTTTTGGAAATAGAAGGGACTACAAGGTACAGAAGGACGCGTGGTCGATGAAAGGGGACTCTGGGCTGCAAAAATACACAACGTAGATGAAGGGGACTCCAAGTTACAGAAGCACATCATGTCAATGGGGAGACTTTGGGCTATGAAAGCTCGCCAAGTCGACAATGTGCTCCGGGCTACGTAAGTTCACTGTGCAAAAAGAGGACTCTGGACTGAAATTTAATCGACGACATCACTACAAAAAAACATGTAATTTGCGACAGAAATTTGCGACGGAAATTTTGCCGTCGCAAATTTGCGACGGAATTTGCGACGGAATCATTGTCCGTCGCAAATTTGCGACGGAAAAATGTTCGTCGCAAATTTGCGACGGAATTTGCGACGGTGTTTTATTCCGTCGCAAATTTGCGACGGACAATTGATTCCGTCGCAAATTTGCGACGGAAACAAAACACCGTCGCAAATTCCGTTGCAAATTTGCGACAAACATTTTTCCGTCGCAAATTTGCGACGGACAATAATTCCGTCGCAAATTTGCGACGGCAAATAATTCCGTCGCAAATTTGCGACGGAAAAATAATTCCGTCGCAAGTGTGCGACGAACATTTTTCCGTCGCAATTTTGTGACGAACTTTTTTTGCGACGGATTTTTATTCCGTCGCAAATTTTTGCGACGAAAATATGTTCGTCGCAAATTTGCGACGGACAATAATTCCGTCGCAAATTCCGTCGCAAATTTGCGACGAACATTTTTCCGTCGCAAATTTGCGACGGAATAAAAATCCGTCGCAAAAAAAGTTCGTCACAAAATTGCGACGGAAAAAAAACCGTCGCTAAATTCGTCGCAAATTTGCGACGAAAAGAACGTCCGTCGCAAATTTATAATTTACATCCCCGACTATTTATTCTAACTCTATCTCTGTCTCTCGCTCTCTCTCGCTCTCTCTCGCTTTTCTCCCTCTTTCATATGTATTAAATCAGCAAAATCCGCGCACACACATATTAATCTCGGTGAAGCTTTTGTACGGGTAAGTATCATAGCTAGTTTCGTGACTATTTATCGTTGGATTGTAATTCTTTTTTATGTATATATGTTTATGTTTGTTTTTTTTCGTATCTGCACACCGGTTTAACGACCGGCGACACATCGCCGGACTTAGGATGAAGCCGAAAGCCCATGCCGTTTTGCGACGGAAATTGGGATTCCGTCGCAAATTTGGACCGGAATCTGGGATTCCGTCGCAAATTTGCGACGGAATAAAGTGTCCGTTGCAAATTTGCGACGGAGTTATTTTTTCGTCGCAAATTTACGACGGAATCAAGTGTCCGTCGCATATTTGCGACGGAATTCTTTTTCCGTCGCAAATTTGCAACGGAATCAAGTGTCCGTCGCAAATTCGCGACGGATGAATTCTGTTTCCATCTCACATTAGAAATTATTAAAAAATAATTCTTAGGTGCTTATTCTTTTTGGATATGTGTCTAATTGAAGGTCTCGCAATCGAAGTGGACGTTGCAATTCTCATCAAATTGACCACTTTCTCCTATCAATATTTCAGTCAAATATTTGGGTAAGTCTTCTTTATATGGCAATTTTTCCTATATTTGCAATTTCATATTAATTGTTGCGTGAATAACAAAAATTATAATTTCCAAAAATTTATGGTTTTAATTAAGAACAATAGATTTGATATTTTAAATATTTAACCAGAATTTTTTATTTTAATACAGACACAATGCAAAGAGAAAGGTCTTGGATGTATAATAAGAACTTACCTGGACGTCAAGGATTGACAGATGAGTTTCGTACTGGGTTGGAAATATTTTTACACTTTGCTAGTAGCAAATATGATTTCATGGATGGAAATAAATTAAGGTGTCCGTGTAAAAAGTGCGGTAATGGTAAATTTCTTGTGTGTGATCAAGTTAGAGAACACCTTACTAGATTTGGGTTTACTCCGAACTATTATAATTGGACTTCCCATGGTGAACCATTTATATCTGATGAAAGATATGGAAGAGGTGACCAATTTTTAGTTAGGGAAGAATGTGGCTATTATGAGCAATTGAACCCATACGAGAGGATGGTGATTGATGCAGCTAGTTATAATTTTGTCACAGAATCAAATCATGCAAGTACTAGTTTTACTCCTACACGTGAACAAGTGGGTACTAGTCATGCTTCACAATTGGAAGATATAGGAGTAACGGGTTTTGATGAGAATGTGTATAATGAAACTTTTGAATCTAATCAGTTCTGGGATGTGTTGAAAGCAGCAGATGAACCTTTATGGGCAGGTTGTGAGGACCACACTAAGTTATCGGTGACAGCCCGACTATTAAATATCAAGGCAGAGCATAATGTGTCTGCGGATTGCTTCAACTCTTTTGTTGAAGTAATGCGGGAATCATTACCTCGTGATAACATCATGCCAAGTGATTTTTATGATATGAAAAAGCTAGTGGATAACTTAGGTCTTCCGGTTGTAAGGATTGATGTATGTAATAGAGGTTGTATGATATATTGGAGAGATGATGAAAATGGAGAATCTTGCAAATTCTGTAGTCAACCTAGGTACAAGATTAACAGGAGGCCGGGTCGTAATCAGAAGCGTAGACCATGGAAGCAAATGTTTTATCTGCCCTTAATCCCCAGATTGCAAAGGCTTTATGCATCTAAAGCCACTGCTGAACACATGACTTGGCATGCAAATCATGAAACAGAAGAGGGTCTAATGTGTCATCCTTCAGATGCGGAGGCATGGCAAAATTTTGATAGAACTTACCCTGAGTTTGCGATGGAGCCTCGGAACATCAGGTTAGGTCTCTGTGCCGATGGATTTGCTCCATTTGGGAAAACAGGAAAAAGTTATTCATGTTGGCCAGTTATCTTAACGCCATACAATCTTCCACCTGGTATGTGCATGAAGACACCTTATATGTTTTTGACATTGATCGTGCCAGGGCCGCAAAATCCGAAAAAGTTGATAGATGTTTATATGCAACCATTGATTGAGGAGTTACAACGGTTATGGGTTGAGGGTGTCCCTACGTATGACGTTTGTACCGATCAAACATTTGTAATGAAAGCTGCCCTTCTTTGGACGATAAATGACTTTCCAGCTTACGGAATGTTATCTGGATGGAGTACAGCTGGGATATTAGGATGTCCGATATGTTTGGAGAGGTCAAAGTCATTTAGATTAAAACATGGAAAGAAGCCCAGCTATTTTGACTGTCACAGACAATTTTTACCGCCAAGTCATCCTTTCAGAAGGAATAAGAAAGAGTTCATCAAGAATAGGACTGAAAGAACGCGTCCACCATTGAGGTTGACCGGCAATCAAATTTGGGAGCGTGTGCAGGACTTGCCAACTGTTGTTGAGAACCCGCACGGCACGACTTTTGCATACGGAATTACACATAAATGGACAAAACGCAGTATATTTTGGGATTTACCATATTGGAATGTCCATCTTATTCATCATAATCTTGACGTCATGCACATAGAAAAGAATGTATTCGACAATGTCATAAATACTGTGATGGATGTCGCCGGAAAAACAAAAGACAACTTGAACGCAAGAAATGATATGAATGATATTTGCGATCGGCCAATACTAGCTGTGGATGCAAACAGCAGGGGACCAAAACCGAAAGCAGTTTATACATTGGATAAGGAGCAGAGGCGAGTTGTTTGTCAATGGTTGAAATCTGTGCGGTTTCCTGATGGATATGCTTCGAACCTCGGGAGATGTGTTGATTTGAATGAATGCAAGTTGACAGGTTTGAAGAGTCATGATTGTCACATCCTGATGGAAAGACTAATTCCAATAGCTTTGAAGGAAGTTCTACCGAACTTTGTATGGGGCGCCATTACAGAGTTAAGCAATTTCCTCCATGATATTTGCTCCACAGTGTTAAATGCATCGCACATGGAAAAACTAGAGAGAGATATTCCCATTATTCTTTGCAACTTAGAAAGGATATTTCCTCCATCGTTTTTTGATTCGATGGAGCATCTCTTAGTTCACTTGCCTTATGAGGCCAAAATTGCAGGTCCCGTCCAATTTCGATGGATGTATCCATTTGAGAGGTAATGTTTTTTTTTAAATACAGTTCAAATTAGTTTATCATATAATATGTTCCGATAAGTTTCTTTCCATTTCAACTAGATTCTTATATCATTTGAAGAAAAAAGCGAAGAATAAGGCACATGTTGAAGCTTCAATTTGTAATGCATATATTGTGGAAGAAGTGACAACATTTGCATCATACTATTTTGAGCCGCACGTTCAGTGCAAGAGGCGGAGAGCAGGCAGAAATGATGAGGGCCCCATTGATCCCAATTGCACAGCATTCTCTATTTTCAATTATCTGGGTCGACCAAGTGGCGCTTGTAAGTTTCGTTACTTATCAGGCCAAGAATTGCATGCAACCCATACTTATATTTTACTGAACTGCCCAGAAGTCGAGCCATACTTCAAGTAAGTATAAATTTGCAAATATATGTTTTGTGTGTCAAATATTTGCTAATATTTAAATGGTTTTTAATATTAGGATTTTTCAAACTTCAATGTCTGGACTACAACCAAATGAGTTTGATCGTTTGTGCGATGAACAATTTGCAGCATGGTTCAAGACATATGTAAGTTGCCTATGGACCAAAACCAAGTTATTAAAATTGTATACATCATTTAGTAAAATATATATTATTGACTTTGCATGTGTAACCTTAGGTTCACAGTAATTATAATGAAATTGGAGGGCAAGGATTGCTATATCATCTGTCATGGAGTCCACAGTTAAGAGTTCGAAGTTGGCCAACATATTTCATAAATGGATATAATTTTCATACTCAAGA
This sequence comes from Syzygium malaccense, assembly GCA_031216405.1. Lineage (NCBI taxonomy): Eukaryota > Viridiplantae > Streptophyta > Magnoliopsida > Myrtales > Myrtaceae > Syzygium > Syzygium malaccense. Next base: position 47,640,796 of record CM062258.1, on the reverse strand, counting down.
ATATGGAATGGGAAAATACACAATGAATAGTGGTGTGTATGTTCGATCATCCAATGGTAGCAGTGCAGAAGATGATTTTTATGGCTTGTTGGATGAAATCATCGAGATAGAGTACCCTGGACCATTAAGGATGCGGGTTGTGTTATTTAAGTGCACGTGGTTCGACCCCGTCAAAGGAATGAAGGTGCATACGAAGTTCAATTTGGTTGAAATAAATCACAAGAAAAGGTATATGAAGTATGAACCATTTGTGTTGGCACAACAAGCAATTCAAGTATGTTATGCATCATATCCTAGTTTGAAACGTGACAAAGCTGATTGGTGGGCTGTATGTAAAATCAAAGCACGGAGGAAAATTGAAGAACATTGGAAGGATAGAGCCTACCAACAAGAGGAAGTGTGTAATACGGTTGAAATTGAGGAATATAACATACCAACTTTACGAGATCCGTGTGGAGCAATGATAGATGTGGATACAACTGAAATTTGCGAATTAAATGTACAAGAATGTTCAGAATCTGATTTTCTGACGGATGACGAAGACGAGGACGAAGACGAAGACGAAGACGAGGACGAGGACGAAGACGAGGACGAGGACGAAGACGAAGATGAAGATGAAGACGAGGACGAAGACGAGGACGAGGACGAGAACGAAGACAAAGACGAAGATTAAAATTTTTGTCACAAAACACTACAAATGTGTAATTATTAATGCGACAAGTACTATTTTGGTTGTTATCATTATTATTCTTGTTATTATTGTTATGGTGCTTTTTTAATTGTCGATTATTCTTTTTATTTTAATTGATCGTCCGAAATTTTGTCCTTAAATGCCGACAAGTCAAATATTAGTAACGTCCCCTAACATTTCCGATATTCTAATTTCCATTGCAAAATTTGATATGCCAAAATTTTGGACTGAAAAAAAGACGTAACAAATTTATGACCTAAATAAATGAGATGCTAAATTTTTAGCCGAAAAAAGGACGTCACAAATTTACAACGATCATTTAGTATTTGCATAATTTGCGAGTGAATTTTTACCGTTCGAAATTTGTGACGGATATTTATTTCCGTCGCAAATTTGCAACGGATTTTTTTTAACGTCGCATATTTGTGACACATTTTAATTTCCGTTGGAATTTTTTTGATACATGTGGAATATTTGCAACGGAATCCGCCGTCCGTCGCAAAATTTGCGACGGAATCCTCCGTCCGTCGCAAAATTTGCAACGGAATACACCGTCCGTCACAAAATTTGCGACGGAATACACCGTCCGTCGGAAATTTGCGACGGAATTCCCTGTCCGTCGCAAATTTTCGCCCTGAAAAAATTTCCCACCATTTTTATCATGAAAAATCAAAAATTTGCGACGGACTAAAATGGTACGTCGCAAATTTGCGACGGATTAAAGCCTTCCGTCGCAAATTTGCGACGGGACAGCGTAGTTCCGTCGCAAAATTTGCGACGGAATACACCGTCCGTCGCAAATTTGCGATGGAATGCTACGTCCGTCGCAAATTTGCGACGGAAGGCTTTAATCCGTCGCAAATTTGCGACGTCCACCAAGGTCCGTCGCAAATCTTCTTCTTACCGTCGGAAATTTGCGACGGAATTCGCGGTCCGTCGCAATTTGCGACGGACGGAGGATGCCGTCGCAAATTTTCGCCATGAAAAAATTTCCCACCATTTTTTGGATGAAAAATCAAAAATTTGCGACGGATTAAAATGTTCCGTCGCAAATTTGCGACGGATTAAAGCCTTCCGTCGCAAATTTGCGACGGGACAGCGGAGTTCCATCGCAAAATTTGCGACGGAATACACCGTCCGTCGCAAATTTGCGATGGAATGCTACGTCCGTCGCAAATTTGCGACGGAATTCCCTATCCGTCGCAATTTGCGACAGACGGTGTATTCCGTCGCAAATTTTCGCCCCGGGAAAAAATTTCCCACCATTTTTTGGATGAAAAATCAAAAATTTGCGACGGATTAAAATGTTCCGTCGCAAATTTGCGACGGATTAAAGCCTTCCGTCGCAAATTTGCGACGGGACAGCGTAGTTCCGTCGCAAAATTTGCGACGGAATACACCGTCCGTCGCAAATTTGCGACGGAATCCTCCGTCCGTCGCAAATTTGCGACGGAATTCCCTGTCCGTCGCAATTTGCGACGGACGGAGGATGCCGTCGCAAATTTTCGCCATGAAAAAATTTCCCACCATTTTTTGGATGAAAAATCAAAAATTTGCGACGGACTAAAATGTTCCGTCGCAAATTTGCGACGGATTAAAGCCTTCCGTCGCAAATTTGCGACGGGACAGCGGAGTTCCGTCGCAAATTTTCGACCGGAAAAAATTTCCCACCATTTTTTGCCAGAAAAAACAAAAATTTGCGACGGACGAAAATGTTTCGTCGCAAATTTGCGACGGATTAAAGCCTTCCGTCGCAAATTTTCGACCGGAAAAAATTTCCCACCATTTTTTGCCAGAAAAAACAAAAATTTGCGACGGACAAAAATGTTCCGTCGCAAATTTGCGACGGACTGTATATGTCCGTCGCAAAATTTGGACGGGGACAATTCGGTCGCAAAATTTGCGACGGACTAGAACGGTCTGTCGCAAATTTGCGACGTACTGGAATTGTCCGTCGCAAATTTGCGACGGAATTTTTGTCCGTCGCAAATTTGCGACGGATTTTAATTTCCGTCGAAAATTTTTGTCGGTAGAAAATTTGCGACGGATTTTTTATGTTCGGTCGCAAAATTGCGACGAATTTGTTCCGTTCGTCGCAAATTTGCGACCGAATATGTTTGTCCGTCGCAAATTTGCGATGGACAGACAATGTGTCCGTCGCAAATGTGCGACGGACGGTTGTGTCCGTCGCAAATTTGCGACGGAAGGTTGTGTCCGTCGCAAATTTGCGACATGTACCCTCCCCCCACTTCTCCTCCGCCTTCCCCGACGCCCCAGATCTGCAGATCTGCGCAGCTCCCCCGCCGCCGTCGCCGTCGCAGTCGTGGCCGTCGTCGCCGTCGCCGCCCAGCCTCGCAGCCGCCCCGCAGCTCCCCCGCCCGTCGCCGGTCACCCCGCAGGCCCCCCGCCCGTCGCCGGTCGCGGGCCAGGCGCCCCGCAGCCCCCCGCCCGTCGCCGGTCGCGGGCCAGGCGCCCCGCAGCCCCCCGCCCATCCCCCGCCCCCCCGCCGGTCGCGCCCTCGCCCCCGCCCCGCCTCGCCGCCCTCGCCGCGTCCGACCAGCGGACCGAAGCCTCGCCGCCGCCGACCAGCAGACCGAGGCCGTCGCCGCCCAGCCTCGCCGCCCAGTCGCCCGCCCGCCAGGAGCCGCCTGACGCCGTCCGCCCGCAGCCGCTGCCGTCGCCGTCGCCGCCCACCTGCAGCCGGCCGAGGCTCTCGCCGGAGCAGCCCCCTGCCCGTTGCCGCCCTCGCCGGAGCACAGCCACCGTCGCCGTCGGCCAGCTGCCGCCGCCACCGTCGTCACCGTCGCCGCCGTCCAGCGGCCGGCGCCGGCGTGCCGCCACCGGCCAGCCAGCCATCCACCTCCCAGTCGCCGGCCGACGCCGTTGCCGCCGCCCGACGCCGTCGCCGCCGCCCGACGCCGTCGCCGCCGCCCGACGCCGTCGCCGCCGCCCGACGCCGTCGTTCGCCCCGTTGTGGCCGAGCACCTAGCGGACTACTCGCCATTTGGGCCCACACTCGCGCCGGGACCCGCCACTGTCCGATCAGCCGGATTTTGTTGTCCTTGAACCAAGTAAGTATCTCTCTAAACCCTAGTTAGTATAGTTAAGTTATTAGTCGGACTTGTTTAGGGATTATTTATGATCACTTTTCATTGGCTAAGTTACGGGTCGATTTCAGGATTGCATGTGGCTTTGATCGATGGTCGACTGATTAATTTGTCTATTATGTGGATGATTAAGCGTTAAATGACGATTACCTGATTGATTAAGCGTTTTCATAGAAAATGCTTAAAAATTGAAAAATTCTATAAAAAATCATGACAAATTACGGAAAATTATAAAAACGGTATATGTTGGCAACAAATATGAAATTTGACCGTAAAATTTCATAATATCACAAAATGGCAAAAATTAATAGTGACCACCCATTTTGAGTGAAATTTATATTTTTTAACGTTCCGGGAAAAAAATACTAAAAAATTAAAAATTTTCATAACCTTATAAAATTGCTTAAAATAAATGTGGCCACCCATTGTGAAGGAAATTAAATTTTTTTTGGGAAAAAAAATTTTGAAAAAATTTAAAAAATATAAAATTTCAAAATTGCACAGAATTGCCTAGAAAACATGTGGCCATCAATTTGCAGTGAAATTTAAATTTTTTAAGGTGGGAAAAAAAATTAGAATTTAAAAATTTTCAAAGTTTAACGGAATGACTTATCATACATGTGGCCATCCATTTTTAGATATACTTAAATTTTTTAACGTGCCCTAAAAATTATTAAAATAAAGAAGGACAAAAATTTTGGAAAGTTGATCTAATAGCTTAGACTACTTGTGACCACCCAATTTTAGGACTGAAATCTTTTTTTATTTCACGGAAAAAAATTTATATTAAAAAATAATAATGTAACATTTCTAAAACTTTTTATTTTTCAAAACTTTACAGAATATCTTAGAATATCGGTGGCCACCAACTTTTAGTGAAATTTTTTTTTTAGCTCCCAAAAAATATTTAACAATAATAACAATTTTTCTCTTACAAAACTTTACAAAATGACTTAGAATACCTGTGGCCACCCACTTTCAATGAAATTTAAATTTTTGTATGTGGTCAAAAAAATTGTAATCAAAATGAATGCGATTTATATTGTGATGTTTGATACTTGTTGCCACCCATATCGTGCTCATATACTGATGTTTCATATGAAAATGAATGGGATTCATAATATATTTGTTCGTAGGAAATTGCACGTCATAAACACTCGACATTGGCTCATTTCAAGGAAACATTTTCTCAGTCTTTCCATCAAAATGGTAAGTTTTGTCATGTACATCATTATGTGTTCGTAATACGTGTCAATAGTTCTTTACATATTCGCATAACCTTCATACTTGTCAGTATAAACGTGGAGGTCACATGCATAGAAGACAAGCTTCTTCCTCGTCCTCGTCCCCGGCCCTTTCCTCTTCCCCTGTCCCGTCAACTAACCCTCAACCACAATATGGTCCGCCACAATATGGACACGTTAGCCCTTCCTCCAATTTTCAACAACATGTTACGGGACTTGGCCACATGGAAACTGAATATCCTCAAGTTCAATCTCATGTAGCTGCCTCTCCTTCCGTTCCACCGCATTATTCGGCGGAACAATCGAATAATGACGGAAACACAGGTCAAGAAGATAACCGATTCTTCATATGCCCATTTGGAGATTCGTAAGTACTTCATTTTTTTTATATGTTATATTTAGGGCTTTAGATATAGATGTCAACTGAATTGTCGATGTTGCACAATATTCGTATGATTGCAGATTCACGGACGCTCCGTATGTTGTGAGGGAATTAAACAAAATAGTAAGAAACTTTTGGATGGGAGAGTATATTACTTACAGAAGTGTTCCACAAGAAGTGAAAGAAATGTGGTGGAATGAGTTCAAGGTAAGTTTTACATATTTTATTTTCTCACCAATTAAGTTTGGTGTAGTATATTCATGGTCAAGAATGAAGTAAAAGGACTAGAACAACTCTGTAGTTTTCGATACCTAAAGGACAAGATATTTTTCCCGACATGAACTTTACAAAATCTGTCTATATTTGTATGGTGCATGGTTATGGATATGTGATCATCAAAATAACTTTCCATTTGTGTTTTTATTCATTGCAGCGGAAGTTCAAGTGGGAGGAAGCGGAAAATAATGAAGTGAGAAGAATTTTCGATAAGAAAATCAGTGATTTTATGCGAAATGTCATGAATAGAGCGAAGATCAAGCAAGCGAAGCCGTCTTTCATTACAGCTGACAATTGGGTGGCAATTAACAGATTTTGGGCATCTGAACAGAGTCGGCAACTCTGTGAGCAGAATAAGAAGAATCGATCTTCTAGTTCTAGTGAAGGGTCAGCCACATATGCTGGGGGCTCTATCAATATTGCGGAGCATCGCAAACGACTGGTAAGTCTGTTAAATGAGCTATAAGTTAATTTAATTCGATTACTCATGTTTACATTTTGTAGGCACATGAATTGGGGACGGAACCGACATTTGCAACTACATTTGAACGCACGTTTCAAAAGAAAGATAAGACATGGACTGGCAATCAAGCAAAAGCTGTTAAGGTATGTAAGGATATACTTTGGCTTATATGTAAACTATACTATAATTAAAACCGTGAATGCTTTCAATATTTATGGTTGATATATATATATATATATATATATATATAGTGATTTTATTTTCATCTACATTGTTAATGTAGGAAAAATATGATGAACTTTTAATGAGCAGTGCTAGTGGTAGTGATGATTGTCCTGAGTCTAGGCCATCAGCTGAAAATATGGCATTGTGGATGGAGGCAACGGGTGGGGTGAAAAAAGGGAAAATATTTGGGATGGGATCGTTGTCAAGGATGTACATGCCGAAGAATCCTAGAAGTTCATCATCCACTGCGACTGGTCGAAGGAGGTCACGACAAGAAGAGATATTGACCCAAGAAGTGGATCGGCTGAAAAATGTACTTGTTTATAAGGACGAACGAATACATAACTTGGAACAACAAATGACAATCGTTATGTAACACCTTAACCTCAATCGCTATAACGATCCTATTGTACCTCCAGCCAATCCAATAGGTCATGGGCACAATGATGACCAACCCATTGATGCCGAGAATGCTGATGTTGATGATGATGATGATGATGCTGATTTTCTCTAGACTTTCTAGTTAAACTTCTCAAAATCGGGGGTAAGCTTGCTTCATAATCTTGGTTTTTCATAATTTCACTCATATTCATATGTAAGAACATTTATGTTTATCCTGAAACGTTTTTTTGTTAACCCTCTTCTTATTTTATACCTAGTTCCACATCCATGCATAAACGCTTCTTTTATATTCTGGACTGATTTATGTATCGATATTTTCTCAGGTCTCGACAAAAGTGACTACTTTTGGTGTCTTGCCATCGTACCAAAGCTGCGTCTTCTTGTGTATGATTTTTCTGCGTCTTATATGGTTGTCTCGCCTCTTAGTTCATGTTTTGAATGTATTGTAAGCTTGGATCTCAAATAACATCATGTCAGACTCTGCAACTTTCCTTCAGTTATTTGTTTCAATTATATGTCATTGTGGCTGGTTTGTCAGAATTTATGGTTTGTTCGTTTTCCTGTTTCAATTATATGTTATATGTTATTGTCTCCTTTGTTTGATATGAACAATAATTTATGGCCGAAATGCTGTTAAAATAGCCGAATTTTGCGATCATTACGGTTCGTCGCTAATTTGCGACGAAAATTGCGACACATTTTTTGACGAAAATTGCGACGAAAATTGAAACGAATTTTGCGACGAAATTTGCGACGGATTCATGGCTACTTTGCGACGAAATTTGCAACGAATTTTACGGCGAATTTTGCGATGAATTTTGCGACGAAATTTGCGACGAAATTTTGCGACGAAATTTGCGACGAATTTTGCGACGAAATTTGCGACGAATTTTCTGGCGAATTTTGTGGCGAATTTTGCGACGAAATTTGCGACGAAATTTGCGACGAATTTTGCGACGGATTGAGATCGTCGCAAATTTGCGACGAAATATTTGCGACGAATTTTGCGACGGATTCTATTCGTGGCTAATTTGCGACGAATTTTGCGACGGATTTTGCGACGAATTTTGCGACGAATTTTTTTTCGTCGCAATTTTGCGACGAAATTTTAAATTTTCCGTCGCAAAAATTTGCGACGGCCTAGTAGCGACGGAATAAATTCCGTCGCAAATTTCGTCGCAAATTCGATTTGCGACGAATTTTTCCACGTTTTCCGTCGCAAATTTCGTCGCAATTCCGGTATTTTTTTGTAGTGCATGAATATGAAAGCTACAACTAGGGAAGTAAAATATAGTACAAAAAAGTAAAGATACTGAAAAGATAGTAAATTTATTTGATTTATGCCAAGAGACCTCTTCAGTAGATGTTTGGTAGTATTTATAATGGTTATGTGATAACTGCTCTTTAGCGGTTCTACAGCGGTTGTATTTCCTTTGAACGGTTTCCACATGTTACCTCCACCTTCCTTTCGTTTTCGAGAGTCTTCTATTCACGCCTTCACGATCTCCTGACTTTTAGACAGTTATCCTTTTTCGAAAGTGGATGCTCCTCCCTTCATGATCTTGTTTTAAAAGTAGCAGCCGTTTCCTCTAAAACAGTATGCCCACTTTGATTTAAACTGCTCTATCGATTTTGAACCCTGCAATTACAATTTGATGCTTCTCAGGCAAAAACCTACCGGTCGATCCATTGCCTCCGAAGAACTCTGATGGTGTGCTACTCTTTATTCATCGGTATTCATGCTAGTATTCATAACTCAGTTGTTTGTTATCGTATATCAACAACTGAACATGTGTCATCAATGTGAGTTGTTGTCAATTACCAAATATTAACCCCTATAATTATCAACAAGATGTCTTGTGCGAGATTATGTTCATGTGTTTTTCACATGACTGTTTGTGCTCAAGTGTCAAGCGTGTGCTTGCTCAAATCGATGACTTGATTGTTGTTGGTGTAAACAACTAAGGCACATGTTTCAATTTTGAGTAATTGTATCGAAGAGAAAAGAAATAACCAATTTAGGAGAAATTTGATGGTTACTTAATAGAGTGGATGCAGTCAGTAACCCCGAGATATTCGAGAGTTTGATGGTCACTTAATGAATTGACTTTAGTAGGTGGTTTGATTTTTGAAATATTTTAGTGCAAGGGTAATTATGAAAAGTGTAAGAAATGAGACAACCGCCACATATCAAATTACAGTATTATATGTATGTTACCATACTTGATTCATATATATGTAGCTACTTTTTCAAAATGAGATTTATATATAGAGTACAACGACAAAGAAAGGTCTCGTTCTCTTTTTCTTTTTTGTGGTCAGCAGAGAAAGATTTGGTTGCATCATAAGCTCTACAACTTCAAGGTTCCGTTGAAATGATAATATCTAACATACAAATAGCAAAGTGATTAGAATGAATTTTATAGCCACGCCACGATATTGCTTTATTCTCACCTTTCTTTACCTTAGTTAGTAAAAAGAGCTCATCCCACTAATAGTGACATTAATTATTAGGTTAGTTCTTAAATAGAAATTTGGTGTATAGTTTATCAACCTAGACATACTTTGCTGTAGTAGTAAACAATAAAACTAAAACAATCCATTGATTTTTCTTTTATTTTTCGCTTAGTAGCCATACCTGATTTTAACCAAAAAACATTAGAAAAACTACTGTAAATCTATCACTATTGCTCTTGATTTTAACTTTCTAAAGAAAAGCAACTTTCTTTCCTCCTTTGGGCTTGAAACGAAAATAGATTCAGTGCCAGTCCTTCTCCAACCATGAGGTTGAGATACAATTGACAAAAGCGGCAATGGATACCAAAATGTTGGCCTAAGACATTAATCTCCTCCTCCCCCCCTCTATTAAAAAAAGCCTTGACAAGTCCATCCGCGCAAAGTTGACGTTGACCTTGACATGAAAAGCAAAGCAACGAACCGTTCGAACTAACCCTGCGAGCTTTAATTACTTGGTCAATCCGAAGTCCGAGGTTCGCTTTCATTAGGAACGTGTTTCTCGATGCATGGTGCAATGGATTGTAGGACTTTTCAAACTGACTTTTCAATTAATGGTGCTACGTACTGTCGCCTGGGCATCTCATGTGTGAACTGCTTGACTAAATATGCAAATGGAAAAAATTGAATCAAATTCTTAATTTGATATCAAAAGTGGATAAAGTACCAAATAATAATTTGAAGTGCTTAGTTAGTTTCAAATAAAGATTCGAAGTACTCAAAAAGTCTCAAAATAAAGGTCTGGGTCTTCAGCCTGTTGTCAAAAACGGTACTATTCCGGTACCGAAACAGTACTTTTATTATTTTTTTACATTTTTCTTTTTTCTGTTTTTTTCTTTTCCTTTTCCTTTTCTTTTTTTCTCTTCCCTCCGCTAGCCTCCAGCGGAGGTCGCCGGCCTCAGGCGGAGGCTGCCCTCGCCGGCGTCGGGCGAGGCCCACCCCCGCCTGGGCGGGCGAGGGTCGCCCTTGCCGGGGTCTGGTGAAGGACGCCCTCGGCGAATCTGGCGAGGGTCGTCCTCGCCCGACACTGGAGAGGGCGACCCTCGCCCGCCCCGCCCAGCCCAGGCGGGGGCGGGCCTCGCCGACATCGAGCGACGGGCGTCCCCGCCTGGGCTGGGCGGGCGAGGGCGGCCCTCGCTAGATCCGGCGAGAGCTGATCTCGCCAGATCTGGCGAGGGTCGCCCTCGCTCGACCCTGGCGAGGGCGACCCTCGCCCGCCTAGGTGGGGACGGCCCTCGTCCAACGCCAGCGAGGGCAGCCTCCGCCTGAGGCCGGCAAAGGGAAGAGAAAAAAAAAGAAAAAGGAAAAGAAAAAAACAGAAAAAAGAAAGAAAAAAATGTAAAAAAAATAATAAAAGTACTGTTTCGGTGCCGGAACAGTACCGTTTTTTGCCGCTGACGGACATTTTGGCCGGCCGGAGACCCAAACCCTTATTTGGGATTTTTTGGGCATTTCGGATCCTTATTTGAGATTAACTAAATATTTCAGATTCTTATTTGATATTTTGTCCACTTTGGATACCAAATTGAGAATTTGACCCAACTTTGAGTATCAAAATGGAATTTTGCCCGAAATAAACGAAGTAAAAAAAAGCCACCTCTCAAAGGCTCAACACCCTTTTTTCTGACCAAAAAGAAAAGCTCAACACCCTTTCACATTTCTTGATTCTGCTTCCTGTCTGCTTGAGAAAGCACAGGGAAGACAGCTAGAGAGACAATCAATCTGTAATGGCTGTTGAAGTGGCTGCTTTCTTGCTGAAAGAGAAGCTGCAGAATCTCAGAGATGACCAAACCCTAATCAACCCGAGACTGAAGGGCAGAATCAGTACCGCCATCAACAATCTGCAACGACTCTCGAGCTTCTTGAAAGACGCAGCAGAGTCAGACAAGGAAGAGGACCAAGAAAGCGAGAGAACCAAGCTCTTGTTCTCCATCTACAGTGCAGAGGACACCATTGACAACTACCTCCTGAGAAGAGCCCAGCAGAGGCTCAAGGACCTGGGTCCTCTGTGGAGCCAGAAGGAAGTGAGCAAAGGGTTGAAGAAGTTAAACGATGACATCAGGGACTTGTCCTTTTTCTCTTCACTCGAGAAATATCAGCCTCAACGTCAATCTCCTCAAAGCAAAGTTCCTGTAAATGTTGGAAATGCCACCACTTGTGAAGGAGGAAGCACCCACCGTTGGGAAAAGATCTCTCATCTTCTTGACCTGGAAACAGAGGCTGTGGTTCAGAAGCAGCACATGGAGGAGCTTGTGAAGGACTTGATTCCTCTGCCTCAGGAAGAACAAGAATTTAGGGTTCTTCCTGTGGTCGGCTCGGGAGGCTCAGGCAAGAGCATGATGGTGAGATCGATTTATGACAGGGTCGACGTCAAGCAGCACTTCGAGTGCCGCGCTTGGGTCTGCGGGTCCAGGGACTTCAAGTTCAGAGATGTGGTAATTGCCCTGATAGAGCAGATCTTCATAACTCGGTTGAGTGGGATAGACCATTTGGGGGATGACATCTTGGCTGAGATGCTTCTCAAGGCGTTGATGCAGAAGAGGTATCTGATTGTGGTGGATGATGTTTGGAAAGTTGAGGATTGGCACAAGCTGACAATCCCCTTACCGGATTCGCAAAACGGAAGCAGAGTGATTCTTACCACTCGTTCTGATGAAGTAGCTAAATTGGCCGATCCATGGGGCAATCCGTTACGGCTGCACCTGATATGTGATGCAGAGAGATGGGAATTGTTGAAGAAGCAAGTCGGTAAACGCGAAGGCAAATTGTTTGAATTCAAGGACATGATCATGGCAAAGTGCCATTATTCACCTCTAGACATAGTTCTAATGGGTGGGATTTTGTCAACCACAGAGTCCGGTGAATGGCTTAGAATAGTCACCAAACTTCCGTCTGCCTGTGAAGGCCGGTTGACATCGTTGGACATCGTGTCTTTGAGCTTCCACGAGTTGCCGCCACGGTTGAAGGTATGCTTTCTGTATCTCGGTCTTTTCCCGAAAGCATTAGAGGTTCCGGTTCGGAGATTGTCGTGGCTGTGGCTGTCGGAGGGTTTCTTGAGTCCAACGCCTGCTGAGCGAGAAATGAAGCTTGAACCTGAAGATCTAGCTGACATGTGCTTCCAAATCCTAGTCCAGCGGAAGTTGATTGAAGTAACGAAATGGAAGTTGGATGGCAGCCCGAAAACGTGTCGCATGTCGGGTGTCATACATGATTTCTTCTCTCCAAAATCTGTCGGTTCTGGTCTTTTCTACATTCATAATAATGAAACCGAACTTCCTAAAAGTCACAAGATTCGACGGTTCGTGGAGTATTTGGAAAGTAAGAAGATTTCGGACGATTCCATTGATGAAAATCTACGTTCTTTTGTGTCGTTCAACAACAAACTCAGGGGTAAGGCCAACAGAGGAATTGGTACATTTTTCAAATCCTTGGTCCATAAAAAGGGGTTTTTATTGCTAAAGGTCCTTGATCTAGAGGGAGTCTACAAACCTATGCTTTCTGAGATAGTGGGCAATTTACTTCTTTTAAGGTTTCTAGGCTTGAGATCGACAGTACTAGATTCAATCCCCTCGGCTGTCGGAAAGCTTCCATGCCTAGAAACTCTGGATCTGAAGCACACTAACGTGACCACCCTACCCAACTCGATTTGGAAGGCGAAGAGCCTTAGGCATCTGTACATGAACGAGGTTCACATCGATGCATTCTTCCAGAAGCTGAGTAAAGGTTCTTTAAGCAATCTTCAGACACTGAGGGGGCTGTATGTCAGTAACGAAAGTGTCGTGACCAACAGTTTGGATAGACTGGTTAACGTCCGGAAATTGGGACTGACATGTCACAAGAAGTCAGTGAAGGCTGTGGTAAAATGGGTTCTGCTACTGCCTAATCTTCATTCTCTGAAATTGAGGTCAATTGACGAGTTTGGTAAGCCGTCGACCATTGAATTAGTGTCCCTGGAGAAACAGACCAAGCTCTGCAACTTATACTTGCTTGGAGCACTAGTGGAGCAAGAAAATCTGGCACTAGTGAAGCAAGTAAACCTGAGCGGGGTACTCCCATCGTGCCTCAAGAAACTTACATTGTCAATGTTGGCACTGAAGGAAGATCCTATGCCAGTGCTGAGTAAGTTGCCCGAGCTAAGCATCCTCAGACTCTTTGCTCATTCGTATTTAGGACGTCAAATGACTTGCGATGGTGAGGGATTTCTGAAACTCAGGGTATTGAAGCTGTGGATGCTCAACCAACTGAGGAGCTGGACAGTGAAGAAGGGAACAATGCCTATCTTACAAGAACTAGAAATCAGAGCGTGTGATGCATTGAGGAAGATTGATGGAATCAAGCACTTGCAAGGCTTGAAGGAACTTACTCTGACTGATATGCCAGAGGATTTCATAGAAATAACCAGAACAGGTGTAGGAAGGGAAATGTACATCAAAGTAAACGAGTGGAAGCTTTCTCGTCATCAGTTAGGTCTTTATTGCCCTCATGTTCAATTCTATCTGTTTGTTATGCTTTCATACTCAGATTCATGTCAGTGATTTATCTGGTCGAACGGTTGAACCGCAATGAAAGTTGATGGTGATACAAAAGATTTGGCTGTTGCTGCTTCTCTTAGTTTGTCAGAGTTAGCTTTCCTCATGTATCTACAATCTTGTAGCTAAGTTGTTAATCTCTGTCAAGACCGAACTTGATGATTTCGTCCAGAGTTTACTCTGATCTGTGCTATAAATTTAAGTTGTGCAAGTGGCATTGGAAGAGTTTTTGTGAGTGTCAGGTTATTTTGCATTGATCTGGACTTACTTTTTTGTGGTTGATCTTTACAGGCAAATCAGGTGCAGACTGCAGACTGCAGATGAAGATGATGGGTACGATGATGAGGATGACAGCAACAGCTATGTTGAAGAAGAAGAAGAATATAATGATGAGGAAGGAGATGAAAGTGGTGAAGTTAATGAAGATGGACAAGAAGATGACAACAAAAGTGTTGATGAGAAGTGAACAAAACAAGTTTGAGTTTGTTGTCTAAATCTGTTCTATTATTGTTCATAGCAAATACACTGCTTGCGGGAACTTTCTATTAGTGTATGTACTTGTCTTGCTCAGTTGCAGAACCAAGTGCTTGTTTTCTTAAGAAAGAATTAGTTTGTAACATCCTGTCATTCAAGTGTTTGATAATCGAACTAGTACGGATTGTGCAATTTCAATAAATGCTTCTGTTATATGTGATCACGCTTTGTACCAACTGCTTTGATTTCCTGCATGAGTATGAAACACAATTACTCTTCTATATCCGTGAAGCCGGCCTTGCTACAAATTCAAGAGAACCTCAGTTAGGACATATTCCCAACATGTAAATAGAATCCGTGGATGTCGATTCTTTACATTTATGTTATCGAAAAAAAGCAATTCAACTCGGGCTTCCCATCTCGTAATTATTAGTCCAAGAATATTAGATTCAGATATTAATCTGAACGCGAGGTTTATAGTCGTCGAATCATCTAGGCAAATACTGAACAGCCATATGCATTGTATATTATTAATGAAGACAAGATTAATTTCCAAGATGGTATACTAAACTTATTAGTACAGTAATTAATTTGGTCTCCAGACCGTGTAATTCTTGATAAAGCTGTTATACAAGCTCTTATGCAGTCATTTATTTGGTCGTCTGAGTTGAGAATACTCCATGTCTGCGCATTCTTCCCTAATTGCCTTGGTGGAAGTCATATACTTTATTTAGTTGTCGACAAGGAATGCATAACCTGCAAAATCGGACATGACTTGTTAAGGACTTCCGTCCATCCAAGTCACCAGTAAAATCTGAATGCACATAACTTGTTATACCTCTTGGAGCCCATCTCTTTCCAAAAGTTAAACTAACGTCTATTGTCCCTCTAAGAAATCTCATCATCCATTTCACAGTTTCCCAGTGTTTCTTTTCGGGATCTCTATGTACCTGCTGACAACAACAATAACATGTGAAATATTTGGTCCATTGCAAACCATATTGTACGTAATCTACCTACAACACTAGCATGAGGAACACATGACATATTTCTAATCATATTTTCACTATGGCGCAAGATGAGTTGAAAAGCTTAAAGTGCGCAGCTAGCGAGATACTCACCGGTTTGCAATCTACATGCTAAACCTCCTAAGCACTCTATGGAAATGATCACCCTATGATAGTGGAAGCGTCATTGCAGACCTATCCTTTGGATCTTCATACTGAGTATGTTTTTCGCTGCACCTTACTCTTTCGTATAGAGCTCACTATTTAGCTTCATTTCAACTTATTAATATCAGAAATCTTCTTTAACAGCTATCAACGTATCATGAATAATAGCAATAAATGAGTTATCATCCTCTAAACTTTTATAACACATGCAGTTATAATGTGCACTCCTCCTAGAGTGTTCACCTATCATGAAGTCGTCAAAACGTTTATGCCCATTGCCTAGGAGATTGCTTAAGGCTAGAGGGAAAGGTTCAGCAATACCTTGTCTTCATGGCCAGAAGCAACAAAACTTTCCGGTTGCTGCATGTATATTTGTTTCTCCAACTCACCATGTACAAAAGTCATCTTAACATCCAGCTATTATAATTCCAAGTCCGTCACAACCAAAGTCAATAACACTCTGATTGAGCTATGTTTAACCACTGGCGAGAATATCTCATTATAGTTAATACCCTTACGGTTGTGTGTATCCCTTATCTACGAGACATGTCTCATATTTGGTTGCTTCCGAACTCGAACTGTCATGTTTCTTTTTGAAGCCCCTGTTGCAAACCGGTATCTTTTGCTCTTTGGGAGGTAATGCCAACTGTTATGTCTGATTCCGCTGAAAGGAATTCATCTCCTCTCCCATAGCACCAATACACTACTAAGCTTCTACTGAGGCATCGCCTCTCCATTTGAAAACGTGTCCTCATCTCCTCTGCAATAGACAAGGCATACGACAGTTATTTATGTCTAACAATTTTCGTGGATGATGAAAATATATTAATGAAGGCAAGATTAACTTCGAGGATGGTATACTAAACTTATTAGCACAGTAATTAATTTAATCTCCAGACCATTCATAATCTGTAATTCTTGATAAAGCTGTTATACAAGCTCTTATTAGATTGTTTATTTGGTCGACCGACTTGAGAATACACCAGATCCGTGCATTCAAAATGAGTCATTGGAACGTATGGCCCTTTGTCCCGATTCCTTGCGCATTATTAATAGAGACAATAATGTTGTTCATGTAAAGGTTTTATAGATGTAGCAGGATTTTGAACTAATGCCATGGAACATGTGGAACCGAATAAACAACAAAAGCAACTACCAGTGTTTTTCAGTTATTTTGGCTGCAATATGAACTGCTCGTATTTTTATCATCAACTTCTTTCAGCAATAGTGAGTCTTTTTTAAAGCATTTCGTGCATGATTGGATTAAGCAAGGCACAACGATGATGGAGTAACTAACTCTTGGATATAAAAAGACCAAGACCTATCTTGACCCTAATATATATATTGAATTACTAATATAAAAAGACCAAGACCTCTCTTGAGATCAAGACAGGTCTTGGTCTTGGTCTTTTTATATTAGTTCTGCACCTAACTGCACATGCGAAACTGCGGGGTGATTATATTTAAGCGACTCCCATCACCATCTCACCTTCCTAAAAATGTGAACTTGAGCAAAGACTTGGAATGCGTTTGCTGATGTTTAATGGTTAAATATTCAAGAGAGGTCTTGGTCTCGGTCTTTTAATATTAGTTCTGCACCTAACTGCGCATGCGAAACTGCAGAGTGATTATATTTAAGCGACTCCCATCACCATCTCACCTTCCTAAAAATGTGAACTTGAGCAAAGACTTGGAATGCATTTGCTGATGTTTAATGGTTAAATATTCAAGAGAGGTCTTGGTCTTGGTCCTTTAATATTAGTGCTGCACCTAACTGCACATGCGAAACTGCAGGGTGATAATATTTAAGTGACTCCCATCAACATCTCACCTTCCTAAAAATGTGAACTTGACAGGACTTTTTTCTCCGTGTTCTCATGATCACTTAATACAAAACCTGCATCACTTGGTTCATCTTATATTTTACAGAAGTGTACTTCATAAGAAAAGAGACTACGAAAACTTACGGGGTGCCACTACTAACCCATATATCTCTTGAAGAAACACACCGCGAATGTCAAGAAGCTAACCAATAACAGATACCGGATGACAGAGGTCTTGGTCTTGGTCCTTTAAAGATTTGGTGGCTAGACTTTTTAAGGTATCCTTTCTAGCAACCATTTATGGCATAATGATGGAGCGCAACCAAAGCCGGTTTCAAAATAAGTTAACTGATATCCATATTATTTTGGCCAACGTGCGTAAAAATGTAAGAGGTAGCATTAGACCTTCTCAGACAAATGTTGTATTGGCTACTATGTAGAAACTTCCTACCTCCATCTTTTCGAACTATTAGCATCATTTGTAATGCTGGGAGATACCCTTAAGCTGTTGTATTTCATTTGCTCTATAATACTGACATTTTACACACAAAAAAAAAACACACTACCCATAACGGTAGCATAAGGAACATTTGACATATATTACTAATCATATTTTGACTATGGTGCAAGATCGGTTGAAGAGCTTAAAGTGCGCAGCTAACGAGGTACTCATTGGTTTGGCATCTACATGCTAAACCTCCTCAGCACTTTACGAATGAGATCACCCTATGATAGTCAAAGCGTCATTGGAGACCTATCCATTGGATCACCATACTAAGTATCTTTTTCGCTGCACCTTAGTCTCTCATGTCGAGCTCACTACTTAGTTTCCGTTTCAACTTGCTATCAACATATCATCAACATATAAAAGCAAATAAATGAGCTATCATCCTCTAACCTTCTATGATACATGCAATTATCATGTGCACTCCTCCTACAGTGTTCACGCATTGTAAAGGAGTCAAAATGTTTATGCCCATTGTCTAGGAGATTGTTTAAGGCCATAGAGGGAATGTTTCAGCAAGCATACCTTGTCTTCATGGCCGGAAGCAACAAAACTTTCCAATTGCTGCATGTATAAATGCTTCTCCGAATGACCATGTACAAAAGTCGTCTTAACATCTAGCTACTCTAATTCCAAGTTGTCCGTCAGAACCAAAGTCAATAACACTCTGATTGAGCTATGTTTAACCACTGGTGAGAATATCTCATTGTAATCAATGCCCTCACAATTGTGTGAGCCCCTTGATGCAAACCGTTATCTTTTGCTCTTTAGGAGGTATTGCCAATTGTTATGTCTAATTGCGTTAAAAGTAAGGGTGAGCGGTTCTAGGTTCTAGAAGGAACTTGGAACTTGCCCATTGGAAACAAGTTCATCGTTTTTTTTTTTGGAAACTGAAATCTATCCAGCGTACCTTGGAATCTGAAACCTACCATGTCACAGGTTTCAAGGTTAGTTCCAGAGTCAGTTCTAGGGTCTATTTGGGAATCGGTCAATTTTCTTTATTTTTGTTTCATTTTTAGTTAAGCAAAATGAAATTGTTAACATTTGCCCAGACTTGTTTCCATCTATCTGGTCCATCTACTTTTGCGTATGTCAATCCTAAATTACAATTTGATTGATCAAATGTGTTGCTTCTTGATTAAATAGGAGATGACGCCGACCGATGTTATATAGTTCTTGCAACTCTCTTTCATACTCTGAATTTGATATATATAAATTAGAATTCCTCCCGAGGGACCAACCCCGAGTAAACCATTCGTAAATTAAGTTTACTTTTGTCATGACTCTAGCATAACGTCCCATAGCGCATAAACACTTAGAACTTAGAAATGCGTCACAACACTTTGTACAGAAATTACGACAAAAATTAACTTGTTACTGTGATTACAACGGATGATTGGTCGCATTAGGGACCATAGCCGGGCCCTAGATTAGAATCTTGTATAGTGAATAGTACGAATTGAGGCCTCTTTTGGAGTTGAGATTGCTGGTTTCTGAATATTCTTGTTTGGTATTCTTATTTTTCATTTTTATGTCATCAAAATTAATCATCCGAAAAGTAGAAACTACTGAAGCTGTTGCAGTGAGGAGGAGATACTTCTCCAATATTTCGCAGCAATACTATCACGAAGCTCACATTCTCAGCATGTACTTTTGACGAGCACTTTCTCTAGGAAAGATTTTTCGGTCGTCTTCAAATTAATCATTAAAAGAGAATATCGGGAACATGAGCTACCTAAGTGTAAGATCCCCAAAACGTACATAAAGAACAAAACGAAAAACAGAAGAATTCTGTAGCTGCCTAGTCCTGTTGTCAATTTTCCTTATGTTTTACATAAGCTGATAAGTATGGGTTGAACCAATCACGTGAAACAACTCTTGGGAGAAGGTATGCACTCAACATATTCTCTTATTAACAAAGTGACATGAGATTGTCGTGTCAATGAATGAATGAATGAAAATGTAAAGTACTCTACTTCTACAATAGCAAGTATTAGAAAGGAGCCGAATCAGAGAACAAATTAAGGTAGAACATTCAACGGATCCAACCATGGTCACCGGTCCAGTTCCTCAAGGAACCATGAGCCGGAGGTTCCTAAAATGTGGAACCAAGAACCAGACCGGATCTCATCAAAACTTGGAACCAAACCAATTTGATTCTCTAGTTCCCTGTTTTATCCTGAAATCATGCTCAACCCTAGCTAAAAGGAATTCATCTCCTCTCCCATAGCACCAATCCACTACTTAGCTTCTACTGAGATACCACCTCTCAATATGAAAACCGGTCCTCGGTCTCCTTTGCAATAGAAAAGGCATAAGCAACACTATCAGAACTAACACAATCCGCTTAATGGAAAATGTTTTCATTATCGACAACAATTTTTGTTTAAACATTTTGGTGAATGATGAAAATATATTGATGAATACAAGATTAATTTCTAGGATGGTATACTGAACTTATTGGTACAGTAATTAATTTGGTCTTTAGACCATTCATAATCTGTAATTCTTGATAAAGTTGTTATACAAGCTCTTATGAGATTGTTTATTTGGTCGACTGAGTTGAGAATACACCAGATTTGCGCATTTAAAATAGGTAATTGGAATGCATGGCCTTTTGTCCTGATTCATTGTGCTTGATTACTAGAGACAATGGAATTGTTCATGTAAAGGTTTTATGGGGAATATGTGGATCCGAACAGACAACATATGCAACTACCGGTGTTTTTCAGTTTTTTCGGCTATAAGACCAAATGTGTGTATGGTTTTATCATTAACTTCTTTCAGCAATAGTGAGTCTTTTTTAAAGCATTTCGTGCAGGATTTGATTATAGAGCAGAGCAAGGTATAGCGATGATGGAATAACTAACTTTTGGATATAAAAAGACAAAGACCTCGCTTTATAGAAAATAAGGCTAGAAGGTTTTATTCGTATCTTCTACGTTTAAGGGTCAATCTTAAATAATTATAGAATTCTAGTAGTTCAGTATAGGATTGTATAAAATAATACAATAATTCTAAGGTTAGAGTTATTATATATAAAAAGCGTACTAAATAAAGGAATGATGTATAAATGGAGATTAAATTGATTACAAATTCGAACATTAAGGAGTAAAGGGTAAAACGGTAAGAAGACTCCGCATTAAAATTAAACAATCAGTAAACCAACCGCAGGTGGGGAGACCTACCGATTGTGGGGTATGCGATATTTAAATTACTGTAATATAAATTGCAGTTAAGTAAAGATTAAGCTAATTAAAGAAAACCAACCATATAGGTGGTATGAGCTTGTATTGAAATTTCAGAAATTAAATTACACTGAATTGAAAGTTGCAGTATGAAAAGAAATTGAAAATACAAGTGTAACCTGAAATGTAATGAAAATCTTTGTAACCTCATATTACGAGTGAGATCTGTATTATAAAGATGTTATAGGGATAAAAGTGGATATATAACTTACTGAATGGGATTTCAGGTAAGACCAGGATATAAGATATGGAAAATTAAAACTCTCTAGTTCTTCCTCATAAGTGAAGAAGGGATTCTAGAGCATATGAAAGTGGAGTGGTGGAGTGGACAAAGCCCTTCTCGGATAAAAGGGGATCCTTTTAAAGACTTCTTTGGTGACTGTATAAAGGTTCACGGGTCCTTTACTGTAGTGAACAGTAAAAGTCAAAAATGCACAATGTTACAGTGATTATGGCAGACATAATGATGAAAAGTTGGAACATTTTTTGGCTCCGTTTTGACAATTCAAATTTTGGCAGAGATTCTAGCATCTAATTATGAAAGTAAGCAGACTCTGCATCTTTTCAAAATCTGAACAAAGATTCTTGAGGGTTTTCTTCATCTTCGTCTTCATCAGTCACATCTCCCCATTGAATACCTAGTATACCTAGTATGCTATAG
This sequence comes from Syzygium malaccense, assembly GCA_031216405.1. NCBI lineage: Eukaryota > Viridiplantae > Streptophyta > Magnoliopsida > Myrtales > Myrtaceae > Syzygium > Syzygium malaccense. The sequence goes on along the minus strand of CM062258.1, from coordinate 47,619,080 downwards.
CAGTCATCTTCATTTGAATTTCTGCTTTGATGGGAGTGAGTTGAGCCTGATTCTTCTAAATGACAAACAGCTTGTTTTAGCATATCTGCTAGTTGCTGGTTTGATATGCTAGTTTGGACAAAACAATTCTTTTATCATGAAGGAAAGGAGTGATAGCATCTGAGCAAGTAATTTGGCTGGATTTGGAGTAATTCTTTTGTCTAGCCATTCTCTGACTGCTTGCTCAGTGACTCTATCGAAAAATTTGAAACCGTCCCATCACTTAATCTTGAATTTTCTGATTAAGATGGGGATGCCTATCTCTATGACTTTTCTATAATCAAAATTCCAGCCCAATACCCATGATACTCCGAAATAATAGAAAAAGAGCATCAGCTCAGGAAATTTCGTCTCATATTGAAGGGGTGTAAACCGGCTAGCAAATATTTCATAACTAGGTTGAACTTTGGGGTGAAGTATTTCATCAAGGGGTCCAAAATGGTCCCACCATCTAATGAACCAGAATGGAACTTGTCGAATATCGAAATTTTCAAAGAAGAATAACCAAGTATGAGAGTTGTTGGCATTTTTTCTCCAAAATGTATTCCACCAAGCTTGTTGGTAATCGAAATAAGAATAAGAGATTTTGTATGGTAACGGTTCGGTTATCTTGGTATCAAATTTTATCAAAGTTATAGGGTCTGGTTTCCATTGGGAAGGGTGGATGACTCTATGGATTCTTGCTATGGAGTAATTTATGTAACCTTTATCAGAAAAATGTCTGAAAGTGACAGATTTGGTTTCTGTCAATATTTTTTCATAAAACTTTACTGTTTTGTAAGGGTCATGTGGAGTATAGTTAAACTTGTCAGAAAACATATTTTTTGCAAATATGTTGGGATCTTCATGGTAAAACCCATTTTCAACATTGCATATATTTTGAAATATTGTTTTGGCAAAAAATTCTGATTTTGGAGGGGTTGCCTTGGTTGGCTGAATAACCACCTCACTAGAAATTCTTTTTCCTACTACCTTTTGGTTGGAAGAAGACTCAGTCTTTACTATGGCTGTTGGTTGATTATTGAAGGCTACTTGGAGAAGTTTTAGGGTTTCTTCATAAGATATTTTAGAAATATCAAAGGGAGTGGATGGGGAGACAGGTTCTTCTTTAACCTGATTGGAAATTGTAGTATTCGAAGATGATTTGGAAGGTTGGACAGCTTGAAGCCAAGTCCTAACATTGGTTAGGCCACTCGATTGTTTCTCTAAGGTTTCAGCAATTTCTTTGCCTTTGTCTCGACGGGTAGGTTTGTTGGGGGGAGGCATTTTCCCTGTAAAATTCTCTTATAAGAAAATCTGGTAAAGAATTAGAAGCATCATTTATGAATTCAATATCAAAATCAAAAACAGATAAAATAGCTTGCCACCTAGCAAATATTTGTTTGGAAGCAATATTCTGGACATCTTTTTGTAAAACATCTTTGGCAGATTTACAATCAATTCTTAATAGAAACTTTTGGTTCAAAAGTTCTCCTTGAAATTTGGATATAGATCAAACAATAGCAAGAATTTCTTTCTTAATGATGGAGTAATTCTTTTGACAGTCATTCTAATGTTTGGAGACAAACTGAACAATTTGTTCTTTGTTGTCTTTCAACTGTTTGAGAATTCCTCCGTATCCAATTTCTGAAGCATCAGTCTCTACGATTTTGAAAGTAGAAGGATTAGCAATATGTAAGCAAGGAATATCTTTAATATTGTATTTGATTCTTTTTCACGATGTCGTTATGAATTTGGATCCAAGGTAGAGGATCTTTTTTGAGCCTTTAGTGGAGAGGTTGCAAATTATATTGATATGGAGGAAGAAGTCTATAATATAATTTAAACTTCCAAAAAATCTTTGTAGCTGGGTTTTGTCTCTGATTTCATCAGGACATTTGTTTGAAAATGCTATTGACCTTTCAATAGGTATGATAGTTCCTAAATGGATATAATGTCTTAGGAACGTGACCTTTGTTTTAAAAAGAGCTATTTTAGTAGGTGAAACTACTAAACCATTCTTTTTCACAATATTAATAAAATGATTGATGTGCTTAAAATGCTGTTCTATACTTGTGGAGACTATTAAAACATCATCTATATAAACTATAATATAATCAGAATATGGATTAAAAATATCGTTCATTATCCTTTGAAATTCAGATGGGGCATTTTTTAAATCAAAGGGCATAACGTTCCATTCATATTGCCCAAAAGGGACAGTGAATGCTATTTTGTATTTATCCTTTTCATTAATTTGGATTTGCTAGAATCCAGATTTCATGTCAAATTTGGAAAATACTTTAGCATTATGTAATCTATTTAATAAATCTTTTTTTATTGGGGATCGGATATTTTATCCATTTTAAAGCTGTATTTAAAGGTTTATAATTTATAACTAGTCTTGGTACTCTTCGTTCTAATTCAGCATTTTTGTTAACATAAAAGGCTGAACAACTCCAAGGCGACTGACTTTTCCTAATGAGCTTTTTTTCAAGAAGTTCTTGTATCTCTTTTGGCAGAAATTTAAGTGTAACGCCCTGAATTCGACCCACTTCCGGGATTAATAAAATAGATGATTATTCCTCATTTCGTTTTAGTGAGTCTCACCCGGAACTGATCATTCTCATGAAACTGACCGTTAGGGAATGGCTAACTAGGAAAACGGTGCGTGGACCCAAGAACTCGGCCGTGAATCGAGTCCGATTCCGAGAAACGACGAGGGAATATTTTGTGCCGTCAAGGGCCTGTCCAAGGGGAGTGACAGATTTGGTTCGACCGACGACGTATGATCGAATAGCGGGTGATTCCGCACGACCGAGAGTACGCGCGGCGAACGATCCCGAACTTATTCCGGACGACCGCGACCCCTGGGACTAGCGATAAATCTTCGTGTTCTCTGGGAAATCGGGACTGTCACGACTCGAGTAGCCCTAGGTCGATACGCGTAACCCCTAAACAGCCGCCCGTTAGTGAGAGACGCTAAAACTGCAAATTGAGTTAAATCGATCGTGGAAATTAGTCCGGACTTCGGTGTCGATTTTCATGGGCGTACGCGACTATTTTGCGAGGACGACGTCATTTTTAGGTGGCCACGTATATTTGGGATCCATAGAGTCAAAATTGAAAATTTGACCCGGGACCGGAAAATTACCGTTTTGCCCTTGTACCCCTAAGATGGAATTCCGAATTTTGGACTTTATTGGACATTATTTTGGGGTTTTATATTGATTTGTCTCAGCCCAATAATTCATTTTGTTGAGGACAAGAATGCCCCTCCACTAGTTGAGCTTGATTGAATCTCAATCCTTTGATTAGGGATAGTTTGGGCATTATGAGAAGTAGCTCACCAACCCCACTCACCCATTGCCTATATACTCTCTAGTCTCTCTCTCTCTCCTCTCATTCTCTCCCCCCGCCAGCCGGCCATCCCCTTCCCCACACCAACTTCCTCCCCCTCCCTTCTTCTCTTTGTCTTGGCCGCGAGAAGCCCTTCGCCGGAGGAGCTCCGCTGCTGCCGGGGCTGTTTTGCCACCACCGCCGCCTCGCCTAGCACCATCCAGCCGTCCCACTCCTCTCCCTCTCCCTCCCGTCCACCGCGACCAGCCGCCCCTCCGCCTAGGCCCGCCGTTGCCCTCAAGCCGCCGTCGCACACGCGCGCCGGGAAGTCGACGTCGCCGCCGCTGTTCCGCCGCTGCCCAGCCTCCCTCGTCGCATGTCCAGCCCCATTTCAAGCTTTGGACATCGAGTGAGTTTGACCCTAAACCCTAATTAGGATGATTTGCATTTCTAGATGGGTTTTAGGGGTTAATTAGGGTAATTTGGGGGTTAAATTGCGGAGGTGATTAGGGGCTGTTATTGTGGTTGATTCGGTGAATTAGTGTGATGAATTAATAGAGGTTTAGTGGCCCGAGAGGCATGTACATTGGCTGGACAGATTTGGATCGGAATAGCCCAAGTTCAGGAAAGTTCGGATTTGAAATGCGGGCTTAAGTGCGTGTCTTATTTAGCTTTGTGGTGGCTGATTAGAATGGCGCTTTGGAGAGTCTAATGGTATATTTTGAAGATAATTAATGGCCTAGAATTAGTGGACTAGTGGCTGTCCATGGCCGGATCGTATTGGGCGAGGCGCGATTGATTTGAGGTTTAGTGGTGTAATTGGCGGAATTGTTGGATAGATCGAGTTAGTGATTAAATTGTCCTCGATCGGAAGTGATTCGGCAATGTCGTGACATGTTTAGTGTGGCTAAGAACAGAGTAGCTTGGCGGGCCTCAATTGCGCGGATTTATGTTGAGCTATTTGTGTGACTTATATGAGCGAATTGTGTACCGTGCATGAGTGCTTGAATTGATTCCATGGTTGTGCTAATATGTGGTTGGGTATATTAGAAATGTGGATGGTACATATTGCGTAACGAATTGAACAAGTGGTGGAGTGATATTAAATGCTCTTCGTGAAATGCGTGATTGCCCAAGTGTGAGGGTATAGCCATGAATATGCATCGCGAGCATTGGCACGGCATGTGCATTTACAAGTATGCTCGAGTGACATGTGCATTGTGATCACCTAAAATGCCCTAACGCGTTTAACGCGGGGTTCAGATAAAAATTGATGCTTGTGAATGTGTGATCACAATAAACCCTGATGCGTTTTACGCGGGCTAGTGAACCCGTCTTGAGGCGTGTTACGCGGGACGATGCCCGGTTTACCGGAAGATGACTAACCTAAGGCGTTTTACGCAGGTAATGTGTCATGAGCCTGATGCGTTTTACGCGGGCCAGAGATCGATCTCGAAGTGATGGACCTGATGCGTTTAACGCGGGTCGGAGGAGAAATTGATAAATGGCAAGAGTGCAAGTATGCAAGTGTGCGATAATGCATTGATGAGGCATGAGCATGAGTGCGAACACGTGCATATGCATGACATGCGTCGGGACTAAGTAATATGCGTACATGTGCCGTGATTGAATTATGTGGTATTATTGTGATTATATATGTAAAATGCCTAACCTGCAGGGTCAAGTAAATTTAGATTTAGGCCCGAGGGCTTGAGTCAGTTTATGTTTGATTTATGTGTTGTTTAGTACTCGTCAGGAGGTGCACGTTAGCCTAGTTTAGGTTTAGGGAATTGCTCACTGAGATTATTCTCATCGTTGTATAAAACCAACTTTTCAGACCCCCAGCCTTGAGATGCCTTCAGTTCCAGTGCGTTTTGGGATTCCGCATCACGTAGAGCGGACGCGGACGATACACCCCGTAGGGAACGGGGAGTCTTATATTAGATACTATACTCAAGTTTGGGTAGACGTGGGCGAGTCACATTATCAGACCCACGAGTACGTGGCTTGGTGTTTCAGGGACGATCTCGGAGAGTATGGTCCTCTCCGGACTTTTGATGTCCCGTTTACCGGGTTGGGCACCCGGTACCCGAGATGCCCTGATGGCGAGGTGACTGACCCTGGCTCTTCAGCCGAGGAGAGTGCGAGCTCCGACGGTGTACCAGTAGAGTACGAGGTAGACGAGTTCGAGCCGATGGACATAGAGCCAGATGACGAGGATGCTGTTCCGGAGTCGATGGAGCCGGACGATGAGGAGTTAGAGCTGATCGAGGAGGACCTTGTGTCAGAGGCCGAGCCTGAGGATATGGTCCCGGAGGAGGAGGCTGTGGAGGCTGAGTCTGAGACGGACTCATCAGGGTCCGAGGAGGAGATGCCTGACAGCTCTTCGTCCTCGGAGTCTTCTAATTCCGACCCAAACTGGGCACCGTAGGAGTTAGCGTTCGCCTTAGATTGGTAGGGCTAGTACCTTTTTGACCAGTGCCCTGCCTTTAGTAGTAGACTGACCCCGAGCCACTTACCCCATTTTTGTCAGTAGTGGCCTTTGACCCGTTTTTGGTTTTTGACGATCGGGCTGTACATGGATATTGTATATTGTTCCCAGTAGTAGTGCAAGTGTTTATTTTGTAAACATTGTTATTTGTTTTTGTGGCTATCCTTGGTTATGTGTCTTAATATTGTACGGGTGGTTTTTCAATACTTCCGCATGTGCTTTAAATCTTTGTGTTGGGCGTTGGGTCCGCGACGCATCCTGGGACGTCGCACTCGAATCGACCTTTGCGAGGGATGTGGCACGCCGTAGAGTGCGGGGCGTGACATTAAGACTTCGTGATTCATTTGGGTTGGTTTGGCCTTAGTAGGAATGTTTTTCTCAGAAAATTCTGGTTCATAAGGTAGATTAACTATGTGACATTTTCTTGACCAAAAAGCATTAGGAGTAGTTGAGCATATTGAATTTTCTATATGAGTTTTAAGATTAGCAATCTTTTCTTGAAGTTTTGTTTCAGAAATATGTTGTTCAATCTTTTTATGTTCGAGATCTTCTTTCAAATATTGAAGATGGGTTTCTTTGTCTTGAATGATACAATTTATTTCTGCGATGGATTGTTCTTGAAGGATATTCAAATTTCTAGTATGGGGTTTCGATATAAATTCAAAACATATTTTATTTTTTAAAGCTTTAGTTTCAAGACCTTTATTAGTAACTTTAAAAGGTTGTATTAATCCTATAAAAGGCGTTCCTAGAATAATATTTTGTTTGATATCCTTAACTACAAGAAAATGGTTGTTATAAGAAATTCCATGTTTTATGATCTCTGCCTCTGGAATCTTATAACTAATATTTAGTCTATTTCCTGATGCTGATTTGAGAGATTGTTTTGTCTTCTCAAAATATTTTGTAGGTATAAGACCTTCTTTAATGCAGTTAAGATCTGCTCCTATGTCAAAAACCGCTGTTGTTTTCAAGATGAATTCATTATTAATTTTTATAGTAATATTAATTATCCATTTTCTGGATGTTATTTCAGAAAGCATCAAAAGAAATTTGGGTCAGAAAGACTGGTTTCAGGATCTTCTTCATTTTCTTCAACCTTTTCTTTTATAAAATTAGATTTGACTTCCAAAATCTCTTTTTGCATTTTTTCTTGGGCAATTTTGGGATTCTGAATTTCTTGTTTTTGCTTATTTATTTCTTGGTTAAGATCATTTATAGAAATAAGCTTAGAAACTATCTTATTTCCCTTATTAAGGATAGTAGAAATGTTATAAGGAACATCAGAATAGGAAATAGGTTTTTGAGGCTGGAGACTATTTAAATATTTTATTTTGGTCTCGAGATCAGTAATTTGATCAATGGTGTTTGCAAAAGGATTTCTTCTTCTTTTGTTAAAACATTGATTTCAAAAGTTGTTTCTTCATTATCAGAAGAGGAAGTGGTTTCAATATCATTTACTTGAAGACCATCAATGGATTCATCAGAAGAACTACTATCAGTTTCAATCATAATTTAACTAAATTGATTCAAAGTTTCTTCATTTAAATCTAATTCATTTACTTTTTTGCTGATTTTGCAATATCTACAAGTGTGACCTTTTTTCTCGCAATTATAGCATGTTATAGTTTTGAATGATTTTTTCGGGGATTTAGTTTTTTCTTTTTCTTTGAAAATTTTTTATTGAATTTTCTCTTAGTTTTTTGTTCAGGTGTACAATCTCTTGAGCATATGGATTTAGACCTTTTGGAGTTTTCTTCAATTTTAAAAGAGGAATCATACTGAGCACAAAAATCTCATAATCCTTTATTAGAATTTTGTTATTCTTGCTTGAGTTGTTTCTGAAACCTTATATTAGTACATAATTGTGTTCCAATTTTATAAACATAAGAGGTTAGTTCTCCATAAGAAAGAAGGTCATGTCACGCCCTGAACCCCATCAAGCTCACGACATCCTTCTTTGGTCGAATTAGTGCGACGTCCCAGGAAACGTCGTCGACCCAAAACGAATCCATCAGAGTTTAATCACGGCGGAAACACCAAACACCCAAACAATAATTTACCTGGGGTGCTAGGGAGAATAAATTGCCAAACTACCAAATCATATACTATACCTCGATTTAAACACAATATCCATTTACAACATAAACTTATGCCACAACCGCAAATTTCCAAATCACAAAGCAAAATATACACATTGAACTACTAAACTGCAAACCACCGATATCACAAAAGATTAGTAGCCTGGGTAACGCTACACCAAAATGGGACACTTCCAGACTCTTCCTCAACTCCAAAACTAATCCCTACGCCCTTTAGATGGCGTCCGCTCTGACTCACTCTCTTAGGAATCCTCATCCGAATCCTCATCAGGCACAGCTTCATCCGACGACTCCAAATTGGCCTCAATCTCGACCGGGAATTCTACCACATTATGATAAATATGCATAACAATCCCAAGTACGCTGCAGCGGCGGCGGCAGAAGGTTCATGGCTCGAGCAGGTGATATGAAATGTTTTGGTTGAAACAACCATGAGACACTTCTCAATAAGTTCACAATCTAAACCTTACATAGGCTACCACGTATTCCAGACAAGTCCAGACACCGAAACAAGCAACACACAGACAACGTCCACACAATTGTACTCACCTGATTCTCAATACACGCAACTTACACTTTAGTCTTATAATAGCACTATTCCACTCACATGCATGTTCTAATGACATTTCATGCATTTGTTTCCGTTTCATCACATCTTTTTCCACAACTCTCACCAGTGACCCGCGTTACAGTACACGCCTCAGGTCCACTGCGACCAACTCATCACAACACTCCAGGGCCCGCGTTACAGTACACGCCTCAGGCCATGTCTCTTGCCCGCGTTACCGTACATGCCTCAAGCTCAACATCTACCAACTACGGCATAAACAACCGTCTCATTTTCACAACACTCCTTAACTCGCGTTACCGTACACGCCTCAGGATGGCACAATTCCCACAATCGCACATGCCATACCACATTCACTCTCTTATTCATGCACATGCTCAACAATCATTTGCCACATTTAATTGGCCAATCACACGTGACCCGTGCACGCATCAATTCACACACAATTCATGCTCACTAAGCATTTGACATGGCCAATTTAACAACTAATTCAGTCCGGCCCACGCGTGCACATAATCAAGCACATTTCAATCCATCAAATCACGGTTCAATAAACACACAAGGCCACTCATGGGCCCACAAACACAGCCACGTTCATAGGCATAATTTCGACATTTCCAAGCATATTAAACACCACAATCCAGCCATACTACCACACACCAAACCGACACCATTTGTCCTTAAATCGAGCCCTAAGCTCACCAATTCCATCCCACAACATCCGACACTCTATTCAGTCTCACTCCAGCCTCGAAACATCCTCATTTCATCCTCAAATCAACTCATATAACACACATTCAAGCCTAAATTCTGGTCACGAGGCAGCAACTATTCAACCCTGACACCCCCACCATTCCGCTCATAAAAACAAACATCCAAAGAATCGGGGTAAAATTGGGCAGTTTACACAGTGACCGAAATCCCATCAAAATAAATAGTAAACGAACTCCAAAAATTCTAAATTTTGGATATATCGTAAAAAATATCTTGATAAAAATTTCTTATGAAGAACATGAAATCCGGTTCAATCTGCAACCATGCCTTTTTGTCCCTCGAAGTCAGACCAAAATCAGTTCGCTCTAACAGACCGTTTTGTCCTCAAAATATATTTCTTTCAATACTCAAATCACCTTGAAAAGCCTTGAAATTTTTATATGTCATAGAAAATAAAGTCGCCAACAAATTTTGTGAGGAAGTTTGTTGAAAATAGATCTGGACAATTTTATAAAAATTCGGTAAGACACAAAGGTCGGGATGAACAGTGTTCCGGCAGTTCCAATACGGTCTGAAAATGGGTTTTCGTGCTACCCAAATGGCCTCCAAAAATTCCAAATTTAAAATATGATATACTTCAAGATGTTGGGAGCAACTTTCATGCAGAAAACTTCATCAAATTCGGCCCACAAAATTCTCTACAAAAATAGCAAACCGGACGGGTACAGTAACCGTGAATCCGAGATTCACACCGAACTTCAAAAATTCAAGTTCTAGCTCTAACCCAACTCATAAATCAGCCTTAACTAGCCCCTAAATTGGTCTCTAGATTACCATAATCCAACACACTTCTCAGCCATGATCAGTCCACAATTCTAGCACTTAATCCCATCACAATCAGCCCCTAATCCAACTCTGAAAAGCCCCTAAAACTACACTAAACCGTGTCTAAACGAGTCCGATAATACTCGATGTCCTAGGCAAGGGTTAGATTGCGACTTACCCGACTCTAGACTCACGCGGCTAGAGTGAAACGGGTGCGATTGGCGCGGCGGCGCGGCTCGGCGGTGGCAACGACAAACGGCGGTGGCGATCTGGTCGGGCGGTGACCGACGTGCGGCTGCTCGGCGAGGGGAGGGAGCTGGTTCGGTGGGTGAGGGAGAGGGAGAGAGATGCCGTGAGATGAGAGAGAGAGGAAATGAGGAGAGAGAGAGAGAGAGAGAGAGAGAGAGAGAGAGAGAGAGAGGTCTTGGCTTAAAAACCAAGTTTTGACCAACTTTTTGCCAAATGACCAAAATGCCCTTCTCTCTACTTTTCATCCGATGGCCCAGATTCGATCTTATCTTAAAACTGACAGCCCAGATCGAATCTCATCCAAAATATCCAAGGGTAATCTTGACATTTCTAAAAAAGTCCAAGGGCAAAAGTGCCTTTTCCAAATTTTGGGGCAAAATTACTAAAATGCCCTTGCTCCATAAAACTAGCCCTTTAGAAATTCTTAAGGGTAAAATGGTCACTTTCCTCATTTCTCATCGAAATCGAACTTTTTTCTGAAGGAATCGAGACAATCCAAAATTACACGTTCCAACCGCAACGTCGTCCTAACGTCCCGTTGTGACTTCCTAATTTTCCGATGTCCAATTTGGCCTCAATTAAATAATTAAATTTTATTAAACGCAACTCGAGCATTTCTCAAACTAACGGGTGGCTCGTTGGGGAAATTCGCATATTCGACCCGTGACTGATAATAAATCGAATCACGTGCAAGTTCGTTCGGTTCGTGACGATTTCGGTTGTCATTTAAATCGCGATGATCAATCACTAGATCCGAGGGGCACGATTGTTTGGTATAAGTTCAGGACTGTTCGTCAATTCATTTCGTGGTCCAGCGGAGTCACCCGCGATCCACTACTATGACAGTGGCGAACTGACCCCTAGTTATCATCAGATCGGCCAACAGTGGCTCCAAATATCACCTCAGCAATTTGATGGTCGAAAATCAATTCACGATCGAATTTTCTCTTCGTCGCACGTATTTAAATCCCCCATTAGCCTTTCCCTAATGGTTAGTATCCCAGGAATGATCAATTCCGGGCGAGAACTAACTACGAGTACATTCATAAAATCCAGTATTTCATAAATCCCAAATGGACCAGTTTTCAGGATGTCACAGGTCATATGGAATATGTTTTCCATAATCTTCTCTTATCTTGTTGCAAACTTGTTCTCCTTTGAGTTTTGGTAATCCAGTTAGAAATTTTTCTTTCCAGAATGGCTGGTTACAGTCAGTTCTTTGGAAAACTCTTTGTAGAAATATTTCTTTATATTCTCTAAATTCTCCTAAAGATCTACATTTCATTTGACAAAAGATCTTGATTCTTATCTCGAATGTGAGATCGATCTCCCATAAAATTTTGGGATATAGAAAATATAAGAGTATTAACAGCATCTTGGATGGGTTGATCTTGTTCATCAACAATTCTTTGGCCATAATCATCTAACTTATAAGCATTGGGAATTTGACTTCTTTGTTCATCAGTTAGATAATTATCCTGCCATCCTTTCAGTTATCCTGTAACTCCTGCTATTAAAAGATATATTACAGAATGGTCGGTAGTATTTGGAATGGTTTTATACGTGTTAGCTAGCATGATCATTTGGGTAAGTACATTTATAAGATTTTGTTCATAAAAATCATCTATATTACACTCATATATTGCATCAGCAGAATATTTGTTTTGTAATTTTGAAGAAGATTCTTCCATAATTATATCAAGGAGTGTTGCTCTAGAAAAATACAATTTTTGGGGATCTTTCCATGTGATTCTATTTATCTCAGGAACAGATTCCGTATCAAATTTATCTAAAACACTAATTTGATTAAGAGTATCCTTAACAAAATTTCCTATCCTAGGAGTATCTATTGTTATTGGAGATTCTTCCTTAAGAACTGTCTTTCCTTGAAGAATTCTTTTTCTTTCTTCTAAGGCCTTAGCGAATTCTGTACTGGGATTTTTGGGAAGTTCAAAATTTTTAAAGAGAGGTGTTTTCAAATTTTTTGAGTATTGTTTTCCTATGATATAGAGATATTGATTAGAATAATTATTCTGTTCAATAATCTTTTTTATACCTATGCCTTCCATTTTTGAATATGTTTTAAAAGGAGAAGCAACGATTTCTGTTTCTCTATACTGCAATTTTATTTTTCTAAAGGGGGATGATTAGATTCAATGATTTGGCCATTATCTAACTTCCACTTATAAAATTGATCTAAGACGCATATTTGTTTTTCTTGTAAAAATTCTTCCTCGAACCAGTCAAAAAAGAATAATTGAGTCTCTTTGTCATTCATATATTTATAATAAGCTTCTTTAATTTGTCTGATCTGGTCTCTAAAATTTGAAAAGAACCATTCTCCAATTTTTTTTTATTTTTGGAAGAATTAAATTCTTGATTTAGTAAAACCTTGTTTGGTTCAAAATCTTTTTCTAAGATATTGGTTTCAGGATCTTCCATCTCAGAAGGTGTGGGTTCAGAATAGTCTGGACTTTGTTGGTAAACTGGTCTAGATATTCCTAACCTATTATTTATGCCACTAATATTGGTAAGAGTAGGAGCACTTGGTTGTCCTACTTCTGGAGTAATTATAGGAGGTAAATCTGGATTTAAATCTAACGATCTCTCGGAGGAGCTGGAATGCCATGAAGGAATGGATTGAATATCACAAGATTTTCTGGGAATATCAACATATCTCCTAGAGAATTGTATTGTTACTCTTTTTTCAGGATGTTGAATAATATTTGTAGGATCAGAATTATGAATACTTTGTTGAGGAGTTTGGTTTTCTAATTCCCATTGTTCAGGAAGAGTTATTTGATTCCACATAATTGTTTTAGGAATGGTGCTATTGGCTTTTGAAATATATGTTTGTAATAAAAGTGTTTCTCTATTGGAGTAAAGTTTTAAAGCTTTGCTACCAAAAGCAGAATTCATTACTTTGTAATAAACTCTGTAAACAAGTGCTATAGGAATTGATCCTTTAGCTATCAAATAATTATGAGTTTTTATTTGAAGAGTTAGAGATTTCAAAATATTTCTATCTTTTAGGGAAACAGTGAATCCTAGATGGCTATCAAAATGGATTGGGCCACTACAGAGACTGGTTTCTACAGCTCCAAGAATGAATTCGTCATATTTTAAAAGTCTTGCATCTCTTAAAATAAGGAGTAAAGAAGTGTCTAAAGCTTCTTTAATGAGAGGTTTGGCTCCTACTTGGACTAAACCTGTATGAATATATTTCCACTTCTAGGCATGTTTTCTCATAGAATCTTTATTCAAAAGTTGTATTTAAGCAAAAGAATTAGAAAGTGGGACATCCCTTTCTTCAGTTACTATTACATAATCATTTTTTCCAAAAGTTTTAAAATTAGAATGTTCATAGATCAGATTAAATTTTACCTTTGGAATGATCTAGTTTTCAATGGACTTATTAAAATCTTCTATACTAATTTCTTCTCTATTTATTGGTCCTTGATATGAGGATAATTGCAATATGGAATTAGAAGAAGACACGGATCTTCTTAATAAGTTCATTCTGCAAAAGACTACTTTCTTCTTTCATATAGATCTCATATGATGCTAACCAACGGTCTCACTACCTCACTAGATTTTACTGTCGGGACCACATCAAATGCAAAGATCCACAGAAAGATCTCCACGAAGGAAATCGTCTTAACTGCTGAATGAAATTATAAAGAGTATCTATATTTGCCCCTTGGCTGTGATAAATATTGAATTAGAAAGAGTATATATATATTGAATTACTAATAAAAGAAGACCAAGACTTCTTGGTCTTTTTATATTAGTTTTGCACCTAACTGCACGTGCGAAATTGCAGGGGGATTACATTTCAGCGATTCCCATCACCATGTCACCTTGCTAAAAATGTGAATTTGAGCAAAGACTTGGAATGCATTCGCTGACGTTTAATGGTTAAATATGTGCCCGTTGCATCGTATGACAGGACCTCTTCTAATGGGTTCTATATACTTAAGAGCTTTTGTCTACTTAATAAGAAAAGAGACGACGAAGACTTATGGAGTGCCACTACCAGCCCATATATCTCTTAAAGAAACACAGTGTGAATGTCAAGAAACTAGTCAATACTAGATAGCTGTTGACAAGGGGTCGCTTTCACTTCTGTTTCTCATCATCAAATGTGCCATCAATTAAATAAGTGTGAAGAGAGGTGTGCTTCATGCATTTGAAGTCCGAACTGCTGTTGACAGACTGATCCAAACTATAAAGAATTCTTGAATCGATTAGTTGGGCTGTCTCTTTTTCGTGTTTACTCCGAGTCATTGTTTAGCATTATCTGCATTCTCCAAAAACAGTAATCAATTTAGTGCGGAACTGCATCAGACTAATATGTCTTAGTCGTTTTTTATCTGCTTCACCAAACTTCACACGGGATTGCACAAGGAAAATACAAGATTCGCTCATTATCTGATGTGGCCGGAAAGTTCAGAACAGTAGTGTTGACACCTAAATTTTGGCACATCTTTTAGTGGTTAATTGCATAGAAAATTAGGGATTAAATTTTAACCCCTAAACAAAAATATCAAAATCGCATAACATATAGTTTAAATTCATTTTAGATTAATTGCATTTTGCATCGGACTGACGGTGACGAACGAGCTTAAATTTCATTGAATGGGACTCGACTCGCTTGAAATGCAAGGGCCGGGAATTACAAGTCAAACGGGCTCGGTCGTTTTAATCATTAATTAATTCAGCCCATTATCATTAATTAATTCAGCCCATTTAAATTAAAGCCCAAGCCTAAGCCCATTAGGACTAGAAAGCCCATCTAATTGACCTAGATTAGGGTTATATATACTTCATTAGGTCAGAATTTTAGAGGGGGACACACAATTTTCAGATCAGAAAATTTTTAGAGTGTGAGAGTGAGAAAGAGAGAGAGGAGGAAGACATCGCGCGACGTGCCCGCTGCCGCGCCCGCTGCCGCGCCCGCTCCCGCGCCCGCTGCCGCGCCCGCTCCCGCGCCCGCTGCCGCGCCCGCGCCCGCTGCCGCGCCCGCGCCCGCGCCCGCGCCCGCTGCCGCGCCCGCGCCCGCGCCCGCTCCCGCGCCCGCTCCCGCGCCCGCGCCCGCGCCCGCTCCCGCGCCCGCTGCCGAGCGCTGCTGCCTCCCGCGCCCGTCGTCGCTGCCTTGCTGTTCCGTCGCCGTTGCCCCGCCGTCATCCCGACACCGCGCCGCCGGTCCACCGCTCGCCGTTCATCCCGATCCGCAAGTTCGAATTTGGGAATTATCTGCAAATTAGGTAATTAGATATTATCTGATATTTTTCAGAATATTTAATTTACTAATTTGTGTTTTTGAATATTGCGTGAATATCGTGTAGAATATTAGATATGTTGGGATAATTATCTGATATCTGCAATATTTTTAAAATATTCAAAATTAGGAAACTTTCCTAATTTAGCAACGTATCTGGACGACTATCCTACCTTATCCCTAAGGTACGATACGCGACGATATGGAAAATCATTATCCTATCCATAATCACTTAGGTACGATAATGATTTTTATCTGCTTTCCAAATTTGAATGATCGACTTTCCGTTAATATCTATAACCCTATAGATATGACCGATAGTTCGATTCTTGTGCCTAATCTGAATTTGAAACGAATCTTGTGGATTGCGTGGCTATTTTAAATGTGGATGCTATCTTTGTTTAGATTATTTTTCCTTTTCAAATAAAAAAGAAAATTCAAAAAAATATCAGTTAGGATTTGAATTTGAGTTTTGCATGTTTAAGAATCCTAAATATATCTAGACGATAGAGTAATTATTTAATTTAAATTAGGACTTGAGATAATCTATTCCCTAGTTTAAATTAAGTAATTGTCTAATCTTAATAGATTATTTAGGTTATTTTTTTATTTCGAATTTTCATGAAAATCCCAAAAAAGAATGAATTGTTTTATGGTAGATTAGGATAGATTGCATTCTTAATTTAAGTAATTTATTATTTCGAATTTTAACAAAAATCCCAAAAGAGGTCGTGTTAGGATATGTTAAGTCATCATAGGTTGCACGTTAATTTAGGCATATTTTTATTTCGAATTTCATTAGAAAATACCAAAAATAAATCATTTGCCCGTCATCAGAATTAGGTCACGTCGTCGCATGACATATAGTTTGCATGCTAGGTTGCATTACTTGCATGTCATTTTTGCACGTCATTGCATGTAGACTAGGCTTCATTTAAATAAGCGAAAAGCCAAAAATTGAGTGAATTCCTTGTTAATTAGAAATCATATTAGGTTGTTGATGTGATTTTCTAGCTAACCATGCAGATGCTTACGTTGCTTCGAGGTAAGTAATTCTCCCAATCTTGCAATTTATTTAATGTTTTGATTATTGGGTGTTACTTTGGTGGTTTGCGCACCCGCATGAACACCTCACATGTTAGTGACTAAATTAAAATGGATCCAAATTGCTTGCCAAAACATTTTTTTTGAAAAGAAAAGGTACCGAAAGGGCGTTAGACTAGATCTAGCGTAATCAAATCCCCGGGCTTAGAATCTCTGGTTCGTAGAAATAAAACATACCTCCCTATGTTTTATTTAGGTTTCTAATCGACCTACCGCAAATAGATTAGTGGCGACTCCGAGCATGAAAACATTTGCATGTTAAAAACTTAAACCCTAAGTTGCGAATTGGTAGGGCTTGGGAGGGCCCGAGTTAGGTTTAGTCCTAATAATCCATTAGCCTGAGAAGGAAAATTTTAGGTCGCGACAAGTAGAAAGAGATTTCACTCCTAGTTTAATTGACCTTGCTAATCTTGGGAGATTTTTTTCACCTGATTGCATAGTTTGGATTTTGCATCAACTATTGTTACGACTAATGCGGATGGGTGAACAAACAATTCGATTCGAGTAAGAAATAAATAGTAGAACTTACACCCGAACACGGAAAATTCACATGATTCGGTAGTGTGTCTACCTAAAGAGGAGAGATCGACGAGATGGCTCCACTATAATCGGCAAATAGAGATTCACAATGGCTTATTCATACTAATCAAGTTCACCCGAATCCATAAGAATCAATTGCAAGAAAGGATCTTTCTCACTCTCCTCTCAAAAGCTCTCTAGCTTTCTTACAAAATAGGTATTAAAATAATAAACAAAAGATAAAGTTTGAAACGTGTTTGGATCTGGTCCGCGTCGGGGGTTAGGTGTCTGACCAAGATAGGCCCGGACATCCAGGCACTATGTCAGAAAACAATTTCGTCCACTTCTAGGCATGGTGCCCGCCTAGTTGCCTAACTTATCCGGACACCAGGCGGGCGTCTTCTCGCGTTCTCCGGTTCTGTCCCTGTTTCCGGGTGCCCCGAAAACAGATTCATATCGACTTCGAATCAAACAGATTAATTTTGAGACGTAATCAACAACTATGATTTGTTATAAATGAAGGCGTCTTCCCTCCCTCGCCTCCTTTCTGTAACTAAAAGTTGATGAAGACTGAACTTCGACGAAAATTTTCACACAAGGGAACTAAAACTAGTGACTGACTTTTAACTCTTTTCAAGCGACATTCACTTGCTTAACGCTTGCATGAAACTATACATGTCCATCAATCATGAGTTTGAACTTTTTGCATATAACTACATGATCACACAAAAACGACTACAACCTTGCTATAGCTAAATACTTAGATGAACTATCGCAGAATAAGCTTAGCTATGGCGTGGCCTTGCGTCATCTGGAAGTGATCGGTTAAGCCAAAGTGAGCCATCATGAGCCAGACATGAGTGATGAGCTCTCCTCCTCGCCTGAGCTGCCGAGCATGACAATCTCCTCTGCACTGCCTTGCTGCGCAAAATAGCATTTCCAGCCAAACCTTGGAAATCATCTCCCACTTTTGAGAGATATCATACTTCTCGTTCAACCCCAAGGCCAGTCTGCACCCATCGAATAAGACGGACTTGCTCCTGCCTCCTTTGACTTTGGCGGGTGGTACTTCGGTATTCACTTCAAGCAACATCCTGCAGGCTTTTTGGCAAGCTTCATTTTCAACTGATGTTTCTAGGTTTCTCCTGAACAAGTGCGAAATCTTGTTGCAGGTATCTCCGCAGCAGGGGCAATGCCCACGTTTTTTAGGTGACAAGAGCAGCTTTTCTTTGAAAAACTTGGCAGTCTCTGCGAAAGTATCGCGAAGCCGGATCTGGCCTATCCCACTGGGCAACATGAAAGGATACATGACGAGGAGATAAAACATGTAACGAGACAGCTGCCTGCTGTGCAAGAAACCTTGGCAGCTTTCTTCGTCTAGGCCATCCGAGTAGTAGCACAGTTCTGTTGCGACATGCCAAATTAAGACGCACTCGTCAAACTCTAACTCTGTACTCCAAGTCAGCCCACGATCGCCGTAATCTGTAAGCATGAGAGTGCAAAGGTGCTTGTGATCGTGGTTTTGCTGGTTGTTCCTGCGGAATTTGTCCTGGAGATGTCCACGAATAAAACCCTTCATGGAATCTGGCAGTTCTTCATAATCTGTGTAATGGTACTTCTCTAGCTTCTGATGGATATGGATCAGCTTCAGGAACTTGTGGCAGGGTAGGATTTTCTCCTGGAGGCAGAAATTTAGAAGGCTGAATTGACCCATTGAATTCGACCATCTGGGCTGTTTAAACAATTGGAGAGGCTTAACAACCTGTAAGATCGAACTATCACATTTGCTTAGCCAAACATCGGTCCAATCTGAGGAAACTAGCAACAATATGGAATACAACTCTAGGAGAATGACAAGAACAAGCAAGATGAAAGTCAGGGCGAGGTCGATGCTGGGGTAGTGACGCCTTTTACCAAAAGAGAAGTTTGCCGATACGAAGCATGCCAATACGAAGCATGTTATCGACAAAGTGATGATGCGGCGATATGAGGCCCATCGAGTATATAACACCATGGCCTTTGTGTGAAGCAAATCGTACATGAATCCGAGCTCAATCTCCAGTATCTCAAAAGCACTTTTCCATGACCTATCCTTGAACACCGATAAACTTGCATCTTTATCGTCATAGCTGAGAATGAGATCCACAAATAGGCGCTTGAATATCTTAAGCAAGCGATGGGCTTGAACCAACTCTTCATTGACACCAGGTCGGCTTTCGTTGGCCGAGAGATCCTCAGGCACCTGAACCTCAACTATTTCATCGGCTGTCACAAGGAAACCTTCAGCCTGCTTCAGAGTATATTCCTCCATGAAACGCGGGTAATTAGGGCTAGGATCAGGGGGATCGAGCATGGATTCTTTAAGTTTATCGCTACTTGCTAGCCAAAGGACCCATACCCTCTCCCCGAACTTGATTAGACCAGCCACGCTCATCAGGAAGGCTAAACCGGACAGATACGAAAGTGCCCATGCCATGAAGTAGATGTATATCGTCACTGCGGTTTGGACTATTAGTCCCAGCAGGTGCCTCAGCCACAGTTCATTGTCTTCCATGGAATAAGCCGTGATCGTGTCTGGCCCGCCCAAGAGCAAGAGAAGAGCTGGAGCCCAGAAACCGATGAGCCTGCTGTTCGCATCCAGGGAACTGGATTCTTTAGTGAAATCACCAAGCTTGCTTGAGAGTATGCCCAGCGCGACGCCGGCTATTGAGTCTGCTGATATATAGGCGCACCAGACGGCTATCCTGATGGAAAGTTTACGAGTGAACTTGCGGCGACCTCCTAGGATGATGAGTAATACTTGCAGGGAAAGGCTCAATAGGACCATCAGCCTAAGGTCCCAGTCATTCCAGAAGTTCCTGAGTTTGGAAACTATTTGATCCATCCGTCTTCGTCTGAAAGTTTAAGATCAGCGTAACAACATGGGCAATGAGCGCGTGTGCTTGGAGAGTAAGGTTGGAAGCAAATTGGCATAAGTTGAACCAAGGCTAGAGAAGCTCTAGTGACTTTTATCTTGGTCGACGTTCAATTAAAGATTTATTCTTTGACTTGGTGGGTAATCTCAAGTCGTGCTAGGCAAGTTGTGATATTCTAACGACGGAGTTATAGAATAACATAAACTTAATTTCCCACTTCTCAAGAAACTCACGCGTTCTTTTTTTTTTTTAAATAAGGAAATAAAAGAAGTGAAGAATAATATCTACTCGTAGCTCTTCATATGTACAAGGGGCGTCGAAATATGTTCTCTTTCCGTGGGAACACTTTGAAATGGTCAAAGATGAATGATGAAGACAACACGTTCGGTACCTCCTTTTCATGTCGCTCTCAACGCGGTTGATTTGGGTAATGCAGGGGAACAATAGCTATCTGACATTGACTTCAATGGATCTTCTTCGTCCACACATGCTGCTGTATGTAGCCGGCGTAATAATCTTAGTTGTATGTATAGTCGCTTGGATAAAATAGTCGGAAGGAAGGAAAGAAAATCGAACACCGAATTTACGTGATTTGATCTGAATATCAGAACTTACATCAACGAGAAAAGTAGCACGAAATTTTACTATAAAAAACAAGCGATAAGACGGAGATTAAACTCATGCGTTCTTTTTTTTTTTAATAAGGAAATGAAAGAAGTGAAGAATAATATCTCCTTGTAGCTCTTCATATGTACAAGGGGCGTCGAAATATGTTCTCTTTCCGTGGGAACACTTTGAAATGGTCAAAGATGAAAGATGAAGACAACACGTTCGGTACCTCCTTTTCATGTCGCTCTCAACGTGGTTGATTTGGGTAATGCAGGGGAAGAATAGTTATGTGACATTAATTGACTTCAATGGATCTTCTTCGTCCACACATGCTGCTGTATGTAGCCGATGTAATAATCTTAGTTTTGTGTATAGTTGCTTGGATAAAATAGTCGAAAGGAAGGAAAGAAATTCGGTTACGGGATTTAAGTGGTTTAATCTGAATATCAGAACTTACGTCAACGAGAAAAGCAGCACGGAATTTCACTATAAAAAGTAAGCGATACAATGGAGATTAAACTCACGCGTTCTTTTTTTTTTTAAATAAGGAAATGAAAGAAGTGAAGAATAATATCTACTCGTAGCTCTTCATATGTACAAGGGGCGTCGAAATATGTTCTCTTTCTGTGGGAACACTTTGAAATGGTCAAAGATGAATGATGAAGACAACACGTTCGGTACCTCCGTTTCATGTCGCTCTCAATGCGGTTGATTTGGGTAATGCAGGGGAACAATAGCTATCTGACATTGACTTCAATGGATCTTCTTCGTCCACACATGCTGCTGTATGTAGCCGGCGTAATAATCTTAGTTGTATGTATAGTCGCTTGGATAAAATAGTCGGAAGGAAGGAAAGAAAATCGAACACCGAATTTACGTGATTTGATCTGAATATCAAAACTTACATCAACGAGAAAAGTAGCACGGAATTTTACTATAAAAAACAAGCGATAAGACGGAGATTAAACTCATGCGTTCTTTTTTTTTTTAATAAGGAAATGAAAGAAGTGAAGAATAATATCTCCTTGTAACTCTTCATATGTACAAGGGGCGTCGAAATATGTTCTCTTTCCGTGGGAACACTTTGAAATGGTCAAAGATGAAAGATGAAGACAACACGTTCGGTACCTCCTTTTCATGTCGCTCTCAACGTGGTTGATTTGGGTAATGCAGGGGAAGAATAGTTATGTGACATTAATTGACTTCAATGGATCTTCTTCGTCCACACATGCTGCTGTATGTAGCCAATGTAATAATCTTAGTTTTGTGTATAGTTGCTTGGATAAAATAGTCGAAAGGAAGGAAAGAAATTCGGATACGGGATTTAAGTGGTTTAATCTGAATATCAGAACTTACATCAACAAGAAAAGCAGCACGGAATTTCACTATAAAAAATAAGCGATACAATGGAGATTAAACTCACGCGTTCTTTTTTTGTTTAAATAAGGAAATGAAAGAAGTGAAGAATAATATCTACTCGTAGCTCTTCATATGTATAAGGGCGTCGAAATATGTTCTCTTTCCGTGGGAACACTTTGAAATTGTCAAAGATGAATGATGAAGACAACACGTTCGGTACCTCCTTTTCATGTCGCTCTCAATGCGGTTGATTTGGGTAATGCAGGGGAACAATAGCTATCTGACATTGACTTCAATGGATCTTCTTCGTCCACACATGCTGCTGTATGTAGCCGGCGTAATAATCTTAGTTGTATGTATAGTCGCTTGGATAAAATAGTCGGAAGGAAGGAAAGAAAATCGAACACCGGATTTACGTGATTTGATCTGAATATCAAAACTTACATCAACGAGAAAAGTAGCACGGAATTTTACTATAAAAAACAAGCGATAAGACGGAGATTAAACTCATGCGTTCTTTTTTTTTTTAATAAGGAAATGAAAGAAGTGAAGAATAATATCTCCTTGTAGCTCTTCATATGTACAAGGGGCGTCGAAATATGTTCTCTTTCCGTGGGAACACTTTGAAATGGTCAAAGATGAAAGATGAAGACAACACGTTCGGTACCTCCTTTTCATGTCGCTCTCAACGTGGTTGATTTGGGTAATGCAGGGGAAGAATAGTTATGTGACATTAATTGACTTCAATGGATCTTCTTCGTCCACACATGCTGCTGTATGTAGCCGATGTAATAATCTTAGTTTTGTGTATAGTTGCTTGGATAAAATAGTCGAAAGGAAGGAAAGAAATTCGGATACGGGATTTAAGTGGTTTAATCTGAATATCAGAACTTACATCAACAAGAAAAGCAGCACGGAATTTCACTATAAAAAATAAGCGATACAATGGAGATTAAACTCACGCGTTCTTTTTTTTTTAAAATAAGGAAATGAAAGAAGTGAAGAATAATATCTACTCGTAGCTCTTCATATGTACAAGGGGCGTCGAAATATGTTCTCTTTCCGTGGGAACACTTTGAAATTGTCAAAGATGAATGATGAAGACAACACGTTCGGTACCTCCTTTTCATGTCGCTCTCAATGCGGTTGATTTGGGTAATGCAGGGGAACAATAGCTATCTGACATTGACTTCAATGGATCTTCTTCGTCCACACATGCTGCTGTATGTAGCCGGCGTAATAATCTTAGTTGTATGTATAGTCGCTTGGATAAAATAGTCGGAAGGAAGGAAAGAAAATCGAACACCGAATTTACGTGATTTGATCTGAATATCAGAACTTACATCAACGAGAAAAGTAACACGGAATTTTACTATAAAAAACAAGCGATAAGACGGAAATTAAACTCATGCGTTCTTTTTTTTTTTAATAAGGAAATGAAAGAAGTGAAGAATAATATCTCCTTGTAGCTCTTCATATGTACAAGGGGCGTCGAAATATGTTCTCTTTCCGTGGGAACACTTTGAAATGGTCAAAGATGAAAGATGAAGACAACACGTTCGGTACCTCCTTTTCATGTCGCTCTCAACGTGGTTGATTTGGGTAATGCAGGGGAAGAATAGTTATGTGACATTAATTGACTTCAATGGATCTTCTTCGTCCACACATGCTGCTGTATGTAGCCAATGTAATAATCTTAGTTTTGTGTATAGTTGCTTGGATAAAATAGTCGAAAGGAAGGAAAGAAATTCGGATACGGGATTTAAGTGGTTTGATCTGAATATCAGAACTTACATCAACGAGAAAAGCAGCACGGAATTTCACTAAAAAAAATAAGCGATACAACGGAGATTAAACTCACGCGTTCTTTTTTTTTTTAAATAAGGAAATGAAAGAAGTGAAGAATAATATCTACTCGTAGCTCTTCATATGTACAAGGGGCGTCGAAATATGTTCTCTTTCCGTGGGAACACTTTGAAATGGTCAAAGATGAATGATGAAGACAACATGTTCGGTACCTCCTTTTCATGTCGCTCTCAATGCGGTTGATTTGGGTAATGCAGGGGAACAACAGCTATCTGACATTGACTTCAATGGATCTTCTTCGTCCACACATGCTGCTGTATGTAGCCGACATAATAATCTTAGTTGTATGTATAGTCGCTTGGATAAAATAGTCGGAAGGAAGGAAAGAAAATCGGATACCGGATTTACGCGATTTGATCTGAATATCAGAACTTGCATCAACGAGAAAAGCAGCATGGAATTCCACTATAAAAAATAAGCGATACAATACGAATTATAATGGCTTGAGCACTTAAAACACTCTCTTGGTATTTTTCAGTCTCTAATTATATTCAATATCTCATTTAGTATTTAGCCTCTCATTCCTAGTTAAATTTCACTTAAGGAATTATACAAATTCTACTCGCAAAAATTTAACTGGCTAAATTACTCGGATGTAATTACAAGAAGAAAATTCCTCACGAGAAGAACTGTCTTCTTTCGGCCACCGAGTGGAACTTGGCGGGCAAATCTTGTTGGACGTTTCTCACTCTCTTTTATAACGTAGAAGAGAGAGTAAATAAACAATTATTTCCCAAGTTCAGAAAGTCCAACTTGATTATTAAGATGGGCTCCACGCGCCTTTCTTTTTTACTTGCGTGTACGTGTTATTATCGTGGAATTAACGCAAGAGACAAAGCAAGCCTACATTCTTTTATCTTCTTCAATTGCTCTTTGCACCTAAGATGTCAGATCTTCCATGTGTGACAACATGAAAGTTTTCTTCCTGCATCCCTTCATTTAATGAGGCGTTGAAGAACCCCAATGTGAAATGTCCAGCGCGCATCATTTCTTTTATGTGCAGCGGCCAAAAAGAAGAAAAAGAGCATGTCCGCTTGCTAATTCCTTCATCTACGAGCGGCGCGTGCAGAGAAATTAATGCGCGAACAAACAAAGTCAAAGGACGGTTGCCAGATATGCTCAGTTAACTTGAACCGTGTTTGATCAACAGGCTCAAATTCAATAAATATTTTAACAATTTTCACCGTGACTTCACATTTGAGTCAAGTCACAATTTCTTCGGTGAAAATCTCATTGCTGTTCTCCCACAGTTCTAATGAGCTCAATCGCCACATAGTGCTTTTAAGTCCAAGCCGTACTTGAATTTTGCCATAACCGTGAATCTTATCAAAATACCAACTTCACCTGCACATTTAGCTACTCCACAAGGATTTTTCGATATAACCCCATCAACCATAGATAAAATAAAACCATCATTGCATTCATATCTGATAGAAGGTCGAACACAAACCTTGTCAAATCCAATAGCTAAGCGATCGTTGGCTCTACAGGCTCCACCTCTCCACAAGCATAATCTGTGTCGATTATTCAGCTAGTACCCGTTACCTCAGGAATTTTTGAGTTCAACTGCACCTTGAGCTGAACACTGTCCAAATCCATATTAACACTGCCATAAACACTCTTAGCCAGAAGTACTGTGCATAGCCATGGAACATGCACCTTGCCCTCACATCGAGCTTATCATCACTTACTCGAAAATAACACGGGCAATCAAACATTCTAAAAATAGAATAATCGGCAACGTTACCTGACCACACTTCATCGGGAGCCCGATATTCAATAGCAGTCGATGGGGATCTATTTACCAGATAGCTCGCTATACTAAGCACATCCGTCAGGATTCTCGTAGCCACACAAGCACTAGAGATCATTTTATGGGTCGTCTCTAGCAATTTTTTGCTCATCAATTTTGCAAACTGTTATGGTTTACTGGCACTAGTGCAGTGTTTCACTATGCCCTCCTTCATGTAGAATTTATTTACTAGCTCCGAGCAGAACTCGATACAACTGTCAGTCTGTACATGCTTGGTCGACTTACCAATCTCTGTCTCGATCAAAGCTCTAGATCGCATGTTCCTGACAACAGCATCAAACTTGTGCTTCGGCAAAAACACCCAGGTCCTCCTCGAGCAGTCGTTAAACTCTCAAAGAGATGCATCCAACGTCTTCAAGAAAAAGCATGTCACTGTCTCACCTTGAAGTTCATACAGGCCACCGTGCTTAATTCCTCTCATTATCACCAGGACACCTCGGACAACCTTCAAAACTACACCTTCTGAAAAATACCTGCGGCCAGTTGAATATTGGGCACCCAAGGAAATTAAGTTCTTTTTCAATTCTGGAACATGTGTTACTACAGTCAATGTCCTCACAATACCATCATGCATTCTGATTTTAACATCACCAACACTAATAACATCGCACTCAACATTGTTCCTAACTGTACTTTACCGCTACTCATGCACTAATAAGTGATAAACCAGTTTCTATTTGATGTAACGTGAAATGAGCAACCAGAATTCATAATCCATCCATCAAATGACGAATCTTTAGTGACAGACAAGACACAATCGACACCATCAAAATTATTTTCAGCTACAGCTGCAACATCATATGCAGACTCAACTCTAATTTCCTTGCCCTTTTCATCTTTCCGCTTAAGACAATTTCTTCTAAGTTGTCCATTCTTACCACAATTCCAACACACAACCCCACTAGTCCTAGACTGATTACGTCAGTTCATGTTTATACTACTCCCGTTAACACGACAACTAGTTCTTCCTCCACTCTCACCTACTAAAGCAGCAGGCACAGGTTCACCATATTCTTTCCTATGAATGTCTTCACTTAGATTCAAATCGCGAACCTCATTAAACATCAAGCTTCTTTATCCAGAGGAATTACTAACAGTAGTAATAGTAGTATTCCAACTATCAGGCAATGAGGATCATAGACTCAATGCATGTACCTCATCTTTAAAGTTAATCTCAACCGAACTCAATTGGTTAACAACCACATTAAATTTGTTGACATGTTCAGCAACCGACGTACCTTCACCCATATTTAAGTGAAACAGACATCGCATCAAATAAACTTTATTGATCGCAGAAGGTTTCTCGTACATATTCGACAGAGTTTTCATCAATCCCTCAGTGGTTCTCTTTTACGATGTTAGACGCAACGTTACGAGCCAACATCAGTCGAATAATATTGAGAAAATCTCCTAATTGATTTTGATATTGACAAAAATGTCCATATATGTTTTATAAGTCTGAAAAATGTTTTTAAGTATTTTGATTCAAGAAGTTATACTTTGAAGATGGCAAATCTTTTACTTCGTGAAGGTCAGACTTTATACTGATGTTCAGACATTATACAGCTTTTGAAGAACTTCAGCATTTATACTAGAATCAAAAGGTTTGGACATTAGAGAACAACCCATCCTAACATTCGTTCTGATTGCAAGATCAAATAATATAGAATTAGATCATATTCAGACTTTGACACAAATTCAAAACATTCACAACAGTTAGTAATCTGGCTTGGATTTCACAAATGGAAAGTCTTGATTGACTCGATCTTAAAAGGCTATTTTTGCAAAGGATATTTCTATCACAAAATATCTTAAATTGATTGACAATCAACCACGAGACAAAAGTTTCTTTCTAAATAGAGAAGCTCTTCTTATGGAAACCAAAGCTCTGGTTGTATGGAGGACCAGATCCAACGGGATTTAGACTTTGTCACTTAACGGCTACTAAATCATTTTTATACAAATCTGTCCAACATAAAGATTGAAAGATGATCCTCTAAAGACTGTCCAATGGCTAGTTTGGAAGTTGAGCAATATAAAAGGAGACATATTGAGGAGCAAAAGCAGAGACGATATCTAGAATCATCTATTCCAAAGTTTGAGCATACTCCAACCAGTGTTACTTGTCTTTCTAGAGCTAAAATTTGTGATCTTAATAGACTTTTGTAATAGTGATTAAGTGAGATGGAGTGACCTATCTTACATAGAGAGTTATCACTCAAAATTTGTATTCTCTTGATTGATCATCTAATGGAATTCAGCCAGTAGGCTGTCAGCATAGGAGAGTGGATATATGCTTGATCTAAGCCGAACCACTATACGTCTTGTGTGCAAATTTCTCATCCCTTAAAACTCATTTTATTTATTACATTGCACACTTACACAATTGCTATGAAAGACTATTTAAAATCTGAACGTTGTTCAGACTTTGTTCTTGATCTCTTATTTCCACTTTAAATTGGTCAAGAATTTTTTAAATCACCTTTCACCCCCTTCTAGGTGATCCTTGCTAGTCAAATCAATTGGTATCAAAGCAAGGTTGCTTGTTTATTTAAGTGTTCTACTTTTGAGCTAACGATCTTTATGGCTAGCATGAGTGCTCCAGGTCTTGTGGAAGGACAGAGTAACACCAGACCTCCATACTTTGTTGGCAAAGAATACAGTGTCTGGAAAAACAAAATGAAGGCATTCATCAAATCCGTTGACCCCTTGCAGTGGGACATTGTCCTCAAAAGAATCAATCCAACACCTCCTGCAACGTCCTCAAATAATCAACAAGATGGCAATACACCAACTGTTGTTACACTATCTCAAACTAAGATAGCCAAAAGAGAAGCTTTGGATTCAAAAGCAATTTATTCATTTTATTGTGCTTTAGCACCTGTTGAATAGAAGAAAATTTCTTCTTATGAAACAGCAAAGGAAATCTAGGACAGGCTTTACACTACCTATGAAGGAACAGATCAAGCCAAGGAGACTCAGATAAATACATTACTTGGACAATATGAATCCTTCAAAATGAAGCCAAAAGAATCTATTGCTTAAATGTATGACAGATTCACAGAAATTGTGAATGGTCTCGCATATCAAGGAAATCCAGTTTGAGGACAAATGAAAGTGAACAAACTACTAAGAGGACTCTCGAAGGAATGGAACAACATCAAAACTTCACTTCGAGAAAGTGAAAGAATCATGCTACTGTCTATTGATGAGCTCATTGGAACTCTTCAATCATATGAATTAGAACAGATTAATGAAGAGAAGGAATCTAAAGGTAAGAGGTCAATAGGTTTAAAATCTAACATAGATTTTGATGATGAAGATTCAGATGATGATGATAGTGATGAAGCACTGGCACTCATCATAAATAAATTCAAAAAGATGAAAAGGAGAGGAAGAATGTTTAAAGGAAAAAAGTTAACTAAGAAGAAGAAGATTCCCGATGAAGTAGAAGTAGCAAAAGATGTGATTTGTTTCCATTGCAAGAAATGTGGACATATCAAATCAAATTGTCCACTTTTGAAGAAAAAGAAAGGGAAATATGAAAAGGTGAATGTCACACCCCGAACTCCGCGAGCGCGTAACATCCTGCAATGGTCATTATGATGCGATGTCCTAGGACGCGTCACCAACCCAACATTTTATCTTTTGATTACGCATGCGGAAGCTAAACAAAGATTCACCCAGACAATAACAATAAACAAGGGTAGACAGGAAAACGGTTTACAACATTGAAATCAAAACACCATTTTAACATTTACTTGATTAACCCCTGGGAACATTTTTACAAGCCCACTCGAGCATTTCCATAAAAGTCCACAAAAAGATGTCAGGCTGGAGTCAATCTACTTCACCAAAAGTCAGCTTCCAGGCACCCCGAACCATACTGGGTGCATCAACATGCTAAGGACCTGAAAAATGTTTAAAAACCACAAATGAGATAAAAATCTCAATAAGTTAACACCTAAGCCCCGTTTAGAAGGCCAACTCATCTCGGGGGTCCCTAATCAAGTGACCATGCACTGGACACAAATCATTAACCAACCACAGGCATCCTTACCTTGCCTTAGCACACATATTATGCATAACATAGATAGTCATATGTCACAACAATACATCAAACATATCACATACCCAGAACGTGTAATGAGATTTCCTATGCATCAATGCATCACAATCGCACGTGTCTCAATTATAAGGCAAAATCCACTTGGGCACGTCCCATATCATGCCTAGCAGTTTCTACCCCATTATCAAGCACTATGCATCACACGTATTCCATTTATTACACCCCCTCGGGGCCACTACACAGCAAGCGATCTGCAGCAAGATGGCAGTCTTCCGGACCTACCCCGGCATCGTCCCACCCCGTTGGGCACGGCATTGTCAAACGATCTACAGTAAGACGGTGTTCCAATATGACAACATCAAATGATCTATAGTAAGATGGTATCCCGTAAGGAGCATCAAGTCCAGCCTCAGGCTGCGACAAGGCATCCGGAATATTGGCAATCCAGATAATCTCCAGGCATCCGATAAATCGAGTATTGTCAAGTGATCTACAGCAAGACCCCTATAAATCAAGCATCGTCAAGCGATTTACAGCAAGACGGCTCCAACGTGTGACCACACGAGCACACAAGCATTCAGGCCAATTCTTATGTTTTCATTTAGCCAATGCATCCATGAATCGTGCTCACATCAATGCCACACAACAATAACAAGTGGTCATACATGCAAACGGTCAATCGACTTTGTGAACCTCATTTTAAAACATGAATTTACAAAAGCATTCAATATCGGATCACAGCCAAATAAATATTATTGAAAAGCTAGGTAATTGTGGTTATTGTCTCTATTAGGCCGGAAATCGAAAGCCAAAGATTTCAAGTAAAGACCGGTAGATTATGGAATTCTAGTAAAACTGGACAGATTTGCATGATTTGGGAAATCAACTTCAAAAGCATAGCAAATGGTTTCCAAAAATTATAAAATTCGAATATGTTATAAAAAAGACCTTCACAAATATTTTCCATGAAGAACACAATCCCAAAGTCCTTATACAAAGATCACTTTTGATGGCTCGGAAACAACCCAGAACTGGTCCGCCGGAACAGGGGAACTGAACCACAAGAAATACTCGTTTTACAAACCAAATCCTTTCAAAACACTTTGAAATTTTTAGACGTTGTAGATATGGATTTATTTTACAAATCTTGTGAAGGAAGTATGGTCGAAATCGAACTGGAAATTTTTATAAAAATCTGAGAAGGCACGAAGGTCACGGAATCCACAGTATAAAACAGTTCTGATTCGGTAAGAAATTGGACCTTCGTGTAACCCATTTGAGCTCAGAAAAATCTGATATTTAAGTATGTTATAGATCAAGATCTTGTGAACAACTTTTATGAGGGACACTTTTCAAGATTCTAACCAAAAAATCCTCTATAAAAATGGAAAACCAGGGACGTACAGTAAAATCAGTTCTGAAATCAAGATAAAAACTCCAAGAAACGCCTTCAACTTTGAGATCCACCACTTCTCAGCCATGAAAATACCACACTAAGAGTTCAAATCAACATCCAACATCTATTTCAACTTAGTCTAGCAATCAAGACTCACCAACGCTCATTCTAGAAGTTCAAACACACTAAAACAATAACTAGCTAAACTACCCTACGCAAGTTAAACATCCTAAACAAGAGATTAGATGTTAACTTACTCGTTTAACAACGATGACGACGCGAGGACGACGACGACGACACGGGCTGTCCGTGGCGGCCTCGGCTTGACACGGCAAGCGGCAAACGACGTGAACGGCACATGGCGATCTACGGGGCTTAAGGATGGTGGCGTGAGGGGCTGGTGGATGAACGGCAGTGGTGGGGTATTCGGCCGAGAGAGAGGGAGAGAGAGAGAATAAGAGAAAAAGTGAGGAGAGAGAAAGAGGGTTTAAATTTAAATCAAGATCAATGGTTGAGATATGTTCTTGATGCCCAAGCAAAGATCAAGAGCTAGGATGTGTTCTTGATGCCCAAGCGAAGATCAAGGGCTAATATCAAGTCTTGCTCTCCAAGTTCAATCCAAAGGCCCAGATTTAATCTAACAAAAAAGTTTATAGAAGGGTAATTTAGCAAATAACTTTCGATGGCCAATTCGTAAAAATTATGAGGCGATGTCCTATAGTTCGGGTGTGATATCCTTTAGCACTCGACACGCAAAATCGGATCATAATTCGTGGCTGAAATCGATCAATCGCAACTATAGTTTATCTCAAACTAACGGTGGCTGCTAGAAATAAATTCTTTGATAGCCTTTCCCCTTTGATTAGTATTCCCTGGGTGATTAGGCCAGAACAAGAATTAACTAATAGAGCGTCGATGAAATCATCATTTCATAAATCACCAAATTTGGTCGAATTTTGAGGATATCACAGTGAAGAAAGCCCTCAAAGCAAAAACATGGGTGCGACATAGAATGTGAAGACATTGATGAAGAATATGCTAATGTTTGCTTAATGGCAAAGTTAGACTCAGACTCAGATTCTGACTTAGACTCGGAAACTAAAGTGGATATTGAGGTAAAGTATCCAGAAATTCTAATTGAAGTATCAAATTATATTGATGAGTTATCCTCTGAATTTAAATCTGCTGTTAAGAGGATCTCCGAATTGAAAAAGGAAAATTCAATGCTGAGGCAACATGATATTTCTCAAAAGCATAAAATCGATTTCTTACCAAAGGAATTTTATCATATCAAAGAAAATCGAGATTTACTTGCTGAAGAAAATAATACTTTGAAAAAAGAATTCTCGGATATTACGTCAAAATTTTCAAATGGTTCAAAAACATTGGAATATATACTTTCCATACAAGTTCCTCACTATAACAAGTCAGGACTTGGTTTTATTAAGGAAAATGATATTTTAATTGATTTTCCAAAAGTCAATGAGAGACTTAAGCAAAGACTTCCTAGACAATAATTTTCAAAAGAATTTTGTAAAACCTGTTGGCCGAAATGCCCTCAAGTGCTCAAAATGTGGGGATCCAAAGCACTTTGAAAATGAATGTCCTAAAGTCTAGAGACCAATTCGGAGAAACTGGATAAAAATAGCATACTCTACTAACTCCCAAGGCTAGTTTAATTCCTAAGATGAATTGGATAATATCTTAATCAATATAATTCATTTTCATTATTTTTTAGTTACAAATTTAATAAAAAAATACCAAAAAATATCATCTTAGAATATTCCTTTCTAGGATAGAATTCATGTTTAAATTAGGGTATTTAATTAATTCCGAATTTTAATAAAAAAATATTAAAAAAACATATGCATGTCATGTAGTTTGGTCATGTCATATTGCTATGTCATGTGCATGTCATATAGTTTGTATATTAGGCTTATTTAATTAGAAATTGCACATAGATAAGTTTTCATTAAATAAGAGAAAACCTAAAAGAATTTATTTGAATTGCTTGAAAAATAGAAACCATGATTAACGTAATCATGTGTTCTCTAATTATTATTGATGCAGATGATTGCATTGCTTCGAGGTAAGTAAATTCCCTCCATGCCTTTGCAATTTATTTATCGTTTTGATTATTGGTTTTTTTCATTAATGATTACACACCCGCATGATCAGCTCACATATTATTGGTTAGGTTAAAATTGGTTCGAGCTGCTTGCAAAATATTTTTTTTAAAGTAAAAAAGAAAAGGTACCGAAATGGCGTTAAATAATCTAGCATAATCAAATCCATGAATCCATAATCTGTGGTTCGTAGAAATAAAGTAAGTATTACAATACTTTACTTTGATTTTTAATCGACCTATCGAGAATAGATTAATAGCGACTCCAAAATGAAAATAATTTATATGTTAAATATTAAACTTAAGTTGCGAATTGATATGATCTTGGAAGGGCCCGAATTAAGCATAAACTTAGTAATCCATTAGCCAATCCTTAGGTTGTGCATCGTTCCAGTAGATCACGACAATATTTAGTCAAGGAGTTCACACATTAGAGATGCGCAGACGATAGCGTGGGGGCATCATCTATCAAAACTGATTTATTTCATGGGAAGAGAATTGAAAAGGAAAGGTCCCTACTCTCGATCTTTTATAATTTTAAAGTAAGTTTGGCAAAGTCCTACGATTGATTGCAACATGACAACGCGAAACACGTTCCTAATTAAAGCGAAACCTCAGAGTTCGGATGGACCAAAGTCATTAAAGCCTGCTGGGCTTGTTTCCACGGTAGAGATATGAGTTGGCAACGTAAGCCGTTCCTTTGCTTTTCATGTCAAGACCAGCGTCAATTTAGATGGACAGTCTTGTCAAGGCTTATTTAATTGGGAGGGAGAGAGAGAGAATTGGTGTCTTACGCTCACATTTTTGGAATCCAATGCTGCTTTTGTCAATTGCATGTGATGCTTGGACAAAGGAGTGACACTGAAGACATCATCGCAATTGGTGTCCTAGGCCCACATTTTTGGAATCCAAGACTGCTTGTGTCAATTGCATGTGATGCTTGGACAAGGAGTAAGCTTTTGTCAATTGCACACTGAATATATCATCGGAATTGGTGTCGTAGCCCCACATTTTTGGAATCCAATGCTGCTTTTGTCAATTGCATGTGATGCTTGGACAAGGATTAACACTGAATATATCATCGTTTCAAGCTGAAGGAACAAAGGAAGTTGTTTTTCTTTAGAAAATTAAAATGAAGAGCAATAGTGATAGATTTACACTAATTTTTCTAACTTTATTTGGTTAAAATCAGGTATCGCTACAAAACAAAACAAAAATCAATGGATCCTTTTAGTTTTATTAACTAGGACAAAAGCCACCAAAAATCCTAAAACATACTCATTGTAACACATTTGCCTTAAACTTTTTTTGTGACACCTAAAATCTCAAACTTGTACCTGTGCAACATATTTATCCTCCGTCAAAATTCTATCAATGAAAACCGTTAAAAATTTGCCCACATGGACTCTAGAGAGCAAACGGTATTGACATGGTACCCACGTGACTTAAATAAAATAAAAACGACATTATTTTTACCGAAAAATCATCTAACAGACGCTTGACGGAGGGTAAATGTGTCGCATATATACAAGTTTTAAGTTTTTTGTCACAAGAAAATGTTTAGGGTAAATGTGTCACAATGAATATAGTTTGAGGTTTTTTGTGTCACGAAAAAGGATGAATGATAAATGTGTCATAGTGGGCATAATTTAAGGTTTTTTATGACTTTTTCCCTATTGACTACTACAGCAAAGTATGTCCAGGTTAATAAATTATTCACGAATTACTATTTTAGTGCTAACCTTGATAAATCAATGTTACTACTAGTGGGATGAGTTTTTTTTTATAATTAATGTTAAACACAATGAGAATAAAGCTATATCTTTTTTTTATGGGAAAATACCACAAAAAATCTCAAACTATGTCACTTGTGATAAATTTACCCTAAACTTTTTTTGTGACACGAAAAATCCCAAACTATATCACTTATGACAAATTTACCTTGAACTTTTTTTGTAACACAAAAAACTCCAAACTATGCCATTTGTGATATATTTACCTCACAATACTTTGGCCCATGAGCATTTTCGTCTTTTTCCTTTTTCTGTTTTTTTTCCTTTTTTTTTTCCTTCTCTCTTCCCTTCGCTGGCCATGGCGGAGGGAAGCCAACGAGGGCTGCCCTCGCTGGATCTGGCAAGGGTCGCCCTTGCCCAACTCCGACTCAGGCGAGGGCAACTCTCGCCCAGCACCGGCGAGGGCCCTTGCCAGCTTCCCTTCGACATGGTCGGCGGAGGGAAGAGAGAAGGAAAAAAAAATAAAAGAAAAATAAAAATAAAAAGAAAAATGAAAAGGAAAAAGATGAAAATGTCAATGGGCCAAAGTATTATAGGGTAAATGTGTCACAAGTGGTATAGTTTGGGGTTTTTCGTGTCACAAAAAAAAATTAAGCATAAATTTATCACAAATGGCATAGTTTGAGATTTTTCGTGTAACAAAAAAAAGTTCAGGGTAAATTTGTCACAAGTGACATAGTTTGGGATTTTTGGTGGTATTTTTCCTTTTTTTTATTGTCAAAGAATAAAGCTATATCTTGACGTGGCTATAAAAGAGTCACTTTCCTTTTTGTATGTTAGATGCAGTCATTTTAACGTAACCTTAAAGTTGTAGAATGTCCCATTCAACCAAACATTCCCCTACTGACCCAAAAAACCAAAAAAGAACGAGGCCTTCCTTAGTCATTGTAAGGTACATGTAAGTCCCGTTTTGAGAAAATCAAGTATGGTAACATAGCTAATAATATGGTTGTCTCATTTCTTATACCTTCCATAATTATCCTTACAATAAAAAAATTAAAAAAAACAAACTACCTACTAAAGTCAATTCATTAACTGAACATCAAAGTCACGAATATCTTAGGGCTACTAAGGCTGCGTATGGCAACCATTCTGTGCCCAGAATCAGATTCTGATCAGAAATGATTCTTTTTTATTATGTGCCCGAGAACTGATTCTCATCATTTGAAAGCGTTTGGTAACGGCCCAAAATTTCTATTCCTGAAATAGTAAAAGAATAGAAATGCGTTTGGTAATGACATAAAATTTCTTTTTATTAATAATATTTTAATAATATGTTAATATTTATTTATTTTCTTTTTTTCTTCTCCTCCTTCTTGGCCATGGCCAATAAAATATTTTTTAATTAATAATAATTTTATTAAAAATAATTTTTTATATTTTTTTTGGCCATGGCCCGTAAAAAATTTCTTTATTAATAATAATTTTATTAAAAAAAATATTTTTATCCTTTTTGGCCATGGTGGATAAAAAAAATTTATTAATAATATTTTTTTTATTTTTTTGGCCATGGCCGGTAAAATATTTTTTTATTAATAATATGTTTTTATTAAAATATTTTAATAAAAATATTTTTATTGCCATGGCCTGGTCGCCGGCCATGGTTGGTAAAAAAAATTTTATTAACATTTTTTTATTAATAATTTTTTTAATAAATAATATTTTTATTGAATATATTTTTTTCCTTTTTTTTGCCATGCCCTGGTCGTAGGCCATGGCCGATAAAACATTTTTTTGTTAATAATATATTTTTTTCATGGCCAGTCGTTGGCCATGGCTGGTAAAATAATTTTTTTTTCATGGCCGACAAAATATTTTTTTATTAATAAAATTTTTTATTAAAATATTTTAATCTCTCCAGATACGGTGAGGGTGGCCCTCGCGCTAGACATTAGAAGTTACATTAAAAACCAAGAAAAAGAAGAAAAAAAATTGATTCTCATTTTTGTTCCCAGAATCAAGAAGCTAATTTTTTTTTTATTCTTGATTCTGCTTCAAAATGATTCTGGGCACAAATTTGCAAGAATTTGTGCCCAGAATCTAAAAATTTAATAAACGGATTTCTGTTCCAAAACTGATTCTGAGAACAAAAGAACAGAAATTTTCACTATTTGGCCAATTGCCAAACAGGCCCTAATTACATCCACCCTTTTCGACCAAAAAAAAAAAACTACATCCACTCGATTAAGTAACCATCGAATTTCTTCTAAATTGGTTCTTTCTTTTCTCTTCGGATATAATCGCTCAAAATTGAAACGTGTGCCTCGATACTAGTAGATATATACGATTGATTAAATCAAATTTAATGTATGATGAATTCACCTTTTTTAATACATCAAAGTTTCTTGCTAGTCAATACGTACCTTCTCTCAAAATTAGTTGGTATATGTATTTTAATATGACGAATGTTGGTACTTTGATCAAGTTATGATTGGCTAGCTACTTCAAGGGCATTCATAACCTACAAGAATAAATGTTGGTAACTCGTTAAAGTAGTTGTTAATCTTGAAAGTATAAAGAAATCTTGGTACTTTTTTAAATAAATCAAGATAAAAAGTTGGTAATTGACTAAAATTAGATGGTATTTTAATGTGACAAGTGTTGGCATATCACTCAAATTAAAGTTGATAATTTCAATAAAAGTTAATAACTCCAAAAGCATTTATGAGTTCTAAAAATAAATATTGTAAGTCATTAAAGTAGTTTGAAGAGTGTTCATACTTGGGAAAATTCCAATTAAGGACCCCAAGTGGGGTCAAATTCTCAAAAAAGGGCCCAAAGTGAATATTGTGTCAAATAAGGGCCTGAAGTGCTCAATCAGTCTCAAATAAGGACCCGAAGTGCCCAAAAAGTCTCAAATAAGAACCTGGGTCCCTCGCCGGCCGGCGAGAAAGTTACTGTTCCGGCACGGGAACAGTAACTTTTTAATTTTTAATTTTTTTTGTTTTTCCTTTGTTGGCAAATAACTAAAATCTGTTGGTATCCTGACAATTGTTGGTATATCAGTCAAATTAAGATTGATAATTCTAATAAAAGTTAGTAACTTCCATGATATTGGTAAGCCATAAAAATAAATGTAGGTAGATTGTTAAAATAGTTGGTAGTTTCTTAAGTTTGAATAAATGTTGTTACTAGTCAAAAGTTGTTCGTAAGTTACTAACGCGTGATTGGTTTAGCAACTTTATCGGTCACTTTTTCGTTAGTAGTGACGTTTAACATTTACCAACCCTATCAGTGATACCTTGACATGGAACCGGGTTCAGCTTTTAACTCCGCGAATTGTCAGAAACGTCCCAACGACTAAAGGTAACGATGAAGTAGTTCTTGTTTTTTAAGGAAAAAACGAGGGAAAGCAAGAGAAACGACAAGATTGCAACATGCAAAAATGAATCATCGGCACTTCAAAGATACTTCAGGTGCACCGTATAAGATGATGAAGTGTCATCATAATCAAGTATAAAAACGTTGCAACACGTCGTAAAATTGATTTACGATAAAAGAGCATAACCAAGTGTAAAGACAATTGTAAAAAAAGTGTGGGTACCGTACACTAATATACTTAAGAGATTTTGTGTGAATCAAGTTCGTAATAAAAGAGAATTTCCAAATTCGACTGGACCAAGTTATTAAAGCTCACAGGGCGTTCCCATTGAACATACATATGGGTTGGCGATCCAAGTTTTTGCTTTGATTTTAGAGACGGTCTCAAAGCTTCTTTACGAAAGAGAGAGAATTTGATGTCTCGAGGCCCACATCGTGGAATCTAAGTGCTGGTTTTGTGATGCTTGGACAAGGACGGCACTTAAAATCTTTGGGTGCGTTTGATCGTCCAGACATTTTTATTAGATAGGATTATATCGGATAGGATAAGAATATGATAGGATTTTAAATATCACATCCAATATTTGTTGACGTTGAGATATATCATGTATTCAAATAAATATTATCCAAATGAGTATTTGATTTGCAGGATTAAAATAAAAAATAAATCATGGAAGTCGTTTCGAGCCGCAACGGATTTTGCCCCGCTCTACCTCCAACTTCGCCGCTTCGAGATGCCCCCGAGTTCAAGTTCTCCGCCAGTCCCACCATCTCCATCACCGTTGATGCCTTCCTCTTCCCCGGCAAATCCATCCTCTCCTTCTTCAATCAAACACGATTTCTCCCTCTTCCCTATCCTACGCACGTTGTTCACCTTCAATACCTTCCTCTCTCATCAAATCCAAAAGAATTGATACAAGGATCATGCCGAATCTCGATCGCATCATTCGACAATGGAGGCAATACAGACGAGAGTGGATTCATGGACCAGAGACTAGCGGGCAAAGTTCCTCAAGGTGTCGTGGGGACCACCGAGACGGTGCACAGATCTGGTTCACGAGCAGGCAACTTCTCCTATCCAACTCGCTCTGAGCGACACCGTTGGGGAGCTCTGTCGCCATGGCTACTGCATCCATCGGATCATCTTCTTCGCGAAGGAGGTACCAAGGTCTGATCGGGATCACGAAGTTCCGCGCCAGGATGGAGTTGAGGGACATAAGTTTTCCCGGCGGCCAAAGACGTTTTACACATTCAAATAACATGAACAGTGTGCGCAAGTCAACTAAGTAATTCCAAGGAACGCCATCCCCAATCTCGTGACTAAGGCCCCGTTTAGTTCAGCATTTGAAATGAGCATCGGGGCTCTAAAAGTCCCTTGGCCAAATGTAAATGCGTTTGGCAATTTTTTTTGAGCATTTTGGGGAAATGCACTTGCATTTCCAACGGACTCTAAAGGCCTTTAGCCCAAGCAGGTTCGGAAGTACTTTGGCAAGTTACATTTTCGGAATGCTAATAGCACTGTTCATTGCACTATTCATCTTCCCCAGATGATCGCTACCTGAGAACTAGCCTGACCCCGATGATCGCTGCGTGAGGGTTGCGTGACCCCGGCGACCGTCGCCTGGGTCGCGTGACCCCGGCGACCGTCGCCTGGGTCGCGTGACCCAGGCGACGCCTGAGGTCTGGCAACCCCAGGTGGCGATCGTCGGGGCCGTGCAACCCCTAGGCAACCACCGCCTGAGGTCAAGCGACCCCAGCTTTCGGTGACCCCAGATCGGCCTCGAAAGCCCCTTGAACGGAAAGCCGAAAGCTAGCATTTGGAATGTTGAAGCCTATTTTTCCCTTTCCAAATTGCCCTCACTCAAATTTCTTTATTCCGGTTTTGCCCCTGTTACTGTTCATCTTCTTCACTGGCGAGGGTGGCCGGCGAAGCGCCAGCAAGGGCGAATCTGGCTGGCAAAGGGCCGGCGAGGTCGCCTGACCCAAGCAACGATCGCCTGGGGTTGGACGGCCGCCAAGCGTCATCGCCTGGGTCGCGCAACCTCAAGCGACGCCGGCCTGGGTCGCGACTCAAGCGGCCGTCGCCTGGAGTCGCGCGACCTCAGGCATTGGTCGCCTAGGTCGCGCGACTCCAGGCGGCTGTTGCCTGGAGTTGCGCCACCCAGGCGGCGGCGCCTGGGCGGTCGCCCGACCCCAAGCGGCCGTCGCCTGGGTCGGGCGACCTCGCCGGCCCTTTGCTAGCCCTTTGCCGGCCAAATCCGCCCTCACCGACACTTTGCCGGCCACCCTCACGGTGAAAAAGATGAACAGTATTAGGGGCAAAACCGGAATATTAAAACTAAAAATTGCCAAAGCCCTTTGCAAAAAAATTTTACCAAACACTACTTACGCCAAAGTAGCTTCACAAATTTTTTTTTACCAAACATCACTTGTATTTTCCCAAGTGACTTTCACCTAAAAGTATTTGCATTCCCTCAAGTAGCATTTGAAAAGCCGAACCAAACTGGCCCTTACCAAACACTACTTGTATTTCGAAAACCCCTTTAGCCCAAAGGCCTTTGCATTTTGCAAAAGGCATTCCTTCAAAGTCGAACCAAACGGGCCCTAAATAAACAACAATACTAGCATTGCGATTCCAAGATTAAGCAAAGAAGGCAATCGATCGTCAGGTGGATTTTGCTGCAGACAAAAAGGGCATGTGAAACGCACAGCGCGGTCTTCCCCCATATCAATGCGACAACAAGCAATCGCAGGAAAAAGCTAAGAATTTGCCGCATTTTTACACATTGCTTGCACTTCTTCTGATCGATCGAGACACGACCTAATCCTTCTAGTGGAAGTCGCCGCCCCTCATTGTCGCGGTGACCATTGGAATCTGATGATGGTGGTGCCGGGCAAAAGAGAGGAAGAGCGATCAGCGAGCGAAATGGGGAAGAAGGCATGATTTTTTTCTATCAATTTTCCAAATTTCGCATATCCTATCTAGGCCTATCCCACTCCTTAGGTGGGATTTTTTATCCGGACTATATGCGATCATATCTGGTTTTCACGTCTCTTCAAATACTAAAAAGTTTTATCCGGTCCATCAAACGCAGCCTTTGTTTCGAGTTCGAGGAAATTATGTTCTCTCAGACAAAGTAAGTTGCTTTATTTGGGAGTGGAAAAGAGTTCAGGTACATTAATGCTAGAGGTTTTAATTTAGTCTTTCTTTGTTTTTTTTTCAAGCTCAAGCAGATTTTTTTTTTTACTTTATAAAAAAAA
Source organism: Syzygium malaccense (assembly GCA_031216405.1). Taxonomy (NCBI): domain Eukaryota; kingdom Viridiplantae; phylum Streptophyta; class Magnoliopsida; order Myrtales; family Myrtaceae; genus Syzygium; species Syzygium malaccense. The sequence continues at coordinate 47,577,343 of CM062258.1, read as the reverse complement.
ATCTGCCAGTTTGTCAATGATACTTGTGTTGGAAATATGGGATAAATTAATGGGTGAATGAATGAGAAATTGATGCTCAAAGAACACCCTTGAGTTGGAAGTGGGAAGTGGAAAAACACTAGTCCCACATTGGAAAAGAAAGAAGGTTATGTAGTGCTTTATATACAGTTACACTCATTGACGCTCGACAAGCCGAAACTTGGGCGTGAGCGCACGTCTCATGTACACGATTGCAGGACCGAAAAGCGGGCCTCGCGATGAGCCTAATTTTTCCTTCTGATTTAATTTTCAACTCAAGCTGTTACAAATTTCGATTTGTAACGTATGATTAATAGCAGGTTAATGGCGTCGTTACGGAATTAATTATATAACGGCTAGCTGTTACGGAATTAATTATATAACGGCAAGCTGTTACGGAATTAATTATAACAGCAAGCTGTTACGAAATTAATTTTATAACGGCAAATTTAATCGGCCGTTATTCCCGATACGTATTAATTTTGTAACGACCGATGTAATCGACCAATATAATTCCCTAAATCCTCTCCCCCTCAATTCTATTCTTTTTTTTTGAAATCAATCTTCCTCTGTTTAAGAATTCTCTGCATTTGTACTGTTTTCGATAGTGTTCAGTTCCACAATTTGTTCAAGTTCGCCGGAAGCTTTGAAGTGCTGATTACTTCTTAGCTGTCAACCGTTGTATCCTGGGAGACAGACGTTCACGAAACCTCAACCGCGTGCTGGAGGGAACGAATCTGTTTTAAGGAAACTGTGTCAAACACAAGCCTCGATATTCACTTGTATCGATTCCAAATTTGTTATTGCAATTTCGTTTCTTTACAATTCTGTATTATTTGTAATATTTATACTAATGCCGATTTGAATTTCGCAACAACTTGTTATAGTTCAACTCTTGAATTTTTTCTTTGAAGGGGATGCGTTTGGGTAGTCATATATACACAAAAACAAGAAATACATTATACATATATAGTCTGAAGAAGATGACTGCACGCTTATGACTCAAGTACCATGCATCTAGAGATGAACCTGATTAATAAGCCTAACGTAGAATCATTGTCTTTTCTAACCGACTGTCCTTCCATCGTGTTGGATTTGGGAGCTTCCTCTTGAAACTTAGAAACGAAAGTTGATAGGGAGAGAAAAATAATACATCTTTCCGCATAAACAAAAAGTTTTCATTTATAACATACGTATTCGAACTTTGCAAGTCGAGTAACTTCTATGAATACGCGCAAACCGCCTTTTTGGCATATGGTACATGTAGGTATGAACATGATTTATAAGTCAATGTAAAATCAATATCCTTTTGAACCCAGAGATTCTTCTTAAAACTTAATGGTAATAAGTGAAAGAGAATTCATTCTTTTAAATAAATCAAAGTTTTTTTTATAACATGTATCCGAACCTTGCGACTCAACTAATCCGCACGAACCACCCATCCACGTGTATCATGTAGGGCTCCCCCATAGGGTGCCAAGCGTGGCCCCTAAAGTTAATATGAGTGGTTGATGTTGTGATTTGAATGTAGGATTTGCAAGCCAAATTGAGTTATTAACCACTTACCTAACCATTAAGGGCTGAATAAATCAAAGGTTTTCTAGCAATCATTCTCGCTATAACTGTTGCGGAGCAAGCAGTTAAACAATAAATAGACAGAACAAGAAAATAAATCAAACACCAGGTTTACGTGATTGGGTTAATGTGACCAACATTCATAAGGAGAGCAGTAGCGAATTCTACTATAAATCAAACGATATAAAAGATATTACAATTACACTCGAGTCATTAAAACACTATCAGTATTTCCTAGCCCCTAATTACACCCAATAACTCACACAGTAATTAGCCATATAATTCCTCACAAAATAATTTCTCAATCTCACAAATGAATTCACAAAATCTTAACACAAGATTTTTATGGCTTCAAACACTCGAGATGTAATTCTCAAGCAGAAACTCCTCTTTGATACTCTTCATAAGAAGTCACTCTTCTTATATGTGGACAAGAGTTAGATCCAAAAGGGGAAACCTCTTTTTAGGAAACTTACTCTGACGAAGAAACTCATTCAAATTAGGAAAGTTTTATTTTGGGGGCTCAAACTCAAGACATATTTTCAATAATCTCTACATTTGCTCGACATTTAAGCAAAGTCACAATTGTTTCATTGAAATCCATGTGGGCTCAATCGCCACATATATCTTCCAAGTGGGCTCAATAATAACAATCTCCACCTTCGCCGCTACTCTCCCACGGTCCCATGTAGGCTCAACCACTACAGATATCTTTCAAGCACAAGTGTCACTTAGACTTTGCCATAACTATGGATCTCATTAAAACACCAATTTCACATGCACCTTTAACTCCTCCATGAGGATTTTCTAATACAACCTCCTCAACTACAGATAAAACAAAACCATTATTGCATCCATATCTAATGAGAGATCGAACACGTACCCTGTCAAATTTAGTAGTTATAGCAACCGTGGGCTCTAGGCTTCACCTTGCTACATGCACCATCCGTATCGATTACCATGGTAGCATTTGCTACATTAGGAGTTTCTGATTACAACTCCACCCCGAGCTAAATACCATCCAGATCCGTATAAGCACTGCCAATAACACTCCAACCTAGAAATACTGGAGACTCGTCAAATGTAACTTCTCTACTAAAAAAGATGAATTTAATTCCGAGCACCACAACCAATAACCCCGCTCACCTTGTGTATTGCCTTAGAGGTAAGCGATTCCAAGTTCCATACGGGTTCCACCTATAACTTGGAACCCAGCCATGGGAATAGGTTCTTCATTTTTTGGAACCTAGAATCTACTCTATATACCTTAAAACCTGGAACCTACCCTGTCACATGTTCTAAGGTCGGTTCCTAGATCTATCCAGGCTTCACCTGTATTATTAATTGAACAATTATAGCAAATCATCACCTTTAATGACCATCACTTGCTCTTATGATCTATTAACCACAACTTATATTTAGACACACGAAGAATATGAAACATTAATAAGTCATAAAATGAGAGCTCATACTAGCAATTTCAGATTATACACATCTAATGCCATTGAATACTGCAAGATCACGTGAAGGCATACACCAATAAAAAAATACAAAAAACTTATTTAAGGTTTCAGGTTTCAAGTTTCACTTACCTAGAACCTAGAACCTACTTGTCAAAGCAGATTCCCCAATTTTTTGAGCTTGGAATCTACTCTGCATACCTTGGAACCTAGAACCATGCTCACCCCTACTTTGCCTAGGAACATGAACTTTCTTGCCCTCCCATCGAGCTTACCATCACTCATCCGAACATAACAAGAGCAACTACATATTCTAATAACAGAACAATTAGCAACATTACCTTACCACACTTCTTCGGAAGTCCAACATCCAATTGCAGGTGATGGGATCCATTAACTAGGTAGCTCGTTGTACTAAGTGCATCCGCCAAGAATCTCCTAATCATACCAGCCCTAGAGTGGGTAATCTCTAGTAATACTATGCTCATCAACTCTGCAACCTATTGTAATTCACTAGCACTAGTGCAGTGTCTCACTATGCCCGAATTCGTTTAACAACTCCGAGCATAACTCTATGATACTAGCAGTCCACACATGATTCATTGTTTTACCAGTTTCCTTTTCAATCAAAGCTCTCCACTACCTAGTCCTGACAATATCATCAAACTTGTATCTCAGCACAAACACTCAAGCCTTCTTTAACTGTTAGCATAAATCTAGCACTCTTCCTCGAAGGAAACCACAACAATCTGCGAACATCCAAATGAATTAACTTTACAATCTTTGTGGTTTCTTTGATGGCCATACTGAACTGCACTTTTCGTCGTTGAGTTAAGTCACAACACCAGCATATATTCAGTTCGTTAATAACATAACCACACTTCAGATTCCTTAAACTTAGAATTTTCAAGCTTCTCTTGCTAATGCGCCCCAAACACATATGCCACAATTCGAGAGAAGAACACTAGAAGTGCCAAAATTTATGTACGACGCTCACTTTGGTGCCAAAAGTTTTCGCCAAATAACCAACCGGCGAGGAGAGAAAAAGAAAAAAGAAAAGAAAGGAAAAAAGAAAGAAAAGGAAAAAAAATATTTAAAATAAAAAATATTGACTGTACATGCTGATTCATCCTCTGGCGAGCCACATTGGCTTCATAAATTAATAAAAAAATGCCACGTCGGATTTCTAACCAAAATGACACTTAAGTGATCCGACGGAAACTTTTGGCACCAAAGTGAGCGCCGTACACAAGTTTTGATACTTCTAGTGTCCTAGTCCCGCCACAATTCAGACTTTTGAGCAAATGCATCCGACGTCTCTGGGGCAAAATCTATTGTCTCACCTTTAAGTTTATATAAGCCACTATGCTTGATTCCTTTCATTATCACCATGGCACCTCTAACAATCTTCAGAACTCCACTTTCTAAAGTACACTAACGCCCAGCTGAATTCCAAGCACTCAAGGAAATCAGGTTCTTCTTCAACTCTGGAACATGCCTCAATCTAGTCAATATCCTCACGATACAATCATGCATTCTGATTCTAACATCATCAACACCTACAACATTAGACTCAACGTTGTTTCCCAACTATAGTTTACTACTGTCCTTGCATTGATAAGTAGTAAACAAATTCCAATTTGGTATAACGCGAAATGAACAACCATAATCCATAACACATCCATCAAACAATGAATCAGCAGTGACAGACATAACATAATCATCACCATCCGAATTACTATCAGCTATTGCAGCAATATCATGAAGAGACTCAACTCTAATTCCCTTACCCTTCTCATTTTTTAGCTTAAGGCATTCCCTTCTAAAATGCTCCCTCTTGCCACAATTCCAACAGGTAGCATCACTAGTCCTAGTCTGACTTTGTCTATTCAAGCTTGTACTACTCCTGCTAACACGTTTACTAATTATTCCTCTACTTTCGTCTACTAAAGCAGTAAACATAGGTTCATCAAATTCTCTTCTATAGATGTCCTCACTTTTCATTTTTTAGCTTAAGGCATTCCCTTCTAAAATGTTTTATCTTGCCACAACTCCAATAGACAACACCACTAGTCCTAGTCTGACTTTGTCTATTCAAGCTTATACTACTCCTGCTAACACGTTTACTAGTTATTCCTCTACTTTCACCTACCAAAGCAGTAAACATAGATTCACCAAATTCTCTTCTGCAGATGTCCTCACTAAGAATCAAATCATGAACCCCATCAAACGTTAAGCTTGTTGACCTAGAAAAATTACTAACAACAGTAACCGTAGTATTTTAACTATTGAGCAACGAAGCACATACTTTATCTTCAAAGTCAATCTCTACCGAACTCAATTGAATAATAATCACATTGAATTCATTTACATGATCAGCAACTGACACACCTGTGCCCATTTTTAAGTTAAATAGACATTGCATCAAGTAGATCTCGTTGATCACAAAGGGCTTCTCGCACATATTCGACAGGGCTTTCATCAAACCGCGGTGATTTTTTCTTTCACAATATTAAACGCAACGTTACGAGCCAATGTCAACCGAATAACAACCTACACTTATCTACTCAACAATTCTCATTCAACTTACTTCATCGACTCTGGCTTCTCCCCAAATAGGGTTAAGTGTAGTTTCCTTTGGTATAAAGAATTCTCATTCTGCATCTTCCATAAACTAAATTACTTCCCATCAAATCTGTCAATTTCCACTTTTCCTTCTTCTGTCAACATCGATTCACTTTGACTTTATTAAGCCTGGCTCTGATATCACTTGTTGCGAAAGCAAGGGATCAAACAATTAAATAAACAGGACAAGAAAATAAATCAAATACCAAATTTATATGATTCAATCAATGTGACTTACGTCCATAGAGAGAGCGGCAATGGATTCCCTTATAGATCAAGCGATATAAAGGAGATTACAACCATACTTGAGTCACTCAAATACTATCAGTGTTTCGCAGCCCCCAATTACACCCAATAACTCGATAATATTTAGCCCTACAATTCCTCACAAAATAATTTCTCAATCTCACAATGAAATTCACAAAATCTTACCACAAGATTTTTATGGCTTCAAACACTCAGGATATAATTCACAAGTAGAACCTTCTCTTTCATACTCTTCATAATAAGTCACATTTCTTATATTTAGACAAGAGTTAGATCCAAAATAGGAAACCTACTCCAACTAAGAAACTTATTCAAATTAAGAAAGTTTCATTTTTAGGCTCAAACTTAAGACATATTTTCAACAATAATAATAAATTCAAGAAAAACAAGAATAGCATACCATGCCAGTTACAACATAAGCAAGTAACAAGAATGTACACATACTTACCAATACCCACAAACATACGCGAGTCATGACAACAATACATTAATCAATGCTGTTTTTTTTTTCTTATGAACATAAGAAACTGATAGCCAAAGCCTCACCTACCAACTTCAATTTTTGGGTCGAAAAGCAACACCCTTGACGACTAGCCCCTGTTTCCAATTAGTATCGGTTTCGGATATACAAAATTTGATTTCTCCGATATTTTGGGACGACGTCATGAATTCTCCCATCACAATGTTTATCCACACTCCGCGGGGCTTATCCTGCAAATTCCCCATGCATTCCAGCTTCGACTCATCTGGTAAAGTAATGTTGATCTTCACAGGAACCCACCAACCACAACTTGACTCGGTCATTAATGCCACCAACGAGACTTCATACAAGGTCTTCAGAGAGAGCATGATCGTTCGGAACTGCCCACTGATTTCCAGCCAGCACACACTTCTCAGTAAAGCTACCTCAACATCCACATTACTGGTAAAATTGAAGTTCAATGTCAGGAGTTGGAGTTTCGCAGAAGAAGAATCTCTAATGTGTTCATTCCCCCATCAAATTAGACGATGAAATGAAAGAAAAGATAAATAGCTACACATGAGTTGCTTCAATAGATTTTCCTAGTGCAGATCATATTTGCATATGAAGTGCATGCCGGAACAAAGGGACAATTATGTTGCAAGTGGAATAAAATAGCAAGGAATGAGATCCACACATGAAATGAAATATTAAATGGGATCTGAAAAACGCAGAATGGCTCTAATACTACATTAGAATGTTCGAGCTAGAAACTTGAACCGATGGTTAGAACGAGACCGTGAATGTAAAGTTCATTATAACCCCGTTTAAAGCGATTCAAGAAATTTACTTTAATAATCAATTTGTCTCAGCTTAGTTCATTTTCACCCAAGTGAAATAAGTTTTGCGTTCAACACTTCGCAGGTCATTATTCCCATTAAAGTTTCCTTCGCTAAGATGCATGTATTAAGATGTTAGCGATGCAGAATCTCTAACGGCATAATTGATGTGATAAGAATGATTATTGTATTTACTTGGTTCATAGATCCAATTGTTTGAACTTTCAAATGAAAGTGAGTATAACTAGGAATGTTGGTAAGTCTAGACTTGGACCTCGAATCTATTGTCTCTACAATGAGGTATATTGGTCTTGGGACGCTTCCTAAAAACCTTTATGACTGAAAGGGCTTTCTCCCTGCATCCAGTGCAGTACAAAACTTATCTTTACAATGAACAACAAATAGACAAACTAAAACACTAATTACTAACAGCATAAACTGAGGGACTGTGCGTTTATCAACTAATCTCCTTATCATTCAACAATGTTAGAAACAATTACATGCTCGAAAGGCTAGTTGGAAGGAAATAAGAGAATTAGACCTCGTGAAGAGGTACTTGACAGTTGAAATTGCTCATATGATTTGCATCTCAGTCACCCATCTCAACTTCGCATTTCTTTTTTAACGATGTGTAGAGTCACTTAATTACTCTAAACTGTAAGTATCTTGGCTCCTTGATCATCTCAAAATGGTGGATAGATTCTATTCCTACGGGTACCTCGATCGGTCATGCTTAGAATGCCATCTTTAACTCTTCAGCAATAAGGAAACATGTGTCCAGATCCTATGTACAGTGTCTTGGCGCTCTCTAAAAGTATAGAAGAATGGTGTCCCTCTCAAAACACTCCATATCCGGTTAAAAGGCGAAAATGATAATAGCTTTTATATGATAAACAATCTGTCATAAATAGTTAACTTCATATGCCTGAGAATTTTCTTTTACAAGTGTATTGACCAATTACCAGAACTGAAACATCCATACTTCTCAATTAGAGTTCGTGTGCACTTCATGTTTTGCGCAGGTTGTGTATAGATGAACACAAATTATTCAAATGAAGCAGCGAGGAGCTAAAAACAAGCTAGTAGTCATTGCAGCCCATGACCTGAACGCGCACAAGAGGTGAATTCGCTTTATGTCGTCCAAGATAAAGATAATTTGATCAAAACGAGGAAATCAAACGTTTTTTTTTAGCAGATTTTTTCCAAGAGAAATGATAATCTCATTTTCTTTGTTTTTTTATTCTTCTTTTTTTTAGAATATTGACTCATACCCGGACTCTTTGACGGTCGTCCATAGCCAGTACTCGGGGGCGTGGCCCCATGTAATTGCAAGCTCCCTCGCAAACACCATGAAGCAATTCTTGTTCAGATGCCTGTCGACCCAGTACTTCTGCAAGGATGAAATTTCATATTCATTCTATAATTACAGCATATATCAAAGTCCATATAAAAATCCCCCTTTTTTTTTACAATTCAGAATGAAGGTAAGAAAATCGAGAGAGAGAGAGAGAGAGAGAGAGAGAGAGAGAGAGAGAGAGAGGCTCACTCTCTTCCCCTGTTGCAGAACCACTCCGTCGTAGAGCTGATCGCAGAGCATGTCGAGAGGGAAAGCTTGAATGGGCACGTCGGAATCTTTCACGATGGCCACGTAATTGTGTGGAGGTCTTCTTGATCTTGCCTTCACTGTTTGCTTAGGCGTCTGTGAGCCCATCTCTTCGGCTTCTTCATGGATCTCAGCTTCAGCTTCCATTTCAGGAGGTGGCCAATGTTGCTCCTGTTAAGGGCGTGTAGAGAGAGAGAGAGAGAGAGGGAGAGAGGGAGAGCGAGAGAGAGAGAGGAGCTACACAGGTTTCTTTATCCCAAACAACATCGATGGAGCCACTATTAATAGCCGTAAAAGTAAAGGTTCGAAAGTGAAGACATTATTTGACCAAAAAAAAAAGAAAAAAGAAAGCGAAGCCATTTCTCTGTGCTTTTTAACAGAAAATTTTCTTTGGGTTACCCTCTTGATCAAGACTTAAAATATTCATAAACTAAGTTCACATAATGGTCTGTGCTTATGTAAAGTCATGCATGCATTGAAGAGAAGCCACAATGTTTGCCTTCAATTCCAGAAGGTTGTTCACAGAATTCTTTTTTCGGAATAAACAAATCTTCATCCATTTATGTATATAAACCATTTCTTTCATTTGCCAAAATAAATAACAGATGTTTATGGTGAAAAGGGCCTTATGGGAGCCCAATGTCGATCCATGTGGCCCATGTTACATGGTTCTACAATTTCCTTTTTCTTTTTCAGCTTTTCCTTTTCCCGGAAAAAAACAAGCTTTGTGGAGAGATTGATCACGCGGAGGGAGAGAGAGGGAGGAAGAAGGAGAAGCGGGGGAAGATGATATACCGCTAGTGGAGTCTCCTCACTGGTCCCGCCGCCATACTCGGCGGCGTCGTGGCCACTGTGGTCGTCGCCAATCACATCTTCGTCCAGCACGTAAATCCAAATCTCTCTCCCCTTTCGATTTCTTATCGGTTTCTGCTTGTTTCGTCAGCTTCCCTTCTGCTTTCGGACTTGCCTTCGTTACAAATTTCGGGTTTTTCTCTTGCTTGATAGATTTTCGGCGGATTGCATGTGTAGGTTGCGTCTAATTCGGGTGTGCGTGTGTGCGCCTTTCTTTCGTTGTTCCTTTGATTGGATGGTGTTAGAATCCGGCCTTTCTAGAGCGCCCGAATGATCCGTCGGATTGTCGTGGACAGTGATATGGAGCTCGATTGCATTAGGGACTGGTTTAGCTGTGGGCCGAGTAGCGGCATTGATGGTGCAACAGATCAGTGTCATCGGCCGTTTTTCGGCCTGAATCTTCACCAATTTCCTCACTTCTAGCTGCAGGCAATAACAATGTATCCCTCTTGTTGCATCGGCTAATCGGGCTCGCCACTGTAAACCCTAATTAAGATGTAGCGTTGCCTTGTATAAGCCAGATGTTCATCATGCCGTAGTCAATCACCAATGGTATGATAAATATGAGGTCGAGTAAGATGACCAACTTTTCGAATCTTTATCTCCTTGCCTAAGATGAATCCACTGGAGCATACGGAACCCGAATGCTTCTATCGTCCAGAATTTTTCTCCCAGCATGTATCTATTGGCGGCATCATCTGTTTGTGAGAGATTCTGGACTGTATAAAATAGATCTTTGAGGCCTGGGATGTTTAGAAATTACTTTAAGACTCGAGGGTAAGGGGTTGACCATGGGGCTCATTCCTAGCTCCCGCTTGAATAAGTTTTCCATTACAGTCGAATTAGTTATCTTTCTTGTCACCTCCCATAAATTTACCATGTTGCAAGTACCTGGCTTTCAAAACCTTAACCCTGACTTTGTTTGCATCGACCAAAATCCTCCAACTGAGTTTACATAGCAAACACGGCCATGGTTTTAGAGGTAGGAGCTGGGTTTTCTCCTGAGTCATGAGGAATGTTCCACAGAAACTTTCTAACCACAGCATCTATTATTCATCATATAGAAACTGGACGATGAAAAGTTGACATGTTGTAAGTCGGTATTGCTTGAGCCACATATCTGATTAAGGTTCATCTAACTGCCCAGAGGTAGTGAGTCCATTTTATCTTGAAAACTGAAACCATACGTGTGCTATCTTGTTTGTCTAAAGCTAGATTAGTCTGAGCTTGTGGAATGATATTGCACGCTTTGCATTTTCTCTCCACTTAAAGATGTTGTCTTTAATAAAAAAAAATTCTGACTTGACGTGCAGTAATGTAACATCACCACGTCTATGTGGATACTTTTACGGTCTGAGCTACACTGTATCTTTCTGCATCTGTAGGATCCATTCCGCAAACAAGAGCAGAAGCAGACTGATGCACAACCATCGGCCAAGTGATTATGGGGAGATGAACTTCACTCATTTCATTTTCTTCTACTGGGTTCCAAGTTTGGTTCTGGGGAAATGTATATGACTTGGGAATCTCTTACCAGATTCTGCGGGACAATCTTTGATCTGGTTTGTCAATGTTCTTGAACCTTGTGTTGGAATAAAAGGCTAAAATTAAATTTCATTGGAGTACATGCGGCTTGGGTTCCGAGGGTAGAAGTATCAGTTAATAAACAGAGGCCCCGTCCGTCCCAAAAAATAATAATAACGGAGGCTCCGAGGCTGCAGGAGGAGAGTAGAGGATAAGTAGGGGCAAAGATGTGTTCTCAGGACATGCACGACGACACAAGCATCCAATTTATTAGTAACTTCCGAAAAACGCTTATGTCTGTACTTAATTTTACCCAGCCTTCTTGTGGTGGGGAAGAACTGTTCTTTCGCATCATTTAGAGGGGCATTCGTTATGATACTGACTTGACAATGTTGATTGGAATGTATTAGAGTCCAAAGACAAATCAATTTAATGTCCTACAAGGATTTTATGCTTCAAATTTGATGCCCAAAATTACCACTAAACATTAACATCTACTGATGAATCAAGAAAAAACCAGCTTTGACAATCATAAATCTCTACTCATGTTCTTTTTCGACTATAATTTTATTTTTGATCATGAACACGACCACTATTTACATAACATGGCAAACTACAAGCAATAATACAACAAGGGTATTGTCTGTTTGCCTATGTGAATCTTATCTTCATGGATGCTACAGCGTGAATTCAGAGTGAGGAATAAAGTCTCTCATGGTCTGTTATCACGTGACCCCTGGTAATATCCTTTATGGTAGGACATCCAGATAGTGCCATCGTAAGCTCGAGCTCATCCTTCAGCATCTCAGTGACCCTTCTAACTCCAATTTTCCCTTTTGCCGCTAATCCATATACAACAGGCCTTCCTATCTGTAGTAAGAAGACCACTATTAGGAGAATGTCAACACTTGTTCTAGGGCACTTGTTCATTTGTGATTCAGGTGTTTTGGTAATGTGAAAAGATAGTTTCTACTAACTCGGCACGATATTATTACCCAAATACCTCAAGGGTTTGTTACGATGCTCCTTACTAAGATAGCAGATAGTCCACGTTGAGAAATATCAGGAATGTGCCAAACTATTTTACTTGTTCTTTATGTCTGTCTCCCTTCTGCCAGGTCTGGGAACATCAACAGTAAGAACAATAGCTTTGTATCCACTTGTTTCAGCTCTTTGTACTAGCCGAGCTGTAATATCCCGTCTCTTGTATACCTGCATAAGGAGATGCATTAATTATTGAGATTAAATCTTAATGGAGAATGTACAAAGCCAAGAAAACTGGAGATGCTTAATCAAATAGATGCTTACATATATTTGAAAGAATCGAATGGCATCACAGCTGGACGCGACCTCTTCTACAGTGCACGTGGACATATATGAAAGAATCTAGAGTAAAGAGGTGAATTGAGTATGTCATAGCAGCAAATTGAGATTAAAAGTATTCGGTAATCTATTACCATGATGACATTACATGCAGCAGCTGCTCTTGCGGTGGCAACCTCTCCTGGAAGATGGAAAAATTGCATCGCTAAAATCAAAACAAGCAAACATGCGAAAGAGTTCCTCCAAAAAAATTCAGGTTTCACACCTTCAGGATGTGCTAAATTATGCCTAGCAGTTGGAGCAATCATAATGGGGGCAGAAACGTGATAGCCCAATATAGTAGTCGACAAACTGATTTTGCTCACATCAATGAGGATCCTCGGCCTAAACCTGCCACAAATTCATGTGTTGAGAATAACCAAACAACATAATATGGTTGCTGCAGATTTAAATCTGACCAGCATTCATTAGTCATTACATTATTCTGCGAAAGGCTTCCGTGTTTTCTTGAAGTGTATACTGGTCTTCTGCTCCCCCGGCATAAAAATCATAGTACATTTTTGGAAGGGCTTGCCTAGCCAATTCTTGATACTCATTCACATTGACAGGATCCTCAGCCATGTTTGCTGAATAAAAATTTAAGCATTTATCACCTCAGCTTAACAATTTCTCCTAAGGGTGCTGCTAAGCTAACGGCACCGTATAAGGGTGCCTTTTTGACCACACACTCACGCAAATGAAGGTCTAAAACAATTTACCATAAACTAACGGCATAATTGCAAGTTAAATGTGCCCACACGAATTCACACTAAATCTAAACAGGAGAGTGAACAGTATGGAATAGAGCTCGTAATGCACCCACATCCCTCGACGTATGTATAGCCATAACTACTGAACACGAACACATCAAAACGCGTAGCCCAACGGCATTCAGAATCTCACGCTAGCCTAACCACTCACATGAACCTTCGTCACAAACTCCTACACGACCGTCAATAATCTTTTCGCTAGCCATGACGGCAGAAGGATAAAAAAAAAAAGAATGCGATCTTTCTGCATCGCAGACGCGCAGCCATACGGATGCTCAAAAAAGTTCGGAGCAGGGGAGTTGCTCTGCGCTGAGCACTTGAATCAAAGAAGAGAGACGATCCAAAGGGTAGGATAAGTAAATGGGCGCCTTGGGTTTTCGCACGACCGGAGCAAAGCCTCTGGTGGAATGCCTCGGTTACCGTTGGGGATGGGGGATTTACTGATTACCAGCGTTCGCGTCCAATGAAAGGCTGCCCGCCATTATTCTCTTTGGCACGAAAAATTTTTTGACCACCCAAATTCTAAATTGATATAATTATGATAAATTTATTTTAAATTAATTTTTTATTTATCAAAATTCTAAATATATATATTTATGATAATTTTGCCCTTCGTTAAATTATATTAATATCACAAAAAATCACAATTCGATATAACAAACGGAGGATAAAATCCCAAACTGATACACCCGTCAATTATCACGTGACATCTGACTCAGAAATTTAACGTTAAAATTTAATGAAAACTTACGGAGGATAAAATCATTACAGATATACTAATTTGAAATTTTTAATAATCAAAATATCAATTTATAATAAAATTATCACATATATATATATATATATCAATTTGAAATTTTTCATGGTAAAAATAACCATTCTCTTTCCATTTTCTTCTGTCTTTTCTGTGCTATAAGCCGACAGAGTCTGATACTCAATATAATCACTTTAACATTGTAGCGGATTCTGGGGAAATGTACATGACTGGGGAATCTCTTACCAGATTTTGCGGGACAATATTCAATCTGGTTTGTTTGTTAATGTGAACCTTGTGTTGGAATAAAAGGCAAAAATTAAATTTCATTGAAGTACATGCGGGAATAAAGGCCATGACCTGCTGGCTTAGGCTACGAGGGTAGAAGTAAAGGTGTCAATGGATCGGATCAGGTTGGGTATCAAGAAAACTTGACCCGACCCGAAACATACAGGGTTGCGCTTGACCCACCCCGCCCCGCCCCTACCCGAGACCCTATTCAGCATTTACCCCAAGAGATGGGTTGGGTAGGGTCGGGTCAATGTTAGTACCACATCGCCAAAATCTCACCAGATCCTGCTCAGTCTTTCTCAAGCAAGTGCAAAACCAAGAAAAAGTAAAAATACGACTGCCACCATGTAGTATACCGTTGCGGCGAGCTTTGGGGACGACAACATGGTGAAGCTCCTACTACATAAAGGAGCCAACAAAGACGTCCGCAACAAGTACGGCAAGATTGCCTATTACCTAGTGGTAGAGCACGGCCACACGAAGCTCTTTGACGCCCTAAAGTTAGGGACAGATTGTGCACTGCAGCAAATCCACCGACTTCTCGAGAGTGGGGCCGCGATCAACGGTTGTGACCAGCACCGGTGGACAACGCTGCACCGCGCCTCACTCAACAAGCACATCGAGGCAGTCAAGGCTATGCTTGAGAAGGGAATCGACATCGACGTAAAGGACGAAGATGGATAAACCGCTTTGCACTGCGCAACCGAATCGGGCTACACGGAGGCCGTGGAGTTACTAGTTAAGAAAGGAGCCGATGCGGAGGTAATGACCAACAAGGGGCCGAGCGCGCTACAGATTGCCGAGTCACTGGCACTTACCGTAGAAGTACCAGCTAATAAACAGAGGCCCCAAGCCTGCTGAGGAGAGTACAGGATGAGTAGGGGCAAAAATATGTTCTCAGGAAATGCACGACCACAGGAGCATCCATTTTATCAACAACTTCCGAAAAGCACTTACGTCTACTTATTCTACCCAGCCATCTTGTGGTGGGGAAGAACTGTTCTGTCGCATCATTTAGAGGGGCACTCGTGATGATTCAGACTTGACAAAGTTGATTGGAAGGTATTAGAGTCGGAAGACGCAGATCAATTTCATGTCTTACAAGGATTTTATGCTTCAAATTTAATGCGCCAAAGCACTATTGAACATTAACATCTACTAAAGAACCATGAAAAAACCAGCTTTGACTATTAAAAATCTATACTGATGCTCTTACTCTGACTCCAATTTTACTTTTGATAATGAAACATGACAACTAATTATATAACAAGGCAAACTACAAGTGATAAAACAACAATGGTATCGTCCATTTGACTATGTGAATCTCATTTTCATGGATGCTGCAGCGTGAATTCAGAGAGAGGAATGAAGTCTCTCACGGTCTGTTATGACATAGCCCCTGGTGATATCCTTTATGGTGGGACATCCAGACAGTGCCATCGTAAGCTCAAGCTCATCCTTCAGCATCTCAATGACCCTTCTAACTCCACTTTCCCCTTTTGCCGCCAACCCATATACTACAGGCCTTCCTATCTGTAGTAAGAAGACCACTATTTAAGAGAATGTCAACATTTGTCCTATGGCACTTGTTCATTTGTGATTCAGGTGTTTTGGTAATGTGAAAAGATAGTTTCTACTAACTTGGCACGATATTATCATGTAAATGCCTCAAGGGGTTGTTACGATACCCCTTACTAATATAACAGATAGTCCACATCAAGAAATATCAGGAATGTGCCAAACTAATTATAAAAGATTGTACCAGTACTGCTTGTGCCCCCAAGGGCCAATGCCTTGAAAACATCTGTTCCTCGCCGCACTCCTCCATCAAAAAAAACAGGGACTTTCCCTTTGACTGAATGAACAACCTACAAACGAAGGTTTAAAAAGTCATGACCAAAATGCTGTTTGATATAGATGACTTGCTGCAGCACAAGCTTTCATGCATTTGTAAAAATAGAGGGAAACAGAATGCCGTGTCCTTTATTTTCAGGAGGCAAAACCGGGTGCATTTACTCTTATCCAGTGTTTACAAATGCTCTCAAATTCTAGAATCTATTATTACACCTGCCGGACAAAGGAGTTAGTAAAAGTAGGCACCTCTTCCAGAACTGATATCGTGGCTGGACTATAATCTAGCTGTCGAGCTCCATGATTGGAGACAATTATCCCAGCAGCACCTGCTTCCACTGCCTTAATTGCTGCCAATGAGGGCATACAAGCATGTCGATAAGGTTGTCGAGTATGCAACAACCAATAGTAGTAACAACAGATACAGTATACTGAGAAGCAATATGAAATTCCAATAGATGAATAAGATGCTTCAATCCAATATCAGAGAACACAAGGTCCTAATAGCAGTGATGACAAAATGAAGACAGACAATATCCCATTACCATTAAAATTCCTAACTCATACGACTTCCCCAACAGAATGACTATGGCGTTTGAACTACCAAACTAATTGAGGCATAATGTTGTTTCCTTTCAAGATGAACCGAAGAACCTTCAAAGTTTAATGCTAGAGATCACACTCTACAAACTAGATATACAATCAAACCCCGAGTTATCGCAAAATTCTCCTTTGCTGAACGGATTTTTTTCAGTTCTACATTAAGCCTCAAACTGTTTTTCACACTATCCTGACCTTCAATGTCAATTTAATCATGCACCCAACCGTTCGCTATGGTGTCGATGTATTGTATAATACTGATGGAACTGTTTATACAGTGATGAACTGGTAATGACGTGGTGCTCACTATAGACCTCATCTAAAGCAAAACAACAGCACGCACATGAATCTGCACTATTGAAAAATCCTAACGAATTCCATCAAATCTAGCACAAATAAGAATGCAAAAATAAATTTTGGCACAGGTGACGAGTTCTCAAGCCGTCATTCTTGACTTTCATTTTATTTTCCTTGTAAATGCAATGATCCCTTTGCTCATGTATGCATATGTGGTTAAAATTTTTATCTATCAAAGAAGCATGGAGGTTCACCTTCCAAGTCAAAGAAGCATCCAAAGTTGAATCAGCAAAAGCTTGTACGTTTGAACCCTCATCCTGCAAATTGCAGCGGAGGCAAAGGGAAAAGGGAGCAAGAGTGAGAGAGATGTTATGCCAAATTTCTGCAATTAACAAACTATAAAAATTTGAGTCATCTCTATAAGGTTATTTAGGCAGCGAAAATGTTTTCAATGGTCAAGTATTGACCATATATTTTCTGTTGCCTCGCGTTATCCAAACCCTTTGTTTCTTGTTTCTTCACCTCAAGATACAACGGTAAAAATTATGTTCTCTAAGCAAATGAACTATAAAAAAAACTCCTCCAGAAACAGATATAATCAAAGGGAACAGTTATAGAGAAAAGAGAGCCAATGAATACAATACTCTTTGCCCCAAGGGCAAGCTTTGCACAAGAGAAGCACAGAGCTCATTAAATAAATCTCCACTAGGCTGAGCCTAATACCATGATATACACAAACATCAATGCCACGGAAAGCATTTCTTTTTGTTTTGCTACCTTGCTAATGTCAAAGAGAGTTACAAACTCCGAAAAAATAGAGCAGCATATAACAGGGTACACAGATAATGACGAAAACAGCCTCCATGCCCATCAAAGGAGATTGGACAATGAGATATTAGTAACATAGATATATCCCCATGCATGAATCTCCATTGAATAGGTAAAATTAGATTGATATCGACAGATCCTCAAATAGGAAAGAAATCATTCACTCACAGAGACAACTTGAGTTGAGAGTAGACCTTCAAAATTCTTCAACTGAGGCGCTACAATTCAAACTCAGGAGTCACGACATTGTAAGAATATGAACCTGCATCATAAGTCCATGACCATTTGTGGTTGGTGTGGCGTAAAACTATCAAAATGAATCATAAACTCATTTCTTAAATCATATAACAATCAATAAGTCGTAAATGGGTGTAAATATAATGTGGGTGTTAAATGGATCGTAAATGGGTTTACAACTTATTTAAAAGTCGACTTATCTCTCTTGCCTTCACTTAATCTCGTGTTCTCTCACTCCGCATTCTTATCTCAGTTTGGGTGTGAATCTTCCTAGATTGAATTAAATATGAAAATATTTTAGTAACATAAGTTAGGTCGAGTATGGGTCATTATATTTGAATGGGTCAAAACGGATTAAATAAATCTATTTAAGTTGAACCATTTTTGATCCGACCCGACCTGTTCATTTGACAAGTCATTGGCTTTACGTGAGGTAATAGCAGTGTGACAATTATCAAGAAGTCCAAAAGGTGTTTTTGGTCTGTCTTGGTAGTTATTCTGGCCTTTTCATTTTGGTGTGTTGACTTTTCAATTTATCATCAATAATGGAAACACATACAGGAGTGGTTAAGGCTCAAGCCAATATATGCCCTCTTTCCTCGAGAGGGGCGTCCGGTCTTACTCGAGGTTTAATGTGTTGAATGTAGTAATTCGTGGACAGTGACATGGAGCTCGATTGCATCAGGGATTGGTTTAGCTGCGGGCCAATCGGGAGCATCAATGCTGCAACTGGTCCGTCATCAGCTGTTGTTTGGTCTGAATCTTCACCGATTTCCTCACTTATAGCTGCAGGCAATAACAATGTATCCCTCTTGTTGGATTGGCTAATCGGCTCGCCACTGCAAACCCTGAATAAGATGTCGCGGTACCTTGTACAAGCTAGAGCACTGAAATGATCCTGCTCATTATGCCGTAGTCAAGCACATTTTCCATCACCAATGGTATAATAAATATGAGGTTGAGTCAGACAACCAACTTTTCGAATCTTTATCCTTGCATAAGATGAATCCACTAGAACATCCGGAACCCAAATGCTTCTGTCATCCAGAATCTTTCTCCGACCAAGTATCTGTTGGTGGGATCGTCTGTTTGTGAGAGATTCTGGGCTGTACAAAATAGATCTCTGTGGCCAATGGCCTGGGATGTTTAAAACTTAACCCCGGACTTTGTTTGCATCAACCATCATCCTCCAACTGAGTTTACGTAGCAAACACGGCCATGGTTTTAGAGCTAGGAACAGGGTTTTCTCCCGAGTCATGAGGGATGTTCTAACGAAACTTTCTAACCACAGCATCTATTGTACAACATACAGAAACTGGACAATGAAATGTTGACATGTTGTAAATCGGTAATGCCTGAGCCACATATCTGATTAAGGTTCATCTAACTGCCCAGAGGTAGTAAGTCTATTTAATCGTGACAACTGAAACCATACGTGTGCTATCCTGTTTGTTTAAAGCTAGACTAGCCTGAGCTTGTGAAATGATATTGCACGCTTTGCATCGTCTCCACTTAAAGATGTTGTCTTTGATAAAAATTTCTTTCATACTTGACATGCAGTAACGTAACATCACCACGTCTGTGTGGATTCTTTACGGTCTGAGCTATACTGTATCTTTCTGCATCTGGAGGATCCATTCCGCAAACAAGAGCAGAAGTAGACTGATGCACAATCATTGGCCAAGTGATTAGAGGGAGGTGAACTTCACTCATTTCATTTTCTTCGTCTGGGTTCCAATTTTGGCTCTGGGGAAATGTATATGACTAGGAACCTCTTACCAGATTCTGCGGGACAATGTTTAATCTGGTTTGTCAATGTTCTTGAACCTTGTGTCGGAATAAAAGGCTAAAATTAAATTTCACTGGAGTACATGCAGGAATAATCGCTATTCCCTGCTGGCTTGGGCTACGAGGGTAGAAGTAGCAGCTAATAAACACAGTCCCCAAGGCTGCAGGAGGATAGTAGAGGATGACTAGGGGCAAAAATGTGCTCTCAGGACTTGCACAAACACAGGAGCATCCAATCCATTAATCACTTCTGAAAAGCACTCATGTCTAATTCATTTTACCCAGCCTTCTGCTGGTGGGAAGCACTGTTCTTTCGCATCATTTAGAGGACATTCGTGATGATACTGACTCGGCAAAGTTTATTGGAAGGTAGTAGAGTCAAAAGAGACCGACCAATTACATGTCTTACAGGGACTTTATGCTTCAAATTTGATGCACAAAAGTACTATTTGACATTAACATCTACTGATGAACCAAGAAAAAACCAGCTTTGACTATCACAAATCTATACTGATTCTCTGACTCTGACTCCAATTTTATTTTTGATCATGAAACACGACAACTATTCACATAACATCGCAAACTACAAGCAATAATACAACAAGGGCATCGTTTATTTACCTATGTGAATCTTATCTTCATGGATGCTACAGCGCGAATTTAGAGAGAGGAATGAAGTCTCTTGCAATCTGTTATCACATGGGCCCTGGTGATATCCTTTATGGTGGGACATCCAGATAGTGCCATCGTAAGCTCGAGCTCATCCTTCAGCATCTCAGTAACCCTTCTAACTCCACTTTCCCCTTTTGCCGCCAACCCATATACTACAGGCCTTCCTATCTGTAGTAAGAAGACCACTATTTAGGAGAATGTCAACATTTGTCCTAGGGCACTTGTTCATTTGCGATTCAGGTGTTTTGGTAATGTGAAAAGATAGTTTCTACAAACTTGGAAGGATATTATCACCCAAATACCTCAAGGGTTTGTTACGATACCCCTTACTAATATAGCAGATAGTCTACATCGAGAAATATCAGGAATGTGCCAAACTAATTAAAAGATTGTACCAGAACTGCTTGTGCCCCGAGGGCCAATGCCTTGAAAACATCCGTTCCTCGCCGCACTCCTCCATCAACAAAAACAGGGACTTTCCCTTTGACTGCATGAACAATCTACATACGAAGGTTTAAAAACAGTCATGACCAAAATGCTGTTTGATATAGATGACTTGCTGCAGCACAAGCTTTCATGCATTTGTAAAAATAGAGGGAAACAGAATGCCACTGGGCTTTATATTCAGGAATCAAAACAGGGTGCATTTACTCTTATCCAGTGTTTACAAATGCTCTAAATTCTAGACTCTATTATTAAACCTGCCGGACAAAGGAGTCAGTAAAAATACGCACCTCTTCCAGAACCGATATCGTGGCTGGACTATAATCTAGCTGTCGAGCTCCATGATTCGAGACAATTATCCCTGCTGCACCTGCTTCCACTGCCTTAATTGCTGCCAATGAGGGCATACAAGCTTGTTGATAAGGTTGTCGAGTATGCAACAACCAATAGTAGTAACAACAGATAGAGTATACTGAGAAGCAATACAAAATTCCAATAGATGAAATAAGATGCTTCAATCCAATATCACAGAACACAAGGTCTTAGTAGCAGCGATGACAAAATGAAGACAGACAATATCCCATTACCATCAAAATTCCTAACTCGTACGACTTCCCCAACAGAATGACTATGGCGTTTGAACTACCAAACTAATTGAGGCATAATGTTGTTTCCTTTCAAGATGAACCGAAGAACCTTCAAAGTTTAATGCTAGAGATCACACTCTACAAACTAGATATACAATCAAACCCCGAGTTATCGCAAAATTCTCCTTTGCTGAACGGATTTTTTTCAGTTCTACATTAAGCCTCAAACTGTTTTTCACACTATCCTGACCTTCAATGTCAATTTAATCATGCACCCAACCGTTCGCTATGGTGTCGATGTATTGTATAATACTGATGGAACTGTTTATACAGTGATGAACTGGTAATGACGTGGTGCTCACTATAGACCTCATCTAAAGCAAAACAACAGCACGCACATGAATCTGCACTATTGAAAAATCCTAACGAATTCCATCAAATCTAGCACAAATAAGAATGCAAAAATAAATTTTGGCACAGGTGACGAGTTCTCAAGCCGTCATTCTTGACTTTCATTTTATTTTCCTTGTAAATGCAATGATCCCTTTGCTCATGTATGCATACGGGGTTAAAATTTTTATCTATCAAAAGAATCAGTGCCAAATTAGATCAAAACAGACGATCTTGTCAGCTGCTACTTATGGCCACGCTACCTGAAAATTGGTTGACAGATTGAATTAAAGCAATTAATGAAGTTCCAAGGTAATATCTTCTCAACTCTAGAATAAAATTAAAAGGATCCTTAAAGTACAAATTTTTCCAGGTCTTAAACCATCTTAAAATAAGACTTCTCGTTTGAGCTAGTGTTTTTAAAACCAAACCAGAAGGTTTTTTAGCAACAGATTTTGGCCGATTTCAATCAGTTCAACCTGGTATGGGACAGCAATTCAGCTCAATCTCTAATCTGGTTTTGGAACACTGGTTTAAGCAATGAATATTCTAAGTAAGCTATAGTTCAAATTAAGACACAAAACATTCTTCAGACGAATGCTCGACTGCTTTTCTATTAGAATACAATCCTAGATCTTACCATCTTCGTGTGTAAGAACTCCCTTGATCAGAATCGGCAATTTTGTAATTGATCTCAACCATCCAATGTCCTGCAGCATTGTAATTTAGTTACGTGACAACCAAGATACCAAATAAAGCAAATAGAGAAATTATAAAGATCCAGTTATCATTCGTAGATCATGACGACAAACGAAAATTGAATGAAAAAAGTCACCCTAAGATAGCTATCAAAACTATTTCCACACTGGATGACACTACCTCACACATCTCATTCATTCAGAAAACACGATTCTTTTGATGAAACATCACCCAGAAAAAATTTCAAGGATTAATTACTAAGTAAGTTCACCTTCCAAGTCAAAGAAGGATCAAAAGTTGAATCAGCAAAAGCTTGTACGCTTGAACCCACATCCTGCAAATTGCAGCGGAGGCAAAGGAAAAGGGGAGCGAGAGTGAGAGAGATGTTATGCCAAATTTCTGCAATTAACAAACTATAAAAATTTGAGTCATCTTTATAAGGTTATTTAGGCAGCGAAAATATCTTCAATGGTCAAGTATCGACCATACATTTTTTGTTGCCTCGCGTTATCCAAACCCTTTGTTTCTTGTTTCTTCACCTCAAGATACAATGGTAAAAAAATTTTTTTTTTTTTTGGTAACCCAAGGAACCCCCGCACGGCCGACAGCCGGGAGGTAAACCCTGGGGGCGACACGTGCTAGCCACCACACACGTGCACCGGTTAAGTCACCCTGCGGCGCGCGGGATTCGAACACTCAACCTTTTGCGAGAGGAAGAGTGCTCTCTCCAGCAGCGCCACCCAGGCGGGTGGTGTAAAAATTATGTTCCGTAAGCAAATGAACTATAAAAACAACTCCTCCAAACACAGATATAATCCAACGGAACAGTTATAGAGAAAAGAGAGCCAATGAATACAATACTCTTTGCCCCAAGGGCAAGCTTTGCACAAGAGAAGCACGGAGCTCATTAAATAAATCTCCACTCGGCTGAGCCTAATACCATGATATCCACAAACATCAGTGCCATAGTGAGCATTTCTTTTTGTTTTGCTACCTTGCTAATGTCAAAGAGAGTTACAAACTCTGAAAAAATAGAGCAGCATATAACAGGGTATGCAGATAATGACGAAAACAGCCTCCATGCCCATCAAAGGAGATTGGTCAATGAGATATTAGTAACATAGATATATCCCCATGCATGAATCTCCATTGAATAGGTAAAATTATATTGCTAATGACAGATCCTCAAATGGAAAAGAAATCATTCACTCACAGAGACAACTTGAGTTGAGAGTAGACCTTCAAAATTCTTCAACTGAGGCGCTACCATTCTGTCATAGAGAGAGAGAGAGAGAGTTAACTGTACCCGAACTTTGTTTTATGACCGTGATATCCATGCCCCAACGGGGGTGGGGGAGCGAGAGAGGGTGAGGAAAGCATTTTACTTGTTCTTTATGTCTGCCTCCCTTCTGCCAAGTCTGGGAACATCGACAGTAAGAACAATTGCTTTGTATCCACTTCTTTCAGCTCTCTGTACAAGCTGAGCTGTAATATCCCGTCTCTTGTATACCTGCATAAGGAGATGCACTCATTATGGAGATGAAATCTTAATGGAGAATGTAGAAAGCCAAGAAAAGTGGAGATTCTTAATTAAATAGATGCTTACATATATTTGAAAGAATCGAATGGCATCACAGCTGGACGCGACCTCTTCCACAGTGCACATAGACATATATGAAAGAATCTAGAGTAAAAAGTTGAATTGAGTATGTTATAGCAGCAAAATTATGATAAAAAATATTTGGTAACATGTTACCATGATGACATTACATGCAGCAGCTGCTCTTGCGGTAGCAACCTCTCCTGGAAGATGGAAAAATTGCATCACTAAAATCAAAACAAGCAAACATGTGAAAGAGCTCCTCCAAGAAAATTCAGGTTTCACACCGTCAGGATGTGCTAACTTATGCAAAGCAGTTGGAGCAATCATAATGGGTGCAGCAACGTTATAGCCCAATATAGTAGTCGACAAACTAATTTTGCTCACATCAATGAGGATTCTCGGCCTAAACCTGCCAGAAATACATGTGTTGAGAATTAACAAACAACATAATACGGTTGGCGCAGATTTTAATCTGACCAGCATTCATTAGGCATTACGTTATTCTGCGAAATGCTTCCACATTTTCTTTAAGTGTATACTGGTCTTCCGCTCCACCTGCAAAAAAATCATAGTACATTTTCGGAAGGGCTTGCCTAGCCAATTCTTGATACTCATTCACGTTGACAGGATCCTCGGTCATGTTTCCTAAATAAAAATATTAAGTGTTATTAACTCAGCAGCTTAACAATTTCTCCTACATGTGACTCTGCGAATTTTGATTGTCAAAAAAAAGGTGACCACAACAATAGCCCTACAAATACTCTTCCCTTCATATATGGTCCTAGAATCAAGATGCAACTTATAAACAAATACCGACCTAACTAGCAAAATCATATCATCTTACTTCAAAGTATGTCACTAGTCCATTGCATACCCTTACTAAGAGCACGCAAAATAACACATCACGCAAATGAACCTACAAAAGATCTAAAACAATTTACCATAAACTAACAGCATATCTGCAACTTGAATGTGCCCGCACGAATTCACACTAAATCTAAACAGAAGAGCGAAAAGTATGGAATGGCGATCGTAATGCACCCACATCCCTCGCCGTATCTACAGCTAAAAGTACAGCACGCAAACATATCAAAACGCAATCAACATCAAAGCCACACGCAGCTCATAAATTTAGAACAGAATCAAGTCCTTGTCATATTCTGCCAGTAATCAACCCAAGTCATTTCGCACACGGCACCATACTTCATCAACATGCTCGCCGTTCCTCTAAAGCTCGGGTGACTCATGAAGTCACACATAGCCGAACCTTGAACCTATCAGCACGCTACGACGATCTCGAGAACGAGTCAGCGCAACCATTTCCGGATCTTGCGCTAGCCCAACCACCCACATGAACCTTTATCACAAACTCCCACATGACGACGGGTCTATGAATTTTCGCCAGTCATGACCGCACGCGCACCAAAAAAAAATGCGATCTTTCCGCATCGCAGACGCTACGGATGCTCAAGAAAGTGCAGAGCAGACGAGTCACTCTGCGCACTCGAATCAAAGAAGAGAGAGACGATCGAAATGGCGCGATGTTTCGCAGGATAAGCAAGATCGAACCTTGAGTTTTTTCACACGATCGGGAGCAAAATCTCCGGTTGGAGGACGAAACTCGATTTAGGACAGTGATGAGTTGAGCGATACGAGGCAGTTGACTGGGACTATCTTCAATATAATATTATAATGAAGCTATGAATGAGGACAATTCATGCACGTCCCATTCTATATTTAAAATCATTTCTTATGTTTATTCTTCCTTCATTTTTTTCAATTTTATTAAAAGACGAAAACGTCCCTTCCAAATAACATGTTTTTTTCATGGAAGCCACTTCCTCCGCCCCTGTTACATTCCCTTGGTATTTATCCTCTTCTGAACTTAATTCCAACATTACAATCTGAGCAAGCACTAATCATGTATTAGAATAAAGAAAGATTAGTTTTATCTGCAAATTGTATACTTTACTTCCCTAGATTATTTTCATGGTTGTGAATCTTTCGACTTCCATTTTTGGTACAAATTTACAAGAATTTATTCAATGACTGAATATTTTGGTTGATGTTTGCATTATCCACAATTTATTCATCTTTGATTGTATTGTTTTTTGTTGTACAGTCACTATGGAAAGACAACATTGTTTTTATGCTTAAAATGTATATATTGATGATCAAAGTACCAATGATGAAAATAGCAATCAATCGTCTCAACAAGTTCATTTGAAACTTTACCGGGTAATTTTCTAACACGAGAAGATCTTTTGAGAAGTGTGCGGACGTATCTTCTTGCTTAAGGTTAGTTTGTTTCTGTAAAAAGGTCAAAGAGAGACAAATATGTTCTTCTTAGTTGTGATATGAAAGGTAATTATCGTGATCGACATAATATTCCTATTGCAAGTCAGAAGAAAGACCGAGCCTCCTTTGATTGATTGGGCTTTTAGAGTGTTTTGCTATAAAAAGAAGAACGGATCAAGATCACTCAAAATATTGAATGCATCACACGATAAATAATTTAAAATTAGATTATTACGTTCACCGAATAAAATGAAAGTTGAGCGGTTAAAATACATGAACTACAACATAATGAAGCATATTAAAATTATAATTGTAAATGATTTTTTTCACTCTTACTTATGCTTAAGTTGTTTTTTGAGTAATAGTTTCTCAGTACAAAAAAAAAAGAAATAGACAACTCATTAACTTAGTTTTTTTTTGTTGGAAACACAATAATTAGTTAGCTATCTACCAAATAAACTATTTTTGGGAAAAGCGGTACACCAATTTTGTTATAAATGGAGAAAGAAAAGGGAAAAATCAAAAAATAAAAAACATAAAAGAAGGCAAGCAACAATCTTAAATTAAAAAATGGGCCCCTTATATAATTTAATAAATGTTGTCTGAGAGGAGTGCGAATATTTTCGTTTTAGTGAAGTTGAAATAGAAGAAAACAAAGAAATAAAATGTAAAAAATAATTTTAAATCAAGAGTGAGACATGTGAGGGATAATGTAGTCAAATCAATGTAAAAGTGAATGTCAGAAGCTGATAAGGGGTGCAAATAGTCATAAGGAAAACCTATATTAATTTGTATCAATATACAATTATGGATATACAGTATGTTGTGAATCAATCAAACAAGTTGAACTATATTTCTCTATCAAATTTATGACTCAATCTATTATAGACGCGATTCATCACGGAGTGCATCGATCGCAGTCTTGCACGATATTATCGATAGTAGGTCTCATGTCGATCTTCCATAATCGAATTTGTACGATTCTATTTATTGAGAATCGAGTATTCGAACTTGAAGAAAAAGAAAGTGAAATAATGCATTATTCGCGTTGTTCAAATTCTCTTCGCCAACTTGACGTATCGATCCATGACATTCAGTTTTTTGGCCAACGTGATTCATACCCATCTGCTGTTGTGGAATTTTGCGAATTTAAGATTGCAGAGAGGTCTTTAGCTCTACACCAAATATGATGTGTTTACGTAGCTAGAGCCGTCAAAAGCTGCTTACTAGCTCCATCGTGGAGAAGCTCCATCACCATAATCCCACCGGAGGTGCTGGAGATCTAAAATCTCACCCATCGGAGTGAAAAGTCCTTGGACCACCATCACAAACAAGTTCAAACTCAGGAGTCACGACATTGTAAGAATAGGAACCTGCATCATAAGTCCATTACCATTTGTGGTTGATGCGGCGTAAAACTATTAAAATGGATCATAAACTCATTTCTTAAACCATATATCAATCAATGGGTCGTAAATGGGTGTAAACATAATATGGGTGTTAAATGGGTTTACAACTTATTTAAACTCGACT
The DNA here is from genome assembly GCA_031216405.1 of Syzygium malaccense. Lineage (NCBI taxonomy): Eukaryota > Viridiplantae > Streptophyta > Magnoliopsida > Myrtales > Myrtaceae > Syzygium > Syzygium malaccense. The sequence goes on along the minus strand of CM062258.1, from coordinate 47,549,116 downwards.
CATCTCTCTCATCCTCACTTAATCTCGTGCTCCCTCATTCTGCACTCTCATCTCAGTTTGAGTGTGAATCTTCTTAGATTGAATTAAATATGGAAGTGTTTTAGTAATATAAATCGAATCAAGTATGGGTGATTTGATTTGAATGGATCAAAACGGGTTAAATGGATCTATTTAGATTTGATCATTTTCAATCCGATCCGACCCACTCATTTAACAACTCATTGGCTTTACATGAGCTAATAGCGGTGTGACAATTATCAAGAAGTCCAAAAGGTGTTTTTGGTCTGTCTTGGTAGTTATTCTCCAGGCCTTTTCATTTTGGTGTGTTGACTTTTCAATTTATCATCAATAATGGAAACACTTACAGGAGTGGTTAAGACCCAAGCCAATGCCCTCTTTTCCTCGAGAGGGGCGTCCGGTGTTACTCGGGGTTTAATGTGTTGAATGTAGTAATTCGGGGACAGTGACATGGAGCTCGATTGCATCAGGGATTGGTTTAGCTGCGGGCCAATTAGGAGCATCAATGCTGCAACTGGTCCGTCATCAGCTGTTATTTGGTCTGAATCTTCACCGATTTCCACACTAATAGCTGCAGGCAATAACAATGTATCCCTCTTGTTGGATCGGCTAATCGGCTCGCCACTGCAAACCCTGAATAAGATGTCGCGCTACCTTGTACAAGCTAGAGCACTGAAATGATCCTGCTCATTATGCCGTAGTCAAGTATATTTTCCATCACCAATGGTATAATGAATATGAGGTCGAGTCAGATAACCAACTTTTCGAATCTTTATCCTTGCATAAGATGAATCCACTAGAACATACGGAACCCAAATGCTTTCTATCATCCAGAATCTTTCTCCAAGCAAGTATCTGCTGGTGGGATCATCCGTTTGTGAAAGATTCTGGGCTGTACAAAATAGATCTCTGTGGCCAATGGCCTGGGATGTTTACAACTTAACCCCGGACTTTGTTTGCACCATCATCCGCCAACTGAGTTTACGTAGCAAACACGGCCATGGTTTTAGAGCTAGGAACTGGGTTTTCTCCTGAGTCAAGAGGGATGTTCGAACGAAACTTTCTAACCACAGCATCTATTGTACAACATACAGAAACTGGGCAATGAAAAGTTGACATGCTGTAAATCGGTAATGCCTAAGCCACATATCTGATTAAGGTTCATCTAACTGCCCAGAGGTAGTGAGTCTATTTAATCGTGACAACTGAAACCATACGTGTGCTATCCTGTTTGTTTAAAGCTAGACTAGTCTGAGCTTGTGAAATGATATTGCACGCTTTGCATTTTGTCTCCACTTAAAGATGTCTTTGATAAAAATTTCTTTCTTATTTGACATGCAGTAACGTAACATCACCACGTCTGTGTGGATTCTTTACGATCTGAGCTATACTGCATCTGTAGGATCCATTCCGCAAACAAGAGCAGAAGTAGACTGATGCACAACCATTGGCCAGTGATTAGAGGGAGATGAACTTCACTCATTTCATTTTCTTTATCTGGGTTCCAATTTTGGCTCTGGGGAAATGTATATGACTTGGAACCTCTTACCAGATTCTGCGGGACAATGTATAATCTGGTTTGTCAATGTTCTTGAACCTTGTGTTGGAATAAAAGGCTAAAATTAAATTTCAGAGTACATGCAGGAATAATCGCTATTACCTGCTGGCTTGGGCTACGAGGGTAGAAGTAGCAGCTAATAAACACAGAGTCCCCAAGGCTGCAGGAGGATAGTAGAGGATGACTAGGGGCAAAAATGTGCTCTCAGGACTTGCACAAACACAGGAGCATCCAATCCATTAATCACTTCCGAAAAGCACTCATGTCTGTAATTAATTTTACCCAGGCTTCTGCTGGTGGGAAGCACTGTTCTTTCACATCATTTGGAGGGGCATTCGTGATGATACTGACTTGACAAAGTTGATTGGAAGGTAGTAGAGTCAAAAGAGGCAGATCAATTACATGTCTTACAAGGATTTTATGCTTCAAATTTGATGCTCAAAAGTACTATTTGACATTAACATCTACTGATGAACCAAGAAAAAACCAGCTTTGACTATCACAAATCTATACTGATGCTCTGACTCTGACTCCAATTTTATTTTTGATCATGAAACATGACAACTATTTACATAACATCGCAAACTACAAGCGATAATACAACAAGGGTATTGTTTATTTACCTATGTGAATCTTATCTTCATGGATGCTGCAGCGCGAAATTAGAGAGAGGAACGAAGTCTCTCACGATCTGTTATCACATGGCCCCTGGTGATATCCTTTATGGCGGGACATCCAGATAGTGCCATCGTAAGCTCGAGCTCATCCTTCAGCATCTCAGTGACCCTTCTAACTCCACTTTCCCCTTTTGCCGCCAACCCATATACTACAGGCCTTCCTATCTGTAGCAAGAAGACTGCTATTAAGAGAATGTCAACATTTGTCCTAGGGCACTTGTTCATTTGTGATTCAGGTGTTTTGGTAATGCGAAAAGACAGCTTCTACTAACTTGGCACAATATTATTACACAAATGCCTCAAGGGTTTGTTACAATACCCCTTACTCATATAGCAGATAGTCCACATCGAGAAATATCAGGAATGTGCCAAACTAATTAAAAGATTGTACCAGAACTGCTTGTGCCCCGAGGGCCAATGCCTTGAAAACATCTGTTCCTCGCCGCACTCCTCCATCAACAAAAACAGGGACTTTCCCTTTGACTGCATGAACAATCTACAAACGAAGGTTTAAAAACAGTCATGACCAAAATGCTGTTTGATATAGATGACTTGCTGCAGCACAAGCTTTCATGCATTTGTAAAAATAGAGGGAAGCAGAATGCCACTGGGTTTTTTATTCAGGAATTAAAACAGGGTGCATTTACTCTTATCCAGTGTTTACAAATGCTCCAAATTCTAGACTCTATTATTAAACCTGCCAGACAAAGGAGTCAGTAAAAGTACGCACCTCTTCCAGAACTGATATCGTGGCTGGACTATAATCTAGCTGTCGAGCTCCATGATTCGAGACAATTATCCCTGCTGCACCTGCTTCCACTGCCTTAATTGCTGCCAATGAGGGCATACAAGCTTGTTGATCAGGTTGTCGAGTATGCAACAACCAATAGTAGTAACAACAGATACAGTATACTGAGAAGTAATATGAAATGTCAATAGACGAATAAGATGCTTCAATCCAATATCAGAGAACACAAGGTCTTGATAGCAGCGATGACAAAATTAAGACAAAATATCCCATTACCATCAAAATTCCTTATTCATATGACTTCCCCAACAGAATAACTATGGTGTTTGAACTACCAAACTGAGGCATAATGTTGTTTCCTTTCAAGATGAACCGAAGAATCTTCAAAGTTTAATGCTAGAGGTTCACACTCTACAAACTAGATATACAATCAAACCCTAAGTTATCACAAAATTCTCCTGCGCTTGACGGATTTTTTTCAGTTCTACATTAAGCCTCAAACTGCTTGTCACACTATCCTGACCTTCAATGTTAATCAAATCATACCAAACTGTTCGCTATGGTGTCAATGTATTGTATAATACTGATGGAACTGTTTATACGGTGATGAACTGGCAATGACGTGGTGCTCACTATAGACCTCATATAAAATAAAACAACAGCACAGACACGATTCTGCACTAATAAAAAACCCGAAACAATTCCATCAAATCTAGCACAAATGAGAATGCAAAAATACATTATGGCACAGTTGACAAGTTCTCAAGCCGTCATTCTTGACTTTCCTTTTAAATACAATGATTTCTTTGGTCATGTATGCAAATGTGGTTAAAATTTTTATTTATTAAAAGAATCAATGCCAAATTAGCTCAAAGACAGATGGCCTTGTCAGTTGCTACTTATGGCCACGCTACCTGAAAATTGGTTGACAGATTGATTTGAAGCAGATAATGAAGTTCAAGGCAATATCTTCTCAACTCTGGGATAAATAATAAGGATCGTTGAAGTACAGATTTTTCCAGGTCATAAGCCATCTTAAAATAAAACTTCTCGTTTAAGCTAGCCTTTTTAAAACCAAACCAGAAGGTTTTAGCCACATTTTTTTGCCGTTTTTTATTAGTTCAACCTGGTATGGGACAGCAATTCGGCTCAATCTCTGATCTAGTTCTGGAACACTGGTCCAAGCAATGAATATGCTAAGTAAGCAATGGTTCAAATTAATGCACAAAGCGGTCTTCAGATGAATCCTCAACTGCTTCTCTTTTAGAATACAATCCAAGATCTTACCATCTTCGTGTGTAAGAACTCCCTTGATCAGAATTGGCAATTTCGTAATTGATCTCAACCATCCAATGTCCTGAAGAAATGTAATCTAGTTACGCGACAACCAAGATACCAAATAAAGCAAATAGAGACATTATAAAGATCCAGTCATCTTTCATAGGTCATGACGACAAGCGAAAATTGAATGAAAAAATTCATCATAACATGGCTATCAAAACTATTTCTACACTGGATGACACGACCTCACATATCTCATTCATTCAGAAAACGCGATTCTTTTGTTGAAACATTGCCCAGAAAAAATTTCACGGATTAATTACAAAGTAATTTATGATGGTATGAAGGTTCACCTTCCAACTCAAAGAAGCATCCAAAGTTGAATCAGCATAAGCTTTGAAGTTTGAACCCTCATCCTGCAAATTGCAGTGGAGGCAAAGGAAAAGGGGAGCGTGAGTCAGGGAGATGTTATGCCCAATTTCTGCATTTAACAAACTATAAAAAATTGACATATCTCTCTAGAGGTTATTTAGGCAGCAAAAACGTCTTCATTGGTCAAGTATTGACCATACATTTTCTTTGGCCTGACGTTATCCGAACCCTTTGTTTCTTCACCCCAAGATACAACGGTAAAAACTTGTGTTCTCCAAGCAAATGAACTATAAAAAAACTACTCCAGACACAGATATAATCAAACGGAACAGTAATAGAGAAAAGAGCGCCAACGAATACAATACTCTTTGCCCTAAGGGCAGCACTGCATGAGAAAAGGACAGAGCTCATGGAATGAATCTCCACTGGGCTGAGCCTAATACCATGATATCCCCAAAGATCAATGCCATAGTGAGCATTTCTTTCTGTTTTGCCACCTTGCTGATGTCAAAGAGAGTTACAGGCTCCAAAAAGATAGAGTAGCATATAGCAGGGTACGAAGATAATGACGAAAACGGCCTCCATGCCATCAAAGGAGATTGGTCGATGAGATATTAGGAACATAGATATCTCCTCAAGCATGCATCTCCATTGAATAGGTAAAAATATATTGCTATTGTCAGATCCTCAAATAGAAAAGAAATCATTCACTCACAGAGACAACTTGAGTTGAGAATAGACCTTCAAAATTCTTCAACTGAGGCGCTATCATTCTGTCATAGAGAGAGAGAGAGAGAGAGAGAGAGAGAGAAAGAGAGAGAGTTTAACTATATCCGAACTTTGTTTTATGACCATGATATCCCTGCCCCAAGAGGGGTGGGGGAGCAAGAGAGGGAGAGGAAAGCATTTTACTTGTTCTTTATGTCTGCCTCCCTTCTGCCAAGTCTGGGAACATCGACAGTAAGAACAAGAGCCTTGTATCCACTTCTTTCAGCTCTTTGTACTAGCTGAGCTGTAATATCCCGTCTCTTGTATACCTACATAAGGAGATGCACTGATTAATGAGATGAAATCTTAATGGAGAATGTACAAAGCCAAGAAAACTGGAGATTCTTAATGAAGTGGATGCTTACATATAATTGAAAGAATCGAATGGCATCACAGCTGGATGCAACCTCTTCCACAGTGCACATAGACGAATATGAAAGAATCTAGAGTAAAAAGGGGAATTGAGTATGTTATAGCAGCAAATTTAATATAAAAAATATTTGGTAATCTATTACCATGATGACATTAGATGCAGCAGCTGCTCTTGCGGTAGCAACCTCTCCTAAAAGATGAAAAATTGCATCATTAAAATCAAAACAAGGAAACGTGTGAAAGAGCTCCTCCAAGAAAATTCAGTTTTCACACCTTCAGGATGTGCTAACTTATGCATAGCAGTTGGAGCAATCATAATGGGGGCAGAAACGTGATAGCCCAATATAGTAGTCGACAAACTAATTTTGCTCACATCTATGAGGATTCTCGGCCTAAACCTGCCAGAAATACAAGAAATTATATCTTCAACAAAAACATTCACTGTGTTGAGAACTAACACACTACATAATATGGCTGCTGCAGATTTTAATCTGACCAGCATTCATTAGGCATTACATTATTCTGCGAAATGCTTCCACATTCTCTTTAAGTGTATACTGGTCTTCCGCTCCCCCCGCATAAAAATCATAGTACATTTTTGGAAGGGCTTGCCTAGCCAATTCTTGATACTCATTCACGTTGACAGGATCCTCGGCCATGTTTCCTGAGTGAAAATATTAAGTGTTACTTACTCAACAGCTTAACAATTTCTCCTACATGTGACTACGCGAATTTTGATTGTCGACAACAAGGTGACCACAACAATAGTCCTACAAATGATCTTCCCTTCATATATGATCCTGGAATCAAGATGCAACTTATTAACAAATACCGACATAAGTAACAAATTCATATCATCTTACTTCAAAGTATGTCGCTAGTTCATTGCATACCCTTACTGTGAACTAACGGCATATCTGCAACTGAACGGTGCCCACACGAATTCATACTAAATCTAAACGGAAGAACGAAAAATATGGAATGGTGATCGTAAATTTAGAACAGAATCAAGTCCTTGTCATATTCTGCCAGTAATCAACCCAAGTCATTTCGCACATGGCACCATACTTCATCAACATGCTCGCCGTTCCTCTGAAGCTCGGGTGACTCGTAAAGTCACACATAGCTGAACCTGAACCAATCAGCACGCTACGACGATCTCGAGAACGAGTCAGCCCAACCATTTCAGTATCCTGCGCTAGCCCAACCACCCACATAAACCTTTACCACAAACAACTACATGACGACGGGTCAATGAATTTTCGCCAGTCATGACTGCATGCGCACAAAAAAAAAAAATCTTTCTGCATCGCAGACGCTACGGATGCTCAAAAAAGTGGCAGAGCAGAGGAGTTACTCTGCGCACTCGAATCAAAGGAGAGAGACGATCGAAATGGCACCACGTTTCGCAGGAGAAGCAAGAACGAACCTCGGGTATTTCACACGATCGGAGCTAAACCTCGGGTTGAAGGACGAAACTCGATGTGGGACAGTGACGTGTTGAGCGATGCGAGGTAGTAGACTCAGACTGGACTCTCTACAAAGGATGATAACGACAGCTACGAAAGACGATGACTCATATGCCTGGGTCACTGTCGAGGATTACCAATAATTAGTGATTACTAGTGACCTCGTCCAATTAAAGAAGAGCTGCCCGTTATCTTTGTCTTTTTTCTAATATTTTTTTTATCGCCCCTTTTTCCACTTCCTCTTCTAATAATACACTTTTATGGCCCAATTCCCTAAAAAACTCACAACTTTACTCTTTATCCCAATTATATCCCAAACTTTTTTTTGTCTCAAAAAAAATCTCAAACTTTTACTTTTGTCCCAAATCTACCCCGTTTATTATTTATCCAATTTTTTAATATTATTTTATATTATTTCGAATTTTTTTCTTTTTTCTTTTCTTTTCTTTTTTTTTCCACCTTCAACCTCCGGCCGGTCACCGGTCCGGCGACCGGCCAAAGGCGGGGGCCGGCGAGGTCGGCCCCGCCGGCAGCGGGCGAGGTCGGCCTCGCCCTGCAACGGCGAGGCTCGGCCTCGCCCTGCAACGGCGAGGCTCGGCCCCGCCGGCCGCCGGCGAGGTCGGCCTCGCCCAGCAACGGCGAGGCCGAGCCTCGCCAGCGGCCGGCGGGGCCGACCTCGCCGGCCCCCGCCTCTGGCCGGTCGCCGGACCGGCGACCGGCCGGAGGTTGAAGGTGAAAAAAAAAGAAAAGAAAAGAAAAAAGAAAAAAATTCGAAATAATATAAAATAATATTAAAAAATTGGATAAATAATAAACGGGGTAGATTTGGGACAAAAGTAAAAGTTTGGGGTTTTTTTTTAGACAAAAAAAAGTTTGGGATATAATTGGGACAAAGAGTAAAGTTGAGGATTTTTTAGGGAATTGACCCTTCTTTTATAATATTTTAGCTATTTTATCCTTTGTGGGAATCGCATTTTCGGCATCCATAGATTAAAATGTGGTGCCCTTAGGATATCCTTTTAAAATTATAGTGTAAACCTATATAATTTCGTGTGGAGTAAAAAAAATAAAGGAGAAATTTATTACAAGTACGCAGACATCCGCAGCTTGCCCATGTGAAAGAATCGAGCGAAGCCAGAAAACCAGTTCCTCCCTCTATCAGAGGCAGAGAGCCTCGGACAAAGTTCCATTCCTAGCGCGCGCGCGCATCTCTTTCTCTCTCTCTCTTCGTCTCACGCAGGAACACCCCTTTTCAATACAGTCCGTTCTTGCATACCGCATCTTCGTTTGCGATTGAGCCGGTTTCGCGTGCAATCCCTCGTTCTTTTTCGGCGTTGGAGCTCGAAAGTCTGCGAATTTCTTCACATATTTCGAGCTTGAAGAAAACCCATCCGAGGTATTGTCTCTCGTCGCAGTTCAAGTTCGTCTTTTTCATTCGGTATCAATCAAGCCGCGATTTTTATGCTCGCCCATGTTCTCAAATTTGGTTAATTCATACACACAACAGAGTTGACTAGTCAGCTACGCGGTGTTCCTGATTTATTTGGTTCCCATTTTTTATCGTTCCATTTATGCATAAACCAAGCTTGCAGTGTTGTTGAGTCTCCCAGTTTGTCTTGGTATTGTGGTGCCTTTTCCGTTACTTTGATTTTGGAAGGCTGAACTTTTCCGAGGATTGGATGGAGTGTGTCTCGCATGAGGTTTGCCGGATGCTGAGATTTTTAGTGTTGTGAATTAGGTGTATCATGGTCTTGCCTGTACTCAGTGGCACAGATGAGAAAGGCAAGCTGAGTTTGTTATGAGAGGCGATGTCGAATTGATATGATGAGCAACTGAATTGTTACACCTCTTTGTGAGGTTGTGAATTGCTGTTACTAGTACGTGAACTGTTATTGAATTGGACCTTCGGATTTGTTGAGATTTTAATGTTATGAAAGATTTTGTGTCCACGATAACAATTCTTCCTTTTCCATTTTCACAACTTGGGAAAGAACACTATTAAGCATTTTCCGAAATTTTTTCACCAGTGATCAATAGTGTTATTCATGGTGACTTCAGGTAAAACATAAGGTAAATATCATTTTGTAAAAAATGGGTGGGAAGGTCTAATATGCAATCCGGGTGTAAAAATCTTTTAAACCTTGATTTAGATGGGCAGATATAGTGTACACGGTTGAAAAAAGAGATTTGGCTGGGGTTGGCTGCACCAGCTAATTGATGTGAAAACATATTCATGCGGAAGTTAATTTACTCTAAAATATTTCCTTCCTCTTCTTTCGGTTTTGCTTTTAATGTTAGGTCTTTGTATTGGAGGGTCCACAAATGTTGGACAAGGACAAAGCCGCTTACATAAGAGGCGTCCCTTGGTATTTCTGTTGAATTAGGGAAGAACGGTTTGTCTGATTGTTTAAAAAGTTAGCACTTCTTTTGAACAAAAACCACATTATTTTTCTGTGAAAATATCTTGCTGAATATCCAAATGAGGGTTTTAATAAGCCATCAATTTGGGTTGTACTTTTACCTTTTATTCTGAGTTACAAGACCGAATTAGCTAAATGTGCAGGAATTCTTTGTGACCCTCACTACAGTTGACCTCCAACTTCATTGGAAAGTTTCATTGAATTTTTCTGCTCATACTCCAAGAAGTCCATATTCATGACTCTCTTACCTTTTACATTTAGGAAACTAAATGTCTGAGAGACAAGCCCTCGATCAGCAGCATCAAGTTGATCCCCAGCTGCAATCTCCGCAGTTTCCAAAGGAAGATACGTTGGCTTGTGTTACTGCACTGGAGGAAGCTTTGCTGCCATGCCTGCCAGCAAGAGAGCTTCAGGCTATAGACCGCTCTCAACATCCTTCACATCAAAGTTTGTCATTGCTTAATCTCTAAATTAATCTTTCCCCCAGGGTGGGGAATGCTTGGTGTGCTATAATCTTCGTTCTGCCACTTGAGATTGCTAAAAATGCATTACCAAACGAGGACTATTCATATTTTGGCTGTTTTCATTGATTGATGAAAAATGATTTCATTCGTTTATGTTCATATGTTGGTGTTCCCTCCTTTTGAAGCCTTCCATCGGTTATATTCATAAGAATGTTGTTAATCTGTAATTTCTCATAATGTCAGTCTATTACTAGGTCATAAGTGCAGTTACAATTGGTTCTTGTGAAAGTAAAATTGTGATTACATATCTAGTTCTGACTCGCTGAGGAGGATGAGGGTTAGCTTGTTATTGATTAAGATTCTAGTTGATGGTTCTCCAAAAGTGCATCTCAATTAGGCCTAACAGGAATGTCTGCATTTATAGTAGTTCAAGTGATGAAAACTATGTATAATCAGATAAAGAAGCCATTATTATAAATATGTTGAGAATCCCATATGTCAGTCAAATAACCAGCACAATAAACATATCCACAGCTATGTATCCATCTGTCATGGTGGGTGGGGGCAGGCAGAAGGGGACATGGTAGTTTCTTTACCACCATGAGACACATCAATAGCCCTAAGAGGAGAGAACAAGAAATCATTTATCGATCATACCTAGCAAGGACTTGAGCACGTGATGTTCTGTAAACTCTGAAGTTTTATTTGGACATATCATGATGGTGCTGGTTGTCAGGATTCTAAACCTGAAGAGCATATGCTATAGGCTTTCTCTTGCAATTGAACTCAAAAGTAGTTTTAATGAGTTGCCTTTCTAGTGTTTCTAAACTATAAAATCTTACGCTTTATAAGCTGCCAGTTTCCCTGTAGTTGTATAGTTTGAGACAATCTGTTGGAGGAACTTGACCTCTCATGGAGGACACTTGGGTTATTGCAAGTCTTAAGTGGAATATACTTGGTAATATTAGTCGGTATGTAGAAAGTGTTCTTGTTTGAATCGTGCATGGAGGAAGCTTGAGGAATGAAAGATCCTTAACATCTGGTTGCCGGACAGCATTCTCGTGCTGTTTTTTCATTGGATTCAAAAGGGACAGTGCGCTTAACTTGTAACGGAGTGTTTGTTTGGTGCCACTGGGAGACCAAAAAGTGATCATGATATCTCTAGACTTTCTGGGCTGAATAAGCTTTTTTGTGTTTTTATCAGCATTTTAAATCTAAGTTATGTCTGAGTTGTTGCTTGTCCAATATCATGCTCATTGGATATGCCTCAGTGCGCTAACATACTCTAAATGCAGTTGTTTCATTTGTTAACTTGCCCCACATGTATAGTAGGCTGAGAATATGTTTCTGTTTGTGTAATTCTAACTGTTCAGATTTCATATCAGTAAAGTACCGTTTGTTATCAAAAAGAGAATAAGATAAGTGTAAGCATTTCTAATTAATCTCTCATTCATCACTCATGCTTCGGTAAACAAAAAGCCCTGCTAAACAAAGGTGTTCTGCTAGCTATTTTTGTAAGGCATTAGTAATCTTGGTTGCCTATCACTGAGCACAATTGTTGCTGCCCCCTTCCCAGCCCAACCCATGCCAAACTCTTTGCTGGTTAAGTGTTGTGAATGCCTGGTTACTGAGAAAGTGCTTCTGCTGTTTTAGTTGATGTTGAGAGGCATGCTAGAGATTTTATGGATGCTGCCAAAAAACTTCAAGTTTACTTTATCACTCTTCAGCGTGAGGATCAGCCAACCGAGGCTGAAAAGCTTATGAAGGTAATGCTAATGAAATAGCTGGGACAATAGTAAAAGGTTTGCTTTTTATGTTTGGAGTTGTTTGATGGCATTTGCAAACTTAATTCCTCTACGAAAACAGGAGATAGCTATGATGAAGGAAGAACTAAAAATAAAGACCGAGCTCATCAAGAAACAGGAGAGACTGATCCAAGGGTGGAGGAAGGACTTGAAGGACCAATTCGACAAAATCAACTGTGAACTTGAGAAGGTATAGACAATTTCCGGTGGACTAGGTCTATGCTCAACTTGTAGGCGGACAAAAGATGGATTGCCTTTGCTGCTGCTGGTTATCTTAACATGAAAAGAATTTTATTCTCAGAGCGCACAATTTTTCAACCACTATGCCCTTTTTTTATTCAGTGGGTCTTGTATAATTATAGGCTCTTGCATAGACACACCGCAAAAGGGGAAAAATCACCCTTCGCAGAGCAATCTGTGGGTCAACCAAGATCCTTGATGCCTTATGTCAGCATTTGTTATTCTAATTGTCAGCTTTAGATATTTTTTCGCCTCTTTGCCCATCTATTGCTTTCAAATTAAAGTCTTGAAGAAGTCGCTATTCGCAACTCATTGATAGGATCAGAGCCTCCTTTTCTTCCTGGGGGTTTGGGTGTGGCAAGTTGTCACAAGAAGGAAATTTCAGAAATATGAATGGGTGGACTTCTTTTAATTTCATGGGCAGTCACCCGAAAGAAAAGATTAAAAAGAAGAAGAAGAAGAAGAAGAAGAAGAAGAAGAAGATCTTGCATCATTAAGGTCTATAAGACCCAAGCTTTGATCAAACTCGTTAACTCCTCGACAATTATTACTTTGGGTTGAGAGATGAGCTTCCTTAGGCCACATGATTCGTGCAGATCCTGAATAGGCATGTTTCGGTCTATTTTGAAGTATAATCCTCGGACTCAGGCGATGGGTCCTCATCTTTCCCTTAAGCTGGGAAATTATTCTCCACCGGGACAATTTTGGAACGTAACGGCGTGTTTGTTAATCCGGATAAGGTTTCGCATAAGATAAAAAGTATCCTGTCCAACATTTGGAGCCACACTTTCGATCGAATAGGTTCCGGTAAGGCACGTTAAAATACTATTTTTGAAGAAGAATTTAATAAGGGAGGCCATGGTCTTAAGCTAGGCCAGGATTTAACACTCCCAGGATTTGGGACAAAGACAAATTTAGTAGATAGACAAGTTAAAAATGGGGAACAAATTTCAAGTCAATCTCAAACCCCGATTTGCTGCAGAGGATGTGCTTGGATAGCAAACTGATTTACAAAATCCGAACTGCTCTACATTTTCCAAGTTGGCTTGAAACCCAAAAAAATAATATTTCCTCTTTTCCCCTATAACATTTGCCCCTGTTCTCCATGCTCATGCAAAAACTTGCAGTTGTCCCCAAAATAGCATCTTCCTTGCTCAAAATAGCGGCAACGTTGTGGCTTCCTGAGGCCTTGCTCAGCTCCTCCCTTGGAGTTCCTTGGATGCTGATTCACAATTGCCAACGGCTGCCTCTCATGAACCCAGTGTGGTAACGTGAATGCAGTCAAACCTTCGTGAGCAGAATTTGGCCCCACACAGAAGCTACTCTCTCCATTACTTCCCCGGCGTTGTACTTGCATTGCTCCGTTTACATTTGAAAAATTACGATTAGGCCTCTGATTGCCCAAATTAGCATCATTCCGAGAATGCCAAAATTCATGCTTAGTTCTATTCATAGAGCTCAAACTGTTCTGTGAGTCCGCACGTTTCTCTTGAAACTGGTCTCTACTTCGATGGTTTTCTGTTGAACTCATCTGTATAGGCCGAACTGTTGGCTGCCCAATAGCGGCAATAGATGATCCTCTTAATTGCCCCGCTTCATTACCTGCTTTTGAGGTTGAGATTGACAATGGCAGAACCCCGTTCTTCTTCATGTTATGTTTTTTGGAAGTCCTGGGGCAGCATAAAAGTAAAATACTTTTGAGATCCAACACAATATCCTTTCAGAGCAACAGTGCAGCAAAATTTGTCTACTGATTTTTCCAGACGACACTCAACCTGAGCATCATTTACTATGGTGTTGCCATGATAGTATCCGGGAATTACCCAGGATTTTCTACCCATATTCTAGAGAAAAAGATCCGTACCTGCTTTCCTTCAAAAGTTTCCTCCTTTCCTTCTCTTGGAGTCGTGCTTCTCTATCGGACCTTGCTAAAGAGCCCCTTGAATGCTTTTCCATCAATGCTTTGGCCCTCTCTCCTTCATCTTCCCATCTCTGTCATTGACAGTAGTGTTATTATGCCTGAATCGGTACACTATAAGCATGTAATCAGAGAAATCTCCCATATAGTTCGAACCTGTCTCATAGTGTTGTAACGGTAAAGATTGCGGCCCTTGATAAGCAGGGGATGAAGGGCAGGCAGTGGTTTCTCTCCGTTGCTCCAGAGAACCTCTATCTGATCAATGAGTCCAAAAGCTTTTAAACAGCACAAAAAGGAGATGAAAGAGAAAGAAGTAATCTCATACTTTGACATATAAATAACTAATGGAAAAATAAAACATCCTTCAACAAAAGCCTATAGTCCACGAGATGATTTACTGAATGGATGAATTGAAAGACACACTAACGCAAGAAATACACAGCCAATGATTTCACGTTAGAGAATAATTCTGTAGACAATACGAAATGCTCAGTGGAGACAAACAGATTCACTATATAAACCAAGAGTCTATATTGATTCTGGAGTGAGATGAGAACTTTCTAACGTCCTTTAATCTGTTGACGTGTTAAGCAAGTTCACAGCTTTCTGATTCAACTCCGGTGGTGTTATGGAGCTCAACCAAATGGCAAAATCCCATTGCACTGGGATCAAACCATCATATCATACTGGGCAGTTAATTTCCTTTTTACTAGTCTACAATGATATGATTAATCTTAATCAAAAGTCAAGTGGAAAAGCTTGAGTTCGCTGAAATTATATATCACGTCTCGTATGCAGAAACTCGCAGTGAAAGTATGCTGTTGCTTAGCAGCACCATAGCTTTCTTTGACAATACGGCCTGCTACAATTCTCTTTCCACATGGAGGACCACTGGCACTCCGAGATGCTATGTTAAATCTGAGAAAGGAAGTACCAATAAGTCAATAACTGAGGGGCAATACAAAATAGAGGGTACAAACCATACGAGTATTTCCACTGAAGCAAGGCTGGAACATAAAACGGACAACTTTGGCAGATCATAAAACAGAACCACCGGTTCAATTTTGTAAGATTATATAACTTGAGCCAAAGATTGCTCCAACAACTTTTTTGGTTAATGTTAATTTTAATTCTATATAACTTTTCGAGAGGAATCTCATGGAAAATATGAAGTTTCTCGAAAATAGGACAAATAAAGCTAATAGAGTGTGTCTCCTATTATTTGTCCTGTCGGAATGGGTTTGAGAGCCCAAAACTAGGTCAAGGTAGACTTTGAAACCAACAGAGGTTATACACATATATATCAATTTCAGTTTTCACTAGGCAGTCATAATCACAAAAGCAGACCGGATGCCATAGCAAGAAGTTACACAGTCCCTTTTGTCTGATATGCAGCAAATGTAAGGTTTAGAGTAACCAATAATGGTATGGTCAAATTAAATGGATCACAAACTTCAAGAATATATCCATACTCGCTATTAAACCTAAATACATCCATACTTGCTATTAAACCAACTTTGCTGATTTCAATCTAACGCCAGGGGAAACCCAAAGGGCCAAGTACAATGACCAGAAATATTACTATCCAAACTCTTTCTTATTGGTATTTTTTTTCCAGAAAAGTTTTATTAGATGAGGAATGTTTATATTCTGGTTAAGACATAGGTTAAGATAGAATAACTTATCAGGGTACATGGACAAAAACAGGCCCTTCAATGACTCTGAAATATTTCAGATACATGGAGACTCAAATTATGAACCACATTAAAAACAAAAAGAATTGTAAGGCTTATGTACTTCAGTATCTTAATTAAACTAGAGAATTTTCAAATGAATACTAGTTGAAATTAAAGCTTCTACGACTTAGCTTCAACTGTGCACAATCCTAATGAACACTTCAGTATGAGTTGCTTGGACAGAGAGCTTACAGTTCATAGACATTCTGTTGGAACATGACAACATCACCTCTGCATGCATCGCCTGCATAAACCGTCATTATCATTCTGGATATGACACGGAAATAGAAAGGAAGCTATTTTCTAGCATCGTTGGTGATGTGGCTAGCAGGAATCACCTAGAGAGGGGGTGAATAGGTGATCTAAATAAATTCTTTACCAATTTAAAGCGGAAGTAAAAGATCAAGAACAAAGTCTGAACAACAAGCAGATTCAGATCATACTTTGTGATAAATGTTCTTGTGAGCAGTATAAACAATATAATAAGAGATTAGAGATGGAGAAAACTGCACACAAACAGTTATAGTGGTTCGGCTTAGATCAAGCCTACGTCCACTCTCCCACGCTGACAGCTTACTGGCTGGATTCCACTAATCAAATCAATGAGAAGTTACAGCAAGTTGTGCTGCTTAAACCCAAGCACTTCTCCCCGAAGTTGGTGCTGCTTATACCAAGCAGATAGATCACACTATCTCACACCTAAGCACACACTTATAACACTGTCTATACCTCTCAAATGGTTACACGTTTAAGCTCACAAAAGACAAGAGATTGAATCGGAGTATGCTCAGACTTTGGACTTGTTGATTCTTGATTTCGTTCTCTACCTTCTGCTCCTCGTTGATCTCCTTTTATACTCATCTACTCCCAAACTAGTCGTTGGACAGTTTTCAGAGGATCATCTTCCAATATTCATCTTTGGACAGATTTGTATAAAATGGATTGAGTAGCCGTTGGTTGATAAAATCTGAATCCCGCTGATTCTGGTCGCCCATACAATCAGAATCTTGGTTTCCATAAGTAGAGATTTATCCGTTATAATGCATTTTTGTCGTAATGTTTGACTGTCAATCAATTTGATTGAGTTTGAGACAATCAAAACTTTCCTTTTGTGAAATCCATACCAGATCACTAGCTGTTAGTTTTCGTTCTGAATTCTGCGTCTGAATAATTTCAGCGTCTGCATCTGAATAATTTCAGCGTCTAAACTTTCTCGTTCTGAGTCTGAACTTCTCGTTCTGAATAATTTCAGCATCTGCATCTGAATAATTTCAGCGTCTGAACTTTCTCGTTCTGAGTCTGAATCTCTTTTGCTTGAAGTTCTTTCACAATCTGAACACGAACTAGATCAAAATTGACATATGCTTTTCTTCCAAAAATAACTTCCTGAATCAAAATACTTCAAACCATTTATCAGACTTACAAAACACTCATGGACAGTTTTGTCAACTTCAAAATCTATTGGGAATTTTCCTTAACAGTTGGACTGCCACCCACACCTGGAGCTGCTATTCTTTATGTTCAACTAACCAAAAAAGTAAAACAACAAGTTATGAGCAGCCCATTACAGCAACATTTCTTGATATTCATACTCTCACAGCTTCACAAGAAATGTGTATGATGGGATCGGAAAGGCAGTTTTCGGACATAAGCTATGAACCATACCAAGATTAGCTGTAATTTAACAACTGATAAGCTCATGCTATTTTTACCCAGCAATTCGTAATACACCGTACTTTGTATTAAAGAGAGAGCTTCACCTTTGCATTTCAATACAAAACTAGATGCGGGATACTAGGGGTGTCAAAAGAAACTGTTGAAACATGACCCGATCCGATCCAAATATGAAATTTTTATATTGGGTGAGGTTGAAATTTAACTTGTTTGGGTAACGCTAGAAACAAGGCTTTAGCTTGTTTTGGATGTACCTGAGCCTGCCCGAAACAAGCCCGCTAGAAACAAACAAGAACCATTTGATCTTCTTGCTCGCAAGCCCTCCCGAAACCCTGTCATCTTCTTCGAGAGCTCCGGATCTGCAACTGGCGATCGAGTAGTGCGACGCGGAGGCAACTGGCGGCGACGATCGGCGTCTTCGCCGCTGATGCCACCCTGATTGCGGCCGGCATCCACCTCTCCTACGCCAACATCGCTTCTCAGCAAGCCCGCGCCAAAGCTCGCAGCGACTTCGTCAAGTCTCGCCTCCGGAAGCTCCTCGACGATTGACCCTCCTAACCCGCTGCCCCTGGCCCCACCCACAAGTGACGATTTCTCTCTTCCGGTGAAATCATCTCCTCCAGGTATGTATTCTTCGCACTGTTCTGAAGCGGTCCAAGTTTTTTTTTTTTGGGTAATGCGGTAATCTGGGACTTGGGGCATTTCCATGTTCCATTGATCTGATGATACGGTTGGTTGCGTAGTTCTGTGTTGGGAAAATCGAGCTGTTTCGTGGTTTTTACGCGCTTCTTTCTTTCCATATGAAATAGTTGCGAGCTTTGCTACAACCTGCTCGACGAAATGCCTCAATAGAACTAACGCGTTTGGAATTCGGAAAAGCTAAATTCTACAGATATTTTTTTTCTTTTGAAGTGAAGCTAACATGGTTGTCCAACAAACATTTGATGCCCGTGTGTGCTTCCTAATTGTAAGATTCTTAAAGCACGTCGTGAATTTCCTAAGAAGGCAATCTTGAAATGTTTGGTCTTTTTTCCATTGTTTTGCCTTTTGCTTTGTGCCCCCCTACCATCGGTTTTCACCTGACTTTTCTTCTATAATGGGTGCTTCCTTTCAGTCGGTTGCCGTTATACCATGTTATTGGTGATGATCGTAGCGCCTGTTTTTGTATGGAGTCTCTAATGCCGCCTGGTGCTAGCTTTACAAACTAGGTTCATGAGAATGTGGGTTGTAGTCTACACTAGAGGGAAGTTTGTTGCAGGCGTGATGGGTTGTAAAAGAGATGATTGCTCTTGTCAGAGGAGCTGAATGGCGGTTTACTGTAGGATATAGAAATGCTAATGATTCATGTGATATGTATTAAGGTTCTAAGTAAAATTAAGCATGAAGAGAGCTTTCTGTTTGACGAGATGAGCACATATGGCATTCAATTTTCGAGAGCTTTGCATTAAAGGTTGCGACACTCTTAGCTCATAATTTCTTTGCGACTCCCAATCTATCTACATTTATGGTTAGGTTTGTGCAAGTAGGTAGATTTTCCAGCCTTTGTTATGGAGGTCACTCAATCTATGATGATTTTATATAGCTGAATTGATGGAGACACTCTTTTAGTTGGGATGCTCAAATTTTGCTGTTCTTGCTGCTACAAGGTCTACCACCTGGTCCAAGTTTGTAGTATACCTTAGTCACACTCATCACACATCTTATGGCATGTAATGCTCACCAATGTGATGTTGGAAGAGCATAAAACAAAGGAAACCTGGGTAAACTCATGAAGGATGTCTCCATGTCTTGCCAACTTTTGAGTCACTGAGGTAGTGGGAGTAGCATATGCAGCACATCTACTCATAGCCTCATTTGTGTCTAATAATACACCTTTTAGCACTTACAACAGTTGGTATTGTGATGCATTCATGAGTCATAATTCTTTGGGTTGTTGCAATCAAAGTTCAGTGACCCAAATCTGTTCTGCTATGTATTTGGCTGATCTTGGAATCTGATGGTTGCAATACTTACTGTAGACTTAGGTTAGCTAATCCAGACAGATTTCGAGTAGATTAACTCTAATTTGGATTAACAGGTGTCAGGTTTGTTGTAGATTAGCCAATCCAGACAGATTTTGAGTAGACTTAGGTTTGTCTGATCTTAGAATCTGTTCTGCTATGTATTTGTTGTAGGTTAAATCGGCTTTCAAGAAGAACGTGTGGGAGTCACACCACGATCTCTCCCCAATTAAAGAAAAGCCGATTGCAGAATCTAAGTTCAAGCTGGTAACTACTATGGCTCTTGAAATGTTGGAGCTTTTATATGTGTTTTCTTCTTTATTTCTTCTATGTTCAATCTTTAGTTGGCTGCATTTTGGTGATTTATCTTGGAACTGAGTTACTTGAATTGGTATCTTTATTTGTGGCATAATTAGCATGTAACAGACCTCTACAAAAAATTGAATCCATGACAGCTTTCTGAGTCACTTCTTGTAGATTAGCCAATCCAGACAGTTTGTTCTTCTTACAATGAAATTTAATTAAGAGGAATTGGGTTTTGCTGGAAGCTGGTTTGTATGTTTGTCACGCGTTCCAAGCTGATTTGTATGAGGAATTGGGTTTTTCTTCTGTGAGTAGGAAAGCATAGAGATTTCTGGGGAGAGAGACAACAGAATTTTTTGTTGTATATTCATTTGTCAAACTCTCTCCTCAAGAAATGAGAAAATGAATCGACCACAAGAAATGATTAGTAAACCTCTAAACCCGACCCGACCCGACCCAACCCGACCCGACCCGAACCCGACCCGATTGTGCAGCTATATCATGTTTGGCTCTTGTTTCGGGTCGGGCTAAGCACGTATGTTCATTGTTTCGGATAGGGTTGGGTATCATGAAAACCCGACCCGATCCATTGACACCCCTACCCTTAGGATATCCTTTCTAAATTATAGTGTAAATCTATATAATTTCATGTTGAGTAAAAAAAATTAAGGAGGAATTTATTACAAGTACGCAGACATCCACAGCTTGCACATGCGAAAGAATCAAGCGAAACCATAAAACCAGTTCCTCCCTCTATCAGAGGCAGAGAGCCTCAGACAAAGTTCCATTCCTAGCGCATGCACATCTCTCTCTCTCTCTCTCTCTCTCTCTCTCTCTCTCTCTCTCTCTCACGCAGGAACACCCCTTTTCAATACAGTCCGTTCTTGCATACCGCATCTTCGCTTGCGATTGAGCCGGTTTCGCATACAATGCCTCATTCTTTTTCTACGTTGGAGCTCGAAAGTCTGCGAATTTCTTCACATTTTTCGAGCTTGAAGAAAACCCATCTGAGGTATTGTCTCTCGTTGCAGTTCAAGTTTGTCCTTTTCATTTAGTATCAATCAATTCGCGATTTTTATGCTAGCCCATGTTCTCAAATTTGGTTAATTCACACACACAACAGAGTTGACTAGTCAGCTGTGCGATGTTTCTGATTTACTTTGGTTCCCATTTTTTATTGTTCCATTTATGCATAAACCAAATTTTCAGTGTTGTTGAGTCTCCCAGTTTGTCCTGGTATTGTGGTGCCTTTTCTTTTACTTTGATTTTGGAAGGGTGTACTCTTCCGAGGATTGGATGAAGTGTGTCTCGCGGTAGGTTTGCCGGATGCTGAGATTTTTAGTGTTGTGAGGTGTATCATGGTCTCGCCTGTACTTGGTGGCGCAGATGAGAAGGCAAGCCGAGTTAGTTATGGGAGGCGACGTCAAATTGATATGATGAGCAACTGAATTGTTACACCTCTTTGTGAGGTTGTGAATTGGTGTTATTATTACATGAACTGTTACTGAGTTAGACCCTCAGATTTGTTGAGATTTTAATGTTATGAAAGATTTTGTGTCCACGGTAACAATTGTTCCTTTTCCGTTTTCGCAACTTGGGAAAGAACACTATTAAGCATTTGCCGAAATTTTTCTACCAGTGATCAATTGTGTTATTCGTGGTGACTTCAGGTAAAACATAAGGTAAATATCGTTGTGTAAAAAATGGGTGGGAAGGTCTAATATGCAATCCAAGTATAAAAATCTCTTAAACCTTGATTTAGATGGGCAGATATAGTGTACAGGGTTGAAAAAAGAGATTTGGCTGGGGTTGGCTGCGCCAGCTAATTAATGTGAAAACATATTCATGCGGAAGTTAATTTACTCTAAAATATTTCTTTCATCATCTTTCGGTTTTCTTTTAATGTTAGATCTTTGTATTGGAGGGTCCACAAATGTTGGACAAGGACAAAGCCGCTTACATAAGAGGCGTCCCTTGGTATTTCTGTTGAATTAGGGAAGAACGGTTCATCTGATTGTTTAAAAAGTTAGCACTTCTTTTGAACAAAAACAACATTATTTTTCTGTGAAAATATCTTACTAATATCCAAATGAGGGTTTTAAGAAGCCATCAATTTGGGTTATACTTTTAACTTTTATTCTGAGTTACAGGACCGAATTAGCTAAATGTGCAGGAATTCTTTGTGACCCTCACTACAGTTGACCTCCAACTTCATTGGAAAGTTTCATTGAATTTTTCTCCTCATACTCCAAGAAGTCCATATTCATGACTCTCTTACCTTTTACATTTAGGAAACTAAATGTCCGAGAGACAAGCCCTCGATCAGCAGCATCAAGTTGATCCCCAGCTGCAATCTCCGCAGTTTCCAAAGGAAGATATGCTGGCTTGTGTTACTGCACTGGAGGAAGCTTTGCTGCCATGCCTGCCAGCAAGAGAGCTTCAGGCTATAGACCGCTCTCAACATCCTTCACATCAAAGTTTGTCATTGCTTAATCTCTAAATTAATCTTTCCCCCAGGGTGGGGAATGCTTGGTGTGCTATAATCTTCGTTCTGCCACTTGAGATTGCTAAAAATGCATTACCAAACGAGGACTATTCATATTTTGGCTGTTTTCATTGCTTGATGAAAAATGATTTCATTCGTTTATGTTCATATGTTGGTGTTCCCTCCTTTTGAAGCTTTCCATCGGTTATATTCATAAGAATGTTGTTAATCTGTAATTTCCCATAATGTCAGTCTATTACTAGGTCATAAGTGCAGTTACAGTTGGTTCTTGTGAAAATAAAATTGTGATTACATATCTAGTTCTGACTCGCTGAGTAGGATGAGGTTTAGCTTTTTATTGATTAAGATTCTAGTTGATGGTTCTCCAAAAGTGCATCTCTGTTAGGCCTAAGAGGAATGTCTGCATTTAGAGTAGTCCAAGTGATGAAAACTATGTATAATCCGATAAAGAAGCCATTATTATAAATATTTTGAGAATCCCATATCTCAGTCAAATAACCAGCACAATAAACATATCCACAGCTATGTTTCCATCTGTAATGGTGGGTGGGGGCTGGCAGAAGGGGACATGGTAGTTTCTTTACCACCATGAGACACATCAATAGCCCTAAGAGGAGAGAACAAGAAATCATTTATCGATCATACCTAGCAAGGACTTGAGCACGTGATGTTCTGTAAACTCTGAAGTTTTATTTGGACATATCATGATGGTGCTGGTTGTCAGGATTCTAAACCTGAAGAGCATATGCTATAGGCTTTCTCTTGCAATTGAACTCAAAAGTAGTTTTAATGAGTTGCCTTTCTAGTGTTTCTAAACTATAAAATCTTACGCTTTATAAGCTGCCAGTTTCCCTGTAGTTGTATAGTTTGAGACAATCTGTTGGAGGAACTTGACCTCTCATGGAGGACACTTGGGTTATTGCAAGTCTTAAGTGGAATATACTTGGTAATATTAGTCGGTATGTAGAAAGTGTTCTTGTTTGAATCGTGCATGGAGGAAGCTTGAGGAATGAAAGATCCTTAACATCTGGTTGCCGGACAGCATTCTCGTGCTGTTTTTTCATTGGATTCAAAAGGGACAGTGCGCTTAACTTGTAACGGAGTGTTTGTTTGGTGCCACTGGGAGACCAAAAAGTGATCATGATATCTCTAGACTTTCTGGGCTGAATAAGCTTTTTTGTGTTTTTATCAGCATTTTAAATCTAAGTTATGTCTGAGTTGTTGCTTGTCCAATATCATGCTCATTGGATATGCCTCAGTGCGCTAACATACTCTAAATGCAGTTGTTTCATTTGTTAACTTGCCCCACATGTATAGTAGGCTGAGAATATGTTTCTGTTTGTGTAATTCTAACTGTTCAGATTTCATATCAGTAAAGTACCGTTTGTTATCAAAAAGAGAATAAGATAAGTGTAAGCATTTCTAATTAATCTCTCATTCATCACTCATGCTTCGGTAAACAAAAAGCCCTGCTAAACAAAGGTGTTCTGCTAGCTATTTTTGTAAGGCATTAGTAATCTTGGTTGCCTATCACTGAGCACAATTGTTGCTGCCCCCTTCCCAGCCCAACCCATGCCAAACTCTTTGCTGGTTAAGTGTTGTGAATGCCTGGTTACTGAGAAAGTGCTTCTGCTGTTTTAGTTGATGTTGAGAGGCATGCTAGAGATTTTATGGATGCTGCCAAAAAACTTCAAGTTTACTTTATCACTCTTCAGCGTGAGGATCAGCCAACCGAGGCTGAAAAGCTTATGAAGGTAATGCTAATGAAATAGCTGGGACAATAGTAAAAGGTTTGCTTTTTATGTTTGGAGTTGTTTGATGGCATTTGCAAACTTAATTCCTCTACGAAAACAGGAGATAGCTATGATGAAGGAAGAACTAAAAATAAAGACCGAGCTCATCAAGAAACAGGAGAGACTGATCCAAGGGTGGAGGAAGGACTTGAAGGACCAATTCGACAAAATCAACTGTGAACTTGAGAAGGTATAGACAATTTCCGGTGGACTAGGTCTATGCTCAACTTGTAGGCGGACAAAAGATGGATTGCCTTTGCTGCTGCTGGTTATCTTAACATGAAAAGAATTTTATTCTCAGAGCGCACAATTTTTCAACCACTATGCCCTTTTTTTATTCAGTGGGTCTTGTATAATTATAGGCTCTTGCATAGACACACCGCAAAAGGGGAAAAATCACCCTTCGCAGAGCAATCTGTGGGTCAACCAAGATCCTTGATGCCTTATGTCAGCATTTGTTATTCTAATTGTCAGCTTTAGATATTTTTTCGCCTCTTTGCCCATCTATTGCTTTCAAATTAAAGTCTTGAAGAAGTCGCTATTCGCAACTCATTGATAGGATCAGAGCCTCCTTTTCTTCCTGGGGGTTTGGGTGTGGCAAGTTGTCACAAGAAGGAAATTTCAGAAATATGAATGGGTGGACTTCTTTTAATTTCATGGGCAGTCACCCGAAAGAAAAGATTAAAAAGAAGAAGAAGAAGAAGAAGAAGAAGAAGAAGATCTTGCATCATTAAGGTCTATAAGACCCAAGCTTTGATCAAACTCGTTAACTCCTCGACAATTATTACTTTGGGTTGAGAGATGAGCTTCCTTAGGCCACATGATTCGTGCAGATCCTGAATAGGCATGTTTCGGTCTATTTTGAAGTATAATCCTCGGACTCAGGCGATGGGTCCTCATCTTTCCCTTAAGCTGGGAAATTATTCTCCACCGGGACAATTTTGGAACGTAACGGCGTGTTTGTTAATCCGGATAAGGTTTCGCATAAGATAAAAAGTATCCTGTCCAACATTTGGAGCCACACTTTCGATCGAATAGGTTCCGGTAAGGCACGTTAAAATACTATTTTTGAAGAAGAATTTAATAAGGGAGGCCATGGTCTTAAGCTAGGCCAGGATTTAACACTCCCAGGATTTGGGACAAAGACAAATTTAGTAGATAGACAAGTTAAAAATGGGGAACAAATTTCAAGTCAATCTCAAACCCCGATTTGCTGCAGAGGATGTGCTTGGATAGCAAACTGATTTACAAAATCCGAACTGCTCTACATTTTCCAAGTTGGCTTGAAACCCAAAAAAATAATATTTCCTCTTTTCCCCTATAACATTTGCCCCTGTTCTCCATGCTCATGCAAAAACTTGCAGTTGTCCCCAAAATAGCATCTTCCTTGCTCAAAATAGCGGCAACGTTGTGGCTTCCTGAGGCCTTGCTCAGCTCCTCCCTTGGAGTTCCTTGGATGCTGATTCACAATTGCCAACGGCTGCCTCTCATGAACCCAGTGTGGTAACGTGAATGCAGTCAAACCTTCGTGAGCAGAATTTGGCCCCACACAGAAGCTACTCTCTCCATTACTTCCCCAGCGTTGTACTTGCATTGCTCCGTTTACATTTGAAAAATTACGATTAGGCCTCTGATTGCCCAAATTAGCATCATTCCGAGAATGCCAAAATTCATGCTTAGTTCTATTCATAGAGCTCAAACTGTTCTGTGAGTCCGCACGTTTCTCTTGAAACTGGTCTCTACTTCGATGGTTTTCTGTTGAACTCATCTGTATAGGCCGAACTGTTGGCTGCCCAATAGCGGCAATAGATGATCTTCTTAATTGCCCCGCTTCATTACCTGCTTTTGAGGTTGAGATTGACAATGGCAGAACCCCCTTCTTCTTCATGTTATGTTTTTTGGAAGTCCTGGGGCAGCATAAAAGTAAAATACTTTTGAGATCCAACACAATATCCTTTCAGAGCAACTGTGCAGCAAAATTTGTCTACTGATTTTTCCAGACGACACTCAACCTGAGCATCATTTACTATGGTGTTACCATGATAGTATCCAGGAATTACCCAGGATTTTCTGCCCATATTCTAGAGAAAAAGATCCGTACCTGCTTTCCTTCAAAAGTTTCCTCCTTTCCTTCTCTTGGAGTCGTGCTTCTCTATCGGACCTTGCTAAAGAGCCCCTTGAATGCTTTTCCATCAATGCTTTGGCCCTCTCTCCTTCATCTTCCCATCTCTGTCATTGACAGTAGTGTTATTATGCCTGAATCGGTACACTATAAGCATTTAATCAGAGAAATCTCCCATATAGTTCGAACCTGTCTCATAGTGTTGTAACGGTAAAGATTGCGGCCCTTGATAAGCAGGGGATGAAGGGGAGGCAGTGGTTTCTCTCCTTTGCTCCAGAGAACCTCTATCTGATCAATGAGTCCAAAAGCTTTTAAACAGCACAAAAAGGAGATGAAAGAGAAAGAAGTAATCTCATACTTTGACATATAAATAACTAATGGAAAAATAAAACATCCCTCAACAAAAGCCTATAGTCCACGAGATGATTTACTGAATGGATGAATTGAAAGACACACTAACGCAAGAAATACACAGCCAATGATTTCACGTTAGAGAATAATTCTGTAGACAATACGAAATGCTCAGTGGAGACAAACAGATTCACTATATAAACCAAGAGTCTATATTGATTCTGGAGTGAGATGAGAACTTTCTAACGTCCTTTAATCTGTTGACGTGTTAAGCAA
Source organism: Syzygium malaccense (assembly GCA_031216405.1). Classification (NCBI taxonomy): domain Eukaryota; kingdom Viridiplantae; phylum Streptophyta; class Magnoliopsida; order Myrtales; family Myrtaceae; genus Syzygium; species Syzygium malaccense. Next base: position 47,522,245 of record CM062258.1, on the reverse strand, counting down.
GTTCACAACTTTCTGATTCAACTCTGGTTGTGTTATGGAGCTCAACCTAATGCCAAAATCCCATTGCACTGGAATCAAACCATCATATCATACTGGGCAGTCAATTTCCTTTTTACTAGTATACAATGATACGATTAATCTTAATCAAAAGTCAAGTGGAAAAGCTTGAGTTCGCTGAAGTATATCACGTCTCGGATGCAGAAACTCACAGTGAAAGTATGCTGTTGCTTAGCAGCACCATAGCTTTCTTTGACAATACGGCCTGCTACAATTCTCTTTCCACATGGAGGACCACTGGCGCTCTGAGATGCTATGTTAAATCTGAGAAAGGAAGTACCAATAATAAGTCAATAACTGAGGAGGCAATACAAAATAGAGGGTACAAACCATACGAGTATTTCCACTGAAGCAAGGCTGGAACATAAAACGGACAACTTTGGCAGATCATAAAACAGAACCACCAGTTCAATTTTGTAAGATTATATAACTTGAGCCAAAGATTGCTCCAACAACTTTTTTGGTTAATGTTAATTTTAATTCTATATAACTTTTCGAGAGGAATCTCATGGAAAATATGAAGTTTCTCGAAAATAGGACAAATAAAGCTAATAGAGTGTGTCTCCTATTATTTGTCCTGTCGGAATGGGTTTGAGAGCCCAAAACTAGGTCAAGGTAGACTTTGAAACCAACAGAGGATATACACACATATATCAATTTCAGTTTTCACTAGGCAGTCATAATCACAAAAGCAGACCAGATGCCATAGCAAGAAGTTACACAGTCCCTTTTGTCTGATATGCAGCAAATGTAAGGTTTAGAGTAACCAATAATGGGATGGTCAAATTAAATGGATCACAAACTTCAGGAATATATCCATACTGGCTATTAAACCTAAATATATCCATACTTGCTATTAAACCAACTTTGCTGATTTCAATCTAACGCCAGGGGAAACCCAAAGGGCCAAGTACAATGACCAGAAATATTACTATCCAAACTCTTTCTTATCGGTATTTTTTGTCCAGAAAAGTTTTATTAGATGAGGAATGTTTATATTCTGGTTCAGACATAGGTTAAGATAGAATAACTTATCAGGGTACATGGACAAAAACAGGCCCTTCAATGACTGAAATATTTCAGATACATGAAGACTCAAATTATGAACCACATTAAAAACAAAAAGAATTGTAAGGCTTATGTACTTCAGTATCTTAAATAAACTAGAGAATTTTCAAATGAATACTAGTTGAAATTAAAGCTTCCACAACTTAGCTTCAACCGTGCACAATCATAATGAACACTTCAGTATGAGTTGCTTGGACAGAGAGCTTACAGTTCATAGACATTCTGTTGGAACATGACAACATCACCTGTGCATGCATCGCCTGCATAAACCACCGTTATCATTCTGGATATGACACGGAAATAGAAAGGAAGCTATTTTCTAGCATCGTTGGACTGCCACCCACACCCGGAGCTGCTATTCTTTATGTTCAACTAACCCAAAAAGTAAAATAACAGGTTATGAGCAGCCCACTACAGCAGCATTTCTTGATATTCATACTCTCACAGATTCACAAGGAATGTGTATGATGGGATTGGAAAGGCAGTTTTCAGACATAAGCTATGAACCATACCAAGATTAGCTGTAATTTAACAACTGATAAGCTCATGCTATCTTTACCCAGCAATTCGTAATACACCGTACTTTGTATTAAAGAGAGAGCTTCACCTTTGCACTTCAATACAAAACTAGACACCGGATACTTCTCCTCCCCCCTACCGGTGACTATCCTGCAAAGTCATTATGCATTTATAACTGAAACAAATTCATTGAGTTTTACATCCATAACATATTTCTTAACTAAGAGGGTGAAATTACTCTATATGTTCCTTGATCCGCTGAATGAGTGTCTCCTTGTTGCCCGTCAACCTCAAACCGTTCTTCCTCAGATAAGCTTTACACTGCTCCACTTTCAGTTTCTCAAGTTGCCCAGCTACAACAAAAGCAAAAAATAGAGTAAATCACAATCCAGCTTAAAATCCAAGACAACAACATGCTTTCACACATTTTACACGCCTAATAAGATCGCTCGAATAAAAAAAAAGTCAATTTTGCCAAATGATGCACTGTCCAGAAGCCAAGCCAAAATCGGAAAACTCGGAAACGAAGCAGAAACGTGCAAATATTCAGCTCACCATGTACGAGCGACAGAACCGTGTGTAAGCTCTCATCTTCTTTCTCACCAATCTCCATAAACCTCGCCTCGAGCTGAGGCTGGTCAGCATCATCATCATTCCGATCAACATTTTTCCCTACTCTGCCAATCCCCAATCCGCGATGAGGAAAAGTCACCCGCAATCCATTCGAAATCGCAGAACCTCGAGAGAGCTCAAATAGAAAAGCTAACCGAGATTTCGCCGTGTTCTTGATCGAGAGCTCCGAGAACGTAGAGTGAGCGTCTTCCCGAACGGCGTCGTCCCGATCGTCGTCGCCCGAATCGCCCGGGTCGTAGTCCGAGTCGGAATCGCTGTAACTCTCTTCATCTTCTTCTTCTTCGTCGGTATCGTCGATTTGGTGGTATGCCGTGGTGGAAGCGTGTTGCTCTGAGATCGCCATGAACGAGCTTTTGCTTTTTCTCCTCGGGTGCTTTCTGCCCAATTTCATAATTTATAGCGTGATTTTCTCATTTTCTTCCTTTCGTCATTTGCCGAAAAGAATTTTTTAAATACCTAAACGGTCGAATTTCAATCTCTCCTTTCTGCTGGGGAAATGACGAATTTGCCCCCCATCCCCTTCTGTTGACCCGGATTGCTTTGACCTTCGCCCTCGAAATGCTAGCAGCGTCCGAGAGCAGAACTCTGTTGTTAACTTATTATGGTCGGCAGAAGAATGGCTAATGAGAGAACTCAGACCGTGTCAGATCTTTTAGGCTCGATTCGCGAGTAATTTTGGTCGATTCCGACAAAGGTGTAGCCGGAATGAAGTTTGAATCCGAGATAAATTGACATGATTCATGTATTCGAGAGGATAAATTGACTCACCTTGCCGTGTTACTGTCTCTACCATACATTTCTTTATGCAGGTGGTACTAAAAAATCAGTTCCCCTTTGCTACTACCAGAGTGATGCGTGCTAAAGTTTCTAGCATAAGCTTCGCGAGTGAAGAAAGGTGAACAAATTTTCAGCAGAAAAGATACCGTCACGACGCATAATCTAACCTGTGAAGTGCGTTGATTATGCTAGGATGATATACTAACCCTTCTTACTGATCAACGGGATTTCTCATCAATCACAGCATCAAATATACTTGCAAAACCCCATTTTGACAGGATGGTGGAGGAAGAATATGATGCACAAGGCGAAGCTAGAGACCACTCTGATGAGAGTAATAGAATAGTTTCCACGGTGCCAAGGGAAGAAGATATTCAGTCTTCTTCTATCATTTCCACAAACAAAATCAATGAAGAACTACTGCTTTAAAGGCGCATCGAGGTAGGGAAAATTCTTGGAGAGTCATCGTGGTGAACGACACAAAAATTAAGTCTTTCAAGTGAACTTGCTTGCAAAACTCGACCTGCCTGCTTACGCCTTCTGATCCTTGTGCAAATAACAACATGAAAGTGACTTGATGGGAAACAATAATATGTATATGGAGCTTCACTGTTCATCTTATCCAAAAGACGACGACATGCATGCCTGAGTACTATTCACGAAACAAAACAATCTAAAAGATGCATTTCCAAAAGAACGAGGCTCCCAACAGTATCCGATACACGAGCAATAAAAGAGAAGACAAGATAAATTCATCAACAGGAACTCCAACCAGTGCTGCACAAAAACGTCTTTTTTTGGGCAAATCTCATGTGCATGTAAGAACAAAAGAATGAACATACCAAAACAAAGAGCGTGGGAACAAAAAGAGAGTGCATGAAACCTAATATAATCTTAATATGATAAAGCTGTAGCCAACAGTACTATAAGAGCTGATAATAGGTATAGATGAACAAAAGTTATGTGCGGCCTCCTGTACGGAAAACACTCTACTAGTTGTCAACAATAAGATTTAGATCTTGCCCCGGTCTTGAGGGAGGGTTCTCTATGCACTACTTAACATGGAAAATCTATTGCCACGTCTGCATAAGGAATGAAGCATCCATTACAAAATGCAATTAGAAAACTACACTATCTTTTGAACACATATGATTCTCTGTAAAAATCCCGCGCCCCCATTTAAAATCGTCGAGAATGAATATCTCAGTAACACAGTAGCCCATTGCAGTAGAGCAGAAGTACAGGCAAGGCAATCGCATCACCATATCTTTGATTTGACCCAGAAGAGAAGGAAGACCACTCCCAGAACAATGGCAACTGGGGCCCATTTCCGAATTAACGCCTGCAGTAAGCGGTGGATTTCAGCAATAGACCTGTTATTAATTATCTAAACAATTGAAATAATAGCAATGGGCACAAAGCAACGGGATACCACATGTCAGAGGAATGTATCGAAAAAATCCTAAATAAGGGAACAAGAGTGAAATTGTTTGGTCCAAAAAATGCTAACCATTCGATATGTTGACTGAAAAGAGAACTGCCACTTATTTTTTGTTAAGTCACTCAACTTAATTAATATCACATCTTCACATGCAAATTCTCACGGCAATTCATATAAAAATCAACCTTGATTGTAATCCAACCAACTGCAAGTAATCTTGTAGGTTGTAACAAAACCAATCAAATGCATCAACACAAATAGAAAATTTCAACATCAACAAATAAGATTACCTGTCGATTCAAGTCTCTGGCCTTGTCGGCATATATGCGAGATTCTGATGTTAACCGACTAGACATTTCACTGACCTCTGCAAAAATTTTGGAAACAACTGTTAAATGTATATACATGAGAAATATCCAGACGTGAAATAATGAAATGCATTCTAATGGGTGTTCCCAAGTGTGGAACTACATGTGAAGTAGTCAGAAAAGTCAACCAGGAGACGAAAAGTATTGCAGAAAGAGAGGTACTTGCACTGCCTACAACGCAGCAGCCACAAAGCATACTGCCGAAGCATGAGAGCATGGACATCAGCATCCTTTGTTTCACTACAGATATACCAACTACAAAGGGTGGACCAAAAGGCAAGTTTCTAGGGACCTCTGACCTAAGCTGCTCTTTTTCACAACCAAATTCCAGTAAAGGCCCATCAACTAGGCATGCAAGGTTATTTCAGAATTGGCCCCTTTCAATGAAGATTCAGCAAGATCACATGTTACCCTCACAGAATAGAGAGAAAATGAGAACTAAAATCTCCTGCCGGATATGTCTCCGTTTTATCAGCTGGCAAACGAGTGATTACATGCTAGAATGCAATGCATCAGTTCAAAATTCAAACTTTCAAAACCAAAAGCAAGCATTAACGAACAATGGAGAGAATTTTGCGACGGAAACTTACGGTCCAATTTTTCGCCGACACCAAGTACCTCTTGGACATTGCGTGTCATGATCTGGTGGACCTCATAAAGTTCATCATTCAACTTTGAAATGTTCCTCTGGGTCCGAGTGTCCTGATACAGTTTCTTTGTTTTCTGTATAAACGTATCTTTTAACAGCAAAAGAGAAACAAAAAAGGCAAAAATCAAAGCACAGTATGACGCGGGATAAGCAATGCATGGCAAGGAATCAAGCCTGCTAATTCCAATTTTCACCAACAGGAAAAGGGAAAAAACAAAGAGGATTACCGAATTTGATGAAAGCATACGGCCTAGCCGCGGTTTCGATCTGAGCTCCATTCACGCGCTCGAACTCGTTCTTGAGATCCTCCAGGTACTGGAACGCGAGCTTCTTGGGGTAAGCACGATCGCACATGGTCAAGTAACAGACGCGCCCTTCGATGATGTAGCTGAGGCAACTTGGGTTAAGGCGAATTGGAGATCAATGCCCGAAACACTCGCAATTCACATACTTTCACACACGCCCACAAGCACAAACGCTGAAAAAAAGCCACAAAAATCGAAACATAGGATACTGGAAGAAGTAAGGGCCGGTTTCGACCGACATTCTGGAGGGCTCGTTCTGGCCCTTGGAGAGATTCTTGAACAGGGCCTTGACTTGCTGCTTGTAGAATTCGGCATCCTTCATGTCGCGTCCGTCGTCGAGTCCCTCGGCGAGGGGGAGGCCATCGGTGACACGGGCGATCAGCGTGAGCTTCACCATTTTTCCTCCTCCTCCTTCCTACGCCGCCCTCGAAACCGATCCCAGATCCAATCGCGCGCGGGGTCCTCGCGGAAAAATAGCGATCGCAGCTCGCGTATCTACCGATGAATCGCTGCAGAGGTTCGACCCAGTCGATCGATGATCGCGCGACCCGGATCGGAGATGAGCGGCCCTCGTCGATGAATTCCTCGCTCTTCTCCGGCTCTCTCTCTCTCTCTCTCTCTCTCTCTAGGTTTTGCAGCGAGGAGAGGAAACTCACGAATATCAGCAAATTGGCTAATTAATGAAAAATGCTTCCGCGAAGCTGCCGTTCTCTAAATGCAAAAAAGAAAAAGGAAAAGAAAAAAGAAGAAGAAGAGGAAGAGGAAATACTCGTATGGTAAAAATAATTCCTCCATGATAAATTTCCTTCTTTTCTTTCCCTGGTGTGATTTTGATGGGGGGTATTTCGATTTGGTTCTATCTTGTTCATTTTTTTCGTTTTTCATTCTCTCGCAAAATCATATCTTTTCCTTTTTGGGATGATGGCACAAATGGTCCCCGAACTTCAACCCCATCTACAATGTAGTTCCCGAACTTTTGATTTATTCAATGTGATATATGAACTTTAACTAATGTGTAAATATCATCCCTAAACTGAACTATATGAAAATGTTTAATATTGAATATTTTCATATAGTTCAATGACTAAATTAAACGTGTACCAAAAGTTCAAGGACCGCATCGAACAAATTAAAAGTTCAAAGGTCATATTGCACATTGAGGTAAAATTCAGGATCACATTAAACAAATTAAAAGTTCAGGAGCCACATAGTTCATGAACTATTTGTATCATTATCCATTTCTTTCTCTTTTTTTTATCTTCGCAAACATAAGATTTCCTACAATTTCTTTTGGCATTATTTTTTGTTTTCCTCTTTATTTTTCCTTTTTTTAGTCTAATAAAAGACAAATTAGTCTTTTGTTTTTTTTCCCAAACTTATTTTTTTGAGCATAGGATTATACTCTTATTCTCATATATTTCCAAATTCATCCACTTATATATCTATTATTAGCTTATAGGATTGTACTGCATTTAATCATCTAACTATACTATTTTTTTCTTTTCATTTCACATTATTACCAAAAGTATATGTTGTCGTATATTTGAATATTTTCTCAAAGATGCTAATATTTCATAATACATCGAGTAATAGAACTAGATTTTGGCCATAATTTTAGCAAGTCAAAATTTTATATTAATCGAGGTTCCCATTAACGAATAATTTTTATGTACTTAAATTAATGATGTGTACATTGTGGACACGATAAATCTCACGACAATTCGATAATGTATATGCAAATATCTCAGAAATAAGATTTTGTTTCGACTACATCTTAAATGATACATTCATATCATGCTCAATCATAGCTAATTTATACAAAACTTTCAAATTACATGAGAAGACATTAGAATTGATCTTAAAATGTTGGTCATTATAATATCTAATATAAAACGATTCGACAATTATGAAAATGTTGTTACTTTTTAGGGATAAGCATCAATTTAGGATTGACCCTGGATCGACATTGGACCAACCCAACCTTGTTGATCCTGATCTTGGTCCAGTTCCCGAGGGAATTGAGTCAATTCCTGATCCTAGAGTCACTGGAACCTGTATTGTGTGGATTAGGTCGCTTGTCTTAGGGTTGTAGGATTGGTCCAACTTAAACCAACCATGCAGTTATCTTCTTCTTTTTTGTCCAAACTCTAAATATATAACTATAAGTGCCCCTCCTTTTCTTCCACCGTTTTCCTCTCTCACAGTCTCACTCTCTCCCTCAATCTCATATTATCATTGAAACCATCCATTTCCATCTCTTTGGGGTAGTCTCTTCGTCTTCTCTCTTCTCATTTTGCGCTTAGAGATCAATCCTCTTCCCTTCCCTTTCGTGCTTCTACCTTCAATTCTCTTCTCCTCCCTTTAGCGATTCTCTACTTTTTTTTTTATTGTTTATTCTATTCTTCATGTTTGTCTTCTATGGTTTGTTACTTTTGGCAAATGGAGATTTATATTGTTGCTTATCTTATATTTCCATATAATTTGTACTGGTATTCATTGTTTGGTTGTTCAATATCGCATTGTTGATGAATATGTAATTTCAAAGAGTACGTTTATCCTTTTAAGGGATACAAAAAAATAAGATAAAAAAGAAAGGATTGATTGGTCCCGGGTTGATCCTAGAACTAAACTAAACCCATAATGTCGGTCTAGTCCTCGATCCCATGCTCAATGGGATCGGTCTCCGATTCCAAAAATTGGGGATCAATACTGTGCGAGTTGGTTCCTGAGTAAGATGCTAAACCGAGCCAATTCGGACTATGCTCATCCCTAGTACTTTTATCTTAAGTGAAATTTTTAGGACACATTGTTCAAGGTAAAAGATAAAAGACAATTCGATTAATGCATCTCCTACTCGTTTGATAGAATGAAAAGAAAAAAAAACATCTTGATTGACCGATTTCACAAAGTACTAGAAGCCTACACGAAAAAGAATATGGATAGGAACTTTGAAATTGTATTGCTCCTTTTCGGCTTCGTTAAAAAGATTATTCTGATATAAATAAAATTTTCAATCGAGAAAAAATTTAATTGTATAATCATACGTCTTGTTCTTTCTATTATCGCCGTGCCAAAGGCACAAGCTGATAACTAGGGAAAAATGATGTCGTGATTTTCGTATGACTATTACTTTGGTGACATTTCTTCAAATTATGTATTTTTTTGTAGAGTCAATGCTATTAGCAATTTATAACGGAAGAATAAATGGAGTGACTCACTAGTATTTATCTAATTAAGTTACCATCGGTGTTACATTAATAACTCTAAGGCAAATGCTTATCATCTTTTATTTGATTGTTTTGAAATTATCAACTTTTTAAAAATTTACTAGTTTTTATTTGTGTGGCTTATCAACGTTCATTGACATGCCTTGGTAGTCGGTACTTTCCTACCGTTTTACTGTTATCGACTCTTGCTTGAATAACTTATCAACATTTATATGATTGTTTCTAAATTAAAAAAAAAGTTGTAATAATTTAGCAATTTTTATTTGTGTAACTTACCAACTTTTATTTGCTTATTCTACTTATTATTTTCAAGCTATTATTTTGAACTAAAACCTCGATTTCTAGTGACTTTCCAACATCGAAACAAGTAAGTTATGAGCTAGTGTTAGGTTGTCAACATTCTTATTGAATAGCTTTCAACTAATTATTTGAGTCTTCTCAAATTAACAACTTTTGTAAAAATATACCAACTTCTAGCTGTGAAATTTACCAATGTTTATTTTCATAACTCTGAGCTTACTACTACTTACCTGATCGTTTCTATAATACCAATTTCTATAAAATCGTTACTTTATTAGTAATTTATTACTTCGATAATCTGCATAGTTGAAAATAAAGTGGATGCATCGGTGTACCCATGGATTGTCTGCTTCCCGCTCGAAGTCTAACTCAAAACTGTTAGCTCCTCTTTTGCCACTTCATGCTATTGCTCGACTCTGATTGGATTCTCGACTCGTCCCGAGGCTCAAACCAATCATTGTGAGAAAAGTATCATCTCTTTGAGAGAAAAAATTGTGAAATTTGACACACAGTAATTGACTTGAGTGGATAGAGATGTCGTACTGCGAAAACACATGAAAGTTTCTCGGGGGCACTCTCAATAGTCATTACACCCAACTTCAGGTAGTTCAGCATGCCAATGGCTTTTTACTGTTCTCCATGGACAATGTGTTCAGGATCATGAGCTCATTCCATAAGCAAAGGCTAACAGATCAACCACTCACCCACCCATAAAACTATTTTTGCAGAGTTTTAACTGTGGATTCCATGACAGCTTATCAGCTCCAAGCTGTAATCATCTGCCGACACCTGAGTAACGTTGTCAACTAATAGATTTGTATTATATCTGTTCACATGTACGGTTCATTACCTTCAAGAAACTAAAAGAAACGAAAATTGAAACTTCGTTCTTCTTTTTCCTTCAATGTTGAGCTATAAAGTGTACTTGGTATAGCTGGTTTAGTCACCTTCTGCCAGAATTTAAAGGTCAAAACTTGGGTGCATAAGAGAATGTCCTTGATCTGCAAAAATAAGAAGGCGAAATGAGGAGAGGGTATTGCCATGCTGGAGAAGCAGGGCACATGCTGAAATTGATCAATCTTTGAGTCGATGATCTGAACAGAAAACCATGCATGTGCCCTGGCTTTCCAGCTTGGCTTCTTTTCCTATCTTGACTCCAGCAAAATGATGACAACATTGAGCAAATGCTGGAAATTTTTCAGGTAAGTAACACTTCTTTTTAGCAAGGTGTTTCATTTCAGGATGTTATGAGTTTATAATACATGACATGAAAATACATTCAGCAGAAGTCATTTCTTGTGCTCATATGAGACAGCAACCAGGAAAATGTGTGCTAGAACATCTGACCCTTCAAACATACATATTCAAGAATTTGGAAAATAATTTTATGAACATCAGATAGAGTTAGCCAAATCACCAATAACATTGGTTGGACTCTTGGAGTATCAAGCAATGCCACATTGGATGTCAAAACTAACCCATAAACAGAAGCAGGCAAACAAGCTTTTAAAACTTCATCCAGTTTGCCTGATTTCAACCACGATCAGATCGGGTCTCTAGAGCTGTCGCAGCCGACTCGACATGTACGAGCAAAGAAGAGTACACCTTCTGCTTTAGTCTATCAACAGTTTCCAATTGGAGTCCGCTGTTTTGAGAATGTAATTTGCCTCTGAATCTATCCAACCATTCGCTTGCTTGCTTCAGCTGTGATAATGTGACAGCGATGTGGTTATTGTTCGGCTCAGCCCGTCGTCCAAAAGTATCCTTGCCTTTTCTTTCAGGGGCACTGGCACGAAATCCAGTGTCCAACACTCCTTCCAGGAATTTTAAAAACCAACATTCTGTTTCCTGTAAGAGGGTATGTCTCATCTCTTTAATCTCTCTAGCACCATCTCCTTTAGCCCATTCCAGTTTCTCAGTCACAGTTATCTCAAGATTAGGCTTTGAGGATTTTAATATACCTCTTCCAGGAGTTGTGACTCCACTGTTGTTAGGTTTCTCAATGTTTGTAGTGGGAGAATGAGAAGATAACGGAAGCACAGTATTTCTTAGCAGTGTCGATTGGTTTTTTTGGTCGATTAGCTGATATAGTGTGAAAAACTTAGTAAGCGAACCGTGGGGCTCCTCTGCAGCAGTAGACGAGGAGAGATCCGCAAACATGCTGGGCAAACGAAAGGGTCTTTAAAACTTTAATGATGAATATGCGGCAACTTACAAAAAGTATTTTCTTAATGACAACAATTACCTGAGGCACTTAATCAAAGTGCCAGCTGCTGATGCCTCTTTTTGAGCTTCTGCTGCTACTAAAGAAGCAACATTTCTCCTTTTAAGTATCCCCTAGTGAAATGAGAATGAACTATCAGGAAAAATAATGGAAGTTCGAGATACTTTGCATTTCACCATTTTTCAAATATCTCATAACAAAAGCATGCTTCTGTTGGTAAGTGCTCTACTTGGCATTGGTACTTATGCAGAACGCTAGAACAGTTTCCTTTAAGCGTGTCAAAACAGACAAAAGCCATGATGAGTTCAATTGTCAGACGTCCCTGGACTGGATAATTACATTGGTTAAAATTGCTCAAAACCATAGTGAAACCCAGCATGTGGAGGTGGAAAAAGGAGTACCTTTCCAGATTTCAAAAGGTTGGGAGGGAGAGAGGCCCATGTCATTGACTCGGAGGAGTTAATCCTTTCTTTATTGACGGGAAGCAAATTTGCGTGCATGTTCTCTTGCTTACTTATAGCATGTTTAGGCATGCTCTTCAGAGGTGCTACGGCATCCCTTGTGTTGGGTAGAGGAGCATCTGACTTCACTGCAACGGCCTCAGGATGACTTCTAGGAGGAGTAGATGGACGTGTCTGCAATACTAGCGTCATTAAACAGTTCATCTTCTCAGTTTTCAGAATCACGGCATAAGAAAACAGTTAGAACGAAAAGTGACTCCGATAAAGGAAATACAGCTTTGCCAGATGTCGGATTCATTTCTGTCACCTGAGCTCTCATGTTACCTCGTCTGATATAGACTCCTACAGTACTTCCTAGTACACCTATGTGGATACCTAGAAGCTAAATTTTCAGAAAGGGAACAATATCTAACTTCTTTTGCATCCATTTTCAGGCCAAATCAGACTAATTCCAAATCCCATAAACAGGGCATACTTATGATGGGAGTTATAATCAAGGGCATTCTGTTAGTTTTGTAAGAACACGCCTTTGTTTACCAGTAGCATATTAAGAGCTCCGAAGGTCATCTTGAACTATGGCAAATGCCTTCGAAATTGTATAAGACCTATATATTGGACTCATTAAGAGTCCATACACAAACCTGATCTTTAAGCTCTTGCTGTTTATATCTTGCTAAGCCAGCCCTTTTGCCACATCCACCGTTCTCACTCTCACTTGCCTTCCCTCCATTTGAATCGGATTCACCAACTTTGTGGGACACTAAAACACCCTGCATATACCTTGATGCAACAACCACCTTCTCTTCTTTGATAACAAACTTCTGTTTCAAGCTTTCATCTTTCTCTTTTGTTTCTGTTTGCTCATTCAATTTGGTGCTACTAACTGCTTCACCTTGCGCTGGACTAGGCCCTTTGGATGGCTCTAATATTTGCATCAAGTCTTTGGGATTTCCCACGAAGGGATTCCTCCCAGGAAGCGGTCTTACACCGACTAGGATAGGCACAGGCTTGCCTGCTTCGACTCGATCAATATAAAAGAACTGGCCAAGTTGTAACTTATTGTTCAGAATGAGTTCATTGTCTTCCTTTGATAGCGAGACGTACGTGGAGTGAGAGGAATCAGATACTTTCACAAAGAACCCTTGGTTAGGCCACAGTTCCGATCCACTTAAGGCTGGCACAATGCTGATGACTTGTAGGAGGGCAGATCGATATTCTCCACGAACTTTGACATTGGAGTTTACGCTCTGAAGGAGCTTTAGAAGCACGCCTGGTGTAAGGGATGCCATTTATCTTACTTATCTTTTGCTCCCCAGAAATATAGTAGATCTCCTGCAGAGGTAATTTGGGTCAAGATCAGAACAAGTCTAGCTTTGCATAGCTCACTAGCTAATACACACCGGCAGATGCACACATGCGATGGGGACAGTCTAACAAGCACATTACCAGCCAGACACTAGCAATCTTTTGCTTAGCAAGAAAACATCCAAAATTTGAGCTAGAAGATGGGCATCATTTGGAAGAAATCATTTAAGGCAATTCATTTAAGAAGGAACTTAGCAAAACTTTTATCCAGAGTCCAATTATAACTGAAAGATTACTAACTGCTTGGACTCCGATAACTGCTCGAAAGAACATGACCACAAAGAACGCATGCACAGATAATACACCAACATATTCGTATATCAATACAGGGCACCATGCACCATGTTTGACATGGAAATACCATAGGAGCATGAAGCTTATGTATAAATAACGCAAATTCCAGGAGGAGAAAAACAGAAACGTCGAATTTTCAGAAGACCAGTCGCATCAGCCCGAATCGACACATACAAAAGTTCACATAATTTTCAATAAGGCAGTAAATATCAGAACGCTGAACATTGGAAGCGACTATTGCCTGAAAGAGTACGGACAAAGAACCTGAGCGTAACGCAGGAGACAAGTTCAAGAGGAGCTCAGAAGGTAAGTCCACACAGAGAAGAAGAAACAGAGGAGGTCTCTCCGGTCGTGGTGGCCATTGATGCCAGAGAATCCCTTTAACTTTGCATGCCAGGCACGTAATGCACCAACCACTCTTGGCTTATAAGCCAAGAGAAAATAATGATGCTTTCACAAAATAAATAAATAAATAAAGGAAAGGGAAAAAATAGAAAATTATATTAGTTTGAAAGGATCTTTGTTTTAGCCCCAAAAGTCAACTCTTTTCCTCTCTTTTAAGCTATGTTTAACGCACTAACACTCTACATATGTAGGCTAATTTGGTCTGGTTGAGTTTGCGGTCACATATCTCTTTTAAGAAAGGTGAGGACATCCCAACGTCCATTTTTCACAGTCCACGGTTCATAGACGAGATCAGTGTACAGTGCACTCAAGAAATTGACCGACATCATTAATCAAAATGAAAAGGTAATGCGACTTTCAAATTGAAAAGATGAGTTTAAATGCTCTTTCTTCTTTTCCGTTTTCGCTGATATCCTTTATCTTCAAGTTGGTCGAAAGGTCTCCTTTTCAAATATCGATGGTTTACAAATCACTCACTAAAAGGAGTTTGAATTTCTCCCTTCAGTTGTAGAAGCACGCCATTTACTGTGGGCAAAAATATGGGGTCTGCCCAATATAGAAATCATAAAATTTGGGATAAATTTCAAATAAAATGTTTTGATGGTTTCCATATGTAATCCTGAGGGCTGAGGTGTTAAGGGACTCTCTTTCATGGATTCAAGAAGTCAAATAATTCGACCAATTCCCGGAGTCGGAAGCACAGGTGACTGACTGTAGCTTTTGACCATCAACAGCTCGAATGTTACTGGATGTCACGTACCACACACTAAATTAAACGTAGATATTAAGAGCATAATGCGACAATGAACTATATCAAGTAGGTACACCATCTAATAAAGAGAAACCTTATTTATTGATTGGTTGTCTCCGCTAGTCAAACTACTAATTATTGAGCGGTTCGGATTCAAAGGAGACGGTCACTAAAACCATTCCATAGGGCTCAACGACTACCTAGTAGTTGGAAAAACCACTCCTTCACAACCATCTATATTTTACAACTATATCATGTCACATCGCCATTCCAAAGTTTGCCAAACACTGTGCTAGCCAATGCCGAACAGAATCATATTCGTACTATCAGAGAATCGAGCTAACCAATGCCAAACAGAATCATATTTGTACTATCACAGAATTAAGCAAGAGACGGAACGAAAGAATGAAACCAAATGATGCAGGGCGGACAAAAACGAAAGGAGAAGTCAAATAAGAGAAACAATCCTCATCTTTTATAAGCTGTTGCTCCGCGGAATCATCTATCTCGGTACAATGTCGACGACTTTGACGCTAACAAGTGTCCCATCTGATGTACATCACACAAAGCTACAAATATAAAGGGCAAAAGGAAAGCCCCTGGACTACCAAAATCATGAGGAAGTTGCGCCAGAAGGCGAACTTGTGTCCAAGACAAATATACAACATATTTCAACATGTGACTACCTAAATAACTGACTAAATCACCAGAGTGTCTTCGCACATTCACAAAGATATACATGACTCAAATAGTAACGAATCTTACACAGTAGACTATATCATGCCAATATCAAGCATCTGTATCTGAGTCTGACAGCAGCCTCTCCAGCGGACCCCTCGACGATTTCAAGCATGCCCTCGGGCTACAAACTACAGATGATCACCTAGGTTTCGTGTCACTTCCCTTGCTCCGGAATGTTGAAAGAGAGAAAAATGATCTGGGGGCTGCAAGTTTCCCAACTCAAATGTCAAAACACTATCAAAATAAAATCGGTGGGGCTAATGATATCAGGAAAAATTGGGGCACAATCAAGGATTGTCATAAATCCATCAAGAATAATGACTCGCAATTTGAGGAGCACTTGGGCTAATCTAATTGTAGAAGAGTAAGTCCCCTTAGGCTCTGCCATCACAGTTCATTGACAGACTTTTTCCAACAAAGTGGGATCATCCCACACAGCAAGGGGTCAAAACAACTTCGACAGGACAAAGATATCTTAGGACAGGCAAATAATATCTGTGAATATAATCTTAAGTGAAAGAAAAGGAAAGTCTCGCTATCAGTAGAAAAAGTCACCTTTCAAAGAGCTTCCTGAGATATGATCATCCCTCAATTTAAAGTTTACAGGAGGAGCTGGTATGGAGCTACCTAAGGCTTCAACTGCAAGAAAAGAGAGATTCAATCAACGTGAGAACCTGCATGAAGCTTGTCTCCATTTCTGAAGCACTAAAGCAAGTTCTTGCGTACATGAAATTGACAACCCACAACAGGCAGGAATGATAAAACAATCCTGGTAACTTTGCTTTGGGATGACATAATAAACGGTAAACCAGGATATCAAAACTCTTCCTGGGATAATGACGAGGTCATTTGACAGAACATTTAATATATTTGGTAAGATAATCAACAAAAACACAGAACATCATTAACCTCTTCTCCTCACAGATCTATCCATGATGCAAATGAGTAGACAAGTCAATCAAACGTCCAGTAGCAACATCACAGATGCCAAATAGAATACAAATCTGGAAAAATGACAATTAGACTTAAATATCAAGCTAACAGTTTATGAAGCCCTCGGTAACAAAAGCTTTGGCATCAAACTAAGAAAGAAAAAATAACTAAGCAGATCTCAAGTGACATGCATCCTGCCGATGATATCAAAAGACTATTTAGCCAAAAGATGCCACCAGAAATTTAACTAGAAGCAATTCAAACCTAGAGACCTCACAAGGAGTAATTCTCTACCATCAGCTCGCATGTTACGTCACACTCCATGAAAACTTACCCTGTTCATTTAACTCGCTCTCATTAAAGCTGTCATCAGATGGATGACCCTGGGAAAATCCCATTCTTGACTTCCTCAAATCTTCTGATGACCTATTAGCAGGATCTCTTCCATCTTCAGTATCGTCATCTCCCTCTGAGGTCGTGGCAGATATCCAATCCACCAAACTATCAGTCCCCCGATTTTTTCTGCCAAACTTCAACAGCCGTTTGAAGCCTTTCGTCACATCTTTGCGAGACTGAGTATAGGAAGAATTAGCAACAAGAAAAGGTTTCTGCGCACTCCCCCATTTCTTTCTCATTCGTGCAGCATCAACCTCTGCTTGGCCCAGAGTATGGGAGTTCCATGACGCAGGGCTTCCAATTGGAGAATCCAGGGAAGCATCAATATCTGAAGTCTCGTGTGGATAGGAAAACAAATTTTGAATGCGCGAATTCCATGAGACTGGACTTTCACAGGGTGAATCCTTTAGGGAACCTGTTGGATGGAATTTTGATGGCACAGAAGCAGCAAATTCACTAATAGCAGCAGGGTCAACTTGAGAAATAGATCTCAATGAATCATCAATTTCAGACCCAGATTTCACCGAATCATCCGAGTCCTGGCTCAACCTCGAATTCCCATTGGCAAAATCTTGGACTGCGACAATGTCAGGATCATCATCATCATCTTCCTCTTTTGGCATGTCTACCAAATCATCAGCCACAAAATCTGAGTCATCAAAATCGTGATCATTCATCAAATTTTCAGATGTCATTGAAGCCTTCCTTGCACTGCTAGATCCTACGCCAGGACCAACTCCATTACCCTTTCCGTGGAAAAACTTTGAATTACCATTTTTTGAGAATTTGTCTTGAACACTATGATCCATCTGTCCTTGATCAGATTCCAGTGACGCCAAAATAGCCACATCATCGTGCGAGGCAGACATGTCCTTAAACTCAACAGGACCAGCAGAGCTTTTCCTTAAAGACTCAGATCGCCGAGTTTTCTCTTCCTTGACAAGAGGCAGATCTTCGCCATTACTCTTGCTTCGAGCATAGCTTCTCACTTGTGAACGATTTGGTGCTTTGCTGATGCCGGAGGAGGGCTTAGTGTTTTCTTTCCTTAAATCAGAGAAGTTGGGGACGGACTGCGCAAGAGGGTTTTCTAAAGGTGCCCTTCGTCTCCCAGAAAGAGAGTTGGAAGCTCTTGCCGAAGACCTTGAACCTGGTGCTACTGAATTGCGAGGAGTCAACGAAGACAAGTTACGGTTCGGAAAAGGCTTCTTCATCTGGTTGCTTCTAGAAACACCGTCATCTGGATATGCCTCAAATTCCTCCTCTTCACTTTGAACAAGATCAGTTTGCTGACATCAGAAATAAAACTTCACTGAAGTTAATTCCTCAAAATTTATTTACTGCCAAATTTTTTGGTTTCAAGTTTAATACAGCAGAATCCGCCATATTTTACCTACCAATAATTTTTGGGATTTTTCAAAAACTCATTCACATTAGTACCTGCTCCTTCACATTTGATCGCGTATTGAATGATCTCTGTTTCTCAGTACGTTGACGAGTACTGGAGAGTGATTGACGTCTCTCTGCTGAACCAGAAAACTTAGCCTTCATTTCAGCTCTACTTCGCTCAAGGCTATCATGCATGGCTTTCAGTTTTGCCTCCTTCTCTGCCCTCTTAGATCCCCACTCTTCCCTCAACTTTGCATCTCTTTTCTGCATGTACTTTTCATAGAACTTTCCTCTAGAATCATCAGAGAAACTAAGGTCAGAAAAGTTCCTCCTAAGAGTATCGGCGTCCTGATTATCCAACATCTTCATTGACGGAGGAGTATGGAAGTCCGTCACCTTATCTGAATTCCCACTTAAGTCAATCGCTAAGTTCTTCTCAGGCAGCTTAACAGGAGCTACCTCTTGGACTGCTGATTTCTTATGCTGCAACGCCACTGGTTCTATCTGGGACTCAGCAGGTTTACTCCTTCGAGCGGAGCTGGACTGATCTACAGGAAGGCGAAGCTTGTGTTCTGCAAAGAGCTTTTCCAACTCATTAGCCTTCATCTTAAGCTCGTCATTGAGTTCCTGGTTTCCTTTAGATTGCCGTACCCTCTGAACTTGCTCCGTTGGGTTTGATGAAGGCATAGCCGATGTCTCTTGACTTTCAAGAGCCTTTATACTGGGAAAAGGTAATTTACTATTCACATATGAGGAGCCGCCCTCATCCTTCTTTCCTTGAGTCCTCTTCATTTGTTCAGAAGCAGCTGTAACTGGCTTTTGAAACTTCAGTTTCGGGATATGAGATCCTTCCGCCATGGTTTGCACCTTCACAGGTGCCACCAAGTCCGCAGCTGCTTCTTCAGATTCCCCAGTAAGGGATCTCCATTTTGGTTGTGTCGTCAATTGATCCTTACTTATTCCTTTTTCTTGCATTTCTCTAGCTTTAAGTCCTACGCCCCCTTCAATTTGCCCAGAAAAAGATCGAGAATGTCCATGGAAACCCCTAGGGTGGGATTTAACCTGTGGTGGATCTTTTATGGCCGGATCATCTATTCCATTCCCACTTCTACTTTTGGATGCCACATCCCCAACCCTGCTTAGGGAACCTCCAGTTTTAGTCTTGGGAGCAGCCTGGTTTTTCGTCCCAGCTCCTTCCTTTTTATATGCAGAGCCCACCAGTTGCACCTCAGCATCCACCAATTCTATGTTTCTACCACCTTCACCTCCAGATAAGGAGTTAACCTTTTCTTCTGCACCCTCCTGACTGCTTACCCCTATCTGCTGTACCCTACCAGTAAAGGGCCTAGTTTGGGTCACTGAACTTGCTAGATCCTTCAGACTGGTGCTTCCACCAACTGTCTCATCTTCTTTTCCTGATAAGCAGACAGGGGTCTGCAGTTCAGCATGCTCTTTCTGTCCAGTATCGCCAAATTTACCCAAGTCACTCTTACTATCACTTTTAAAAGAACCGGTGCCATCAGTTAAAACCTTTTGGTCTCTATCCTCAGACAAAGCAGAAAAAACAGTACGTTTTTCCTGAGAAATAGAAGTTGAGGAGGGCGTACACAAAGGGCTTTCGCCATTGTTCTCTCTCTTGTCAGCAGTCAAGTCAATACTCATATCACTTGCACCACTCCATCTCCTCAACACAGCCTTCTCAGCTGCTGTAGGTGCCAACGAAACATCAGAGGAGAGCCTTCTCAGCTCAATAGACTTGCCCACAGAAGGTTTGCTACCACTACCGCTGGTAGAATTCTCCTTCTGCTTGCTTTCAAAGAGATTTATGCGGTCCTGAACGCTGAGCCGCCTACCCGGTTGACTTACCTGGATTGTTGGTGATTCTTCATCTTTTTTCTCTTTTGCTTCTGTGTCTTTCTCATTCGAATTATCATTTTGGGTAGGAAATGTAGTGAAGGCCTTGGTTTGTTGACTAGTGGAGGCTTTTGATTGGTCTGACTGCTTTCCCACAGTTTGGGCAGCACATAGCTCTCGGTCAATCGAATGTCTGTTTGAATGCACTAACAGGGGCTGAGATGGTGCAGTTTGATCTTCTGTGGGATCATCAAGGGACATGTCAGATTCACATGAAGATCTGATTCCTCTCTCAACAGCGCCTGACCTCCACAAGGGGAGCAGGTCAGGTCTTCTTTGGCACAGCGACAGGAATTTGGAGCAAGCTTCACTACACAAAGTCGAACATAGTTCATAATCAAAACACTTGAAAAGAATCAGAACTACGAACATGCTAGTAGAAGTATGTTGTCTAACAAATTATAACAGAAAAATTACTAAGGGGAAAACAGAGTGAAGGTAAGAGCTGTTCTTGAACGAGTAAACATTCAATCACTTTACAAGACCTGCCATAAAATGTGGTACCGCAACTTCTAAGATCATTATAACCCCCACATTATATCAGTGATCACTTCTGTGTGTCTGCTTGTGATTCTAAACTAGGACGATGGTAATTCTTTCTTCCCTGGACTTCTGTTCCTATAAAATTCAAGCAAGTATAAACTTGGGAGACAACAGGACAAATTAGGATTTTATATCGGTCAACCAAATTGAGTAACATGCAATTTGGAGGAAGTGGATGAACGTGACAGTGAGAAACGTCCTGGTTGATGAAGTGCACAAATATACTGACCCAGCAGACACCAGCATCAGAGGACAGTACAGCCATCCAAGGCCTCTATCCTCACTTGCAGAAAGGTTTTCACAAGGACAATGGAACACATCAGAATCTGCAAATTTCTGCCCCACCAAAGATGAAAGGTGCTTTCTTATCCTCAGAAATAAATAAACAAAAACAGCTGAAGAGATGAGCTCATGACCCCATCAAGTGGGAATTCCCACTCCATAAACAGCAAATCCTCTAGTGGAATTTTCGATATCGGAAACGCTAATGGGAGTCATAGATAACTTCCACTCTTTACATGATACTTCAGCATAATCTTTGTCGAGCATTTGTAAATAGAATCTGTGAGGCCACTAAATGTGAATCTATTGTGTAGGGGCATGAGTATCAACACCACAGTTTTGGATGATAGCTCTCGGCTAAAGTTCTGAACCCAGCAATTAAGCACTGTATTTCCTCCAGCAAATGCTTCTCATCATTAATCAAACATTTAGCAGACATATACAAAGCCTCAAGCTTGGAAAGTTGTCACTAACGATAAAAGCAGAGCCTTTGACACCCACATAATGCTTCAGTGCACTTTTAGTAGAAATCATATATGGAAAAAGGAGAACAAAATCGTCAAAGGAAACATAAAAATTGCGCGCTGTTCAAAAAGCTAAGAAAAGAAACAGCCGTATCTATACCAAAAACTGAGGGGCCAGAAAGCGACCATAGTATTCCCAACTAAATGTTTAGATCATTCCATCGGCTTCTACAAGAAGCATTTCAAACTGAGAAACTTCACGCATTGATAACACTATTGAAGAAGAAAAGATTGAGAACAACACGAGCAAGTGAAAGGGTTCTGAATGTGGGGCATCAATAGGGTCCCGCGTCTCAAGACTGGCCTAGATCAATAAAAGTAGGCCAGAAGGATCAATCATATAGAAGTAGTTTCTTACTTCAGTCGATTAGCTCCAAAGCAATCTGCAAAGAGTTGGAGGTCAGAGACACTGTCGGGGTTAAAACCAGCGGCAGAAGCTCGAGTACATGCAGTGGTTAAGTCCTGCCTAACTGCGGCAAGCCTTACATCAATAGCCCTTAGAAGTTCCTTCCTGAATAATTAGAAGAAATTAGAAAAAGGAAATGGAAATATTATGAGGTTTGAAAAAAGTGCAACTAGCTTTCTCATGCAACCAAAACATGCATGCACGTGACAGAAAAGCATGTGCACGGCTGAGTGGATGGATGGACAGATGCACATGTTCGATAGTAGCTATATAACTTAGCAAGAGATTTTATGGGATTTCAGAATGACAACAGCAAAGTAAAGACCATAGGCTATGTATACTTGGTGTGACTAATCAATGTCTGCTAAAGAGAACTCTCAGTAAACAAATGAACCAGAACTGCATCACGAAAAGCGAAGCTGTTCTTGTTTCCATTTACCTTAAAGATTAATCAATCGTAGCAAGCATGTTAATGCTCATGTCATGGAAATCCAAGTCATTGGGTAAAATTAAAATCATTTCACAATTAAAAAAAAGGAACAGATAATTATGTGTGAAAAATCTGGAAGACGAATTTTTCCCTAAATACCCCTTTTTTTTTATGGCTGACATCTAACAGCAGACTACAGGGGGCCTTACGATTAGTAATATTCTTACTTTGAATCCACTCCTACTTTGGTAGAATTAAAATCCCTTTTGATGACTAATTAAATGACCGCTTCCAACAAAAATGATATACAAACAGATATTCAAAAACTATTCTTAGAGGTGTGTTATCTGTAATTGTGAAATTCTGAAGAAGCAAATTTTCATATGTATTCGGTAATACTTGTTAAATATAGCAAATGACATGAATGTGTTTTTTAATTATGACATAAGCGCACGTAACTTTTCCCCCCACAACCACTCCCAAACAAAAACTATTATAGATCCAGCCTGGCTGCCATGGACAGAAAGAATATAAAAGATACCGATGGAAATTGATAATTGAGCAACAAAATTAGATGTCGAGGGAGGTGTTTATCATCTATACTCATATAGGCTCTCTCCACCTAATAATTTAAGCTTTCGGGCTGGAAATGTTAACAGAATTGGTTTTTTTCTTTTGTAAAGTAATAAACAATAATTACTTTAATTTCTTACCAAAAAAAAACAATAATTACTTTAATTGGTTATCAAAAAAAAAACAATAATTACTTTAACACTCCTTAACACATACAAATCAAATCAAATCAAACCACATAAAGAATGCATGTGGAGTTGAAGAATGACGATTAAGATAAATAAAAAGAACCACAAACAAAATGAAACATTAAATGGGGCATGAAGAACTAAAACTTAGTTTTGAAACTATGCTAAAGAATCCAGCCCAATGATGCAAGCTATTATGCGGAGGGACATTACATGAATACAAGATCGTTATAAACCACTAGGCAAACGACACGGGATACTTCAACAATTTCAATACAGACCAACTTTACAGGCAAAGCTACACTAACTATTGCTGCAGATTCAGTGAGATTTTCTGAAGAAGTTTAGAAAAATTATAACTTCAGTCAGATGGCTTTTTAATAAAATGAGGAAAGATAATTACTTTGTAGCATCAGCTGCTGCGATTCCTGCTTCATCGCCACCTGGAAGAAAGAATGTATCATAAATAAAGTTCAAATATAACGCAGTTGTTTTCCCATCAGTCCTAGTTCCATCAGTTGTAGCATCGAGAATCCAATTAGCTTCAAACATTCTTAAATTGATGAGACCCCAAGTTCCTAAAAACTTCTAAAGTATGCATCTTGACAACGCCTGTATCAATTATATGTATTACGAGATAAATTGTGGAGACTGTATCCCATATTGATTGTTTTCAAAGATGAATCATTTGGAGTTCTGTGAATCATTTGTTACACGATCTCTGCCTATCATGAGTTGATAGGCAAAATTCACTTCCCTTTTGGATGTGGGAAATCAGCATTGCTTATACTTGAAAACAACAGAGATATTTGATGAGATTGACACGGGAAAAAGCATATTTTTGGTTTAAAATAATTCACACAAGTTTCATGAAGCGCCCCAGTACCCTTGCTCAGCACAATGTTCCCCTTTCTTGATCCAAACTCTTCTGTATTTATATTACGCTACATGATGATATTGATAAACACATTATAGAGTTCAGGGACATCCAAATGCAGAAACTTGAGGAGAATCGAAATTGCTGCAGTTGAGTGACTGCAGATATCACACCACTCAATTACATGAACATTCTCCAAAGAAAGCTGGATCTATATAGATATCCAAGGATGGTGCCCAAAGATTCACAAAAAAGGGAAACATAGATCCATATACGTCAAGAGAAAAAAAATCTATTTCAGTATTTGTGCTCAGATTTTCAACAGTATTAAGAATAACCAAGCCAGGCCTGATTAGGTTGGACGACATACCTGAGGCATCAGAATTTTGATCCCCAGACCCCTGATACAGTAAGTTTTGGAAGTCAGCTAGATTAATAATATTGGCTTCCCAATTTAATCATGAAGACTCCACACCAAGATGACAGGTAGATTACCATCGAATAGATTCTTCGAGCTGCTTCCAATTGAGACATTTCTGCATCGAATGTATTCACCAGTTCCATAACCTCTGGAGTACTAACAAAGCGAACAAACCTGAAAACAAACAATGCCCGCGGAATTAAAGACGCCAACAACTTTATGAAAGTGCACAGCACCACAGTTGTTCTTGCAGGCTGATAAACACAGGGAGACGGGCATTACCGCTCAAGAGTTCCCTTTGTGAACCATGTTTCCCCATTATTATGCTTCCTCGTTTCAAGTTTTATCGACTGCGCCGCCCGGGCAAATTGCTCTTCAGCAACCTTTAGATGGGCTACAAATGGCTTTACTAAACCCGATGCCAGCTTCTCAGAATTCCCATTGCTAGAAACAATCAATTCACACCTACCCAAAAAGGAAATATTTGTATAACGAGAGTATAAAAGCACCAACAATCGAAATATAGATTACGCAAAACCATCGAAAGACTCGCTCACCGTGAACGCTTCGGCGATAGCTGGAAGACGGCATGATCGAGAGGCATTTCCGATTTCATTCTTCCAGGGCTTTTATCTACTCAGTTTATCCTCCACCTTTTCATTTAGCAGGACACACATCCCCACCCCTAGATCCCTGTAGCCATCAGCATAATCAGAAAAGCAAAAAAAAAAAAAAAGCACCTCGAAGGCGCAATGCAGCATAGTCGAAGACGACAAATGACACACAAAAGGTTAACCAAATCAGCCAACTGCAATTGAACACGAAACACGCGATGCGAGCAGAGGAACAAATGATCCACCAAGTCCGCCGTCCCACTCGTACGAACGACAGATCTCCATCAAAATCCATCGACAAGCAAAATGCGGCAAGATTTCAGCTCGCGGACCACAACACACACCCACGGCACCCCACACGACGTCCCGGAAAACCCAGATCTGATTCCACGGACGAGACCGAAACGAATGCAGCTCGATTCCATCACGCAGGACGCGGACAGCGACCAATGGCACGTGCGGACACGCGGAACCGCACAGCGCAGGACGCGAAACGCTCGAGCTCCAAGAACGAATCGGAGCCGACACCCGACCGAGACCGACAAATCGAGCAGAGAGATCTTCCGATTGCTCTCAATCGCTAAAGCTTCGCGCATCGGGGGGACTCACCAGCTCCGGCACTGCTCTCCGACGACTCGCGCCCCCCCTTCCTCCTTCTCGAGCGGTTCTTTTTTTTTTTGAACTCCCGTCGCGAGCAGCAGCAGCAGCAGCAGCACAATCTTTTTCCTCGAGGGACTAACCTAACAGTGACTGCATTATTCCTGCTTTACTCGTTCCTCAAATGTACCTCCCTCCCTCTCTCTCCCTCTCTACACCTTGAAGATACAGTAGAGAGAGAAAGTGGCGGTGATGGTGGCGGAAGGAGAGAGAAACCGAACACACCCCGAGCGTGTCTTTGCGTGTGTTCTCCTTTTTTTTTTTTTTCCTGGTGCGCTTCGGACAGACGCTCTGTTTTGTGCGAATTCGGGAGTGAGTGTCCCTCTCTCTCTCTCTCTGTGCCAAAAAAATTTGAAAGATAAAAAGGACTCCGGTCAGTTTGGCAAATGACCAAGATGCCCCTAGCTACAGCGCCCCCCCCCCTTTTGCGTGTTTTTTTCCCCCACATTTTTTTCCTTCTGAAATTTTCCAGCAAAACATCGTCCGGTACCCCCGGCGCCATGAATTCTGCTTGCGGCGAGGGAGGAAGAGCCGCCGCCTGCCATTTCGTTGTTTTTTGACAGGAGAAACGAAAGAGAGCTTATTCGAAAATTTTGAACTCCTCGTCCTGGTTATCCTCTAGCGTGATTTGCTCCTGTTGTTGCACATCGCGAACGTCCAAAGCGCCTTTCATGTTTTCGCATCGATCTCATGTTCAAAACATGCGTGTCTGTGATTAATCATTCGAAATATATACTTAAGATGAAGCAAACTGGGCAAAATCTTTAATGACATGCAAGATGATCGGAGAAAGACATACACGGCATAATTGACGAAGGGGTTCTTTTACATTGCTAAATGGGGATACTATGCATAAAGCTGGAAAATGAGAGTAAATCTTTTTTTTCATAAAAATGTGACTTTCCTTTCTCTCCACGAGTTTGACAAACTATTCTACTTTCGTGTATTGTGGGCATGGTCATTCTCATCCTTATGCCCCATCAAACCCCTCATCGCGCGACCAAAAAAAGGACCCCTCATCGAAAAAAGAATGTCCGCTCAATGAATCCCATTAATTGCGTTGATTCAATTAACGAAACCAATTTACCTGAATTCTTCAACGCCTTGACCCCACGAATTACATCAAGAAATCACAGCCAAAAGAAAAAAAATAAGAAAGGATTACATCGAGAAACCCACGTGCATTTGGTGTAATTTTAGGCCACTCTAATGGGCACTACCGAACGAGGGGGAGGACCAAATCTCGGTTGATCCCGTGAGCCTACTTCACACGTACCGTCAGAAGAGACGAGACGCATCTGATCTGACGGGGGACCAAACCAATCTCGGCTGAACCCGATACACGTAAGCCCAGCTCGCATGTACCATTGAACGAGGAAATCCATATTTGATCTTAACAGTGATTGTAAGTCGCGCTCACGTAATCCGGACGCCCTCGATACTTACTTCCAATTCGGGGTTCGAGCGTGCTCCAGAACACCACCGACTACCCCGCCACCACATCGCCATCTCGGTATAAAAAAAAGAAAAGAGAGAGAGCCCACTTTTTCCCCCTCAAGGACGTCGCCATCACCCATCAAAACCCTCCTTAACCATACCGCAAACGCAATCACCGTCATCCCCACCAGCCACACAAGAGGGTGTCGCTTTCTCTCCACAAAATGGACCACGACCGGCTCCGCGCCGAGGGCAATTCCGCCAATTCGGCGGGCGCCAACGAGGGAGGGGAATAGCCAAACTGTTCCCATGCCTTTGCGTTAAGCAATCAATCAAAGGTGGGGGTGGGGGGGAGACATTTAACGGTTTCTTCGGGGAGGGGAGCGAAGGCGGCCGAGGGCGTCGTGAAGCCGAAGCGCCGGGTCACGGGCATCCGTCACGTCCTCCTTTTTTTCCTCTTCGTTCTACAGTACTACTTGCGAAGATCCTTCTTTTTTGGCCTTTCCTTTGCTGGGTAATTATTCGACGGAGATTATTAATCAGTTACGTTGCTTTCGTGCCCGCGCTTTTACCGTGCTGCCCCTCCGCCAACCGCATCGCGCCCCCTCGCGTACCTGCTGCTGCGCGCCCCCCCGCCCGCCATTATTAAATATTTGTGAACTCGAGGTTGCGGGGTTTGCTCGTTCG
The DNA here is from genome assembly GCA_031216405.1 of Syzygium malaccense. Lineage (NCBI taxonomy): Eukaryota > Viridiplantae > Streptophyta > Magnoliopsida > Myrtales > Myrtaceae > Syzygium > Syzygium malaccense. Next base: position 47,494,392 of record CM062258.1, on the reverse strand, counting down.
GCGTCCGCTGGCTGCACGCAAGCTTCTCTGAATTTCGAGCCCAAATTCGTGGGTCAAAAGCTTTGGGCTTCATCGAATCGCGAAATCTTTATAGGGTATCTCATGAGCCTCCGGATGATCTGAACATTCGCGATCGTGCCTCTCGAATATCAAAAAGAAGTTCGCTTTAATCGACAAGCATCGAGCCGGAAAAGGGAATTCTGTTTTGTTGAACTGCGCACGTGGGCCCACGCCGTTGTCACTTGGACACCGCGTCCGCATTTCATTGGTATGCTTGCCGGTTTCAAATCGAAGAGCGCGTAAATTGTAGACGAGAAATATCAAACTTCGATACTCTGAGTAATTGAAAATCAAAATTCGACGACCTCGTCGATTGAAAAATATAGCTTAGGTTTGGCGAGCGCCGGTGAACTTTACATGACAATAAAAATCATTTTAAAGTGATCGAATGGCGATAGATACTAGAAATCTTAAACAACATAGAAAAACTCAGTAGTACAGTATTATTTGAAAGAGGATCTTCTTACGACATCAAATTTTTCATCGAGAAATCAATCACAACACTGCCGAACACTCTACTTAAGCGATATTTAGGATCACATCTGACTTATGAGATGTTTGTGCACCAATTTCATAACCACGCTCCACCGTATGCAGTTTCATAAAACGAGTGCGGGCAAACCAGCTTAGCCTGTATAGGCGACACCAACCCACGTCCAAATCTCTAAACAAAGGCCAAATGACAGAAAAGAAGATCACTCGGGAGGATTGTATTTTTGGGTTTGACAAAAAGCATCAACGAACACCTTAGAATTGTTCAACATCGCTAAGCCTTGCAACCCACTTTAGCAGCAAGGCTTCCGATGCACGCTGCCACGTGTCGCTACCTCGAGCTCTTGGGTTCTCCTCTTTTCGTAAAATCGGCGCGGGAGATTTCCCGACCTTCGCTTTCATCGGAACGTGCCTATTTGTGGTTGAAAGAAAAGCCGCCACCCCCCCCCCCCCCCCCGCCCCCAATTTTGTTTTATTTTCCTATTTTTTGGTTGGCCGAAAAAACGATGACGTGTTGGTCCGTCTCGAGTTGACAGTCCCTTTACTTTTTGCGGAAACATAAAAAATTCCTCTCTCGCCAATGACAGCTCGACAGCTGTCCCTGACTCATCGCGCCCTCATCCTAACCCAAGCCATTTTTCTTCGACCCGAAATGCTTGGGCAAAAGAAGAAATAAAATGGGACATGGCCCCACTAGCATTAGTAAAACGAAATAAAATTGAGTTCAAATCTTATCATTTCACTTAAGTTATCGTTCTCCGATTCCTCGCATTTGAACTCTTTTTACGGATGGTTAGGATTTGTGCAATCATGCCCTTTAGTGGCCAATAATTGAAATTGTCGATTTTCTTTTATGACATCGTGTAATTACGGTTTTTATTGCCAAAACAATGTAAAGAGATATCGATTTGAAGTAGTACTTATCAAATTTCCTCCCGTTTTTACGGGAGATCGCTCAATTTCGGGTTACATCATCACTCGAGTCATGTTTAGCGGTGGGCCATTCTAACGTATCATGGTTCGAGCAACTTATGGCCTGTTTGGTTCAGCATTTGAATGCTGCTTTGCGGCTATAAAGTCCCGTGAGCAATACAAAGTTGTTTGGCAAATATTTTGGCAAGCTTTGGGGAGATGCAATTGCATCTCCAAAACTTTCCGAGGGCCTTTGGCTGAATGGAATTCATGAGAACTCTTGGGAAGTTGTGTTTTTGGAATGCAAACAGGCACTGTTTATCGCGCACAGTTCATCATCTTCCCAAGCAGTTGGTCCGGCGCCTGGCAACTGTCGCCTAGGAGACGTCCAACCCCGGCAACCGCTGCTTGGGGTCGCACGACTTAGGCGACGGTCGGCAACCAAATCTGGCCGGCAGCGGCGATTGGCTGGCCAACTCTTTTTTTTTTTTAAATATCAATAAAAGTCTTTTATAAATAATTTTTACCAAATGGTATTTAGGCCAAAGCTGTGTTCAAATGTGATTTTAAAATACACATTATCAAACACTATTTTCATTTTCAAAAATCTTTTTAACTTAAAGATCTTTATATTTTGTCAAAAGTATTCCTTCAAAGTCGAACTAAATATACCCTTAATTCGATGACTCAATTTGAAAATATTAACTCGAGAAAGGGCAAAGTGCAAGGACCACAAGTGGAACTTAACCTCGACAAAAAGTGAGGAGGAAGTGCAGGACGCCTTTTTCCCAACACGTCTGATATAGAGTCTACTGTAGCCCTATATCGGGTTAATAAATTAATGCTGCACGGGGTGAAGCGAATATGAGGGCATCCCTAGCTGCTGAGGGGGACAAAACACGCTACTCCTCCTTTACTCTCTCCCGCCTACTTGTCATCACTGCATCACCAACAAAGATCAATAATGACGTGTATGATCCATACGCACTGACCTCTTGGTTCATAGGTCACCACAAACACGAGATTAATATGGAAAGAGAAAAAAGGGTACAGAGCCCGGTTCTCGCGATCCATTTATGTTTTCACACGACATACGAAAGCTTTGCTAAATTAACACGGTATATCTAAAATCGCCAGCTTAAACTCATTACATTCATCTTCCTTTGAACTAACTTTCTATATCGATTTATCTTGTGAGTTCGGGATTCGCTTGTCCAACCTAAAGCTCACTGGCTTTTCTTGAACAAAACAGGGACAAAAGGGATGGATTTGGTTTCGTGGGTAACATGGAAACTCAGTCCATCTTTTCATCCTCAAGATTATCATCGCAAAAGACCCCATGTGGGGTTAATTTCCCTCCTTGTCATCACATGGGATGTTATCCCAACCCCTCTTGAGATCGGGTGAGATTTTTTGCACCCCAAAGAAGGCCCCCCCACGTTACTTTTTTTCACTCTTTCGCGAAAGGAGACAATTATGGTTCTCGGGTCATGATTGATTGATTGACGATCCTTTGGTCTGGAACGGGTTTCGGAAACGGGGATGCGGTGGTTCATATTAGATGATTTCGAGGTTAAGATCGACCACGAAGGTATATATTGTATTTGATCTTTCTGTCGGATGGCGATGGTAAGCAAAAAGGAGAAATCGGAGGTTGTGTGAATGTGATCCACATGAAAAGTGGGGTCGAAATCACGCCAAAGTCCACCGGCACAAGGCAAGCCTCACCCGATGTTGTTGGGTTCATGGGCCCAATGGTCATCAACTTCCTCCCACTAAAGCTTTTTTTTTTCTCCCTCTTCCCACCACCAAAACGACAACTCAACCTCAGATTTCAAAAATTAGGATTTGTGTCGCCGGCCACTTCGGCAGTCGGTGGTCCTAATTTTTTGATTTTTTTGATTTTTTTTGGCTATTTTAGTCAGCACTGCAATCAATTTTGACCCCTGAGCATGAACGAAGGTGCACGAGATTCTTTTGCAAATGCTTGCCATGACTAGTTGTTCATTTCACTTGCCACGCGTCTCCAGCTATTGATCCGTGGCACGCTTGTGCAAAAAGAGTTTTTTTTTTTGTGGGTGATGGTATTTTTTCTTTTTGGGAAAATGACACGAATGCTCTCTAAACTCCAACCCAGTATGTAATGTGGTCCCTAAACTTTTAATTTATTCAATGTGGTCCTTGAATTTTAGCCTAATGTGCAATGTCGTCCCCGGACTTTTAAATTATTTAATGTGGTCTGTGGACTTTTGGTAGATGTTCAATTTAGTCATTAAACTATATGAAAATATTCAATATCGTCTCTTAACTTAAAGTAATGGAAGGACAACATTGAATATTTTTATATAGTTTAGGGATCAAACTGAACATATACAAAAAATTCAGGGACTACGTTGAACAAATCAAATATTTAGGGAACACACTGTACATTGGGTCAAAAATCGTGAACCACATTGAACAAATTCAAAATTCAAGAATCACGTTGTATATTGGGGCAAAATTTAGGGATTATTTGTGTCATTATCACTTTTTTTTTCTTGCCAAAATGAAAAGGAAAACGAGACAAGGGAGAATAGGATTGGATTGGGTTGGGTTAAGCGAGTCATCACCTTCACCAGCCCACCACCATGTCCATAAGCCCATCCCAGTAAAGAGGGAGTTGAATGGATCAAAGAAAGTTCAACTCCAACAGCACATGGAAGCAAGATCATGTCCGAAGTGCTTGTTGATCTCGCGGCTAGTTTTCCAATTCCGGTGCTCATCCTTCGCCGCGGAACGAACGACTTCCAGAGGTCAGCGCATCGGGCGATTGCTAAAGCTATGGAGTCAACGCGACTACCAGGTCGAGGATAATACTTCACAGCGCATGACAGGGAATTGGAGAGACAGAGTTAGAATGATGTCACCGGATGATCCGCTGGGAAATGAGAGGCAAACATGAACAGACTGAATTTACGTCCGTCACTCACAAAAACTGATGGAACGAACAGCTTGCTCTGAATTTCTCGTTTGGGGGCGACATATACATTTGCAAGAATCAGAAATAGAGAATCCCAAGGCAACTGTTACCCGGCAAGAAGTTGCTTACACTTGCTATGGGATGGACCGATAATCTTTTCGTGCATGTCCTCGAACACTCTACTTGCTTGTACATTAGGCCTCGCGGGAAACACATTGACGTAACAGGGAGTAATGGACCGAATAATCAGTTAAAGGAAGCTTTGAGATTCAATCGAGCTCCGATGTTAGGTCAAGAGAGAATGTATGTGATCTCAGAGATAATAAATTCATCAAAATAGCACATCATTCCTTAGAGGTCAATCGTGCCAGCAAAGGAGCATGACGACGCAGCGTCTAATGATGTAGAGCCTACCTTTCTGCTCTTTCAGGTGACCCTTTACCCTTGTGCATGAAAGACTTCTGTTTCTAGTCTTGGAATCTCTTGCTTCTGCACTTGCACTTCTCACGATCTTCTTCATCTTCCTGGATCCGAATGCCCCAGTTTCTTCTATGGCTTGGCTTCACCTGCCTTTGGCTTTGTCGAGACAGACAGGGAATTTGTTTTCTTTAAGTAGAGAAGTGACTGTGTTCTTGTTCAGAAAGGGGGGTCGTCTTCTTACAAGGACAGCTTCGGCCCCTCTGGTCTCTCTCTGCGATCTGTGTGCGATGCAGACATTTATGGGAGCAACAAACCACCTAGGGATCGGTCGGCCCCAAGTCTCCGAGTAAACTAGAGAATTGTATACTTGGGGCTTGCCAGTTTCTTGTGAGAATATATATATAAACAAGAAATAATTGCTCTTGCCTTGACGCCCCGATTTGTTCCTTCTTCATGCCATTAGTCCACCGCACATATGAACTATAACATTGGAAAGGTCACCGGAATGGTAATTTGCACCTTCTTCTATAGATCAACCAAAGTGTTAAGAGTTATCCATAGATGTAGCAATTGGTATAATTTATTGATTTCGCGTTATACATGTCAACTTTATTTAGAATCATATCATTTTTGTTAGGCAATTTTGTGCATCAAACTAAATATTGTACTGAAAAGTACATGTTTTTTCAAAGGTTTGTCAATACCTCTTGGACTAATTATTAGAGAATATACAGAGACAACTGGGTATTATAGACGGCACGTATTATCCTAGCAGTTATTCATTCAAGAGAAATAGTGCACATGTAAGACAACGTTTGCTAAACAATATCACAGTCGACGAAACGTAGTCATCTACTTTGTTTTTGGACCGGATATTTTAAGTAATTAATTACAATTTCCATATGTGTTGATGCATCAATCCACAATTCGTATAGACTTTTTGTAATAAAAATGTGTAGTACCTCTATGGTTGCAAACTTGCAACTCTGATCTTTCTAAAAGGTTTTCCTCCTTCGACCAACCTCTACCCGCCTCATCACTTCGTCGTTTAAAATCAACTCACATCCAAAAAATACCGAGAATTGAAGAGCTTCGCTATGGACACGATAGAAAATCTTACGAGTAGGAATAAAGTAATACGTAAACCCACATCCTTAATTAACAGCCAAAAGAAAAGACGCTCGAAATAATTTTTTTTACATGTTTGTATGTTTTCCATGCTATGATGTCGGACCACTACTAGTTTGTCTTCTTCCTTTTTTTTTTTTATCTCCACCATATGTACATGTGTTCTTCAATTTCACCACACAAAGATGATCACAAGACAGGATTAATAGTCAAGCAAGCGAGGTAATTTCACCAAGAATCCATGCTGTGACATTAATGCCACTAGCATTGTGAATTAAACATTTCTGAATGGTCGTCACTTCTTCCCGTCATCGTGCCAAATATCTCTTGCTTAAGCCACGACTATGGAGCTCCTTCCTTAGTCTCCTCGCTTGGTTTCGCAATATTTAATCCCTTAAGATCAAAACTAGTGATCGCAGAAGGCTTAAAGAGATTGCGGACGTGGACAAATTCTTAGGATGACCCACGTAAGACCCATGTGAAATGGGTCACGGATTATTTTAAATGAAATGTACGAGAGCTCGATCCTCAAAATATTGCAAAACAATACGTGACAACTTGAAAACTTCAGTTAATCCATTTGTTTTGCTTAAGAAGCCAAACATAATCTCGCAACATGTCCTAGTGGCTGGTGGGTGCCCCACCTAAATCACATAATTGGAAGTACCGCCGGTTTTAGCGGATTTCAACTTTCATGGTTAGGATTGGCCAAAAGAGAAAAAAGCATAAATGAGAAACCCGATTCCAAAAAGGGGTATCAACTTTTAAGTAAGGTTCAAACCACGAAAAATCTCAAACTGATATACATATGATATATTTACCCCAAACTAATTTTTTGACCATCAAAAACTCCAAACTGGTACACCCGTGATAAATTTACCCTCCATTAATTTCCGTTAAATTGTACCGTCAAATTACTTAGTTGGATGACACGTGACAGTTTACGGATGCACCAGTTTGGAGTTTTACCCCTCTATTTATCACAAGTTTACTAATTTGTGATTTTTCGTGGTATTAATTCAATTTAACGGAGACGAAATTTATCACAAGTATATCAGTTTTGGATTTTTTGTGATCAAAAAATTAGTTCAGGGTAAATTTATCACAGGTGTACAAGTTTGGGGTTTTTGATAATAAAAAAATTAGTTCCGAGTAAATTTATTACAAGTGTTTCAGTTTAGGGTTTTTTGTGGTATTATCCTAAAAGATTTATTTATCTTTTTGAAAAGATTAAAAAAAAAAGATAAGGGATTAGATTGAGAAAGGAGCAACATATGGAATTGGAACTCGGATACATGCATGACCATACACATAAGATATTACTTAGAAAGTTAGATACATAAATCCAGATGCTTCTAAGTTATACCATGCATACGTGTCATCTGACAAAAGGTGATGGCATTACATCTCATGGAAAACCCATCATGTCATTATTTTGCACAAAATGTAATGTGCGGGCAGCAGGGGCGTGACACACGCCCGAATAGAATACGACTATAATGTCGATTCTTAAATGCTGCGGTATAAAACCATCAAAAAAAAATTATAAAACTCCTCAGATCAGCTACTTGAACTGTAATTACATAACTATACATTATGTTCTCAACAAAAATATATGATCCATGAAGGCTTGACTAATCTGAAAGGACCTCCCCATAAATATAGAAACATATTGTCCATAAGGGTGTCGGAGAGAAGAAGTCTAATGATTTGATCATACCTTGTCATGAAATATAGGGTTTATTTTTCAAATGTATCTCTTAGCAAGTAGGAAGATTGCATATCGGGTTGAATTCACTGGACATGGTCGTTTGTCTATTATATGTTAGGCAATAGCCTAGATTTTTCGTCTAGGACTTTTACTAAATTTTCATCAGCTGAACCAACCATATTTTGCATTTTTTTAAAATTATTAGCCACATTCATTACATACAAGTCCATCTTACACAGATGGAGTTTCCAAATTTTATAAGAAAACGGTATTCTAGGAATTAGAAAATTTTCTTTTAGGAGATTCATAAAGTGGCAATTTGCATCCACGCACCACCATGAAAGTAGATATGAATGACGTAATGTTCTTGTTAAATATGAATTATCCCTGGATAAAAAGGATACAATTATGAGTTCTTATTTATTAATTTATTTATGTTTTGTACTATTTCGTCTTTCGAAATAATCACTTTAATATCATTAGGATAGAATTTGCAGCTCAAGAAAATACTTAATTGATACAAATTGTATCGGAAGGCACAAATGGGTCTCATTGTATTCGAAAATACTTTGGAAATGAAAAGCCAATGATGATAAGCTGACGGCTTGACTTAGGCTTAAATGGGCCTAGGCCTGCAATAGGATTGAAAGATTCCTACATAGACAACGTCCAATCAAGTAATTGATTGACCTTATGAAAGTGACCGATTGAGATCCACATTTCTTTCCTATGATTCTCTCACCAAACTTTCTTAATTTCAGCTTCATATTCACCTCCATTTCGATCGCTCAATTGTCTTAAAATGGTGATGAAATGAATCATCATCTTTTGGCTGAGCCAACACAAGAACACGCTTGCTCGAACCCAAATTCTATTTGGTGGGGCTCGGCCTGTGATTGGAACACTTGAAAAAGATGAGGCTGTTCAAATGGTGCCATTCTCAATCCAAGCTGTCTTAGTCGACGGCACGATAATTCCCAATGAAAAGGAATGATTGATATTTGCCGGTCACATTCTTGCTTTTCATCCTCGACACATCACAAACGTGAGGTAGCATTCTATGTTCATTAGCCAATCTCTATCACATTATTTTTCCCTTTGATACTAAAGATAAGATGAGGACGGAACGATAGAAAACCCAACTGAAGTATTTCCTTTGTGCCTAATTTCCTAAAAGATCCTCGACTTTAGGTTCCGAACCTTTTGCTATCTAAAAAAAATCTCCAACTTTCACTGTAGTTCCAAATCTGTCCGCACAACAAAAAATCGTCACTAGTTTTTTTTTCAAAATTATTAACATCAAGACTTGTTAAAGGTTCATTATCAAAACGCGCATTTTCATCGACGCACTTGTCTTTGTATGGAACAATAGCAGCGTCCTGATATTAATAATCCGGAAGAAATCAATGGCAATTTTAAGACGCATGGATAAATTTGGGACTTGAGTGAAAATTGCGAATTCTTTTTAGACAATTAAAGGTTCGAGCAAAGATGGGATCGGATCTCGAGTTGAAATTATTTTAGGAAATTAGCCCGTTACCTTCGGCTAAAGAGTGAAGTACTGATGTGTTCTCGGATCTCGGAAGACGATACATGCAAAACTTGTGTCTCTGATTTGTAACATCGACTAACAATTAAACATGATGAATTGCGAGGGCATCGACAGAACTGAATCGATCGCACAAAGTAAAAGATATTGCATTGTAGCAAAGACAGAAAAGTTAGATCTCAGCTCACTTCATCATTTTATGCTCCACTCTGGCCTCATCAACATAGAGAGCCTCCACCACAAAAGCAACATCGCAAGTTGACAACACCTAACAAAAGAAGCAGCACCACACCAATGGGGCATAAAAATGGCAACCCATTATTCATTGCTAGATCATCCCCCCAATCAATCAGTGAAATTAGCAATCGTGGCGTGCGGCTCACAGGCCTTGGCGGCGGGGGTTGGCTCGACGCCGGGGTTGGGCGGGACCGGCTTCCCTAGGAGCTCGGCGGGCAAGTCCTTGACACCCTTGAGGTAGAAGGTGTAGAAGAGCTTGATAGGGAAGATGAGCTGCTGGAGCTTGACCTGGCCAGTCGCGCCCTCGAAGATGCCGGACCCACCGGTCACGGCCAGGTACGTGTCCTCGTAGGTCAGGTAAGGGCCTTGGACCGCGATGTGGCCGTAATCGCCGAAGTAGAAGCTGAAGATGGCCTCGTAGCGGTCGCCTTTCTTCTCGGGCTTGTTCTGGATCAGGATGCATATGCCCGCAGTTATGCCCAGTCTCTTTTGCAGGTCCCCACTGTACAGCTGCATCGTGAATTCGGGGAAGAAGAAAATTAATCAAGTGTTGTCGTGGTGTGGCATGGAATCTAGTCCAAGGACTAAATCCCGATAGATCCACTCTATACATTGTCGATTGGAAAAAGTTCTAATTTTTAACTTACTAAAGTTGCAGTATTTCAATCCCGAGCATTATTCATCAAATACAGACTCCATCTTTTTTTCTAACAAATGAATTGTGATCCCGATCTTCATAAGAAGCTTCAGGGCACAAATCAACAGACTCTGTTATTGCCCAGTAAGAGAGATTGTTGACCGGTAAGATCCCGACCGAACCAAGCGCGAGAAGTTGAAAATTCGCAGTTTATGCCCAGTAACAAGAAGTTCAAGATAAGCAGTTTATCATGGTCAGACCAAATACTGACCCCCCAACGCAAAAGGTTTGTAAATGGCCCATTGAGTGAGTAACATGATCCAGGAAGACGAAAGATGCGTCAAATGATGCAGAGATGAAGCAAAGTGAAGAAAGAGGAACTGACTTTGTTGCTGAAAGGGACGAGATCGCCGAGGGAATTGACAGGCTTCTGGCTCAATTTGAGGATAGCCGGGCTTCCTCGATCTCTCTCGTTGATCTCGTACACATGCAGTTCTTGAACTTTCCCTACACAGACCCCGTACAAAAAGTTCTTCATCAGTAATCTTGAGAAAGTTGAGGTTATGGGGGGTCCAACCGATCGCACTGATAGGAAATAAAGAACGGCATCGGGACACGGATCTCTCGTTAGGTCACTGCGTTCTCGTCAATTCTTGAAAAGAGATCGACTTGATCCAGCAAAATGGGTGTTCAGACAGACCCTTCTTTTCTCTCGGAGGTTCTGCCCAAAAAGAAACAAAACAAAAGGGTTTGGGAAGGAACTTTACCAGGGGTGGAGTCACCAGCAGGACTGGCCTGGCTCTTGCAAGAGAAGGATCTTCTGGGCAAGGCCGAGAGGCTCCGGCTCGAGCTCCAGCTCGAGCTGGAGGGAGATGTCGCGGCGAGCTTGGGCAGAAACGGGGTCGAGAGGCTGAAGGGCAAGCGCGTCTTGGACGGCGAACCGCTGCTTGCGGATCCCGAGCTCTTGGCGAGCTTCGCAGAGGAGGAAGAGATGGTTCTCAGAGCAGAGCTCGAACAAGCCATGGTCGCTCGACAGAGACTAGCAAGATGGGGTTGATGAACAATGGGGCTTGGTTCGGTGCGAGACAAGCAGGAGACGGCAGAGAAAGTGCGTGTTATTATACAGATGGATTGGAGAGAGAGAGATTAGGTGCATCGCAAAGCGAAGAAAGGTTGAATTTTGAGCATGTGAATGTAGTGGGAATTCGTAGCGGACGGTGGTGCGGAAGCAGCAGGGGGCTGAAAGAGTGGACTGTTGAATGATGAGTTGGTTGATTCCTTGGAATAGTCAATGCTCCTCTCGATGGCGAAATTAAACCATAGTTGGGGCCCCCCCAATGGAAAATATTTTGAGTTATTAATTACGCATACGTTTGTTTTTGGTTCCGTCGGACGGTGCGGGATCCGCATGATTCGACAGATCGCATGTACCGAAAATAGACAGCAATTGCTTCATCGGCATACACTCCATAGGAGGCCAATGTGTTATCCTCGAGTATTTTCTTGTTCGGAAGCGGAATTTATAATGCATTCTCAAATCCCATCGTATGAAAGAATAGAAAAAAAAAATACGTACGGTACAGATAATTCGATCGATGGGGTGATCCTAAAATCACGTCAAGAAGTAATAGTCATGAGAATGAATTGTGTATTTTAGACGGTTCAACCCATTTCAATTTTTGGATCAAGGAATCGATAGCAAGGGCGGATTTTTTTTGGGGGGGGCGGGTGCTGCATGGTAGCAAGAAAAACCCAACTCGAGCATACCGGACCTTGCCCATTGGCACCCCTAGGTAATAGCCCTCGATTTTCTCGAATTTATCCCCGCCCTAATTATTGAAGAAAGTTTACAAAATAAATAAAATAAATATTTTATGAAGTCCCGAAGTTTAAGAATCTATAATTAAAAAAAAAATTTAGTAAATAAAAAATTCAAGTCCAAGTCCGCTGCCAGTACGGTGCACCAACCAACCAAAATCGCTTGCTTCCCGGACTCTTCCTCTTGTGGGTACCCATCGTGCCGCATTTTTTTAAGGATATCCGTCACGTTCTCCACATTGCACCGCTTGATGTTGGCCCTTTTGGGTTGGGAAAACATCGACCTTTTTCTAGGGTTTGAGATCGATGAAGGAGGTGTTTAGATGCACTTTCACTTTTTTTCAATTTTGCTTCATCCGATTCGTCTAGCGAATGGATTTTGTTTTTCGAAAAACTCGTGACCTTCGAAAGTTTCGCGATGCACAAATTTCGGCACATGGAGTCGCACATAATTCTTTTTATTTCAATTTTTGATGGAGGGGACGATCCCGAGATAAACATCTCGCACAACTTGGCAAACTATAGAAAAATAATTATTTTTACCATAGGTACAAACGAATATGCCCTAAAAGAAATGGCCAAGCCTAAAAGACGTTGACGGGAAGACTCAGATTGCTTTCGTCGTCATCAATATCATGAAAATGTTCTAATGTGGGGGGAAACTTGGAATGGTAGACTCAATGTGTCTATCATTGGCAAATTGATACACAGAAACAAGCATGCATCTTCGAAGAACAGTTTCCCGATACATCTCATGCTCGAACTTTTGTTTTGGTAACATGACGAAACGACTTTCTTTTTCCATCTCTTTTCATTCCCGATGAAGTATTTACGGACATCCTTTGAACATCTAGCAACCAATTCCCTAATTTTTGTGAAATTATAGGTTCATGCGTGACGCTTATTCCAAACACATCGATGACATTGATCTGTAATTACGCAACATGAGACAGCCTTTTTCGTGCCCCCTTTCAGAGACGTCGCGACAACAGATGAGACCACCGTCACGGTGGTCGCCTCTCAACGATCAAGATCTAGACAAATCGATCTAGCTTTCTAGACTTTCCGGTCACGTTGGTTGCCCGTGATTTCTCTCCCCACCCCTTTTGCTTTCATGGCCCATTTTCAGTGTTTTTGGGGTAATCGACCAACGTGACAATTAGATGATACCTTTGTTTGCGACGAAATTTCCGACGAATAAAGTTCATGGCTAATTTGCGATGAATTTTGAGACGGATAAAGTTCGTGACTAATTTACGACGAATTTTGCAACGAATAAAGTTCGTGGCTAATTTGCGACGAGTTATTTGCGAAGAATTTTGCGACAAATTTTTTTCTATCGCAATTTAGCGACGGAAATTGAAATTTTCCGTTGCAAAATTTTGCGACGCCAAATTAGCGACGGATAATTTCGTCGCAAATTCGATTAGCGACGGATTTTGCCAAATTTTTCGTCGTAAAATTCGTCGCTAATCCCTTGTTTTTTTGTAGTGGTCGCGGCGGTCCTTGGGTTTGACCGTTACGACGGTTCGCTACTTGCGGTTTCACTCACCCATTTTATTTTATTTTTATGTCTATTAACTTTTCTAGGAATCTTTAGTTTTAATATTGTTATAAACGTATCCGCCATGATATCTAGTGTTTTTCCTAATAAAAAGTAAAGCACAACAAATCTCCACATACTTCATTTCCGATCTTATCTTGCAATGTCCTAATCGTTATCCTATCGGCCAAATCAAATGCAGCCTATAGGGCTCCGTTTGTACTATAGAAAACATTTTTGAAAATATATTTTTCTTGTTGTCCAACCTTTGGATCGCTTAGAAAAATGAGTTAATGAAAAACCTATACTTATATTCAGGAATATGATTTCTTTTTTAAAAAATCGGAAATTATTTTCCAAAATATGACTAAAACTTGGACCGGAAACTCTACGCTTAGGCACGGGAACTCCAACACTCATTCCTGGGCCCTTGGCAGCAAGGCCAGGTCTACCAAGGTCATCCTGGGTCTATTGAGGCAAAGCCTAGGAACTTGGCGCCCGAGCTTGGGTCCATCAAGGTCAGGCCCTGGTGCCTGCGCCCAGGTCCATCGAGGTTAGTTTTGGGACTCCAGGGCTCAGGCCTTGGTTCATCGAGGTCGAGCTCAGGACCTTGGTGTCGGTGCTTGAGTCCCCAATGCCCATGCTAGGTTCATTGAGGCGGGGTCAAGAAACGCGGCCCCTAAGACCAAGTCTCTAGTGCCAAGGCCTAGATCCATCGAGTCCTAGCCCGAGATCTTGGCAACCGAGCCCAGTTCCATCGAGGCTGACCTTAGCGCCCATGCTTGGGTTTATCGAGGCTTGGCTTGGTCCATCAAGGCCAAGTTTGGGACCTAGGCACTAGTGCCCGGGTCTATCAAGGCGAGGCCCAAGTTTGTCCATTGAGGTCATGTTCGGACCCCAGTAGCCATGACCCAATTTCCAGGCCCGGGTCCATCAAGATCATGGCCAAGACCTCGATGCTTGTGCCCAAATCCATCAAGGCCGGACCTGGGATCCCAACGCCTTTGCTTGGGTCCTTGATGTTCAAGTCCAAGTCTATCGAGGCCGACCTCGACGCTCGAACTTGGGTCCATCGAGCTCAGCTTCGACGGACCTAGGATCAATGCCCATGCTAGTGCTCAACAGTCGAGTATTCAGGCCTGTAACCTCAGTGCCCATACCTAGTTCACCGGCTATTCGAACGCAAGTCACTTACGCCTAAATAGTGGATGTCTATTTAGCTTACCAAACAACATAAAATAATTTCCAATTCATTTTCATGTCTCAGCAACACACCGGAAAAATATTATCATTTTCCAGAAAAATGACTTTTTGAAAAAAAAAATTTTAGAAATATTGCATTTTTCGCGAGACAAACCGAGTTCATATGCCAATACACCTAAAAAACTTCTCCAACATTATCAGGCTTGATATCAGACTAAAAATCAGGCCTCTCTCGTCCAAGCCCACCAATCAACAAAAGAAAAAACCCGAAAGTCTAGAGAATCAAAAGGTTGGGCCTAGCCTGGTCAGGCCTGGCAGATAAACGAGTCCCATCATCATGGTCCATGCGCACACATAAAAGGGGTCAAGTTTGGGCCTAGATTTGGATACTTATATCGGGAACTCTATGATTGGATACGAAAACCCTAACACTTGTTCTCAAGTCCTTGGTATCCAGTTTGGGTCCTCAACACTTGGGTCTATTGAGCCTGAGCTCGGGAATTCGATGCTAATGCTCAAGTCCTTGATGCCAGTGCCTAGGTTCATTGAGGCCTAGCCCGAGGCCTCGATGCCCATGCCCGATGCCCCAGCACCCGAGCTTGGGTCCATAAAGGCCGAGCACAGGGCCCTGACACCCGAGCCTGGGTCCACAAATATTTTCAGTGAAATAAACGAAGCATAAATATCATGACTAATGCATGACGAGTTTTATTAGATCGTGAGGTGGAGCAACCAAAAGGCATCCGAAATGCATATCGTTTTTAAATGAGACTCGAAAGTCACCGATTATTTTTAACAACAAAAAGATATTCGAGCAGGCATCATAAGCTTCGTGTTGATTTTGAGTTCTATAAAGAAATTAAGGAAAGATAATTCAATCACCAAGTGCACATGTCCCAAGAACAAGTGTTGAAATACATATGACAAATGATAAGTCTCATTGAATACTAATAAGTCCACTCAGAAAATTCATATTCTAAATTAAGATCCACCACGACCGTTCGATTGTATAAAAATAAAAAAAAAACTTACAGTTCGCACCGTATGACTTTCCAAGCGTAGTCAATGATATGAAAATCAAAATACTTTCTAAATATGCTTAATAAGAACGTTTGTTTTAACGTTTAAATATACATTTTTTAAATTCCACCAAGCAATTTTCCGGAGAAAGAAGATTATTTTTCTCGAGAAATTCATGCACGGATAAAACAAAATTATGATACGTAGGGCACAGGACCACCAAAGATCAACAGGCGCGTAGTGGGGTAGGCAATAGGCATGGTATCGGAAGGAATCTCAATCTCCTTGAAATTATTGAACAAACTATAGATGGGAAAGGGAAATAAAAAGAAAAACTTTAGAAATTAAACGAAGCGGGGATGGGGGGCCCACCGCAGCATCGCGGCGAAACAGCAAGGCGCACACGTCGGACAAAGCGGACGGCCAGGATGAGATGTGCTTTGCCGAGTGGGACCCCCTCGATTCTTCCTTCCTTCCGGTGTCCTTGGCTGCTGGCTGCGCAGATTCTTGAAATGTCAGAATACGATGACAACCTCATCATTTCGAGGACGCATGAAACACCGAGAGAGAAGATGTCGTTGTATGAAAATCGCCCTGCCCAGGCCTGCCCTGCCCTGCCCTGCCATGCCAATGCCGTCCACGACTCCTTTTCCTCTTCCTTCGTCCAGCCCATGCTGACAGCAACCCCCTCCTCTTTTGGATGTGTCCTTTCTCACATCTTTTACCCAGAGTGGAATTGAATGGTTTTTTGTTTTCTTTCTTTCTTCCGTAGAAATCGAGTAACAGAGCAACGTACGCGAGTTCTTTTCCGGTCTGAAACTTTCTGTTTCCACGGTTTCTCTATCGGCTCGATATGTGCGGTAAACTCTTGTAGTCGCTGACGGATCTAATTAGAATATCGTAGCAGTTGTTGTGATTAGGAAAAAGAAATCGAGATGTCTTTCGCGATTCTAAACGTCGAATTCAACAAATGAAGACCCAAGAGATCTTTTGGCAAGAGATGTGGGTTAGGGGCGACGGCACGGGGCCCACCCTCACGTACCTTCGATTGCCATTGATCGGGGTTGCAAAGAGACGGAGAGAGGTTGCTCTAGAGGATGGCAGCGCGTTTGTGCCACCATCTTTATGCCGTCATTGGAACTTTGAGGGAGACGTGATCGTAAAATGACACGGTCTATCCACAAAGAGGTCACATCGTTCTCCATTTATAGCGAGGTTCACGCAATTCTTACAATGTGGCAAGGGAAGAGTGGCTCGTCACAATCTGCATCTTTAGCCAACGTATCTCTCTCTCATCTTTACTCCTACAAATAATTTTTGTTCATAAATAATTTTTTCTATTTCTATTCCCTAGATAAGTTTATGAGAAAAAAATGCATTTAGTAACTATACAAAATTTCTATTTTCATAATAGAAAAAGAACAGAAATACGTTTGATAGAACACTAAAAATTTCTATTCCCAATTTTTTCATTTAATTATAAAATTATCGATGGAGACTTAACAATTCATGTTTGAATAAAATTGGACTAGAAATAGAACAAGAATATATTATGATATAGAATTGGATGATCTCAATATAATCATAAAGAAAATTACTCCTTATAGATAAAGTAAATACCAAGTAGTGGTCGAGAAAATTGCAGTTTATTGGACTTAACAATTTATGTTTGGATAAAATTGGACTAGAAATAGAATAATAATATATTATAATATAGAATTGGATGACCTTAATACAATCATAAAGAGAATTACTCCTTATAGACAAATCAAATATCAGGTAGTTGTCAAGAAAATTGCAGTTTAGGGTATAGAATTTTAGGATTTGGTGTTAGGGGGGTTAAGGTTTTAGGATTTCGATTTTGAGGTTTAGGGTTTGGAGTTTAGGTTTTAGAGTTTCGGGCTTGGGGTTTTAGGTTTAGTGTTTCGAGTTTTCAGGTTTTAGGATTTGGATTTAGGGTTTGGGGTTTAGTGGTTTAGGGTTTATGAAATTAGGGAATCGGGTTTTGGGTATTGGGGTTTGGGATTTAGGGTAGAGCGTTTAGGGTTTGGGGTTTATGATTTAGGATTTGGGGTTTTGTGGTTTAACGTTTTAGGATTTAGGGTTTAGAATTACGATTTTAGGGTTTAGGTTTTAGGGTTTGGAGTTTTAGAATTTAGTGTTTTGGGTTTTAAGTTTGGGATTTTAGGATTTGGGGTTTAGAAGGTTTAGGGTTTTAGGAATTTGGGTTTCGGGTTTAAAGTTTAGGGTTTTGGAATTTTCATATTAGTGTTATGGGTTTTAGGATTTAGATATTGAGGTTTGAGGTTTTGGGGTTTGGGGTTTAGGGTTTGAGGGTTAAGGTTTAGGATTTTAGGGTTTTGGGATTTAGCATGAGAATATATTGTGAAAGAGTGAGAGCTATTCTTGTTTCTCTATTATTTCTTTTTTTGTTTTAGAAATAGAAAAGTAAATTTTTTTTACTTCTTATTTATATTCCAAATCTATTCACAGACCATTTTTCTATTCCGGGGAACAAAAAAGCTAACTGACGTTACTAAATAGATTTCTGTTTTTTTCTGTTACAAGAAACAAAAGAATAGAAAAATAGAAAAACAGAGACATTACTAAACATGCCCTTAATGTATGTACGTAAAGCTCAACTTCATCATTTCAATTTCTCAAAGGACACACGTGACAGATCAAATCTTACAAGAAATATTCAACCTTTTCTTCTCCTTAGTATTTTAAAAAATTAAACAGATATATTTAACCAATTTAAACGATATGAAATGACTCTTTTTTCAAAATTTTACCCAATAAAGTAAATAAAGAGAGAATCCACCATGGATTTGTCTATATCCTTCTCTCCCCTCCCTGCACCAAAAAGTATAGCTCAAAAACTGCTCCACAATTTCACTCAGCAAAAAAGTGGCGCCCACTGAAAACAAACTAAAATTTATTCGAATATTTCAACCACTCCGAATCTGAACTAAAACAGAGCAGAAAACCCAGAGCTTGGAACGTTAAGAAATTTGATAGAGAGAGAAACCTGACCATGGAAAACCGATCTCCAAACTATATTGCCAGGCCAAGAGACCATCATCAAGAACCATCATCAGACTTCAACTTGAAGGATTGGGATCTGAAAGCCGCCAGGATCAGCAAACACAACACCAGCTCAAGAAGGTTCTCGGCTTCCAACATCAGGAGCTTCAGAGAGGACAACCGCTCTTTCCGGTCCAACTTCACCATCTCCAGCACTGCTTCTTCCCCTGGTTACCCTTTTAGCGGTATCCAATTCTACTCTCTCTCGGTCTCTCTAGGATCTATTTTCACTAAAGCTCGTGAAATTCTTGTCTGAACTCAATTCGCACAGTCCACGTTCGAGTTGAGTCCGAATCGCATGCATTAAGTACCGCAAGTCGCACACATGATCCCATGCAAACGATGTAGCTAGATACCGGGTAATGTGTTATCTCATGTCCCTTGACGAGATCTAATCCCGACGTGACCGTGCTTTTTCGCAAACCAACGGCTTCAAAAGCTCGTGGCCTTTTGGTTTGTCACCCAGTTTTCCTGAAAATTTTCTCTTTTGAACTTCATCATGCGCAGATGAGATTGACCCTTCAACATACTCCTTCAGCACAGCTCTCAAAGGTAACAAAACACAGAGTCTTCTTAATTCTTGTCTCACAAGCCTAGCGAGCTTCTAACGAAGCTAATTTTTCCGTACTTCTGTCGCACGTACAGAAAGTTTAAAAAAAGTACTCTCTCTGAAATGCAGCATTACAGGCAAGGTCAGGGTATGTGTGGGAGTGCTTGTCGCCTGAAGGATTCGCTCTGAATTCAAAGTGGAGCGATGCGGAGAAGTACATATGCAACCCGCTCTCTGGGCAAGTGCCCATGGAGTGCTTGTCTGCCAAAACTCTCAGTGCAAGATCTTTCCGTAACATGATGACCAATCGAATCACCATGTCTGCACCTCTCATCTATTCTGCTTCTTCACATCTTTCATATTACTCTATACAAACCAATAATAAGCATGCCTCTTCCAACCCACAAGAAAATGTGCTCCAAATCCCAATTCAAGGTTCATTCCAACTACCCTTTTGTATGTTTAATCAGTCTCCTATTAAACCAAGTTTGGCTGTTCTTTGATCAATAATCTCTCCTTTGGCCTTTTGTTTATTGGATTTTTCAGAAAAGAAAGTGGCGGCACCGACTAGAGATGTCGGAGTTCAGAGCACGCCGGCTGATCTGAAGTCGAGCAGCCCGACCCCTGCTTCAACCCCGTCAATTGGGGAGAGGATGACAAAACGGTGCGGTGAGGAAAGCGGGGAGTCGTCCCATTCGAATTCGAAGATGAAGTCCGAAGAAGAGGTTAGTATGGTTTGGGTTCAAAAATATTCTACACCGCTCAACTACTCCAATTGGAATGTCTTATAGCTTATGAACACATATAGTCTCCCTCCACTTATTAATCTAAACTTTGAGTTGAACAATCTCACATATTATCAAAGCTCTGCTTCCGCATCCTTCATCACCTAGCTTCACGTATGGGTGGCTCCTCGTTCTTCAATTTGTGCCTTCTTCAATATGCTTGCAGTCTCGTTTGCATACGAGGAGCGTTAAAAGTGTTATCTCACATCTTTGACTCTTAGGTTAGAACGTAGCTTATATTCGTATAGTCTTCCTCCACTTGTTATAGCCATATTCGAACATTTTGCATATTCTTTAAGGAATTAATCTAATGTCAATTATGCTAGAAAAATAAAATATAATTAGGTTATGAGGGGATATAATCAAATCTCAAGTACTATTGCAATCATAGCCTTGATAATTACTGATTAACAGTCAAATCATGTAAGCGTTCTCTTCAATTCTACATCCCATCTCCACATCTTTAGAAATATCTTCACCAAGTATGACAAATTGTCCGTTTGCTTTCAAATTTCAAGCACCGTGCATCCCCAAAAACAACAACTACAGTCGAGCATCCCATGAGATGTTCCCGCCTAACATCGAGACAGGTGCAGTTGGTCCCTCCTGCTCTGAGCACAACGTGGCCCCACGATTTCTTATCCCGATCACACAACCGTTTGTCCTCTACACAAGCCCGCTTTTTCCCCTTCCCTTGCTTATCACAAAGTTAACTTTCTTCACCAATAAAGCGAAAAGTGTTTCTGACCCTTTCAAGATCTAGGCGTCAATCTTTTGCATTTTGAATTTGCGCGTACGGTAACTCTTTCTGTGCTTGATTTGATCCTGTTGTTTGGTTCTCCCTGTGGAACTACATCGAGATGCTTTAATAATGATGAATTTCAAAAATGATTCTTTTCTCGTAGGACTTCTTTGTTGGTTTGTGTCGATTATTATCATTACAATTATTCTTTTGGGGTTTCTTATCCACTCTCTCAAATGAAATAGCAACATCAACTACTTTGGTAGTCACATGCTTTCTAGGGTCGAAACGTTCATCTTCTTCCTCGTCAGGACCCGCGCTGAATGAATAATATGTCCTGCGATTCCCGATTTTGTCTCATCAGTGCGCTGCACTTATTTCCACTGCTACGTGAAACCACACCCCTTTGAAAAGATGGATGCTGAGATATTTTAGGGTACTGCTGAAGTTCACATGTATAGCACACACGAAATATAGTGTAAAATCATAGCGTTCGGTCACCACGTGTGGTGTCGGTGTCTAGGATCACGGCATTATGATAGAATAATCCAACATCTTGACGACGAAAACACTTGACGTGTACGTTTGAACAAGTGGACTATAATTACAAAAGCATAGAAGAAAATGGACACTGTCTACTTAATCGTGAACTATGGATTTGGACAAAGTCTAACTTCGGTATGGTTGGTTTTGCTCTCTTGTTACATTTCTATGAAATTAAGTTCTCTATCTAACGCGCTTGGTTGGTTGTACTGCCCCTAGCTAGAGTCGTAATCAGGCTGAAAGAAGTTGGTTTTCTCGGTCGAATTTAGGCTAACCTCAATCACAATTTCTATTTGCATAAAGGGCTTTAGTAGACTGAACATTTCGTTAGTGTCATAAATGTTGCATCATACGTTGCAGAAACTTGATAGAAATGTTTGTATAGGGTCACCATCTACTAAATAGTAAGCCATGATGAGATGATTAGGTACATAAAATGTTCGAAGATTCTCTGAAGTACAGAGCGAAAGAGTGGGGGGCATTGCCAAACCTTTGCTATCTTTTGAGGAGTAGCATTCACTCCTTGGCTTAGACAAGATCTGTTCCTCAAATTGAATTCGAATATTTCCAAGTTCAAACTAAACGTGCTAACAAATACGTCCGGGTTCTGCAGGCCGGAGCAAACGAAGAAACAGGAGATGAAGAAGAGGAAGGCTCGTCGATGAGAGACAGTGACGACAGAGAGAAGGAAGATGAGCGAAGAACTTGCAGATGCAGGCAAGTCGGGTGCCTTTCATGGATGAGCAAGAGGAAGCAGAGGGAGAGCCACAGGCGACCCGCCCGGAAAATCAAAGTGTTTCTGTCACATATCAGAGCGTGCTAAGTGATGTTTGGGGATCACTTTTTTCAGTCTGTGTCGAATAAATGTAATGGTGAAGGACGGATGAAGCGTGAAGAGGAGATGATGATGGGGTCGACCGAGGCAGTTTGGTTTCGTTTTGTACTTTTGTTGGGGAGTGAAAGTGTGCGTGAATTGTTCTTGTCATGAAGGGATGGCATGGCAGCTTTTCTTGGAGATCACATGCATGCTTCCTTTGATTCTCTCGTTATCCCTGGCTCGAAATATGTTGTACTGGAGTCGAGCTTCGTGGACCGCACGAAGAACGCACACGGCAGGAGTGGGAGAATGGCAAATTATTTTGGAAAACCATAAGGATATATGCACCGAAAATTCTAAAACTTATCATGAAAGTATAATTGAGTCCTAAAACTTATAAAAAATGCAATTAAGTCTTAAAACTTATCAAATTTGTACAATCGAGTTCTTCTAAATGATTATAGTGAATTATCAACTTTAATGATCACCGCTTGCTGCTATAATTTATTGATTATAACTGATACACGAAAAATACGAAACATTAATAAAGTACAAGTCTTAGTCATAAAATGGAAGTTCAGACTATTGGTTTTAGATGATACACTCATTAATAAACCAAGAAAAATACAAAAACTTGTTTCACGTTTTGGATAGTGGAACCTGGAACTTGCCCGTTAAAACATGTTTCCCAATTTTTGGCACCTGGAATCTACCCTACATACTTTGGAACTTGGAACTGGAATAGGCTCCCACCGGTCTAGTTCTCCAATTCCAGGATCTACCATGAAACTATCCTCACCCTACATGCCACGTTATTGAAAATACAAATTACACTAGACACGTCAAACAGGTGGATCGGGTCAAAACAATCCGATTCAGTTTGACCCATTTAACCCGTTTTAACCATTTTCATCAAATACAAATCTAGTGACTTGTACTTGACTTGACCCATACCGGTAAAGCACCTACATATTTGATCAAATTTATGAAAACTTATAACCAAATTGAGGTAAGAGCAAAGAGTGAGCAAGCGCAAAATTGAGTGTGCGCGAAAGAGAGAGTCATAGACGTGATTTTGGTCTAAATTTGTTATGAATCTATTTAACACTCATATTATTTTGAATCTTCTCATTCTAAACTCATTTATAACCAATTTATTGAATACAACTAGCTCATATAACAATTCAGCCCAATCAAATATGGATTAAGAAATGGACACATGACTTATTTTGACAGGTCTAAGTCATACCAACGTCACCACCGGAGTTGCGAGTCAATGGACCAACAGAAGTCCAATCACGAGTCAATGGGCCTAGCGGCCCGATAAGCCCGATGGGCCGGTCCATCAGGATGAGCTTAAACAACGATTTTAGGCCCGTCCGTTTTGGATGGTCCGGCCCGCGTGTTTACTAAAGTAAGAAGGAGCGATGAAATGGATGCATGTCATGGCGACACGTAAGCGCTAATCTTTTGGCGGTTGAGAGCGCGCCGTGATTTTCACTGTGCCAATCTTCAACAGTAACTGTATCTCTTCTTCTTCTTCTTCTTTGCTTCTTCGCTCGCACCTCGCGCACGGAGCCGGAGACGGACTGCGACGATGCCTGTGAATGCTGCGCTGCCTGCTTCGGCAAGAGCGGGAGCTTCCGCCGCCTGCGCTCCGGACCGCCGGTTCGGCGTCTGCGGCGGCCGCCGCGCTCTCTCCCCCCTCCTCCGCCCTCGCCAGTCCTCCGTTCGCGCCGTCAGCGCCCGATCGTGGCCGCCCGTTTCGGTCGGCCACAGGCGGCTCGCCATCGCTCGCAAGTTCGCGTTCGTCGTGAGAGCAGCCGATTCCACCCAGCCTGCGTCCGCTGGCAAGGCGATTATCCCCGACGATGAGTTCTCTCTAGCCAAGGTCGCTTTTTTCCCTTTCTTTTCTGTATTTTCCCTTTGGGGCTTCGCTTGTGACTGATTTTTGGAGACGCATATGATTTGAGCTTTGTGAAATTGCAGGTTTCATTCGGTGTTATTGGGTTGGGAGTCGGAGTTTCGCTCCTGTCGTAAGTCCCTATGTTATGTGCTTTGCGTTTGTTTAACTAGGATTTGGATTAAGTGGTTGAGGACTTGTCATAAGTGCAAGTTTGGTGCCTTCTTTTGAACAATTGGTGTTTTTCGTGCTAAATATGCAGTTATGGATTTTGTGCATACTTCAATATCCTCCCTGGTTCGGAATGGTCTGCCTTGATGCTGACGTATGGTTTCCCTCTGGCAATTATTGGTATGGCTTTGAAGGTGAGCTCGTTGTCTCGGCGGACTTCCTCGTGTAATGGTATAAATATCGAGCATGCAGTAAATCTTGCTTGCTAAGTGATGTGGCATTGAGGGTATGGGGCGATGATATTTGACCGGTGGCTTGAAGTTCATGTGGTCAAAACCTGGTGGTTGATTTTGTCTAATTCGCCTGTGAAAGCTTGTCGTATCGCTTGGTGAATGACTCTTATTTGTGCTTCTCAATATAAGTAGCATTTCTCTATGATATCAGGAGTCGCTTCTGTAGCCTGAATCGAATTTAACTGCATCTAGGATCTCAGACAGCTTCAAATTACCTGTGGAAGTACAAATCTATGAATTTGTCTGGAAAATGTAATTCCAATATGCTTGCTTGTTTTCTAACTTCTCTTGATTTCTTGTGCCTTTGCCTTTTAACATCTGTCAGAACATCTGTGTGAAAAGATACATGTAATTTGATCGTGTGTTCTGCTTTCTCTTGCTTTCTTGTGCCCTTGCCTTTTAACATCAATCAGAACATCCGTGTGAAAAGATACACTTAAATTCGAAATTGCAGCTGCAATAAGCTTGTTAGTTATGCTGCAAATTAGAATTAGGTTTAAAACAACGAGCTGCATCTGACTCTGGGATCTGAAATTTTATGTTGTGTTTCTTTTTAATGCTGTGTTGTTGGATATGGCAATTTAAAGAAGGTTCTATATGGGATACTAATCTTTTCTTGTTAAATGCAGTATGCAGAGCTCAAACCAGTACCCTGCTTGACATATTCAGATGCTCAGATGTTGAGGGAGAACTGTGCCACCCCAATCTTAAAGCAGGTATTATTGTAAAATAAACTTGGCTTTTCCTTGTCCTGCAAATAAAGGTTGTTTAAGTTCCTTTAGTCACTCCGCACACGTATAAGCTTTACATACTTCCAAGCATCGCAAACCCCTTTGGACCAATCTATGATCATAATATATTTGAGTAATTTCTTTCCTTGGAAGCTGTTGGAAAGGAAGTAAGCTAGCAGAGGAGTAATGTCCTTCAAATAGAGTCAAAGGATGTAGTTTTGATCATAAATTTGACTGGGGTATCCGAGAAATGGAAAATTCAATTCCGTTTTGTTATCTACTTTCATTTCGATTTAATGCATTTGCATGCTTTCTTCTTAACTTCAGATTTACCTAGTATGTTTTATTCAGTGAAGTAAGAGCCTGAGTTTCTCATAACTTGGCCGAAACATATGCTCAAAAGTTTCTTTTCTCTTATCCACATATAAACGGGTATGCGTGTGTGTGTATTACATTGACTGTCCCGGATGACTGATTTAAATATCATTAGGTTAGAAGCGATGTCATTAGATATCGATATGGGGATGAGCAGCATTTGGATGAGGCATTGAAACGAATCTTCCAGTATGGCCAGGTATGGTTCTGATAATATTTGCGTTTCTGTGTTGACTCGTAAGGCCAAGAAATAAAGATAGGCATAGTCTCATGTAATACCAAATGAATGCTGGCATCTAGTATGAGGAGTTACTATGAATTGTGCTTACTGCATATGCGACATACTATCTTTCTGAATAAATTGACTGATATCAGCATTATATGTTGTGTATTCTCTAGGGTGGTGGAATCCCACGAAGGAGTGCACCTATACTACAGATGATCCGCGAAGAAGTATACGTTCTCTCTCTACCCTTTGGATATCGAACAGATGACGTTTCTGAACGCTTCTACTTATAGGAGCATAGTTTAGTGCACTATCATAGTCATTGCCTAATGGCTATGCCCCTTAGGGGGGTTGTATTCCGTTGTTCTCTCTTTTTATCTCCTGATGATTTGAAGGTATTGCCTTAGGTCACCAAGGAAGGAAAATACTGCTTGGTTTTGGTATTTGAGGCAAAAGCATTGCAGCTATCTGATTTTGAGCAAAGACAGGTACGGGTAGTCGCGATTTCTGATAGTTGAAAACCTGGTTTCTACCGTATAGGGAGTTGTAGAGAATGTTGGGCATTCGATATTATGGCTTCATGAAACATGACAAGCTCACGCATACTCTCTTCCTGGCCTCTTTTTATTTATGTTTCAAAAAGTTGGTTGTGCTGCAATTTATCGTCCATCATGGATTGAGAATCTCTACTATTTTGCAGGCGAAGTTTGCTTCGTTCTTTGGACCTGGCATTTCAGCTGAAGTAGGTGAGTTGTCCGTTATGTGTCGGTCATGTTATACCAGCATAAGTTTTAGAATAGGATAAATTGATTTGACATTGGCTTAAGAGAACAAGCATGTGGTTGATGGTGATTGCGAACCTTCAATTGCAGCGAAGGGAGAGCAGGATTTCTATGAAGTGAGACTCATCTCCAACACAACCCTGAACGCATCGTCCTGACGGAGGAAGCTCACTAATACAATTCTTTTTCTCCCTCCTGGTACTTCAGTGCTCCGGACGGAACGTCATAGAGAAAGCTTCTTTTAGAGAGAGACTCTCTATAGAGTTTTCCTTTGCCAACGGCATTGTAACTGGATGAGAGGTTGCACGATTCAAATGATACATATCATATGACCGATATACAAATTGTATCGATCCACGTTCTATTTTAGGAATACCTGCATATCAATGTACCAATTGTCAACAGTCCGACAACTATCTAGGAACTAGTAACGATTGAGGTTCTCTAGCTTCCTCCACAAATTGGCTGCGGTGCACAACACCTATCGGCCATAACTTGACCAAGCCTCCTTGAACTGTCTTAGTATCATCCAACAAGGAAAAGAAGAAATCCATAATCAAATGCAACGGGCCCGTGATAATTAAACTAGTCAGCACGAAAGCGCACATGAGCGAACCGGCAATTTGAGATAATGATATCCATTAAAACACTCTAAAAACTCTAATTATATATCGTTTGATAGGTAAACCAACCCGAATCTCATCAAGGAACACTAGAAAAACACCTTATAGCACTCAAGTTCATAAGTAATCTCACTGCGACAAGCCACATGGCATCTACAACGGTGCAAAACATCATAAAGTACCGACATCGTCCTATTAACTGAGCAAATCATTGCGGCCCCTCTCCAGACTCCGGTTTTGAAGCTTCCTTAATGTCATCCCCAGCTTCATCCTGACATCACAAGCACAATGAATAAGAACATGAACACCCAGGGAGTAGAAAAATTTCAATCAATCGAGGAAAACTCCGATGTATTACAACATAAACCTCACGAACGAAATCAAGTGGGTGAAAAAGCGTTGCAATTCTTTCAAAG
Source organism: Syzygium malaccense (assembly GCA_031216405.1). NCBI lineage: Eukaryota > Viridiplantae > Streptophyta > Magnoliopsida > Myrtales > Myrtaceae > Syzygium > Syzygium malaccense. The sequence goes on along the minus strand of CM062258.1, from coordinate 47,466,659 downwards.
ACTCGTTGATAAAAAAAAAGCCATGAGAGACACCGACAAGTACATTGCTAGTATTGACAATGAGTACACACTTGCACCCTTCCACACACGCATACTCGGAGAGAGAGAGAGAGAGAGAGAGAGAGAGAGAGAGAGAGAGAGAGAGAGAGAGAGAGACCGTGAGATCAGAAGTCCAGAGTGTCAAGTTGTCTCGCAGAAGTTGCATGATCAGCGTACTGTCCTTGTATGATTCCTCACCCAAGGTATCCAACTCAGAAATGGCCTCATCAAATGCCTACAAGAAACAAATGGCTGCTAGTCAGGAAATGAAATTTACTAAAAAATGAAGCAGAAAGCAAATTAAGTAGTAGATCCAGTTAAATGGGAAAAATAAAATACAGCTATAACTCCTATTTCAGTCACAGAGCAATAGTCTTGCACAAGGTTGAAATACGAATTCCAAATTCCAAATTACATCAAAGCAGCTGCTTAATTGTCGTCCCATATTATTTACGAAAGAAAATGCCCAAAGGACTCAAATTTTGCGAATGCGCAAATTAAAAAGTCCATAATGAAAAAAATCCATTCTCCTCAAGTTAAAAAGGAGAGGATGAATGCTTTAAGCTATACCCTGTTAGCCCATTATGCCACCTCAGATAAAAGTGATGCACAGTACTAAGTCTGCAGCTTTGCATGCGATAGTGTGCAATTATTAGTAAAGCACACCTGCTTTGCAAGAGCGCAAGCACGGTCAGGTGAGTTAAGGATTTCATAGTAGAACACAGAGAAGTTCAGCGCAAGTCCCAGCCTGATTGGGTGAGTAGAAGCCAATTCAGCTACAGCAATATCCTAATCAACAAGAGATACAAGTGTCAGATTATAAAGTATTAACGAAGAAGTAAAGCATCAAGACAGAAGTTTATGGTAATCACATGAGCCGTGTTCAAAGCAAATGAATTGAACTGGGAACGCACCTGGGCAGACTTGTAGGCCAATAAGGTGCTCTCAGCAGCTTCCTTCCTTTCAGTCCCAGTCTTAAACTCTGCCAGATACCTGTGGTAATCACCTTTCATCTTAAGGTAAAACACCTTGGACTCGGCAGACGAGGCTGAGGGAATGAGATGGGACTCAAGAAGGCTGAGAATCCCGTCACAGATCTTGCTAAGCTCACACTCAATCTTTCCCCTGTACTCCTTAATGATCACCACATGATCGGTGTTACCCCTGGTCTCTTCCTTCTGCTCAATGGAAGAAATAATCCTCCACGACGCCCTCCTGGCCCCAATCACATTCTTGTACGCCACAGACAAAAGGTTACGTTCCTCAACAGTCAGCTCCTCGACGTCCACGGTCTTGGCAACTTTCTCCATGAACTCCACCATTTCCTCGTACCGCTCAGCCTGTTCGGCCAACTTGGCCAGGTACACATATTCCTCCCGCGAAGAATCAGAGGGCGACATCTTTGCCGTACTGTTACGAAGCCTACGTCCACCAATACAAGGCACATTAGTCTCGATCATCAGAACAGAAACACCGCAAAATCAGAAACTGTAAGCGAATCATTTCTCGCTACCACCGCACGGATCATTTGAATTGTTACGCTTGCAGAATGGGAGCTACGGTCTACTAGCCCAAGACATACCCCCTAATTCAAAGCACGACTTTCACGCCAAATCATCGTTGCCGCAGATTAAATCAATTGGAGCTAATGCCATATCAGATCTAACAAAGTTCGGCATGGCTACATCATCATCCGCATCGTGCTAGGCCAGGATAAAAAAAAGGGAAGTCCCCTACGCGAATCAGGTGATTCGCGTTCGCTCGCATTCGGCCATACACGCAGAAAGAGATAACAACTCATCATTACTCCATCCAAGTCGAATCGTACTCAATCTCATCGGTCACACGAAACAGTCAAAACTTGAAAATCATCACCGCCAAATCATCCCGCTTCCCTTTCCATAATTCCACTCATCTCTTACGAATTTCCACGAGCAAAATATTTTAAAAAGAATAATATTCCAGCCCATTCAACACGCATTTTCGCCTCCCGGCGGATTACAGACTCGACAGATCCAATCGCGCACGCACAAAATCAGAATCAGATCATCGCATGCCGAACGCTCGCGCACACACGCACGCAGAACCGTCAGCCGAAAGCTCAGATCCAAACACGAAAAATGACTCCGAATCTCCAATCTGGAATTCAAACGAACGAATCCGAATCGAAGGACGAAGGACGCACCCACGCGCGATCGAAGAAGGTCAGATCGAAACGGAGAGAGAAGAGGAGGAGGAGGAGGAGATGTGCGAGGGCGTGTTACCTTCGACTGCTAGGGATCGCGGAAGCGCAGGAGCAGCGAGAGAGAGAGAGAGAGAGAAAGGAGAGAAAGGAGAGGAAAAGCCGGGCGAAGTGAGTGGGGGGAAGGGACAGGGGAGACGCGAGGGGCGTCGGGAGAGTCAAATTTATACGGGGGCGGAGGTTGAATCGGGAGGAGGCCTCCCTTTTCATCGCATGAGGTGGCCGAAGACGCGTATTGCCGGGAGGGACGGACGTGGAAAAAAAGGACGCCCAACAAAGAAAAACACAAGACAAGCAGAGCACTTCTCCGAGCTTTGGAATTTTCGCACTACCAAAAGAAAAAGAGGGGACAATTTCTCAATTTGGCCATTCCTTTGTGGGATATTGAGAACTGCAAGCTAGCTCTTTCAAGACACTACAACTTTGCCCTTCTTTTTAGTTTTTAATGTGTCGCGTTGGCCTGATAATAATGTTATGGGTCGGCTAGACCGGCCGACCTCTCCAGTCCGGTGCAGTCGAGATTCATGAACAGGCAATCCAAGTCGGAAGCGAGAGATTTGCGGGAAGTTCGAATACACTGTCGAACCGTCATGGCACTCTCATTTTTCCTATTTCGTTTCTGATACGCGAATTTGGCCACTGGGATGTACCCCTCCTATGTTAAAGTACGAGGCGCAAAATGCAACACTTGAAAAGTTTGATTGGGTGGGGGGGAAGACGACTGACTCATGAAGTTTAGGGTCCGATGCGAAGGACCTCGAAAGTACAGAGGGGTGAAAAGAGGAATTACTGGAAAGACGGGTGTTGGTAATCCCGTGAGATGAGAGAGACAGAGACGGCCACATTGGGTTTACCAAAAGGCAGAAAGACCACACTGGCATTGACCACCGGCATGGACCCCATCATGATTGCTTGTGCCGTTGCGAAGGCAATCTTTTTAGGCCTCGGACGGTCATCCACTTACGCAGCGAGAGCAGAGCACGATCGTTTTTTATTTTATTTTTTTCTCCATGACAATAATTTCTCCCGGGCTCCTTGATGCGTTTCACATTTTCAAGTCAATTCGAGGCCAATTCGTCAAAACCCACACGCCAGAAGTGCTCGCTGAAATTCAAACTTGTACCGGAAGTTATTTCTTTTCCGCTGAAAGCGACTCTAAATACGTGAGAATATGCTGCAGAAGATAATGTACAGAAAATTGAGTTGAGATCAAATGAGAATACAGATAGACGGTAACATCTCAATCGGCACACCAACTTTGAAGCCGTAAGTTAGCGAATTGAGACGACAAAAAGGCCAGTTTGAAGGTGATACTTCTTATGCAGGACGGTCGCGTTGGCACCATATCTTTAATTTTGGCTTTTATGGGACCGGGCATTCGGACGATCATTTCGCACCCTTTCGAACGTGGCAGCTGTTCTTCGGGCAAAAGCTACACGACTGAAAGCTTTTATTTTATAGAAAATAATCTGCTGTCGCATATAATCCACTAACCAAAATACATAAGATGAGAACAATGTTACACCAGATGAGGATTTGCTGAGCGTTATAAAGAACCACGGACATCCTATTCTCATTGGAATAAAAAAGGATAGACCTGTTCGATTAACAAGGAATGGCCCCAAGTTATACGACAATTCTCTCGGCTTAACGGGCATTTTCTGTAAAATTAGAAAGATAATATGAATAAAGGAGGTTAGCGCTGGGGATAAGCCTCAACAGCTAAATCCACCACAGCAACGCAGATCAATACCCGTATAGAATAAGTACCGTCTCTCAATACGTATGTCCAGCAAAAATAAAGTACCATATACTAATTGCTGCAGAAGAAAATAATTCAGACACCCAAAGAAGGCATTACAAGAACAAAACACGGACAAAGGCACACCCCAGAAGGCAAAACTCGTATAGAATGCAAGTCAAATAGCTCTAGTCAGGGCGCCAATCACTGCTAGTTGACCCCATTCCAGGAAATTTAATCTCATCTGGGGTCTCCTTTACTTCAGGCCTAAGGACTCCACACAGTAAATTTCTCGAGCCTCAGAAAGTATTCACCCAAAAAACATGGTTATGGAATACACTAAGAAGGTTTCCTCATGTTACGGCCAGCACGGATCACTTCGTCCACCAATAGTAACTGGGATGCAATGACAGGCCTGAAAAGACAATTTCGCAATTAATTAGCATAAAGGGAAAATCACTAAACGGCCACTGGTTCCCATTGTAGAACCATAGCATATATTAAACTTGAACACATAGGATAAATTAATTTTTGCTGGCTTGTCTTATTGTTGTCGCATCAAAGTCAGGTTTGAAACCAAGACAATCCTAGCGCTAGTTTTTTCACATGAAGGTTGCCAGTTACTTGAAATTCTATTCGGCTGTTGGTTCAACTGATTTAATACCAGAAACACATTTCTATGAGAAAGATGTTACGCAAACTGCTTTTAAAAGGACAAATGTCAATGTACCCTGAGTTTATGATCTGGCGCTTCACAGAGTAATTGTCGAAGATACCCTCCATCTGGGGATCAATAGGTTCCCCTGTGTGCTGATTTAGGCCAACAATATTTCCCCTATCATGCTCGCCCTGAAGAACCATCAAAGAAGAACACAAAGCTAACTATTCAGATCATTCCATATTCCCCATGCTGTCAACTAATAAATTCCACAGAAAGTATCATACCGTCAGAGAAATGATCACGTCCTGCGTATCAAGCCCAGAATTCTCGGCAAGGGTCTTCGGCACCACGAGAAGGGCATTAGCAAATGCTTCAACACCAAGCTGGGCACGCTGTTCAGTTCACAAACAGCAAATGCTTATAGAACAGATAACGACAAACTTCCAACTGAACTAGACAGAGATGTGGTTTTCTTTTTTTCCATTCCACATACACAAATATTAACAAAGAGTCTACGTGAATTTGTATGGCTACAATTTTATACCCCTTGGACAGTTTTCTTCACTTCATTCATCAAGAATTGTCTGGCAGCCACTTCAAAAGCTCCGGCCCCCTGAACCCAAAATATTTAAATCAGCAATCCATGCTGTCGATAAAACCCCTTAACGACAAAGGCAGTTCCAAAATGAGCTCAGTCAGGATAAAAGCCAGCAGCTTTAGAAAAGAGTCTTCAAGTCTTCCCATCGGAATTACCCGAAAATTGCATGTCATTTATTTTTATCGAGAATGCACAACTATAAAATAAATTGGATCTGTTACATGGCTATAGAACTAGAAGCAACCATCAAACAGAGGACAATGATGTTCCTTACAGACCCTTGCCAGAGTCAGGCGATTTGGAAAAGGCACTTACCAGTACCACAGCTTCATCTTCGATAGTATTTTTGACAGCTCTCAGACCATCACGAACAGCATCCTTAATTTGAGCAATTGTGTGGTCATTAGGTCCTGGAATATGAACAAATAAATGAGTTTTCACAAACTCTTAAAACACTGAATGCACAAATCAGACAAACAATAAGAGGCAAGACGCAAAATTAATAGTCTGTAAGTAACCAAAGTTTATAAGCTTCCTCTAATACCTTTAATCAAAATTGTGCAAGAATGTGGATTCTTCACATTTTCCACAAATGTGTACTTCTCTTCTCCAAGGATATGCTCATAGACAAGTCCAGCCCAACCAAGGCAATCAGGAGTAATATCAGCAACTGAATTGACAGCCTCGCCACCACAAGCTAAGACCAAGCGTTCCATATTTCTCCTCTTCGCTCTCCGAAGAGCAATAATCTACGCAACTACATATGGTCAAAATGGTGGCACAGAGTACAAAAGAACATTCAACCAGAATTGACAGAGCATCTCGACTGAAACTCAATAATATCAACGATGAAGATTACTAAGAACAATAATCCGAAATGGTCTTTTGGGGTGATTCTCATTTAAAATAAATGTCCCATCAATGAAGCAAAATAATCACTTAACTACCATTCCTTTATCCAAACTAACCCAACAATTAGAACAACATTCCCGAAAACAATGCTCTATGAGACAAAATCTCTACCCTAGCCATTTCACACTGCACAAAATTGAAAAACTGGACATTGCTTAATCTCAATGAAAAAGTTGCTAAACGTGCACTCATCCAGGGGGCATATAAACAATTTGCTAACATGCACATAAGGTAACTGGAGATATGGACAGACCATAAAATTATGAAAAGTACAACTTGCCAAACAAGATAGAAATAGCAAGCTGTCACATCTTTTCAACAGCAACAAATGCAAAACATGGCCAAGACAGGTGTTCGCAATAATTTTGCGCAAGCTATTCTCTTTTACTAACTTGAAATGAGCATATGCCCACTGTGGCCTTCTAGCTGCCCGTCTTGCATAAGTTACCCATGAACTTACTCGAATCACTGGATAATTGCATCTAAATATTATTACAAACTAACCAAATAAGATGGTACCACCATGAAAAAATTCCCCACTATCAAAATCCAAACTGTAAGGGAACGAAAAACATAACAGAACTATAGCAAGAAAAGGCAGGATGTCGGTTTGGCGTCTTATTAACAGAACTTCCCAGTTTATTTTTCCAAGTATGTTGATTATCTATAGGATAGAGCAGACTAGAAGCTTAAAGCCATACACTTCAATACATTGATCAAAAGAAAGCGCAATGCTGTTGATCAAGAATTATTGATACGTCAGAGGAGAAAAACTACAGATTCGTCCTAGACCTACCCCTGCTCTTGCAAGAAGATCGAGCGATGGTGGGTCTATACCCTTTTGATTGATGACAACAAAATTATTGTCATTGCCCGAGCAAACCTGAAAAGGGACAAATTGGAACATTGTCACAAGACTGGACAAATGTCGAAGTATATGACAGTTGTTTACACTAAATGAAGTATGTGCCAATTAGATTCTCCACCGAAGGCAGATTATTCAATCTCAACCTTGTTCTTAAGTTCAATAATCTTTTGAACTCTCTCATCAACTTGACGCCTTTCCGCAGCAACCATTGCCTCTCTCTGCTCAGCATTAGAGTAGAAAAAACCTGCATTTATTTCACTGAAAGAATATATGATTAGTCTACTATTTCCCCAGAAAGACCTTACAAAATGCTACTTTATGCTCCAAAGAAACTGCAGAGCAAGCTGCTACTTGGGAACCGCTATATCACACTTTCGGAAGTAGATTTTGCAAATTCGGCAAAAAATCTTCGACGATGAGTTTTTTTTTTTTGATAACCCAGGGAACCCCCGCACGGCCGACAGCCGGGAGGTAAACCCTGGGGGCGACACGTGCTAGCCACCACACACGTGCACCGGTTAAGTCACCCTGCGGCGCCCGGGATTCGAACACTCAACCTTTTGCGAGAGGAAGAGTGCCCTTTCCAGCAGCGCCACCCAAGCGGGTGGTTCGACGATGAGTTTTCAGCATTCCATTTTCAAAGAAAAGCTCAGCCAAATCATTTTCATAATAAAAAATTTACTGCATAACATATCTACTTCTTAATTCAAAATATTTACAGCTATTGCTTTTTACCAGACCAAAACACCGAGACAACTACATGGGAGAACTGAAAACCACAAACAAAAAGAATACAGTTTTTCATGCTTTCAGATCACACATATTAACATAATAGTACAGCAAACAAATAACCAACACGCCAATGCATTCAATGTAGTATTGTAAATCTACAAGGGGATCAACAAAATCAAATACTCTCAACAATAACATAGCGATGACCATCTTCCACATAGAGCCATAGACCTATTTCAGAATGTAGAAACCAGGAAGAAAGCAAATACATGGTAGACATACTTCATGTTTTTAGTAGCTCTCATTCATGCCATGGCATTGCCACCAATCTGTTTATAAGGAGACAGATAGTCCAGCAAACAACCATACAAAATCATTGAGACAGTTAAAAAATCATGTTTGGCATGTGAGAGTGGAGACAATGGGGAAACATACATTATAGAGCACCAATAAATCATGCTTATCTCTAAGGAACAACAGTATTTGTACCTTTTCTCATACTCCAAGGACACATTGCATGTCAAGATATGACAGTTCTCTGCTCGTCTCTTCATATCAGGATGTCTCGAACCATGATCAAGGACAAGACCCTCAACCTGTGGATGACGAGGATAGTATAGTCAGCACACATTAAATATATATTTCATAAGAAAAAATGGACATTGGCAAGCCAAAGGTACTGGACCAATGCTCTTTCTTTTTGTGGGTTTCTCTAAGAATGTAAAAGACACTATACCCAAAAAGGAAACAACGTCATAATATTTTTCTTCACCAAGGTAATGCAATACTGCCTTTCAAATTCATAACTAAGAGATATGCTTAATAAATTGGAAGGGACAGCAATCAATATGAGGACAACAAAGGGACCTGTTTCATTTTAGATAATCTTTCTATCGAATTGCTCATAATGATTGGAGAAATAAGGAGTCAAAGCTTTGTCTTTCACTACCTCCAGGAGGGGTATACCTTCCTATCTTATTCATGATCATGGGCTCAACAAAACACGCCACAATCGTATAGTCAAGACTTCAAACTTCGTGCCACAAAAAGAAAAAAAATAATCAAGCTGTAGTACAGAAAGTGAAAGGCAAAGCGAGGTACGATTCTCAATTTTTTTGTAATAGTATCATATCATTTCTCCATTGTAAAATATCTAGAAGAAAACTTCCAGCCATTTTCTCTTTAGAGCTGTTAATACAAAATGCTTTGTGTTTTGGTTTTTTTCAGGAGTACCTATTTTCCAACTTTCTACGTTTCAAAGGTAGCACCTCCCCGCCAGATGTTCGGGTAATCAGTCAAGCATTTTCACAATTCAGAACAAATCCAGAACATCTCAAGACAGGAAAAGAAAGAAAACAGATGCCAGTGAGTCCAAAAATTCAACGAAAAAAATGGAGGCAATGACAAGGTATATATTTATTTCCACTTCATAAGAGGTAGATCTTTTGAAGTGGCCAGTATAATCACAAAGAGACATGAATTCACAGCCACAACTATGAAAGACATTCATACCAAGCGCGTATCGACATCAAACTTGTGGCGCATATGCATAATCTCCACCATAAAAAGGTCAATGGCTTCCACAGGTTTTCTGATGCAGAGCACCTGTAATGATGTAACCAATTATTATTAATCACCATATGCATAACAAAACTTTTAAGAAGGTAATGACAAAGGCCTAGGAAATTATGCTTGTGAATTAGCCCATCTGCCACCTCAGTAGTATCACTCACCGCATTAACAACTATATCTGTCAATTGATCAGCCAGTGCCTCGTATAGCTGTCCAAGAAAACATGTCAGTAAGTATATAAAGAACTCATTCACAGAATAATAGAAGATATCAGAAGTACCTTTGTTCTTAGCGTAGTTCTGGCAACCATCTTAAGAATTTCTTTGTCAGGTTCTTCGCCCATTACAACGGGAGTCTTGAACTTCTCAAGAAATTGGAGGGTTGCTCTTTTTGCAATCTCAAATCCATCAACCAGAACACGTGGATGCATGCCTAAAAAAGTAAAAGCTGACAATGAAGGTGCTCCTGAGGCACAAATGGAGATCCATTTCCAAAAGTTCTAGCTTTTCTTCAGTGATGCAAATTTTAACTCAAAAGGTGACTGAAACAAATTGAGAGGCGAACAACTTCTTTACTATGCAATTGAAAGAGAAATAAATCTATGTATTTCCCAGTAAAACTACTGGCTTCTAGATACTCTGCATGCCAACATTATACAAACTTCGATTCAAATATATGATAAAGACTCCTCATCTTAGGGCACATAGTCTCCAAATAGGACAACAATGGAGTGGCATTCATTCTTCCAATGCAACACAACCTTCAAATCATGGGCTTGGTCAATTAGGACGACAAAAGTAGGTCGGAGCAAATAAGGCTATTCCAAATAGCTTCCCTTAGGATTATATAATATGCAGCATGACTTTCGGGATACAACAATGAGGAAGTAACCCACCGGTGCCACCAGAATGGGAGTCTATCTTTGAGCCTAAAAAAGGCATAATATGTTTATAAATGCAAAGTCAGAATGTCATAGGGGTAACAGAAGATGGTTAAGGATATGAAACTTCAGCATGCAATAGAAACGAGAGACCATGCTACTGAGTTGGGCAAATTGACAACATACCTTCATCGATATAGCGCTCGGACTGTTTCATAAGCTCGCCAATGAAAAGGACTGTAGACGTTGTTCCATCACCGCTTATGTCGTCTTGTGCAACAGCGGTCCTTGCAATCATAATTGCAGTTGGGTTTTGAATTTGCTGCAGCAATAGGTAAAGTATCAACTAGTGCTGAATCCAAAGGTGTTCCAAATGCAAATTTTCACAAGCGAACTTTACTGTGGTAAAATGATCAGCATAATGCGCCATCTCTGAAGATCTAGCTTTCTAATCTATCAAGTAAAACTGCAGCAGAAAGCTGTGTAAAAGCTAATCCAACAACTGGTGGTAATTTACCTTCAAAAGCAAAAATTGCCACCCACTAATTATGAAACATCTAGGACGACAAGTTTAATTTGCAGGCATTCTTCATTGCCAAAACATCACGCAGTTTGAATGAAAGACAATCCAACCACCCAGGTAGTGCAGGCAAAACCTTTCTTTAATTGCTGAAACATCAATTGGATCAATGAATCACGTAAAGTCTAACACAATGCATTTCCTTATCAAGATGTGGTCTTCCTTGTGTATCGTACATACCTAGAGCCGAATCAAATTCACGAGAAAGCTAATCGGCCCAACACTGGAGTGTCAGACTCCCCTAATATCTGGCGAACATAGAACTACAAAACTGACCATCCATTTTACATGATCAGAAGTAACTCCAAGTCCACGGGCGACAGTAGCAGAAGTCGAGCACAAGGGCAGATTTAGTATTTCCGAAGAACTAAACCGCAAACCACCACGATTTACTTCCTATTAGATCCTCGTAGTTTCACAGTACGGCGCCCAGCCGAACCAGAGACACCAAAACAAACGACATCGTAACCGCGGCCAGCCCATCGCAGAGCACGAGAAAGAAACACCCACCATTTCCTTCAGGAGGGTGTTCCCATCCTTGGTGAGCTTGATGTCCCCGGCTCCCCCAACAAGCCTGAAAGTTCAGCGCGACGACAAGGTCAGCGACGAAGACGCAAACCGGAACGAGAGGAAACGGGAAAGGGAAAAGGGTCGCGATCCGAAACGGGGCTCACATCTTGATGGTGCCTTTGGGGCCGAGGTTGGTCTTGAGGACGTCCTGCAGGCCCTTCGCGGCGTTGATGTTCATGTGGAGCGCCGCGGACTTGTTGAGGACCTCCGCATTCGGATTCAGCACCCGCAGAGACATCTTCCGAAGCCTGGGAGGGAAGAAAACGTCGACGAATCTAGGGAGCGTTCCAGTGCGCGGTGCAGAGAGAGAGACACGGGGAGTGAAGAAGCTCTTCGGGGAACCAGAAAGTAGCAGCAGGCGTTAGGGCTTTCTGGAGAAAGATCTCTCAAAGAGTTTAAGCGCGAGACCAAACGACGTCGTTCGGATAGCCAGGAGGCAGGATCCTCTGCCGGGTCGGTCAGGGAAAATGAAGCGGGCTTTGGGCACGCATGGTCATGCTAGAGTTTTTGTTTTGCTCGCAAAATGTGTATTACCACTAATCAAGAAATACATGAGATATATCAAAAAGAAAGAGAGATATAGGTTGATGAAGAGGGAAAAATTGGCTTTCTTGTGTTGATGTTGAGAAAACCTTGAACCCACGGAGCATGTGAAGAAGAAATTGGGATCGATAAAAATGAAGTCCGGTGAAATATCATTCGTACTTTCTAAAGCATCAATGCGATGGAGCTGTCTTATTATATCACAAGTGCATTTCGTTTTTGTATCGATTTACATGATTTAATGAACTTTTTAATTAAACCAGTGTGATCGTTGTGCTAGGGTTTGGGTGCGAAGTCGTGCTATTGTTAAAATGCATGGTGAATATGCAGAAGAATATGAAACTAACCATATGCACATTAAAAAGAGAAGAGGGTTGCTTCCTCTTTTGTTAGAGTGGAAAATGGCGGAGAACCCACGATATTACCGAGTTAATATATGGTCGTTGCTACCTAAGGACTTACTCCACGCGGAACCCAGTTGGGTTATTGCAAATGATATCAAAAAGTTAGGTTGGTCCAAGAAGACCAAGGTTGTATTTGGTTCAACATTTGGGAAAAACCTTTGAGTAAATTTAAAGGGCTTTCATGAACAGCAAAACCTATTTGGTGCATTGTAATTGAAAAATGCATTGGAAATTAGGCTTTGAGAGAAATGCCATTTGATGGATATACAATTGAAAAGTTCTTTGGTGTGACCAATTTAAGCTTTTTAACTTGTTTAAATTTGGAAAAAAAAAACACCGATTGCAACTATTAAGGGACCGAATATTGAAAACACTGAATGCGAACGTGTTGACAAAATTATAAATGAAAAAAAATCACATTTCTTTTTAGTTAAGCAACATGACAAGTTTTAACATTGAAACGAGCAAGACCTGTTAATTGAATGACTCCTTGTCATCCATTTATAGGAAATTGCCAAGTTAGTAAGCGAAATCCATCCATCATCTTTTTGACATTTCGTCTTTTAAAGTTCATAGCATTTCCACGGGTTACACTCAGCTTTATACCTAAGGGATGATGGATCACTTGCTAATGAAGTCATATTTTTAGACAAACCTTGAGCTTAATTGGTGTTATTCTGTGCACAGGACAATCATGTGACTTTGCAGAGGAAACGGACCTATTCATTCCCTGACAAATGCAGCTCGAAACACATTTGATTTTCTGAAATGACAAAAAGTGCATTTGATTTATGTGCTTTATCACAAGAGTAAGATCGGTGGAGTTTTCCTGACGTTAGTCTCAAATCATACCGTCGGCATACCGTAATCCGGATGACCGAGTATCTGCTTCGTTCCACGGCCCATTGACCCGACTTAATTTTCTCTGTCGAAACTAGATTGGGTGTGCTGTATTTTCACACTACTAATATTACGGCGATGCGCACAAGAAAACCAAGGAGATTGTGCGGAGCCATGACGCTAACTCGAAAAGACTAATCTAGATTATTTTTTTTAAAAATCATAATTGCACATGCTTGTGTAACTTAAACGACGAACTTGTCACATGCCTATACTTCAATCTTTTTGGCAAGGAATACTGATTGTCTTGACAAATACATCCATTCGATGAATCCTGCAGATTACAGAACGCACTCATCATCATCCTCATTAAGTGATGCTCGGCTAATTCTGTCACAACCCTAAATATGTGTGATTTCTAGCCTCATCAAGCCTTCTGAATATCGACTTGTGAGTAGGTTTTTGTACAAACACATCGATTTCTTTCTTGTCCGTTTCTTTTTCTTACAAGAAACAGACACTGTTGAGATTACATTTCGTCGAGCCACTGCAGACATAAACATTTTTAGCTCCTGCCATTCATGTTTGCCCTCGAATACAAGGAAAGAAGATCGAGCTCCACGTCAAGGCGAACGAGTTTGTCTTGCTCAATTAGGATAATAAGTCCAAAACGTCGCCGAAACATGAAACGTCAGTGCGCACTGAACGAAAGTGTCGCGGCTCTGCGATTCCTCGACGAAGAACAGAAGTGCCTGCACTAGTGAAGCACTCTCTGATTGCAAGCAAAAAGAACCCGACTAGAACAATCAGGCATCCTCTATTTAAGCAGCCATATCGTCGTTCTTAATCTCCCACATCTCCTCCACAGCAAGCACGCCGTGGATCTCTGTCGAGTGCATTCAATCGACAATCAATGGCAAGCCACTACTTGGCGATCGTCCTCATCACGTGCGCTCTGTACTCTGTCGGCGGTATAGGTATTCTGCGTCGCTTCAACAGGCTATCCCTCTTCTCTCGATTCATTTCGGTTGTGCCCGTCTCTAAAATGGCGACTGAATGTTTTCTTCCTTCCCATCAGAGGCAAGGCAGGGTACTTTACCTACCCTGACCAGTGTCACAAACGGAGAAGGCCTAGAAGACTTCCCTTCCAGTCCAATGGATACAGGTATGATGATTCAGTACGATCTCGCGTCTCGACTCTTCAAGTTTCTTCTTTCTTGTCCGGCATATCCTTCTCGGTCTTTCGAGTTTAACGCAAACTTAGAAGCATAATCCTGATGTTTCTTAATTGATCCAGATGCTGGTTATATAGATCCCCCGGCAAACGTCGAGGGCGCGCCTCCACCTGGTAGCAACGTTCTGCTGGAGTCGGGTCCGATTCCAGTCCACGCTGTCACCGAGGAGCCGGAGCCTCCACCTAGTGGCGACGTGCTGCCGGAGTTAGGTCCGATTTTAGTCCACGCTGTCTCCGAGGAGCTGGAGCCTCCTCCAAGTAGCGATGTTCTGCCGGAGTCGGGTCCAATTCCAGTCCACGGTGTCTTCGAGGGGCCGGAGCCTCCACCCAGTAGCAACGTTCTGCTGGAGTCGGGTCCGATTCCAGTCCACGCTGTCTCCGAGGAGCCGGAGCCTCCACCTAGTAGCGACGTTCTGCCGGAGTTAGGTCCGATTTTAGTCCATGCTGTCTCCGAGGAGCTGGAGCCTCCACCTAGTAGCGACGTTCTGCCAGAGTTGGGTCCGATTCCAGTCCCCGGTGTCTCCGAGGGGCCGGAGCCTCCACCTAATGGGGTCCGCCTGTGAGGAGCCTCTGCCCCCCAGGCCCGATCTAAACTAGACGGTACGGGATTCGGCTCGATCTCGTGTCTCGACTCCGAGTTTGTTCTTTTTTTTTTTTCGCACGTCTGGCATTTCCTTCTTGGTCTGTCGAGATTAACACCGAACTTAGAAGCTTAGTACTCATGATTCTACAATTGATCCGTATGCAGATTATACAGAGGACGCAGAAAAAGGATAACTAAATAAAGCCCGGAGGAGGAATACACATATATACACGTCGAAGCGTTTCGCCTTATTATTGCTGTGGATTTGGAATCATGCCATGTACTTCAGTTCGCTCCTGGCAATAAAAATAGCTAAAGATCGAACCTTTTAGTTCGTTTTTCAGAGTCTTTCCTAATTCCTATCACACTACAGTTACTGCTTCTGTCTGCATAGGCTTAAGTAGGAAGTATACTTTGCGTATGTCCTGGTAATCTAGCCAAAGATCCCGAAACCAAATCAAAGAAAGCGCTCTAGATAGGGAGCCTGCGCAATCAGTTGCTAAGCACGATATCGGACCTGTTATGAAGTCTAGTTTCATCCAATCTTCGTGACGGCACTCGTAAAAGCCCGGTCCGCAAGCACAGAGAGTTTGCCCTTTAAAATGTCGTGTTGGGCGTGCGGGGGATGCATCTCGAACATCCGTTATTCAACGCCGGTCGGAGAAAAAGATAGTTTTACTCGAGTTATATTAATTGTATAACTAAATTATATTAGCCGCGTAACTTGCATCTCGATTAACTTTTTTTGTTTGAATTTTTCATTGCTTTCTCTATTTTCTCTCCATGTCACCGTTACATTGTATGATAGGTAGGGTAAAATTTAAGATTTCTACCTGCAGAAATGAAAATTCACAATGGCAAAGATGGTATATTTTGAGCCAATCACATAAGAGCGACCCTTATTGCACATCATTATAGATCCGAACTCGGCAGGACGCAGAGGTTCCATAGTGAATTGATTTGATGGATACAAAACATTTTTTTTTACGTATCTTAAAGAAGTGCCCACAAAAGGCAAATTATATTTATAACCACCATCTACAGCTATATTGAAATTGGGTATGCACAACATAAAGCAAGACACTTGAGAACACAAGCGCCTATGAATTCAGCATCGGCTAGGAATGGCATTGAAAAAGGCTAGCATCAATTTCAAAGATCCATTTAGCATCGGAAGAAAATCGGCGAAGTCCTAGAAAAAAATCCCGGTGGGCCCAAAAAGCGGACGTGATTACCAAATTCTAATACAGCCTTCCAGGATTCTTATGTCGAATTGCTAAATGGAACCCAGCAACGTTAATGGGCAAAAGACCAATCCCATTAATTTCTAGAAACCCTTAACAAAATCTTCCTGGAATTATTCGAGACAAGAATTCCTAGAAATGCAGAGCGCAGGTCGGGTGAACATGATCCAAAGTCTTATACAGAACAATCTCTCAAATTACATCATTCCTCCTTTAGATTTAAAAGGAAATAGAGCTCGAGGAAAATTACTGCTCTGAAGATTCTAAATTTACGACTGCATTGGGTAAAAAATGAAAACTTCCAGTCCATAGGACACCTAAAGACACGTGCAACAATCAAAACCACATTTATCTAGTCAAATGACTGATCAACAGAGCTAAGTGTGGACATGATTTAACACATACAGATATTAAAGCAAACTCTGTGCACAAGCTGCGTACTTATGTTGGCTAGAAGCTCCCGAATCAAGCACAAATTGGGAAGCGAAAGTGGAAAAAAATTACTCAGTACAAATTGGGAACTCACGCGAGCTTAAAGCTCTCAAATCAAGAACAAACGGGGAACTCGCCATCTATTAGTGAAGAATTCAGAATGAACCTAATCACTTCATATATGTGGAAAAGTAATTCTCGACAACACGGCCATCGTAAAAAATTAAAGCAGTGTTATAAGCGAGAGTAATTGTAATATCCACAGTGTCCTGTTGAAAAGAACAGGATTTATAAAATGATTATTGTAGAAACTCACCCTCCAATGATCAGAATTTATTTTACTGTACATAGTCAGTAGTTGAGTGGTATCTTTGGGTCTTGGGCGACGTAAGTGGGTAAAAATAAAAGTTCTTGCGGTCCTAATTTGTATTGAATCATAGAGATTTTGACTTTTATGACTAGGTAAACTCGATATCTAGCCGAGAACTGCTTGTGATCAGTAACTTATTCTCATTGAAAATCAAGTATCAATAAAAAAAACATCAAATAATTATCTTAAATAGGATAATATGTCACCCAACCCTTTTTTCTAAAATAAAAAATTCCCATTAATTTTTTGTATCCAGAACTATCCCTGTATTTTTTTTAAAAAGTTACACCGTTTATCGTTCGTTAATCTCTTCCTTTGCAATCCGACATATCGTCATTGAGATGGACTATTGGAAAATTGAATTGATGACTAGAAAAGTTGATGTGGGTTAAACTGAGTAGGAAAAAAGAATCAAAATTCCAAACAAATTAAAAAATACGTTAAATAACATTCAAAACTGAAATTTTAAAAGTTAAAAATAAACATAACCTGAACGACTCCTCTTGGAATGCCGCTGTTGATACCAAAAACACGACCAATTTACTATTATTGTCGACAAGTAACGAACTTAGTCTATGAGATGAGAGCTTGGTGAACACAGAAGTCATCCATGAATAGAACTGTCGATAAATCGAAGAATATTGAGAATTCACCGGGGAAGTCATTGACAATATCGTAAAAACTATCAATAAGGGCCTTTGTCGAGACTTGAAAAGTTGATTGGCAAAGTATTCTATGTCGAGGAATTGACAAGAATATAACTAGCGGTTGGTGACGTCGATAGCTATTAATTTATGATTTTCTAACTTTTTGTAAATAAATATTAGGACTATTTTGATAAATTTTTGGATTTGATTGTACTTTTTAAATTTTTTAGGGTTCAATTGCGCTTTTATGTTTTATAACTTTTAAAGCACTTATTAATATTTGTTTTTAAACTTAAGAAAGAAACATAAGAAAAGGAATAAAAATAAGAAGAGACATGTTCACTAAAAATCCTAAAACTTATCACAAAAATGCATTTAAGTCCTAAAACTTGCAAAAAGTGTAATTAAGTCTTAAAACTAGTCATATTAGTGCAATCAAGTCTTAAAGTTAACATCGACAATTTATTTAACGGAAAATACTGACGTGACATTTTTAAATTAATTTCTCTCTCATAAGTGGCATTTTTAATTATTTTATCATTTAAATCTTATTTAAATAATATGAAAAACTTAACAAAAAGCTAAAATAATTAGCAAAACTGGAGAAAAAAAAGGGTAAGGACTCGCCGATGGGCGCTACCGGTGCCACCCATCACCGGAGGGGCCGGCAAAGGTCACTGGCCTTAGGCGAGGGTGGCTGGCCCAAGGCGAGGGCTAGCGAGGCGTCGTCCAAATTTGCGTGAGTGAGCCTCACTGTTCCCACCCTCTAGCAAAGCCTCGCTTAGGCCTAGCAACAGTTGCCCGCCCTCGCCTAAGGGCAGCAAGACCTTGCCCAAAGCGCACGATAGTCATCGGCAGAGTCGCTTAGATTTGGGTGTTCTCAACCTAGTTTGGGTGAGCCTCATTGGCCCTTGCCAGGGTTGGTCTAGGGGCGACAAGGGTTGGTCACCCTTACCCAAGCTCGACAATCTTCGCCAGCCCCTTTGGCAATGGGCGGCAACGGGGTTAGCGAAGGTTGCCGGCAGCAACGTCCATTGATGAGTCCTTGCCCTATTTTTTTCTTTTTATCTAGTTTTGTTTAATTATTTTATTCTTTTAACTTTTTAATATTGTTTAAATAAGACAGAAAGGAAAAAAATAATAAAAAAATGCCATATAGGATAGAGAAATTAATTTCAAAATGCCACGTCAGCTTTTTCCATTAGATAAATTGATAGTGTTAATTACACCAATTTAATAAATTTTAAGATTTAATTATACTTTTTGTAAGTTTTAGAATTTAATCGTACTCTTTCGGTAAGTTTTAGGACTTGTGGTGCATATGTTTAAAAAAAAAAAAAAAACAGAAGAAGAAAAAAACCACCCGGTCCGGACCGAGAAAAGCAAATATATCCTTCCCGGCGATCTCGCTTCTCTCCGTCCCCGTGCCATCTCTCTGCAGAATGGTCGATCCCTGCATTTCCCATTCGATCGTCTCCGTCTACTACTGAGCGAGCTCGAGGTGCAACAATGGTGAAGAACTACGTGAGGGAGAACGTGCCCCTCTCCCGCTTCGGAGTGCTGGTGGCGCAGCTGGAGTCCATCGTCGCGTCCGCCTCCCAGCAGCCGCCGGACCCGCTCCTCTGCTTCGATCTCCTCTCCGATCTCATCTCCGCCATCGACGAGGAGCCTCAGGTGCTCGCCTCGCTCCTCCAAATCCGTCGGAAGTCGATGTTTAAGCTTAAAGTCGGTCACCGGCGCGGTCTCCACGTCGTCCGCGCCGGATCGGGTGGTCGGATCCCGGAGCTGGTCGTGAATTCCGAGCCGTAGATCCTGAATCATCTGAACTAGGCATTTAGCTCAGTTTCTGTCGTGCGCTCTCGCTGTTGGAAGAGTTTCGCCGTTTGAAACTCTCCGCTGGACATTATGCTTCTAGGTAGTGCGTGTATGGGAGGATGTGGTGGGGATGAGTGTAGAAGCTCTTAGAATGATTGAATTGTTTGTGCAATCTGTACCGTCATCTTGCCGAGTATTGCAACGTGACTCGGGTATTGCTTTCGTTCAGGAATCGATACTGCTATGGCAAAGAAAATGCGAGGATGCGCTTTATTCTTTGCTTACTTTGGGTGCCCGAAGGCCGGTGCGCCACTTAGCGTCTGTGGCGATGGCGAGGATCATTTCCAAGGGAGATGGTATTTCGATATACTCTCGAGCGAGCAGCCTCCAAGGATTTCTTTCTGATGGCAAGAGGAGCGAGCCACAGAGAGTTGCTGGTTTGTCTAGGATCCCTGTTTTTTCCCGAGTGAAATGTTTAACATAAATTTTTTTTTATTGTAATTGCTGAATTTGTAGTTTCTTTATATTCATTTCGTGTGAGATCTTCCTGATGGTGCTGTACGTCTCAAATGTTAATTAGCGCGAGTGAACTAGTTAATTGCTTAGGTCCTCTTTTCAGCCAGCTTTTTCCCCATGTTATCCTTGTAAATGTCCACAAATCTTTCTCAATTTGTCGAAATGAGAATGAATCCTATTGATCGCCATCCTCATTACCTGCCAAAATAGGTGGTTAGTGTGCAGGGTCTATATTGTTCATTGTGGTTATTATTGATTGTATCAAAAAACTATATGAGATTGTTAAGTAGGTTAGAGGTTTGTAGTTTGCCGCAGTGTTTCTGTGCTTAGCTCTACAAGGGATATGTCCCATTCACTACTTTACTCTTTGTCATGCAATTGTTCTCTAAAAGCGTAGTTAGGCTTAGCAGTCGGGAAATTTGCTGCTTGGAAAGGCTGTCCAGCTATAAAAGTTCTTAGTTCATAAGTGTTTGTGAATCTTGCTAGTTCTCTACCAGTAAGAAATCCATGCTGGATATTCATATCCTCATGACCATCAGTATCATCCTTTGAAAGCTTTGTAATCTCAAAAGAGCACACTTCTTTAGTGTAGGACCATTCTTATAGCCTATCTTGCCTTATCTTCTTGATATATTTTGGAGACCTTGCGCTTTTTTATATTTTTTCGTTTCCAATGATCATCTTTACGATTCTTAACAAACGGTTATCAGCTTTTAAATTGCGAAAAGGATGGAATTGTAAATGAATTGTGACCTGATCGGACAATTTTTGTTGACTTTTGACTCACACCTTGAAGTTGAATTGTTTTGTATATGAATCAAATTGAATTGTGCTGGTTCGAATTGTGAGTTATGCGAATATAAATACACTTGTTCAGAGGTAGGACCCTCGAATAATCTTGCTTCCACAATGGTCATTTGATAATGGCAACATTTAATAAAATTTAGATTTGAGGCCAACACTTTACTTGAAAACTTTAAAGTATTATATTGCCATTGAGATGTTCCATTATAAATAAAATTGCTCCCTGTAAGTAATTTGATGCATTCTGTAGCTTCGTTACACTTCATTTTTCTCTTGTACTCTAGGTTTGTATTTTACTCCGTTAACTAATACTCTAATGCAATTCTGTAGGGGCTGCACAGTGTTTGGGTGAACTATATCGGCATTTTGGGAGAAGAATCACTTCAGGTTTACTTGAAACGACCATCATTGTAACTAAACTTATGAAGTTTCATGAGGTACATTTCATCCCTTGCGTCTCTAGAGTATTTATTCTTGCAAGGCAGCTGGATTAAAAGAGGGCTTTTGTTTCTTTATGGTTCAATATCACCAACTTACATCTTTCTTTAATGATCCCTCTCCCCCAACAAAGAACAGAAGAATTGGTAGTGATGCCTTTCTAGTGTGGAGTTTTGAAGTTAAAGAAGATGATGCCAATTTTGTGATAAGGAGGCTGTATGTCCAAGCATCCACTTGGACATTTTTTTTTGTTTATGGGTTTGCATCCCCTTGGTGCCCTATAATCTTTTGCTTTAATCTAGTAAAAAATGTTCAATGCATCCATCGCATGTGTTTTGCTTTTCCTTTTTACATAATGAAATAAGGTTGACTCCTGAAGTTGTACCAAGTTATGTTTTCTTGAACTTTCATAGCTTGAGCAGAATATGCTACCTATTTTTTTCGGTTTTTCTTTGAAGAGTTCAATATAATTTTTTTTGGTTACAATGTTATTTTCTCATACTCAATCAGAATTCACATAATCATGGAAAGCCCTGAGATGATTGCTGCTGGAAGTTAACATGGATATGGACATGATTGACTGGGAAAATGGCTAGCATAATGCAATTATGGTTTTCAATTGTTGTCGCCGAAATTTTCTTCCGTTCTCTTGTTTTCTACTTCAGAGGAGTACTGGTTGTTCATTATTTCATCCTAATGTCATCTTGCTGGGAGTTGCAGGACTTTGTTAGAAAGGAAGCTCTCCATATGCTCCAGAATGCCTTAGAAGGCTCGGGGGGCTGTGCTGCCTTTTCAGCATATACTGAGGCTTTTCGTCTTATTACACGATTTGCTGTGGGAGATAAATCATTTGTAGTCAGAATAGCTGCTGCTAGGTGTCTCAAGGCATTTGCAAATATTGGAGGACCAGGTTTAGGAGTTGGAGAACTCGACTCTTCAGCTTCTTATTGTGTTAAGGTGTGGCGATGATGTATTTTGCTTCCTCATAGTCATAACCAGTTTGTTTTCATAATTAACCCATTTTTTAACAGGCCCTTGAAGATCCGATTTCTTCTGTTCGGGATGCTTTTGCTGAAGCATTAGGGTCGGTGCTTGCTCTTGGAATGAACCCTGAGGCACAAGTATATATCTAATTATTATTGGTTTTCATAGATGATGTTTCTTTTACTCTACAGTTGCATTCTTGTGTTCTTCCTAGGTTCAACCAAGGGGAAAAGGACCTATTCTCGTGGGGAGGAAACTAGAGGGTGGTTTGCAGAGACATTTAACATTGCCTTTCACAAAAGGTATTACCAATTTAGATAAAAAGAAACTGCTCTTCCTATGTCCTCTACTCTTCTGCTTTTTGATTGAATGAATGTATTTTTATGAAGTGTTTGGTTATGAAATGGAATACGACTGGAATGAAAATTCCATGGGAATAAAATAGAGCATGAACGGCAATCTAATAGCTATTTGATCTGCAAAATGGAATGTTTTTTTGTCAGAATTATGTATTTGTTTGGTTAATCAAAATTAATAGGCAAATAAGCTAAAGATAACAATAGAAGATTAAAATACCTTCTTGTCGACTTTAGTCAATATGATGATCAAAGCCCATTTTGTTCTGTACTTACAAAAAGAATAGAAACAGTTTGAGGTGGTACCACCACTAGAAAAAAGTTATAGAGAAAGAGAGTGTACAAAGTCTAACAAGCTGCCTTACCAAAAAAAAAAAGGTTTAACAAGCTGCATGCTGAAATATAATTTCTGCAGTAACCCCAACTCAAAACCTATAACCACCTTACTATACTTCAAAAGAATCGAGCTTGACATAACTATTCAAAACTATATTTTTAGGATAGTATATTATATACCTGGTGCCTGAGGTTCTTCTTTTAAGTGATTCATATGTGTTGCACGTGCTTCATGGTTTTATTATTTACTATATGTGTGCATTTTCATGTGTGTACACTTGAAGTCCTTCTCCCGTCCTCAGACTTAGTATGTTCTTCATGGTGTCCAAACTACTCTTAGCTAATATTTTAAATTGCAGCAAGTGGAGCTCGTTCCAAGGACCTTAAAATTGGTATAACTCTGTCATGGGTCTCCTTTTTACAGGTATGCAGTCAGCTATGTAAGTTTATCTTCTTTTCTTCTGTACTTTTGTTCACTGTGATAATTTCAATCTTTCTCTCAAGAGGAGGAGTCAAAATGTCGAAGCATGTGAATTTCTAGAGCATCCGTCTTTATTTGCCTTTTTTCTGATCATCATTGGATTTTCTTTTGGCCTGATATCCATTCGACCCATTTTTCTCATTTCCTGGTACTTCTCACTCGGAAAAAAAAGGGTTAGATTTGGAGTGTTTTTTGTTGCCCCTCATATTCTTGTTATTCCCCTACTGGGATCACAATGTTCTTTTCTGTTAATGAAGTGCATTTCATAGGCCATTCGTTTGAGATATCTACGTCCAGATAGTGAGCTCCAAAACTTCACTCCTCTGGTTATGGACATGCTTCGTGCAGACAATTCTACCGATGCCCATGCGCTGGTGCGTTCTTTGAATTTATCCTGTTTTAATTTTGTTTTTTGTGCCCAGAATTCTCATTTTTCTTTGTCAAATAACAAATCTTCATCATTAAAATTGTTTAGCAAAGAAGAAGTACCATAAGCTATGGAAAGGGAAAATGGAGATTCTATTGTGGATCTATTCGGTTGCCTTTCTTTTTAGCTGTTTAAGTTTTCTCCAGTATCCCATCATTCGTTTACGATAATCCTTAATCATTACTTAGTAGTGGATGTGCATTTTAAGGGTGTCTTGGTATGAACTATGAGCTTGATTTTAAGTTTATAGAAAAACAGAAGAAATGAAAATGTCCGGATCCAGGTACAGAGAGTGGCAAACGCTTTAGTTGTACGTCATGGTATTGAAAGATGGTGGCGCCATTTTGTAGAATTCTAGCAGTGATACTGATGGCATGAAAATGCAGTTTCTTTCTTAGTATGTGATCTTCTAGTTAGTGCTATGTATCCAGGCCTTAGTGTTAATGCTTATTATTAGATGTCTTTTGTTCCTGATCTCACTGGAAGTATTGCTGTCATGTTGAAGATGCTGTAGGGTTTTAGTTTGGGTTTGACACTCATTATTCTTCTTGATAACATGCTATTCAAAGCTTTCAAATGTATGAACGTCCTTATGCAAGGCTACTGATGCATTTATGGTTTTGAAAGGCATGTGTTCTGTACATTCTTCGAGTGGGTATCACTGATCAAATGATGGAACCTACTCAAAGGAGCTTTTTGGTTTTTCTGGGAGAGCAGGTTTGTTATTATCATTTGCTGTAGATCTTTCCATTCTTGATTAACAAATTTGATTGCTGGGTTCCTATAAATTGTGTTATTTATCAACTTATGATCAAAGTATCTCTCCTTGGGTAATTTGCAGCTTCAGTCCCCTGATTTTGTTCCAGCAATGAAAGTTGCTGCTTTTCGTACCTTGTCATATACTCTCAAATCAGTAGGAGAGGTAAGCTCTAAAAAATTTCCACTTAATGACTTTCTCTCTGTGAACAAGTATAAACGGGGATTCTGCAATTACGCTGGTAGGATTTTGCTATACCTTATCATTCAAAACTGGTGGAGCTATCCACTATGATGACATAACTTGTCTAATTCTGCTTGTGCTTAGATACCCAGATAGTGTCCACGTATGATAAATTGTTCTCTGGCATTGTGACTTCTTGACCTCTCTAAAGCATCTTCTAGTTGTAGTAATTCACAACGTATCTTTTGGTTATGATACATTATGATAAGTGGAAGACTATATGACTTGATATGGCATTGGATGGTCAATGTTTCTTTTTATGCAGGTTCCGTTTGAATTCAGGGAAGTTCTCGATGACACAGTGGTTGCAGCAGTTTTGCACTCTTCTGAACTTGTAAGACGTTAGGTTCATTTCTTCAATGAGATGAAGGTGGATAATGTTGGTTGGATATTTTCCTTTTGAATGAATAACTTCCGATATTTGTGCATCTTATCCCAGGTTTTTCCTTTTTTCTGTGCTGTTTGGCATGCGTGCTTTTCTTGGTATGTGTTTTGCATGAGCCATTGTTGCATTAAGGCAATGGTTGCTGAAATAATCCAATGATGGGAAGTTTGCTAGTAACTTGATTTACTTTGATTAGTCATATCCTAGTTACTTTAGCTGCATGCAAGGTAGTCAAACTTGGTTTTTTTCCTTAGATTGGTGAGGCTCCCATAAAATCATATAGTAAGGTTGAATCAGAAAAATGCATTATTATTCGCACTTTATAAGTAAAATATAAAGTGTCTCGAGTTGAGTCTCATATAAATTAGTGATAAAGCTCCAAATATTAAATTTAGCAATAAAACCAACTTTAAAAAGTAACATTCTCATATGCCATTTGATAATAGCAGCACCCTTTCAGATTTCGTAGATATATGTCATTGTGACTCTAGATATGTTAGCAATTTACTAAATAATTGCGAAATTTAACTTATTGATCAATTCGGAACTACTAGTACAAATCTTTATAGCAGCACAATTTCAAATATTGTGAAATGAATTCACCAAAAGAAAGTATGAAACAAAAACATGTGAAGCAATGTTACACCCCCACAAAGAATAAAACCTGTGGAGCTCGGCCAGCCATTGAGATGTCATGGGTCATCAAGAATGAATGACTTATGTCTGGTGGGAGTGCGAGAAGTGAATAGAAGAGATAGCTACTTACTATTGGCGCCCTAATCTGATTTGATCATGAAGATCTGAATATGTTTATGTTTTTATAACATTTTTACACCTAAGCATTGGCGAAACACACCATTTCACTAAGCATCAATGCATTTGTGGGATTGTTTCATTTTTATATTCTTTTGGGCATTATTGAGTCCAAAACTTTAATAGAATTTCACGTGGGCACGACTGAAAGACGACTGCCGATCTGGAATGAGTTGACTTGCAATTTTAGTGAGCTCACTAATTCGACTTGCGATTTAACCTAGAAAATGATTTCAAAGCAATTTAACTCCGTCCCCATGATTTTACAATCAAAATTGCGATTTTAACTACCATGGTTGCTTGATATTGGATGAAGCAAGTAGTGAATACATTTTAGATGAACTAGCTCATTTTGGAAAAAGAATTTGGTGTACTACGGTATTTCACAATTTATTTTCTGGCTTTTGAGCATGCTTCTGTGTCCATGTGAAATGTGCATAGATATCCTGAAAATTGCTTGGTACTTCTGTCCTTTCTATTATGTGAAAATGTGTGACTTTGTCTTGACAGTGTTGATTTTGCTTACCTTGGTGCCAATAGTTATACTTAAATCTCTTGGCTAGGTACGTATTGAGGCGGCTTTGACATTACGTATGTTGGCTGAGGTTGATCCAACATGTGTTGGAGGTTTGACATCTTTTGGGGTCACCACGCTTAATGCTTTGAGGGAAACCGTTTCTTTTGAGAAGGTACTGTTCTCATGCGAAAGAAGCTTGTTTGTTATTCAAAATGCTTTTAATTGATAATAGGAATGATGCTTTGTTTCTTCTGTGTTTTTTCTGTGGTTTTAATTTTGCATGTTGTTTTCCATTTAGTTGTTTATTGAGTGCAGAGATATTTTTTAATAAGCTTTTCTCCTTGAATATTTCTCTGTATCGACTGGAAGTTGGATCAAAATTGTTTTTTGGTGTCTGTAATTGATACAGAATTTGTCTGCATTACTTTTACAACCAATTGGCGTATCGTTATGGGTAAGAAACCAAGGTGATTGGTTTTAGGTAATGTATTTGCAATATGATTGCTCTTATTCTCATATGGGATTGAAAATCTTTCTTTTCTGAACATTTGAGGCTGTGTTGAACAGTTGTTTTTTTTCAAAAGCTTAAGCTTTTAGGATACGTGCCCACGATGTGTACCAAGGTATACCTCAACACTTTCCCTTTGAGTGGGACTATACCAGTGAAACGTTTGATGGTGTAACCACATTAGGCGACAGCGGGAAGACAAATAAGAGTGACAAACATAATGACAACAAGGATTGCAAAGATTCGAACCTTTGACCTGAAGCTTTTATACCATGTTGAATGACCATTTCCCCTTAAGCTTAAGCTTTTAGGAAACATGCCCACAATGTATATCAGGCATTTATCCTAACAAGAGGATTTTCTTTGAATTGACTAATTGAATAGTCTTGCTTCTTCATTTTTTTCTAGCACCACATGCTAGATGAATGGGTTAAGGATCCTATTCCATGCAAAATAGAAATTGCTCTGCGGAATGTGTGCATATGCGGTGATTGGCAGTTAGGCTGAAAGTAAATGTAGCTATATCTGAGAAACTCTGACGAGTTGGAGTTTTGGGAACATTAATGTAAGCAGTCTGGCTTGCCTCCAAAGTAGAGGCAGGGTAATCCCTGAAAATGCCCTTCCTTTGGAGTTGGGGTTCCAAATCTTTTCATTTTTGATTCTTGATATAGTGAATTTAGGGCTTTAGCCTTTTATAAATTCCAAATTGAATGTAGCCTTCACACAAAGGCGAGGTCCGCCCCAGCAAGGGGGAAGAGGAGTGGTGATGCAGGATTCTTCCACCAGACTGCTTTTCTGACTTGAATTCATTCATAATACGGTACATGAACTGGTTTCACAAAAGGTGTCTTGAACTCAGAAGGGAAGGAGGTCGCTTGCACACTTACTTGAGCAGTGCGGGAGACCGGCGAATAGAAAGGAACATGAGATCGTGCCTGCAGATGCTAGGGGCATATAGTTTCTTGGCAACTTTGTTTAGACCTCTCTCTCTCTCTCTCTCTCGTCACCTTTTAATTGGAAATTATTGCATACCTCTTGTTCTTTATCGCTTTTTGAAACCCAAGGATCATAGTGGCCTTGGGCAATGTCCAGGGAATTTCTACTTTGGAGTAGTTCTGATTTCTTTTGTATGGTGCATTATGTTTGACCATTTGATGTGACATTCTGGTTTCTACATTCTTTCAAAGTTAATCTTCCGGGTTGTAACAATCTTTGGAGCCTTTAATTGACACAGGAATCAAGTCTTTGTTGCTTGTGAAGTGGTGTTCTTGACTTGAAACGGAATAAGTAATGATTCGGGGGTCATATTTAGTGGAAGCATGTTAGTTCATGTGCTTTTTGATAGCTAATGGGAACTTCATTCTGTTTGCAGGGAAGCAATTTAAAACTTGAACTTGATTCGTTGCATGGCCAGGCAATGGTTTTAGCTGCTCTAGCATCCATTTCGCCCAAATTACCACTTGGCTATCCATCCAGGTATGCATGCTTCTCGTGTCTTTACTTCTCCATTTCTTGGGTCATGGTCATGCTCTTATACAATCTTACTCGGCAACTTTAGCGGGTCTGCCTTTTGGTGTGTCCACTTTGTTGGGGTGGGTAGAGGAGTGGAAGTAGATTTTGTTCTTAAATTTTCCTTGGGTGAAGATGGGTGGTCTAACTTACATGAATTGAAATAGATAGTTATAATGGTGGGTGCAATTGCAAATTTAAGTGTGGTATGATGCAGCTTTGGAACTTATTTTTGTTGGGAGTGTAAAAATGATGCTGGAAGTGGCTGATTCTTTTCCTTTTCTTCGGTGATGCAATTTCTTCAATAATAATGCACTTGTCAAATGGCCATCTTGCATCATCTGAATAAAAACTTAGAGCTATTAACTTAGTTCCCCTATTTCAAGCGCAATAATAGGATTGTTGTCTGTTGTCACCTTTAGAAAGTCCAGATCTTCCTCTGTCATAATGATGTATCACCAAACAGTAAGTATGGTATAAGGTCCTGTGTTGTTGTATACTTGTACTTATGTGAGCTTGCATGCATGTGCATGCAGAGTTTGAAATGATCCAAAAATGCTGATGGCATACTTATTTCGTTCCTTTATCAGGCTACTGCAGTCAGTGCTTGATGTTTTGAAGAAAATGCTGTTACAATCCAGCCCGAACCCTGTTGCTCACACCGTTGAAAAACAAGCTGGGTGGTCACTTTTATCATCACTATTAGCTTCCATGCCAAAAGAGGTAGAATATATTCCTTTTGTTTTCGATAGCCTGCTGGCTGCTTCCGTTATTGATTTTTGATGCATGCAGGAACTTGAAGACCAGGTTTTTGATATCCTCTCATTGTGGGCTCCAACATTTACTGGAAATCAAGATCGTGAATTTGCACAAAATGCAAATCTAATAGCTCTTATGAGGTTTGCTGATATACCTATTGATGTCCATCATTATTATGTTGGGATGCATCATCATCTGTTATTGGGTCTTGCAAAAATACTTTCCGTTTGCTATGCTGGAACACTAAGTTGGCCATTTTGTCATACATTGTCAACTTTATCCATGCGGCCTCTATTTAGCAGAAGCTTAGTCATCGGAATTGAGAACTTATTAATTCTGATAGAGTTCTGATTTGTGGTGAGCAAGTACTAAAATTTGAGTTACCATTCTGAAGTTGTTGAGAATTTAGGCCAGCTCATAAATGCATAGATGGATCTGGTTGACGATAAGTCTAGTAGATTGCTCTGGATTGGTTGGCATGTACTTACAATTCTCATCATGTGATGGCTGATGACGATTCTGAAATTTTGAAGTAAACAGAAAATGAGCTGTGACCACCACTGTACATTCAGACCAACTTCTCCTCTCGATCTAATTTAATCTTCCACCTTCAGCTACAAGCGCAAGAAATCCACTTGCAACTTTCCGTCTCTATTAACGGTGGATGATGTTCAGAGATTGGTCTTGGTTAGAGGTGTTACTCCAATCTTTATGAAAAGAATCTGTCTGCTTGTAAAAGAAGGCAATTTTCACAAACTTGATTAGGTGAAGTTGCCTCCTTCTAATGGTAGATCAAGGAGCTCATTTTTGAAATCATAATTGGGAAGCTCTCTTGTGCCCAGGCTATCTGCTGCAAACCCCATTTCTGTCATGTGCATACAAATTGGGGTGTACTTCATCAGCTTCTGTGCCTGGCTGCCTGGTTGATGTCATCCAATTTTAAATCATGACGCCTTAAAAATCCCTGAGAGTGATCTATCAGAACTTTAGGTGTGATGCACAAAGGAACTGACTATTTGTGAGTTATTGTCCATAGCAATTTCTAATCCATCGAGAGTTTTTGCAATGGGCAGTACAGATTCAAGGAGTAGTTCTTGAGACTTCTATACTGTTAAAAATTGAATCAAGTGTATGCCCAATGTAGCAAGACAAATTCTTAGTGACTTCCATAGATCTTAGTATACTGACTTTGAACTCCACAAATGACCGTGAAGTAAGGTTTGACTTTTTGTTTCTACTGCATTAGTTCAATTGAATCAATCTCTCATTGTTGGAGATCTTTACCTTCCGTATTCTCATTTGACTTTTTGTAGTGTGTGGGAGGCTGCAATCGACGCTCTTGCGGCTTTTGTCAAATGCTTTGCTTCTCCTAATGCTGTAAACAATGGGATTTTGCTTCAACCTGTGCTGGTATACTTGAGTAGGTGTGGTTGCTTTCATGGAGTTTCCTTTCATTTTCCTGTTGCTCTTAATATTTCAATCTAGAACATCTTTTTATGCAGACCATCAGTAGCTCAGGTTTCATGTGTAGTCATGCTAGAATTTGATTGTTGGCAGGGCTTTGTCGATTGTCTCATTGGTTAAAGCTAGAGAGTCTCCAAATTTGAAGCCTTCAATGGATAAGTTTGTCATCAAAATTTTAATTGCTTATCAGTCTCTTCCTGATCCAATGGCATATAAAAGCGATCATCCTCAAATTATTCAATTGTGTACAACTCCGTTCAGGTAATTAGTTCTTGTATTTGTTGATATCTCAGGAGTTTGTTTGGTGTTTGCTTCTAGTATACTTGTAGGCATGATTTTGACAGTGGTCACGTGTTGAACTGGACATATAATAGGGATGCTCCTGGGTGTGAGGAAAGCTCATGCTTGAGGCTAATACTGGACAAGAGAGATGCGTGGTTGGGTCCCTGGATTCCTGGAAGGTATCTGGTCTACCTAATATGATATATTTCTGTGTATAATTGGCTGATAAACACTAGATGCTGATAAACTCTCTCTCTCTCTCTCATGCCCGCCTGCACGAAGGAGAGCATGCAAATGGATGCGGGGAAAGAGAGATCACTTTTGCATGTAGATAAAATCAGAAATCTACTTTGAGAGCGTAGTCTCTTATGGGCTAATTGATTTTTGTTATTTGTTTTGATATAGTCATTTGTTTATTTTATGCTATTCCTTTTTAGGAAATCTTGCCAAACCTCAGAAGGTTTGGACATAGTTCTTGGAATATCTGTCTTGCATTAAAAATAAAAACTATGCCTTTCCTTGTTTTTGGTTTCAGCTATTTAGATCGATTTGCCTCACTGTATTCTATCCAGTGCTATTTCCTCCAAAAGATTAATGTGTTTAAGGGGTCCTCCAATAGAGTTCTAAGCTTCTACTTAATGTTTTAGATCAACAAAAAAGCTTGGATCTTTTGGTTTGATTTACTTCAAAGTTGCCGATTTTTCATGTCCACACGATCTTCTATGAAATTCGTTCATCTGATATTGGATAAGGGAACAATTTTCTTTAAAATACATTAGCCTTATTATGTCGTCGTATTGTGCATGTCTATAAATCAGCTACAGCACACTTGTCAAACGACTTTTGTTTTGTGCTCATTTTGAATGTGACAATCGCAGAACTGAATTAGCAAATGGTTTTGGTAATTTTCCTTAGAAGAAAAATGACAGAAGAGAAGAAACAGGCAATTTAGACAGTTAATAAAATAAAAATTTGTGAAAGTGTCTCTTTTCAACATCAAGTACCTCTTGTATAAAATGCTAACGCTGTATACATTGTCTAGTGTACTAAGTGCTTTTCAGTATTTAACTTTGGACTTTTTTTGAGAGCTATGAGAATACTGAACTTGCTATGCCAATAAGTCAGATGTGGCAAGCTTTCCTCCGCCTGTTCCAAGTACTGTTACCGTTAAGCTTAATTGTGTAGCATGCACATGTTCAAATAAAACCATTTTTTCTTGTTGTGTACACAGGGACTGGTTTGAAGATGAGCTTCGTGCTTTCCAAGGTGGAAAAGATGGGCTTATGCCTTGTGTTTGGGAGAGTGGACATTCTAGTTTTCCTCAGGTAAAAGTGTGTTTGCCTGCATTGGGATTCCTCTATTGCATATTGGGGCTTATCTTCATTTGCAATACGAAAGATTAGTTGTTAATGCATACACCACCATAATCTTGCTTGTTTTTGATAGAGTTTCATCACTAGTGGATTATAAATCTTCACTATGCACCAAAACAGTATAAGAATAAGTGCAATCACCGTTAGCAATAGTATTGACCAAAAGCGAGAATTGCACAAGGGAAAACATTGAAGCACAACCGGGACTTTTCCCACTAGATTCTGTACAGTATCTGGATTGTCCATCTCAAGCTGAAATGTATGCCTCTTGCTGCAGAGAGGTCAGGCTTTTACTCAATTGTGCAATAACAGTAATCAAAGTACGCCATATTATTTGGCAATCGGTGATTTCAGCCTATTAATTCCCAACTTAATCTCTTGCTTGCTGCTGAGTGGTTGAGGAACCATGTGAAAATTCTCAGCTACCTAGATGAGAACATACAGATTGAATTTCAGTTCATGGGACGAGGTCTCTATGGAGGCTTTGCTTGTTTTGGGAAATTCTTTTCATTTTCTTAGCATCTTCAAATGAAATTCTGCATTCTTTACATGGTCATGGACTTACTGCTTTTATGTAATTGACATGTAGCCGGAGACTATAAGCAAGACAGTGGTGAACCAGAAGCTCCTGTGCTTTGGAATCTTGTTTGCTTTTCAAGTAGGCAGACAAAATTAATTTATAGATATTTAGTGGTCCATAGTTGGGCATTGTGATGTTCTCAGTGCAATGTATGTTCTTTTCCAGGATAATAATGGAATGCTATCACTTCTTGGAACTATCGAGCAGTGTTTGAAAGCTGGAAAGAAGCAACAATGGCATGCTGTCAGTGTCACCAACATCTGTGTTGCCTTGCTTGCTGGACTGAAGGTATTAATCTTTTTACATAATCAACAAGATTATGGAGGATTACTGTTTTCAGTGAGCAGGGTCGCAAGGCCAAGCAGCTCAGTTTTCAGAGACCAAAAAAGAATTGGGCTCAACCTTTGCTGTCTTTAATTTGTACAGGCGTTGCTTGTATTACGTCCGTGCATATTGGGGCAAGAATTGTTGAGCATATTACAGACTATTTTCCAGGTGAGACCTCAATGATAGCAATTGCTTGGTAACTGTTTCATTGTCATCGTTTTATACAATACTTGCACCATGTCCACAGAGTATTCTAGCAGAGGGAGATATTTGTGCTTCACAACGTCGAGCATCAGCAGAAGGCCTTGGTCTGTTGGCTCGTGTCGGAAATGACATTTTCACGGCAAGATTGGTTGGTTCTCTCTCATGATCTGTATGCAGTGTTTCTCTTCTCAAATAATTAGAACCAATGAAACTTGGGATGCATCTTTTTATTGTTGAAAGTCTTTTTGACCTTTTGCTTTTGTGATAGTACACTTTCTCTCTCTCTCTCTCTCTCTCTCTCTCTCTCTCTCTCTCTCTCTCAATTGTTGTTTGTGTTAAACAGACCAGATCGCTTCTTGGCGAGTTAACTGCAGCAACAGATACTAATTATGCTGGTTCAATTGCTTTTGCACTGGGATGCATCCATCGCTGGTAAACCATCATTAGATTCTTTTTGTCTTTCTTTGCGTTCAGTTTTTCTTACTAGGCTGTTGTTGTTTTGTGGAAGAATATGTTCGTTACTCTTTAAGTACGTTGGAATGCGTTTTCTTGGTCAGACGAAAATGTGTCATTAAATTGAGACATGGGTAACTCTTTTCACAGTGTTTCTCATTTTCTTGGACTTACTATAACTAATGATTTCGACTGCACCACCACCATCAGCCAAACTACAACCACAGCCATCCATTGGCTGCACCTCTTGCCACCACTAGTTCCCTCCTTCACCATGGATCGATGACTTACCGCTGCCTCCTGCCAGTTGGCATCACCAGCAACAGGCTGCTGTAGCTGCCATGGGCCATTGGTTATTCAAGTCCATGCTGTGTTCTCCTTGCAATCCTTGGCTGCCCAAACATCTCATCTGCCATTGACCGCACTACCACCTATAGCTTTTCGGCTGGCGATGCTTCTGGCAGCTACTACTACCGCAACACACATAAACATCAGAATTTGTGATCTTGTAACTTGTTTTCAAGAAAAGGTTTTTTGAGGAAAACATTTTCCATCGGAGATTAGATTACAGAGCAAAAGTGTGACATACAATGAGCAAGAGGAAAAAGCTACTCGTAGATATTTTCATATTTTAATATGTTTATCTTATGCCTTGGGATTGAAGATTTCTCGTTCATGGAAGATATAGTGCTATAAATTTTTGAAATTTGTGTAACTGATTAACAAGTAAGCTTTCAGTTTCTTTTTAGATGGTGGGGAATCTCTCGTTGCTGCATTAAGAAAAATATAATTTCTCGATATCAAAGAATAGACGATGATTTCCATATTTGTACCCCTCAATGCCGGTGACTTTCTACATGTCCCATTTTTCTTTGATTTCTTAATTAGGGGTCATAATAGTGCTATTGGTGAGGATTCTGAATTCTCTTTTGGACCACTCTGTGCAAAGGAGTTTAGAGAAGAACAAATGGAATATAAGAAACAAGAATATGAAATGCAGGCTGTTCTCTTGGCACGTCTGTTTTTTCCTTGGAGGACTAAGCTTTTTCTTACATGCTGCAAATAATTTTGTTTTGACAAATGTCAATGCTGCAATAAGTTGCCGATACTTCTAGGTTTTCTTATACTTAAGGAATTTTAGAGTAGAAGCAAATTTATCTCTCTGGAATCAGTCCAGTAAAGTTAAGATGGTATCACCAAGAACAGTATAAAAATCTGTGAGAAGAAAAATGCACAACTTTGAAGTTAATTGATAAAATGTAAACCACGATAGCTTTTCATGGAGAAACGAAAAATAGGTCATTGTTTCATGATATCCTTTGGTATACAGTGTTGGTTATAGAATATGACTTGGTAACTGATTAATATCTGCATGAACGGCAAAGCTTCCCACTGGCAGTACATCAATGTTGTCGATTATTTAAGCTTCCAGTTGTTATGGAAACTGTCACTTTCCATGACACTCCTGTATGGTTATATATTTTTATTTATCTGATGTGCAGTGCAGGAGGAATGGCATTGTCAAGTTTAGTGCCTTCAACTGTGAGCTCAATCTCCTTGCTCACGAAAAGTTCAGTGCCAAATCTACAAATATGGTCTTTGCATGGACTTCTTTTGACCATTGAAGCTGCTGGTTTGTCTTATGTATCTCATGTTCAGGTAATCCAATTTTAGGGTGCTTATCAAGAATTAATCGTATTAACTTGTTGTGCTCCTGCAATCACCTTAAAAGGGCATTTGAAACTCTCATATTGCTTCTGCTGGTAAAGCAGCTCACGAAAATGATCTTTTTCTCTTCTAGAGGATGGCATTTCAGTGACCTGTTGGTCCAGTATTGTGTCCTACAAGGAAGTTGAAACACTGATATTGCTCCTGCTAGTAAAGCTGCCCATTATGTCGGTTTAGACACAGACACCGCGTGACGAGTTTGATTTCTTTGTCCACATGTGCAGGCAACACTCGGCCTCGCAATGGAAATTCTTTTGTCCGAGGAAAATGGATGGGTTGACCTTCAGCAAGGTGTTGGCCGCCTTGTAAATGCTATTGTTGCTGTTCTTGGTCCAGAACTGGCCCCCGGGAGCATTTTCTTTTCCCGTTCTAAGGTACTTTGTAAATTAGTGCTGGAGAAAGTCTAAAAATAAGCTATTTGAATATTAGCCTTTTCTCATAACTTTATTTGGTTTTAGCTTATAGTCATTAGTTCTCTCCATTAATATGACCAACTGGGCATTCAGTCTGTTATTGCAGAGATAAGCTCCTGGCAAGAAACAGCCACACTCCTTGAGTATGCCTTTGTTTCCTTTTGATCTTTCTAATTTTTATACTTTTGTATTGGATATTTCCTTTAAAATCAAGAGATAGACCTTCTCTTTACAGTTAAGGGGCCTTGCCTATATAGTCCATCCGTGGATCAGCTTTTATCGTAGTAATCTAGTTTATTGGTGCACCAGGAGTGTCCGCTTCTCGCAGCAACTTGTTCTTTTTGCACCACAAGCTGTCCCTGTGCACTCCCATGTGCAAAGTCTTCTCCCAACTCTCTCCTCAAGACAGGTTCTCTTCCTGGATTTTTATTTATTTAACTATCCTTTACCGTTTAGGTGCTTAGCCAAAAAAAAAAAAACCTTATGTGGCAAAGAGCACTCACGGTGTATAATTAACAACCCTCCTCCCCCCCAGAAAAAAAAAGTCTAAGTGGCTGGTTTACATTACAGGGGGCCGGGCTGCTTCCCCAGACCTCCTCCCCCTACCCCTTATATATAATTATGGTATCTAAAGAAGTTCCTTCATATTAAAACAGCCCATCTTAAGGCATCTTGCGATTTCTACCCTGCGACACCTCATTGAAAAGGACCCAGTAAGTATAAAATTTTGTTTTAGGAAATTTCCTTCCTATTGCTCTATGCATCAGAGTCTTGTCTTGATGAGTTGGATGCTGCGCCAATAATTTCCTTTGTCAGGAATCAATAAAGGAGGAGCAGATTGAAGAAAATTTATTTCATATGCTGGATGAAGAAACTGATTCCGAGTGCGTAATCATTGCTGTTTGTTATTTGTTTTGAATGTTAACTTGGTATTTTGGCTGCATAGATCCTTCCCTGAGAATTGGATGTGCTGTCGGCCTAGTTTTTACATAGTTACAATATATATGAGTTTCTTATATTGTTGTTTTTGCAGTATTATGTGTTCTGATTTATAGTCTGGCCAATTATTTTTGCATGGGAAGGCCTGTTAACAGCAACCTCTCTCTCTCTCTCTCTCTCTCTCTCTCTCTCTCTCTCTCTCTTTTTGCATTGAGTAGATAAGTGAGAATGCCTTATTTTTGCTGGGAAAGGCAATTGAAGTGAAATGATATCTAGTGAAAGTTCTTTGCTTGAATGTTTGGGTTGTTTCCTTCAGATTTTGTGTTTCAGGCTTAGAGGTTTTGTTGTAATAGAAGTAACTTAGTTGATTCATTTATCCACCTTCATTTCAAAGCACTTCACTTATCTTACTCAATGTGAAATTGAGGTGTCTCTTTTTGGAGATACAATTTAATCTGAAATACCAAAAATTGCAACTCATGTTTTCTATACTATGGTACACAAGTATTCAAAAATAATAATAACCGCCGTTTCTGATCTAAGTGTAGAGATATAAGTAATATTATATAACTCTCTGTTTGTGTTCATAAAATCTAAATTAAAGAAGATTTCTATTTGGATTATATATTTAAGTTTGTCTTCTTCTTCTTCTTTTCTTTTCCTTTTCATTTTTCTTATATTTTAGATACCATCATTTGAAGTCAACAGGACTCAGAGGTAACTAGTCACTAAAACTGTTCTTTGATTGGTTTTGGTTGTAAAATCGAACAACATGAGAGGGAGTGTAGCTGTCAACCAAATGGATATGAGTCTTCTGGGAAAAATCTAATGCACTGTGTGTGAGATATCTTGGGTGTGGTCACATAAAATCGACCAGTCATCCCTAGTTGCTCTAAATTTCAGAACTCGAATCTATCTGACTTAATTCTCATCTCAAACTATGTAGTCCAGATTCCTGACTCAAGCCTGGTCAAAATACTTTGGTTAAAATATGTACGTGTGTATATATATATATATATATATATATATATATATATAGTGTGGTTGCATGTATCTACCACATACTGTCATTGCCACTTGGACGCCACGTCCTTGTCTATGTTAGAATTTTTGTCTGTGAGTATTTGATGGTGATTTTGGTTGTCAACAGTGAATATTGAAAAGACAAGTGCTGAGATGTATAACATTTACTACAATCTGCAGTGTTGGCGATTATGGCCTCTTACTATCACTGTGTTAACATCGCATGACAAGAAATTAGGATTCATGTCAGCTAGGGCTTTTTGAATTTCCATTATTGTCAGGATGATGTCTGCATCATAATGATAGTCAAGGTTGTTGATTTTAACATGTATCATAGTTGCAGTGGATGAAATCACTAATTACCACCGTGAGAGATTATTTTAGTATTAATACTCTATGCTCTGAAACCTAACTTATGGCTTGAGTTGGACAAATTCACCCTTGCTTTTGGCAGCAACATCTACAGGGAAACTGTTTCATTGCCGCAAGATGTTAGTACATGATCCAGACGAGTGTTTTGAAAGCAAATTGAGGTTGGAATAGCCAACTGGGAATAATCCTCACTAATGACACGTTTTACTGCTGAGGCTTGCCTATTCCCTATTGCATAGAGTACCTTGCATTTGTACCTTGAAAGGAATACAGTGATCTAGATAAAGATGGCCTGAATCACTAACCAGGTCAAATTTGAACATAATGTGTAATGCTTACATAACCTTGATTACGACATTAATGCGGAATGATTGGAATTCTTGTTACTCAGAAAGTGATACCTGTCGAAGAAACGGGTGTAAGCTATCTGATAATTGTACTTGGCCAAATGATATCTATATCTTGCCCATGCATTACTATGCTTCACCTGTCAATGTGCTTTGTCTGGTTCATCTTTCAGTTTGCAATTCATTTTAATGTTCAATGTTTGGAGATTTGATGGAATTGTTTGGTTTAAATCCAATTGCCTTCACAGGATTGGAAACTTGGTCCAATCTACAATCATGCGACTCCTCTATGCAACATGCCCTTCTTGTCCATCTCATTGGATTTCAGTTTGTCGTAACATGGTAAGATATTTTCTCAGAGAATGTTGTGTCTTACTCCCAGTGCTGTCATATAATCGGTTGATGGTTGCCAGGGAAGCAGGTGATGTGTTTTCCTTCTATCTTACATGTTTTTCCCTCGACACTTTACGTGGTTTTTATTCCTTCCACTGGACATGTATTTAATAGTTTATTGGATTTGCAGTAGTATCTGTGTCTCATTTAGGTGTAAATCTACTAAATTCACAGAGTGGCGCATTTAAAAAAAAAACGTAACTATACACATGACCACATCCTTTCCCGCAACTTCGATTAGATAATGTTCCATGAGTTCCATGGCAACTCCAGCGGCTAACGGTCGCTCAGAAGCTTATTGCTCTCACCATGCAACTGCTATGACTGTCATGTAATATAGACTAGGGACCAATGAGATTGTCAGCCTAAGAATTCAAGTTCAAGAATCGTTGTTTTTCACAAATGAGTTCCTCATTTCTTTCAATCAAGTAATGTATGTATTCAAATATTTCATTGTATTTTTGCAACTTCACTACCTTGAACTTGGCCATCATCTTGAATTTTTTGTCGAGAGCTGATTCCTTACTCTTCTTGACCAACTTCTTGGTAATACAAGTTCTGAATTTTCTTGCTTTTATTTTGGTGAGTAGGATCTTTGCATCATATAATTCTGATATTTTATTCACCTTCACCTTTGACTTGAGTTAGGATGTTAATGTGCTCCATACATTAGTTATGCTGTTATCATTCTGCTATTGTGTATTTAACTTCTTGAGTGCATAGGTTATGTATAATGATGTTGGTTATGCATGTTCCTGGTCTTTCTCTGCAATTTGTGGAGAATGGAAAATCCAGTATTAAAACTATTTCCTGAATGAATTGCAAATTGAGAATATTTGACAAGTTAGACCTTTTTCAACACTTATGTAAATTGGGGAAAGACAGCGTTTTGCTGTTTACAATTATGCAAGAGTTTTAGTAGTGCAAGGTCTTCCCTGAAACAGAGTTCATTTTGTGGTTGTGAAATGTTGTTCACATTAAAAATCTCTACAGGTTCTTTCGACGTCAAGAAGAAAGACCGAAACCGAGAGAACTGCAGAAAATGATATATCAATTGGCACAGATGGTGAAACAAGCTTGGCTGTTGGAGGAGATGATGAAACCATGGTTGCTCATTCTAGAGGCATGTCCATGCAAGACTACCCCTATGAAGGATCTAGTGTTTATCCTAAACGTGATAAGCATCTTAGATATCGAACAAGAGTTTTTGCAGCTGAGTATGTTCTCTTTCTTCATTTGAGCCTTTTGTACGCATTCCTTTTCTATGTTGACACAATGATATGTTAGAGCTGATTTAATATGAAGACAAATCTGCTTGATAAGTTTTGCTTTTGTTTCTAACTGTACTTTTGAGTTGCTTCAATATGAGCTCGAGGGCTTGCATGAACATGCAAGTATATGTATGCAAAATATATTCGAAAAGAAGGTTTCCTTCTATTTATCTGAAAACCTAAGTAAGAATCAGTTTGAGGACCTTATTGTACATGAAGTTTCCAGTATATCCAAACCTTAAGTTAATTATCCATCTTTTGGATCCAGATGCTTGAGACATCTCCCTGCAGCTGTAGGAAACGACCCTTCTCATTTTGATCTCTCATTGGCTAGATCCCAGTCCTCCAGAGGTCATGCTATGGGGGATTGGCTAGTTATCCATGTACAAGAGCTAATATCACTAGCTTATCAGGTACTTCGAATATAATATCACAATTACCTGACAAAACTGCATGAATCATTCCACATGCTGAGATTGACACTTCATGCTCACCTATGTACAACAGATAAGCACTATCCAGTTTGAAAGAATGCAGCCGATTGGTGTGGAACTCTTAAGTATTATTATAGACAAGGTATCCCTGTTGGATTAGTTAGTTCTGCTTATTCTTTATCCATGGGACTTTATAATTGATTTTCTATCTTGTAATTTTGGACTGCAGTACCAAACAATCTCTGACCCTGAGCTTCCTGGGCATCTTCTACTGGAACAGTATCAGGTCTTTTAATGCCTTCTCCAACATTCTTATCATCAAAAGTGAAAAGCTGCTAACTTAAAAGATGTTGGTAACTGTGTTAAGGCCTCCCAAACCAACTCTACCGTAGATAGTTGTTGCGTTGATGTGCTAAGTCACAAGAAGATATCTTCCTGACTTTTTTTTGGGCCAGTGATATATTCTTGACTGATTCATCTGTTTGTAGGCCCAATTAGTATCTGCTGTCCGTACTGCTTTGGACACATCCTCAGGCCCCATTCTTCTGGAAGCAGGGTTGCAGCTGGCTACAAAGGTTCTTTTCTTTTAGCATCTGGCCCTCCTCCCCAAAGTAATTGTAAATCTAGTTAACCTTGTGCTGAAATGGCATTGAAAGTTATTGAGATACTGACATTCAATATTTTTCAGATTCTAACAAGTGGAATAATAACTAGTGATCAAGCTGCTATTAGACGTATATATTCATTGATTTCTCGCCCACTGGATGATTTCAACAACCTCTATTATCCTTCATTTGCAGAATGGGTTTCCTGCAAGGTGTGTTTAGGTGGTCTGACTATTATTTGACATTATTTAATTGAGGGATCTGTAGGATCCCTTCTTCTTTTATTAATTTTCACCACTACTAATTGTTCTGACATAATTTACCTTCCTGTCAATTGAATTTGCAACACATATTAGATCAAGGTCAGACTCCTGGCTGCTCATGCATCTCTCAAGTGTTACACATATGCATTCTTGAGGCGACACAATAGTGAAATTCCTGAAGATTATGCAGCATTTCTTCCATTATTTGCAAAGGGTTCAAGGGTTCTTGGCAATTTCTGGATAAGGATTCTGAAAGACTATAGCTATATATTCCTGCGGTTGCATCTCAGAAAGAAAGTAAGCCTGATCAATTTAACTGATACGTGTTTATCTTCTCTCAAACTTTACGGCATGTGTTGAAACTTCTTACTGAAGAAAATGACGTGTTCTATTCACGACCTTTCTTATTATGGTGGTTTGCTGACAGTGGAATCCTTTTCTTGATGGAATGCAATCCCTGTTGGTTGCTTCAAAGTTACAACCTTGTTTAGAGGAAGCCTGGCCAGTAATTCTGCAGGCACTAGCTCTTGATGCAGTTCCTGCTAATTTAAGTGGACATGGCAACAATGTTCAACTCATATCAAAGGATAACTTAATATCTGGATATGGCATGGTTGAACTGAGTTCTGAGGAATTTCGATTCCTATGGGGTTTTTCACTTCTTGTTCTTTTCTGTGGGCAAGATACAATGCCTGAAAGAAGAATAACTTTGTGGGCTCCTGCTCGAGGTTGTCCGCCTGAAGATTTAACAATTAAAGATACAAATCCTCCAGGCTTCAATTTGTACGAGGTGGTTTTGCCAGTATTCCAGTTTTTGTCCAGTGAGAGATTTTTTAGTGCTGGTTATGTGACAGTGGAAATCTGCCAGGAACTACTGCAGGTCTTGACCTCATCCTACTTCTTATATTCTAATTTTTATTTGAGTATGCATTTTTGGTGTTTTGTTTAGTGTTTTGGCTTTGTTTGCACATCACTTCTTTATATGTTGGATCTTGAAGACTGACTGCAGAGCACTCTCTAGATGTCTAGTTGACATGTATAATGCAGTTACTTTACCTTGATATATTTCTTTCCCAGCCAAACTCAAGGCTGAACCCACTTTCTAGGTTTGCTCGCTTGTTGTTACCTTCTTTCATGCTGTTATTATGCAACTCCTTCAAATACTGATGAAAAAGGGTTTTGTTAACGAGTGGCTCCATGGCACTGGTTAACCATACCTAATAAAAAAAATTCATTTTTGACACAGCGATTGTGCATGACACGAAAAAGCAATGCTTTGGAAATGGCGGACTGGTTAACATAATCCATTAAAGAAAACACTCTTTTGTCTGTTGTTCATCAAAAGAATTTCAACTTCCTTTCTCGTTGCTCTCTTAGTTTGGAAAGAGTTCCTTTCTTCACTTGATTTCCTCCTGCAAGGATTTCATACAATAATTGTCTTATCTTTTGTATGGTTGTCCAACTCCAACAAAAGGGTCTCTTCTTTGTGTCTGGGTCTAATTAACATCAATGTCGTCTTGCACTAGTAAACAATGATAACTTATGTGTTGAGTGAACTTTCTGTTATGGAGTGCTTGTCATTCATTTTGCTTTGAATCCCAATTAACTCAACCTTTTTAAGAAAGGGTGCTTGATGTAGCTTCAGGGCTCTTGTGGTTTTAAATCTTGACTTTCCTTTAGGTCACGTGTCTTTTGTTCCAGTGTTTTCAAGCTCTTGCTCTTCAATTAGTTTCACCTAGTTGCATTTGCATCCTATAAATCATGTTTTTATCCCCGCTTACACAGGAAAGGGAATGTTGATGTAACATGCTTGCTTTGCATCATGGATCCGTTTCTTGACAACTTTTACTCGTGGGACGTCTGATTTCCGAACATGTTATAGTCCAGTAGTTTTAGAACTGTCATGTTTGCTTCCGTCCCCTGCCTTTTCCTTTGTCTACTACTTA
Source organism: Syzygium malaccense (assembly GCA_031216405.1). NCBI lineage: Eukaryota > Viridiplantae > Streptophyta > Magnoliopsida > Myrtales > Myrtaceae > Syzygium > Syzygium malaccense. The sequence goes on along the minus strand of CM062258.1, from coordinate 47,422,902 downwards.
GCACCGGATGATGTTCTTTCTCGTAGTCATCATCGTCTAACTGTAATCAATTACTACTTTTTGTCTTTTTAGTCTTTTTATTTGCTTATGTGATCCTTCATATTGTATTTCTTCTGTTCTCATCATTATGTGTTGTAATGGGCTACTGGTTAAATCGAGCAACTTGATTGTGCCATAACATATTTCCTGTGAAGATAAGATGCTTTATTATAGATGCTACTCTGTTATGCTGTTTAGGTCGCTAGATGCCACCTATTGCAACCATGTCCCATATCTTGAGTGTGCTACAGTAAAGATATTGCTGTGATCCTTCCCACTACTATGATAATTACTAAATCACTCGGTTACAAGTGTTATCCTGTTTATCTCAGAAGTTATGCAAATTGTTTATATATTTAGTTTGCAGGATCTCTCCTCTTTTAAAATGCTGAACATGAGACAATTTGACATGTTGCAGGTTTTCGCATTCTCTGTATACATGGGCAATGCATGGAACAGTCTCGCAATATCTGTTCTGTCACAGGTGAATGTCGGCTAATTCCTGGAAATTAGCCAAGTCTCATCTGACTTTGATTATTTTTGACTGTTGATAAATTATGTTTGGCCTTTCTGATATTGAACTAGCATAATTATTATTATGCTTGGCCTTTCAGATATTGAAGTATACACACACACTCATATAAATTTCTTACAAGTGATGGAGAGGGTTTCTAGAATTGATTGATAGATTTCTGATTCCAGACATATAAACTACTACTCTCACTTAGTGAAAATAGCTTTTCAGGTTTAATAGTGAGCAGCTTGGGGATAATTCTCGATGAAAAGAGAGTTTGCTAAATCTGCTTCTTCCTCTTCCTAGGAACACACAATTGTTCAAACAAATGTATTTTTGCAATGATCGCAAACTCCGCTCAGTCTTGAATGAAACACTGTGAAAGTATTATTAATTTCCCAGAAGTAGGTGCATATGTGCATAGAAACTGAAAAATCAATTATTTGGAGATTAGACTGATTGTGACCTCCCAGTTGTTGTATATAATGTTGCTGCTGTAGAAACATATTTGCTGCGAGCATTCAAGAATTTTACCCAAAAAAAAAGTTATAATTCTTAGCTTCACCATAGTCAAAACAAGAAAAAGAAAAGAGAGAATGAATAGTGAGGCTTTCTTGTTCAAGCCTATTAACTTTATGAATTAAATTTTGTGTTCATGCAGATTGTGAAAAATTGCCCAGAAGATTTTCTAGAAGAAGAGAATTTTACTTACGCTACTGTTGAACTTTGTTTGGCTTACATTTTCAATATCTTTCAGTGGTAATGGACCCTTTTCATCCTTGGAATTTCATTTGGTCATTTGCACACTCAGTATCAGCCAATATGTGTACTTTTCTTCAGTGCAAATGCAGTTTCTACAGATCAGAGCTGGGAGGACTTAGTATCTCCAGTATTGGTTATGGCAAAGACACTTGTGAGACGTTTTGTGCATAAGGTTGGTTCGTCATAAGTACAGACAATATGGAGTTCCTGGATGTTTCCATTTATGTTCGTATGCTGATTACCTCCATCTTTTTTAATTGATTGCAGAAGCAGCTAAAATCAGTGGCACTGGCCATGCTGCTGATTAGTTACCACTGTGTTAGAGCATCTCCCACTGAGTTATGCTTTTTAAAAGTAAATGATTACGTCCAGAGCGCAAGTTCCATATTGAAAAATCTCCTTCGTGGTAAGAGTATGATAACAGACTTGGTCAGCACCTATTTTGATGTTAGATGTTGCAATTAGTGTATCTCATTCTCATTCTCGCCTTCTTATCCACTCTGGTTATATCAGGCAGAATCTTAATTGTATTCTCCTCATTGACGAAATTTGTTCATGAATAATTTTTACTGCATCAGATAATAAGGGTAGTGCTTTTTAAAAGTGAATTATTACGTCCAGAGTGCAAATTCTATATTGAAAATCTCCCTTGTGGTAAGAGAATGATGACGGACTTGGTCCCACTCATTTTGATGTTAGATGTTGCATTTAGTGCTTTCTCATTCTAGTTCTCACCTTCTTATCCATTCTTGTAATATCAGTTAGAATCTTAATTCTACTCCACTGATGAAATTGTTCATGAATATTTTTCACTGCATCGGACAATAAGGGTAGCGCATTCAGTTACGCGCGCGCGCATGGATACTCACTGTTGAAGTATCTTGGTATGACTTAAGGTTTTGCCAGTCTGTGATCACACTTCTTCTCGGAATCCCATACAAAAGACTTATCAACAAAGCCTTTCGGCTTCTATTTCACTGGTTCACTAAATGCTGGCTGCCCAGTGTCCCTTTTTCTTAGTTTCTACTGTAAGAGTGAGGTCTAGCATGTATAGCATGTCAAGTTTCAAATGAGATTGTTTGGAAGTGTGTAAGGTGTGTGTGGGTTATACGCTGGGTCTTTATGAGAGTTTCAAATGTTGGTTCACGTATATTAGAGGTTTAAGTTTCAAGAAACTGAAAGCTCCCACTCAACAACTCTTTTACTGAGTATTTCTTTGCTCCATAAGCTTAGCTGGCCTGGTCTGTAAGACCTCATCGGCCATCACAAGATACAGATGCCTATATTGGTCTATGCTGATCGGTGAGGATCAGATAAACTATGCTGTCATTGCATGAGAGGATGAAGGGAAAGGACTCCATTGCTTATGAAACTTTCAATATATGGTTTTCCATTGTTATTACGTTTTTAAAGACTTTTCATGAACTATCTTTTGTTATTGTTTCAAGTAACTAGATGACAGATACAAATCTTCTTGATATCAACTTGCAGACATACGCGAACCTGGCGAAGATGCAGTCCTCTGTTTCCCAGGATTTTTGGAAACCAGCTTGAATGTGATTATTGGTTTGATTAAGGACTGCATAAAGGGCATTCATCTACTTGGCAATAAGAAGTCTGATTCACGAAAACTGATTCAGACAAAGCTTGCCTTTTCTTTTGAACAAATTATAATTCTGGCAAAGCTGGCTCATCAATGTCTAGCATTACGAACAGATGGCGATCCGCTGCACTTCACTCTTCTCAAACATTGTACACAATGCATTAGGAGTGTTCTTGGGGATACTAATATGCAGGTGATTATATATTTACTAGCAAGGCCAGTTTCCCTGTTCTCTCCATTCATTATGCAAAAAGTTGTTATTGCTCCGACTGTTGCATATTCTTTGCAGGTTCAAGCTATTGGCTTACAAGTTCTGAAAGGCATGTTACAGAGAGAAACCAGTGCAGAGGACATTAGTTTCCTGACATTCTTTACTGGGGAGGTCATTGAGGATATCTTTTCCATGGCCCTGAATATGTTGAAGGTTCGAAAGTAATTCTAAATTTCCTTCATCATGCTTGATTGGTGCCCATTTATTAAAAGGAGTGCGACTTTACTTCCGATGCAGAGAGATGTAACCAAGGAATCTGCAGTTATCATCACCGAATGCTTGAGAATCTTTGTACTTTTGCAAACCCTGTCAAAATCCTCCAACTGTCAGAGGGGTTATATGACCCTGCTTGTGGAGGCCATTCTCAGGGTTTTCTCTGCTAGCAGTGATTATTCAGAGGTAGGATTTTTGTTGGCCTCAGAATTAAATTAGAGAATTGTTTGTTTTGTCCGTCCTCCTGATGACTGATTTCCTCATCTTGCTGCTAATGAACAGGGTGCTGTTGATATAAGAAGCATATCCATAAAGCTTGTCTCTCATCTTGTTCAGATCCCTTCCTCAGCTGTTCACTTTAAGGATGTCCTGTTATCAATGCCTGCATCGCAAAGACAGCAGCTTCAGGACATCGTCCGTGCATCGGTGGCTCACGATCACAATGCAATGCAGACAAAATCAGTGACTCCGTCTCTGGAGATTAAATTACCAGCTTCAGCAGAAGGAATTAAGGAAAAAGATTCTCCGGCATCCACTAAAAGTCACTCCCTTGATAGTACGGTGGAAGAGAATGATGAGGAAGAAGATGATTGGGACACTTTCCAATCTTTTCCTGCTTCTAGCAGTGCCACCGCCACTGATCCCCAAATTGGAAGTACTCCAGAGGAAGGTTACATAATTGAGAACTCCGAATTTGAGAAGTATACTGGAGATGGTGAAGATATAAAGTTAGCCTCTGGTGACATGGAAGCATTAAGCAACATGGTGCAGAAAGAGGTTACTGAAGTGGTTTCTGATGTGGTAGGTGAAAAAAACATAATGGGAGAATCTCTTGATCTTTTAAGGGAAGACAATGTGGATGAACCATTTGATCGTCAACACGGGATAGACGAGGTAGTACCAAGTGAAGAGAAGGAGTTGACTGAAGTTCAATTATCTGAATGTTTGGAAGCATCTGATGAGAGCAACTTTTTGGAAGGTCAGAGACTAAGAAATGATAGCACTAGTGATAGAGCTGATCTTGAAATATCTCCAGCTGCTGCACCTGTGGAACTCTTGGATATCGGAAAACATTATGATGGAGGGGGCTTGAAGGATACAGATCCAGTTGTTAATGCAAACGAAGATACTGAAAAGGAAACTCTGGATGAGAAGAGGAGAAATGATCAACAATACGCTGGTCAGGATTCATTCCTCGTGAAAGATCTTGATACTTCTCATTCAAGTGAAGAGGAGGTGATTCAACTTCAACCGTCTGAACATTCAGAGGAGTCAAATGAGAGCAACATTGGGGAAAGTCACAGACTGAGAGAGGATGGCACTAGTCCAATTGGTCTTGAAGTTTCTTCAGTTACCACATCTTCTAAGCTCCTCGATATCGGACCCCACAATGATGTAGGTGGCGTGACAACTGACAATCTAGATGTGCCTGTCAATGGAGATTCTGTTAACCAAATTCTGGATGGGGAGAGTAGGAATGAGAAGCACCAAGATGTTGGCCACTGTTGATCAACTGCCAAAGAAAAAGATGATGCTCCAGACTTAGAATCTCTCGCCAAGATATGACAGACCATAGTGTAGATAATGAAGTACTACAAAAGTAGATATCTGCTTTCCTTTTTCCCATTTTCTAGCGGGCGAAACCAGCCCCTGACAACTGTGCTTCCTCAACCTTTTCATTATAGCGAAGCACATATAGTATATGAAAAATATTTTCCAAGCTCACATCTCCCTTTTCCACCTAGTGGATGCGAGTACCAATGTTAGAATTGCAGGTCTTTTGATTGTTCCGTTGAATGCTTAGTGTTATAGTGGCATAGCTTTTTATTTCTATGGGTTAAGATTGTTTTTGGTTTTAGCGGCTGTATTCGTTTGTATAAAGACGTCATGTCTAATTCGATCATACTCAAAAAGACAAACTGCGAGGGCACACGTGCCATATCAGAAGCATTTAGGCATGTATGCGATATCATAAAGGTGGATTGTGCAGCATATGACTGACGTCATCCATTGCTAATTTTCAGATTTGCTGTGACCCAGAACTTATTCAATGAGCAGAGGTAACAACCTTGCTTTTCATTGGTACTTGTTCCTATCCAGAAATCATTATTTTTCTAAGGTTGGAACTAGCGCAATGTTTAGTCAATTTTAGTTCAGCCATTACCCTGTATGCTAGATTTAGCTCCATCGAGATGCCGACAAACTAATGCTAAAGTAAGTTTAATTTGAGCCTTATGATTTCAAAGTCATCATTTGGTTTCCGTACATGCAACTCTTTTTTTTACCAAGGAGGAGACCTATGATACATCAGAAGGCGCGGAACTGAAATTATGCGAATATTTGTTCATATATTACCATTGCATGGCAAGCTCTGTGTGTCCTGAGTCGGATAAACAGCTTTCCACAAGACAGCAAATTGATGTTGTCTCCTGTAGTCTTGCTCGTGGATGGAAGAACACCAAGATTGTCATTGTACAAGCGCGTAGACTTTTTAGTTGCGGTTCACATTGATGATGCAAAATGACTACGCCTTGCAGAAGTATCTGTTGTACCTAAATGTCGCAGGAAAGGATTGCTATATTACTATCAAACATGGCTCGAATCTTTTAATTTTCTGCACCATACAAGTACGCTATAAGGGTAATTACACATCTCAACATGACAAAAATAGTCGGCTAGGGCCTCGAACCATGACCATGAAGATTTTGCAGAGACCACATAACATAGAAACTAGGCTAATTCGACGTGGTCTCAATTTAAATCTATTCTTCCCAGTATGTGTCCTTTGACTGGCATGAATTATTAGCTTGGGTTTTGCTGGCTGTTGTTTCACCATTAAATGAACTCAAAAAGCTCACATCCAGTAGAAATTTTCCATTCACGATTCAGAGATAATTCACAATTTACACATTTAGATAAAAGGAAACAGTATATTTATTTCATTTAGTGTATATGTAAACCTCATTCTTTGGCCTCTGACTTGCCAAATCAAAGTGAAACCGTGTGGCGTCGATGTCTATTATAGTTTACTTGGATATTTGAAAAACAATGCGCTAAGTTGCCAGAAAATTTGAACAACATAATCGATTTCCATATGTAATATTCCTTAATTGCTGAACTTGATGTAGTAGCACATAACATCATATAAGCTGCAAAGTAATCAACGCGCTCCAAAAAGAAGAAGATAAAACTCGGTCCAATACGGTACCCTAATACTTGAAACATCGGATTCGCTCTTCTGCTCCTGGAGGATAGTGGCTTCCTCCCCGTACTCGCTCTTCTGGAATGCTTTTACTCTCCAACACTCTGATGCTGTTGCCTCGCCTCCTGCATAGGCTTTCCTTCAGGTGGATTTTCCTGGGGCGTATCTTGCGGCCTCATCATATCCTCCAAGGATATAAGGTAATTGAGAACATCTCTAGTCTCTTCAGCCACCGAGCCAGACCCCTTGCTTTGTTTAAAAAAAAAGAGTCTGAACCGCAATTAAATAGACTTCATGAACAAGTGGCCTTCATTGAGTGCCTTCCAGCTTCTTCTATCTCTCAGATTAATTTTGATCCAAGTGTCATCACGCTTAATAAATCATGTTTGGTGTCCCTAAATAAGACCAGTCCTGGTTGTTCTTCAGTTAGTTTGAATTTAATCAACGCCCTGCATATCAAAGGTAGATTCCAATGAGGTTTACGAATCAACATCTTCGTCTGGAAAAAAACAGAGCCTGTTGCTGATTCAGGTCAGCAAAATGTTCTTGCATTGAAGTTGAGGTGGTCACCAATTAAACAAAAAAAGAATGCTGCAGCACATATCGACACAAAAGCGTTGAGGAATTATGCTTTTCAGTTCGTGTACATCTGGGTCATGCAAGAGATATTGAGAAGGACCATCTTATAGTCAAAAGAAGAAGGGTACACGCTTGACTATGGCCCTATGGGCATCTGAAGCAATAGAGCAGTGATCAGAGTGGCCAAAACTGGTCCCGAACGAGTGACCATTATGCAGCAATGATCAGAACAGCACAACACTTCGGCGAGGAAGACGAGTTCTTGTTCGGCCAAACTTCAGGCCCACTACAGAGTAACTCAAGGGCCTCTCGTGCAGCCAACCCACCCAACCAAACAATGCAAAATCGCAAACCCATCAGCTTAGTTTTGCTCTGTTTCAACTCGGCCTAACCGGCGCTGGCCCCCTCATTGCGACATCAGCAATCTCGGCACCATCGATTCAGCTGGTTGAGAGAGGGAGAGGGATGGAGAAGAAGAAAGCAAAGAAGACGACCCACGTCGGAGACTCCGCGAGGGACGGCGCCGGCGCCGGCGCCGCCGCAGACGCAGACTCCGACTCTCCTTGGAGGTGGCTGACCCACCGAGGCCTCCTCCCGACGCTCTCTTTCGTATCCCTCTTCGGCCTCCTGGTCCGGGCCGCCGTGTCGCTCCACCCTTACTCCGGCGCCGGGACTCCTCCCAAGTACGGCGACTTTGAAGCCCAGAGGCACTGGATGGAGATCACCATCAACCTCCCGGCGAAGGACTGGTACGTCAACGGCACCCTCAACGATCTCAGCTACTGGGGCCTCGATTACCCTCCCCTCACCGCCTACCAGAGCTACGTCCATGGCCTCTTCCTCAAGCTCTTCGACCCTGACTCAGTCGCTCTCTTCTCTTCCCGGGGTTACGAGACTCATTTCAGGTGGTGATTTTTTGGGGGTCATTTGTAGTGTAGCCTCTCTGGAGCTGCAAATTTGATCATTTTCATTCGTTAACACAATTGTTTCGTTAGTCTGTTGCTGCTGCAGTTTTTAGCTAACCTTGAAAATGTGTGTTGTGTGATGCAGTAAGCTGCTCATGAGGTGGACGGTTTTGTCCTCTGATGTGATGGTGTTCTTCCCTGCTGTGTTTTACTTCTGGTATGTGTACACCCGTGGTAGGAGCCGAGGTGGCGAGAGATGCGACGCACCATGGCACCTAGCCATGCTTCTGATAAACCCGTGCTTGATCTTAATCGACCATGGCCATTTCCAGGTATGGCCCCTGGTTGCACCTGGATCATTCTTTGCTTCAGTGTCCATTTGTGAGAATCTTCACTTAATATTGATGTGTGCCGCTATCTAATTGTTGTTTCAGTATAACTGTATTAGCCTAGGACTTACTGTTGGAGCGGTTGCTGCTGTCCTCTCTCAGAAGGACCTCATTGCTGGTGCTTTATTCTCTCTTGCTCTGAATCATAAACAGGTATAATCCGCATATTAAGATTTCGTAGTGAGTACCTTCAGAGTGTATGTTAAAATGTGTACAGTTTATCATAGTGGCACACTATCTTTGCTGATTTGATTTGGTTCGCGTTCATCTAGATAGTAATTAGTTGTTTTTTGTAAGCATTAAGGACTCGACATTAGCTAGGGTAAATCATTAGTATGCTCTCCGTTCCCATCTCTATACCTGTCTCTATCCTTGAATAGACAATTTTCTAATAGTTGTACTGGCATATCATGGCACAATTTATAATGTCCTTGGTTATAGGAATTATGTGTCTGGCAATGCTTCTCTACAGAATGGACACTTGCATATATGATTGAGATTAAATCCGACATTTTTTTATACTCAAAATGCTATTTAGTTGCAACATCCTTTCTGTTACAGGCTTTGCAAGGAGCTACAGTTCTCACATCCTTTGTTTCACCTTAATTCTATGCTTGGCCTCAATTTAGTGCTGTACCTATGGGATGTGAGCATTCCAACTTAGCTGATAATCTCTTTGGAATTGGACTGAACTCTTACATGGGTTTTAGTGCTTGACGAGGTATGAGGTGTCATGAATGAGATGATGCTAAAGAGAGGAGCATCCATTTGAGCTGGGCATCTGTAACTTAAAATATTATCTGAAAGTGGCCTCCTTAGTCTTAAATTCACAATTCTATACGATGGAAGTAAAGAGAAGTTGAATAAGGTCAAACGTGACTTCTTCTAATCTTTCTTTGACTTGGGTTATATAGGTGTCCAAGTTTCCTTCAAATTAATCTTCTACTCCAAAAAGTCTTTTATTAATCTACATTTTCGCCTTCCAAAGGAACTGAGATAAGGCTTTGGACTTAGAAAGTTGCTACAGTCGTTTGTGCTTTCTGTTTATTTCTTGCAATATTAGGAATTATCTAATTGATAACTGTCTATCTATATTTTCATGATATCCCATGAAGAAAAAATGTTTAACAGTTACTTTTTATCTTTAAACTTTAAGAAGATACAACGGTCTTAGTTTATGACCAACACCAATATAATTAATTTCACATAACCATATTGAATCTTCAGGGTTGTAGTATATTCCTCCTACTCATTGCTGCCATTTTAGCGTCAATTCTTGTAGTTGCAGCATCTTTGTTTAATGGTGTTGTCATCACCAATTTTCTCATGAAATTGCAGGATTAGAGATGAGATTGTTTGCTGCTCTGAGATGACAAAATTGATCAAAGGCCATGCAATATTAGAGTATCAAATACTTGCAACCTGTTTTGATATTCTTGGCTTTTTTCATGTATCAATATCACACAACCGTAAAGTTAGTAATAAAGTTGTATACTATAGCTGTGCAGTTGCCTTAATTCCTCATTTAGTAGTTTGGTCGTGCTTGTCATGTTAAGATATTTATTCATGCTTATCCATTTCTGGCCCTTTCGTGGAACTTTCTGCAGATGAGTGCATACTTTGCGCCTGCTTTCTTCAGTCATCTCTTAGGAAAATGCCTCAGGCGGAAGAATCCATTTTTTGAGGTGTCAAAGCTGGGTTTGGTGGTTATAGGAACATTTGCAGTTGTTTGGTGGCCGTACCTTTACTCATCAGATGCCCTTTTGCAGGTAAGTAATTATTTTTGTTATATTATTTAAGGGAAGAACAGAGAACAAGCCTACTGCTTTATCTCTCACATGCCATTAATGTAAATAGTCCTTTGTTCTGTTAATACTTAGCTAGAGCATGTTACTAGTTGCATTTCACCTTATATAAAATATCAAATGGTAGGGTTGACATTTTTAATCATCAGAATCTTTACTTTGCTTTTAAAGATTATCCAGTGACAAGTGGACAGGGTACTTCGGTTAATGAAGTGAATATTCATTCTGGATATCTGTAGGAAGCAATGAGTTACATTAAATGAAATGTACTAAGCTTTAGTTGGTCATGTTCCTAAGGTAGACTAGACAAGGTAGAATAGTAGTCCTGACATAAACTCAAGCATTGGAACGGCAGAAGTTCTATGATTAGGATATTTAGTACCTCTGTTATAATACTCTTATTCATGTTCATCTGATTTTACATAAAATTGGCTTAATTGTGACCGATCCTTCTATTTTGGTGCTTTCTGTAGGTTCTCTCTCGTCTTGCTCCATTTGAGAGGGGGATATATGAGGATTATGTAGCTAACTTTTGGTGCGCCACATCAGTTCTTATCAAGTGGAAAAGGTTGTTCTTGACTCCTAAGCTCAAGCTTTTTAGCTTCATTATAACTGTGTCAACTTGCCTGCCTTCTATGATCCATCAAATATCTTCCCCAAGCAGTCAAGGTTTCCTCTATGGGTTACTGAACAGTTCGCTGTCCTTTTACTTGTTTTCGTTTCAAGGTGAGTTGCAGCCTGTTCCTTTCACTTATTTTCTTACCATTTCAATGTAATGTGCGTCTTCCGACCAAAAAAAAAATGTAACGTGCATCTAATTCTTTGCCCCTGATTCTTGTGTTGTATATGCAGTGCATGAGAAGTCCATTCTATTGCCGCTTCTGCCGGCCAGTTTGCTTGCTCTGGATGATCCTTCTCTTTACAAGTGGTTTACCCATTATGGATTGCTCTCTATGTTTCCTCTTCTATGTCGTGACGGACTTCTACTTCCTTATATGACCCTCAATGCTCTCTACTTTCTTCTCTACCATGTGCCCAGGGACAAGCGAGATTCAGAGGTCACAGGTTCTTCTGCAGCTTACCCAATTTTGAGCGCCTTTTCTGTTTGTTGCTATTTTGGTCTTCATTTAGTTTTCTTAATAATGCATCCCCCTGAGAAGTACCCTTTCCTCTTTGAAGCTTTGATTATGATATTTTGCTTTTTCCACTTTGCTCGGGTTGCAATTTCCACCAATAAAAAGCAATGGACGTTGTCCAAGCATTTGATATTGTCGAATAAGGAAAAGAAGCTTGTTTGATATCGTTGTCATGGAACTTAGGTTCATGATTCTTCTTTATTTTTTCACTTTTTGGAAAGTTGATAAGAATTGGCATGTTTACGTTGGCCTTTTGGCTGCCAATAACTAAGAGGAACGTCCAATGTGATTTTAAGTTCGTTCTTTTCACATGAATTGTTATCTGTATGATCAGAAATTTTCTGCAATACGAGCAAGCTCGCTGTGTTTCTTTTTCATAATTAGTCTGGCTTTAGTCATTGTCGTGGCACATAGTGTCTCTGAGATTTGAAACCTGTCAACAATTCCTGTATTGCTGATTTTGCTCAGGAGGCCTGGTCGTTTGGTTTCCATTTCCTATTTATGTATTTTAAGCTTGTTCTTCTTGTCTTGTGGACGTAATTTAAATTTTACAAAGACTTGGTGGATTAGAGCTTCTTTATGCCTTGCTTTGAATAGGATCAAAACAAAAGTGACTTCATTTAGTATTAGTCGAGGAACTACCTAGCTTGTTGAAATTTAAATTTACAAAGGTAAATGGGAAAATGAATGATAACGTACGTTCTTCATGCAATGTGCATGTAATACTTCCATTTCTTAATTTTTCTTTTACATTTAGTCTCTATTTGTTTCGCGAAAAATAAATAATTTGGAGAATATTTTCCTAAAAACACTCACTTGTATCGTTTGAAGTAATTAGTTAATGCAAAATATTTTTATTTCCGACAACAAATTATGTCTAAATATTTTCGTGGATGATGAAAATATTTTTCATTCATTCATTTTAGTAAGAGATATAAGCGATCATTTTTAGGAAAATGTTTTTCACATTATTCATTTTTTGTGAAACAAACGGAGCTTTAGTTTTGAAAATCAAAAGAAAATTTGAGTAGGTTTGATTTGATTTTTCTCTGTCATTTTGGTATTAGGCCAATAAGATCGATCGGTTCAATGTGCAGGCCCATTCCAGGGCTTGGGAAAAGTCCCTAAATCTCCAGTGGTTTCATTGTTGTTTTGTTTAGCCCCCTATTAATCAGAGCAGCTGACACCTAGTAAAAATACAGAGACTAAATTGGTAACGGCGAAATAGATTCAAATTCAGACGACAATGAGAGAGATGGTAGAATTACCAGTAGGGAGGGTCAGGTAAATCACAACTGTTACTTGAGTGATATTGGCTATGTCTTGTGTGGGGGTGCAAGCAGAACAGTGTGCTGAAAGCTCCTCTCTTTGGTGTGTTCCACACTTATCAGCGGTTTATACTGCTTGCACTGCAAAATATTTGGTTGTTTATAGCCCTCGACCATGAAATGTTTGACATGAGTATCTCGGAGAAGGAATGGGAAAATTTGAATGTTTATGAGATACAATCACTTCTTGAACTATGGGGGTTGAAAATGCAACCCTTAGCCCTTCAAAATAAACTGCGAATCAGCTTTACTTGATGTCACAGCTTCTCGTATGGCTCGTGTGCTATTCTACATAGCTCTTTAATTTGGAACAGAATTGCCCTAGTTGAAGGCATCGCAGGTCAATCCATTCGTGCATTTGAAGGGAAATGGTCCTTGACTTGTTTTCAAGTTTCTTGATCGTGTAGAAACGGGAATGATGTGAAAGGGTCGAGAAGAGTACATAGAAGTCGGCAGATGCAATTCGGTGCTCGATATCATCTTTTGATAGTGGAATTCTGCGAAATAGTCTGCATTTGCTTCGGTCTGAGGATGTATAGCAGTAAACCAAGTCCCGTGTATTTCATGATATGGGCATCGTCTACGCCATTTAACTGTAGCCTCGACGAAGTGTGGTTCGCCAGGCTAGTTATTTCTTGTTTGCCTTCACTGTTGAGTACATGGTTCACAAGTCCAACAGCAGATAGATTCACGATTGAGGGTGAAGGCATAGGGATCAATATTCGCCGTAAATAATAGCAGATAAAAAGTTTCCTAGGCAATTGTCATGCTAGGGCCGCATCAACTTTGTACAGTATCTCAGTAAATTAGGGAAAAATATAAAAAAAGTTCGTAAACTTATTGCATTTGTATCAATTCAGTCATAAACCTATTAATTGGTTTAATTTAGTCTTAAACATTTTCGTATTAGTACCAATTTAGTCCATCGGTCAACTTAGATCAGAAATGGCTAATATGGATGCTGGCCGTTTTATGTGACATGGCTGGCATTGATGTGGACAAATTTTGTAATATTTTTTACTGTTTATTAATTCTTTTCTTCTCTTTTCTTTTTTTTACACTTTGGGCTGGCGACCCTCACCTATTGGCTAGCGAGGGCACGGAGGCCCTTGCCCATGGCCGGCCTAGGTGTCGCCGGCCCATGGTTGGGGAAACAAAAGGAAAGAAAAGAAAAAATACAAAGAAAGTAAGAAAAAATTTATAAAAATTTAAAAAATAGAAAATTGTAAACATTAGCACCGGTCGTGCCATGTAAGACAGCTGGCGTCATTGTCAGTAATTTTTGGTCTAAATTGATCGGATGGACGAATTGATACCAATATGAAAAGGTTTATGACTAAATTGGTCCAATTGAATAGGATTATGATTTTTTTGGTGCTTTCCGGCAGTAAATTATAGCAGACAATATTTATTTTTCCGATTTTGATCAATCAACATCTTACGTCCAAAAAAAAACAAAATCAATCAGCATCTTTACATGCACATTCAGCCAATTGGTATGGATACCTTTGGCTCTCCTTATTTGACAGTTCCCTCTGCAAACAGTGCCAATTTTAAAAATTCCCTAGTACCAGACTTGAGGACGAGTAACGCACACGCATTCTTATTCGATTTGATGCGAAAATCTGAAGCCTCATCCTTAATATTAGATAACAATCTGCTCAGGTTTGAATCCCCCAGTCAATGAACTACAGCATCAAGCATGTCCCTAAAATGACGTTCCATGTCCAAGCGCAATCTACTTGTTTACTGCTCGTTTCAGTACCCGTGATAGCAGAACACCCAGCATCGTCAAACAGTTAGGTCCTGAGTTCAGACCAGTTTAATCGTTTTATACGAAACTAACTCCGAGAAGCCGACGATTCTCTCATGCGCTCTTGTGAAAGAATGGCGACTGCACGTGAAGATCCTCATTATAATATGGAGCAACCACAAAATTTCATACTTGGGACGTGGTATGAAATGTCTTTTTCGTTGAAATTCATGCATCTTTGGCACAGGCAAGAACAAATAACTAGAACTGGTACTACACGCAGAGCAATGTTAAAGTCCGTCTCCCAAGTTGCAAATTAACGGGCCATCTCCTTCTTAATTGCCTTAGAATCCACGCACACCGAATTGACTTCTTTAATTAATCATACAAATTATTAAAAAAGCAAGCAATTTGTTTCTTCTCCCTAATTTAATTAAAGAAGCCCCCTTCTGAGTTGCCTTAAAGGGTTTAACAAATGAGAGACTGCAGAGGTGGGAGGAAGGCACCTAAGTTTGCCTTTTGAAGAAAAATTTGACCTGACCCGCAAGACTTCCCCTTTGCAGGAAAAATGTGAGTGGGCGCTTGAGAGCATGAATGGCCAAATGTGCATATACAATGTGCCAATTGGAAAATACACAGATTTTTTGCAAATCTAAGTGCGAAGCCCCAGCTAAAAGAGGTGGGGATTAAGCATATAGTTGTGCGCTCACATGATCATCAACCAATCCACCATTTGTTTATACCTGTCCAGATCACTGATTGTCTGCCAGGAGTAGTGCGTGAGAGTTTGTCTCATTCTTGATCAAAATGCGCATTGTTTATAGGCCATGTCGTGCGTCTCTCTTCACAGAAAATGTGATTTTGAGTGTGAAGATAGGAGATATGCTGCTCATTGGCACTCCCTAACAATGTAAGCTTTCAAAGTCACCATCAGTTGAAAATGATGGGTTCAAGAATCTAGTGAAGAGACCGCAAAAGCAAAAAAGAAAAAGCCTAATCAATAAGATTTGCACGAAAATGATCTGTTTTGAGGCTGAAATTACTTCGAACAAGTTGTTAAATCTTACGTAGGATAGGGCTCGAAACAAGCTTCCGAAAGATTTCTTATGGCCCTATTTGGCATATCAAATTTTTTGGACAATAAAAAATTCTAGGGGGTTTTTGGTTCTTGGCATGAATCCGCCTGTTCAATTTCTGCCGATCCACAAATGTTCAAAAGCGCTTGTAAAAATTGTCCCCGTGAAATAGTCCATTAAAACTAAAAACAGTATTAGAGCTAGGAGTAGGAGGTCCGCCATGTTATTGGATTTGCAAGTTTCAAACTTTCGCGACATTAATTGCTAGGCGTCCTTTCATTTTAGAATAGTGCTAAGGTAGAAAACAGGTTCCCTAACGGTTTAAATTGTAGGAATAGTTAAGTGCATACTCATCTTCGGGTTTCATTACACTCTGCACGTACTGTTTGAAAGGTTGATTATACTTGAATTCAACGTCGAGTGAACTCATTCACCTTCTTTGCCCGGGGAGTAGGCATTCAGTCCAGAACCATGCACATCTGTTGTATCATCTCTCCGCGCTCGATTCTGTATTTCGTCGTTTTGCATGCACATTAATCTCGGTCTTTTCAAAGATGGTGCTCATTTCGAAGAAGAGAGAGGACACTTGGGCAAGAAGATAGGCATACGTGCGCACGCGTAAACAAGAGTTTCATCTTCTCTAGGCCCAAACAATAATGTGCACCCCAATGATCGACTCCAGTGAAATTTTCTATAGGAAACTGAGAATCCATTGAACAGTCAACATACTCAACGCCATGACCGTCCTCGGGGATCGAGAAGCAAAGTACGACCATATATTTTGCGTCCTTCTCAAATTTCTTCCCCGGTTTTCTTGGATTAATACACACCGCAGCAACTTGGAACATAGAATAATAGCATGTGATACTTATTATAGGGTGATTATCTTGGCAAAGACAGAGAGTACGAGAGAATAACATAAGATTTTCTTGTGTTGTGATAAGTCGACATGTACCGAGGAAGATATGAGGAAGGTGACGCGCAAGAATGCCAAGACGCCTGAGTTGTGTATACGTCTTTCGGCGCATGCAATTGGACGATTGATCAAAGTGCGCTTCAGAAATTGAGAGGCGACCGTTAGCAAGCAAAGATTCTGAACCCCATAGCTTCAATTTCCATCTTCTAACTCGATGAGTTTTCGACCTCGTAAAAGCATGAATTGACAATTATGTATGCATAATTAGGTTTATGTCGAATTGCAAATCCACCGCGACAAGATTAGTTGCCGTTTAATGATCGTTTGGTATGGTTGATTATAGTCGGGAATGATTGTTTAGTATTAAGACATAGTGCACTGTTTTCAGGATGTGTTTAATTGGCAAATCTTGTGGAGATCCACAAGAACACGAGAAAGATTTGATAGGAATATTTTTATCTTAATACAATAGCGACAGAATCTTCACATATCAACCAAGTCGCATAAAGCAATAGTTTCATATGGTATCTATTCATATATAATGTGAATCTTTACTAGATACGTTTTAACTAAAAGATCAGAGTTATCTACAATATTAATTGTCGACTATCCATAAGCTAAATTTGTTTTCATATATATTATTTTTTAAGAAAAAAATCATGGGCTAAATTATTTTCTCGCTTTTCACAGCAAACGCGAAACAATTTCCTAGTTTCTTTTCATGTGTGATGTGATTGTTGCCGCAATTTTCGGCAATTATCAATTTCTTTTTTTGGTACTCGTAGCTTTTATGCTTAAAAAAATTTACACCCATTGAAGTTAATATCGTTTTATATTTGGTTGCCACGATGAATTTATGATTCACGAATGATTCTCTTGCCCATTTCAAAATTCAGTCTGAAAAAACTAGATAAACATGTAAGTTAGAAAAAAAAAGTGTCAAAAAGAGTGACTAGTGGCAAAATTGCAATAGCCCCATAATTAATAACATTGTAGATCACAACTTAGCACAAAATTAAAATTCATTATGTATAGATAAATCAAATAAAATGCTTTACGAATGCCTTTGATGAGACTAAATTATAAGGTAACACATTTTTAAGCGTCATATCATCAGTATGATTAATGGAATAGTCTCACATATCAACTCATTTAACCATCAATCAATTAGCAAAGAGTTGCTTCTTTCTTAGACCTTCTTCAGTAATGGCGGTGCCAGCCAGACTCTCTCTCTCTCTCTCTCTCTCTCTCTGCGTCATTCATCAAAGTACAAAAAAAATGTCCAAGTCATATATGATTTAGGGGATAATGACACAAACAGTTTCTGAACTTTGGGTCAATATACAATTTGATCTCTAAACTTTTAATTTATTCAATGTAGTACTTAAACTTTAACTTAATGTTCAATGTGATCCTTAAATTTTTAATTTGTTCAATGTGGCCTCTGAACTTTTGGTACGTGTTCAATATAGCCTATGAACTATATGAAAATGTTCAATGCAGTCTCTGAACTTGAATTAATGGAAAGACTACATTGAATATTTTTATATAGTTCAAGGACTAAATTGAATATGTACCAAAAGATCATGGATGACATTGAAAAAATTAAAAGTTCAGGGATTACATTGAACAAATTGAAAGTTTAGGGACCAAATTGCACATTGAGTTAAAGTTTAGGGACTGTTTGTGTCATTTTCCCATTATTAAGTTCTGTGATATCAAATTCGGTCATATCTATAAGCATTTCATTAGTTTGAGCTACATGAAATTTGACAGCTTTCTGTCTTCCTCCTCCTCCTCTTCTTCTTCTTGTCTTTCTTTTTATTATTATTATTTTATTTTGTGAGATCAATTCAAGGCAATCAAGTGAGCATATCAGCAGTGATGGACATTGTGGCTACTTTGAGATACTCACAATGAAGGTGACCCCAAAAGATATGTGTATTTCGACTGACCGACTCGGCATTTGTCTCTCCTTAATTGATTGCCAAATTTCGATGAGACTTTGATTCACGCAACAAAGTACAAAAAGATAAAAGTCTTAGATTATTAAGTAATGTAATATCATATTTGCTCAAATCTATAAGTACTTCAACTGTTTGAGCTAATAAGGAAACAATTCGCAAATGAACAAGAAATCTGACGGTTTTCTTTCTTCTTCTTCTTCTCTTTTTGGTATTTTGTAATATCAATTCAAGGCAATGAAGTGAGCATATCAGGCAACGATGGACATTGTGACTACTTTGATATACTCATAAGGGAAAACGACACAAACGGTCCCTGAACATTGGCTTAATGTGTAATGTGGTTCCTAAGCTTTTAATTTATTCAATGTAGTACCTGAACTTTAATCCAATGTGCAATGTAATCCCTGAACTTTTAATTCGTTCAATGTCATCCCTGAATTTTTGGTACGTGTTCAATTTAATTCCTGAATTATATGAAAATGCTTAATATAATCCTTCCATTAATTCAAGTTTAGGGACTGCATTGAACAAATTAAAAGTTCAAGGATCATATTGCACATTGAACTAAAATTCAGGAACTGTTTGTATTATTTTCCCATTATTAAGTAATGTGATATCAGATTCGGTCAAATCTATAAGCACTTCAATTGTTTGAGCTACATGAAATTTGACAGCTTTCTTTCTTCTTCCTCCTCTTCTTCTTCTTCTTGTCTTTTTTATTTTTTGTATTTTGCGAGATCAATTCAAGGCAATGAAGTGAGCATATCAGGCAATGATGGACATTGTATCTACTTTGAGATACTCACAATGAAGATCGCCCGAGAAGAGATGTGTATTTCGATTGACCAACTTGGCATTTGCCTCTCCTTAACTGATTGCCAAATTTCGGTGAGAATTGGATTCATGCAGCAAAGTACAAAAAGATAAAAGTCTTAGATTTTTAAGTAATGTAATATCATATTTGGTCAAATATATAAGTACTTCAATTGTTTGAGCTTATAAGGAAATAGTTCACAAATGAACATATCATATTTCTTTTTTTGGTATTTTGTGATATCAACTTAAGGCAATAAAGTGAGCATATCAGACAACGATGGACATTGTGACTCCTTTGACATACTCATAATGAAGGCCGCCCAAGAAGAGATGTGCATTTCGATTGACCAACTTGGCGTTTACTTCTCCTTTTATGGTCATTTAATTAATAATGGGATAAATGTATTGAAAGTTTTAAAACTCATTACAAAAGTATAATTAAATCCTAAAACTTTTAAAAAGTGCAATCAAGTCCTAAAACTAGCAATGAAAATGCAATTGAGTCCTATAATTTTCGAAAAGAATAATCAATTCTTAAAACTTGTCAAATTAGTCAAATCAAATCTTTCCATTGATTGCACTTTTTGAAAGTTTTAGGGCTCGATTACACTTTCTTGACAAGTTTTAGGACTTGATTGTATTTTTTGAAAATTTTAAGACTCAATTACATTTTCACGATAAGTTTTAGAATTTCATTGCACTTTTTAAAAGTTTTAGAACTTGATTGCACTTTTTTAAAAAGATATACATTTCGATTAACCAACCTGTCATTTGCTTTTCCTGTTATGGTCATTTAAATAATAATTGATCGCCAAATTTCGATGAGACTTTTATTCATGCGTCAGAGTACAAAAAGTTATCCGAGTCTTAAATTGTTAAGTAATGTAATATCAGATTCGGTCAAATCTATAATTACTTCAAATGTTTGAGCTCATAAGGAAGCAATGCATAAATGAACAAGATATCTGAGTCAGATTTCTTTCTTCTTCTTCTTCTTGTTTTCTTTTTTTGTTATTTTGTGAGATCAATTTAAGGCAATGAAGTAAGCATATCAGGCAGGCAATGATTGATACTGTGTCTATTATAAGATGTTTATAATGAAGGAACCCAGAAGAGATGTGCATTGCTTCTCTGGAAATGAATGACCCACATTGGCATTTGCTTCTCGTTTATGGTCATTTAATTAATAGTAGATTGTCAAGTTTCTATGAGACTTTGATTTCCCAATTGAAGTATTAGTCAACTTATCCAAAAGCTGCACATCTTTTGGGCACTCGCATTGCCACGTTAAATACTTGATATTATCGACGAATGTCCTCGTGATTCTTTGGGCATTGCCATATGTAGGAGTGGGTGTTTGGCATTTTCAAGGCTCGAAAATCACATGAAATAATTTCACGCTATTTCGCGAAAAATAATAATTCGAAAATGACCATTGTGCGTTTCAAAACTTTGGGATGGAAAATTCTCTTTGTATTATTTACCTAAAACAATTTTAATTAACATAACCTCAAATGATTTAGACAAAATTTAATCCGGAGTGCAATGTTCACTTTTGACTTGGACTGGACAGGAGCAAATGCATTCTAATTCGGTGCCCAAAAAATTGATCCCACATACCATATTACCATCACATAAAATAAAATAAAATAAAATAAAATAAAAACTCCAATAAAGCCGAATGTCTTTTTCCCTCTTCATTAACTCGTGCGTTCATTCATTATAAATACCCTCCTGCAAAGAGCTCTCTCTCCATTGCAATCTCTGTCTCTCTCTCTCTTTCTCTCTCTGATACTAACACAAGTGTTGCCTGATCACCACCACCAGCACCACCATGGCCATGGCGGTCCTAACAGCGATCTTGGTTGTCCTCTTGAGTCTGCTAATTAAGGGTGCTTACGAGACCATCACGTGTTACTGGTGGACGCCGAGGCGCATCAAGAAAATAATGGAGAGGCAAGGCGTGCGTGGCCCGAGACCTCGCCCCCTGATCGGCAACATCCAGGACACGGCCTCCCTCGTCGCCAAGTCCACCTCCGACGACATGGACTCCATCCGCCACGACGTCGTTCCCCGCCTCTTGCCCCATTACGTCCTCTGGTCCCGGCAATACGGTAGTATAATCTATCCAATGTTCCTAACACGCGCACTCGCACATGCTCCTTCAAAACGATTTTCCCAGCGTGGAGCCAGAGGGGTGGACCAGAGTCCCCTTATGAACATGAATACATGCTAATCAGTACTGAGGATGCCATTTTTCGGCGCAGGAAAACGGTTCATATACTGGAACGGGTCTGAGCCACGGATGTGCCTGACCGAGACCGAGCTGATCAAAGAACTCCTGTCCAAGTACAGCACTCTGTCCGGCAAGTCGTGGCTGCAACAGCAAGGGTCGAAGCATTTCATCGGGAAGGGACTCCTGATGGCGAACGGTGACGATTGGTACCACCAACGCCACATCGTCGCCCCTGCCTTCACGGGAGACAAACTCAAGGTAATCATCAATATGCTGCGAAGCCGATCCGATCCGCATGCACATGCTTGTGGCTAGTTCTTGGTTTTGGCAATGTGAAGAACTTTCATTTGGCTTTGATCCAAATGGGGACTAATAAATTAATCGAGATTTGGGTGTTTTTATTAGAGCTATGCGGGGTACATGGTGGATTGCACTAACCAGATGCTCCAATCGCTGAGGAAGGCAGTGGACTCGGGCCAGACGGAGTTTGAGATCAGCGAGCACATGGCCAGGCTCACGGCCGACATCATCTCCAGGACTGAGTTTGACAGTAGCTACGAGAAGGGCAAGCAAATCTTCCACCTCCTCACCATCCTCCAAAGCCTCTGTGCCCAAGCGAGCCGCCACCTGTGCCTTCCCGGCAGCCGGTACGTCTCATTCGGCCGTGGTCGCACAAATCTCTAAAACTCACATTACTTTTTCTCGAACTTCTCCCGTAATAATGAAACGTCGAAAACCGGGTTGCAACCATCCCTAACGCATCGAAAAGGGAAGCAATCGAGAGTTAACTAATGGCAACCATTGTTTATTTATCAGATTCTTTCCAAGTAAGTACAATAGGGAGATAAAGTCACTCAAGATGGAGGTGGAGAGGCTGCTGATGGAGATAATCCACAGCCGGAGGGACTGCGTCGAGGTCGGGCGGAGCTCCTCATACGGGAACGACCTGCTCGGGATGCTGCTCAACGAGATGCAGAAGAAGAAATCAGGGAGCGGATTCAGCTTGAATCTCCAGTTGATCATGGACGAGTGCAAGACCTTCTTCTTCGCCGGGCACGAAACCACCGCGCTGCTGCTGACGTGGACGGTCATGCTCCTCGCCAGCAACCCATCCTGGCAAGAGAGAGTGAGGGAGGAGGTCGCTCAGGTCTGCAATGGTGCCGACCCCTCAGTCGAACACCTCTCCAAGCTCACCCTGGTAAGCTTGAAATTCTGTCCCTCCTCTTATCAATTCTCCTTTTCTAATCACAAACAATTCGCAAGGTCGTATCGTGCGACTCGTTTCATGTTATGTTATCACATCAGCGTTGGTAAATAATCAATAACTTAAGAAAAAACGATAGATAAAAAAGGTCAGATTTGAATTTCCCTTTTATAAATTGAGTCGTGCAATCGTGTCGGGTAAATATTGATGTCCTCTCTAGTTACTAATTAGAGGTTACAATTTTTGGTGATTTTTTTCCTCTATTTTATTTATTTATTTTGGGCTCATGGGTTTTGCTCTTGATATTGACGAGAGAAGGAAAAAATAAAGTTTGCCGCCAATTCAAGCGACTTTTCTTGGTGATGGACATAAAAAGTTGTACGTAGCGTCGACAAATGGTGCATGCTACGGCAAGTGGCGTAAAGCTGGAAGGGAAATAGGACTCACCTTCGGGAATCGTGGCAGCAGAGCCGCACGATTTCCCGACGAATGTGTGGTTTATAGTACGCGGCCATTTAAAGTCCCCTGCCATGTTCTTGTCATTCTAGCCCATTTTATCAATTTGACAAGATGACGTCATAATTGATATAATTAATTGCCTCTTCTGTATTGCTCCATCATTTCCTAGGTACACTAATTAACTAGCGTTCCCTTCTTCTTCTTCTTTCGCTATTTTGCCACAGTTAAATATGGTGATTAATGAATCACTAAGGCTCTATCCGCCAGCCTCGGTGCTTCCCCGGATGGCGTTTGAGGATTTCAAGTTGGGCGACCTCCACATTCCGAAGGGGCTCTCGATCTGGATTCCGGTCCTCGCCATCCACCACAGCGAGGAGCTGTGGGGCAAGGACGCGAACGAGTTCAACCCGGAGCGGTTCGCGTCGAAGGCTTTCGCCCCGGGCCGGTTCGTGCCCTTCGCGATGGGCCCGCGGAACTGCGTCGGCCAGACCTTCGCCCTCATGGAGGCCAAGATCATCCTGGCCATGTTGATATCCCGGTTCAGCTTCACGATCTCCGAGAGCTACCGCCACGCCCCCGTCGTCGTGCTCACCATAAAACCCAAGTACGGGGTTCAAATATGCTTGACGCCCTTAGACCCGTAGAAACATACGAGTTCTGAGGTTTCAAGATGAAAAGTTTGGGTGGCACAATTTACTACACCTTCTGACTTGTGCAATAAGGAGATGAAAGATGAGAATGATGGTTGTAAAGATGAAGAAACCAGAAGGCAAGAATTCTTCGTTTTTCACAAGATCAATGAACTGATATACAATTTTTGCTCATGCGCCCGTCATTATGGTAATAATAAACAAACTAGAGCAAAGCATAGATGCTGCGTGGGCTGTTTAGATCAAGCCTTTAATGCCCGTGCAAAGGATTGATCAAAGGCATTAAGGACAAAGTAGTGATGGGGCAAAGTGCTGCAGCTTTCGAATTGAAAATATGGCCATCTTGTGTTTGACAAAAAGGCAAGAGGTCAGAATTTTTCCATTGGAGTCATCCCCATCATCTGCTTACACCAATGTTACGATACTGCTCCTCCCACTACTCTTTTTCCCCCTCATTTTTAAAACTGTCGGTCTCATTTTTCACTTTATCCACTCTCCATCAGTCACCACCGAGGCAGTGGCCACAGTGAAATTGGGAAATAGTGGTGGGATTGTTTGAGGTAAAGGGATAATGTTCTTAAAATCGGATTTTGGAGATGGCCAAACTAATGACGGGCGATGGGGTGGCGGAGCGGTCAGCCACGGGGCCCCTGCCGCTTATCTTTTGCAAATGTGCACTATGGTTTATGAGGTTTGAATAAGTCTCATCCACCTCGAGTTAGATATTGCGGATGTAAATCATGGGTTTTGTGTTTGATTTCTCATCCACCTCGACTTATTTTTCGTTTTTTTTCTTTTAAATATTACGAGTTCCAATGGCTCTTTTGTCTATTGATCCACGTATTCCAAGAAGAGAGATTAGAGGCTTGTTTAATTCGACTTCTTTTTCTTACTTTTTATTTACGAAATCTTAACATGTGCATTTCGACTTTTTCTTTTTTCTAATTTGAAACGTCCGAAATTTTTACAATATAGAAATATTAGCGTATAGATTAACATAAAATATTTCATAACTTTCTTAAATTCAGATAATATTCAAACTCTGATGGCAAGTCAAGATAATTATACTTAAACCTACCTGTAGATTTTCGATTAATGGCAAACAATCTGGCCCTCGTGAGTTTTCATATTGCACAAAACGCCGTTTTGGCCATTAGATCATCATGTGGTAGTGGGGAATTAGAAGTTAGAACCCATTAGGATAATATACATTTCGGGCATGAACTTATATCAGTCATTATCCTATGACCTACGACAATGATTAGACACGAACCTTTTCCTCCTCGCACGAGTGCATTTTAGTGCCTCGAAAAAGTGGTCTCTCTCTATCTCTCTCTAGCTCTCTCTCAAAAAAAAAAACAATATAAAAAACAAAAAAAGGTGAGATGTAAGTCCTCTACTAGATCGTTGAAAAGCTTAAAGAGAGTCAAAATGTGACAAGACGGCCAAACTCGATAAGTTCTGAGCATCATTACATTAACCATAGAGGTGATAAATTGTTAGTGCATAAGATAGTATCGTGTGTTTATGCGCCACCATGAACTCCGATGACCCTCCACCTACCTTATCTTCCTCCACCTCTTTACCTCCCCCCAACCCAATATTTTATTTCTTCTCCTTGAGTGATATTGCATTACGTACTAATCCTGTACTCATCATTTTGCATTATTATAATATCCCATGTGCTCTAAGGCCCTCAAAAATTGTGAAATGGTTCTTCTTCTTCTTCTTTTTTTTGAGTGCCTACTACAACTTTACATTCTTCTAGCTAGGGATAATAACCCGTGCGGGTTTATATTAAAATAGGATTGTCGATTGTCGATATAGATTGATGTAGACTATGTGATTCACAATGGATTTACACGAGTGGAGACTTTAAGTTTCTTTGTTAGGCCACAATGGACACCTCAAAAATGTTCTGTTGGTTTGACCAAAAGTTATCTCTCTCTCTCTCTCCTGGCTTAGTGGTGTCGAGTTTAATGTTGTAATTATGAGTTAATGGATCGAACATATGTGAGCAAAACGAGACATGTATCTTCAGTTCACATGTTTTTTTAGTTCATGTATTTGTTAAGTTTTTGTATCTATTAAGTTCATGAATATCTTTAATTCATGTATCTATCAAATTCATGAATCACTTCATTACATGCATCTATTAAGTTCATGTATCTCTTGAATTCATGTATCTCTTAAGTCCATGCGTCTAATCAGTTCATGTCCATTCAAACTCTATAAATGGAATTGAATTACTATTGATAGTTGAGAGTCATTCTGAATAGGAGTTACTCTTTAGAAAGTCATCCTCGAACTGTGTCGATTTTGAGAAATGTTTGATAGAGTTATATTTGCATAGTATTAATATAAACAGGGCAAACGTGTTTGAGGTATTATATCTTCGGAGGTATAATTCGAGAGTCTGCCTTGCTCCATTGGCAGGAACTAATTGCCTCAAGAAGATTCGATTAGCTGTACCCTACCTCCACTTTGATTCTGTTTCAATCCATTTGGTTTTTTTCGCATGTTGTAGGGCATAGTCAAATGATTATGGTGGCTGACTAAGGCTTCTTCAAGCGAGAATTCATGGAAGCTCCGCTTGCATCTCTACCTTACTGCATCAGGCGAAGGAGTTCTTGCGCTCAAAGCATTTTTTCGTTTGTGAGACTGCATCTCTTCAAGAAGATGGTCTGGAATCTTCCTGAGCTGATGCCCAGTACAAAGTTAGGCAATAACTCGTTCACTTTGTCCACTGGTTGCGTTTGTCAGAATTAATTTATTATCTTTTTCTCGGCTTTATTATTTATGTTTATTTTTTCTACTTATAACAAACAATATAGCGTTATGTATATTTCCTCCAATACGTACGTCATTTCCAACAATCTTAAGGCAATTACTATGACTGTTTGTTGAGTTTATCAGAAATTTGAGATGGCTGATAATAATGAAGTACTTGCCGATGTTTGGAATGTTTCTGGAAACGTTCCTGTGGTCGTTTCGACCACTATTGGTAGAGAGGTTCATACCTCGGGGTCTGGTGTTGTGGCAGCTAATGCTGCAGGCCTTTAGGTCAAGACCATCTATGGTGGTACAGGTACTAGTCATATGGCTGTTTTTTAGAATAGTGCCAGCCAAATGGGTACTAGTTGCATGGTTGATATACCCGGGACTATTTTTCATATAAAAGTACAGGCCAAATGGCATATCGTTTCGTTTTTGGAGAGATGGTTCAACAAAACTCTAAAGGAGATTCAGTTGTCGAGTTCACTCACACGAGCTTGTAACCTTAGTGGGCAACAAGGTGATAGGACATGGGCACGGATCCAATGGGTCGAGCTTGCCATGGCTCTTTGCTGGCATGCCCATTCCTAGCCGAGAGTTGTTCATGTGGTTCAGGAGAAGGCTCAGACTTCATGTGCACTAGAGCAGAGGGCTCAAGGGCGAAAACTTCCTCTATCGGTAGTGGAAGGACAACGGGTCGATGCTGCTCAGGCACGCCAAGGCTAATGGCCCGAGCAAATAACGAAGGTTACCATCCTATAAATTTTGAAAGTGTGGAAGTGCCCAGTCAAGGTGGCGATTTTTCCACCTAATCAAACTTGGTTGGAACCTAAAACGGTGGATTGTATATTCATCGAATAATCATTTTCCTCCACACCTAGCTATTTTGGAAGGCTATAGTTATGCCAATTGGATTTCAAATTCTAATGAATCAAAATTGACTAGCAGATCTGTGTTCACGCTAGGAGGTGCCACAGTAATGTGGAAATCCGAAAAGCAAACTTTAATAACGTTCACCACAATGAAATCTAAGTTTGTTGCTTTGGATAAAGCTACTGAAGAAGCAGAGTAGCTTTGACGGTTTTTTGAGGATGTTCCATTGTGGCGAAAACCTGTGCCTCCAATATGCATTCATTGTGACAATCAAGCAACGATTGGAAGAGCAAAATATGCAATGTATAATGGTAAATCTAGACACATTCGTCGTTGACATAATACCGTCAGGTAATTGCTCTTGAATTGGAATAATTTCTTTGAAGTTTGTAAAGTCAAAAGAAAATACTATGGATTTGCTGACAAAAGGTTTGTCGAGAGAGCACATAAACTGCGCATCGAGGAGAATGGGGTTTAAAGCCTTAACTCAATAAAGAGGTTCTAAGGTGGAAACCTAACCTAGCGATTGGAGATTATATGGACTAAGTTCAATAGGATAACGTAAATTTTGGAAACTTTAGTGTGCACACTGTCTTCCACTTCTATGATGTAACAGTACTTCCGACAACATCTTAAAGGCACGCTATGCATTTAATGATTCCTATAGTTATGAATACAACATTCTAGTAAGGTATGGTAGGATACCCTTAATAGGAATGCACCTAAATGCGTGGAGCCGGCCAACTCTATGAAAGCACACACGAATCCCAAGAGGTTCAAGGCTAAAAGAATGAACACAATTGAGAACCAATCTTGAATTGGAGATACTCAGTGTGAGATCTATTGTCTGGGCTTACACAAACAACTGGCGATTTAAGGCTTAGTCCATCGACTAGTTAAGTAAGTCTGACAAGCTTTCGCTAAAGAAAGTTCAAAGCAAAAGCTACCTATCTTGATGCGATGTATTTTCACAAGCACTCTTAGAATCTCTTCAAGTAAAAAATGTTTTGTTGATCCATTAATGTGGGGGATTGATATAATTATGGGTTAATAGATCAACGTTTTTGAGCAAAAAGAGACATGAATAACTTAAGTTCATAAATCTCTTTAGTTCATATATTTGTTGAGTTCATGAATCTCTTCAGTTAATGAATATCTTCAATTCATATATCTCCTGAGTTCATGAATCTTTTTAGTTCAAGTTGTTAAGTTTATATATCTCTTGAATTTATGTATTTTTATAGTTTGTGTCTGTTAGGTTCTTGTCCATGCAAACACTATAAATGGAATAAAACTATTCTTGATAGTTGAGAGCCATTCTGAATGAGAATTCTTCTTTAGAAAGTTTTCATCTAAATGTGTTGGTTTCGATAAGTGTTCAACAGAGTCATGTTTGCATAATGCTAATAAAAACATGTTCGAAGTGTTGTATCTTGGGAGGCATAGTTCGTGAGTCTGCCTAGCACCATTAGTAGGAATTAATTGCCTTAAGGATATTCGATTAGTCATACCTTACCTCCTGTTAAATTCTATTTCAATCCGTTCGGTTTTTTCCACATGATGCAAGGCATAGTTGAATGACTGTGGTGGCCGACCAAAGCTACTTCGGGCTAGAATCCATAGAGGCTCCGCTCGCATCTCTATCTCATCGCACCAAGTGAAGAATTATCATGCTTAAAGAATTTCCTCATTTCCGAGATTGTATCTCTTCAAGGAGATGGCCCGGGGTCTTCCTAAGTTGATGCCCAGTACAAAATTAGGCAATAACCCATTCACTTCGTCCACTGGCTACGTTTGTGAGAATTAATTTGTTGTCGTTTCCTTAGCTTTATTATTTATGTTTATTTTTTTCTGATTACAACAAACAGTATAGTGTTGCGTACATTTCCTCCAATATGCACATCATTTTGCATAGCACAATTCAGTCATGTTTCTCGTAAATACAAGTTCGCTTGACATGTGCCAATTTCTCAATGAAGGGTCGATATAAAGTTTGGTACTGCCAAAGACCGGCCAGGGAATTTCTTGACTTGTAGGCTAGAAAATAATCATAATCAGTACAACATGTGGACGTAGATGAGGTCCATGACCACGGACAGTTGGTCATTCACTAAGTCAATAGGATTATGTAACTACATTTTTTAGGAACTATAAAACTAACAATAAAAGCAAAAGAAATGAAAAAAAAAGCGGCATTTTTTAACCCAAAAAACAATAAGAAGGAATAAATACACTGAAAGTCCTAAAATTTATCACGAAAGTGCAATTGAGTCTTAAAACTTTCAAAAAGTGCAATCAAATCTTAAATTTTACCACGAAAGTGTAATTGAGTACTAAAACTTTAAAAAAGTGCAATTAAGCTCTTAAACTTATCATGAAAGTGCAATTGAGTCCTAAAACTTTCAAAAAACACAATTAATTAAAGGACTTGATTCGATCAATTTAACAAATTTTAGAACTTGATTACATTTTTTAAAATTTTTAGGACTTACTTGCTCTTTCATAATAAATTTTAGGACTTAATTTCACTTTTAAAAAGTTTTAAATCTTAATTGTACTTTCCAATGCACTTATCCCTAAAAAGAAAAACAAAAGAAAGAGGGGCTGGTCCTTTGGCACTCATACATTCTCAGGTGCGCATGTTCTTGTGGAGCCTAGTCTTCAGATGGCACATATTTTATACTTAGCTTTACTTGACTAGGATATTCCCTCAGATTACTACAACCATGATTACCCATCATTGCATTATTATTAATACTTCAATTATGCATCTTTGACGTTTATTAGAAACATTCGATTTGCTCGACCCCACCACCATCCATAAACTCATATTAAAGTATATAGAAGCTCTATGCACGTACGAAAGGGTAAGAGCATTTTTTTAGCCCGTGTAATTCAGTCCTCCCACGAGCTCAAATGTGTGCATCTTTTACTTTTCTCCCAAAGAAAAAGAAAAAATCACAAAAAATCTCAAACTATACACACTATGACACATTTATCTTAATTTTTTTTACATCAAAAACCCCAAACTATGCCCATTGAGACACATTTACCTAATTTTTTTCTTGTGACATAAAAAACTCTAAATTTGTGCCTATGTGACACGTTTACCCCTGTCAAGGCTCCATTAGATAATTTTTCAGCCAAAACAATGTCATTGCCATGTCGACATTGCTTGCTTTTCGGTGTCCATATATGCAGATTTTTAACGATTCTTATTGGCAGAATTTTGATGGAGGATAAATGTGTCACATATGTACGAGTTTGAGATTTTTGGTGTCACAAAAAAAAGTTTAGGATAAATGTATCACAATAAACATAGTTTAGGGTTTTTTTTTTACTTTCGCTCCAAAGAAAAGTGTGTCCACCATTGACAAACTATGGATTGTTTGTAGAAAAATGTAAGACTGTAGGATTTTACCGGCACACATGATTAATGACCAAGCCACATCCCGTCATCCCTGCCTCACCGTGATGCGAGCGAGGAACTCGGGACCTGCGATTCATGATCTTCACTAAATCGAGTCGAAACACTCTAAGGAATTGGATGGGATAAACAACATGCATAAAGCATTTAGAGCATATAAGTTATAACCAAGTAATTTAGACATTCAGTTGGGTACAGTTCCATCAACTCTACATGACCTAGCAAGTCCGATTGTCGTAACTTTGAGAAAAAAAAAATTAACATCCATCTCGAATCAGGATGTAAGTTCTGACCATATTGCGGATTGAAAATTATTAACGGGCTAATTTCATGTCGAGCAGAATGGACATGTGCTCTACTAATCAGATAGTGACCAAGTGCTTGATGCATCTTGTCCTCACTCTCTCTCTCTCTCTCTCTCTCTCTCTCTCTCTCTCTCTCTCTCTCTCATTTGCGAACAACCAATCATTAAGTCATTGGAATATTACGCTTGAAAGGACAATTGCACTATAGTCAACGATTGATCACACCCCCGCCTCTCCCCCAATTACGGTTTCAATTATCATATATATTTATAAGTTTTAATCATATCATATTCACGGAACTAAATATTAACTTTCATAATGTATGTTTATATCCATTTTTATATAAATTCATTACTCAAATAGGGTATCCAAGCGTTCCTTATTCTTCAAGCGTTCCTTCATTTCTAGTCGAATAATCTTTGACAATCTCACTAGAAATGAAGACTTATCACTTGAAGAAGTGAATGACTTTTAATTGCTCTAGTGGGGAGGCATTTGACTCACGACATGATTTATCAATTGGCCAGGCCTTTGACCAATTCCTAATCCCGCACGATCGATATGGAAAAGCAGAAAGATCTTGATTTTCCCCATCAAGATTGAATATGCTTAGCTACTAGCTAAGTTCACGTTTGACTAAGGAGGAGGAGAAGATCCTCCAAAATCTTCACGAACCAATCTTTCGTACCAACAAGATTTAGTGCTCAAACAATCTGCATTATCTTAATCTAGGCTTATTGTAGCCTAATCAGAGGAGGGTCACACCAGCATGACGTATTAGTCGGGTCAAAGTCCTTATTTTGCTCGTCTACTCAATATCGTACAAAAAATTCCCAAGAAAAAGGACCATGCGATTCAATTGGAAGAATGCCTCCCTTTCATAAATGGTTCTTCAAATCCCAAAGGTCAAATTCCAAGTACAATACACGTTACTTAGCATGTACTTTATCATCTACACTTATACTTATTTCGAAATTTCAAAGTCAGTCGTATTCAGTGTCTAAAATTTAGAACTTTCTCTGGATTTTCTTGTAATTAAACAAACTACTTTCTAAAATCAATTAATAATTATATCCCCAAGTATTGAATTTTTCCATTCTTTTGAGAATGCCCAATATTTTGTTTAAATAAAGATAAGATGTTGATTGAAGCCATCACGGCACACATGATTAGACGTTATGATATGATGGGAAAATTTTAAAACTCTTTAACTTTCACGGAGATATGGTCGACAGAATAAAAAGAACCAAAAAAGAGGGCGACTTTATCGTAAAGTGTCCCATACCATATGAGATAGGCACGCGCAAGTTTATCATATCAATCATGAAGTTTCACTCAAAAAGATTATCGTTCATCTCGAATAGAAAAAAGCACTTGAAGAAGCGTCGGTCGAAGTCGATGCCCGCAATTATAGTAATCTCTCTTTCGTAGGTGAACGTCCATTGGGAGTAGGCGGCTGAGTGCATGCTGACTTCTCTCCCCCATTTCAGATAGATTCTATTTGACTTAGTGACGAGACTATTGTCCATTGCTTTCAAAACCATGTCGGAAATCGACCCGTGTGGATAGGCATCCGTCGTGCCGACTGAACAGTTCGAGAAAGAAATCCGATACATCGACTCGAATCCGATCCAAACAGACGATAACGAGATCAAATGCTGTGTGATTTTTAGTATAAGATGATGTTACTGACGTTGAGTTTTGGCTATTGTATGCCCAAGCATGAAATAATATC
This sequence comes from Syzygium malaccense, assembly GCA_031216405.1. Classification (NCBI taxonomy): domain Eukaryota; kingdom Viridiplantae; phylum Streptophyta; class Magnoliopsida; order Myrtales; family Myrtaceae; genus Syzygium; species Syzygium malaccense. The sequence continues at coordinate 47,389,964 of CM062258.1, read as the reverse complement.
CACGTATAAATCAATGCAGACAATGTTCTCGAGGATTACTAAGTATGTAGGGTTTGTGTGATGCACGTCGACCAACCTTCCCACTGCCCCGTGCACTTTTATCAGCATCCTGTGGCAATCTCACCACTTGATGAAATTTGAGTTTCTTTTGGAGTGTCATACATGTGATATGAACATGTCGTTTCTAATGAAACATGGATGGATGACCATCTGTGACATCCTTGTATGGCTGGCACTTGTTGCTCCATTATATATAGTTGACATTCTTAAAGGACCCAACAACAAATGTCGTATTGTGGAAAGCAAGCGATCAAGCAGTAAAATGAACAAAAATAAGGAAATAAATCAAACTGCACATTTTTACATGATTCGATCGGTGTAACCTATATTTACGGAGAGAGTAGCAAAAAATTATATTATAAATCAAGTGATACAACGGAGATTATAACCATACTTAAGTAACTCAAACACTTTCAATATTTCTAGCCGCAATTACACCCAATATCTTACACGGTATATAGCCTTTTCAATTCCTCACAAAATAATCTCTCAATCTTACAAAAATAATTGGGAAAATTTTATAAAAAACCATAAACATATTGTACGGCAGTCAATTCAATCATGAACCTTTCAATTGTGCTAAATTAGTTGTACATCTTTTAACAATTTGTTAATTTAATCTTAAACCTTTTGATTATTTGTTAATTTAGTCCTAAATATTTTAATGATGGGAAAATAACACAAACAGAGTCTGAACTTTGACTCGATGTGTAATTTGATCACTGAACTTTTAATTTGTTCAATTTAGTCCTTGAACTTTAATCCAATATTCAATGTGGTCCATGAACTTTCAATTTATTCAATGTGGTCCCTTTTTTTTGTACATGTTCAATATAGTTCATGAACTTTATAAAAATGTTCAATGTAGTCCTTTAATTAATTCAAGTTCAGGGACTATATTATACATTTTCATATAGTCTAGGGACTAAATTGAACATGTACCAAAAGTTCAAGAACCATATTGAACAAATTAAAAGTTCATGGATCACATTGAATACTAGGCTAAAGTTCAGGGACTACATTAAACAAATTAAAAGCTCAATGACCAAATTACATATTGAGCCAAAATTCAGAGACTATTTGTGTCATTATCCCTTTAATAATTTGTCAATTTTGACTGGAAATCACTGACATGGCGGTTTGCTCAACGTCGACCATCCTACATGGCATAGCCGGCTGACGTGGACAATTTTTATAATTTGTTTAACTTTATGAATTTTTTTTCTTTTTTTTCCGTTTCTTTTTTTTTTTTGCTTTTTCCCTTCGCCGACCATCTCTAGGCCTCGACGCTAACCCCTGGCAAGGGTTGCCCTCGCCCTTGCCCGCCCAAGCAAGGGTGGCCTCGCCCAAGACTAGCGACCTCCACCAACCATCAATGAGGCTCAACAATGAGCAGCAGAGGGAAAAAGGGAAAAATAAAAAAAAAAACAAAAACAAAAATCAAAAATTCAAAAAAATTGCAAAAATTGTTAACTCTAGCACTGGCGATCCAGCCATGCCATGTAGGATGGCCAGCGCTAACTATACCGCCACGTTAAAAGGTTTAGGACTAAATTGGTAAATTATGAAAAGTTTTAGAACTAAATTGGCACAATTGAAAGGTTGATGACTAAATTGGCAAGTTGTCAAAATGTTTATAATTAAATGGGCAAGATTGAAATGTTTATGATTGAATTAGCCATTGTACAATAGGTTTATGACTTTTTGGATAATTTTCCCCAAAAAAATTACATAAAATCTTAACACTAGATTTTCACGATTTCAAACGCTTGAGATGTAATTACAAGCACAAACTCCTCTTGGATGCTCTTCACGAAAAAAAATCCACTTCTTATATAGAAGAGAGTTGGATCTAATATAGGAAACCTACTCAAACTTGGTAACTACTCAAATAGAAAGCCAACTCCGACCAAGAAACCTATTCAAATTGGGGAAGTTTCGTTTTGCAAGCTCGAACTCAAGACATATTGTTAACATGCCAAATGATTTGAAATTTGTGCAAGCTCTAAACATTTGTATTTTCTTTAGAAACACTCCATTTAATAGGGTGTAGATATTCATATTTGTCCATGATTGATGTGACGCCTATTATCGTAGGTGAACATGGTTTGAGTGACTACGGTTAAACCAAGAACCTAAATCGTCTATCACAAAAATCGGTTTCACCATTTCTGGAACTTAGGACTTACTCTCGTAATGCCCAAAAAACCCTACAACCCCCCGCGTTGTTATATGGTATTCCTCGGGGTGTGAATCGTATCGAGTTGCGTATATTTTGTATGTTGGATGGACATGAAGACTATATATCCAAACAATGTATAGATAAAACCCTCACTGCTATAAGGAATATATGACTGCATTAAGCAACACTTTGCCAAAGCCCTTTGTGGCTCTAAAGGCCTTTAACCCCAAGGCAAAAATGGTGCTCAATAAGTTTTTTGGAAAGTTTTGGAGAGATGCAATTGCATTTCCAAAGGTTTCTAAAAGCTTTTAGCCCAAGGTAGGTCTGGAAGAGTTTTAAGCTTTGAGCATTTCCAGAATACTAATACATTTTTCCTTCCAATTTTACTCTCGCTAAACTTTCACAATTCTGGAAATCCCTCACCTCGCGCGACGTCACCAATGAAGGGCTCTAGCCGCTGGTGCTAAATCTGGCTCGTGGCCAACAAAACTAGCAAAAGTCCATGTGTAGTTTCTTTTCCAATTAGCATTTAAACTAAAGTTGCTTCCCGATATATTTTTAAACTACACTTTACAAAACGCTATTTACATTTAATTCGCCTAAATTTCTCTGCATTTTTCCAAAATTTTTCCCCAAAAGTCTTACCAAAACGCAGCCTATGTATTCCTTGGCATGGTACCAGATGATATGTCCACGGAAGGTGGTGGACAATGGGAAACACCCAACGATCTTATGGACACAAGGGCGACTACAGAAATGGGAACATCACCCAGGTACGCAACTAGGAAAGTTCATAGTTGTCAACGAGATATCGAGACGATTTCGTTGTTGTTGTTGTGATGTGACAAGATATGCGTGTGTGTGTGTGTGTGTGTGTGTCTCGCTCTTGAAATGAAAGTGCTATGACGATCACAGTGCCCCAGAATTCCATTTATGGGCATTGAGAGAGAGAGAGAGTGTGTGTGTGTTTTGTCTTCCCCACGCGATCGAGGACATGGAATGCGAGATTGAGATGACGAGGGCGAAGCCCAAAAAGAAACTCTACACAGGAAAGACCACCATATAAGCCCTAAAGCCAAGTTGCCAAGTGGGTGAAGCACTTCTCTCTGTGTGGAGGATGAAGACATAGCCATGTTACTCCTCTTTTTTTTCCTTCGTTTCCTTTTGGGCAAGGTTAGAAGTTTCTTATGCAATTCCAATTTTGTACACTTTGTACAAAATGGTGTGACTGGTATTGTCTCGTATTGTATCCCTCGCAACCAAAAGACAAAACCGATGAACTGCCAAACCAATTCACGGGCCTCTAGGACCTTGGGAGATTTGGAAGTCGCCATGTTTCAGCATGCTAGGATGTATCTATCGTTGAAAAGTATTTCAAAAGACTTATTTTACATATTTTTGCTTATCCGATATCACTCGGAAAGCTACATTCTGTTTACTTTTTTAAAGGGTTCATGCTACTTTAAAATATCGTGGACAGCACTAGTACGCCTCGAATTCTCACAAACTCTCACAATGATATCGTGGAAGAAAATGTGGGAATGCACTTCTTATCTCGTTCATAATTTCATTCTATCATTATTCACGTGTATAAACTTTGAACGCTTTCGGGATTTAAAATTCACGAATCCACGAAAAATCAGAACAGACCCCGCATGATTTTGGCACAGTGATTGATTAACTTAGTCTAGAGAAAATAATTTGCCACACGAAGGCTTATCCACACCGGGGCACTTCGAAGTGGTGAATTTTGCTATCGAGGTCAACATATGACTTGACGTAACCTGTGTATTGATATTGTACTTTCTCTGTACCAATTGGTGAATCGTCGCAGACCAAAGGCCAAGGTCAACGGCTCAAAAACAAAAAATGAACGTATGGCTAAAAAGTGCTATTTTTCCCCCTCACGTAAGGCTAAGGTCATCGCAGACCACGCACAGGAAAGTTGAGCAGATTGGACGCGACATGTCGGCACCGGTTTGGGCACAATTTCGGCCATCGACCACCGCAACACTGTTCGTGTGATTTCACTCACGCGATGTGCGGATCATGCTGGAAAAAAAATCATACGACTTTCGTGCGGAGGATTTCATTTCGTGGAGGTCGTATTCGGAGTATCAGCCGGCACTGGATTAAGAGGGTGATTGATGCGAATTTCGAGCAATGGCCGTAAATCAATTTCGAGTTGACTTGTCGACGAATTCTCCCTCGTGGAGAGTCTTTGCTCGTCTCGTCGAGCGTAGGAGAAGAATTTTGCCCCGAATCTCAAGTTCAATTCGCTTTTCGCTTAATGTCTTAAATGAGTCATTTCCTGGAAAAGGGTGAAAGGTCCGAACACCATGATTCTCTCATCGTTAAAACTTAGTCCTGAAAACATGGAGAATATAGGCGATCCTATCAAGCATTACGAGTTAAGGGTCAATCTTTTATTTCGATCCAGAGTCCAATTTTAGTCGCAAGACCCCAGAACAAAGCTCAAGTATATGGGTAATTTAGAATAAGTACGGAAATGGTTCAATACATTCAAAAATCAAAGAGGGTTCTCATCAAGGCATATAAGGTTTGTTCTCCCATGTCATAAAAGAAGACCCTTCAAGGCTGAAGCGACCACGTTTACTTATGCACGTAATTATAGTGACAAGAACAAATCAAAACACAATAATAATTGCTCATTCCAACCATATTTTGCCACAAATTGAAAAAATCTTCGTGAAACCTATAATGTTATACGTAACTCACTGACTTGCCATTCAATTCACTAACCTTCGTTTCCTAAAACAATGAGAAATTTACATAATCCAACAACACAAGAACCCAACTATTCGGAAACCGCCTGTCAAGTTTAGCACCAGAAACAGGTGAACAATCTGCCATAGCCTGACATAAGATTATCCTCTCTATCTAAAGCTTAATCCCATTCAATGAACAGTGACCTCTATTTATAACTGTCAGATTGCCGAAATGATGCCGAACATTGTGAGAACTAAGTGAATTAATATACAAAAATGTCCGAACTGATGTCAGTACCGGAACGACCCTTCTTGAGCCCTTATGTTCTGGTAGCCATAGGCACCTTGTGGTGCACCAATGAAGGGTGATGCCTCTTGCTGGGTATATGGGCTTTGTGGAGGATAGATGCCTGGTTGATCGCTAATACTCTGGTAAGATCTGTGATGAGCAGCTGTGCTCTGATAGGCACTTTGCTGACTAGTCATGCTTTGCACAGCAGACCTTGTAAAGGAACGGGAGTGAGGATTAGATCCACGACTCTCCCGAGCAGACTGTGGACCACCAGATTGCATGTCCTGAAATTTCACGCTACCTCCAAGGACCTGAATATCAAAGTCAAGATACTAAACTGTCATTTCATATCAAAAGATTTGAATAGATAACGCACAATTTAAGGTTGATAACTCATGATAAAAATAAAACCAAAGAATAGTCATTATATCTATGTTCCTTAACCTCATGTATAAATATTTAACACACACAACAATTTAAACTATTTGATTAATTTTGCAAAATATTTCTAAGGCCCTGAACTGATCTACTCATAGTTGACGTTAAGTAGTTCATGAATAGCTTGCAGCTTACATTTCAGTAAAATTACAAGTAAAATTGGCCCGTCATTGCAAACACTAAGGATTGTTTCTTCGGGTCCCCAGATGTCATGCTAGAAGACATTCAAGACATAGTAATGTCATCCAGAAGGATGAGATCATGTATGTATTTGCCTTGTTGAAATTTGAACATATGGCTCTATATTGACTCTATACACCCCAAAAGCCAAACTGGGAATAGCAAAGACTTTCACATCTGGGCTTAGTTCCTGGGTGGAATTCAATTTCCAGTTTCAGAACTCAGTAACATATTTGAAAAGTTGTTTCGTTTCTATTTTTCTGCTACATTCAGTCACGTTTCTCTTTCTACTTTGACTATATGTCTAAATTAGAGACCATGTTGCCAACCTCTTTCACACTAAAAAAACAGTGACACCACTTGTTAATTGTATCATCCTTCGATGACAAACTTCTTTATCCCATAACCAAGAATGACAATGCTATATTCTTCTACACAGGCATGAAAATACTAATTGCAACTTCTAGAATTAGATAGAACTATTTCTAACATGCAGTCTAAAGAAAGTAGAGAACTTCATTGAAACAGGAAAGAGAATTCACACTTTCGTTTGAGAGTTATGGCTGCATCAGTCTGGTTTAGCAATGAATAGTTCAATTATTCCCGGATTACGATATTGTCACAAAGCAACAAAGTGAAATATTTCACAGGCTAGGCGCATGATTCAGTAATACGCCAATTTCCAAGACCCCACTGTAAGTTCTATCCATATATCTAAGTTGGTGATTTGGATTCTTCTGCTACACTGCATCTCTTCCACTGACATATCCTTCAATGATCTGAGATTCAAGAACCTCTCTCCAAGCTTGAAACCCATATTTACCCATAAACTCAGTTTTCTTTGCAAGAAACTCTTCCCACGACAAGTCCAATATTAGATTCTTACGAAACTATTTTTACCAATAGTGTGGCAAGGTCCAACTTAGAATTGGTTCCGGAAAATTAAGCACTGATTAAGGAAGATTCAGAAGAGACTGTGTCCTCAAATCAAGGATTTCAAGCCAATTAGAATCCCAGGGAAGATTGCCAGCCGAGACCAAGCAAGACCCACAACTTGAGTAGACTATTTTGACATGCTCTACACAAAGGGAGACAGATTGTCTCCATTTTATCCATAACATGGACAATTAATACATGCTAAAACAGGAGCATATACAAAATTGCCAAGGGAATGAGGAAGTCACGCCTCAAAAGGATCTTTTGGTGCCAACTAATGAAGAACTGCAAGTGCATCACCTCTTCCCCAACTATTCCTTTTGGTGTTCGTTATCACAATAAGTGGACAGCCTTTTTATCTTGTTCATGTGCGTAACTTCATCCTTGCAGCATCAATTTACCATGCCTCACACAAAACACAAGATGCAGAAAACCTACCTCACCAAAATTTGCAATCTTGCTGCCTCCAACACCAGGACCTACCGCATTCCTAGAAATTCTAGTCTCCAAATCGCTGCTGACAGTGTGGTATCTAGGGCTTCAAGAAAAAAAAATTAATCAAGGTACTTGCGGGTAGCTTTTAGGTATTATAACAATGAAGGAGAACCATAGGTATTACCCAATAGCAGCAGCTCGTGGTCCCAGATAATCAAGTGGTTCATATTCAGGTTGACCATCCTTCAAATAAGAATAGAACAGGAAGAATATTAATATTATCCTTTTTGCGAAAAGATATCTCCTCCAATACATCATCAACTGAGTATCTAGTTAGTATCATGCATGACTTTCCCATCCAACGAATTCCAGAGAAGCCAAGACAATCGTATTTTCATTTTGTTCATTAAAAAATATTTTGAGTAAGAGATCGATATCATGACACAGCTTAACAGAATCACGGTACGATTAGTTGTGCAAAATATTTTATATAGATAATGAGATGACAAATCAACTTCTGCCCAGCAATCTGACAGTTGTAAGAGATTAAATATCACCGTTGCTGCTCGAAACTTTAAAGCTAATTTTCATTGCGAATAGGAGCTTTTAGAGCAAAATGTACATTGGCAGCAAGAATTCGCATCAACAATGAGACGATTTGCCCTAAACTTTTAATGCCAATTTACATTGCCAATGGGAGATGGGAGACTTTGGAGAAAAATATACATTGCAGCAACAAATTGACACAGAGAATAGGATATAGGCTATAGCACACCAACTATTAGCCAGTAGAAGAAGAAATTCGTACAAGGAAATAGGCAGAAACATGACATTACCTTGAAACTTTCATATTCGTAGGAGCTGCCAGCACCAACAGGTCCAGAGAGTGGGAGCCTTCTAGCGCGTAAGCTTCCTCCAGAAGCAAATCCTTGAGGAGGTCCTATGAAATCAGCTTTACCTCCAGCATTTTCATCCCGAAGTGTCCTCGCTCTGATTCTCGAAGAGATCTCTGCCAAAGCATCTTTAGCAACACCAAAACTTCCTGATACCTAAAGAATCAAAAGCATGAATCAGGTCAAATTCCCATGCGAGATTTAATTATTACACCCCTTATCTTAACAAAATATAGAATAAGGGCAATATCTAACACGGCATTAAGTAACATAATCACCTGCACAAGTTCTTCATCTTCAGATGCACACTCGGGCTTATCATCTTTCGACAAAACACGAATATCTGCCTGAGTTCGCCTCCTCATCTCGTTGATAACATGGCCTCCTTGTCCAAGGATACATCCAACCTTACTTGAAGGAACAAGAAGTCTAGTCGTAATAGTACCCTTTTCAGAAAATTCACTCACTTTATCCTGAAGCTGAAGAATTGCCTCAATGGTCTGTGATCTGGGATCTGCAAGAACCTGAAACAACTCCACTACAATGATTCAGAAGTACATTGCAAGCTAAACAGTCTGCACTACACCAATATAAGAAATCAAGCCGCTGTGTGGCTAAATAATTTGAAGAGATATAGCACGAGAGCTGCTATTGCTGGAGGAATGCAGTGCATACCTCAACAGCAGAGACACGAATGACTCGCTCCTCTGACTCTGTCAATGCTTCTTCAATATGAATGCTTGCTCCAGTTTCCTTTTGTAACTGTTTCACATTATACCCTCCTTTACCAATTACTCCTCCAATTTTTGCAACAGAGCATAAAATCTTCATTGAAAACTCAGCAGAAGCTTCCATTGCATGTACAGGGGAAACACCATTAAAACCACCTGGTGTAAAGCGAGGAGGCTGGCTTCCATACTCGCCAGCCCAAGGCATTGGTGGTGGCATATCAAAGGGAACTGAGATACGGTGGGACCACATTGGGTTTCTGGGTGGAAGCATATTTGGTATGGGAGCACTTGGAGGGAAACCTTGGCCCCCAGGAGCCATAGGCATATTCAATGGTGGTTCACCCTTTCGAGGATTTCGGTGCAGTAGAGTGGAGATTTCATGAAGAGCTCTCTTCACCACATCAGGTTTACCAGATATCTGCATTACACCTTCTGGGATTACAATTTAAGGAAGTTGCAATAAATACTACAGTGGATTTGACAAGAAATTGCAAGCAATTCAGCACAGAAAAAGTACACGGTGACAAGTACAATTAGGTTAAATAAAAGTAACTCATGCGGAAAAATATAATTTGAATAAACACCAAACCAGTAGTGTATTCTTAACTCGATTCTCTCCTTCACTTTTCTAAAGGGACCCTCCCAGAAATCAGCCCAGACATGTTCCTCTAATTTCACTTAATTTGGCCATATTTAAGTTTTTTTTTTCCAACTATTGCTTGAAGGATATTTTGCTGATCAATTTTCGGGTTATATATGCTGTTTTATTTCAACAAACCTTAGATTCAAACTTTTCATTATTGGTCAAAAAGTTGATGAATGATACTGCTTGGACAACGGATAGACATAACAACTGAAGATAATTGATATAAGCAAAAGGAAAATAATGTAGTGAAAAGCATCTCCATACATGGTCCGCTAGCCCACTAACAGCGGCACACACAGGCATGGCTCTTCAATATACTAACCATGGCAATAAAAAAACCCTCATTCTTTGTGAATGAGCAATGTTTATCTTCAACTATGCTTAAATTCCTTGAGTGCAATAGACAACATCAATATAGCCTAGACGATGGAATTAAGTTCCACTTCAAGCCGTGTGATGATCATGTCCCGAATATCATGCAGTTGGGCAAAATGAGCAGCTCGCAACAGGTGCCAGGTGTCATAGACGCCTTTTCTCAAGCATCAATAAGTCATCTGTCTAACTCCAGTTCAGTTATCTCCATTTGACTTTACACCATCAAGGCTTCAACATTGTCCATCATCCATAATTCCATCCCAAAAAACCGATAAACAACAAACTATGTGTCTTTGTTCAAATTCAAGAAAGTTCGCACAAGACAAAAAGCCTAATCCGAGCTCTATGATAAATTTACAATTTGCCAAGTTGCCCAGGACCTCGAGTCCCAATAATTGCTCCGTTAAATTTCTCATCTAAGGCGGTTATCCTTTAATACACTATTTGGAAAGCAAACATGATAACCTCAAGCACCGCAAGCACACTGAGAAGGGTACAAAACGGACATAAGAAATTTTACCTGCACCAATTCATCGGTGCTCATAGCACAAGTAGGGAGATGTTCAGGAGGAAGAACACGAATTGTTGCACCGGTCTCACTTCGCAATCTTTGAATTACATCACCCCGTTTGCCTAGCACACAGCCAACCATATTGTTTGGCACTAGAAGTCGTGCTGTAACTGAAGCCGTGTCGTTCTCATCATCAAAAGTCATTCCACCAAAAAGGTCTTCCTCAACAATTCTGTCATGCACCTTCAGTAGTGCATCCTGGGCAGCACAATGCATTTCCATATCTCCCTCAGCCGAATTTTCATCAATTCGCCCCCTTGCAATTTTAGCAGACAAACTATAGAGAGTTATTACTCGCTCATCTGAACCTGGAACTGAATCAGAGACAGTAATTTTTGCTTGGGTCTCTTCTCTGAGGGCTTTGATTATGCCACCACCTTTGCCTATAACACCACCAATTTTTCTTGAAGGACAGAGTATGCGGTAGACAGTGTCAGCAGCGTCATCGCTCCCAAAAGATTGCTCATGGCCAGAATTATTAAATCTTCCTTTCTTGCTGCCAACCCCTTTTCTCTTAAATTGGGGACTGGAATGTTTCCTGAAGAAATTCTTCCTATTTTCATCCATCTTGCAGCCCAAAGATGAAACTCTGATATGCTAATGTACAGCAAAACAAGACAACCTGAAAAAAGGCAGATTACTGATAGGGTCCAACTTGCAATTAATCAACTTTAAGCGTCATTACCTCCGCAAGAGGTGCTTCCAAGGTAATTCAACCAACAAACAGTACAAGAAAACCTTTGCCAGCTAAAAGTATCCCGAACAGTCCTTCAAATATCGACTGAGGAACATTCATTCCTTGAAAATCCTTAATCAAGCAAGTTAGACGCCTCTAAAAACTAAAAAAATCCTTACATAGCAGCCCCAGTAAAACACTCTTAAACTCCTATAGCACAGAGCTTGCACGTCATGACAACGCAAAGCGAACAAACGATTCCCATTTAAGACACGAGCCGGACAATGAACGGGGGACAAGAGCGCACCCGGGGGGGGTGGGGGCTCACTCATCTATACTTAAGCTCAAAAGAACACCCATCACGCCACTCGACACCACCCAACAAGCTCCGCGCTGAACTAACCGACCAACGCGACAACGAATCGGCAACAACGAAGCTAGGGTTCGCCAAAAAGGAACGCAGGAAACAACGGCGGCTGCGGCGAGCAGAAAACGACGGCTTACCTAGACCAAAAACAGCGCCGAGAAACGCCGGCGGAAGCGCGCGGTCAGCGATAGGATCCGGCGAGCGGCGGCGGGAGAGAGAGCCGAAGAAGCTGCGGCGATCGGCGGCCCTCGCCGTGGCTGCTGGTAATGGCGCTCTCCATCTGCAGCGGAGAGAGAGAGAGAGAGAGAGAGAGTCTCTCCCTTGCAGAGGAAGAGACCAGGAGGATGTCTGGGCTCTCTCTTTGTTTGAGCCCATTGGACTTGCAAGGACCATGTTTCATGTTTTTTCTTTTCTGAAATAAGCAAACGGAAAAATGACCCAAATGATCCTTGAATTTTCATTCAATGCGTAAGGTGATCCCTCAACTTCAACTCAATATACAATATAGTCCTTGAAATTTTAAATTATTCAACGTGATCCATGGAGTTTTGGTACATAGTCAATTTACTTTTTTGGATTATATGAAAATGTTTAATGTTTATCCCTGAACTTGAATTAATTGAAAGACAATATCGAACATCTTCATATAGTTGAGGGACTAAATTGAATATGTACCAAAAGTTCATGAACCATATTGAACAAACTGAGCTGAAGTTCAATGAGTATTTGTATCATTTTCTCTAAGCAAATTTCATTACCATCCAAAAGATCCTATTTTTAAATAAAAGCAGTTTTTTTTTTCGTTTTGAAAGTATAATCTGCTTCTAAAACCAAGCCAAACACCACTTTGTTGCTGGACATTGATGTTGAAGTTTCATTTTCGATATCACATTCCTCACTTTGTTCCGGATTAATTTATCTGATACATTTGCCATACCCGAGCAATGCATCGATACGAAGTAAACACAATCAATGTGAATTTTGATTAATTAGAGAGGCCTTTTCTTTCTTGTGGGAGACGATTTATGTTTGAAATCTGAAAGTAAATATCTAAGTACATTGTAAAATGGACCGGACGGGTGAAAAAATACAATCTAAGACTGCATAAAAGTATAGAAACCTATTACAATCTCGCATTGATTAATACGTGAAAATGTTTTTTAATTTTTGCTAACAATAACTTAAGTGGTGGAGCACCAAAAGTAGAGATTTTTGTTGCACAACATATCTGAGCGTGGACATGAACACTACTAACATAATTACTGGATTAGCTTAAAACAAAAAAAAAGTGCTTTGAAATTTAAGTCACAATTTTGTTGAAGAAACTAACTCCCATGTCAGTAGTCGAATCTCAAATATCATTCCATTTTTAGGATAATTGATAAAATCCGTATCTATGTAATTATATGATTTTAAAAGTTGGTTTGCTTTTCAGTTACATTGTGCAACAGCAATATGTTCAAGTATGGTACAAAAAGCTGTTCTTGCACTGTAATTCCAGGTAGATGTGGTGAATGTGCTGGTTATAATTGTTCTCGTTTCAGTTTCCTATCTTTAGGCTTTCGTCTTCTAAGTTCTAACCTTCCCCTTCCTCTTCTGAAAATTATCATCTTCACATCTCTTTTCATCTTTCATCCTCATAATTTTCCCAGTTCCTCGACTCCCGTGAGGGAATCCAATGAGGGTTCATCATGACCATAGTGGAAGTTCCTCTAGATGGTCTCTTGACAGCATTGAGATCGACATGGCGGTCGAAACAAGGGAGAGCTTGGCCCCACCACGCCCTAATGACATACCATTACCATTGAGCCGGAACGCGAGCACCACACGGAAGAGGAATGCGTCGTGCGGCGGCATCCCTAGGATGGAAAGAACAACATCCAGTGCCTCTCGAGGCCTCATGAGCTTGAGGTTTCTTGATAGGACAATGACCGGGAAGGAAGGAGATGCCTGGAGATCGATCGAGAAGCGTTTCAATCAACATGCGATGAACGGCCAACTCTCGAGGGACAAATTTGGAGTCTGCATTGGTTGATCCTTAGAAAGTCTTGCTGCTATCAGAATCATGATTTTCGAAAAATATAATTGCATAATTTGATTGAAAAGTGACATGGTTTTATTCTGCCTGGAAGGAATGGGAGATTCCAAGGAATTTGCAGGAGAGTTATTTGACACCTTATCAAGACGGAGGCAAGTGAACGTCGAGAATGGAATATCAAAAAACCAATTGAGACAATTTTGGGAAGACATGACTAATCAAGATCTCGAATCCCGGCTGCAGATATTCTTCGACATGTAAAGCAACTCCTATCCAACTCCTCTTTTTGTTCGCAACCTAAACTGTACATTGCAGTGCTGGTAGTACACGTGATGAAGTTTCGTGATGAATGTGGTAGGTGTGACAAGAATGGTGATGGGAGGCTAACTGAGGATGAGGTAAAAGAGGTGAGGCAAAAGGAGACTTATGAATCACTTGCTTAAAATGTCCTTTCGTTTCCTTGTATCATGGACTGGAAATTTTTCCAAGGTTATAGCGTTGAGCGCTGCCTCGAATAGGCTGTCAAATCTCCAGCAGCAAGCAACATCTTATGCATCTTTGATTATGGACAGACTTGACCCCGACCATCAAGGATACATCGAGGTACAGAGTCAGACAGTCCATCATGTCCTGTTCGAGTTCGTGTTCCTCGCATGTTGTTGTTCATCGCTTCTTTGTTTTTTCAGATGTGGCAATTAGAAACTCTACTGAAAGAAATGGTGAACTCTGATGAAGGGAACAAGATGACAGGGAAGTCTCAAAACCTGACCAGAACCATGATTCCCAAAGGATACAGAAACCCGATGAGTCGGTTCGTGCACGAGAACATCGAAAGGATCCACGAGAATTGGAGGCGAATATGGGTTGTCGGGCTGTGGCTGATCATAAACATGATCCTATTCCGTTGGAAGTTTAACAAAATGAGGCACAGCCCCGCCTTTAACATCGAGGGCTATTGTCTTTGCTTCGCCAAGGGCTCTGCCGAGACACTCAATCTCAACATGGCTCTCATCCTCCTCCCCGTCTGCAGAAGAACTCTCACGAAGCTGCGGTCTTCCTTCCTCGGCACCTTCATACCATTCGACGACAACATAAACTTCCACAAGATAATCGCGCTGGCCATAGCTATAGGATCTATCGTTCACATGGCAATGCATTTTATGTGCAACTTCCCTAGGTTAACTTCATGCCCGAAAACACAGTTCATGGAAAGTCTCGGCCCGGCCTTCCATAATATGCAACCTCATTACATCGATTTAGTCGATAACTTTTCCAGCATCACCGGGGCTCTCATGTTCGTGATGATGGCCGTCTCTTTTACACTGGCAACTCATTGGTTCAGGAGAAACGTCATAAAGCTACCATGGGAGCTCCATCATTTAGCAGGATTCAATGCCTTCTGGTACACGCATCATTTGCTAGCTGTTGTCTATGTCTTCTTCATACTTCACGGCTGCTTCCTCGTGATCAGTCGGCCTTGGTACACGAAAACGGTAGGTATACAATGGTCTAATTCCTTGTTCTGTTCACTGGCAATTAATGAGGTCTGACTTCTCCGGTAGTACTGTCATTCATCTGAAAACACGCCAAGAAGTATTACACCGTTGGAATTTATGCAGGCATGGATGTATGTGATGATCCCAATCCTACTCTATTCAAGTGAGAGAGCATTTTCATCCACTCCTGAACTCAAACATAAAGTTGATATCATTAAGGTATCGCTCACTTGACTGAACTGGTTTCTTCCACATTCCTTTTTGTTTTACACGAACCTTAGTTACTGCTACGATATGTTCATGCTCGGCTTGAAAAACTTTCAGGCCACTATTTATTCTGGAAACGTCCTTGCATTGTACATCAGCAAGCCTCCAGGTTTCAAGTACGACAGCGGAATGTACCTTTTCGTCAAATGCACCGATATATCACAGTTCGAATGGTGCGTAGAACATAATCTCTGAAACCTATTTACTTGTCATGCCACTATGACTTTATTGCTGAAACTGTCAGTGTTTTTGCTCGTGCCAGGCATCCGTTCTCCATTACTTCCGCACCGGGAGATGCCTTCTTGAGTCTTCACATGCGAGCCTTGGGCGATTGGACTACAGAGCTCAGGAACAGATTTGCCGAGGTACATTCTATTGATTTTCTCGTTGGCGTTTTGATTGCACAACCTATGGACTCTGGTCGAAAGATATATAGAGAAAATCTCTGCATTTTTATGTCGAGATTCGAACTCAACGATCATCTCCTTCAATGAGAAATTTTCAGGTTTGTGAGCCACCAATTACAAAACCGGGGAAGGGAGGTCTAATGAAGATGGCCACGAGAGCATCCCACAACTTGGAAGAATTACAAGAGAAGTGAGTGAAAATTCTGGCTAAATTCCGTCACACCTTCGATGCAAATGTTTTCTCTCCGATAGATATTCATTTTTTTCGAAGGTTTCCGAAGATTTTCATCAAGGGACCATATGGTGCACCAGCTCAGGACTACAAGAAGTACGACATCCTCCTACTCATCGGTCTCGGCATTGGAGCGACTCCTTTCATCAGCATCATAAAAGATATCCTGAATCACGTCAAGTTAAATAAGCTCCAAGCTGTAAGTAGAAGGGGAAAAAACACATACACAAGCAAATTCAAAATTCAATTAGCACGAGCATTTGTCAAAACTTATTGATGCAGGATTCGGATCACCGTCAATCACCAGGGGCAAAAAAAGGTCCTAAAAGAGCATACTTTTACTGGGTTACGAGGGAACAAGACTCTTTCGAGTGGTTTAAGGGCGTCATGGATGATATTGCAGAAAGCGATGATCATGTCGGTTTGCCATTTCCAAAACTACCAAGTGGGATGAATTCTCCTTTTAATTATAGTCTTTCGACTAAAATCTCACTTTGGGTATTGGTGATTGTTGTAGAATGCAATAGAGATGCACAACTACTTGACTTCTGTATATGAGGAAGGAGATGCAAGATCAGCACTCATTGCCATGGTTCAAAAGTTGCAGCATGCGAAGAACGGCGTCGACATCTTCTCGGAAAGTCGGGTAACTCCCAGTTAGTCACCCAAAAGAAAAACAAAGAAACATTCACTGCACGTGCACTTATTTAGGCTGTCCTTTAACGTTGCTCAATCGACAGATAAAAACGCATTTCGCAAGGCCTAATTGGAGAAGGGTGTTCTCTGAAATGGCAACACGGCACGAGTCATCTCGTATAGGTACGACATCACGGTGTCCAGTCCGATGAACATGTCAACATAGTGGCACTCGATTTGGTTGTTCTAGTCAGTTTGAAAAATGAACCTGCAATTTTCTAACTATTGAAACTTGAACATTCTATGAATTCGGGTCTAATATGTCGGTAATGATTTTCCTGCAGGTGTTTTCTATTGTGGGAGTTCGCTGCTCACAAAACCACTGAAAAAGCTTTGTCAAGAACTCAGCGTAGAGTCATCAACTCGCTTCCAATTCCACAAGGAAAACTTTTAGACAAGCTAAAGGCTGTTACATTTGTAGAACTTTGTCAGCTAGAACAGAAAATTGGAAATTGGACATACCTTTTTCTTCCTTAATTAGATAATACAAATGGAAAGAGGAAAAACTAGATGCACAAGAGATCAACAGAAACATACTTCTATTGTTCTTATGTCGTTGTCTTACGCATATGTTCGATCCACTGCTTTGATTAGATCGCGAATTCTTCCTATTACCTACCAATAACCGATGTTTGAGCTTTGAGCAAGATCACGGGCCCGTTTTCTTTTTAAGACCATTTGTCTCGGAATCATTTCGAACACAAGTTTTTTTTTTCTTTTTTTGTGGCCATGACCTAAACTTAGATGGTTAAGCATATAGACCTCTTCTCTGTTGAACGAGGAATTGCTAATTTTCCTGAAATGACAGGAGGGAGAACAAGGTTAACCAATATCGTGAGCCATTTAACGGAAACAAAAAAGATGGTTTTATATCGAGGTCTAACGTGGAAAAACCACTAAAATTTTGTAAGATGCATCTAAAATCGATGAAATCTATGGTTGCGGCTAATTCGGTGCACGATGGGCGGACCCGAGTTCATCCTAGAATTTGACGGACTTATTACGGTGTGAGCACTTGACTTGCACTGGGTTTGGCATTTTCGTTTGCAGCTTGGTGTAATGAGGACAGCTCTTTTCAGCTGCCATCACCTGCGTGGACATGCTCAGTCACATATGCTTTTGGTCATATTCCCAGAGGACTTCTCTCTCTCTCTCTCTCTCTCTCTCTCTCTCTCTCTCTCTCGATCTTCATAAATCATAATTGCTTCATTCTCCTCCTAGGATTTGATCTGATCGCATTGAAGCCATTCTTTGCCTATGACCGTCTCCTATCATAACAACCCCAAGTTTGACTTCTATGACCGACCCCATTAATGTCATTAATGATCAGTCCCTCTTCGTCGCCAAGTAGACAGATTTCCTCGAATTGTATTTCCCGTACCGCACCGTGTAAGTTCCGCGCGTGCAGGAGTCTCGGGATTGGACTTCTTTCGGGTTATCAATGAACTTGGAAATCCACGAATAAACCGATGCGGCTTCGCCATATGATCGTCCGGTTGACAACTTCCGAGCCTAATGTTGAGTTGAGGAGAACAGTTTTGAGATGGCGAGACTCATGTAGAACCTCGAGTGCATACTTATACATCACTTCGTGCACACAAGCGGATGTAGCCGACGAGCATACGATGACACACAAACGTCGCGCACATCCATATGCTTCGCGGTTCACAGTGCGTCGAACCTAGAAAGGCGATGCAGACACGAGGTTGGGCCATCCTGTAACCCAACCGGAAAGACCAAAAAGCGGTGCTGTTCTCACATGACTTGGAATTTAGTAGCATGCGAGACATGCAATCAAAGGGTCAGATTGCGTAAGCACTCCATGTGCCCACCTGCTTCTGTGAGGCCAAATGCTCAGGAGTCGGGACAATTGCAGCTCAAACCCATGATCTCTTCACTGGACATACATGGGATTCGAAATGTTTGATGTGTAGGACATTAGGGATTCTAGTGCTACAAAGGACAACAAAGGAAGCACTTGAGCACAATATTGCTTCTGCATAAAAGGTATGTGTCACTCTGTACGTTTCACAAGAGAACGTGATTGTCCTAAATTCCTAAGCTGAAAATTACCCAAAAACAAAGAAGAAGAAAATGGGTTTGCATGACTTTTCTACCAAACCCCAAACCCAAACCCAAAAGTAAAGAGAAAAAGAAACACGTAAAACTCTTCTACCGAATTCTCAGAGCCGTCGGCCAAAAAAAGGAAGGAAGAAAAGGAAAGCTTGGGAGTCAAGTCAAAGCCCCAGCTCCATCCTGCACGCTCCGTCTCCCTGGTCGAACCTCCTCTTCTTGACCGGCATCACGTGGCTCTCACGCGGCACCGGCTTGAACCCTAGCGTCAGCTCGAGCCCCACCTCGCTCTCCGGTTCGGCCGAAGCTCTGTCCTCCCGGTCAGCCGCCGCCAGACGCTCGGGGTCGGCTTCGAGCAGCTGAGACTGCTTGGCTACTGTCGCCGTGGTCTCCGCTGACACCATGCTGTTGCTCTCCGTATACTTGCTGTCGCCGCCGCCCTCTGCGTACTCGGCCCCCAGCTCCGACTGGTGGCTCAGCGACGACTGGTGGCTCGGTGACCGGTTCGACTCTTCGTCGCAGCACTCGGCCGTCTGCTTCAGAGCCGGGTGCCGTTGAGCCTTCGTCCTGGCTCCGGGTCGTTTGAACCCACCAGACCGGTTCCGCTTGGCCCGGTTGACCTCGCCTGCAGCAGCCGCCATCACCGCCGTGGCGGCGGCGGGGCTCTCCTCCCTCGGGACATGCCGGATGTCGTAGGCCTTCAGGGGCGGCGTGGCGGCCTCGGAGGCGGAGGCCAAGGCGATCGGCGTGATGGGCATGCCGCTGAGGACGGCTTCCGTGGCGGCATGGCAGAGCTGCCAGCTTCCGCTCCAGAGCAGCCCGACCGACCCGTAAATCGGGTTCAGGATCCGGCCGCAGGCCTCGTATAGCAAGGATCGGAAGATCGCTGCAAAACCCAAAAACCAGTGCGAGCCAAAGTCAAGATTTTTCGTCTTTTCCCACGCTTCGAAAGCGAAAAAAAATCTAAACTTTCAGCTTCAAAAGAGACTAGGTTTTCAGTTCGAGACCAACCAAAAAAAAAAAGGAAACAAGAACAAGAACAAGAAGAGAGAGGGTACCGTACCGGGGCGGAGGTGTTCGGGGCCGGCGTTGATGAGGTTCATGAGGCCAGCGCGGCCGTAGAACTTGGCGAGGAAGACGGTGGCGTGGGCTTGGGAGTCGGGGGACTTGATCCACTGGAGGCAAGGCCGGATGCTGCAGTTGTCGCCGCAACCCTTCCGCAGCACCCTGCATCCGTTGCAACTCATCCTCATCGTCGTCCCTTCTTCTTCTTCTTCTTCTTCTTCTTCTTCTTCCACTATCTTCTTCGTCAGACGGAGAGCACAGACACGTTAGCCCCCTCCTCAAAGAGAGAGAGAGAGAGAGAGAGCGCGCGATGCAAAGAGGGGCGCAAGAGAAGGAGCGGCCAAGTGGGGAGTCTGAGAGTTTCTGCCAAGGTATGGGAGGTGCGAGGGTATATAACTGTGAAGAGAAAGGAAAATAGACGTACGTACATATATATATACGTATATACACATATGCATTAATGGAAATCGAATGATGGAAGGGCCTTTTTTTTTTTTTGTTCTCTTTCATGTTTTCGGATTAGGACTTAAGCTGTGGTTTTCTTTTGAGGTTGCTGTGGATTCTGGCTTTTTTCCTCGTTCCGAGGAAACTTGGGGGTGGGGGAAGCGGTGACCCGATACCACTCGACGACTCGGGCGCGTGAGACTCAATCAACCCGCACCGAGAAACTCGATTCGATTCCTGATTAGAGAAATCCATCTTCACCTTCGTCTCTCTTCAGCTTTATCTATAGCACAGACTCTAAACTCTTCCAATATGAAGTGGAAATTTGGTGATATTTTCACCCCCAAAATAGAGGATCTTACCTTCTTCTTCTTTTTTGTATATTATAGATGTTAAAGTAGGGTTTCCTATGGTTTTAGATACTTTTGGTCTTGATCGCCTCCCGGGTTTGTGTCGCCTCCCCCTTCTTCAAGGGTTCCCTAGTCTTCGGTAGTAGAACACTCTAAGATTTGTCGTTTATGATTTTCCTTTAATTATCCGGTGTAAGGATAACAGCACAAATGATCCCTAAATTTTGACCCGATGTGCAATGTTATCCCTAAACTTTCGATGTGCGCAGCGTGGTCCTTGGACATTAATCCAATCTATCTAAACTTTATATTGTTCAATATAATCCATATACTATTAGTAAATATTCGATGTAATCCCTAAATCACATGAAAAATGTTTGAAAGTTCCGGGACCATATTAAATAATTCAAAATCCCAGAGACGACATTGTACATTAGACCAAAGTTCATGAATCACTGGTTCCCTTTGCCAATAACATCATGTGCTTTTTTTTTATTTGTCCTATTCCAACTCTCAACTCATACTCAGACTTTTTGTTCTGTCTTTTGCAAGGCGTGAGAGTCGAAATTCACATCTGAAACTACACGTCTACACTCTAAATCCCCTAGAAAGATAGAGATTCGATCTACCTATCTTTTCTTTCCTAAATAGGAAGGTGGCCATCGGGGCAAACAGCAGCGGTTTAATAACATCACGTACTTTGCAAAGAAGAATGTTGGGTCTATCCGTGGGACCGAACGCGGAGCGAAAGCAGAGAGACACGAGTGCCGAGGCCGTAATTTCGCCCGATGCGGGCACGACAGGTGGCGGAGAGCGTGGCGGAAGGCAGGGCGGTGAGGGGAGGTCGCCATGCGAGAGCGGGGCCCAGAAATCAGAGGGCCCCACTGAACGGGAATCGGAGGAGCGCGTGGCGGTCACGCTCAGGTGTCAGACTGCGGTCGAATCGCCACATACGCAGGAACCAAGACGAGGACGAGGGACCTCCTGGCTCCCTCCCTCCCATGTGGTCCCCACACCTCCAGCTGTCGGTTACCCCATCGCATTCTAAAATCACATATTTAAAAAAAAGAAGAAGAAAAGAAATTCGAGAGTGCTCCTGGTATTCGGGAAGCCTTCGGACGCAGCTGAAAAAAGGAAAATAAAAAAAGGAATATTAAAAAGGAAGAAGAAAAGGGAAATAGAAAAAGGGGAGCAGCTGTTTCCGGTTTTGCGCTGGGGCTGTGGGCGCTCGCCGGGAGCGGAGTCGCCAACGGTTTTGGAGCCCCCCCCCTCCGTTCTCGTTGACTTTGACCGCGGGGCTTCGTCCGCTTCTTGATGCTTATCGCCGTAATCAAATTTTGACCTAAACCACATTCTTTGATGCTGCTTGATGCTTATTCCCTCAATCTCTAAAGCGAGATCACTCGTGAAAACTGTGGGATTTGTGGAATTAGTCCCCGGGGCCTCTTCTTGATTGGCTGGATCTCACCGGACGAATATTCTCGGGTCCACTCGTTAAGCATCCGTTTAAAAAAGGAAAGCTATGATCTGCGATGCATGTTCTCCCTCGCGTTGTGTTTGGCCGATAGCCTAAATCGCTTTTCTCGACTTAACAAGTGTCTCCGGACATCCATTCACAAGAGTTGTGATTTTATGCGTCGGTTGTTGTTAGGGTTCTTTTTTTTTTTTTTGGGAATTCCCCCATCGCTTTTGACCGTGGTTCCCTCAATACGATTTTATATCCTCGGAGGTAACTAATAGGAGTGATAGGTTTCAAAATGGGTGGGTTCCCATCCTGGAATCGGGAAGCCGGACCGAAGAGGGTCAGTTCCCAGTCTGTAGAACTGACAACTGACCATATCCACCCTAGAACCAGCAACTAGACCGGACTGGACTAGCCAATTCCAGTTCAATTCTCAGCTTGTCCCGAGAATTGGCAGTGTTATTATTTTCTTTTTATGATTTCCACCATAAAAAATATAAATAAAAAAAACGAAACAGGCTCATAAGGAACCGAGAACATATTGCTCGGTTAATACTTTGTCTTCAATTTTTTTATGGTTTTTGCTATGAAAAATATGTATATTCTAGGCTTGTTACGCCAGTTTCGGTCGGTACGGTTCCTTCCTGGAAACAAAAAAAAAAAATCAATTCCTGTAAAAATCGCCCATAACCGATCAATTCGGTCCAGTTTCTGAGTCGGACCAAAACCAATGGACACCCCTAGTAACTAAAGCCAATTTGGAGAACATCTCTTGTAACTCCCCCGCAAGATGTTAATGCAATGAAAACGAGGATCCACCATCCCACATTTAGAATACGCAACTTGCAAAAACCCATCAATTGCAATCCGCTCGCGTTTCCCACGCCCCCCCAACAAAGAAAATTTTTTTCAATGTTTCAAAGCGCGATCACCGCCTTGCTAAAGGCCAAAAGGACCGAAATTCTCCACAAATGGAATAATGGCATCATGATCGATCGGGACGAATGGCCAAAATCTTAGGCAAGATGTATGTTGTTTTCCCAAATGATGCAATCGAAAGGGGGTGGCCACATGGATCATGTGACATTCATTTTCCCTTTCGATTTCCATGCCGCTCCCATGTACTTGCAAAGTTGATGGCGAGCTTGACCCACACGACGCACCCATTGGTTTGGAAAAGCCACCACCCATCCCATACGCTCCACATCTCCATCTTGACTTTAGAGGCTCTCTCTCTCTCTCTCTCTTTTCCTCCTCTCAAATTATTCCCCCCCACTTTTTGAAATGGTGCACCCCGCTTAATACATTACTTAGTACTAAATTATTGATTATATCGTTGCTTAGTTCAGTTCATTCCCCTTGGTTCACCAATTTGGTCAATTAATTTAGGTAGTCGCTACCCAAAAAAGAAGAAAAAGCCTCCAAGTGGGCTACGCATAGGGCCTATGAGAACTGAGCTCAGTGCCCACAGATTATTTGTTAGATGATCTTACCATAGTCTTGGAAGCTTTGAAATTCCAATTGCATCCCACCGAATCACGTGGACATGTGTTAACGCTACAATCCCATGTCGTCCTTAGCATTAGAATATCTAAATGTCAAAACTATGATTTCATGGAATGACTTAAGCTTTTAGGACGATTGACAGCCGTACCATAAAATCCCATATGGTACCAGAGCGAGGTTCAGCCTCGGTATATTTCGGGTCTGTGCCCATTCCGTTTCTCGAATTTCACGCGCCATTCTTGATCCGTAGGATATTTCCTTCCCTTCTTTTAATTTAACCGGAGCCAATTATTGAAACTCCAAGTGGGGGTACAAATTTAGGCCTATAGGCCTTGAGTTCAATGCCCATTCTTGATATTTATCAGACAATCTCACCGGTCCCCCACCCTTTTGGGGAAGTTTGTGATGTCTCTCGTATCGATATAGGCTACATGTGTATATGATATCGTAATTTTGAGCTTACTATATAATCTTGAGAATGCTTAGTTTCCTTCTTTAAAGATTAAGATTAAACATTGCCTTTAAAATTAAAAATGGATTTCTTTATCATATATTATATTTTTTATTTGCTATTTTTCATTCAATCTTATTGGCTAAGTTAAAACTCGAGGTCTTCTCTCCCTATCTTTTATTTAAGTTCTATTCGAATTGTAAGATTTTAAACAGAAGTTGTTAAACATAAAATAATAAATTAAAGCTTATGAACTTCTTTCTTATCAGTTTTTTCAAAATTGAAACTTGGGAGAGGAGGAGAGCTGTCTTCGATCCTCGTACTTAATCTGGAGTGTGACTCAAGATTATCCACCAATAATTTTGAATTTAAATAATATTCAATTTATTTCGAATTTGACTTGGATAACTATCAATATAATTTATCTAATTAAACTGGGAAAAGTACCAAAAAAGTCATAAACCAATTGCAGTGATACCAATTCAGCCATAACCCTTTCAATTGGACTAATTTAGTCCTAAACTTTTTTACATTTGTACCAATTCAGTTCATCCGACCAATTTAGGCCAGAAATCACTAACGTGGACGCCGGCCGTCCTACGTGGCACGATCGGCGCTGACTTAGATATTTTTAAATAATTTTTTTTAAAAAAAATTAGAATTTTTTTATTAATTTTTTCTTTTTTTCTTCTCTTTTCTTTCTTTCCTTTTTTTTTTCTTTCCTTCCTCTTCCTGCAGCTAGTCGCCAGCCTCCACAATGACTAGAGGAGGCTGCCAATGGCCAGCGAGGGCAAGGGCTGGACCAAATTCGACGAGGGGACCCTCGCCAGAGGCCGGTGAAGGCCGAGACACCCTCGCCAACCTCTAGCGACCACAAGGCCAGCGAGGGCATATGGCAAGGGGCAACCTTGTCCAGCCCACACCGACCCTCAACAAAGGCCGGCGAGGGGGTCCTGGCCCTCGCCCTTGTCGGCCAACGGTAGCCTCCGCCGGTCACCATGGAAGTTGGTGACTGGCTAAGGGAAGAGGAAAGAAAAAAAAAAGGGGGGGGGGGGAAGATAAAATATAATTTAATGAAAAAATTTAAAAAATTATTTTAAAATGTCCACGTCAGCATCGGTCATGTCACGTGGGATGGCCCGCATCCACATCAGCAACTTCCAGCTTAAATTGGGAGAAAGAATTGAATTGGTGCCAATGTAAAAGGATTTCGGACTAAATTGATCCAATTGAAAGGTTTAGAACTTAACTGGTACCAATGTAATAGGTTGATGACTTTTTCGGTAATTTTTCCTAATTAAACTAAAAAAGCTGAAGTTCGTGAACTTATCTCTTATCATATTCTTTTCCTAAAGTTATCTCATTTTTTTAATTAAGTGGATTTTAAAAAAGATAATTTCAATGTATTTTTATCTTTATCTTTATCTTATATTTTAACATCCTTTCTTTTGATCCACTTCTATATTTTGGATTTCAGTCTCAATTTTAATACATGACAAACATTTTTGGCCGACAAGTTATTGGACTAATGCTTATTGTTTGAATATGAGCCATGTGGCATAGTTTTGCCACGTGGCTTGTCCGATGGGAATCGCATAAGCAAAATTAAGTGCCGCGCCACAAGTTCAAAAGCGAACATTCCATTAGAATGGATTGACGTAATAATCAAGATCGATAAATTCGGTCGAACATATACCTACGGTTACTAAACTTAAACGCACTTTATAATCTCATCACTGGACTTTGTTCTCAATCACCCAACGCTCTAAACTTTCGATATGAGATTGCCACGCCTTATCTTAAATTTGTCCAACTGCCGAGCGGATCGCAGGCAAGCCAAACACGTGACCGATTTTTTACGCCCCACGTGGCTAGCTCGTAAAGGGTTTTTGCAATTTGAAACATTATTAGAAACAAGCGCCGAATATATTCTAAAACATACGGGCTTTTTTTAAGCAAGTTATTGCAGATTTTTACTAGGAGTTCCAACAAAAAATGTAGATTTTACCGGGGGGAAAAAAGATAATATTGAGTCAAGGAGTAATTTCACGGAACTGTAATTAGACGGCATAGGAGGAAAAAAATTATGTTTTTTTCCCTTAAGTAAAAAAAATCAGAAAAGAAAATATTCTCCTTCTACTCTCCGTCGGACGAGAAGGGCGGTGGCGGACAGCAACGGAGAAGAAGCGGCGCCCCCATGCAAAGAGCACGTGAGGATCGCGCGTGGGCGGCACGTGCCGAGAATATTGTGGGGGGGGGACCGGCCACCGGCAAACGTGTCAGCCGCCGCTCCGCTCCCGGTTCGTGGGAATCGACGTGTCCCGGCGCAAAAACCGCCCTCGGCAATACCGGTTGCCGGTTTCCGGTTTTCTCCTTTCTTCCTTTCTTTTCTTTTTATTTTTTATTTTTCCTTTTTCTTTTGCGCTCTTTCTATGGCGGTGGGGGGCTTGGGCACGTTGCTTCCTTTTCTGGGCTTGGCGGGCGGCAGAAACGGGTCGTCAGCATTAAGATTTTTGGGATTAAGGAGGGAGGTGGGACCCGCCAAGCTGGATTAGCTTGGTGATTAGTGATCATGTCGTCCGTTTTCCTTTTCTGCCTTCCCAGAACACGCGGGTCAGGAAGGATGTTAAGGGCGATTGGGGTCCGGGTCTGTTTGTTCCCGCTCCGGAACCTGGCAGGGCCGGTGCCCGATTCTCGGTTCGTGGGATCGGGAACCGGCCCGCCGGGCCTTGGAACCGGTTCGGGTCGGTTTCGGAACCGGCGAATCTTTTCCCCCTTCTTTTTTTTTTCTGCTCATAAACGGTGTTTAACATGTGTCTTCCGCAACAGCGCGTGAGCATGATTTTCATCGACCGCATCTCCGTCGATTTTCCATAGATGTGCGAGTTTCTCTAGTCCGAGAACACATGGCTAAGGAAAATATTATGGCTGATCATCGGCTCCGAGGTATGTCGATTCCCACTTCGGAACCTGGAACCGAGCCTCATAGGATCGGTTCCCAGTTTGTGAAATCCGGAACCGGCCCACCTAGTCTTGGAGCAGGTCACTTTACCTTTCGTTTATTCTATTTCCTACAAGTGGAAGTTTTCTGACATTAAATGAAAAATAAGAGCATTATTTTCGGTTTTTCCATTAAGTGAATATTTACATGATCGACGGCGCAGCCCACTGTATTTTGTAGTCAATACTTTATTACTTGTCATCATATCAACGTGCGTTAAAATAATAAAAGAATGTATATATATGGACAAACAAAATAATGGAGGAATGCATAGGGTTTGCTTCAACATAAAAAAAAATTAAGTAATATGAGCTGGTCTGTAGGTCCGATCACTTATGTGGAATCGGGAACTGGACCAATTATTTCCGATTCTAAAAATTTGAAACCGAGAACTATCCAAAACCAGCTAGTTTAGTCTAATTCCCTGGTTGGACCGAACCAATGGACACCTGGGAAAACTTATCAAATTAGTCCTAAATCTATTGTATGAATCTAGATTCAGTCATTAATTTTTCATTTTTGTCAATTTAGTCATAAACCTTTATGCAAAATTTCAATGTAGTCATTACGGCTAATTTTTACCCGAAATTGATGACGTGATAGTCTAGTCATCGCTAATTGTCTTATGTGGCACCCCATCATGTTGGCAATTTCCTATGAAAATTGGCCAAAATGATTATATTGAAATTTCGTATTAAGGTTTATGACTAAATTGGTAAATTTGAAATGTTTATGAATGAATTGATATTCGTACAATATTTTTAGGATTGATTGGACAAACTTCCCCCTAAAAATAATTATTCTAGAAATTTTATTTTAAGTAAAATACACTGACTTTTATAGTGATCTTATTGCCGATAATAGGGACATAGCAACCTTATCATTAAGTAAATGTTTTACAAGACTCTTAAAACAGTAATTAGCGTAACTCTTAATAAAAATTCCAAGTTTTTATTTGTTGGATTCCCTCGATTTTTGGTTTACGCGAAATGTGTTTCGACACATGCTGTAATGACCCAATCCAATGAGGGCGACGAGTAGTCGCCGAGGCCAGAGGGTCTGGACAAGGAGCGGCTCCTGGCAGGCTTCTAGGATGATGAAGGGGGTAGGAATGAATCGAACTGTGTACCAAATAGGGAAAAAGGGATCCTGAGATATATTTGTGAAAACTGAAATTAACTCACGAAAACGCCTTTTGACGTAACCGTAAGCTTTGCTTCGGAAGTCCAAAGTTAAGTGAGTCCAGGCTAGAGCACTACTAGGATAGGTGACCTCCTGGGAAAGTGCTTATCTGTACGCCAAAGGACAAAACCGTAAGGCTCAGTATGGGACGGGTCAAAGCAGACAATACCATAAGTGAGCTAAATCCAAGCGGTCATATATGGCATCAGAGCGAGACCCCCTCTAATAGGTATATAGCTCAGGGACAAACCACGCGGAAGCTGGTGAGCCTGTAACGACCCGGTCCGACGAGGGCAGGAAATGGTTGCTAGGGCCAAAGGGTCTGGACAAGGAGCGGCTCCTGACAAGCTTCTAGAATGGCAAAGGGAGCAGAAATGAACCGAACTATGCACCGAACAAGGAAAGAGCGATCCTGAGATATATATGTGAAAACTGAAATTAACTCACGGAGGCGCCTTTTGACGTAACGGCAAGCTTTACTTCAGAACTCCAGAGTTAAGCGAGCCCAGACTAGAGCACTATCAAGATGGGTGACCTCTTGGGAAAGTGTCTGCTTGTACGCCAAAGGACAAACCGTGAGACTCAGTATGAGACGGGCCAAAACGGATCATACCTCGAGTGAGTTAAATCCAGGATGTCACACATGCACGCATGAATAACATGTTTGGTGTTAAAACATAGGCTCTATTTGTTTCGCGAAAAACATTTTCCTATTCTGGAGTTTGGATCACTTAGGAAAACGAGTCAATGGAAAATCTATACTTATGTTCGGAAAAATGATTTCTAACACCCCAACCTGTGTCCATTGAGGCTGGACCTGAGACCCTGGTGCTCGTGCCCGAATCTCTAACGCCCAAGCCCGAGTCCATTGAGGTTGGGCTTAAGTCTATGACGCCTTGGCCCGAGACCCTATGTTCGAGACCAGGTCCATCAAAGCTAGGACCTAACCTCGATGCCAGTGCTTGGACCCCAACGCCCGAGTCCGTGTCCATCGAGGCCGGGATCAGGACCTCGGCGCCCTAGGCCGGGTCTCCAACACCCATGCCCATGTCCATCGAGGCTAGGCCTAGGACGACATCCTTGCCCGAGTCAATCAAGGCCAGGCGTGAGACCCCTGCACCCGCACCTAGGTCCATCAAGGCGAGGCCCAGGACCACGGTGCCCAATCTAAGGTCTCTGTCCATTAAGGCCAGGATCAAGACCCCGAAGCCCATGCTCGGGTCCTTAGAGCTTAGGTCGGGGTCTATCAAGGCCGGACTCGAGATCTTGGTGCCAATATCCGATTCCCCAACTGCCTATGCACAAGTCTAGCCCTTAAATAATGTATATATATTTAGGAAAATCAAATCAGATTTTTCTTATCAAACGACGTAAATTATATTCCGGTTCAGATTTTAGCCGAACACTAAAAAATATTGTCATTTTCCTTGAAAATAACTTCTTGAAAAATATTTTATAAAAATATCATATTTTCCGCGAAACAAACGGAGCCCTAGGCACCTAATCAATTTTTATGCGCCAACCTATAGTTTTAATTATATAAAAGATATCGAGGAGGGGCAATCTGCACTACTACTTTATTCTAGAGTTATCATAAACATCTTACACATGTTATACGATGCTCAATTTAAATCATAATTACTAACTCCACTCTTAAGCATGCGAGCTCATTTGCACCGCCACACAAACATGACAGGGTGCTTTCATCTATAGTTGCACTATCGGTGGGGTTTCTGTGGTGGATAGAAAGGGCAATTAGTAGGTTCTCATTGTCGAATCTTCATGTTCTTATTATTGACAGATCACAGATCTTTAACCCCATGATCATTGTGTCACCGTCTATAATAAACTATTCACGAGCCTGTCAACAAAATTGTTTAAAGTGTCATGGGATTCATAGCTCAGAACTAGAGGTTTTCTGTTCTAGTCCCTCGATTATGGGGTGCAAGTTACTCTAAGTTAAGGTTGCAATCACAAGTCAAACGCTTGAACTTAACCAATTTACGAGATTTGCATAGTATTTTCAGCAGTCTCTAAACTTCATATAGACAGGCCATTACACTGGTGCCATTGAATTATAGAAAAACAATCTATTCATGTACTGTTCGGTGATGAGTGAACTTCAATGAATAGGAGGATATGCACCCACTAGTGGCGGAAATCATGAATATAATATATATACACACATATATATAATACCAAAGGAAATTTAAAAATACTCTTTATATTTTACACCTACTCTATTCTTACTTTTTTTGTTTACATAACTACCATTTTATTATAACAAAAAAAAAACTGTATAAGCACATAGAGAAGATGCAAAGTGAAATTAGGATGAAAAGTCAAAAAAAGGATTTTTGCATTTTCCCTTAAAATGCAAAGTGAGGAAATATAATTTTTTTTTTCAGTACCCAGAATCTTCCAGGTAATATAAAAATAATAACGTAAGTTTTGAGCAGGATCTCAAAAGGCTCAAGAAGAGACAAAGGCATCTCCCTGTAATATCTCTCCATATTCTCTCTCTCCAGAGAAGAAAAAGATTTAGAGGGAACTTAAGAGCCTCTTAAATAGTGAAGTAGACACCACGTTAGCTTTGACTAGCTCCGGGTAAACAGGTATAGCAACCTCCCGCTCCTAGGATGACAAGAGAGGAAGTCTCAACTTCTTGCAGATCGGCCTTTGGCCTGTGCTTCGCCCAATGTCTAAAACCAACTTGCAGACCTGTACCCCTGTAATTATAATTTTTTTTTCAGCGCTCAGAATCTTCCAAGTAATATAAAGATAATAACAACAAATGTCTCTTCAAATTGTTTTCTAATTTTGCATAACAACCACTTGCAATTATTATAATTTATATCAAAATTCAAAAAAAAAAGAATTCCTTTTCACCGACATAAACTTGGGCCGTACACAGGCTTCGCTTATCTAATTCTCTTTTGGGAATCTAGGGCTGACCCACTAATCCTCAAGTTGCTGGATTCTCTCCATATATAATTCTTACATTTATTAGGCAAATGGGCGGCCGGACGTTCCTCGGTTGTGGCTCGATTGCTTGTAATTTTTGGAATTTTGCCCCCACACATTAATATTTTAATTTGACCAAGACTATACTTTTATTTTTATATTCCAAGTTGCCTTCTGTGCAGCCACCGCATTTTCCTCTCTCTTTTCTTGTACTTTATTAAATTTTTTTTCTTGGCTTGGTTATTTTAAGGAATGAATTAATGCCGCTTGCTCTAATTTTTTGAACTTTGCTTCGTTATCGAAATTCTAAAAAATAAAATAAAATAAGAGTGCATATAATATAAACAAGGGCCTAATACCCTAAAAAACATCAAACTTTAACTTTTGTCCCAATTTTGCCTTTTGTTTCATAAAAAATCTCCAACTTTATGTCATGTCCCAATTCTATCTTAAACTTTTTTTTATCATATAAAAACCTACAACTTTAGCCTTTAGATATAGTCCAAATTCTACCCTAAACCTTTTTTGTATCATAAAAAACCCTCAATTTTGGATTCAATACCAATTCTAACCTAAACTATTTATTTGTCTCGTAAAAATTCTCAGTTTTAGGTCAATTTTTAATTTCACTCTAATTATTTTTTTTCTTATAAAAGATCATTAACTTTTACTTGAGTCCCAAATTTGCTCTCAATTAACCCTTCGTCAAAATCGCCCTTAGCGATTTTGCGCTTGTTAATCTCTCATGCTTGGGAAGATTCCATCTCTGGCACCCAAGAAGCTCGAATAGCTCATGCTCGGGACACTTGAACTGCTTGTGCTCAGGAGTTTTCCATCTCTGGGTTTCCAACTAGAAATTTTTGAAAGAGGGTTAATGTGGGCATATTTGTGACTCAATTAAAAATTTGTGATTTTTTATAAGATTGTAAAAATTTTAGAGTAAAATTAGGACAAAACCTAAAGTTAGGGGTTTTTCATAAACCAAAAAAAGTTGATGGTAGAATTAGGACATGACCTAAAGTTAAAGGCTTTTTATGGAACAAAAAAAAGTTTATGGTAAAATTGGAACATGACCTAAATTTGAAGGTTTTTTATGAGATAAAAGGTAAAATTAGGACAAAGGTTAAAGTTCGAGATTTTTTTAAGATATTATGCCTAGAAACAAGAGCCAAGACTTGTTTCACTGTTCATCATGGCTTTTGTCCTTTCGGGCCATGTTGGGGTGGCCCGGCTTTACTTACCCACCTCCAAGTTGCGCCTTTTATTTATTATTTTTACTTTCCAACAATAATCTTGATCTGTGTTTCTTGAATCTCCCAAAAGTTTTTCATGACATTGTACTTGGGAAGGTTTAAGAAAGCTAATCTCGATCACTTATCAACTTTTTCCTTTTTATGGACATTGTGATCCCTGGTGATTAGACTAACCAAGCACGTCGTTAGGCTTTTCCCTTTGAAAAAGCGATGGGGAAGAGGTGCTAAAGGCATGACACTCGATCCTATTCCCCACAACCCTCTTTTCAAATAAGTTCATAGGTTACAAATTACTTGTAAGTGATATGCTTTTAGTGTTACGATTTATTTGTTCAGGGGAAATTACCCAAAGTTTCCCCAAATTTTGTGTGCTGCAACGTTTATCTCCGAAATTTTTACGGGACACAAATCTCACCTAAATTTTCATTTTGTTTTGGTCGTTAACTCTCTGTCTGTTTGTTTCCTTGTCTGTACGTGCCTAAAATGTGATTATTCAAAAGGCAAAACTGTAATTTTTCTTATTTTTTTAGTCAAATCATTCTCTTGCCTCCGATAGGCTAAAAAAATACTGAAATTCAAACAATAAGTACAAAAAATAAGAAATAAATGCAATGACCATTTAGAAATATTAGGAGATGATGATGATGATGAGAAATAAACGTAACAAAAAGATTTTTCAAATTTATTCCCACCATTTAATGTTATCACCGAAAGTTGTAAATTTTATTTTTCATATATCCTTCATTAGTGAGCCTCTTGAAAGGACCATGGCCGTTGGCAGGGGATGGTTATGTACTCTTGCTACTTTGCACAGCAACAAACATGTTTATGGAAAGCGAAAAACTACCGAAAGAGACTAACTAAAGAAATTATCAAAATACTAGAAAAAGATGAAAACAATCAAATTGAGTCATCTTTGATCTTTCAATTTAATAGAGATAATGTAAACGGTGCAGATGAATGGAACTGCCGCGGTAATTATATAGAACAAGATGAATAAATCTAGGATTACGGTTTGCGGGAGATTTGAGGAAATTAAGTGTAAAGGGAAATTAGTCATTTTAAGGCTTGGATCCTTTCCAAAGTTCTAAAGTTGTATTTCCAAATTGCAGGATGCAAGCTAGTGAAATTGCAAACCTAGATGCTGGTTTTGTGTGTTTTTCCATTGATTCATTTGCCCTTAGTCTTAGATACTTTGGACCCGTTCATTCGAAAATTTCCAAAATGGACCCTTCAGAGCCCTTTTAGCGACTCCATCTTCCCTATGTTCTACCGATTTAGCTCAAGATATCTCTCGACTTAAGAGGGGGAATTCAAAGTCTTCATCAGAAACAAATGGTTTGCTTGGAGCCTTGGGCGAGCCTCTTCGACTTAATCATAGAAGAACGTGATCCTCTTCTTCTCTTTTGTACTACTGATCTTGTGAGCTAGAATTTCAGATGGGCCGACCACTGGATACGAATAAGATGGTTTTTGGGTCCGATTTCAGCACCATTTCTACATCAGACAACACTCACTTGAGAATTGCGTGCCGGTAACTTCTACGAATCAGAAAAGAGCCGTCAATTTACTCACAACATAATGATATATATTCATACAACCAAGACACATTCTACTCGAACCATGACATGAAATGCGAATCGGTTGCTAACAATTTATGGAGATGCTCAGCCAAAAGAACATATTATCAAGGTTGTCTACCACTGCACTAAAGAATGTAAAGTATTATGTTGCTCCTTAATATTCTTTGAATTGTTAAGACAAACCGCTCAGTTCATTTTCTGAAAAGAATCACAGTATCAGAATGCATCCTTCAATTTTGCAATCCAATGCCAATGACCATTTCGATTTTCGTATCAAAACCATCACACATACCCTTTTCGAGTAGCGAAAGCGATAACGGTACATGAAGACCGCAAAACCAAAATCGTTCTAAAGCATTGATAAACCACCAAAACAAATGACGACCGCCGCAGTTACCTTCACTAGTACTATTAAAAAATAGTTCACTAGTGGAGGGAATAGTTAAACATGCGCTGAAATAGAACCAATCAGACCTTTCATCTTCAAAATCGATCAACACCTCAAGCATCACCACGAAAATTAATCCACTTCTCGGCAAAGAGTGCAAAAGAGTAGAAAGTCGTAACCCAAAATAAGGCAAAGATCAATCAGATAATATCCACAAATTTACATGACCCAAAATCATGGACTGTACAGAACATCTAATGGTTGACTCTAATAAGAAATCATTACTCTTAGGAATTGCTCCCTATATTACACAAGAACTCTCTTCCACTAATTCAGCACCCGCTGCAAGAACGGATACTCGGTGACTCTTTTCTTGTTCAATCAACCTACTTACACTGATACTAAAATGCGAATTGCCGACTAGAACAGATGGTATTTACAACCCTAAAAGGTACACGAATTCTCTCCTTCCAAAATATTTCGAAACTCTCGCTTGTCTGCTTGACTATGTGAAGTATTATGCCCTGCATTAAGCTCCCGTCTATGTACAGTTTCTTCGGTGGAGTTTTTATGCAACAGCGGGAATGCTAGAATTCTTGCTATCCCTGTTAAGACAATCAAAACCTTCTACTCTAACAGCTGCAGGCTTGAGCCCAAACTTCATCCTTGCACACCCTTTGCGTGCAGAAGCTGATGGAGATGGTAAACCTGATGGCGACATAGCTGGCAACGCCATAATTGGAGTAATCTTTTCATCCCTAAAGCGGGCATCCTGTACTAAAGGATTCTCAGCCCTTCTTGGTGGAGATCCCGCGAAAAAAGGGGGGGTCGAAGCAATCGCCATTGGAGATTGCGGCTCCAACTCATAATCCTCCTGCAATAAATTAAGCCTCCATTAATGTGACGGGCTAACGAAAAAAACTGAACCCGACAACTAAATGTCATCGCAGAGACGGACAAAAACATTAGATTTAACCTAGAAAGATGTTTTGGCCGGGTCAGTTATTAACGACTTCCCTAATGTTTCTTGTTTTCCTTTTTTTTTGGTAAGGTTCCCTACTGTTTCTTGTTCCTCTCTTCCCCGTGAAAAATTGCAGAAGAACGCTTGAATAGATCCACTTAACAAAACAATAGGACTAGGATATATT
This sequence comes from Syzygium malaccense, assembly GCA_031216405.1. Taxonomy (NCBI): domain Eukaryota; kingdom Viridiplantae; phylum Streptophyta; class Magnoliopsida; order Myrtales; family Myrtaceae; genus Syzygium; species Syzygium malaccense. The sequence goes on along the minus strand of CM062258.1, from coordinate 47,354,447 downwards.
GTATGAAGCAAAATAGCTGAACAAACCGATTCATACTTTCAAAGAACCAAAAGATTCAATAACTGAATTCAGATCTTGACTATCGAGCAACAAAAGGCTGAGCCACAATTCCAGCCAGTTCAGACAGGATCAGATGCGGATTGATGAGACAGATCCAACTACCTTCTTGAGGATGAGGTCCAGAAGCTCTGCCGCGGCTTTCGATTTGCAAATCTCAGATCGGTGGCTGTTCATCAGAAACCACAGAGCGTTACTTCAAAAGTTCGGACACCAAATCAATTCATCCCCAAACACGAGACAAAAGAATTACCTCGTCTGAGACCTGAAAGGGTTGTTGGACCAAACCCCGACCCGGCGAGGCTTCGGACAAACAACCGATTCCCTCCGGTCGGAGACGGAGACGAAGCCCCTCATCTCCTCAAAGGCGGCAACAAAGGCGTTCTGCTCAACACTTCGGAAATGATCCATCTCTTAAACCCGCCGCAGTCCGAAGGAGAACGCCTAACCACATCCAAAACAACAAAAATCAACAGGCGCACCTATGAAAAAACAAAAAGAACCAAAACTAGGCAAGATCTGATAGAAGACGCCAGTTTAATCGAAAAAGCTCGCTCAAAAGCGCCCGCTAATCCTTCCAAACTCCGGAAAAACAAAACAGCCACGGAATTTCTCTCTCGGTACCGCCAGATCGGACCAAACACCTAGAGAAAAGACAGGTTCCGTCCCCCAGCGCTCCACGCCGCGCGGACGACTTGCGCCCCGGAACGGCAAAACAGAACCGCCGGCGGCTCGATCGAGCCGGAAACCGACATCCGACAGCCCGCGGACGCGGAAACAGCGCAGACACGCAGGACTCCCTCGCCGGAAACAGCTCGAGCGGCGCGTCGAGCTCCGGCGAGTTCCGAGGGGAACCGAAGCGGCAGATCCGGCGCGAAACCGCGAAAGGTAACCGCAGCTAGCAGCAGGCGTCGGCGGCGACGGCGCACACCTAGCACGCGAAGACCGCCGACGACGAGATCGGAGATCGGAGATCTAGAGAGAGAGAGAGAGAGAGAGAGAGAGGGGTGTACCTCTAGGGATCCGCCGAGGAAGGAGAGGAGGAGAACGAAAGCGCCACGCGAGGAGGAGGAGGAGGAGGAGGAGGAGGAGACTTTTGGGAGGTCGCCCACCCCCCGTTTTAAAAGCAGCGGAACCCAACGAAGAGTCGAAGGGAGGAATTGCGTCCGTAGAGATTAGGTGCAAGTGGGAAGGTGTGAACGCAACCCGTGGTGGGGCCGGGGGGGGGGACGGCGTCGTTTTGGATTACAGCCCAGCCCAACGTGGGCCCCCACACCACTCACACACGCATGTGTGTGTATATATATATTATTTTTTTATTTTTGTTTTTATCTTTTTTGCATGAGTGAAAGGTACTTCCCTCTTTTGATTTTTCGATGCCTTTTCGGGTTCTGCGAAGGTGGGTTGATTCCTTGGCACGTTGCCCCATTTGTCTTCTTCTTTTTCTTCTTCGTTAAAAAAAAAAAAGGGAAGAAAAAATTTGCTATTAAAGAATTTGAAAAAGTTGACCGATTTATTTTAATTCCCTAGTCCACCATTTTTCTCGTCTAATTCCGCAAGTAAATCGCCCGTTCAAGGAAACGTGCTTCTAATGTATATCTGGCGGTCGACTCGCTTTCCTTCAAAGACTTTTTCTCTTCGTATTTCTTAATTAGGAAAATTGACGTTCCGTATCTAAAAATATGATAAGACATCAGCGTGACATGATTTATTCTAGTAATTCAATTCTCCGTGTCTAGATTGTGTATACATCTCGGGTGTTTTGGGGGTTTTTTCTCTTTTTCTTTTTCATGCGTAGTCGGCTCAACCCAATCTTATTTACATCAAAATCAAGTGTCTTGCGCGAAACAAAATTGTGCGTATTCGCAACCCGAATAGGATTACCTTCTTACTTATTTGATTATGTCGATTTTGAGACTTGCTTAAAGCCTGAAACCGTATATATTCGAAGTATATTACGAGGAAAGTAAGGTGGAAAAGATAAATAAAGAGAGGAACGAAATTGACGACAGATAACTTTCATCGTCGTGTACATATAAAGATATAAAAATACGCAATCTTTCTTTTTTCGATAATCTTTCTGATTAGGGTCTTTGCCCGCGTATATCGCATCTCAAAAAGGAAATTAAGGATGCGCTACGAGGGGAAAAAAAAAAGAGGAAGCGAGATAATTTAGAATCTCAAAAATAGCACTTTGGATTATATACCATATAAAATTTGTTGACATCGCAACTCCTGCAATTGAAATCAAATATACAGTACATACAACCGGCATGGAAAATATCATCGCGTGCTTCGAAGCGCGCTTCCGAGATTTTGCAGGTTTCCGTATTAATGAAAAGAGAGATAAAAAAAAAAAAGAAAGAAGCAGCGCTTCGGAGCTGGCCCGCTCCTAATTAATAAACCCGAATAAAAAAGGGAGGAAATATCACAGGGGCCAAAAAAAAGCATCTTACCGATTATTTTGTTTATAAATTACTTAAAAAATATTTATAAAACGTCAAAATCAAAGATGATGATAATATATATAAAGTCGGAAAAAGAAGAGAAATCCCAAAGGTGGTGAAAGAGTCGGCCACTGGAGTTCTTTGACTTTGACCAGAGACGTCATCGCCAAATGCGAGATGAACCGAACCACCCCGCGCCCGCGCGCGCTCGCTCATTGGACGGGACGGGAGAGACCGGGTCCCGCTCCTAGGCTGGCTTCCATCCAAGCACATCCCCCCAAGTTTCAACCTTGACTTTTCCTCGAAATCGACATCCACACCACATGGAACAAAAATAGTAATTTTGGGGCCTAGTGCGGTGATTGTCTAATCTCTCTTTCGTTTCTTTTCAATTGACAACGCCGAATTGCGACCGCGAAACAAGAAAATACGACACGGCAAGTTTAGCCAGCCAGGGGCACGTGACTTCACCGGACCTGGACCGAGGCCTTCTTCGCGCGGGTGATGAGAATAGAGATGAGGAATTGTTTGGTGATAAGTAATCAGGGGTGAGCGGTTCCCGGTCCGATTCGATCCAACCCAAGAACTGAAAACCGAACCGGAAAGACCGGTTCCCAGTTTCTAGGACCGGAGACCGGATCGACTAATCTTGAGACCGTGGACCGGACCGGTTCCAATGGGACCAATTGATAAAGGCAAGAGGGAATCGAGAAGCATTTTCAGGATCAATATATGAAAGCGTTTTTTGGGTTGGTCCCATTGAAACCGAATAAAAATGAACTATCAAATGCTTCTTTTTTTATTTAAATATATATACTTAAAAAGTAAATAAATATATATATGAAAAATTTAGAAATATATATATTTATCGATCCGGTCCGGTCCGATTCCCCCCTAGAACCGGGAACCGGACCGCCCGGAAATCGGTTCCACTTTTAGGAACCGGGAACCGGATCAATATTCTCGAGAACCGGACCAAACCGATCGGTCCAATCCGGTCCCGATTTGGGCGGTCCATCTTACTCAATCCTATAAGTAACCGAGGATTGATCGCTGGATATTGTTAATTTCTATCTCGCCGGAATTTGCTCCCTCCCGCGACGAAAAATATCTTCCGTCGAAAGAGTGGTTTTTCGGGTTTTAATTAAAGGAGACCAGGTTTACTTCACATTGAACTACACACACTAAAATCGTGCTGGAATTTGATCAACGGCAAGATCCCAAAAGTATAATTGTGGCAAACGAGCCAAACGTGAACAAATCCCATCGGAATTAATCGACAACGAAACTCAGGAAGGTGATTACATCACGCTGGAATTTCATCGACGACGCAACATATAGGATAGAAACACACGGTTGGAATTAATCGACGGCGCGAATCTAAAAGCTACAACTAAAAAAGCAAAGATAACGAAGGATAGTAAATTTGTTTGATATGTGCGGAGTTCCTTCGGTTGAACGTCTAGCGCTATTTATAATGGTGATCGGTGATCGCCAATCAATAGTTGTCTCAAGATCCTGCTGCTCCGCGGCTCTGTCTTTCATATCAAGTGGTCTAATATCCAAATGGCAATTGTTCCCTCAAAAAATAGGCTTCCATTTCTTCCTAATCTCAACTGCCTTGTAATCTCTTGCTAAAAAAAAAATTGCCTCGTAATCGTGCCTCCGTGTTCCTCTATCGATGGCTCCGTTACTTCCTGATGGCTTTTCTTTAAACTAGTAACCATATAAATTATGTTTTTCGTGTCTCGAAATATCATCAGACGACGTCTTGCCATTTGCTCGTCGCCAATATCCACATCACCACGTGTTGATAACCGAATATATATCACTGAGGCGCGTCATCGTCGATTGATCGGACATCATTCTTTACGGTTATCGATAAAACGCCGTGAATGTATATCCTACGTAACCATTCATGCTCACGTGCCAATCACGCGTTTATCAATAACTCGATCATATTTAGGTGTAAATATACTCTCCGTTTTTAAAAGAATTAAAAGAAAATTAATACTTTTAAAACAATTTCTTAACATGTGATGCCTTTTTTTGGCAAAGGTCTTTAACATGCGCGTCATCCTGGTTTAACATTTCGTAGGACATTTCGTGTTTCGCGCATAGTCGGCTAGTTCATGGCACCCCATGGTATTTCGACGCGTCATTTCAATCATCTCTAGTATGTAGATCGCCATCACTATGCATCGTATCTTTTCGAATCACCATTGGTCTCAATTGTTGCTTATCGCGGGAAAATACATATGCACAGAAGATTTGATTTTTGTATCTCCTTCGTTTCAGATCTTAAACCCTAACCTTTCGTTTGGCCTAAAACCCTCGGTTTCTCTTCGTCTCAAGCTCCCTCATCTTCCGTAGCTCCCAATCCTCCTCACTCTTCTTCTATGGATTCCATATGCACGAAAGATTTGATTTTTATTGCCTTCCTCACCTAATGTATTAAGTGACCTTTTACTTAAAACAAGCAATCAAAATTGTTTATAATAAAGATGATTGACTCACTTAATCAGATACAGAAACTACAATCGAAGTGGTTATATCGTGAAAACCTTCCAATGATTTCGTTAATCCATATTCGATAAAAGGACTAATGAAATCATTATTAAATTTAAGGCAAAAGCCACCAAAAAAACTCCAAACTATACCCATTATAATTCATTTACCTCGAACTTTTTTTTGTGACGCAAAAATTTCCAAACTTGTATCCGCGTGACATATTTACTCTCCATCAGGATTTCGTCAATGAACACTATTAAGAATTTGCCTACTTTGATCCCGGAAAGCAAACGGTATCAACATGGAGCCCACGTAACTTAAATAAAATAAAAACGGCAGATGTTTTGGCCGAAAAACCATCTGATGGAACCTTGCCGGAGGGGAGGGTAAATGTGTCGTATAGATACAAATTTGGCCTTTTTTAATGATAGGTAAATATGTCACGGTAAGTATGATTTGGAGTTTCCGATGACTTTTACTCTTGATTTCAATCCAATTTTTTTTTATTTTATTTTCCGAATTTGAGTACAAAAATCGGCAACCCTTGGTTTTCCCCAGGTCATATCCAACGCGGGAGGGGAACTCACGGGATTTCTCTCTTTGAAAAGCGCGACGAAGAAGATCACTAACAAATTTTTTTTTTAAATTTTTTGGGGAATACGAATAACTTGGATGAATTATAAAAGGCCGGTTGTCCTCGCCAGATCGCGCCTAGTAAATACACGGTCGAAATCAGGGGCCACGAAAAGGAGCGGGTCACACCAAAAGATCGCGTGGATCTGTCCGTCCGGCCGGCCGGCCGGGGCGGGGCCTGACAACCGTAATTGACGCTGACGCTCCCCCCACACCGCCACCACGAGGAGGCAACGTGCGAGGCAGCCCAACCGTAGCGGGCCCCACCCCCCGCGCCGCCCCCACCAGACGACGGTCGGCGATCGCGACACGTGTCCGGGTGACGCGGAGCTCCACCGCCCCCCGCGGGGCAACTTGCGACGGGGGGGGGGGGGGGCCGCGGACCAATGGGGGAGGGGGAAAGGGAAAGGGAAAGGGGACAGGACATGTGCACCACGTTTCCCGGATGGCCGAGGAAGCCCACCCCAAAAAAGAAAAAGAAAAAGAAAAAGAAAAAGAAAAGGCGAGATGCCCCCGCGCGGCTATTAGACAGCCGCCTCGCGATAAAAATATCTCCAGGGAAAAATGACATTGATAGTTACGTCCCCGTTTATTTCGAAAGATGCTCTCATTTCAAAACCCCCCCCCCCCCCCTCTCTTTTTTGATAGTTATAAAAACAGGGGAAAATTTCAATTAAGGACTTCAAGTGGGGTCAAATTTTTAAAAAGGGGTTCAAAGTGAATATTGTGTCAAATAAGAATTTGAAGTGCTCAATCAGTCTCAAATAAGGATCCGAAATGCTCAAAAAGTCTCAAATAAGGACCTGGGTCCCCGACCGGCCGGCGAGAAAGTTACTGTTCCGGCACCGGAACAGTAACTTTTTAATTTTTTTTATTATTTCCTTTCTATTTTTCCTTTTTTATTTTTTTTCCTTTTCTTTTTTTTTTCTTTTCTTCCTCCGCCGGCCATAGCCGGGGCCGGCGGAGGTCGTCGGCGTCTGGCGAGGCTGGCCTCACCTGAGGCCGGCGAGATCGAGCCTCGCCAGCGGCCGGCGAGGCCGAGCCGTCGCCAAATTTGGCGAGGCTTGACCTCGCCCGACGCCGGCGGAGGAAGAAAAGAAAAAAATAAGAAAAGGAAAAGGAAAAGAAAAAAAATAGAAAAGGAAAAACAGACAGAAAAATAATAAAAAAGTTACTGTTCCGGTGTCAGAACAGTAACTTTCTCGCCGGCCGGCAAGTATTTTGGCCGGTTGGGGACTCAGGTCCTTATTTGAGGCTTTTTGAGCACTTCGGGTCCTTATTTAAGATTAATTGAGCACTTCAGACCCTTATTTGATACAATGTTCACTTTGGACCTCTTTTTGAGAATTTGACTCCACTTGGGGTCCTAAATTGGAATTTTCCCTGAAAACAAAGCCAAATGTAGTAAATTGACCAAGGTAGATTAGTCGCTTCCTCTTCTCTTTCACCCCTCTCTCTCTCTCTCTGGAGTCCCTTTCTCTCTTCCACCCCAAGGTCCCTCGATTGAGAAATAACTCTCGGTCCAGCGAGGCCCCGTCCTTTCAGCTCGAATTGAGATTGGAATTTTCCCTCCCGATCTAATCTGGGAGCATTTTACTGCTTTCATCTAGTTTTTTTTCTTTGTTCCTTATGATACTCTTCTTTGCAAGCTGTGCGTATTTTCTATTTTCATCTTTAGGAATCAACCCGCTGCTTTAAATCCTCCAAACCAAGAAGTCCGATAGGATCGAGTAGGAATGCGGTGAGTTGATGCTGCAGTGGAAGCAGTTATACGACTTATCCTAATTTCGGAAGCTCTCATTGCGCCATCTAAATCTAGATCTGTGAGCTCTTTTCTATGCTCGTTCAATTTCTCCCGATTCAGATTTAGGTCAAGTTTTGAGATTCTCTTGAATTAGATCTAGTTATAGATTTTCAAGCTCCTTTATAACTATTTGATTGTGTTTTTTCAACATTTTGATGTACGTGTCTCTGCACGGCGATAGTGATGAGGACGTTGAATCTAGACGCGCACCGTAAGCCGTTACAAATGGAGTGAAAGATATCGGCGAGTGCTTATCATTGAATCTAATGATCGGTCGCCGATTGTAGATACGTTCTTGAGGGATGAGAGTGTATTTCTAGCTGCAGACTGTACTTTGTTTTTTGCTTTTTGGCTTTTGCTTTATTATTCAGTTTTTTGGGATTTGCTAAACTTGAAAGCACCACTCGAGTATTATTCTGTTATATGAAATGTCATCTTTCTTTCGACAAAAAAAAACCGCTCTTGATCTAAATCTAAATCTTTGAGCACGATCAACTTGTTTTTGGTGTCTCCATACAATGATGGCGCTAATGAAACCTAAGCGTAGCCATAACTAAACATTACTTATAATGATGCGAGATTCAATAATCCGTCGCCGTTTGTTTTGTTGTAATGTTGAGACAGTTTTTGTGGGATGATGATGTGCTTATCGCAACGGTTTGTGCTTTATTGTTCTACTTTACTTTTTGCGATTTGCATTTTTTTTAATCTTGAGATATGAATGAAATATTTATTTTCAACAAAAAAAGAAGAGGTACATTCAATTGAAGCGGGAGTGAAACTAGCACCATTACAATGCTAATTATACTGACAGTGGTTTGTTAGATTGATGTATTAAATAGTGTGATCAATTTTATCGTGACTAATTAATTCATAAGCCCATTTCAAGACCCATCTCTTACTTTAATATATTAATTTGGCATATCGATCTTAGCATACTAATAGTACTTAGTAAATGTTGCATGTGAATTCCCCATTTTATTGGGTTTACGTTCATGTCCACATCTTGATTCTTATCAAAGTTCGTAACTTTTAGAATGTCAATAACACAAATATGGAGATATGAAAATGCGCTAGAAGATCTCGATTCGATTCTTTTAGCACGATAGTTCACTTTCGGGCACCGATTTTTTCGTTAAGAGACACGAGCCGACAGTGGATCCTCGATAGACACAATTCGGCATTTTAAGCCAAAAATGATAAACGAGAGAAATACGGACGAGATAAGACATGTTTGGCCAATCATATATAAGATCAAAGCTGAATCATTCCTAACGACCCGATCGAGGGAGGCAGCGAAAGCCACGGTCTCCGTTCGATGTCTAATGCGATTTTACGAAATAACATACTATGATTTGTAGAATTCCATAGAAAACGGGTCTATAAATCTCGTTTCAAGAAGTTCCAAACATGGTGTTTGAGCTCAAAAGAGCCCAACACGCATCGTTAGGCCCCGGGGGGGTTCGATTGTCGATTTTTGGTAGTGGGGTAATCAACAGAACCTTGGATGTTTCTGACGTCGCGATTGATCGGGGGGGCCTCAGATTGCATCGCTGTCATTTGTTTTTGCTGCTGTTGCTGTCGTCGCGGTGCGGGATCTGAGCTGGAGACGACCGAAGATTCCATCCTGTGGACGTAAATTGTTGCACGTGGAAGACATCGCTTGGTTCGCAAAGTGAATTCGATGCTTTCATTTTGCTTTGAAAGGCCGGGCTCCTTTCCATTATTCCAATTTTTCACTATTTCCATTTCTGAAAAAGAATTTCAATTTTCTTGTATTGTATCGAAATATTGCACGTCGCTGAGCTATGGAGCTTATACGTTTTTTTTTATACGCGTGGCTCTATTCACTTATTAGTTTAAGCATCTGAATTGGATATTCTAACGTAATATTAGAGCAAGTGGTTCCGATTCAAATATTTTTCATTCCGTTATTTATATGCCTCCCCTATTATATATTTCTACGCTTTAAATTAAAGCTCGTCCTATCCACGAAGTGGAGTGTTATTACGACTTCATCTAATCGTTTAAATTTTTAAAACATTTGATAGTAGTCTCACAAAATCTTTCTTGAGTTATTTGCAATCACCATTTTGATGGAAATAAATTGAAATAATGACATAAATGATATCTGAACTTTGAACCAACGTGCAATATAATCCATGAACTTTCGGTTAATTTAATGTGGTCCTTGAACTATTAATTTGTTTAATTGGGTCCTTGAATTTTTTGTACATGTTCAAACTAGTCTATGGACTATAATCTTCAATGTTGTGAGTCCGGGACAGCATTAAAACATTTTCATATAGTCTTGGGACTAGTTTGAACATAACCAAAAGTTCAAGAAAAAAATTGCGCATTGGGTTAAAGTTCAGGGATTACATTATATATTGGGTTAAAGTTGATAGATTATTTATGTTATTTTTCCAAATAAAATTAAGAATGTCAAAAAAGTGTTTTGAAAGTATTCCTTAACAAAACCGAGGTTCTTCCTTTTGTACATTGAAAACGTTTTCCAAATTATATGAAGTGATAGATTTACTTATAATATGTTGTGACTACGAGTTGCCTGGATGGAGAGCATTTAAGATTCCAATTAATAGGTCGAGCGACAATTTCAGTCGAAAAAATAAAATAAAAAAATGACCAATAAGATGCCGGGCAAAAGAGTTTGCTCTTTCCGTTGCAGTGTTGGATTTGGGCCGGGAGAAAAATTCATCATATTAATGCGGGCAGTGCAGATCGCTAGAGAGGTGGGCTAGTCGGGGTCCGCGAAATCCGATGCGAACTTAATATGATTGATGTATCATAAAAAAGAAATAAAAGAAATATTGAAACGAAGTCGGATTCTTATCTCTCTCTGGCCATGTATTTAGCTAAATAGCATTATCTCATGATCAAAGGATCTTCCGACTGATTTGTGCATTGGCTAGTATCCTGTGCAATATGCACATAAGCTTTCAGCTACACAGAGAATGGAGCTGATCTATCTTGAGGCCTTGGTCCGACCGATCCGATGCCTATTTTGAGCAATTGCGCGCCCTCGCGGAGCACAAGCGAGGTCCTTCGACCCCCATTCAGAACACAGGTCGAGTCGCTTGCTCTTATGAACTTCCTTATTCTTCTTCCAATAAGAAATCTTTAGATGAAGTTTGGAACTCGAGGTTTGGGTTGGAATATTTACATGCATCCCGGGTATCCGACAAATAACTCCCGTCTTTCTCGTCCCTCTGCCTCTTATGACGGACGATGGAACCGCCGTCGATGATCTCTGCAACTTCGTGGACTAATTCCCTAGACGATCTCGGCTTCAATGACCCAATACTGGTGTGTTAGATGATGGCATTATCGGCGGCGGAGGGATGGGAGAGAGAATATACAGAGTGGCTGGGCATTCCAGGCCAAGCCCCCCCTCCTCTGCTAATCGATCCTCAAACTATAATGAAGCAATAAAAACTAGGGAAAAAGCCACAAAAAACCTCAAACTTTACCACTTGTGACACATTTACTCCGAACTTTTTTTGTGACACCAAAAACTCCAAACTTTAGTATTTGTGACACATTTACCCTAACGTACATTGTCTATGGGCATTTTCGTCTTTTTGCTTTTTTATTTTTATTTTTTATTTTTTTTCCTTTCCGGCGAGGGCTCCCTCGCCGGCGCCGGGCGAGCCTCGCCGGCGTAGGGCGACCCTCGCCCTCGCCTGGGCGAGCGAGGGCGAGCCTCGCCGGCGTCGGGCGAGGCTCGCCCTCGCCTGGGCGAGCGAGGGCGAGGGTCGCCCGACGCCGGCGAGGCTCGCCCTCGCTCGCCCAGGCGAGGGCGAGGGTCGCCCTACGCCGGCGAGGCTCGCCCTCGCTCGCCCAGGCGAGGGCGAGCCTCGCCCGACGCCGGCGAGGCTCGCCCTCGCCAGATCCGGCGAGGGCGAGCCTCGCCGGCGTCGGGCGACCCGCGCCCTCGCTCGCCCAGGCGAGGGCGAGCCTCGCCCGACGCCGGCGAGGCTCGCCCTCGCTTGCCCAGGCGAGGGCGACCCTCGCCCGACGCCGGCGAGGCTCGCCCGGCGCCGGCGAGGCTCCCCCTCGCCGGAAAGGAAAAAAAATAAAAAAAAGAAAAAAGCAAAAAGACGAAAATGCCCATAGACAATGTACGTTAGGGTAAATGTGTCACAAATAATAAAGTTTGGGGTTTTTGGTGTCACAAAAAAAGTTCGGGGTAAATGTGTCACAAGTGGTAAAGTTTAGGGTTTTTTGTGGCTTTTTCCCTAATAACTAACGCTGTGCAAACTGGAGGGATTCTATTTGGGAACTTGATTGGACTGCCCTGTCCCGTTCTAGGTTCTTGTTGGAGCAAGTTTGGTTCCTAGTTTCGAGCGAAGAACCACCCAAGAATCGTATTTGAAATCGGTTTCATAAGGTCTAAAAATCATAATTTTTCTGTTGGTATCTTTTTATCTATCTCTTTTATTTTTTGTGTTCTTTTTAATCTCACTTAGATATTTTATGACTCTCTCTCGCTTGTGACTCACCCACCTCCTCACTTGCTTTATCTTCCTCTCGCTCGTTCCTGACTCGCCTTTGCTTGCTCGCCCTTGTTCATCTTATTTTTGCTGTAAAAAATGAAACAAAAGAAAAATAAGATTTTAGGTAGAATGAAGTGCCAGACCGAAAAAACAGGACAAGTTTCAAGATCGGTTCTGGGGCAAACATGATACGTTCCAAGTTCAAAAATCTGGAAATCAGTCCCAACAGGGTCGGTTCCGAATTCCATATCCGAAACCTATCCACCCCATAACCATTCGTATCGTTAATAATAATAATCTCCATTCACAAGACTACGCGCAATTCATTATTGGTCCCACTCTATTCTATCATATGGAATAGCTATCTAATTCCATGACTGTCCCACCACTCCATGGAACGAAGGCGAAAAGCGAGAAACCGCCGTCCCCAGATTAAAAAAAAAAGTCGCCATCATGGTGGTGAGCCCGACTTGGAACAGTCAGCGGCGAACATGCGGTCCCCCGATTGAATGATCTCTGTCTCTCTCTCTCTCTCTCTCTCGTTTGGAAGTTTCAAACGTGTAGAGGTGGGAAACGACGTGTTCAACTTTCGCACCCATCAATCAGGAACAAATCAAAAGAACAAGAACACGATTCGAAAGCCCACGGACCCAAGTTTGAGACCAAGTTAACACGGTAAATCCCATGAACGCTGGAATCGGAATAAAGTCTGTATTCTAATCCCACCCAAATGGAAAAAGAACGCCAACCCAGATTCCACTGACACCCCATCGTGCACCGTCTCGAAGTCCCGAAGATTTCGTAATCCGTGTGGGCACTCTCTCTCTTTCTTGTTCTTTGACTCTGGACCCAACAAATTCTTGTTCAAACTCCGCATGGCTTTGAGACCCGTGACAAGGTTCCCGGGTCGCCACTCTCAAGATGGTACCTCCCCTTCTTTACGCGCTGGTCGTTGATTGCTTTTCTCGCCCGCGGTTCTCGGTGAAAAAAGTGAAGCCCGCCATGGCAATGGCGTGCTAGGATTTGGTGCTAGGTTTTGCTCGCTCTTGAGGAGGGGGAGGAGGGGAGGAGGGAGGGAGGGCGGGGCGGCGATGGCGAAGCCGGTGAGGTTCGAGGAGGTGGGTGCGGAGGTGCAGAAGGTTCTTGACGCGAACATGGAGGAGGCGCCCGCGAGGAGGCGCGCTCGCGAGGCTTTTAAGGATGTTCAGCTCGGGATTGATCACGTTCTCTTCAAGGTGATCAGTGTCGTTGTTGTTGCCGTTGTGTTCGTCAAGTCTGAATTCAGATGTTGTCTTTGTCTTGTTGCTTTCTGGCATTTACTGGGCGGTCGCAGAGTTAGGTGCTCCGGCATTGATTGATGTTTCAGATACTTTTCGGCGTCTCGTGACTGATGTTGGGATGTTTTCATACGTAGTAATTAATTCCCCATACAAATTAGTTGTTCTCGTCGAACTCTGTTTATTTCGCGAAGGGCAGGAAAAATGGTACGGCAGCCTGAAGAATTTACTCGTTCAATGATGCTTTACTTCTAGGCATGGAATCCTAAGAAAGATTCTTTCTTTTCCATCTGTTTTGTCAGTTGCTTTCATTAGTTCAAGGTTGTCCGTGTTGGCCTCATGTTTGCGTCTGTTCTGTACTTTGTGCCATTGAACAAACATAAACTTAGTAAAGCATGCTACCCGCATTAGTTCTCTCACGGTCCCTTGCCATCGACTGAACTTAAAAGCACAGACTGCTGTGAACTTGCTATTCCCCGGGACTCTTGTTTGGGATTACTATTATCATTATGTTGCCATTTTTTATTGGCTGTTTTATTTGTCACACAATTTTCCGCTACTGCCAATGTTGTAATTACAGAGTCGAGTTATTTATCAGGGGACATCTGATTTATTTGTGTTTTCTCTTGTCGCAGATGCCGCACAAAGGGTTGAAAATGGAGGAGGTAATAATAAACCTTATGGTCTATATTAGGTACTCCAGTTAGATATTGGGATGCCTTCATCTACTTGAGGATGATCATTGTGAAATCTTAGCACTCTCTGGTTCTCAGAGCCATCTTTCTTTGGTGTAGCTCCCATTATCCCTTGGAGCAACCTATTACATATACCCATCCAAGCCTATTGATTAATGTGTATCTTGTTATGCAAATGGAGAAGTGGAGTATCAGTTTGGTCCCAGACTGAAATGGGACATTGATCTTCTTATGGTGCTCTTGCTAGTTGAACTTAACTTGCTGGGATTCTATTTAAAGACACAAAATACGCCTTAATGTACGTGCAACTACACACAGAATGCCAATTCTTATTCCTCAAGAAAATATAGGACTGAGTAAAAGGACAGACTTCTTTCTTTTACTTTTTGGCCATATTAGTTACCAGCAGAAGTGGCTCAGTTAAGGAGTTGTCTGATATTGGCTGCTCATGTTGCTTTTTATTCCAAAAAAGTTGGCTTTTATACACATCTCAGCACAAGGAAGTTAATCAGTTCATGTCCTTTGATTCAGAAATATGAGGTGAATTCTAGAGGACTGGAGATCTTCACAAAACGTTGGCTTCCAGGCACATCTCAGCTCAAAGCAGTTGTTTGCTATTGCCATGGTTATGGAGACACCTGCACTTTTTTCTTTGAAGGCATGTATTTCCTGTAAAAGGGAAGCAATCGACTTTGTCCAATGACTCCTCTGACACATCTACATAAATTAGTCAATGCACTCTTTTGCAGGAATTGCGAGGAAATTGGCATCAGAAGGATATGGTGTGTTTGCCATGGATTACCCTGGATTAGGCCTTTCAGAAGGTCTTCACTGCTATATTCCAAGCTTTGACAGGATAGTTGATGATGTAATTGAATATTTCTCCAAAGTTAAAGGTACGATAACAAGCCTCATCAAGTAGTCGCAACCTTTAGGTGCTTTGTTTAGAAGATAGATGATGAAAGAGTATTGCTGGCTAGATTTTTTCTGGGTGAAGCAGACATGCGTCCAATGCCACTTTTGAATATGAAAATATTCTCAAAATAGTCTTGGCATGGTGGTCCAAGCCATCCTGGAGGTTGATTGGTGCTTTTGGACAGAACACTATACGGATTTAGGAAGTCATGTTTTGGAAAAGACTATTTTCTCAGTGGTAGCAAGTAGGTGAGTTCGGGTCATGTTGTGAAGGAACTTTGACCGCTAGATGGTACTGTTAGAATTTCAGATCTGATGAGGAATAGAAAATGCTTTGGCCTCTAAGTGGAGTGAAAGTCTTGGTTCTTGATGAAAAGTTTCGGCTGAAGAGAGCCTTATCTGTATTGTTGACTACATGAACTCCGACCACCCTATTGCCCTCGGGTGTATATGGAAGAGCTGGTGGAACTTGAAAGGCAACATATCTGAATATGACTGGGGCATCATAAATGTCGCCTATACAGCATAGTCATGGACTGACAAATGACGTGATTGTAATATATCACCTGGATGATCTTATTCATCATTGGGTGAAGCATCATACCAGGTTACCCATGGTCCTTTTCGAATTGTTCTTTCTCAGTTACAATCACAGCCAGTCCCTGCGGTTTTCCAGGAAATGTGTAGGACAGCCATCTTCTCCCTGAGGTTTTCTGGGAAATGTTTGGTGGATAAATCATGTGTCAAATGACTTCGGCGTTGCCTTTTGCTGTGTTGCACTTGACGAGCGGAAATTATTTAGCTCTTTTATCACAGAAAAAATTGCTGCGCAGAATTGCATTCAAAATGCTTCTTCACTTCGATGAGCCGAAGCTGGTGTTCCTTACTCTATGATACTTTTCCCTCGTAATTTGCTGATAAAATACTATCCAACTCATTTCTAGTTGCATTTCTTTGTAGCTCCTTCATACCTGAGATCATTCTGCCAAGGACCATAAATGAACTTATTGGCCATCTTCAACCTGGAAGCCCTTTTGGTTGATGAAAAATATATGCACTTCAGCCTTCTGATGGTTTAGTAAAGAGAGATCTAACACCTTGCATGGCCTAAGAACCAGCTTCTTGAATTGGTATTCCTGTTGAAATGCTCCCTTGCCCATCAAGATCAGCCATAGAATGCTCTTGAAGAAACTTTAACTGATTTAGGTTACAAATGAATGAATAATCAAGATGCATAGCACCTGAATTCAGTTCTTTGAAGTCTGAGATTTTCTGTCCATGGATCCTGAAATGCATTCATTAGCCAGAAAGGAAGTTCATCGTGCTTTCCTAGGAAATTTTTACCTGTAAATAATCCCAAACATTCTCTATATCTCGTATCACACTGGTGATGAATGATGATGGTTTCGTAAAGGAATTACCCATTTGCTAGGTATACATGCGCGGGTTTCTTATCATTATCGTGCTTCTAAGAGCACATCATCGGAATGCATCTTTGTGCAACCTAATCTTCCTGCATATGGTCAAATTCCTTGCAGAGAACCCGGATTACCGTGCTCTTCCAAGCTTCCTCTTTGGGCAGTCTATGGGTGGGGCTGTTGCCCTGAAGGTGCACTTAAAACAGCCTAATGCTTGGGACGGTGCTGTTCTTGTTGCACCTATGTGCAAAGTATGTCTCCCAAGCTAGTCTTATGTTAATGTTCTTTTTGGCTGTGATGTTTAATGGGTAGTTAATGAAAGTCAGTTCTCTAGATTGCAGATGATATGGTCCCTTCATGGATACTCACACAGATCCTAATAGGTGTAGCCAAGTTTTTACCAAAGCAGAAGTTAGTTCCAGAGAAGGATTTGGCTGAAGCAGCTTTTAGGGAACCAAAGAAGAGAGCACAGGTTTGTTTCTATGCAAGCATTTCTTGGATGCAAGAATCGTTATGGAAAGATACATAGTCCTAGTTAATAGTGATGCTTCAGAGTTTTCTGCTGTGATGATGTTTCTCTTCAGTCCTTCAAATGCCTTGGGCACCACCAGCCTCCTCTGTGACATTTTAAACTTGTATATTTGTTTCTGTATCATAACATAACGCAGTTTAACATGTAGCTATGATATATGACAACTTCTCTATTGCAGACTGTCTATAATGTTATTGCCTACAAACACAAACCACGCCTACAGACTGCTGTACAGCTGCTAAGGACCACCGAAGAGATAGAGCGCCGGTTGCAAGAGGTATCTCCCTGCCATGTATCCTAATTGATAGTCTTTTAAATTAGATGCGTCTTGTGTCTATGAAACTTGGGTTCTCCAAGAAGCATGCGTTGGGTCATTTTCGACCTCTGTTGGACAGGATACACTTTTATACTTCTAGATACTAGTTATGTACTCCAGGATCTCTGAAAATTTAAGTTTCACTCGAGGATACTCTGAATATGTGAAATTTCCATGAAGACATTTTATCATATATTCGGCTATGTTTCGATGGTACTTTCATTAAATCTCGAGTTTGTAAAACTTGAAGAAAAATATTTTTCAGTTTATATTATATGAAAGTTTCATGGTTCAGTTTTCGGACTTAGACTAACAGGAAGGAATCGAGATGACAATAAGCTTTTTTGGAGTGGAGTGATCACTGTTACAGTTAATCTCTGTGCTTGTTTTAGTAACTGCGTGTGTATTGAAATAAGACAAAGTCATATGATCTTGAGTTCACATTTGAGTTGTTTTTTATTATTAATCTTTGTACTCTGGCAACAATTCGATGCATATCTAATGATGGATGCTATAACGTTGATATGAATCACTCTTTTCTGATCACTCCAGTATAGTGGGATTTGGAGCTGCTTGAGGCTTTTCTGTGCAACTCTTTTTTGTACATCATAAAACCTTGTTTATGCATGATAGCAAGGGTGTTCGCATTGTATTTTGTGAGTTCTGATTTTTTCTTGGTTTTCATGGACAACTGAGGTCCTGCTCTCACTTCGGTTCTTAATATAATCATTTATAGGCCTACCAGGCTAGGTTAAGCAATCTGCCTCAGTGTGGCGTTGATTGACCAGAATTTACTGAATCTAACTTACAATTATCATGCTGGAACTTGCTAGGTCTCGCTGCCGCTTCTGATTCTGCATGGAGAGGCCGATAGAGTAACTGATCCGTCGGTGAGCAAGGCCCTGTACGAGAAGGCTAGCAGTAAGGACAAAAAGCTCATCATGTATCCTGATGCTTATCATGCTCTTCTCGAGGGTGAACATGATGAAACGATTCTTCGTGTTTTCGGTGATATCATATCCTGGCTCGATGAGCACAGCTTGAAAAGCACCGTGTGATGGGGGAATTGTATGCTATGTAACAACAAATCCATATTGATTCATTGAGGTATCTAATAATACTCGTGTCCTGGAGTAAAACTATGGGTGTCAGTCCACCCAACTTCTGCTGTTTGGCGACGGAGAAATAAGTGAATATTTTGTACGAAGTTCGGCGCTTTGACGATGATGCACTTGCTAGCTGTACAGATGATTCGTATTGACTAATGAATAAAAGTATATAACTTTGCTAATTATTTTGAAACAAACAATGTAGTCAACAGGAGGATACTCAGCCCGGCATAAGTTGAACGGAAGTAAGTACTAAGCATGCTGCAGAACCTTTCACAACGAGAGATTAGAAGGTTTTCTCAGAGGCCTTGTGGTTGCATTATCCTAAAGCCCTAGTTGTAAAGCGTTACTCTAAATGTACGCAACATTAGCCTCTCATGAAGTGAAGAAACCCGGAACAAAGCACTATACGGGCGAGGCTCTTGCACTCGTGGCGACGGAAGATCTCAGGCGTCCAACAGCTCAGTCGCATCCATCCATCGGGTCCCGACAAGATTTTGGCCCTTCACTGAAGGATTGCAATCAGCTTAAGAGAAAACTGTGGAAGGGGTCGCTTTCGATGACCGTGACCCATTAGAGCGCCTAAAAAATTCCTCTTTTTTAGGCAAGTTGGATTGTAATCTTCCGAAAAAACAGCAAACACTTGAAGAATCGCACGAATCCCGTTTAGATGCACGTAATCCGACGTGTTTTTTTTTTTGCTAGAATACGCAATCCGACGTGTGGACACATGGGTGGTCGCAGAAAACGTACTAATCGAGGCAAAACAAGAAAGGAAGAAAGAAGACAACCTAATACAGGGGTCTATCCTATCCGTCCAGCCGGTGGCAATTTCAGCATACTCGCTCAAAAGCTCGGGGAGATGTCATTAATGTGACTCAACCTACATGTTGAGCGCACGTGGGCAGCTCTACTTCTGTTTTTCTGGTGCTTCAACTCAAGTGCGCTCCTCCTGGTCACCTTCTTCGCACAAGAAAGCACAGTACGTTTTCTGTTGCCCACTATTTTCTCTGTCTCTCACTCTCGTCCTTTGGGCTGCGTGTCTTCGCTTGCCTTGCCCAACTCGAAATAGAAAATACCCACTTCACTCCTCTCTCTCTCTCTCCCTTTTGGAGGCTCAAGCTGTAATTCATTATAAAAGCATTAAGCGGATGAAGAAGGCGTTATCGCGTTTGGACATCTCGTTCTTGCTGCAAAAATGGGCTTCTCTTCTTGCTTGTGCCATGCCCACTTCCCCCCGCTCCAGGTATCAATCCGATCCTTTTTTTTTTGTTTCTGTTCTCGTTTCTTGAAGTTCCCTTTTTTTTTCCTGTGATTCCCAGTTTGAGCTCCGTTTTCGTGTTGTCTGGGTTCTTTCCACGTTCCGGATTTTGAATGTTCCGGGCGTTCTTGAAAGGCCCTTTGCTCGAACTGTTCTGTGTTTGATTGTTGATCGAGTATTTGCGGGTGTCCCATGGTGAAACGCTAAAATGAATTGAGAAAAAGAAAGAAAGTGTTCGAATTTTAGTCTGCTTCATTGAGTGTAATTTCATCGGAAATGAAATACGTGTTTCTTGTTGCTTCGATTCGTTCAGCAGATGATAAAAATAATGCGGTCAAGTCAGCATTTTCATTCTCTGTTGAGCATTTCACGTGTCCTGAAAATTGGCCATATACACCCTCGACTTACTTGCAAGCTGCCTCTCTTGTTTTTGTAATGTCCTGTGTGCTTATCTGTAACTCTCCGTTACTCTGTACCTCTGTGTGATTTCTTGTGCTTGATTTGGGAAAGTTTCAAGTGTTGGTACTGTCATGGGATCCAAGCAGGCCACTTGAATGTCGTGTTACCAAAAGCTATTCCTTTGCTTTAATGTGGACCTCTGTTGGGAGAATCTCAATCCCAAACGCACAGCGTAATTGATCACTCGATTAGTTGCTCCTGTTAGTTGCGTATTGTTCTTTCCTGTCTTACACCGCTAATATCCCTGTGGAATGCAAGAGTTATGCGGCCGTGTCTGGTGTATTGTACAAGGATGGGCTATGACCTGTCAATTGTAGCAGATTGGAATATAATGCCTTCCTACCTGCAATGGCTCCATTTCATTTATCATATTTTTTGGTGCATGCTTATTGACGCTGTGTTACTAAAGTATATGACTAGTCAAGTCGATAATAGCCTTTAAAAACATGGCATAGATGGTTTTGTGAAAATTATCGTGATATGAAACACATATAATCGGTGTCGATTTTTCTCCATTTGTAGGTTAATTGAAAGGGGATTTTAGGATGCAGGGCACAATTCGGATGAACTGGAAAGTTTATAAACATCAACACTAAGATTACCTATCATCATTCTTCTAGATAAGTTGGAATATTGCATCGTATTCAGTTCATGTTTCTCATAATAGATAAGTCCGATAATGGAAGTATGGGGTTACAGCAGGACCATAAACAAAACGATTATTACTTGCATCTGTTTTGAAAACTGAAATAATGATTTAAATCCCTCAGTTCCATGAAGAACTTCGTTCACAATTTAGATGGACCTTGTCTGTGGCTGAGAGCTTTCTTACAATTTCAACTTCATTTGGACAGATTGGCAGTTCAAGATTGATAAAAAACGCTTCAGATCGAAATTCTATCGGAGCACATCAAAGATACTCATTTCCTCTGAAAGGTAGTGACACTGAGCTTTTAGGCCTACAGATTCCGAGGGCAGGAGACAACAAACGCAGGGAGTGGAGTTTTGCCCAGGGATCAAGAATCGTTACAATACCATACTCAGCAAGAGTCATCCGAAGCCAGAAAGCCCTTGGAGTACATGCTTCTTGTAAGTTTCGCAAAACTTGACGCTTTCTCGTTACAATACCATACTCATCAATTCACCATACATGTGTCTTGTTGGATGGATAAAGTTGATTTTGCTTCCCTGTGACGAGTTAATTTAAACTTTCAGTTGTCGTGGCTCCACACGACACACAATCTGAGACAAAAATGTGATTATTTCATCTGTCAATCTTTAATTTGTTCAGGAAAGTTAGGTTTCTGAGAAATTAGAACAGGATTGAATGGTTCAATGAGCAAGTATTGTGAATTGATGGTGTAGATCTTTCGATGCTCCTAGAGCAGTCAATCACAACCATCAATCCCAGAAAAAGATAACAATGGGACCCACAAAAAAATCAAAACAGACGGGCGAGATTACATCTGGAGTAAGGAAAAAATTCATTCTGGGGGTACCTAAAATTTTTCACACTACCTTTAGCGCCATATCTCAAACTATTAACCCGTTGCAGGGTTGACAACATCTCAAATTGCTAGCAGTGCTTTCACTTGGGGAACTGCAGCTGTTCTCCCTTTCTACACTCTCATGGTTGTGGCTCCTAAGGCTGAACTGGTATTTTCCCTCCTCCCTCTCTTCTTTTTTTAACTGTTGATTTGCATAGTCCTTTAAATATTTTAATATCTGATGTCGGTGCATTGTTTTAAGGTTACTGCAAATTCTATGGTTCTACGTAGCGAGTTCATCTGATGACATCAATTTTAGAAATGCTCTCATGAGGGGGGAATATGTCTCTTTTTTACTTATTAGCCGTTATCCAACTTGCAGTCTTACTGCTTGCATGTTAGTCGGTTGAACTTAAAATTGCTTGATGGATTCACTTAAGTTGGTTATGCAGATTGTTTGCTATTGTCTGCTGCGTCAAGATAAAAACCTGTGGTGAATTTTTGTTTTGGACAACTCTTGCTTGCTGTACATGTTGTGCAAACCAGAGGGTCCAAATCTTCTGTTTTCTCCATGTAATCAAGCTTGAATTTTGATGTTTTCAATTGGCCCAATGATATTAATTTGTGATACTTGGGTTATTATTTTTGAGCAAAATGCAGACTAAGAAATCCATGAAGACCGGTGTACCATTTATTGTGCTCGGGCTTTTCTATGCATACTTATTATACCTCTCCTGGACACCTGACACGCTAAAGGCGATGTTTTCAAGCAAATATTACTTGCCAGAGGTGTGTGTTTGATTAGAAGAACCTGGTTCTATAATTTTGTGCTCTTTGTACATTTGATTCCAATCCATCTATCGTTTTTCTCAGACAACTATCGTGCTATTTTATGAGTCTTCCGATCTCGATGTTGTTTGTGAATTGTGCAGCTTCCTGGGATTGCAAAGTTGTTCACAAATGAAATGACTGTAGCTTCTGGATGGATTCACTTACTGGCCGTAGATCTCTTCGCTGCAAGGTCTCTCTCTCTCTCTCTCTCTCTCTCTCTCTCTCTCTCTCTCACACGCACGCACGCACGCACGATGTTGACAGTTGCATCGTACCAAATGCAGGCAGGTCTTCCAGGATGGATTGGAAAACCAAATTGAGACACGGCATTCAGTCTCTCTTTGCTTGCTGTTCTGTCCCATTGGAATCGCCACTCATTTCATCACAAAAGCACTGACCAGTGGAAACAAATATGATATAAAGCATTAACGGAATAACTTCATTTGGTGAATCATTGAAATTTCATGTACATTCTCTTTGCCAACACTATCATTCATGTTGTTTCCTTCATCAATATATTATCCATCATTGCCTACCTATTTCTGGATGTAGAGCATTGAGGTGAGTGTGGATGAAGTTAAGGATTTCTTCCTGTCACTGTACCCTGAACTTCCTCCAGACCTCCTCCTTGACCAGGGCAATGAGGTCGAGCATGTTTGGCGAGGTTGAGGTGCCGATGATTATGAAGATGTTCGCAGGTTTTGTGGAAACTGTTGCCCCTCCCACTCTAATCTTAAGGGCCTGCTTGTTCAACCAAAGTCGCGGTTGCGACTCCTGAATTTATGGTGTCAAAGAAAGACCTGAGCTGGTGCTTCTTTTGCCTATTGGCCGCGAGTTCTTCTCCCGTGTGCGAAACACGAGGACAGGGGTTAGATTCGCTCGTTGCGGAAACTACAGTGACTTTGAAAAGACAAAACACATAGCTTTTCTAGATAAGCAGGTTTTGCGTAGAATTCGAGCCACAAGGTGGCGAGCAATGGCTTACTTGATAAAAGGAAAACAAAAAGAATCCTAATTCAACCTTTACATGTACTCTTGCGGCCTTGCCGCTTCATCCTCGCAAAGGCCGGCGAGCTCTGCAGCTGAGAATGCTACTGAAAGGGCCACGGCCGGTAGCCAAAGTTAAGGTCACTTCTGCGACTGTCTTAAACTTCCTGGTCAGTCGCGGCAATTTCAAAGCTATCAAGAACACTGGCTGTCTCCTTGAAGCATAAGAAAGATGATGAATCATCAGATGAAATCACTTTCATATGCGATGAGGGGAGTGGATTATGTTTTGGTTCTGCATTGACATAAGTTTGGTTCGGTTCTTTAATCCAGGAAACCAGCTTGAAATCGAACAATGCTGTGCATTTCATGATTTTGAAAGGAACCGAAAATGGTACATTCACGTTGACTGCGAGAATCACCTGTCCGCGCGCTCCGGCACTCATGTAAACCATTCTGCTCACCATCTCCGGAATGTCTCCGGCGAGTTTAAGGCAAGAAAAATTGTCCCAAAAAATCGTAAATCTATTGTATTACTGTCAATTCGATCCTAAATTTCCCAATTTGGTCATTGTAACTACAAATCTTTTGACGATTCTCCAATGTAATTTCTCTGACCAAGTTCGACCGGAATCCGCTGACATGATTGTCCAGTCGGCACCGGCCGTCTTATGTAAAATGGTTAATGGCTGACGTGGACAAAATGAATCAAAAGGACCCGTTTTGCAATCATTTTAAAATTTTCTTATTTTTTTCCTTGTCTCTCTTTTCATTTCATTTCTTTTCTTTTTAACTCCACTGTTGATCTTCTTCGCCAGCCACACTCTCGCTTGCCACAGGCAAGGGTCGCGGTCTTCGCTAGCGGATGTGAAATGTACCTGAAAGAAGTGGTCGCATAGATTTCACAGAACCAGTAGTTGTGTTGTGTGCACTCTCGCTAAGTTAAAATCTCTGCTAAACTATTTCATGGACGTTCTTTTCGACCGATCAAGCTTTGTCAGTTTCAGTTTAAGCTTCTTCCTCCAAACCCTAATACTCTCACTCTCACTCCCCCAAGCCCTCCATGGCAGTGGCCACAGGCAAGGTTGCGACCTCACTTGTGGTCGGCAACCGGCGAAGGGAAAAAGATGAATAGGAAAAAGAAGAGGAGAGAAGATGGAAAGAAAAGAAAAGGAAAGGCTGCGTCAGCGATTTCCGATCATATTTGGCCAAATGGATCGCATTGGAAAATTGTCAAAAGTTTAGGACTACATTAACCAAATTGAAAAGTTTAGCAATGATTCGGCAGCTGTACAATAAGTTAATGACTTTTTGGATAATTTTCCAAAAAATGAAGTATAGATGACATATTGTGACATTTTCGCAGCTGAAAATGCACAGATATAGTTAATATGCGTAGCAGTGAACCTTTTTTCGCGATAATCAACCACTTAAGTCATATAAGATGACATTGGCATTCTTTTAATGTTGTAATCAGATGATATTCCAAACTAGAATTCACATATCAGTCTAAATTTTGCTCAAATATTCATGAAGCTAGGTAATCAAGTAGATATTGTATGGTTTTCAAAGTAAATAATTTAACCTGAGTACACTAAGGAGGTTAATTATGCCTATTAATTGCTAAAGACAGGAAACAAATAAATATCTATAAAAACTCGATTTGGTTAGACTGAAATTCTTCCTCATTAATTATGCTTATCAATTGTCAAGGATAAAATATTGATAAAAAAAACTTGATTTGGTTAAACGTTATTCTTAAGCTAAGTATGTAATTACTTACTTCATTCATGGGAGGTTGCGGAACCTTTGACACAATAAGAAGGCAGGTCCTACCCAATGAAGTAAGTTTGGCGCACATCCAAACGAAAATCAATAATATCAAATTAATTTCAATTATTGAATAAACGCATGGCTTAAAATGGCTTGAAAAAAATAATAATTTAATTGATAGTCACTTTTCAAATTTGTTGGTGTAGGCTACATTATATATATGTCTCGTATTCTTTTAAAAGAAAGAGTGTTTTATGCATACGGTCATATAGTTACAATTGCACAATCGATCAATCGCTTTGCTAATATGATATCATCCTTGTAAATAAATGCGTTTGAAAGATGATGGGTTGCTTTAAATTATTTTCAAATATAATGTATGTCATATTTCCCACGAAAATTACTTGGTTAGGAGGGACCATTATTTGATTAATTCGTAATTATTATGGTAAGGTCAACCCAAAAAAAAAAAAAAAAGAGAGAGAGAGAGAAAAAGAGAAAAATCAAATATTATGGGAATCGAATCTACACCGTCCATCACGAGAGCTAGGGTTAGACTGGCTTCTCTTTGCTTTATAAACCTTCTTCTCCATTTCGGCCTCCCTCTCTCCTCCGTCAGGCACCTCGAGCAGGCTTCCTTCGAGCTTCTTTGCCTTTGACGTGCCGACTGTCGGTGCAACCTTCTTGAACGTGAGTACATCCGAATCGACTTCTTTCTTCCTAGCAACTTGGTGTTGTTACTAATTCATCTGTTGTCTTTAGAATAATCGATTCGTGCAATGCATTCTTCCTCCTTTGACGTGTTTGTGTTGGTCTAGCTGAGCGGTTGTCGTGTGATTGACTTAATGGGAAAGTGGTCATTGATGTGCTTGAGGTTCACCCTTTTGTTTTCTCGCGTTTTGTAGTGGAAAGATTCGAACTTTCCTCGGTAAACCAGCATCATTCGGTAAATTTGAGTCTTCGGGTGCTTCGTGTATGCTGGGTTACTTGACGTGTTCTCAATTGTCATCTGGGAGGACGATGATTTAGAGTCTTGGGGTAGTTAAGAGAACTCTGGAGATTTAAAAGTATTGTGCCGCAAAAAAAATTCGATTTTTGCGAGGTTTTATTCTTTCTATTAGTTCCGTCTGTAATTGTAGACAGCTTTTCACAGTTTTTGCTGTTGGTTATACCCTTAATAGCATGTATTTCAATGTGATGTCCAGTGTAAAGTGATTTGAGTTACTTATCATGTGCCTAAATAAATTCGACAAAATGATGTATTTGTTTTGATCTGCCAGATGACAATGTCCCTTGATATGCATATCTGATAACTTCAGTTGGTCGTAGATGACACTGATTATGTTGTTGTTAATATCTGACTGCTTTGGATGGAAATAGATCTGTCAAGATGTACACCTCCAGGAGGAAGATCCATAAGGACAAGGATGTTGAGCCCTCCGAATTTGAGGAGATGGTCGCACAGGTCAGTGATGGGCAGATGTTTGTCACTTGCTCTTGTGTTCTGACGTTGCATTATGCGATTTTGAAGTCAATTTAATGTTGTTGCAGACGTTCTTCGACTTGGAGAACACCAACCAGGAGCTGAAAAGTGAATTGAAAGATCTTTTCATTAATTCTGCAGTGTATGTCTATCACTACCTGGCTTTCAGAAACGACGCTTTTAAATCTGTTGGTTTTATAGGTGTGTCATTGATCTATCTCAATTTCATTATATTGTCTCTAGTGAAATGGACATTGCTGGGAACCGCAAGGCTGTTGTCATCTTCGTCCCCTTCAGGCTGAGGAAAGCTTTCCGCAAGATTCACCTGCGTCTTGTTAGGGAGCTGGAGAAGAAATTCAGTGGCAAGGTGTGTGTTATTTGAAAGTAATTACTGTACTCAGGCAGTGTGTGGATTGAAATTTTGTTTGACTTAGGTGAAAAATAAGGTAGCTTCAGTGCTTCCAGCTGTTTGCAACAACTCAGCAAGCACGTGTCAGTGTGTTTTATTTCTAAAAATGACACGTATATGTGCTAGAAATGATTATGTGTTTCAGTAATTGGTTATGGTAAGGTGAGAATGCTGTTGATAGGGAAAGTTTATACTTCTGATTGTTATGAGATTGGGGAATTTTCAACTTTCAGTATCTTGCTGTAAAAGGGGAACATTCCTTTCATTTGATGCGGGAGTCCATGTGGGAGGTGTCGATTTTGTGATTTTACATTGCGATTGCTAAGCCTATTGTGCTATGAGCAATCGTGTTAATATCGGGAATTCTAGTATTGGATCCTAAAGTAAAACTACATTTGCATGAGATGTCAAAGGGTAGAGAGCTGTGATGATTGCTTGAAGTTCATGCAAGTTTAGGGCCTGAAATTGGCTGCATGCATTGAAGTCGTCCTTATTTTTGTAGGATGTAGTCCTTGTTGCCTCCCGCAGAATAGTGCGGCCACCAAAGAAAGGCTCTGCTGCTCAGAGACCCCGTACCCGCACCTTAACGGCTGTTCACGATGCTATGCTGGAGGATGTGGTGTATCCGGCCGAGATTGTTGGAAAACGTGTCAGATACCACCTCGATGGATCGAAAATCATGAAGGTCCTTTCCACAAATCTGTTGAATAAAATGCAACCGCAAGAAAACTCTTGTTATATTTTTATTAGAGACTTGGAGCTGCTCTAACTTATGGCTGTTGCATCTGTCCAGATCTTCTTGGATCCCAAGGAGCGCAACAACACCGAGAACAAATTGGAGACCTTTGGAGGAGTTTACAGGAAACTTACGGGAAAAGATGTAGTGTTTGAATATCCGATTACAGAGGCTTGAAGAGCTTATCTTTGTGGAACTGATGGTTTTTTTGAGAGTTTGGTTTTTTTGAGAGTTTAGCTTGCGTTGAATAGGGTCATTTGAAATTTTGACTGCTTAATATTTGATTGTGTATCCTACATTGGAGAAATGAAGCTTGGGTTTGGTGCTTCTCATAAAATTTCTTTCTCTTCCTGAGTTACTTTTAAATTACTGAAGTTCTCTTACTAATCTAGTCTCCTGAAGAATGATGATATCATAATGTCGATGAATGTATTCTGATGGAGAAATAGCCTGACGAAGCGGCTTCTCGAAATGTAGCCATCTTTTGTTGTCTTATTTCAAATGTGTTCCTTTTGACTTTTGGACTCCATTTTAAGCTGGTCTCGCTTTCGGCTAAGCCGAAAAACAGAGGAAGGAAAAGGGATGGTTCGAGCAGTGCTGCGGATGCAAGATATCTGATTGATAGGCTCCGTTCGTTTTCGGAAAAATATTCTCTTTTTAAAAAATATTTTTTTAAAAGTTATTTTTCAGGAAAATATTTTTCTGGAATATAATTTTCCGGTGTTCGGCTACCAATATAAAAAAGTTTCGGAAAATATTTTTCGCTGGCGGCGGCGGCCGCGGTGGGTGTCTGCGGCTGTCGCCGGCGGCGGCGGCGGCGGCGGCGGTCGGCTGCGGCGGCGGCCGCCGGCGACCTTAGTGAAGAAGAAGAAGAAGTTCTGGAAAATGATTTCCGCTTTTGAAAAAGTGAAAGTCATTTTTCATAAATTTAGGCTATTTTGTGAGAGGGGGAAGGAAAATATTTTTTCACGGAAAACGTTTTTCGCCTCCCGAACACCGAAAAATCCGGAAAATATTTTCCGGAAGAATATTTTTCGCCAAAACGAACGGATTTCTCAAACGGAGAACTTTGTGCAATCTCTGAAACCGTCCAAAGATACTAGTGTTTATACTTGAGTAGCGTCTTATATCGTGGCCGGGTTTGTAGAACGGCTCGACTGCGCGTTTGTTGTGAGCGTACCAGTTCGTGTTCCTCCAAACTAAACTACTCAAATGGATCAATCAACTGGGTTTCGGCTGAAACTTTGATCTAATTCATGAGACTTTCAAAGGGAATTGGATTCAAGATATGAAACAACCAAAAAGGAAACGAACCTGCCGACGATTCCATCAGATCGGGGATGTAAACATCCTCCATCAAACACAATGTAGAAGACAGAAAAGAGTGTTCTAACTAATCCAAATAAATCATCGATCACACTTCAAGAACACTACAGAAAAATATGGAACTCTCTACATTCCTCCTCAATTTATTCTTAAAAGGATCAAATATCATATCCGTGCAAAAATGCCAAATAGAACGATCCTTGTAATTATTGCGACTGGATCCAAACCTCAAACAGAGTCCACTTCCTTGACTAGATGGAACTGTGGAAGGTACAGGGTAGTGATAAACTGGATTTTGCTCTGGAACTCTAAGCTGAGGAGGTTGCAGCAAGAGCATCTCTTTGCCTGAGACCAGAGAGTCTACAACTACTTCATGAAGAACTATGTTATAACTCCCCATAAGACTCGCTTGATCTCAAGGTTCATGCGCATACGTGATAAAAACGAATGATTTACATACATAACGGAGATGCCGACAGAGGGCATAACAAAATCTTTTGTCCTACACCTGATTTAAATCTGAGATTTCTTGCCGTTTTCCAAGTCACAAGACTCGAGAAACCTGTCATTAACCCCTGCTCTATACACTTGCAACTCTGTCACAGATGTCATACGAATTTCCACATTCGCAGGCACGAATAAAACATTGCCTTCAGCAACTAAATCTTGCTTCACGGACCCCGCATGTATCGTTCCCGTACCGTTGGTCACAAGAAAAATGGAAGGACCCAGAACTGCAGAAAAGACGGTTGATGTGCCCTCGGGCAGTACACAGTGGTCAACCTCAAATTCATCAAACGGGGGAATGTATCTCGTTATGTACGCATTCAGAGGTACTCCTTTCAGGATGTCGGGAAAGCCCTGCAAAAGAGATTTGATTACCATGTTAACCTTGCTAAGATAGAAGATGCATCATCCTTTGAGCAGAAAGGCATCTCATAGGTACAATTGAAACATTCTTCACTGAAGCGGACTCAAGAAAAAAAAACAAACCCCAATATTTCACAGTAAGAAATACTAACGATAAATCCAGTAAAAAGCCAATCACAGATTCTACAAACATCCCTAAGAATACGATGTCCATGCGCTACTAATTGTAGATTAAAAAAAACGGTTGATCCCTTTTGTTCTGATTTAAGGGCAGAGCAAAATTCTTCTTGCAGATCTCTTTGAAATTAGGAACGAAAGAAAATAATAAAAATGATGTATTATCTCTTAACACTTATGCATTAAGCACGGTAAGCAAGAGCATCTCATTGGCAAAGAAGATAGAAAGAACTTGACACCTGCTTGTAAGTGAGCATGGAGCAAAGAGTCTGGATATCCTTGCTCTTAGGGGTGAGGCCAGCTCGCACAACATTGTCAGATGTTGCCATGCACTCAATACAGTCACCAGATACATATGCATGTGGTTCGTTTGCCCCCAGATACAATGCCTCGCCCGGATTAAGCCTCACATGGTTGAGAAAGAATGCTGAAATAACCCCCACATCAGCTGGATATTGCTTTTCTAGCCGCAGCACCAGCTCTTCCTTATCTGTTAATGGTCTCACCTAATGTAAACAAAAGAAAATCAAGAACAGTCAGCAATTATTACCTACAGGAACTTTGAATACAAGGAGAAAAGGAGAGTGAAAAAGGAATAAAAAAAAAGTACTTGCAGCATTCAGTAGAAACCGGACATCTTGCCGCGAATTTGTGATAGTACTTAAAAACATAAATATACAAACTATTATGGGTTACAGATACTTTAGTCAAAAAAGGGTCTCAGAATGTCTCAATGCTCTAGTGCCAAACTATCATGGTAGCAATTACTTTCTGACACTCAGCTGAGAATGGATACACCCAACTAAACTTACATGTGCAAGGAACAGGTCACGGTGAAGTGAAGATTTATAATCATAAGACAGTGTGCATTGGACAATACAACTCTCCTCTCAAGATGTGCCCGCCTCCAACTTCTGCCATGAAGCCAGTTTCCATATGTCATATTATCAGGGTCGTGTTATTTTGGGAACCTAGTGTCGAGTATTCTGCAACTAGAAAAGGAAGTATGATACACTCAATCCTTAGAAGGCCTCCAATAGCCGAAAGGTAAGAATCACAGTTTTGGAATTGCTGACTGAAACACACTGACAGATCCCAAAAGAAATTCACTGACAAACAAGGAATTAAGTGCTCCCGCTCTCTACCAGATTTCCAAACTATCTAATTGATCTGACAACTGTTTCACAACTAAATGATTACTTCGTCAAAAAACGCTTAAGGATTGTAATTGAGGAACAGAATATACCGAACTTCTGGAATTACCTGACTCA
Source organism: Syzygium malaccense (assembly GCA_031216405.1). Lineage (NCBI taxonomy): Eukaryota > Viridiplantae > Streptophyta > Magnoliopsida > Myrtales > Myrtaceae > Syzygium > Syzygium malaccense. Next base: position 47,323,146 of record CM062258.1, on the reverse strand, counting down.
CCAACTCCAAACGACTTTTTATCTGGGAAACCGCCAGAGCAACTATATCTGCACTAGCCGAGATGAGTTTGGTAAAAATCGATTGCAGAAGAGACTTGGCTTTCTCCTCTTCTTGTTCATCCAGTCCAATGAATTTTTCAATATCTGTACTGCCAACTACTTCCACGATCTCTGGCACATCACGCAGCACTTGTTTAAGTTCCTGCACAGAACATAGCAGCTTCATCCATGTGAATAAAAGAGGAACTCTATCCGACCAATGCTCGACATGCTATAGTCACCAAAACTCAAAACCGCCCGTATAAAATACCATGACAGATATCAAAGCGCATTTATTGCTCCAATAAGAGAAACACATAAATCTAGCACACATTACTAGGTCAACCTATCGTCCTTTTTCATTTACCTGGTCTGCTGGTCCAAAGGCATGCTGAGAATATGAACTAAGCTATTCACTTTTCTACTATAAGTTCCGACAAGAATCACCTGAACTTTGTTAGATCTACCAGGATCCGCATTGTCCAATTATCTTTTTATACAAATATGTCCCGTTTACTTTTTCTCGCATAAAGAAGGGGTAGGAAGGGAGGAAAGGGCATCAAACCGTATGTCCAACAGTGGTTTTTCAAGAAAAAATATCAAATGGGAAAAAATGAATACAAAAACATAATTCATATGATTTTGGCCAAGATCAAGAACCCAACTATCCATTTTCCCCCAGACCATACTGTATCGCTCAAACACTAGCCCTCGGACTTTCATGGAGCTCGACTAGGGCATGTTACTACAGTGTATAGCGGCACGTATAAAGATGACCCATCAGTTCAGCTATCCAAGAAGATGGAGAAAATTTCAGGAGGAGGATATCCAATGACAGTATTCAACCGTTTGCTCAAGAAAACTCTCATCAACGAATCGAATTGCAACAAACACCTAACCTACATTGTCCAAGCAAGCCAAGGCAAAATATCATATGGCGCAAATGATTCTGAAAGACGCAAACTCTGACCAAACTCTAAAGTGACGGTACCTCAACGCTAATGAACCACACCACGTGAATTTGTCTCGATGATCAGAGAAAAACAAAATCCGAAAACCCTACCTCCATGCTAATGAATCCACAGATGGCCTCGAACTTGGTTATGGCCAAAGCCATCTCGGGCTTGTGATTAGCATCCTTGTAAACATTCGGATGTGCCTTGTGCAAAGCCCCCGCCAATTCCTTATCTGGGTGAGCCTGTATTGACAATGGTTTTGCGATTGAAAGCACCTAACACACGACCAAAAACACCAAACACCGAGGGAGTTAAAAACCAAACCCGAGTTTTCACTTCGAGGGACTCGAGCAATTCAAAGTCCAATCACAATTCACGAAAAGAAGAACAGACCAGAAGACCAATACAAACTGCATTTCAATCTGAGGATCTCCAACCATTTAACTCAAATTCCGCCAAAAAACAGAGGAGAGAAAAAAAGGAGGAGGAGGAAAGACCCACCACCGTCCCACGTGTCTAAAAGCACGAGTACTTACTAGCACCGGCTGAGAAGCTCAGAACCAACCACACTTCATCGCCGACACTCCCTCAAATCAATAAAAGGAGAAAAAAAAAACACACAAATTGATCGTTTGCAACCCTCGATAGGCAAAGCCCGGGCGATCAAAACCATACCTTGAACAAGAAAGGGAGATCACAGCCCCACTGGGCCACGACCTTATCGCCAAGAACATCGGGATTGCTCGAAATCCAAGCCTTCAGAGTGACGTCCGGAGAGATATCGGGGCCCCCATTGTCGCAACCGGCGGGCAACAGGAAGGAAGGACCGGACTCGTGGGTGCCCATCCAGAACTCGGCGTAGGGCCTCTCGACGTCGGCCTCGGCGCCGGAATTGAGCGCGAACAGTTTGGCGACCCGGGATTCCATCCCGCTGCGACCCCAATCGTAGCCCTGGACGGAGCATCGGAGCCGCCTCAGTTTCGGGTACCGAGACTCCATCCGTCACCGCTCCTGCCTCGTACCCAAGACGCCAAGAACCAAGAAGAAGAAGAAGAAGAAGAAGAAGTAGAAGGAAACGAGATGGGCAGAGAGAGAGAGAGAGAGAGAGGGCAAAGATCAGGAGGAATGCGGGAGAGATGATGGAGGAGGAGGAGGGGAGGAGGGGAGATGGGGAGACGGGTATATAAGAATGTGCGGCATGGGGAATGGCTTTTCTGCTTTTCGAAGCGTTTGAAAGACCGGGCCAAAGAGAGGGAAATTGCGTGCGCAAGAGACAGAGAGAGAGAGAGAGAGAGAGACTGAACGAAGAGAGGGGACGCGATGGAACGTGCTGTGGGGCGTGGGGGAGGGAGGCAAAATGCTCATGCAAAAAGCGACGGGGGGAGGGGGAGGGGGGACGACGTGTGCAGCATCGAATCCCATCGGCTCTCTCTCTCTCTCTCTCTCTCTCTCTCTCTCTCTCTCGTGTTCATCGGTGGTGGCCCGGCGGTGCTCTCCTGCGCCCTTTGGAATATCAGATTCCACGTTCCCCTCCGTTCCGCTGCTGCTGCTGCTGCTCCTCTCCTCTCTCTCTCTCCTTTTTCGCCTCCTCTTGTGCTGCTTCTCTCTCTCTCCTTTTTTTTTCGTGATTGCTTTCGATACGTCTTTCCATTTCGCTTCCTTGTTTGTTCCGTGTCTTGCATCGATCGCACCTGGCATTTCTCTTTTTAAACCCAGAATACATCTGAAGATTCCAAGTTATCTAAATATCGACCCGTACATTCATTCATGTATAGTATCGACTCGAAAGTTGGTTTGGTACCTTTTTTAGAAAGTACATAAAATGCCGGCCATCGACTCGAATGGATAGAGACTTCGCGCTTTAAAAACACTCCCCAAAAAAAAAACAGAAAACTCGCGCATGATGCTTTGAAAATTTGTTTACCATCCGCATAAAATCAAATCGTTTTTAAGCATATATATATATATGGTGGTAAAGAGTGGGCATATACAGTGATTCGGGAGATTTATTTAAGTTCCAAACTTTAAATAGGTGAATAAAACCAGAAAGCAATCGCCAAACTTTTTGATCTTTTGGTCGAGTCAAATTGCCAACGCTCGGGAATGGAGAGATTGACCCACTTTCGCCATCAAAAATCCCTTTCGAACGCACTTAATTTGCGTTGTGAAGACCGCTCTTTTAGTGGACTGGTGTGTGCTTTGCGGGTGGGTCAAAAACCTGTTTTGAATTCCAATTAGCTTGGCCATCGATTCTCTTCCACCTTCCGGATTGATTCCCGAGCGCATGGCAATCCACCCGAAAACAGGGGCCGTGCGGTTGACGAGTTATCATCAAAATTCAGTGCCACAACTCTCGATCCGTGTCTAGATAGATTTTTATTTTCAGGGATAAATGTACTGAAAGTCTTAAAACTTATCAGGAAAGTGCAATCGAATTCCAAAACTTTTCAAAAAGTGCAATTAAGTCATATAAAACTTGTCACGAAAAGTATATTTGAATCCTTGAACTTTTACTAAGTTCTAAAACTTTGTCAAATTAGTCTAATCAAGTATTTTAATTGATTGTACTTTTCGAAAGTTTTAGGGTTCGATCGCACTCTCGGACAATTTTAACATTCGATCAAATTTTCTGAAAGTTTTAAAACTCAATTGCACTTCGTGGCAAGTTTCAGGACATTTAATATACTTATCCCTTATTTTTATTTATTTAACTATTACGATAGACGCCCTTCGAAACAATTCGGGTATATAAATTTTGAAATGTAAATTCGTCCGCGGTACTTTCGTAATTCTTTGAAATTCGAATGAAATTTTTAGATTCTGACGGGCATTTTACTCTTTACTTGTTAATCCCAAAAACAAAGGAGGTGCTTCGAGCGACTTTTGCCGACTAGGAATCAAATGCCCTTTATCCCGAAAAAAAAGAGGAAAAAAAAAGGGGAAAAATAAAGAATCTAAAAATATTTTTGATACGTGGCGACGGTCTGATCAAAGGAAGAGAATTGGAGCATACGACCATGGGGGTGTACCACAGCCACGCTGTAGATTTCCCTCCGTATCTAAAGTGACGAGGACAAATTCTGTTCCTTTTGGATTGGATAAGAACCGTGTGCTGTATTTTCAGATTAACATCGTCAATTTGGTGAGCCAAATATATAAAATAAAATAAATCAAAAAGATTAATGTCATCCTACGTGGCGTTGCGCGGGGAAAAATCGGGGCGCGCTCCGATTCCATCGGTCCATCGTTGTTCGCCGTTCGACCAAATTTCAAACACGAGCTTTGCTTGCACTTTTATGCCTATTGCCTTAAAGTTCTCAAAAATACGTTGCAGCCTTTCAAGTAGCCTCACGAGTCTTGGATCGAGATACTAGGGGCGCGAATCAAACCATTCCGTTTCCTTATTTTTTTTTTAAATTTATGGGAATAGATTTGGAACATAAATCCATTTGGTAAAATAATTTCACTTTTCTATTTTCGGGATAAAATTTTTAGCTCGAAAATAGGTCTGAAATAAAAATGAAAAATTAAAATTTTCCTATTTTTGATTTCTGAATTAAAAACGGAAATAACAACTCTTCCTTATTGTTCGCCCTCGCTGCCCCGCCCTCGCTCGCCCGTCGCCACATGGGCCATCTGCCACCGCCTGTTGGCCATTCCCCATTGGTTAGCTGTTCGCCGCCGCCCGCCGCCCGGCCGCCCGCCTCCTCCTGCCCACTTAAGGGTTCGACTTTTATTTGACACGAAATATCTAAAACCATTTTACGAGTCCATGAAAGGGGAAAATAGCAACGAATCTCTTTCGAACGTCCTGATTACGGTGAACGTAGAAACGTTCATCGGTGGACCTTTGGCCCTCTTAATAATGACGCGCATATCATTCGCATATTTAATTACGAAATCATTTATGTATTTACGGGAAAATACCATCACGAAAGCAATCGGCACGCCGTTTCGCACTAATCAAATAAAAAAAAAGAAAAAGAAAAAAGAAAGGGGGGGGGGACAAAAATTCGGTTGCTACGCCCGGCCGCACGTGACGCGGGATCTGCGGGCCCCGCGTCTTCCCTCGGCATCGCGATTCACGCCGTGAGGCGTCGGTGGAGATCGTCGGTCATAAATAATTGATGCCGAATATAATTTTTTCCTCATTTGTCGTTTTTTGCCTGATTGGCCCCGGCATCTTGCGGGAGGGCATTTTTGTCATTTCATATCTCAGGGGTATTCCCTCTCGAAAAAATCGGAAAATAGTAATCAGGGACAGGCATGTAGTAGGACGCCAAAAATGCCCAAAAAAAATAAAAAATATATATATATTTTTAAATATTTTTTTTATGGTACATGATGGAAAAGGCATCTTTGATTGGAGAGAGGAGGGAGGGGCCACCGGGAGAGAAAAGAGGCAAAATTCATGCACGTGCGCTTGCTTAGGGGTGCAAGCTTTGATTGCGCACTTTTTCTCTCGACTTCGGTGTCGTCGGATCATGATTTTGACTTTTCCGAAGCTCTTATCTGAAATAGAAAAATGATGTTCGAGGTGATATCAACTTTCTGTCAATAAGCACAGCTCGGGCTGCGGGAATCACGTACTCAGCATATATTATAAGGGATTTTGGAGGGAAATAAAAGGAAAAATGACCTAAATGATACATGAATTTTAATTTAATATGCAACATGATCATCGAATTTTTAATTTATTCAAATTTGATCTCTAAACTTTAACCCCCCAACGTGTAACGTGATTCCTAAATTTTTAATTTGTTCAATGCGTCGTATGAGTTTTTTATACATGTTGAAAATAGTCCCGGACCATATGATTGTCATTATATTAATTTAAGTTCGGGAATATTATTAAATATTTTCATATAGTTCAGGGATTAGTTTGAATAAATAAGAAATTCAAGGACCGTATTGTACATTGAGCTAATGTTCATAGATCACATTAAACAAATTGAAAGTTCGTGGGCTATATTGCGCATCGAATTAAAGTTTATGGGCTATTTTTGTCGTTGTTCCTTTCAAAAACTAAAATTCGGATGGATTTTAGGGGGTTATTATGTTTTTGATGCGAAAACTTTCACCTCGAATCTTCAAATTTATATTTTGATATTTTTCGATTTCGGGTGTTTAAGAAGACTTCTTAAGTATACATGATTATTCGTGTTAGTTGGCTACCAAACGAAATTATTTGCGACCTTACTTGTTTGGCATCGTATTTTTTCATATTAAACATTTTACAGACTCTAACCACAACCTTCGCACCATTTTAAATGTAAGGGTGTAAACCAGATGGTTAAGTCGGGTATGGATTATGGATGGGATTTTTGGCCCAGTGCGGTTTGAATAGGCTGAGCCTAACTTTTCCACGTCGGGTTTATAGCCTGGCTTAGAAAAGAAAAAAGGACTGTCAAGACCAAACTATTCAGTTCAATTTGGGCTAGCTTGAGCTAAAGCTTGGATATTTTTTCCAACGTATTATTAATTATTCAATGTCAAACTATTGCAAAATTAACACAAAAGTTACTTAAAAGTGATTGAACATATCTTTTAGTTCGAATGAAGTTAAGAGGTATACAAGTACAATCCAAAAAGTTTATTCAGAGCATGTTGCGATTAGGTATTTAAGGCCCTAAAATTCGAGATTTTGGCATGTTTCGGGCCACTTTTTTTCGAACTTACATGGTTATTTTGATAGTTTAATCAATTAGTACACTTAGTTAAAGAACTAACAACTATTTTCCTCATGAAAAGTATCAAATATTTTTCAAACTTATTTAAGTACAAATACAAATACAAACACAAATAGGGCCAAGTCATTCGTTTGGCTCAGTTCGAAACATAAACATAAGATCCAACCCGAATACGAATCGAAGTCCATACAATACACTTTTAGGAATGTATCAACCTAATTATATGGGCAAACTACTAATGTAAATCAATCCGGAAGTTTAATAGAGTTAGATCGAGTGTAAACTTGCAATTTTGTGAGTAATGTGAAGTGCTTCGCTTCGAATAAAAACTTGTGAAAGTCTCTAATGAGCATGGGACCAACGTTTGGTCCAAATGGTCATGGCATGTATGGTTCCCTAGCAAGAATGTCCATATTTAAGTGAATATGAAAGTAACATGATTGGACTGTGAAAAGGCATAATATCATTGCATATCTTCAACCTCCATCAAATAACTCCTAATTTTATACATTAAAAAAAGAGATAATGTTCATATGTATCCCAACTCACACAAGCACACGGAATCTTTCCTCGATTCTTATGCGCTGTCCTATCACTATCAGTACCATATATTAATATAAGTATATTGGCCCACGATATAGAGAATAACACATTAAATTAGACATCAATTATTAGAGTATCAAAGGTAAACCACTTCGACATCATTGTTTAGCGATTAATGACACATATAAGTGGCACATGCCTATTGTGTGCTATTCTAACATTTAAAAACCAAATCATACTTTATTCAAGAGCATATATAATTTTCCACGAGCTATAATGGGCAGTGTCCTTTTCCATCTTTTGTTTTTTGGGCGAGAGGGATCGTATAAGGAGCTCTGAGTCCTTATCAATTCATTATTCTGTGTTTAAATAAAATTTCACGGCCCATTTGTTAATAAATTCACATAGTACTAATGGTGCTATTACTGTGGAATTTGGGCAGTAGAAAAGTTGCTAAATGAACTTAAATTGTTTGAAGTTATACTTGACCTTTGTTTTTTCCATCTATCTATATAAATACTCTGTTTGTTTCGCGGGAAACATTTTCCTCATTATTTTGGCGTTTGATTCGCTTAGAAAAACGAGTCAGTAGAAAACTTATGCTTAATTTAAGAAATGATTTCCTTTGTAAAAAGTTTGAAATTATTTTCCAAAATATGAGTAAGTATCGGCGCTTGACTCGAAACACTACGCTTGGGCAAAGAAACCTTAATGCTGGTTCTTGGGGTCCCTGGCGTTCAGGACTAGGTCTCGAAGGCCCAGCCTCGGTCCATTAAGGTTGTGCCGGTGACTGGGTTCTTGACGCCCATGCTCTGGTCCATCAATGAGGAGCTTGAGACTCTGATGCCCTTACTCGGGCCCATGATGCTCTCGCTCGGGTCCATAAAGGCTGAGCCTGGGATCTTGGTACTCGAGCTACGATCCCCAACGCTTGGGCTCAGGTCCACAAAGGCTGTGCTTGGATCCATCAAGGTCGAGCCTAAGACTTAGGTGCTCGTGCTCCGATCCCTGACACCCAAGTTTGGGTCCATCGAGACTAGACCCAATACTCTAGTGCCTGTACCTAGTTCTTCGATTACCCATGTGTAAGTTATTAACGCTCAAATAGTGTGTGTCTATTTAGGCAAATCAAATCAAAATTTCATATCAAACAATGAAAATATTTTCCAACTTATTTTCAGGTTTCAACTAAATACCAGAAAAATATTGTCAGAAAATAACTTAGTGGAAAATATTTTCTAGAAATATCACATTTTTCGTGAAATAAACGGAACCTAAATATAGAGTTTTTTTTTGGTTAAAAAACAAATACAATAAATAAACCTAAAAAGTAAGAACAATCAATTTTGATAATTCTCACGAGGCGAGAGAGGGGCAAATGAAAAGAGAACCTCCCCGGGGTGTGCTCTATTCGGGAATATACGGAAGGAAGAGGACCTTTCGGCAAACAATCCTACTTTCATCTCCAAAAATTAGGGCTCGATGTCCATGTCAATCAGCTCGAGAAGCTTGCCCCCAATATCAATGGCGGAATCCATTTGCAGAGCTCTCCGGGACGGCGCGTTGGAAGGCGAGCACGCGCCGGCTCTCACCATCAAGGACTCGATCGGCTCGCCGCTCGGTTCCGACGTCTTCGCCCACGTCCTCGCTCAGCTCTCCTCCCACATTTTGGCGGGAAAGTCTCAGTCAAGGTCATTCCGGTGTCCTGCTCCCGCTTCCTTTTTCTTTTTTCTTTTTAGATTTTTGTGGCATATTTATGGCAAATCGGTTTCCACTTCCCGAGTGATGAAGTTGCATTTGGTGCGGTGATTTTTTCGGCTCTTGACGTTTTGGTTGATTTTGCCGCGGCAGGGGGCTCGTGCTGGTCGCTTTCAACCGGAGCCCATCGTTTTATGTGAATTTGCTGAAGGAAAGAGGTCTCGAAGTTAACTCGTCGCGGAAATGGTGATGCATCATCGTTTTTGAACTTGTTAAGTTGTTTTTTTTTTCTGGGTTGATAGAAAGTAAAATCTGGAATGCCAAACTGTCTGGGAGTAATTCGATTTTGTGGGATAGCATGAACAGACCTCATTGGCAGTTCAAGTACATCCCTTCAGTAGCTCGACCCGTACTGCTTTTTCTATTATAAATTTAACACGGGGTGTGTACCGTGCCGGAAATGGTGTTGATGTTGATGAATGCAGACCCCCTCGATGCTTTCTTGTAGGATTCAGATATTGGATTGTTATTCGGATCCCCATGGTTGGAAGGATCGCATTGTGGGGCGAGGAAAAGTGAATGATGTTACGAAGGAAGCTTCCAGTGTGTCCACTCTCTGTAAGGATGTGAAGGACATGGATAAGCTGTGTTCTTTAGCTGTTGAACTGGGGAAAGGTAACTTCATCAATTGCATCTGAAGCTTAGCTGCCGCTGTTTGTTTGTCCCGTTTGGTGACATTGTCTCATGGATGGCCGTTAATCGTTGCAGACTTGATGGGAGAAGGGAAAGGTCGTTTCTCTTTTGCATTGGACTCGGTAATAAAGTCTTTATTTTTTTTCATGTAAAACATGTACTACTCCTGCTGAGAGTAATTCAAATAAAGGCCCTCATTCGTATGAACCTGTTTTTCATGTGTTAGGGACCTAGGACTATTTTATGTCATGGTGGCACTTTTAAGGCGCACCAATGAATGCAAAAATAATGAGAAATAAATGTGGTTATCTTGTTCTAGTAGAATCATTATGGAGGACTTGTGTGTTGTGAGGATGATGCTTGGAAACTTCCTATGAAGTACCCAGCAAGCAGAAGGATCGGGCAATTTGCTCTATACAACGGGTCCACTAAAAGTTGTTTGTTTTGGTGCCTAGAAGATTCTCAGAAACTTCTTATCAAGCACAATCAGAGGCCTTCTTATTTATATTATTCCCTTTCTGAAGCACACATAACCCTGTGCCTATTGACAGTATTATCCTCAGGGAAGGCTGTGAAAATGAATAGCATAGTCTTGTTTCAGCTAGTAAAATTAAATGGTCATTGTTCATCACCTGCATAGAGTGATTATTTAGTTCCTTAGATTTTTAAGTTCCATGCCGTTTTCCTTGTTCAATTGAAAGCAGTTTCATTGGATTGAGCCCTTCTCGGGTAGTAGTAGTACTCTACTATACTCTTTTATCTCAAAGGATATGTGTAACAATGTTTACTTTCATCTCTAGGTAAAGTGATCAACTGGTATAATTTATAAGTTTCAAATTATTGGTAATTGCCCTAAACTTTGATGCAATTGTTAGTCATTGTTGCATAAGAGAAATTGCCATATTGTTTGTACTATAATTACAATGACTTATGTACTGGCAATGTTTGTGGATTAGGAGAATGTTGCATAGGAGTCCTTGGACATGCCATGTTCTGAATTGAGTGCACTGTATTTTATTAGACCAAGTTCTATATGGGAAGCTTCCATCTTAATTGGATATATAATAGTTATGAGGATTTGTTTACACTAGATATAGACTCTACCGAGGCACTGGATCTTTCCACAGGCATCTAAGTCCCTGACCCATATTTGGAAGAAAGAGAGAATAGCTAATAATGGATTTGGAAGCATTAATTTCTGTAACCAGGGGAAAAAAGTGTTTGAGGAACGAGTGGAGATGAACAACGAACCCTGATCTACAGAAGAAACATTGATGACTGTTGGAACAAACAGATTTATGTTTTTCACCAAGCAAAAATGAGTGTTGTGATTGAATTTCAGTGGCACAAGCTGAGCAATATCCTACAAAAGGTCTTTTTTAATTATATTTGTGATGAAATGTTCTTTCTAAATTCCTAAGAAAATGTACAATTTCAACTGGCAATAGTTATATAAACATATAATCTGTGCACCAATATTTTGGTGATCGTTGTACAAACTTTTCTTTTGCCAAACACTGTTTTCTGCCAAGTTGGATTTGAACCAGCATAGACATATTGCCAATGAATAAACTGAAGAGTAACAGCAGCAAGTGATTAACAAAAAATTGTTAGTACAAATCAAAAGTGACATATAAGATGTTTGTCATAGGAGCTGGCCAGATCTTTATTTGACTCGGACAAATGCCCTGTTTATTCTGTACATATCAAGGTATTATTTCCTCTACATGCAGAAGAATTCATATTGAACCTGCAAAATATGTCAGTTTAGATTAATTTTTGAAGGTGAGAAAGTTTGTCTTACCTTCATGGAAAATTTACTTGCATTGAAATGAAATTATTGTCAGCTATACGGCTTTGTTTGCTGAAAATTTATTGCCATGGGGAGAGAATAGTTTGGCCAGGATCAGTCAGTAATGATGAGTATTTGCTGTTTTAGCCACAGAAAGAACTTGCATGCCAGTATTGTCTTTTTCCAGCTGTCCATGCGATGGAATTTCATCTTTTTCTCTTATAATCGTCTATTTGCTTATCTCATCAGGTGAATGAGATGTTGAGGTATGCATCTGTACGCTCAGTTGCACGTGTTCTCAGCGACCTTCGGAGCCATGGTATGTTCACTCTCTGCACTGGCATATGCAGGAACATGTTACTTTTCTTTTTCCATTGAAGTTTCTATTTTTGAAGTCTAGTGATCGTAATATGGACAGGGAAAAAAGCTCTTTATGTAAAATTGTGTTCCTGATCCATGTCTTTGTCAGCAGGTCGCACAAGAGACATTTTGACTTCGTGAAATTTCGGTTCTTTTAAGACATCAAATAATGTAATTATTTGTCTTGGGGTGTTAAGTAAACAAACAATCTGATATCAACTCACGCCGTCCTTGGTTGTTCCTTATTGGATGCTTTTGTTTTAAAGTACCTTTTATGGCCGCAGATCTGGCTTCCTGTGTCTTCTGGTTGTTGCACTCAGACCTTCTTGAAGACAAGGTTGCTGCTGTTTTTGATTACATGTCCTCTATGGTGGCCAGCATAGAATCTGCAATTCCAGCTTCCAATGGACTGAGGATCTCCTTGGAAAATTTATCTCTGACGGAAGAGAATTTTAGAAGGGCAAAGTTTTTTGTCCGTTTTAAGCGACGGAATGGTCGTGTGCGGCTGATGGTACCTCTCTCTCTCTCTCTCTCTCTCTCTCTCTCTATCTATCTATCTAATGCACCATCCCTTGATTTGTTGTGAATGACGCTGAAAATACTGTTTGGATTACATGAATATGTGATCTAGAGTGAAGAAATTACTATTGAAAGGTCTGGCATCGCTTTTTCATCAGTTTCAACTGATGGTGGAACAATGGGTGGAAGCATTTTGCCAAAGGTTGGTTTACTTTAAGATGAGGGATCTGACTGCTTGGTTCTTGTTGAAGGTCCATTCATGAAATGCTTGTTTTGGCAGGTGCAATTTAATCTACAACTGTCAGAGAAGGAGCAGATGGATAGAGCAAAGGTCATACTTCCATTTGAACACCAAGGTATTAATACAGTGATAGGGTTGCAATTTATGTATGATGAAGACTGATAGTATGTTTTGGGTGCCGTCTCACAACTGAGCTACATTTTTTCTGAAAATTGAAGTACTTACCAGAAACCTCTGCCTTTTGTTTTAGGAAATGGAAAACCGATTGAGATATATGATGGCCGGAGATCTCTTGCAGACAAAAATAATGAGGCGGCCGGAACAATGCAGATGACAGATTCTAGCAAGGGCGAGATAATTTATCTTCGGGATTCTGATGATGAGAGACCAGATTCCGATGAGGACCCTGACGATGATTTAGATATATGATTATCTTACCTGCAATAGCACTTTTGATACTTCAGGAGCGACAACGTGGTAAGCTTTCTTTCTATGATTCTCCTTGACTCCCTACATGTTAGGGTAGGGCAATTACTGTGCGGTTTTATGCACTTGGGTTGACTGAATAGAGATCTCTTAGCTTCCAGAAATGCTTAAAAGAAAGCGTCTCACTTCTTCAGAAAATCTACCCCTTTTGTCCTTCATGATGATGTAGCTTACCCTTCTATTTTGAGTTTTCTGCAGTACTTTGCGGTCTAGATATTGACAGAATGTGTTGTGAAGCTTTTGAGTAGCTAACTGAATTGGATCTGCATACCCAAAATGGCTGTGATAAGTGATAAGCACTTTGTATGAGGGCAAGTGGGTTTTCCAAATAAAGGGCTGTTTGCATTTGGTAAAGACGTGCTGCTGGGGAATTATATTTTCCCATCAAGGATCCCACTCTAGCTTCGATATCTTCCAAACCTCCCGATCCCATCTTTCCAAGCCTTATAAATCCATATGTCTTTTTATGTTCAGCCCCTTGGTGATTTTTTCGGTATGGAGTCGTGACTGGATTACCATCGATTGACAGTTTGTCTTCAATGCTATTGCTGCTATCATGTCATCGATGTGGCCAACAATTACAGCAGTGGTGGAATATTTTGACTTCTCCAGACAGGAGGTTCTTTTGGCAGTATGGATTTTCATTGGCTCCAGAATACATCAGGGAAATCACTTGAAGTGGTAATCGAGTGTGAGTTCTTAAGAAGAGAAGATGTCATGAGAGCTTTTGTGTACAAGTGTTGGTAACTTTTAGGAAACTTAGCTTGTTTTTGTATAGAGAATCTTGGGGCTTGAACTTCATTAGATGACCATCAAAGGTCACGAAATCAAAGACTGTAGGGAGTTGGATATTAAATTCTTGGATGAGTACAATTTTGTCTATGCTTCAACGTTGTTTTGGTAGTGGAAAATGGAGATTGCCGAAGAAACTAGCCGGCAAATGGGTTGTATTGGCAAGGATATTTAGCCAACATATTGTTCTTTATAGTCATTATCTAGAAATTACTCTTTACCTCTTACTCATTATGTTAGAACCTCTGTTCAATAAATGATCCAGCTATTTTCATGCAATCAAATCAGTATGTTTGGAGTGAGAAATCCTTCCTAAGATTGTATAGTTGAACGCGATAAAGAGAAAAGCCAGACTTAAAGGCAAATTTCAGGGCAGCGGAGCAAATCAGCATCTTTGTAATGAATTGTACAATAAATTCACCATCATTGGACTTCCCGACTTTGCTTGTTTGGGAACAGTTTGGTACCTGCGTGTTTATGTTAGTGAACTTGTTTTATGTTTTACATGGATAAAATGGTGGGCAGCAGCTCTCGTGACGCTGGGAGTTGGAATGTTGGATTTTGTTCATATACGATGGCTTGCAATGCACCACTCAGTCTTTATAAGTTGGTCGATTTGCACGAGATCGACCATTTTCTTTGCACTTTCGGAAATGGAGAGATATAGCAAAAAAGAATAACCCCGTTGCGGTCCAATTCATTGAGTTACACCAACACACTGTTTGCTGCCAATACCCGAGTGTTTGGCCGCTTGACACTTATTTTAAGAGTCGAGATGCACCAAACCCGCATGAAGTGGAGTTTGGCAAGACAAAGTGCCTAGCTTAGGCTCAATTGAACCAGAGAGTAAGGCTTAGGACAGCTGAAGGGCTTAAATCGAAATAGTAAGTCTATACTGTTTTCAGAAGCGGAGGGAATTTATGAGATTAACTAATGTCTTACTATCAACAAGGAAAACACGTGTGGAGAAACCGGTAAACACTGATTTTTATTATCATTTTAAGTGCTTTATTTTCCTGGTTTAGTTCAGGTTGACATGGTCTGCACTATCTGCTTAGATTACTTCCTTTTCTTCATGGTTGAGCGTGGAAGATGATGGTGCTGGGATCTATCTCTATCAGCCAAAAGGTTTATAGGCAAGTGATCTCAATCCTATCACACATCTCCTAGTCTCTTCTGATCAATAAAAATACTGATACCACTTCTTAACCTCTCTGATTGTATCTGAGGGAACAAAACAATGGCTCTTGGATTGCAATTTGCACCAACTATGCGGAACCTTGATGCGTATGTTTTGAGAGAGTATCGAGTTCCAGCATCCCATACCTAGGCATTTGCTCAAATAGCCAAGTGTGCAACCCTATCGATATATGGATTGAAACCCTTTATTCCTCATGAAACACGAGAGATAAGAACTTTTACAAAAGGCTATTTTCATGCTATGGATTCCCACAAGCTAGTGAATGGAAACATTTGTAGTAGCTGGGTGGACTTCTTTAAGATTAATATTATTGTACTCATGAAAAGGTAGAATCACATCAAGAAATTTGCTGGGCCCTTCAGATGGAGAATCAGTGCATCCAAGTTTTGCCCCCCTTTATCCTCAACAGAATGTCAAGCTTATAAGTCAAGCACATGTTGCGCACTTTGCTCATGTTAAAACAAAATCACTCGATATAGGCAGAGCTTATCAGGACAGGAAAATATGCGAAACACTAAAAAAAAGTGAGAATTAGAATAAAACCGATATGGCGATTCCGAAGTTGAGATTTGATCAGATTTTGTAGTCAGCCAAAGGGGAGATCTCTATATATACACACTGATTATTTAGGACTTTAGAGCTGTGATGAGAATTGGTGAAGCCTTCAATATTCCCTCAAAGGCTTCCGATATGCCAACATATAGGTTGGAGATGTAGGAAGGTTTGGGGGAACCTTGAAGGCTTACACCATGTTTTTGAAGAAAAATGGAACCTTCAAGTGAATTGGCGAAGTCCTCGGTATTCCCTCGGAGGCTCCCAATATTCCATCAGATATATTGGAATATTGGTTGCATCTGAGGGATATCGAAGGCTTACTCCATGCAGTTAAAGGATCGTATCCCATTGAGTTTGGTCGATCATGCTGTTGAAAGAACACAGAACAACTGAATCATAAAGCGTCAACTTTCTAGAGCTGATACGTAGGTATGTTAGGCATCAATTCTGATGGCATTGCTGCATGTGCATTCCCCTTTTTAATAACTCCACTGAGAAATCTTCTCTTGAGGATTCAAGCGAGTGCTAATTGTCAACCGATCAGCAGGTATAATTTATTGTCTCTCTCTATCTCCATGTCATTTGACTTGCATCAATTCCTGGACACATTCATAATGTTAACATAGTGCATGTCCTAACTTCTAATTTTAAACGGTCTGCTTACCCTTGTTTATTCCAATGGATCATAAAGTTAAAGTTTTTGAAATCATCTGGGGATATTAGGTGATTTGTAAATTAAGAGCACCGGTTTTGTTTAAACGCGAATTTTCTTGTTTTTGGGGTCTTTGAATGATAAACATTAGGAAACACATAATTAAAATCAGTCCACACTCCTGTTCTCCTTCTTCATAATATCTTAGATTATCCAAAGCATCGACTCTACTCAGCTTGCCATAGGCCATCACTTATTAAGTTCATTCTTCATGCACGTGTTTCTCCTATCAGTTCATGCATTCTATGTTATACAATGAAGCCTTAGAACAATTATAAAGAATTGATCCGGAAGTCCTTTCAGTAACAACTCTTCCTTTATCATATTCCTAACCGATTTGAGGCCTATGATATATGCAGTCCACACAAGTGCTCGTGTGCTGAATTTCAGCCCTAATGAAAGGAACAAGCAAGAACCTCAAAGAATAAGTGCTGCTTTGTACGCAATAACCCTTCAATAAAACTAACATATACAAATTAGAAAGATCAAGAGCTTCAGATACAAACTATTCCTTCAGAAATGAGAAATCAGATTAAATGGCTAGACCAGATAAAGAGAGTTCTGCAATTGTTGTGAATCATACCGAGAAAAAGACAGTATTCCTACCGAATGAAATGCATAGGAAGCTGATGTTTCGGAAAAATATGAAGTCAATCTCCTCGAACCTGCAGGACCTGCACAAGCAGTTGATCTTTCCGCTTCCACCCTCCGGCTGATTATCTGTTGTTTATCATACGTGGACACTCCTGGACAACCTCTCTCAGAATTATCATTCTTGTCATTCTCACCTATCGTCGGTGCATCCTTTGACGGTCCTCTGGAAGCAAAGGGATCTGATGTACCTTCATGTGTTATTGGGTGAGATAAGGTCGGATACTAGTCATGCGATATTTCTCTATCTTCTCCTTCATCTCAATCCCTTTCTAAATCAACGTTGATCCCTATACGCACTTTTCCCATGACGAGTCCAATATCTGTAAGATGTATCGATTGCCCTATCAAGTAGATGGTTTTGCATTCCAAAAAGAGTTGGCCAATAAAAATTCCTACTGTGGTGGCATGGACAACGAATTTTCCTCTCATTCCTTATGTGATTTCTAATGATCTTGATGAGCGGATTCACACCCGCAGTATACTCAGGAGAAAACCTATCCCCCACCGACATCCTTCTCCTATCCATTCCTACCTTTATGCACAATCATCAACAAACTTACTAGAATTCATCTCAAGTAATTCTTGTACTAAAATTGTCACCTTCCTAAAAGAGTGGGGGTTCTATCCCATTCAGAACCACACAAAAATTTGTATTGTCGCTCACTTCTTTCATTTTCAAGTAATTTTGACAGCATTTCACTTGAGTTGAAAATGGCATAGCAGGGTTGCTGTTAAATGACAACCGTACTCCATATCAATGCAAATTACCGCCGGATTCCCAAACAGTCCGATGAGGACAATTCAGAAGCAGTATGTAAAATCGAGTACCGTTGTGCTTATTAAAAAACAAACATGGCTACCACAAGTTTCGTAAGCCATCCTGAAGCAGAATTCTACGGTTTAAATGTATTGATTTGATAAGCATGCAAATGATTAACAATCAAATATTTTTCATCTCATGCGAACATTGCGTATCTCGCTAGTTCATATTCTATACTAAGTAGGAAGCAAACACAACAAATTTATGGAACAAAAGTGTACCTCAAGTCGGGTTTAAATAAGTTATCAACCAACGTAAACTACTACTAGTACTAGTATAAACAAATAAAATAGATAGAATAAGAAAATATATTGGACACAAAATTTACATGATTCGGTTATAGTGACCTACGTTCACACAGGGATAGGAGTAACGAATTTCATTGTTAATCAAGTGATATAATAGATATTACAACCACACTCAAGTTATTCAAATACTCTAAGTGTTTCTTAAGCCTCAATTGCATTCAATAAATCAAACAGTGTTTAGCCCCCATAATTCCTCAAGAAATAATCTCACGAAGAAATTAGCAAATCTTACTCACAATATTTTATTGGTTTCAACACCAAAAAGCTCTCTAAGAGTGTAATTCATATGTAGAGGATCCTCTTTGGTACTCTTCATAAGGAACATCGACTTTTTCTATATAGGCAATAATTGGATTCAAATTAGGAAACCTTTTGTTAGGAAACCTTCTCCAACTAGAAAACATTTTCATACTAGAAAACCATTCAAAATAGGAAGCCTAGTTGAATCAACTTTGATTTCCTAGCTCAATGGCCAAAGATACATAACTAGGATGTTCGATGTATCTACATACACCCAAAAAATAAAGGGTCAAAAGAGTCAAGCCATCAATGTGATGCAAGAATACATTCTTCACGTGAAACAAAATCGTGTTTCATATAAAACACAGCGAATTGGTCTTCGAGCTCTCCCCCATATCAACAAGAATTGAATGCAACTTGACAAACCTAAAGAGAAGTAGATGATAACGAATGATATATGTCAAACATGATCAGTTTTTTTTTGGTCAGAAAAACATGATTAGTTTTTTTTCGAAAAAAAAAATATGATCACTTGTATAGGTCAAAATGCTACCTGCATTTGGTGAATTAATGGGATATGATAATTATGCATCCTCTATCTCAGCCATGACACTAAAGAAATCTGATAGAGAAGCACTTTATGCTTATGAAAAAGCGGTCAGCTGCCATTTTGGCTCATTTTATGTAATATCTGAAGATAAGACGACAAGTCTAAGATACACGGCCCCGCAAAGACAGATAAATGAGATCATTCCCCTGTACAATAGGGAAAACGATAAGGGAAAAAAAGAAACAACATAATCTCGTAACACGAATCGAAATTTATCGTGTCAATGTACATATGTTGACAGCAAGCTGAGAACTCATGCTTACCATATGAAGCCCCATGCAACACCATCACAAGAGCATGGGCAAACTTCTGCAAACTTTCTCCATCGCTTGTGTGGACTCTTCGAGATATTAGATCATCATAAATATTTGAATCATGAAATAGTTTTGGATTTAAGACACATCAGTGAAACTTATTTACTAGACAAGAAAGAAGGAACGAGCTATGCCTTAAACAGAAAACAAGCTGTTCATTAAACCTGCAGTCCATCAAATTGGAAAAATAACCTATTACGCTTCTCACACGGGGCCATCTATTACAGGATTACCTTCGATTGACAGTTTATCTCCAATGCTGGTGCAGCTATCGGTATCACCGATGTGGCCAACAGTTAAAGCAATGGTGGAATATATTTTGACTTCTTCAGATAGGAGGTTCTTTTCGCAGTATGGATTTTCATTGGCTCCAAAATACATCAGCGAAATCACTTAAAGCGGCAATTGAGTAAGAGTTCTTAAGAAGAGAAGATGTAACCAGATCTTTCGTGCATGGATGATTGGTAACTTTCTAGGAAACTTAGCTCATATTTGTATAGGAAATCCTGGGGCTTGTACTTCATTAGATAAAATCAAAGATCACGAAATCAAAGACTATAGGGCGTCGGCTATTAAATTCCAGATCTGTACAACTTTGTCTATGCTTCAAGGTTGTTTTGGTAGTGGAAAATGGAGATTGCCCAAGAAACTAGCCAGCAAATGGGGTTGTATTGACAAGAATATTTAGCAAACACATTGTTCTTTATTGCCCATTATCGAGACATTACTCTTTTAGCTCTTACTCGTTATGTTAGAACTTCTGTTTGATAAATGATCCAGCTATTCACTTGCAATCAAATCAGTATGTTTGGAGTGAGAAATCCTGCCAAAGATTATATAGTTGAATGCGATAAAGAGAAAGGCCAGAGGCAAATTTCAGGGCAGTGGAGCAAATGAGCATCTTTGTAATGAATTGTACAGTAAATTCACCATCATTGGACTTCCCGAATTTGCTTGTTTGGGAAAAGTTTGGTACCTGCAAATGTGCTTCGTGTTTGTGTTAGTTAACTTCTTTTTTGTTTTGTATGGATAAATGGTGGGAAGCAGCTCTCGTGATGTTGGGAGTTGGATTGTGGGATTTTGTTCATAAACGTTAGCTTGCAATGCACCACTCAGTCTTTATATGTTGTTCAATTTGCACCAGATCGTCCATTTTCTTCGCACTTTCAGAAATGGAGAGACAAAGCAAAAACGAATAACCTCGGTGCGGTCCAATTCATTGGGTAACACCAACACACTGTTTGCTGCCAATACCCGAGTGTTTGGCCGCTTGACACTTATTTTAAGAGTCAAGATGCAACAAATCCGCATGAAGTGGAGTTTGGCAAGACAAGTTGCCTTGCTTAGGCTCAATTGAACCAGAGAGCTAGGCTTAGGACAGCCGAAGGGCTTAAATCGAAATAGTAAGTCTGTACTGTTATCAGAAGCGGAGGGAATTTATAAGATTAACTATTGTCTTACTATCAACATGGAAAACAAATGTGGAGAAACCGGTAAAAACTGCTTTTTATTATTGTTTTAAGTTCTTTTTTTTCCTGGTTTAGTTCAGGTTTACCTGGTTTGCACTATGTGCTTAGACTACTTCGGTTTCTTCATGGTTGAGCGTGGAAGATGATGGTGAAGGGATCCGTTTATTTCAGCCAAAAGGTTTCTAGGCAAGTGATCTGAATCCTATCACACATCTGCTAGTCTCTTCCGATCAATGAAAATACTGATACCACTTCTTAACCTCTCTGATTGTACCTGAGGAAACAAAACAATGGCTCTTGAGTTGCAACAAGCATTGCACTAACTATGCGGAACCTTGATGTCTATGTTCTGAGAGAGTATCGAGTTCCTGTATCCAAACCAAATACCCGTTTTGACATTTGCTCAAATAGCCAAGTGTGCAACCCTATCCATATATGGATTGAACCCCTTTATTCCTCATGAAACACGAGAGATAAGAACTTTTACAGCAGGCTATTATCATGCTATGGGTTCCCACAAGCTAGTGAATGGAAACATTTGTAGTAGGTGGGTGGACTTCTGTAAGATTAATATTATTGTACCCATGAAAAGGTGGAATCACATCAAGAAATTTGCTTGGCCCTTCAGATGGAGAATCAGTCCACCCAAGAGTATCCCCTCTTTATCCTCAACAGAATGTCAAGCTTATAAGTCAAGCACATGTTGTTGTCGCTTCGAGGGGAGTGGCACACTTTGCTCATATTAAAACAAAAAAAACTAGATATGTGCAGAACTTATCAGGATAGGAAAATATGCGAAACACTGAATAAAACGGAGAATTAGAATAAACTTGATATGCGATTCCGAACTTGAGATTTGATCAAATTTTGTAGTCAGCCAAAGGGAAATCTCTATATATACATGTCGATTATTTAGAACTTTAGAGCTGTGAAGAGAATTGGCGAAGCCTTCTATGTTCCCTCAAAGGCTTCCGATATACCAACATATGGGTTGGAGATGTAGGAAGGTTTGGGGGAACCTTGAAGGCTTACACCATGTTTCTGAAGAAAAATGGAACGTTCAAGTGAATTGGCGAAGTCCTCGGTATTCCCTCGGAGGCTTCCAATATTCCATCAGATATATTGGAATATTGGTTGCATCTGAGGGATATCGAAGGCTTACTCCATGTAGTTAAGGATCGCATCCCATCGAGTTTGGTCGATCATGTTGATGAAAGAACACATAACAACTAAATCCTAAAGTGTCAACTTTCTGGAGCTGATGAGTAGGTATGTTAGGCATCAATTCTAATAATGGCATTGCTGCATGTGCATTCTCCTTTTTAATACCTCCCCACAGAATTCTTCTCTCGAGGATTCAAGCGAGTGCTAATTGTCAACCGATCAGCAGGTATAAGTTATTTTCTCTCTCTCTTCTCTCTCTATCACCATGTCATTTGACTTGCATCAATTCTTGGACATATTCATAGTGTTATACATAGTGCATGTCCTAACTTCTAATTCTAAAAGGTCTGTTTACCCTTGTTTATTCCAATGGATCATAAAATTAAATCTTTAAAATCATTTGAGCGATATCAGGTGATTTGTAGATCAAGAGCGCCGGTTTTTGTTTGAATGCCAATTTTCTTGTTTTTGTGGCCTTTGAATGATAAACATGACGAAACACAGAATTAAATTCGGTCCACACTCCTGTTCTCCTTCTTCATAATATCTTAGATTATCCAAAGCATCGACTCTACTCAGCTTGCTATAGGCCATCACTTAACAAGTTCATTCCCCATGCACGTGTTTCTCCTATCAGTTCATGCATTCTATGTTAAACAACGAAGCCTCAGAACTATAAAGAATTGACCCAGAAGTCCTTTCAGTGACAACTCTTCCTTTATCATATTCCTAACCGATTTGAGGCCTATGATATAGGCAGTCCACAAAAGTGCTCGTGTGCTGAATTTCAGCCCTAATGAAAGGAACAAGCAAGAACCTCAAAGAATAAGGGCGGCTTCGTACGCAATAGCCCTTCAATAAAACTTACAGATACAATTTAGCAAGGTCAAGAGCTTCAGATACAAACTAGCTCTTCAGAACTGAAAAATCAGATTAAACAGCTAGACCAGATAAAGAGAGTTCTGCAATTTTTGTGAATCATACCGAGAAAAAGATCCTACTCCTACTGGATGAAATGCATAGGAAGCTGATGTTTCTGATAAAATGAAGCCAATCTCCTCGATCCTGCAGGACCTGCACAAGCAGTTGATCTTTCCTCTTCCACCGTCCGGCTGATTATCTGTTGTTTATCATACGTGGACACTCCTGGACAACCTCTCTCAGAATTATCATTCTCGTCATTCTCACCTATCGTCGGTGCATCCTTTGATGGTCCTCTGGAAGCAAAGGGCTGATCTGATGTCTCTTCATGTGTTATTGGGTGAGATAACGTTGGATACTAGTCATGCATTATTTCTCTATCTTCTCCTTCATCTCGATCCCTTTCTAAATCAACGTTGATCCCTATATGTACTTTCACCATGACAAGTCCAATATCTGTAAGGTGTATCGATTGCCCTATCAAGTAGATGCTTTTGCATTCCAAAAGAACTAGCCGATAAAAATTCCTACAGTGATGGCATGGATAACAAGTTTTCCCATCATCCCTTAAGTGATTTCTAACGATCTCGATGAACGGATTCACACCTGCAATATACTCAGGAGAAAACCTATCCCGCACCGACATGCTACTCCTACCCTTGCCTACCTTTATGCACAGTCATCAACAAACTTACAAGAATTCATCTCCAATAATTCATGTACTAAAATTGCCACCTTCCTAAAGAGTAGGGGTTCTATCCCATTCAGAACCACACAAAATTTGGTATTGTCGCTCACTTCCTTTCATTTTTAAGTAATTTTGACAGCATTTTACTTGAGTTGAAAATGGCATATATATAGCAGGGTTTCTGTCGAATGACGACCGTACTGCAACAAGGACAATTAAAAAACAGTACGCAAAATCGGGTACCGTTGTGCTTATTAAAGTGAAAAAGCCACAAAAAACCTCAAACTTTACCACTTGTGACACATTTACCCCGAACTTTTTTTTGTGACACAAAAAACCCCAAACTTTACTATTTGTGACACATTTACCCCAATGTACATTGTCTATGGGCATTTTCGTCTTTTTGCTTTTTCCTTTTTTTTATTTTTTTTTCCTTTCCGGCGAGGGCGAGCGAGGGCGAGCCTCGCCGGCGTCGGGCGAGGCTCGCCCTCGCCTGGGCGAGCGAGGGCGAGGGTCGCCCGACGCCGGCGAGGCTCGCCCTCGCTCGCCCAGGCGAGGGCGACCCTCGCCCTCGCTCGCCCAGGCGAGGGCGAGCCTCGCCCGACGCCGGCGAGGCTCGCCCTCGCTTGCCCAGGCGAGGGCGACCCTCGCCCGGCGCCGGCGAGGCTCGCCCGGCGCCGGCGAGGCTCGCCCTCGCCGGAAAGGAAAAAAAAATAAAAAAAAAAAGCAAAAAGTAAAAAGACGAAAATGCCCATAGACAATGTACATTGGGGTAAATGTGTCACAAATAGTAAAGTTTGGGGTTTTTTGTGTCACAAAAAAAAGTTCAGGGTAAATGTGTCACAAGTGGTAAAGTTTGGGGTTTTTTGTGGCTTTTTCCCCTTATTAAAAAACAAACATGGCTATTGGCTACCACAAGTTTCGCAAGCCATCCTTAAGCAGAAGTCTACGGTTTAAATGTATTGATTTGATAAGCATGAAAATGATTAACAATCAAATATATGTCATGTCGTGCTAACATTGTGTATCTCGCTATATCATATTGTATACTAAGTAGGAAGCAAACACAACAATTTTATGGAACAAAAGTGTACCTCAAGTCAGGTTAATTAAGTTATCAACCAACGTATACTACGTACTAGTAGTAGACACAAATAGCTTCGGACCATTTTTTATAATGCTGGTTAATTTTGAACACAAATGAAAATGCAAATTGAATTAAAAAATCATGGAAGGTGGAGAGATTCAGGTCACAGCCACCCAAAGAATTGCAAATATTTTCAATGTCGCAGCTGTAAAATAAGAAAAACATTCGAATAAATTCTCACCTCGACGATCTGCGGTGGAGCAGCTTCACGGTGGAGGTTGACGTAGGAGGGCGACGGTGGGTGGCGATCGTATGGGCATGGCTGAGCGCAGTCCGTGTAAGAGAGGAGAGGAGGAATGGAGGAGAGATATGAAATGCAAAATTTGGGCCCATCTGAATTATATTAAAGGAGGAATGGTCGCTGTCGTCTCTAGAGGTACTCCCAGCGACCAAGCTCGAGTTGGACGCCAGAAGTTTGATCGTAAATTGCAATTTCTTTATCACTTTTGGCTACCGACGTCAATTTGGTCCAAATAATGATATCTCTCGCGATTAAATTGAACTTGTTCGCGAGAGTTATGCTCTTGGTGACTGAATTTTCACTTGTGACAGCAAGTTTCATTCTTAAGATCAAACTTGTTTTGATGGCAAGAAGTGTTTTTAGCAATCAAATTTGATTGTCACTGATTTTTGGTCACGAACGGTTCATTTTCTTGTAGCGTAGTGCAGAGGATGTTTCAGAGTTTTGTTAGGGTGTCTTAGAAATTGGTTAATTGGTAAAGATACATGTACTCGATGTCCCTCCCAAGAAAGAGACCCAAGTCCTAGTAGCCTTGCTTGGGATATATAAGAAATAAACAAACCATGGAAAAATCCAAGTAACTCTTTTTGTGGGTGGTGTTGCTACCGAGCTCAATGCAGTTAATTATGTCTCCTAGAAGTTAGTTAGCTACCTCTCATTTAAAAGGAAAGGGAGTTCCTACGACTCCAACCAAGTAAATAGCACTTGGAACATACTATGGCCCCAAGTGGCGAAGAGTTTTGGACGAGTTTTTGGAGTTCACTCACCCTTGCTGGATCGCGATGCCAACAAGTTTATTGCTTTCTCAAGTTCCATTAAGTACAACATGGATAATTGAGCCATATCTCAGGATGATTGAGCTTTATCTTAGACATTTGGTGCATGCGGTCATCTTCAGGGGCAGTGGCTTTGATAGCAAGTAACCCAGTATTTAGGGCAGCAATGAGTCAATATGGATACCTCGCCATCACACACAACTTAATCAGCGATAATCTGCCGCAATCCAATGCCTCAACTTTGATTTCCTAGCTTAATGGTCAAAGATACATCACTAGGATGATCGATGTATCTCCTACACCCCCGAAATAAAGGGTCAAAAGAATTGAGCCATCAATGTGATGCAAGAATACATTCTTCACGTTAAATAAAATCGTGTTTCGCATGAAACACGAAGAATTGATCTTCGAGCTCTCCTTCATATCAACAAGAACCGAATGCAACTTGACAAACTTGAAGAGAAGCATATGATAACGATTGATCTACGTCAAACATGATCGGTTGTATAGGTCAAAATGCTACCAGCATTTGGTGAATTAATGGCATATGATAATTTTGCATCCTCTATCTCAGCCATGACACTAAAGAGATCCGATAGAGAAGTATCTTTATGCTTATGAAAAAGCCGTCAGCTGCTATTTTGGCTCATTTATGTAATACTTTAAGATAAACGATAAATCTAAGATACACAGCTCCACAAAGAGAGATAAATGAGATCATTCCCTTGCACGACAGGGAAAACAATAAGGGAAAAAAAGCAGCATAATTTCATAACACGAATCGAAATTTATCGTGTCAATGTACATATGTTGACACTAAGCTGAGAAGTCATGCTTACCATATGAAGCCCCATGCAACGCCGTCACAAGGGCATGGGCAAACTTCTGCAAACTTTCTCCATCGCTTGAGTGGACTCTTCGAGATATTAGATCATCATAAATATTTGAATCATGAAAAAGTTTTGGGTTTAAGACTTTTATGACATCAGCGAAAGTTGTTTACTAGACAAGAAAGGAGGAACGAGCTATGCCATAAACGGAAAACAAGCTGTTCATTACCCCTGCAGTCCATCAAATCGGAAAAAGAACCCATTACGCTTCTCGCACGGGGGCCATCTATTACAGTTACCTTTGATTGACTGTTTGTCTCCAATGCTGGTGCAGCTATCACTATCATCGATGTGGCCAACTGTTACAGCAATGGTGGAAAATATTTTGAGTTCTTCAGATAGGAGGTTCTTTTGGCGGTATGGATTTTCATTGGCTCCAGAATACGTCAGCGTAATCACTTAAAGAAGGGAATTGAATACGAGTTCTTAAGAAGAGAAGATGTAACCAGATCTTTCGTGCACGAGTGATTGGTAACTTTTTAGGAAACTTAGCTCGTATTTGTATAGGGAATCATGGGGCTTGTACTTTATTAGATGAAATCAAAGGTCATGAAATCAAAGACTATAGGGCGTCGGCTATTAAATTCCGGATCTGTTCAACTTTGTCTATGCTTCAAGGTTGTTTCGGTAGTGGAAAATGGAGATTCCCAAGAAACTAGCCAGCAAATGGGATTGACAAGAATATTTAGCAAGCATATTGTTCTTTATTGCCCATTGTCGAGAAATTTCTCTTTTAGCTCTTACTCGTTATGTTAGAACTTCTGTTCGATAAATGATCCAGCTATTCACTTGCAATCAAATCAGTATGTTTGGAGCGAGAAATCCTGCTAAAGATTGGATAGTTGAATGCGATAAAGAGAAAAGCCAGAAAGGCAAATTTCAGGGAAGTCGAGCAAATCAGCATCTTTGTAATGAGCTGTACAGTAAATTCACCATCATTGGACTTACCCACTTTTCTTGTTTAGGAAAAGTTTGGTAACTGCAAATGTTTTTCGTGTTTATGTTAGTCAACTTGTTTGATGTTTTACATGGATAAAATGGTGGGCAGCAGCTCTCGTGACGCTGGGAGTTGGAATGTGAGATTTTGTTCATATACGTCAGCTTGCAATGCACCACTCAGTCTTTTTATGTTGGTTGATTTGCACGAGATCGACCATTTTCTTTGCTCTTTCGGAATGGAGAGATATAGCAAAAACGAATAACCACGGTGTGGTCTAATTCATTGAGTAACACCAACCCACTGTTTGTAGCCAATGCCCGAGTGTTTGGCCGCTTGACACATATTTTAAGAGTCAAGATGCACCCAACCCGTATGAAGTGGAGTTTGCAAAGACAAGGTGCCTTGCTTAGGCTCAATTGAACCAGAGAGTTAGGCTTAGGACAACCGAAGGGCTTAAATCGAAATAGTAAGTCCATACTGTTTTCAGAAGCGGAGGGAATTTATGAGATTAACCCATGTCTTACTATCAAAATGGAAAACAATTGTGGAGAAACCGGTAAAAACTGTTTTAAAAAAAATTATTTTAAGTTCTTTATTTTCCTGGTTTAGTTCAGGTTGACATGGTTTGCACTATGTGCTTAGACTACTTCCTTTTCTTCATGGTTGAGCGTGGAAGATGATGGTGCTGGGATCTATTTATTTCAGCCTAAAGGTTTCTAGGCAAGTGATCTCAATCCTGTCACACATCTGCTAGTGTCTTCTGATCAATGAAAAAACTGATACCACTTCTCAACCTCTCCGATTGTACCTGAGGGAACAAAACAATGGCTCTTGAATGGCAACAAGCATTGCAGTAACTATGCGGAATCTTGACGTTATGTTTTGATATAGGGTATCGAGTTCCTGTATCCATACCGAATACCCGTTCTGGCATGTGCTCAAATAGCCAAGTGTGCAACCCTATCCATATATGGATTGAACCCCTTTATTCTTCATGAAACAGGAGAGATAAGACAAAAGGTTATTATCATGATATGGATTCCCACGGGCTAAGTGAATGGAAACATTTGTAGGAGGTGGGTGGACTTCTGTTGAGATTAATATTATTGTACTCGTGAAAAGATGGCATCACATCAAGAAATTTGCTTGGCCCTTCAGATGGAGAATCAGTTCATCCAAGAATTGCCCCTCTTTATCCTCAAGAGAATGTCAAGCTGATAAGTCAAGCATGTATTGTCGTTGCCAGCGGAGTCGCGCACTTCACTCATATTAAAACAAAATCATTCGATACGTAGAGTTTATCTAGACAGGAAAATATGCGAAACACTGAATGAAATCGAGAATTAGAATAAAATCGATAATGCGATCCCGGATTTGAGATTCGATCAGATTTTGCCAGCGGAGTCGAGCATTGCTCTCATATTTAAACAAAATGATTCGATCCTTAGAACTTATCTAGACGGGAAAATATGCGAAACACTGAATAAAACCGAGAATTAGAATAAAACCGATAATGCAATCCCCGACTTGAAATTTGATCGGATTTTGCTGTCAGCCAAACGGGAGATCTCTATATATACACATTGATTTCGAGGATTTTAGAGTTGTGAAGTGAATTGGTGAACTCTTCAATGTCCCTCAAAGGCTTCCGATATTCCAAAAGATAGTGTGGAAGATATCGGAGCCTTTGTAGGGACCTCGAAGGCTTACACCATGGAACCCTAAAGTGAATTGGCGAAGTCCTCGGTATCCCTCAAAGGCTTCCGATATTCCATCAGATATATTGGAATGTTGGTTGCCTCTGAGGGATATTGAAGGCTACTCCATGTAGTTAAGGTTTGTATCCCATTGAGTTTAGTCGATCATGTGGATGAAAGAACACAGAACAACTGAACCCTAAAGTCTCAACTCTCTGGAGCTGATGAGTAGGTATATTAGGTATCCATTCTACTGGCATTACTGCATGTGCATTCACCTTTTTAATAACTCCGCAGAGAATTCTTCTCTCGAGGATTCAAGTGAGTGGTAATTGTCAACAGATCATCAGGTTTGATTTGCTGTCTCTCTCGTTCTCCTCTCTATTGCTCCATGTCATTTGACTTGCATCAATTCTTCGACACATTCATAATGTTAACATAATGCATGTCCTAACTTCTAATTCTAAAAGGTCTGCTTACCCCTGTCTATTCCATTGGGTCACTTAAGTCTTTGAAATCAACTAACCGATATCAGGTGATTTGTAAATCAAGAGCACTGGTTATTGTTTAAATGCCAATTTTCTTGTTTTTGGGGTCTTCAAATGATAAATATTAGGATACACAAAAAAAAAACATTAGGATACACAGAATTAAAATCGGTCCACACTCATGTTCTCCTTCTTCATAATATCTTAGATCATATCAAAAACATCGACTCTACTCAACTTGCTGTAGGCCAGCACTTAATAAGTTCATTCTTCATGCACGTGTTTCTCCTATCAGTTCATGCATTCTATGTTAAATAATGACGCCCTAGAACAATTTTAAAGAACTCAACCAAAGTCTTTTCAGTAACAATTCTTCCTTCATCATATTCCTAACCAATTTAAGGCCAATGATATATGCAGTCCACACAAGTGCTCGTGGGCTGAATTTCAGCCCCAATGAAAGCTACAAGCAAGAACCTCAAAGAGTAAGTGCTCATTCGTTCGCAATGGCCCTCAATAAAACTAACAGATACAAATTAGCAAGGTCAAGAGCTTCAGATACAAACTAGCCTTTCAGAAATGAGAAATCAGATTAGACAGCTAGACCAGATAGAGAGAGTTCTGCAATTGTTGTGAATCATACCGAGAAAAAGACACTATTCCTACCGAATGAAATGCATAGGAAGCTGATGTTTCTGAAAAAGGAAGTCAATTTCCTCAATCCTGCAGGACCTGCACAAGCAGTTGATCTTTCCTCTTCCACCGTCCGGTTGATTATCTGTTGTTTATCATACGTGGACACTCTGGACAACTTCTGTCAGAATTATCATTCTCAGTCATTCTCACCTATCGTCGGTACATCCTTTGATGGTCCTCCCGAAGCAAAGGGTTGATCTGATGTCCCTTCATGTGTTATTGGGTGAGATAAGGTTGGACACAAGTCATGCGATATTTCTCTATCTTCTCCTTCATCTCACCCTTTTCTAAATCAACGTTGATCCCTATTCGTACTTTCACCATGAGCAGACCAATATTTGTAAGATGTACCAATCTTCCGATCAAATAGATGCGTTTGCATTCCAAAAGAGTTGGCCAATAAAATTTCCTACAATGGCGGCATGGACAACGAGTTTTCCCATCATCCCTTAAGTGATTTCTAACGATCTTGATGAATGGATTCACACCCGCAATATGCTTAGAACAAAACCTATCCCGCACTGACATCCTACTCCTATATATCCATGCCTACCTTTATGTACGATTATCAAGCTAACTCACAAGAACTCATCTCCAATGATTCATGTACTGAAATTGTCACCTTCCTAACGAGTAGTGGTCCTATCCCATTCAGAATCACAAAAATTTTTATATTGTCGCGCACTTCTTTCATTTTTAAAGTAATTTCGACAGCATTTCCCTTGAGTTCTCCAGATGCATGAATTGAAAATGGCATAGCAGGGTTGCTGTTAAATGACAACCATTCTCCATGTCTAGCATGTACCCAACGGACAAAAGAATTACGTGCGGGTCAATGTTAATTACCGCCGTGTTCCCAGACTGTTCGACAAGGTCAATTCAAGAATAGTATGCAAAATCGAGTACGGTTGTGCTTATTAAAAACAAACATGACTAGCACAAGTTTCACAAGCCATCCTTAAGCAGAATTCTACGGTTTAAACGTATTCATTTGGTAAGCACGCGAATAATTAATAATCAAATATTTTTCACGTCGTGTGAATATTGTGTATCTCGCTAGATCATATTGTATACTAGTTAGGAAGCAAACAGAACAATTTTAGGGAACAAAAATGTACCTCAAGTAGGGTTACTTAAGTTATCAACCAACGTAAACTACGTACCAATACTAGTAGACACAGATACCTTCGGACCAATATCTATAATACTGTTTAATTTTGAATACAAATGAAAAATGCGACTAAAATAAAAGGTGAAGAGATTCAGGTCACAGCCACCCAGAAGAATTGCAAATATTTTCAATGTCGCGGCTGTAAAATGAGAACAAAAAAAATTTGAACAAATCCTCACCTCGGCGATTGGTGGCGGAGCTGCTTCACGGTGGAGGTTGAGGTAGGAGGGCAACGGTGGGTGGCGATCATATATAGGGGTGTGCAAAACGGACGGCCTGGACCAGATCGAACCGGCCGGTTTGGTCCGATTCCCGGGAGTGTTAGTCAGGTTCCCGCTTTCTAAAAGTGGAACGGTATTCGGGCGGTCCAATTCCCGGTTCCAAGGGAAAACTGGACCGGATTGAGCCAACTACATATATTTTTTTTTATTTCTTCAAACAAATAGTAAAATGTGAACTAAACCTGCATACAACGCTTTTTCCTTATCATTGCACTACAATGATTTTTCACTCATCGTCGCTTCCGTCAATATATTGAGATTTATCACTCTTTCTCGTTGTGGTGAGAAAAAAAAATGACCGGTTCCCGGTCCTAGGACCAACCAGTCCATTTTCCAGTTCTCAAAATTGGGAATCCGTCCTCCCAATCCGGTTCCCGATTCCACCTTGGAACCGGACTGAATCGAGAACCGATCATCCCTAATCGTATGGGCGTGGCCGAGCGCAATCCGCGTAAGAGAGGAGAGGAGGAATGGAGGAGAGATATGAAATGCAGAATTTGGGCCCATCTGAATTATATTAAAGACCGCTAGCGACCAGATGTGATCGCTGTCGTCCCTACAGGAACTTCCAGCGACCAGGCTTGAGTTGGTCGCTAGAAGTTTCATCCTAAATTGCAATTTTTTTTTCTCATTTCTGGCTATCAACGTCAATTTTATCCAAAGCATGATAACTCTCGCGACTAAATTGAACTTCATCACGAGAGTCATGCTTCCAGTGACCGAATTTTCACTTGCGATAGCAAGTTTCTTTCTCACGACTTAAACTTTTTCGATGGCAACAAGTGTTTTTAGCAATCAAACTTGATTGTCACCGATTTTTTATTACGAATAATTCATTTTTTTGTAGTGTAGTCCAAAGGGTGTTTTAAAATTTTATTAAATTGTTCAGAAATTGATTAATTGGTAACGATATATATGCTTGATGCCCCCTCCCAAGAAAGAGACCCAAGTCCTAGTAGCCTTCCTTGGGATAAGAAATAAACAAATCATGGAAAGACCCAGGCGACTCATTCTGTGGGTGGTGTCACTGCCAAGATCAATGCAGTCAATTATGTCTCCCAAAAGTTGATTAGATACCCCTCATTTAAAAGGAAAGGGAGTTCCTACGACTCCAACAAAGAAAGTAAATAGTACTCGGATCATACAACCCCAAGCAACAAAGAGCCGAGGACGAGTTTTTGGAGTTAGCTCACCCTTGCTGAATTGCGATCCTTACGACATATGATGGTTTCTCAAATTCCATTGAATACAACATGAATAATTGAACGATATTTGAGATTGATTGAGCTATATCTTAGACATTTGGTGCATCCGGTCATCTTAAGAGGCAGTGGCTTTGACAGCAAGTAACCCAATGTTTAGGGCAACAATGAGTCAATATGGATAATTCACCATCACACGCAGCTTAATTAGCGATAATCTGTTGCAATCCAATACCTCAACTTTGATTTCCTAGCTTAACGGTCAAAGATATATCACTAGGATGCTCAATGTATCTACATACACCCTAGAAATAAAGGGTCGAAAGAATCGAGTCATCAATGTTATGCAAGGATACATCCTTCACACAAAACAAAATCGTGTTTCACATGAAACACAAAGAATTAATCTTCTAGCTCTCCCCCATATCAACAAGAACTGAATGCAACTTGACAAACCTGAACAGAAGCAGATGATAATGATTAATATACGTCAAACATGATCAATTGTATAGCTCAAAATGCCACCAGCATTTGGTGATTTAGTGGCATATGATATTTTTGCATCCTCTATCTCAGCCATGACACCCAAAAAATCTGATAAGAGAAGCATCTTTATGCTTGTGAAAAGCCATTAGCTGCTATTTTGACTCATTTTATGTGGTACCTTAAGATAAGACGACAAGTCCAAGATACACAGCTCCACAAAGAAAGATAAATGAGATCATTCCCCTGCAAGACAGGGATAAACGATAAGGAAAAAAAAGCAGCATAATCTCGTAACATGAATCAAAATTTATTGTGTCAATGTACATGTGTTGACAGTAAGCTGAGAAGTCATGCTTACCATATGAAGCCCCATGCAACGCCATTACAAGGGCATGGGCAAACTTCTGCAAATTTCTCTGCATCGCTTGAGTTGATTCTTCGAGATATCAGATCATCATAAATATCTGAATCATGAAAAAGTTTTGGATATAAGACTATTATGACATTAGTGAAAGTTATCTACTAGACAAGAAAGGAGGAACAAGCTATACCATAAACAGAAAACAAGCTGTTCATTACACCTGCAGTCCATCAAATCGGAAAAAGAACCCATTAAGCTTTTCAACAGCAACAATAATAGTACTTGAGAAGAACTCATGGCGTAGTATTCGATTTACCAATAAACAGAATGACATATCGAAGGCCACGGACTTTTGTTGTTTCTTGCAGAAGCCAAATTATTCCCAGAAAAATGATAAATCCTGCGAGGCTTAGACAATAAGTTCTAACAATATGAGCAAGAAGGCTGTAGATACTAAAGTCTCCGGGAGTCCATAAATACTAACTCACCAATACAAAGTCCCCGAAGAGTCCACTGCCAGATGGTAGAAAGCAAGAATTAGAGCATAAATGCTGGTTAGACACTTTGAAATTTAATAAACCACTACTCAACATCTTCATTTGTACAACAAATGTCAGTAAGACTATTTTTGAGTAAGCGATTGCCTTACGTTTTTGGCAACGAACAGCACCACAAATAGAGCTAGAGCAAAACAACCAGCAGCGATTCTCGCAGTGACAATATTTGTTGAAGCAACTATTAAAGCCATTCCCCAGAACGAGGAACCCAGATCTGGAAAAACGAAATTTGTAAATCCCACTCAGCAAACAAATAACAGAAGAATTGAGAAAATACTTTTTTTGGTCAAAAAATAAAATCCAGAAATAAAGAAGTTAAAATACATAGCCAGGACTTACAACAGAACAAGTGAAGAATAGTAAAAGCAATAAGCTACAAGTTGAAAACAATCACTTCGAAAATTTATTACGTTACAACTAAAGGTCAAATGGTCTGAGACATTATCAAAAAGAAGCATGAACTGCCTACTCTTAGGTCTCAGAGACTTAGCTACATCATTCACATGCTTTTTGGATATATTTTTTGCAAGAAAGAAAATGCTTTCAGCAAGAATAGTGCATACATCCCGCAGGTAAGATAATCCAGTATATGCCACCACGTGTTTGTGTTACCCCTCCCTCATCTGCATGAACCTGTATTCCTTCCACCTGTATTAGACAGAATCAACATCCAATTGCAATTTAGTAAAATGGCAAGAAAATGGACTAAGGTAATCCAGAGAATTGCAATTTTTTCCCTATCTTCGTAACTCTGAGCATGCTTCCAATCAAACGAAAAGGAAAGAAAGGAGAAACCTCTAAGAATTCAAAAACTTACTAAGTACTAATTGCTCAAAACCAAGAACTGGCTGAACAAACCAAATCCAAAGCCATTTCCTTAGTAAGATCCTTCACTTAGGGGCTATTGGATCATTAGTCTACATAGTTTTAGTTTCCTTTTCTCTGGCTAACCAATTCAGGATTGCAATAACCAAAATGTGGCATGACGAATGGAATCTTCTTTATCCGGCACTGCGCAATTAAGAATAAGCTACTACAATATATATAAAGAAAAAATCTATATCGATGGCATCCATTAGAAAAGAAAATTTTTATTTGGGTTCTAATTCTTCAGAATGATACGAGTCTTCTGTGTCGTGACCTTTGGAGAATTAAAAGAGGTGAGTGAGTCGTTAGAGATGCTGCAGATTAATAGGAAAACAATTCATTTATGCTGCAGCAAGGGCCAGAACAAGTGCAGTCTTCTTACATGTGTAGCTTGCCAAATGAACTTCTACCGAGTCAACGTCTAAGCTGCTTAATTTACCAAATCTAGAAGACCAAATCCATTCAGAATAACAAGACTTTTAGAAATACCAAGCATCATTGGCTCGACCACATCGCTAATGCTTCTACCTAGCATCAAATGTTCAAAATCATGAAACAACTAGTTATGCTGTTTAACTAGGAGCACTATTTCTGAGAAGACCACTTCAGACTCAAAATTGGCAGGTATGAAAATCATACTGTACATGAGCCGAATCTAGTCCGACACCACGCATTATCTTCATAGCGGTTTGACATTAAGACAGTTCTGGAATTGTCCATTCAATTGTAGTCCACAGACATTTCGACGCAAGATATTATGAAGAAAATTAACATGGGATACGATTCTTACCTGACCACAGGTGAGTTTACAAGCAATTGCATGACTTGCTTCATGGAGAAATACCGTGATGAGCTTAAAAGGTGTCAACAGGAACGTTCGCCACAGCTATCTCCATTTAAATCAAGGACATTATGTGAGAGTAAAGTAAATAATGAAAAGACCTTGACAATTGTATCATTATGTCTCAAATAAATGACCAATTTTACCGGCAAAACATGATGTAGATTAATCAACCAGATACCAAGACTAGCTTTGCATGTAAAAATGGATCGATTGCCAAATCTTAGTTATCCTTTAACAGGAAAGAAACAGAGCTTACGCTTTTTCTTGGTATGTAATGTTACATGTGTGCACATTCACATAATTTGAGGAGGGTCATTGAAATATAAATATCACCTAAACACTGTTGCAGTATACCCGATCAATTTTAAGGGAAATTGTACTTCATCTAGGATGATCATGCCTCTGTCTCACATCTACTCCTTGTTGACAGTGATTTTTTCCCCGCTGGAATCGAGTGATCCCCAAACAATTTGTTTATGACCGTCGCAAAAGTTGTTTAACACTAACTTCCCCTGAGAGATCCACTTCTTTTTGTGGATAAAAGTAACGCCAAACAATCTCTTTAGACAATTCATTCAACTATTATGCTCAATGTGCCTCAAACATGACTCATTTCAGGGGGGGTAAAGAACCTCCAACGGTGGCCAGTGCTGGGACAAACTGATATACGTTGTGAAAGCGTACCGAGATAAAGTCAGACCAAATGAACAAGGCATACTCTAGTGTAGAATTATACTCCAAAATGTTAAAGGAAAGAAACAAATCACCCAAAAATCTTCCAATCCAACATTTTCATTGAGTCAACCCAAAGTTCCACTTTCTCAGCACTCACAAAAGAGTCCCCAGCAACAAAGCCAGTCCATGCTTTTGTTTTCGCCCTGTTTCTCGATTACTCGTTCAAGAACCAAACCCAGGTAGGCAATCAGCATATGAAAGAAGAAAAAGAAAGCTAGGCGTACCGCCAGGATGACGACGGTGAAGACTCCCACGCAGACCAGAAACACGACCTGGTCATGCTGGCAACAATTCTTGAGCTCCCAATTGGGCATTGTTCTCTGCCGCTAATGCCTTCGAACAAGGGCTCAAGCTGACTTCGCTTTCTTCGGCTTCTGCGGGTTTCAAGAATTCAAATTTGAATCTGCTGGGAAAGAAAGTTTCAAGAATTTCAATTGAATCTACTGGCAAAGAAACCAACCGTAGGAAGGGAAAGGAAGTTGGTGATGATTTGGTGTTGGTGTTGGTGTTGGGTTCATCCGGAACATCGTTGAAAAGTCAACCGACCAATTGCGTGTACGTGTGAAGGTGTCGTTTTTCCAGTGAGGAAACAGAGGCGCCGTCGTCGAACCTGATTGGCCCGATTTGACTGGGTAAGGACCGCCTCCCAGTCCGTCCCTAGGCTCTTGTCTTCTCATGGCTTTTTTGGGTTCCTTTATTCTTATTTTTGAAAGGATAAATAGAATTATTCACATCTTTGACTAGACAATAAATTGCACTTTGTATTTCAAATTCCAAGAAATTATTTACAAAGTAGATGGGTCAAGATCCTTGGGTGAGTTGTCTAATCTGTGTATCACTTGCGAAAATTTGCTAAATTTTCGCCAAAATGATGAAAATTGAATAAGTCAAAAGGGTTATATATTCGTACGGACTAATTATTCCATTATTTTGATATGTGTTTTGCAAATCATGCGCTCGTGTCAGCCCTGATCTACTATCTAGCCGTGTTATTGGATTATGAATTTGTGTAGACTTTTAACCTTACTGAAGGAGGTTACACATATCTTACCATGTCAACTCGTGAGCAAGAAGTTGTGTCTGATATATGCTTGGATTGGATGTACCTTCCCTAGCATTAATGTCATCAGATCATGTCCATAACCATCTACCAACTAGTACTCAAGTTAAAAGATGCAAAACAATTGAAAAATTCACATGCATCAAGTGCTGGGAATATCATTAAATTGTCTCAAACCTAATTTAGAGTGTGAAAATGGTGAGTTGGGCTATTTGCGATTATGGGACTCTGTAGTAAAGTCATTGCAAAAGTTTTAGGATTCAAACAATGAAATTTTACCTGCTTTTCTTTCATAACATCTACACTAGTAAACTTTAACCTCATTAACCACCCTTCGAACTTAATGAAACGGTTAAAGTGCGAGTCAAAACTGAACGAATGACAATTATTTGTGCATTAAGAAGAATGCATGAATGATTATTTCTAGACAAGAGGTCCAGATTAAAATCAAGCTTGTTCAAGCTAAGATTCACGCTCCGAGTCTCCAGCTCAAGAATACCGTCATAGAGCTTTCCATAATTTAGTCGGTGATCTCAAGTAGTAAATCGCTTCAACTTTTCTTTTTTTCCTAAGCCTCTGTTTGTTTCATAAAAAAAAATTTCGGAAAAATGTTTTCCTTATTATTCAGCATTTGAATTGCTTAGGGAAATGAGTTAATGAAAAATATTTTTCTAGTCAATGGGAAAATTTATGTTTAAATTTAGAAAAATGATTTCTTATTTCAAAAATCATAAATCATTTATGTTTTTAGCGGTCGGACTTGGGTTCACATAAGCCTTGTTGAAGATCTCAACGCCTGGGCTGGAGACTATAGAGGTTGGGACACTGGTGCCCTTGCTCGAGTTCTCGCCGCTAGGGCTAGGGTCCACAAAGGTTGGGCTTGAGACCTCGATACCTGTACTCGACAATTCGATGCTCATGTCCGGGTCTAGGTTTGCAGAGGCTAGGCTCGAGATCCCGGTGCCTGTGCCCATCTTCACGATGCCCAAGCCCAGTCCATCGAGGGCAAGCCTGTGTCCATAGAGATCGAGCCTGAGACCTTGGTGCCCATGTTTGAATCTACGATGCTCTAGTCCGTCATCGAGGCTGGGTTCAAGACCCTAGTGCTCGTATCCGGATCCATTGAGGCAGGGCTCAACACCTCGATGCCAGTACCCGAATCCTCGAATCTTGGGCCAAGATCCATCAAGCCGAAGTGTAGAACACTCTCGAGGACCCAAGCCTCGCCTCAATGGACCTGGACCTTACCTCAATGGTCATGGGCTTGAGCACCGAGGACTCGAGTACAGGCATCACAGTCTTGAGCTCGGCCTCAACGGACCCATGCACATCATCATGGACCTAGGTCCAGCTTGGAAACGACCATGGGTATTAGGGTCTTAGGACGGGCCTCGATAGACCCAGGCCCGAGCGGGGAGTCAAAAACGGGCACGGAAGTCTTGAGCCTAGCCTTTGTGGACTCAGGCCTGGCCTCCATGGACATGGCCTAGACTCGATCGTGGTGCTGGGATCTCAGGCCCTTCTTCAGTGGACCTAGGACTGGTGCTCATGCCTGTGCCCAGGACTGGTCCCCAGCGCTTGGGCCAGGGTCCACTGAGGCCGGGCCCAGTTCCTCTATTATTTATACCCAAGTCACTAGTGCTCAAATAGTGCATGTCTTTTTACGAGAAATAAAATCAAAATTTTCTTTTTAAACGAAGGACAATAATGTTTGATTTTTTTTTCAAATTTCAACTAAGTGTTGTCATTTTTCTGAAAAATAACTTAATAAAAAACATTTTCCAAAAATATTAAATTTTCACGAAATAAACGGAGCCTAAATAGTAAAATCGCTTCGACTTGCCTCGACTTGGTTACTTTTACTTGTTGAAAGGTTAGTTTAAGATGGGAACAGAAGAAGTTCTGCAATTGGGATGGATCGACTGCAGACCGTTAAAATCAAACGATGAGATTGATGATTTACTTTCGTTTGACCTCGTGGTGGTTCCATTCCATGTTGTCATGAATCTATAATGGAAATGGACAGTGCCCCTTTCGAAATCCAGCACCAGCAATGCCCCGACTTGCTCCTTAAACTACCCCACCAACCATTTCCAGCTCTGCAATGCCAACTTTTGCATGCTCAAATTAAATCTCTCCACACGTTTCTATCTAATCTCTCCCTCTTTCGCTCTCCCTTTTTCTAATCGTCCTCCCATTAAATGAGAGACTCCTCTCTTTCTTCATTTCTTTGTGCTCGGAACAATCTCGACCTTCGGCCTTCGCATGTAAAGCTCTCTCTCTGTGGGTCAAATCATTTTCAAGAACCAACATTCCCTTCTCTCCGTCGCTGTCTCATCTCAGTCTGCTCATTCTCTTCCCATTTCGTCTCGTTTGTGTCTCGTCCGACGTGAGTTTCTTGAAGTTCCCACAAAGAAGGACAATGTCGATCGAGCTCTTGTCCGAGAACCCAGGCACGAGCCCGAGAATCTCCTTCTCGCACGACCTACGCCTCTCCGAAGCCGTCGTCCCTCTAGACCAGCAACGCCAACATTTTAGCTCGGACTCGGCAGGAGGGCCCAGCCATCTGAGCGGCCCGAGCTTCGACTTCAACTTCTCCAACAATCTCAACATCTTCGGCCACGAGCCTTCCTCCGCTGACGAGCTCTTCTCCGATGGCAAGATCGTCCCCACCACCCAAATCAAGAAACATGCTCCCCGGAACCAGCCTCTGAAACAAGAGGGTCATTCTGAGGACTCCGAGAAGCAGAGCTTGAAGAGCGAAGAAAAGCAACAGAGCGGCAACAACTCCAAGTCGTTTTGGAAGTTCAAGCGAAGCAGGAGCTTGAACTTGAGTTCTTGCGGAAGTGGGTATGGAAGGAGTTTGTGTCCTTTGCCTCTCTTGTCGCGAAGCAACTCGACCGGGTCGCCATTGAACAGCAACAACAGCAAAGAGAGCCACCACAATCATCTTCATTATCAGAAGCAGACTTGTTCTCCTAACAAGCAAGGCTTTCCACTCAAGCCATTTCACCCTTCTTCATCGTCGCCATCGTCGTCGGGTTATCAGAAACCTCCGCTGAGGAAGAGCAATAATGGTTTTCATGGGAACATCAACAACAACAATGGCAGCTTTCGGGTCAATCCAGTTTTGCATGTGCCTTCAGGGAATCTGTTCGGTTTGGGCTCCATGTTCCTCAGTGGCAAGGAAAAGAGCAAGATGAGGAAGTGATTTTTGTTTTGCGGTACAATTTTTTATTACATCATTCGCAGAACGAGTATATCTATTATTTCGTAAGTCATTTTTTTTTCGCGTCGTTTAGGAGTTTCAACCGGTATGTTTGCGCTGTATGTATCCGTTAGATGGACTAGGAGCTTGGCCTCCATTTGTTGTATTCTGGACTTCTGACTGTGTCCCGTTTTTCCCTTCTTCGTTTTTGTTTTTCTTGGACTGAGCTGTCTGTGAATTGTAATATGTGCTCAAAGTAGTGAGGAATGGATGAGTTCAATCTTCACGGACAGTTCTTGCTGTTTTCCATTGGTTTATCGTGGAAATTGTG
Organism: Syzygium malaccense; assembly: GCA_031216405.1. NCBI lineage: Eukaryota > Viridiplantae > Streptophyta > Magnoliopsida > Myrtales > Myrtaceae > Syzygium > Syzygium malaccense. The sequence continues at coordinate 47,281,703 of CM062258.1, read as the reverse complement.
CCATCTGTTCTCCGCATGAGCATTAACTCTTAATTTGTGATATATATAATTCTAGTTCAAGGTACTTTCGGATGCATCTCCTGTTTGTATCATATGATCTAAGGTGGTTTAACTAGGGTGTCTAAATAACCTAAATTGATAGAAAACTTGACTTGGCCGTCCCGAACAAGATTGTAATCATGATGATGAGGATCACAGATTCTTTTTCCGTATCATGGATATTTAAATCTTTGGTTCGATCAATCCCCTCCGTACATGGGAACTGCCCCATTTGTATGCAAGAAATTGGACTCGAGCAGAGAGGTTGATGAGCTTGGCTCTCAAATTTACTTTGACTGAAGATTACTACTTACCATTTCACATCCAAAAGCACCAGCACCAACTGCCAATGGATATCTACCAATAACATAACAGTAAAGATAGCAAGTAACACACTGTGTCACCAAAACAAACTCACACCTCAAGCAAACATCGCACCCACATTCATCTCTTCTATGGACCCTAGTACTAAACCCAATTTTCCATCATTTGCCGAATTCCGATGGTGGTAATTTCTTTTCCTTTCCTTTTTTTTTTTTGACTTTCTTTGCTTCTTCAAGGGTCAGTTGATGGGGAGATCCCAAAAGTTTCAATGGGAAGATAGAAGGGATAAAAAGCGTTGGATTATTGAGTGGAGGGGCCAGTGGAGACATTATTGAAAAGCTTGAAGCCACATGCTTCAATTGGAGGACAAATTGACAGATAAGAATGGCTTTCTCTGCTTGTCCCCATGCTGTTCCTCTTTGGTCTTTGCTCACACATGGTCTTGCATGTTCTGGTTCTTATGGCTGAGAAAGAGACTGACCTAAAGTAGCTATTTTAGTGACATTTGCATGCCAGAAAAATCAGGACACTTCCTCGGATTTTCCTTGGAGATGACCATTATTTGATCACCCATTTTTGTACTCTATTTTAGTGGCAGGCGGTTGGATGCACCGGGACTATTTACCTGACAAATCGAAATAAAACATAATGCCTCGAACAACCGTTCCTCGAGGTGGCAAGATACTTGGATGTCCAACCTAGACATAAACTCACGTGTTTGCCTCGAAGGCATAAACTTACGCTCTGACCTTGGTACTCATCAAAGATTTTCTATAGTATTTTGCACGTAGTTCCACAATCTCGCTAATTATTGGCTAAATATGTTCAGATGGAAAGGAAAAAATAAGCAACAAAGTAGTGCGCTCGAAAGCAAATAAGCTGAAGAGAAATCATACGAATGAGAAACCCAGCAACCTGTGCCAAACTATATAGCCAGGCTAAAGAAGCAATTGGATCGAAGCTACTGTCGATCAATGTTAAGGAGGATTCCTTGTTAATTACTTTAGTCTAAAACTTTTTTTAAGCTAGTGCATGTCATCTAACTAGACTGACAAAATTTCAAGATGGGTCAGTAGGACACGCAGACAAAATTTTGCAAGGTTTTTTGGCTGCATGAATAGCGCAATAACGTGAAAGAATTCGGATAACTGACTGTACTTAGTATAATCAAGGCTTTGCAATTGTTTCTTTCTTGTTGATCCGACATATGGGAGGAATACAATATAATTCAATCACTAATATCAAACTTTGTGATACTTATACTTCTGCCCCAAATTAAATCTGCTTATACGCTTGCTAAATCCGCTGAGCACTAATGCCCTCACAGCCTGAACTCCTTGATCCAATGCCTCATCAATCTGTATAAAAAGCCAATTCCCATTAAAGAGTCCTACGAATTTTCAGCTGAATTCCTACCCTGTGACCAATCTTTAACAATCTATTTTTTGAGAACATGAGTCTGGACCCTGAAAAGAACAAACTACATCGGCATTTAGATAAAACTATCCATATATACATATGCATATATATTTTTACCAAGACAAAACTGTACTTATTGCTGGTTGCGAGGTGACTTTGAAATTGCATAGTATTATAACAAAGATGTACCTGTTCACGTTCCACTGAGCTGAACTTCTGCAAAAGGAAAGCTTTCACATCCATAGTTCCTGGTGGACTCCCAATACCTGCAAGTATAATGGGTGGCAATTATTACACTACATAAATTACAAGGTGCGCTTAAAATGATCTCAAGGAACCAACCAATTGAGAGCCGAGGAAATTCTCTGCAACCATCCAAATGAGCCATCACACTCTTCATCCTGGCACAAGATAGAAGGACCAGGATAATATGCTTGCAAATACGCTCTGTAGGATTTGAACCAATGACATCGGGTTTTATAGAACTAACAAACACTATAGCAGAGGGATATGCCTCTAAATCTGATCGAACATTTGTATCATGTGAAATTAGAATTCCGATGAAAAGTCGAGTTTGTTTGGCTCAAACGATGATACATATACAAGTGCTTTAATTCAAGGTCATATGGAATTAAAGTACACCAGGTATCCAAGAAATTTAATAGTTGATTCCGCATAAGGAAAAACACATAAGAAAATTTAACATAGCCTAGTCCAACTAGAGATTAAAATCATTCACTCCTACTTCCACCAACAAAGATCTGACTAAATAAAGTAAGCAAGACACCACCCCTGTATCTAGTTCATGATATCCCACTTCCGCTGACACCTCTGTCAATGTTGTGTGTTCATTGTTTCTCCAAGGGGTGCAAATATTTGTCTTCTGTCTCGCATTTAAAACCTTTCTATCGGTCCAAACAGCCAAACTCTTTTAAAGTATTTCAAGAGATGAATTTTGTTGAATTACCTCCAGACGATATTTATAAACATTCCTTTTAATCCAAAATGCAAGCATCACAAGCATCATATAAAGGATCATGCCATCCCATTAGACCAAATAAGGTCTTTTTTCCAAGAAAAGAAGTACCTAGGTTAGTTATTAAGCATAAAAAAGCAGCTACGGGCTTCCCAGCAAGCCAGTTACGACCCATGGAGGCACAAATTTGCTTCATTGACATGCTTATTCCTTTCTTGAGCATGAAAATGAACCCAAAGTGCAAAAACTCCAGCATCAATAAAGAAGTTGTTAGAAAGTCCAACCCAAAAACTTAAGCTATTAGGTGGAGAGAAACCACATGAATATAAAGAGCATTTAAGACCCGTTGTCAATTGATGTGGGATAATATTTCAACACCCCTACTCACGTGTAAGCCGGATTACAAGCAACAAGTGAAATTTTGACTACGCACATTCACGTAGAATTTTTCCCACGCACATTCGCAAAAGGAATAGCATTGGCTCTGATACTATGTTAAAAAGTCCAACCCAAAGCTTAAGCTATTAAGTGGAGGGAGACCACATAAATATAAAAAGCATTTAGGACCCGTTGTCAATCAATATGAGATACTATTTCAACAAAAGTGTCAACATAGGTATCAGAAAATGTCCAAATCATACCCATTATCCATACAAATTATTCCGATTTGGCCATGCATTCATCCACACTCATTGCATTAAATTGATTAAGATTCAAAGGGAGCCTTTCCCTTCCTGCCATCAATTTTACTTGCTCGGCAATTATGACTAACAAAGGATATAATTCAAGTGACAGACCAAGGGATCAATTAAGTTTTGATGCTCAAGAGAAAAGCTGCTGTAGAATACACAGACAAGCTGGAAAATAGTAGTAAAGAAGCTATACCCGCTGTGCTGACCATGTCCTCCTTTGGGTTGTAGCCTCATAACACCATTGGGCAAGCTCATCTCATCATAAACCTGCGCAGACCAATAAAACTTACATAGTATCAAGAGGAAAAACTGAGGGTAATATTAAGTGCTCCTTCCACAAATAGTAGAGTTACACATAATTACCAACAAAATATGTCGAAGAGGAATCTGGTAGTATGTTGCAAGCGGTGCAACCTGAATGAAAAGAAGTGAAAACATTGAAAATAGGAACTCCCAGTCTTTCGTGACTTAAGATGAAATAAGCCCCAGGTCCATAGTTTAACAGAAGAAATGGAATAAGCTGAAGATGGTAAAAAATAAAGATATATCAAGATAAAGCAACAGCGAAGAAAGAGAAGGCCCTAAAGACCCAAAAATTGGACGCACTACATCATACTTGCATATAATGCAACTCCAATCAACAACCATACATGAAAGTTTCAGTCAATAAAGACGTGTATTTTGCACTGATATTCACCAGCCAGGGGGTACAACTTTTTTATCAACTACCCTGAAATAGTCCTCTTTAACACAAAGCACACACTCCCAGCTCATTATCACTTCAAACAAAAAAAAAAACGCTTAGCTCGTACAATCAATATTTTTGTCATAGTGTATATCAAAGCTGTGAAGAAGAAGCTGGATGGCTAATCAAAATTTTCCTGAAAAGCTTTCTAGTCAGCTGTCAATATACAAGAATTGATACTAAGAAATTCCTATGACTCCCAATAAGATGGTCACATTAAAACTTATCCTTCTTGATAAACCATTGAGATGAACTATCCATTTTTTTAAATTTTCTTCTCCGCTGAATAAAAGAGAATTTCATTCTGCATGAGAAGAAATGCAACTCAAAAGCAAATATGGCTGCTCACTGATCTAGTCCGTCACCATATCCAAACCTAATATACAAATTTTGAATGATATTATGAGAGTATCAAGTTGCTCCAGGCCAATTTTCAAGTCAGAACCCAGGAAGAAAAGCAAAAGGGATAAAAATGATGTCCTAACATTGTTGAAATCATCGAACTTTTAGCAAATATATTGCCGAAACTTAAGAGTTTGCATTCACAAATCACCATTTGGTGTTCAGTTGCCAGTTATACTTATGAAGCCGTCTGAGCTCTGAAACTAAGAAGCCGAAAAGTTATGCCTAGAAACCATATAAAACATATATAACATACGAAAAGAATGCAGCATCTATAATGGTACCATTATGCCAGAAAATATGGCAGCTGAAAAAAGGAACCAGATAAATATATGCTACGTAGGATGGGAGCTAACAGATTCTCCGATGAAGTTCATATATGCTTGAGGCTTGGCCAACACTAATGGCACCTCTCCAATACAACCTGCACTGATGATCAAAGGACATCCAATTGATCAATCTTGAGGAGAATTTTAAAGCCCTAATCCTGCTTCCGCAAGCAAATGCCAAAGTATCAAGAAGGACAAGGAAAAAACGATTAATCAACTACCTATTCCAATCAAGGCTTTTGACTGAATTGTGTTTAACAGTATGCCCTCGGCTTGCGATATGCGCTCGATCATTTCAAAACCAACCTAACAAACAGACAAGGATTTAGATAGATATAAAGATCGATGAAAGCAAGCGGCATCTAGCCGTGTCATCAATCATTTTATGCAAAAAACTGTCATCAATTACATTATGCCTTGTGCCATGGTACTTATTCCCAGGATTTCCCAATCCAACAACCAACCAAGGAGTATATTCCACTTTGAATCTGCTGTCACTATCTGGCAATGAAGCAGAGACACGAAGCATCGCTGGAACTGTGTGTCGCGGGCGTAGACGGGGACCTTGAAGACTTGGTGGACATGTGCTGGTTCTAGGGACTGAACCTGAATGCAACATGACCTGCACATCCACAACCCTGATACACTTCATTTATCCTAATCATAACAACACTTCCGCAGCAACCCAGTAGAAGCAAACACGACATCCATTGGTTCCACGGTTACAATTATACACCAACACGGGATTGCATAATTCAAATGCGTAAGCCCAGTAATTTGGTAATGTCATGAGCTGAGACGCAAGATAAGCCAAAAAGCTTCGGTGAGCAGAGAGGCAGAAAAACAAGAACTTTCAAAAAGAAAAATCAAGAAATCAAGAGGGTTTCGCCCGAAGATGAATAACAATCTAGTGAAATAAACTTTACCGTTGAATTACGGAGAAAAGGCCTTCAAGGGAAGATGCGATGAGCAGATGACTCCCGGAGAAGAGGCGAAGCTGCTGGAGGCTTGCTCTGGCTCGTGGTTTCATGGAGGCTGAAAGATATTTCGGAGGTTTTTTTTTTTCTTTTGGCCAAATATTTTGGAGGTCGAATTTGGTTTTATTGATATTCGCTTTCAAAGTCCTAAAACTTTTTTGCCAAAGTGCGATTGAATACCTAAAATTTATTAAATCGGTGCAATCAAATTTTTCCATTAACATTACAAATTTAGCTAACAAAAAATAGTGACGTGACATTTTTTTTTTCTCTCTCTTGCTTGTCATTTTTATTATTTTCTTTCTCAAATCATTCTTAAATTAGATTGAAAATGATGAATTTTTCTAAAAAAATCCAATCTAAACAAAAAAAGGAGCCTTAGCCCTCGCTAGAAAGGGCCGGCAAAGGGTGCGGGGGCATTGCCGATGGTAGGCAAGGGTTGGCCCTTGCCAGCTGAGGGAGGGCACAACCCTCACCTCAAATCTAGGCAAGGGTCGTTCATATTCTTTTATCTAATTTACGGATTGAAAGCAATTTTTGCAAAAGAGAGTATTTTTTGTTCATCAAAAGCCGAGGTAAGTTATATTTATGCTCTTACTTGATTTTCTCTTTAGATTGGGTCCTCAAGTTTCTGCTTTTGCAAGCCCATTTTCTAGTAGCTATACTGCTTACAACTTGCAAATTTTGATTTGTTTATGATGTTATTACTTTTAGTTTTCGTTCATTTCGTGAAAAATGTGATATTTTTGAAAAATGATTTCCATGAAGGAAAATGATTTTATTTTTAAGTATTTGGCTAAAACCTGAAAATGAACTTGAAAATATTTTTCATTATTTCTTATGAAAAATTTGATTTGATTTTCATTCAGGCACTCCTTTTTATAATTTTTATTTTTTAAAAAATTTCAATTTTTAATTACTTTTTCTTTTCTCATTTTTCTTTTTCTTCTTTTCCTTCTTCTGGCTAGCAATTGGCCATAGGCGAGGGACAAGGCTCACCTCAGGCCATTGAAGCTTGAGCTCAATAGATTTTGGCAAATCGAGCATTGCCGGCCTCGGGCAAGGCTCCACCTTATTAGATCCAACAAGGTTGAGCTCCCCCGAAGATGATGAGTTCGAGACCTTGCAAGTCTCGGCGAGGTTGAGCTCGCCCAAGGCCGGGGGATCTCAAGCCTTGCTAGATTGGCAAGCTTTGAGTGTGCTAGAGGTCGACGAGGTCGAGCTTGCTGTGACGAGCTCCACCTTGCCAATCTGTGTTGAGATCTCGAGCTTGCTGAGCTTGGGCGAGCTTATCCCTCGCTCGTGGCCAGCCATCAACTGAGGAAGAAGGAAAAAGAAAAAAAAATTAAAATATTGATTTAATTTTTTTTTATAAGAACGAATGTCTCATTAACTAATAACCTAAGCCCAAGCACAAGAGACTTGCACTCAGCCTTTGTGAGCCTAAGCCTAAGTGCTAAGGACCAGAGCTTGAGCACCCACACATGGCATTTATGGGACCGAGCTCAGGTGTCGAGACATTGGGCATAGACACCAAGGCTTCGGGCCTAGCCTTGATGGACCGGGGCGTCAGTGTTGGGGCACCGGGGTCCTAGGTTGGCCTTGATGGACTCGAGCCCAGGCGTCAGAAACTTGGTCCTGAATGCCGGGTACTCGAGAATCAACGTTGAGGTTTTCGTTCCCAAGTGTAGAGTTTGAGGTCCAAGAGTTGATACATAATCATATTTTGAAACAAAGTTTTCCGATTTTTAAAAGAAAATCATTTCCGGAATTTAAGCATAAGTTTTTCATAAAAACATTTTCTATTAACTCATTTTCCTAAGCGAACCGAATGCCGAAAAATGAGAAAAATATTTTTCACGAAACAAACGGAGCCTTAGTCTTTCGGTCGACATATTGGAGGTTGACGATGATAAGGCCAACTAGTGTGAGTTTAGATATTTCGTCTTCAATTAATAAAAATCTAATTTGATCTTTTTTTCATATCTAATTGAAGTAATATTTTGATTAAAAGATGCCGCATTAGCATATTTCGTTAACCAAATTGACTGAGCTAACGGAAGGACTTGATTACATCAATTTCATTAGTTTTTTTAACTTGATTGGATTTTTTGAAAGTTTTAAATTTTAATCGCACTTTCACAATAAGTTATAAGACTTTTCTATTATATTTAAACTTTTTATGTGAGTTCGTACATATTTCATAAACTACACTACCTTAAACCTGGGTGTTGTAACTTTCTAAAAGTTACTGCTGTACCAAATAGCTGAGTCTAACAGCAAAGACGACGAAAGCTGCTGATCCGATGACGAAAATATTTTAACCTAAATTTATTAAGATGAGTCACCACAAATTTAAAGCATGGGTGGATTTTAAAGTTAAAATCCCAAAACATATGGATTTTAGATAAACCCACTTTCAACCCATATAATAAATAGCTCAGGCTTAAGCTTACTTGGTCATTCTTTGCTAGTCTCTTCTTTCTCCCTCTTCAATTTCGTGACATGCGACCTTTTCCCTTTGTTTGCTCTACTTCCACCATCTTTAGGTTTTCTTCAACCTCTAGCTTGCAACTTCATACTACTGTGACATATTGCACTTCAAGGAAACCCAAACTTTCACCCTTATCTTTATGCTCCCATTCATGACTCGACCCCCGAGCTTCCTTACTAACTTGACAAGTCAGTTCATAGAGTAACTCATTCTTTGGAGGCAAAAATTTATGGAAAAAAGGTTGCTAAAAATGGATTTCGAGTGAGGTCGGATTTGGATTAGGTACGAATTAGATTGGGTTGGGAATGGATTACTAAATTTGCATTGAATATAAATAAATCAAAACGGATTAAATTGATCAATTTAGGTTAGATCATTTTCGACTTTGTCCAAACTCGATCTGGCCAACATGTTTGAGTGGCGGCTTGACACTAGCTGTGCGTGCTCACTGCTGGACTTCGCTCGGGCAAGTAGAGAGTCAATTAACTATGTAAAGGTTTCTTCTTAACTTTTGCACGATTTCCTTCATATCCTTAGTTGGGAATGGCGCTAGATTGACAGGTCCACTAATTGGAGCTGCTATTATAGATGTTCCAAACCCCATTCGACACAATTTTTGACAGCTGTGATCATTATGATGGCTCAAATTTATCTTCCTAATTGAGGCATAAATAACTGTCATTTTGATTATATATCCAGACGCGAGATGTCAATCATATATATTTTAATAATACCCGTGACGATTAGAGTTGATGATTGCACGTGATCTTTTCTTGTCTCTGTGAGCAATATAGGCTCTACTGGGTCGGCTAAGTTGTCCTCCATTAAAGTTTCTTGAGCTGTATAAACGATGAGTGACCTCCCATCATATTTTACCCTTTGAGTTTGAGCCCGCTAATCATTACCAGCCTTGAATTTAGAGTTCATTCGGGGGCAAAAGTCAATGTGACAAAGCCAAACATTATCAATGCATTTCCTACATGTCGAGTTCCTTAGTCAACTTTTCCTTTAGGCTGTAAAAGGTGGGAAAGATTCAAACTTAAAGATCTAGTGCCTTACAAGTTTTCACTCATTTTTTATGACAATTTCTCACTTGATGTGGATGATATTTGAGTACACAAGAAAAAAGTCTGCAAATTGTACATGTTCCAATACTCAAACTCCACATTTTCTTGGTACTAAATGGATCGACTTGAAAATTACCAAATGAAATTACAAGTTACGTAGCAGCAGGTCCAAGACTCAAATGCAGATCCAACCCCAAACCCTTCTTCTCGATCTGAGAGGAAGGCCGACCACCATGAGCTCTCACTTCATCAAGCAAAAACGACCTTGTTGCTGTTGCAGCTGTCTCGCCAACACTGCCTCCACTCACCTGCCTCCCGGGAATGCGAGATGACCCTCCAGTGAAATACAAGCCGACGCCGTTCGCAACTTGGAACGAAGGCGTGTGGCCGGTGTGTGGAAGGATCAGCCACGGAGGGGTCCCTGCTTGCGAAAGGTGCGGGGCCAGGAGGCGGTGTGGCTGGGCGAAGGTGGACATGAATGGGTTGTGCAGCTTCCGGCCTTCGGTGGCAGCAATTCGCATCTGAGTGCGCTTCAGGAGCTGGCGCTCCTTCTTGTGCGCGTTCTGGTGGCCGCCCAAGGCCTGCGAGTTGGCGAACTCACGGCAGCAGTACTGGCACTCGAACTTCCGACCGTCAGATTCCGGCGACCCGGATGATGAAGACTTTGTTGAATTGGAATTCGAATCATCTCCAAGGATATTTTCTTTTATGCTCTCTTCCAGAGGTGGTGATGATGATATGTCGATGCCAAAGAGCTTTAGTGGTGTGATGTTATTGCTAGTGATGTTAGTAGTAAATGGCTTGGTTTGGAGAGAGCAGTCTATTTCCGCCATCAGAGAGAGCGAGAGAGGGAGTGTGTTTAGAAGAACAGTACGAGACAAAGGAGCATGAAAATGTGGAAAGACTAAGTAGCTAATAGGTGATTTGAGTGGTTGAATGTGTTGAATATATAAAGATCTGATATGTTACGCTGGTGTGTTACAGTTGCAAGAAACTGATGATTGACAAAGACAAGAAAGAGAGAGAGAGAGAGAGAGAGAGAGAGAGAGAGAGAGAGAGAGAGGGTTGGTTATGAAGAAAGCAAGTCTTGTTATTGGGAAGATGACACAGTGCAAGAAAACTCATTGATGAGCCATCAAAAGAACACTTCAATGTATGTCGTTATCAAACAAGAAACCCAAGTGATTATGTTTGTCAGATACATCTGTGTCTGTGTGAGTGACCCAAAAGAATAAAGCAACACGAGGGCGTGTATTAGATGTATTATGGTCATATGAGTACGATTAGCTCAATAATTTTTAATTTACATTACATCATACATTATTAAATAGGGAGAAAGTAATGTAGTAGGTTCGAACCTACTTTTGCACCGAATGTTACTCTAACAAAGCGAAACCCATCTGTTGACTTGATCATCACAAGTTTGCTAGATCAGTGTACCATATTGGCCAGTTTGTTTCTAATTAAATGTCAAAGAGAAGAGGTTAACTAGTGAAAATATTACGAGAACTCAACTTATGACCCTCCTTCCAAATGGATCTTGTCCAGCGACCACTCAACTTCCCTATTCACAAGCATCATCGTGTGTGGTACAATTATAATTATACGTGCGCGAGCATGTGTAGAGACGAGACATGGTATATAACATAAGCAAAGGCCTTAGCCATAAAGATCAACCTTTCCTGTGTGGTTGTGCAAATTTCGATCTTACCTAATTAAAAAATCATCTTTTTTTGGCATGGACATGAAGTTAATGCAAGGCTATATCTTTCTAAACGACCTCTCATCTGCCTAAGTTCTCTTGATCATGTGGACTTTGTAAGGTAGGCAAGAGGTTTGGAGAGAGACTTCCACGACACAATATATGCAATCATTTAACCAAAACATGTTAGTTCAAGAAAACTAAACAAGACCCATCTTTGTCAAGTAAGTGGGGTTTACATGATGTTCGGGGGGGTGTTAAGAAAGATAGAGAAAGGTCCACAATGATGGGTGCTTAATTTGTCCTTTGCATGCTTGCGTGATTGACGACGGGTTCTTAGGTTTTGTTTATAGAGGGAAAATCTCTTCGAATCTTACTAACCACCGTGAATTAGGGGGGCTTCGATGTTGCCATGGCTTAGTCCCTTTTCACACGCCACTTCTGTATGCTGTCGTTGTCTGCAGAATGTATATTTTATGCATGCATCACCTGCAAGTATGCAAAATGTTGAATCCACCCCTTCACTGGGTGTCCACACGTAAGATTTTTTACGGTTTCTTTTCTCAAACTTGATTAATTGAGCAGTGTGTGGCACTACATTCAGACAAAGTAGAGTGATAGAGAATCTCCATCCGAGAAGATGATGCATGTCATCAATGTTGGCCTCTCATCCTGTAACCCCCTTTAGTATATCTGTATTCGTCATGTTCCGTACGATCATATGGACCGGGTTCTGTTGGCATTACAATTTCGAAAAAAATCAGCTGTGTGTGTCGACGTCCTAAATATGTGATACCAAGACACTTTAAAAGGAGCGATGACATTGAAAACAAAAGTTGGCTACTACGCAAAGTCACTAAAATGATCTGCTATCATTTTGGGAAGTAGTGATGTATCATGATGACAAATTCACGGATTATACGAGGATTTTCATTTGATGTTGCTTAATGGGGACATGACCAATGAAGAACATATAGAGATGTCAAAGAGGGTCTCGCTCATTGGACCAAAATTATGGCCAAGATAATCATCAAATCCAGCTAAGTTAGTAGCTAAAACCGACATATCCTGTCGGGTTCTTCACGTGGAAACTATTTGAACAGAGGGACAGTGTAACTTGTTTAGTTTCTTCCCTTAAATTAGCTTAATTTGACTACTTCCTGTTGGCCATAGAGCTTCATTTGACTGTAGCTCTCTGATTTTTGTACACTACAGACGAAGTTCAATGGACGTGGAGCGGGATGCATCAAGCACTGCGTCGTCATTGGATCCCAAAATCCATGTGGACTCCACAGATTCGATGATGACTTGAGGCGATGGAACTTATTATACAGAGAAATAGTTCAATCGCATAAGCCTTCTTGGAGCTTACTATGCGTCCCTAAAATAAATTTTTGCCAAACATCTCTTTTTGCAACAATTTTCTACCTCCCAAAATCATTGAAACTCTATTGTTTTTGGTTCAAAGTCATGATATAAACAACCGAAAAATACACCATACACCGCCAGGGTAAAGTAATATGTTATAATAATTCATAAACAAAACTCTCTCATTTATATCATTGTGAATTCGTCCGGTAATCTATTCAGTGTACACAATCTCATGTACATACCTGTCCTAATCTAAGTGAATACTTAGTATATCTCTATTTGCACACAAAAAAAGTCCATTTTTTTGTTTTTATTGACATGTGATAATTTGAAGAATCGAAACCTTGAAGAATTGACAACTTGAAGAGATTGACAAAAAGTGGTGTTGACAATTTCGGATGCAACTGTAAAAAGAGTAACCGTCAACGTAGTATAATAAAACAACTATCAAGATAATGGAATCAATATAACCGTTTGGTAATTATTTGTAACCTCTCTTTTTAACCTTCTTGGTAATCTCCCTTTGTAGATAACCGTCGATTATAGGCTTTAAATAGCCACATCATGCTCTTCGGAGTCCCCCCCAACACAAATCAAACAAATTACTATCTTTCAGTTTTTATTTACTTTCATGCACTATACTTTTATTTTTCAGACTCGTGTTGTTGATTAAATTCTAGCTTGTATCTCTATCTTGAGTGTTGCGTTGTCGATTAAATACCGTCATTATATCTTTGTGCTCTCAGGCTTTATCGTTAATTAAATTCCAACACAATTTGTTTACACTCAATTCCGTTGTAGTGACTGTACTTTACAAGCCTTGTCATCCATTAAATTTTGGCACAGTTTGCACTTGTATAAACTTGTTTGAGTTGAAGTGGTCGATTTCCTTATTTATCAATGATATTTTTTGTTCGGAGTCAGCGCAAATTCTATCTCCTTCAAATAAAAATTGAAGAACGACTTTTGGTGAAAGGTATTTCATTGCAGGAGAAATTCTAAGGAAAACATTTTTTTGGCACGCCTGGTAGGACCGATGTGGATGATTTGAGGAAATACAATGTGCGAACAAGGAATCAACTCGATCCTAACAATGCTTGTGGTAATAAGTCGCCAACATAGCCTGCTAATGATATAGTGGGACGTTCTAAGTCATTGATTGCACAACCGGTGGCAAAGCATGAACAAGGTGGATATGTCAACATTCGAAAACAACTCACCGACGAGCAGAGAAGGCAGTTGGAGCCAAGTCCTGTAGTATTGGCTACCTTGAGAAGGATGCTTGAGGAACACCAGAAAAAATTGACTAACCACATGATGAAATACCTCATCGACGTGGTCAAGCCGGTGATTGTGAAACCCTTCATGAGGTCATACACGGGCCTGGAACATTAAGCCATTCAATTCAGATGCAGGTAAATCCTACCAATTCTACACTTGTTGGGTATGTTCCCTTATCAACTGCTGCTCAAGATACTTTTGGCACTGTCGGACAAGTTGTACCACACTCACCATCGATTAGAATTTTACAAAGGGCTGAAACTACTGGTGCGACCTAGACCTATGGGCTATGCCTATTAGTGGAGGCAATTTGCCTAACCCTCTTCAAGTTAACATAGGTGGTAACAATAATGGCAATTTGGCAAATCAAAATACTCAACAAAATATGCCATTGCCAAATTTGGAAAATATACAACCAATTAGGCCAATACCTCCTATCGACAATGAAATGCCAGTTGGAATAGTGCATCAGCTTAACCTAGCACATGCCCCATATAGGCCTAATATTATGATCAACAATCAAGGAAGACCACCGTCTTCGCCTAGGGGGCAAGATGGTGAAAGACCCTTAGCAAAAGCAATGGTTGTGTTCAATCTAGCATATGTTCCCTAAAGGCGTAATGTAGCAATCGACAATCAGGTTAGACTGCCAAGTTACCTAAGGGGCAGCCTGGTCTAGTAGTCCCTGATCAAGACCCTCAAAAAGTCCAATTGTTAGTGCATCAAGCAATGCAATGCCTATGCATTGATTTTAGGAACGTCAGGCCTGTGTACAGAAAGCCATATCCAGACTAGGTGGATGTAATCCCTTATCTCAAAGGTTTCAAGATACCTTACTTCCACCTATTCTCTAGTGTGGACAATCAATCGACAGTTGAATATGTTAGTCGATTTGTTGCGCAATGAGGAGATGCATCTCAAGTTGTTTGCTAGAAGTTGAGATTGTTCCCTATGTCACTATCCAAGACTGCTTTTACTTGGTATACTTTGGCGGCCAATTCTATTCATGCTTGGGAGTAAATGGAAACACAATTCCATACCTAATTCTATATGTCCATCCCCAATATATCAATTGCAGATTTGGCTTGTATGACGCCGCCGAACAACAAATTAGCAGATCAATTTGTGGCTAGATTGAAGACGGCTAGTAATAGATGTCTTAATTTACTCCCAAAGAAAGAATTCACAAACTTGGCTTGCAGTAGAATGAAATTCAAACTTAGAGAAAAATTTGAAAGCCAAAATTTTGCCGATATATTCCAATTAGCAACAAAAGTGTCTAAGTATGAACAACTAATTAAGGACAAAGATAGAGGGCCATATCAAGACTTTACTGAAAACTTTCCTTTTGTGGAAAGATATGAGTCATACGATGAACTGACAAAGATAAAATTCGATAAGAAATAATCAAATTTGCTGATGACAACAAGGCACATGATAGCTCTTGGTTACCTAATTTAAAATAATTAATTGATTAATGAATGATTCAATTCTTTAAAAGGGGGCATTTGTTTGGACCAAAAAATGTCCAATTTTTTGTTATTATCGATATGGGATAACTTGAAGAACAACAACTTGAAGGAATTGATAAAAAGTGGAATTGACAATTTCGGATGCAACCGTCAAAGAAGTTATTGTCGACGTAGTGGAATAAAGCAACTGTCAAGATAGTATAGTCACTGTAATCATTTGGTAACTGTTTGTAACCTCTATTTGTAACCTCCCTTTGTAACTTCCCTTTGTAACTTTTCTTTGTAACCTTATTTTGTAATCTCCATTGATAACAGTCGATTGTAGGCTAGCCATATCGTATTGTTCGGAGGCCTCCCCACACACAAATTAAACAAATTTACTATCTTTCTGTTATCTTTACTTTCCTGCATTGTAATTTTACTTTCAGACTTGCGTTGTTGATTAATTCTGGTGTGTTTCTTAGTTGTGGTTATCAGATTTGCATTATCAATTATATTCCGGCGTGTATTTCTATCCTATGTGTTGCGTTTCAGTGTAATAAGTTTGCATTTTCAGATTTTGTCGTCGGTTAAATACGGGCAAAATTTGTTCACGCTTGGTTCCATTGTAATGACCATACTTTATAAGCTTTTTCGTCGATTAAATACCGTTTCAATTGATGTGGTCGATTTCCTCATTTACCTATGATATTTCCTATCCGGAGTCAGCGCAGAACCTGTCTCCTTTGTATAAAATCGAAAAATGACTTTCGATGAAAGGTATTTCGTTGTGGAAGAAATTCCGGCGAAACAATCTCATAACTATTCTTTTCTTTTTGGGGGTGGGGGTTCACGATGATCATCATAATTTAACATTTTCTTCGTTAGAATTTCTTCCATCAGTATGCTGTATTCAAACCTACAACTTTGTTCTCAATTTTTCCAACAATCACTTCGTGTTCTCTCCTCTGATCTCTCCTTGTTTCACACCCCATAGCATTCAAACCTACAACTTTGTTCTCAATTTTTCCAACAATCACCACGCACCAGATTTTCTTTCATCTGGTGTTCTTGCCCCTTCCCAATCAAAGAATTAGGTGGGACTTAGCGATGGAAACGAATAGCATGCACACTTCGGAAAAGGCTCCTGATAATGATGCAACACTTGGTTGAAAAGCATGTGCTCTTGGGTACGGATTCTCACTCCCACCTAACTGACAAAAGGTCTCGTGACAAAGCTTCACGTTCTTCGCATCGAGGAGACAAGAAATTGACTGTAACCCTCTCAAGTTGAAGCCCAAAACATGGGTTTTGTATCGCTTCCAAGTTACACACACTTCTCTCATCTAACCGTATGGGGCGATGATATGCATCTTTACGTAATCCCAGTTGATGGTGATGGGACCTAATCAAAGAGACATAATGTTCACAACACATATAAGTGACGAAAGCGCTGTCCTCTTATAAGAAATTACTACAAGAAAAGAGAAGATTGAGCACATGGTGGTGGCGTTACCTAATCCAATGTATGGAAAACTTGTCGATGAAGTTTCCCCCTTTCTCTAGAATCTCTTTTCTTCCTTTCTGAGATCACTTACTCGATGCCTCCCATTCGAAATCTTAAGTTAATAACCAATGAATATAGACATTTAAACTCTGCTTGAAATTTCGATAAATAAATAAAAAAAACTCTGCTTGAAATCATACAGAAATTTTATTCATTATATGTAGATTCCAATGTATCCATCTCTCAAACGAGCAAACTCGTCTAGAATAACTTCTTTCAGACCAAACAAATAATGTGTCACGGTCAGTTTTTAGCATTACAATTCGTTCTGCCTGCTAGATAACTCATAAAATGACCCATTGTGTACATCATTCATTTCCCTCTCGAGCACCAACATTGTTTCTAATCTACTCGGGATTTGGCACTTATGAGAAATGATGGGATGCTATGATTCTGGTTCCACTTGGGTAGTTCATCAATCATCGGCAACAACTGTTTCCTTGCAGTAGTTTGTCCTACCAAGCTAAGGAAAAGACATCGATGGGTCATTTAATCGATGATCGTGCTTTTGCTTGTCGTTGTTTGAGGAGTTGGTGGTTTGGTCATTGAAAGGATGGGCCGAGTCAGTAATTTGGGTCCACAATTGTTGCTACACAAGAAACCTTTTTTGTTACTAGTAGTTTTTTTTGCTACTAGTAGTTGCAACTATAGAAAAAGAAAAAAATCGAACATATACATGCATTTGTAGTTACATAACATATAGATAAAAACAAAGATGAAAGGCTCAAAATGTGCTCAATGTGAATTTCGCCCACTAGAAAAATTTTGAATTGGGCCTCGCCCACCCAAATGATGGCCTGGCTCGTGGGGTCGGTGAGCATCTCTAAAGAGAGCAAGTAGTTTAATCGAACTAGCAGATTACCGCGCCACCAAAGGGCATGTCTAGAAAGTTAGAAGCCACCGAGATGGTTGGCTGAATTAGACATGTGATTTGAAACTCTCTCGTGCACGAATTTGTTCCTCCCGTAGGTTCGGTCTGCGCCGGGTGTGTGATAACACTGACTTTATCCCAACTTGCAACCGATGGTGTGATAGATGATAAGCTTTCTTATAATGAGCAGTAGATAAGGCCCAAATCGAATGTCCCGACTGCAGACGTTGAGCTCCTGTGATGAAGCCCTGGGGATCGCGATGCTGGTCACCCACTGACAAAAAAAATGCCCCTTTTAGAAGCCTAGAGCCCTTGAGCAAAAATAGCTTGCAGTGAACTTTTTGAAGCCTTTCCTCTTTTGGTAGATTAAGCTGCATGTCACGCAATCACAAACTCTGTCATCAGCCTTCATCAAGATTTTTCAGAATAGAATGAGTCTTCTTTTTTTTATGATGATAAATTCCACTTTAGATAGACAAATTTCAAGCTCGTAAGAAAACCCCACTAACCTCATGAGTTAATGTTAGGATGGTCGGCCCTGATACAATGTGCATCTAATCCACACTGACAAGTATGTTCTTTGTATCCGACTTTATCCTATCTTAAACAGGCACCAACCATAGAATAGAATAAATTTTTTTCTATCCTGAATTTTATTCTGATCACCAAATGTAGCCTAAATCAACTCCTTGGAGTTAAAAGAAGGATGGTCCTATATCAATAACACGGGACACTTGAATCTTGACTTGATATAACAAACAAATTTTCAAATACTAGTTCCTAAACCTCGACCAAAATGATTGCTTTGAACGAAGACGCGAGAGCACATACCTCTATTATTTCATACCTCCTACAAACCATTCATACGATTGAGGATATTGAAGTCTTTATAACAATACATTATTTTTCCGCTACATTTAAAATTTAGAAAAAGCATGAAAATAACTTAAAAGACTATTTTTTTTTATTTGATACTCACAATAACATTAAACCTAAAAGGCATGAAAGAATGACCATAATAGAAGAAACATGAGAGGTTACACAATCAATAAAGATGAAGTGGCAGCCTTGGCTCAGCAATAGCGACTAGTGGGATCTTCCTGGGTGTGAATAGCACCGGAATCTCTTCCATGTTCACGGCCTCCTTCGTCGTATCCTCAGGCAATTCCATGAGAACTCGTGTATAAGATTGGCCATACTTGTACGAATCACTTTCGGTCAGAGATCATAACCCAAACACATTCTCTTACTGGACCCGAACGGCACCAGCTCAAAATCTTGTCCCTTCATGTTAATCGCGTTCCCAATAGACCTCTCGAGCCAAAACTTTTTAGGGTTGTCCTGCAATTCAGGATCTCTCGTAATGCTACATGCGATCATTAAGACTCTCGTGGCCTTAAGTATGTCGTCCCAGGGGATAATTATTAAAAAAGTCTTAAATCAATTGAATTTATGCTAACTCAATTCTAAACATTTCAATTTGATTAATTTAATTATAAACCTTTCAAGGTACGCTCTTATGCAACAGAATCTCTCGACAATAGTGGCAATGAACATGATTTCAGACTCGGCAGAACAAGTAGCGGGACTGATCACCTACCATCCTATATTCCAACTGAAGCAGATCGGGCTATAATTCAGATACATACATAACTAACCCCACACAAATTAGCACAGTCCCTTCAGTAAAAGTAGTGCGACCTCGGGAACACCGACAAATGTCGCAGTCAAACATTACCGCGATCAAGACTAGGAGTGAGCAACTTGGACCGCCCAAACCAAGACTGAACCGGACCGGACCGATGGGTTTGGTCCGGTTCTCGGGACTATCGGTCTAGTTCCCGGTTCCTAAAAGAGGAACCGGTTTCCGGGCAGTTCGGTTTTCGATTCTAAGGGAGAATCGGACCAGACCAGACTGACTATTTAATATGTATTTGTTATTTTTTTCTTTAAAAAAATTAATAAAATGTGAACTAAATTCTAAGTGAACTTCATTATCATAAATTCATTGATAAAAATTAGTAAAATGCGAATTAAATCCTAAGTGAACTTCATTGACATAAATTTATTGACAAAAATTAGTAAAATGTAAACTAAGCCTTAAGTGTTTAACAAAAAAAAAAATAAACTCTAAGTGACCGGTTCCATTAGACAGGATCGGATCGGCGGTCCAGTCCAATTCCCGGTCCTAGAACCAATCAGTCCGATTCGCGGTTCTCAAAATTGGGAACCGGTTCTCTCGGTCCGATTCCCGGTTCCCAGTTCTACCTTAGAATCAGATCGGACCGGGAACCGATCACCTCTAATCAAGACAGGAGAGACTCGATTCGAAGCCTACTTTCTTAGGCGGATCTACTCAGAAAAAGGTAGGATCAATCCACGCTCGCAGAAATCACGAATGCAGTACAGATTCGAAAAAGGAAAAGCATTAGCGGCGGTGCGAACCTGGATGGCGTGGGGCTCAACGCAGCCGGCGAGTCGAGGTGGAGGAGGCGGAATGCAACTTTCGCCGAGAGAGAGTGAAAATGCCGGGGGAAAATGGAGGGACAAATTTATATAGAGGCAGGCGAGGGGAGACACGGGGACAAGAGAGGGAGAGCTACCCACTGGAGACCGGAGAGACAGTGAGTGTGTTCATGTGGCTGAGCGTCAGTTTGGTCACCCACGACAAAATAGTCTGTAGTTCGTAATCATCACATCGTCAGCTCATGTTGCGCGATTAAATCTAATCAATTCCATTCATAAAGTGACAGGTATCCTCTAAAACGAAATACAAAATAAAAATCGGAAGCCCATCTTTTCTCTCTCCTCTGGCGCAGGCTGCAGAAAGGATTGTGCGAAACAACAATAAATGCCCACATTTATTGCGCTCCCTCTCTCTCTCCTCTTTGTAACAAAGCACATTTCACTTGAATGGAGGCTCTTTCTCTCTCCCCGTTTCACCTTTGGACGTCTCGCAAATGCAACATGCGTCCATCCTCACTTCCTTGCCGTAGCCCTGTCCCTATTCCTCACCCACCTCAAGCCCTCCCCTCTTCCTTCTTCTTTGCCTTCGTCGTTTGCTTGTTCCTGCAGCTTTTGGCTGTAAGCTGTCACAGGGTTTGGCATGTGGATGAGTACTCGTGGTTCGGGCACAGCGCAGCCGATTTAAAGTAGTACATTGTGTATATAGTTTAGTGAATGTTTCGCTCAATATAATGTAGCGATTTAAATGTGCTTAGAGTGCTTGACGAAAATTGGACAACACTGCAAGTGTCGGACAACACAGCAAAGCCATCATTTTTGAAGGACATAACATAAGGTAATGACTTAAGGATGTTTTGGCCACTCTGGAAGCTGCTAAACTTTTTCAAGGACAAGCATCTTATCAAGTGCACTTGGACATAGGCTTAATCTCTGCTCATTCAAAATTGCAAACAATGCCACAACAGATGAAACAAAATCAAAGCACGTTATAAGGGCAACTGTTATATGCCAAAAATTTCGTACGTCCACATATGAATAACTAAATCCTTCAAAAGTAACATGATTCTGCCCCGATACAATCATAACACAGAAGTTGGTGCCGCATGCTTCCTTGGCGCAGCCTCACTTCCTACATCGCCATCAGCTCCATAAATCAGCAAATAAGCCAAAAAGAACTCCATCACCAAGCGCAAAAAAAATAACATTGTCTCTAGAGACATTGAAGAATTTGTACAGGACAAATCTCTAAATCCATTTTTTCCTTTTCAGATAACCATCTTTAGAGCACAATCTCTCTTTTATTTGTGCGAAACCCAGCCAAAAGTCGATCCTCTTTTGTTCTTCCCCACCCCAGAAAAGAAAGAATACATTAAGTTGAAGCGAGATTTTCTTTCAGAGTGAATCACCATTAGGCGAGATAGATCAAAGTCATATGCACAAGCTCTTGGGAGAGAAAGGGCCGCGGAGGACTCTTTCGCTTCCGCTTCAAAGTCCACATAGAAAGGGCCTCGGAAGCCTTTTCGCCTGGACCTCAAAACTCAGTGCTCCCACAAGTATATCCAGTCTCGCAGGCTTCTTCTGCTTCGAAATTGTCGGTAACGTACCTAAGCCCGAAATCGGGAACCCGAGCCAATCGGCAGTTTTTGGAGCCGGAGCCGGAGCTGAAAAGGTGACAAAGGCGATGAGGACGAAGGAGGAGGTGTGGCTCGAGGTGGGTGAGGGATAGAGAAAAGGCTACGAGAGAGGAATGAGAGGATGGAAGCATGTTGCAGATGACGGACACGTCCAAACGTGAAAAGGGAGAGAGAAAGGGCCCGTATTCAAATGAAATGTGCTTTGTTACAAAGAGGAGAGGGAGAGAGAGGGGCGCACTAATTTCGATTGTAACTTTTTTATTCCACATCAGAGGATACGTATCGCATTTTAAATAAAACTGACTAGATTCGATCACATTATATTGAGCCGATGACTCGGTCGTTATGAATCACAGTGCGTTGAGGGGGTGGTGGTGGGCGTGCCGCTGGTTTGGCAAGGAGGAGGTTGGGGGTGTACATGGTTCGGTTCGATTTTTCAAGAAAATCGAACTGAACCGAACTATTAAGAATGCTCCCTTGAACCAAACCGAATTAGAACCGAACCGAAAAATCGATTTGGTTCGGATCAGTTTTCGATTTCAAGTTCATTAAGCAGAGAGAAAGAGAAGAGAGGAGAGAGAAGGGAAGAGAGAGGGCAAAATAGCCATAAACCGAAGTGTTTATTTTAGTTTGGTTCGATCCGAACCGATCCGAATAGAACCAAAAATAAAAATTGATTTATTTTGATGATTCGAATCAAAATCGAAACTGAACCGAAATACACGAAATTTTCGATTCGGTTCGGTTCGTATTTCGATTCGGTTATGATACGCTTAGAGAAGGTCAGGTGGGAGGTGCCAAGGTGGAACGCCATAGAGGCTGGCCTGACTTGGAAAATCAGCCGTGGTCCAACCCTTTTCCATTTATTTATCCATTCGTTATTTTTCATGATCAAGATACGAGGCGTGAAAATCCGACCATCTAACACAACCCCGAGTGCAATTTAGCTCATTTAACGCACGATTCATATAAAGTCCTTTTGACCAAAAATATATACATATATATATAAAGTCCTTTTCTATTTTATTAATCGTGAAAGTTTTCGATATTTCGAATTAAAAAAAATTATACGGAGTACATCTGCCGCATAGCTTAGACTAAATAAAAAACGAAAAGTAAAAATCATCTAGTTGCTCGAGCGATTTCATCATTTATTTAAGGAAGACGAAATAACAGCTCGATTAGGGGTTAGCAATAACAACTTAATTATATTGTGCCTTGGTCATGGCGTTGGCCTCATGCCTGTCAATCTATACCTCGATATTAGTATCGTCCACGTGTTGTAATAGTACGTCCACCGTGCCTTTGGCCTCATAACCCTCGGCTCCAACTCTCCGAGCCTCGTGTTCACCCACAACATGCTTCAAGAACCTATTAAAATTTTTGTTTCGGGCCTTTCATTCTCTTTATGTAACGCTATAAGAGTATTAAGAGAGAAGGATTATTATTATTAGTAACAAAAATTAATTGGATGAGTGACACGCATGGTTAAATCGAATTCTAATACATGTCAATCATCTGCCGGTGAGCGTATAAGTTAATTCTTACACTAATGTCACTAACAGTGGACTTAATAAAAATCCTAGAGAGAACTATATCAATTAGCTTCATATGTTAAATTAATTGCACAAAACTTTAAAATTTCATTTCGCACATCAATCAAATGACGTCGCGCCATCTAAAATTACGACCCGCAAGCCGAGAAAATCCAGCCAAGGCCCAAAATCGCCTATGTTTACAACCCCATCGAGCACGAACCACTTGGCGACCATCTCCTTGAACTCCTCAGCCGGCGCAATATTAAAGCTTTTGGTCTTGTCCTTGTGCTTCTTCCCCAAGACCATACGACTGATCACATTGAGGAGTAGGATCCCAAAGATGGTCTTTCGAATTTATCGATTGGCCCCTTACCTTGAACAAATGTCTCGTAAGCGCCCTCATCTCCACCGCTCTTATGTACTCAAATAATTGAAGTCTTGCGACACCAAACATATTGGTCAAGAAGATTTTACCAGCCTGTCAAAGATTTTAATCGCGTGCCGCATACTTGCCTGCGGCTAATTTGGGCCGGTAAGCGAAAACGGTGTCGTGGGTTTTGAGAGGCCATGTTCGTGGAACAGCCCACGACCACGTCGTAGTACCCAGCCCGGAGCTTCATGAGGGGCCCATATATTCGAGAGTGATCGTGGATCGAGCGGGTGTGGGCCAATGAGATCCAGGTTTCCGATGACTAGACCTGTCAAATGGGTAGGTTGGGTTGGGTTTGGGTCGGGTCATAAATAGTCCGACCCAAATTGACCCATTAACCCGTTTATGACCCATTTATGCGTAATGCAATTTTGTTAACCCATACCCGACCTGACCCATACCCAACCCATACCCGATTAGACCTATATTGCTAAAATACTTTCATATTTAATTAAATATAGGAAAATTCATACCCAAACTGAAATGAGAGTGCGGAATGAGTGAGTGCAAAATTGAGTGAGGGTGAGAGAAATGCGTTAAGTTTAAATCAGTTGTAAACTCATTTATGACCCATTTACGACCCATTTATGACCCATTTAACACTAACATAAGACTTCTACCCATTTATGACTCATTTACTAAATATAACTAACCCATTTATGACCCATTTACTAATATATGGGTTAAGAAATGGGTTTATGATCCATTTTGACAGGTCTACCGATGACCGGCCAAGGATTTGGGGAGAGCAGTAGCTTAAGTTTGCGGCGACGGAGGTGACCGGAGAGGAGGAGGAGGAAAGCAGTGGCAAGGCAAGCAACGCCGTACGCAGCCCAATAAGGAAAATATTGCAATAGGAGCGAGAGGCTTCAATCTGTCTAGGACCACCTTCGTCGTATTGAATGTGAGGTCGACAGCCATCTTATTAAAAGGTTTTTAGTACATATTAACGAGACTCACACTTCAAGCAATCCTAATATTGATATTAAAAAATAAATCAAAATTTTATCAGATGAAAAGGTACATAAGCCAACGTTGGACCGACGGCTCTCAATCAAATGTCGTTCTCTAACTAGCGGTGTCCATGCAAATTTCACCTACACCAACCGTAACCGTATAAAGTGTTGCCCCTTTTATTCTTAGGATTAATACCACGAAAAATTACAAATTGATACATCTGTGATAGTTTTGCTCTCCGTTAGTTTCTGTTAAATTTTACTGTCAAATTTCTAAATTTAGTGACACATGATAATTGATGGGTGCACCAGTTTGGGGTTTTACAGATATACCAATCTATGATTTTTCGTGATATTAATTTAATTTAGCGGAGGGTAAATTTGTCACAAATGTATCAGTTTGGGATTTTTAGTAGTTAAAAAATTAGTTTGAGATAAATTTGTCACGGGTGTATCAGTTTTGGGTTTTTCATGGTTAAAAAATTAGTTTGGGGTAAATTCGTCACACGTGTACCGGCTTGAAATTTTTTGTGGTATTAGCCCTTATTCGTATAATGAAAATCATAATACATGGTTTGTGCTTTTAATTTCTAGAGCTCTCATTTCATATTTCTTTAATTTAATTTCATTACAGAAATTCGGAACTTGAATTTCGTTACAAACGAGTTGAGACAAATTTTTTTTCAAACAAACGAGTTGATCATATTTTCTTTTTCTTAAACAAAAGAGTGTCTTTGTTGAGACAAATAAATGACCAAGTCATTTTAATGGACACGGTGACAGTTTGAATGAATACAAATCTTGGTGTTAAGTGCGATTCGATTATTGATAAATGGACACGGCACCCTGTGCTGTAGGTGTCGAGCTCTTTCAAAACGAGCTATAGATACTGCTCAAATCGAACTGACTACCGGTTTGGAGCTATCATGGTAAATTTTGGGAGGGGGGGGTCACGGTGCCGGTGCCCCTTCCCACAAAGACAAAACATTTGTAGAATCCTTAAAGCCCTCGTCCCAAAATAGGGCACAAAGAACTTTTGGAAGCCTTTCTTCTTCCATTTTTCCGATTGAGGTATATGTCGCACAAAGACAATCTCACCATGATTTTTCATAATAGAACAATAGTCTCCTTTTTCTTTTGTTATAAAGATAAAGCCCACCTTAGATAGATGAATTCCAAGGTTCATGAAATCGTTACATTGACTTATTAACTGTAGCAGAGATGGAAAGATTTTCTCGCTTGTAATTTGAAAGGATTTGATAGCACAATATAAAATTTTCGAGTACAAAATCAAACACATAATAACGGCCAATTGGATTAATTAACACAATAACGACCAAAATGAAATCCTCCATGCCTCAGTGTTTCAATTTCACGACCTCAATCGAGTCAAGAGTCTTCTTTTAGCTCCCCGGGAGAAGACGACAATTCTAATAAGGTGGCGGCTAGTGATGACGTTCGATTGGTTGGACTCTTCCTGAAAATTCAATTCCGTCCTAAGATTCTTTTCACTGTAGTTGTAGTAAAGGAACATTCAATTAGTACCACATCTACCTAACTCCACTCGGCAAAAAGGGAAGAGACCTAAGTTTTGCTATAGGCACGCCTCCGTGCGAGGATCCGCATAGAGATAGAGAATCTTCGCTTACCGGCGTATGAAATGATAATCCGTGGACGAGCTTCGTCATGATTGTGAGGAGCGCCACCGTCGAGGTGACTATCGTCTGTTCTCGAGAGACGGCAACCGGCCCCTCCTCTTGAATTTTCTTTATTAATTGGTTTTTCTCGTTTTTCATTACAAAAGTTTTGAACCTATCAAGTTTTGAATCTATCAAGCTTCGAATCATCGGCTCCGACGCATGGAAATCACGTAAATACTTGGGGCAAGAGTTAATTTTCCATATTCGCGATTCCGGGGCGAAAATCAATCCGCCCAAGAATCAATTACCTTTACTTGAATGATCTAGGACAACAATCATTGCCGGGTCGACGTCTGCCTTGGTGATTTGCGATCATCAGGTGGCCATTACACAAAAAAATATAGAGATACTGTCGATGAATGCCTCTGGAATACTATTTAACCATGTCGGATGAAGAACGATTCAATTTTCAATATATCGATCCCGCATGATATGAGAAATGCCAGTCTCGTCGAAAATTTCGAATCGTGTTATCTAGTTCATTTAAGGGTAAGCCCATACTGGCTGCTTCCGGGATGCTAGTGCTTGGCAAGAGTTTCGGGGGGCGCTCGTCTATAATTTTTCTATTTACATTTAAAAGGTGTGAGATAGGCCCTTCTTAAGCGACGAGTCCATTGTAGGATTAGATGCATGGTGTGCTATTGTTCCTAATAATAAACTCGGTCAAAAGACAGCGGCTGGAATTTCGCGAATAATAGAGAGAGAGAGAGAGAGAGAGAGAGAGAATTAAAGTGTCAATTTCAGAATCTTTTTCCTGGCCGTTGATCCCTAGTCTCTCACCTACTAATAGCTACGCCAATCCATCAGATTTTTCCCCAAAGTGGGACATTGCCAGATATTTGTTGGGCATGTCGATTTTGGCCGATGCATTCGTTGGAATAATGAGCACTCGAAAGCTCGTTCACATCACTCGCTCGGGTCCATCGGTCAAGACGTGGAGCCCCCGTGCAAGGCGAGGTCGGTAAAGGCTCGTCGAGATGGATTTTTACTTGGGGGTAAGCAAGACCAACCGCCGGAATCGGACCGGACCGATCTGTTTCGGGCAATTCTCGGGAGGCACCGATTCAGTTCCTGGATAGGAACCGATCGCCCCTAATTTTAACCCTTTAATTTTATTTAATTAACATTTTGTTCCGTTCACTTTTTTCGAACTAAATACTCGAAACTTTCGCAATATGCGAAATATTGACACGCCAGTCTTCATGTCTTGTACGCATTTTTACTTAAGTGCATTTTGACTAGAAAATATAAAGATACTTCTCGCTTTTTATTCAAAACCGAAATGAACGGACCTTAATTCCGAATGAATTAACTCCCAAGGTGGGCGTAGTTAATGGGGAGCGTCCGAATTCTCGACTCTACAATTGGACGTTGACCGAGGCATAGAATGGGGGGGCCTAGATGTTTCATTTTTGCCCCCCAGTACCTGGGAAGGCAACCCCATTTCTCTCTCCTCGCTAGCGCCAGTAACCTTATAATTTGTTTTTAACGAGTCCACAGGAGCCGATTTCGGCTTTTGGCCTTTCCCAATCGCCACCAGAGGGAGACGGGCGCAGTACATATAGTCGGCGAGGGCCGGGGGCGAAGATGGTTTTCGACGCGGTTTGACAATGCGACGGGGGTAATTAGCGGGTTCAGAGTGTCTGGATCGATTTCGTGTCGACCTGCTAAATCAGGGGTGAGTACGGTTTTAAGGTAGAATTTGGAATCAGAGAACCGGACCGGTGGAAACCTGTTTGGTTTCAAGGTACGCATTGCAAGTTTCGGGTTCCAAAAAATTGAGGAACTTGATTTGATAGGTAGATTCTGGATTCTAAATAGGTGGAACCTATTATCAGGAAGTTTTCTGTGTTTTTTTTAGTATATATATTCGCCTGATCCTGAGCTATTCTATAACGTCATCCGAAATTACTAGTATGAGTTTTCATTTTATAACCGAGACTTTTACTTTGTTAATGTTTTATATTTTTCGTGTATCTAAATATAACTTGTGATAAGTGGACCATAATAGCAAATTATGGTAATTAAAATTGATGATTTATAAATGAAACTAAAATAGATCTTGGAATCGATTTTAAAATCCGTGACGGGATAAGTTCTAGGGCATTCACGGTAAGTTTCGGATTCTAAAGAACGATAAATCTATTCTAACATTTCAAGTTTCAACGAAAATTTTTACGAAATCTGAAACTGTTCACCGTTACGCCAAACATGAGTAACTAACGAGAAGTATTAGTCTCGACCTGTAAAGTTTGAAATTGACCCGTCAATCCTACGTGTCATGTCGACTTTGGACTTATTTATTTGGTGCTGAGCTGAATGTATTCCCAGTTATTGGTACGGCAATTTTGCGTTGGCAGCATATGGCAATTTTTAGTCTATTGTTATTATTATTTATAAGTGGGGGCGTGCTCGTTCTCTCCTAAGTCCTAACCCCCCCCCCTCGAACTCGCGTCTGCTCCCTCTGACTCCATCCCCCTCGGTCTCTCTCTCTCTCTCTCTCGCTCTGTAGCGCACGCGCACACCGGTCGGTCGCGCCACCGGCAGGTCGTCCTCCGCCGCCCGCCGCCCTCCTCCATCGCCGTCGCGGCTCGCCTCTCCCTCCATCCAGGTCTCTCTCTCTCTCTCTCTCTCTCTCTCTTCGGCTCAGAGATTAATTCTCCGCCCCAAATCCGTCTCAGGCATGCGGTTTCCCCGTTCCGCTTCCGATCTGGCTCGCGTCTCGGGATACGTGCCTCTGGTTCTCGCCTGTTTGTTCCGTTCTAGCGCGATGCGAGCCTGGTCCCCCGGTCTCGACAGAGACTGGTGCGATTTTGGTGTGGTGTCTTCGTTTCATTCTTGCGTGCTCTTCTGCCTGCGATTTCTGATCGGTGTCTCGTCGTCGTGAGCGATTGTCGTAATTTCTTGGGATTCGTCGGTGCATCTGTTTAGAGATTGGTTCTTGCATACCGCTGTTGCTGGAACCGGGCGTCGGAAGTCGAGAAACGCGTTTCGAGCATTGACAATTGTTCGGAGACACCGACCGAGAGCCCCTCGATAGATAGTTCTGTTCTTGCAGTGATCCGCGACGTAATTTGTAGGGCTGATGCCTTTCTAGGATTTGCTTTCGAGTTTGCCGTTAGATGGATGTGTGCTTCTGTTTCTTTGCTCATGTCCTTTTGTGATTTGTCCAGCGGTACCATTCGGGAGAGAAGATGTTGGGGGTTGTGAGGCAAAAAGTTGGCACGGGCGGCTCTCCTCTTACAGTAGCAGTCCGCTATTTATCTCAATTCTTTGTTAATTTCCATTACGGTAGCAGTCCGCTATTTATCTAAATTCTTGAATTCGATCTTCGTATGCTCAGATTCTGGGAAAGACATTGCCGTTCCTCCGCGCGGCGGCATCACCGTTGAGGAGTTACTCATCTGCAGCTAAAGAGGCAAGTTGCTGATTGTTATTTCTTTGACAATCTCTCCAAGCTGAGTGCATAAACTCAGTTTCTCTCGGTTTGCTCAAAATAAGAGCTCTGCATCTTGTTTGTGTACGTGTGATTGTGTAGTTCTTAAAGGTTAACTACGCAGTGTGCAACGTGTCGGACCACAGAGATTTACTTATCCCATGATTTTGTGCCATTCCGCATAGCTAATAGAGTTGGGACTCTTCTATCAGTCTGACTAAAGTATTCCTGCCGATTCAGATGACAGTGCGAGACGCTCTAAATTCGGCACTTGATGAGGAAATGTCAGCTGATCCACGGGTATTCTTGATGGGTGAAGAGGTAAGTAAAGCGCAATGATCCGATGATGCTTAACTTTTGTGTTTCTCTGGCCCTTCTTTTTTTGTTTCTTATGTTGCATTTCTTCTCCCTTTCAATTTAGGTTGGGGAGTATCAAGGAGCATACAAGGTCAGTTCTAGTCAAAGAGATGAACGTGTACCTTGTAGTTATGGTTAAGTGACACATTCAACATTATTAATGCGTCGCTGCTTGATTTTGATTTGAATATGTACAGATATCAAAGGGTCTACTTGATAAATACGGCCCCGACAGGGTTATTGATACCCCAATCACAGAGGTTATACCTTTTGCATGATATTTTGTGATTTTTTCCTCAATTCCATGTTCTCCAAGGAATGTGCTCCTATTTTTTTTTATTGCAATGCTTTCTCATTCCCAGCTTTTGGTGCTGTTTTCAGGCTGGTTTCACTGGAATTGGAGTTGGCGCTGCTTACCACGGTCTCAAACCTGTTATAGAGTTCATGACCTTTAACTTCTCCATGCAGGTTAAGGGCTTTCCTAAATTATGTATAATAATCACCTAAATTATAACATTATGCTACAACAATGTGGGACGGACCCTGGGATTGACCAGTGGTAAGGGCATTCCCACGCTTTGGGCTTAGGAACCGACGGTTGTGGGTGTGATTTTTGTTCAGGAGAACTCAGGTTTAAGTGGGGGGCCATGGCGGTAGGTTGCTGTGCTAGTTAACCTCTAGGTGGCGGGCTAGTTATGGTCGTGCTTATGGATTATCAAAAAATGATGTGACGGTATGGTAAATGGGTACTGTGAGTTGAGATGGCGTTTTATGGACATCTACGTCTATTTTTTGACCCAGGATATCGTAATTGCTTTGATGGGAAAATTTTAATGGAGCATTCTTCTCAAATCTCTAAGGCCGTTTGTTTTGTACCATTCCTCTTTGGCGTAATGTTTCTTATCATGCTAGAATGTTTTTGCGAGGGAATCTTGTAATGCTTCTGATGGGTTGGCATATTCTGCTTGTCGTTTTCATTTGGTCCAAAAGAACTAGTTAGATATCATGATCAAGATGACAGAGACTAAAGAAACCTGGGAATTCATGTATTGAACACTTGTCTGTATTTCTAAGGGGTTTTGTTAATCAATTATACAATATGGTTGCAAGACAGTTTGAATAGATACTCCAGACTAGTTTGTGAGGTTAAGAAGTGAAGTGGGCCTTTAGTTTTTTGTCTTGACTATGAAGTATGAAGATGAGGATTATATCTCTGCTGTACTTGTAGTTGTCCAATCGAGATACACGTTGTGAATTGAAATCTCATATGCATGAATCATGAATCATGAATTGAGAATCGACTCGAATCATAAGATACTATAAGCTAACTAAGACTAATTTTTCTGGGCATAAACTCGTATAAAGCAAGCGTAAAGTACAAAATAGCAAGTTTCCAGAAAAATTCATGATCAGAGACAAAGATAACTTAGTTTTGACTACGTGTAAAGCATGGCATTAGATATAATAGCATATTATTGTTCTTAACAAGTATGACATCATGCGAAATGGAACATTTATGGGCCATATCATTAAGGTATGCAAATTTTCAGTTATATTATGGTGAAACTATAAAGAAATATTTAATACATCATTAAAGGAGAAATTAATACTGTCCTATTGTTTGCTTAGACAACGACCTAAAGTTTACTTAACAAGACATTTTTGTTTATATGGATTTACCAGTTATTTTGCATCAGATTGGATTTAAATATCTTAAATGCTTTACATTGTCAAAAGTTCGATTTGTTTTTCAGTATTTAGAGGTTTGTTCTAATTCATTTACTAATATAAATCCGGCATCTTCAGGCAATTGACCACATCATTAATTCAGCTGCAAAATCGAATTATATGTCTGCTGGCCAGCTGTCAGTACCTATTGTTTTTAGAGGTCCAAATGGAGCTGCTGCAGGAGTTGGTGCTCAGCACTCTCAGGCATGACTTTTTCATCTTCTAACCTTTTAGCACTTGGTGTCTTTACAATCGATGGATTGAGTGTCTTGACCACTTGATCTGCACTGCTTGTGATTACGTATGACTGATGCGTTTTGTTTGGTCATGAATAATGACTGATTCCACTTAGTTGATTATCTCCAGTGTTATGCCGCCTGGTATGCGTCTTGCCCGGGCTTGAAAGTATTGACTCCATACTCTTCTGAAGATGCCCGTGGCCTGTTGAAAGCTGCCATAAGGGACCCTGATCCTGTGGTTTTCCTTGAGAATGAGTTATTGTGAGTAGATTTTCGCCATTGGATTTGTATGCACTTCTCTTTCTGATTTAGGGACAACTCTGAAGTAAATTTTGGGATTCAGATATGGTGAGTCATTCCCTGTTTCAGCTGAAGTGCTAGATTCCAGCTTTTCCCTTCCCATTGGAAAAGCCAAGGTATTTCTTAATCATGTGAAATTTACAGAACTGGTAATTTCGTATGGTCAATTTTCTCATGTTTTCCACCTTTTATTTTCAACAGATTGAGAAGGAAGGGAAGGATGTGACGATAACGGCTTTTTCAAAGATGGTGGGCCATGCCCTCAAGGTTTGTCTTGCATCTACCTTCTGTTGCCTGAGATGCTATATATTGTCATTGCCAATTGGAATGTGCTTTTTACAGGAAATGTACCTACCTTTTTTTTGGTAGAAAATGTATCTACCTTTAGTTTGCTCTTTTCTTGTGAATCTCCTTTAGTGACTGATCCCCTTTCAAATGAGTTTAACAGGAAATGCCTGCCTCTAGGTTTTGCTTCAGTCACTAGGCTGAAATTTAATTTGTTTAGACTAATCTAAATTTGCCTAATGTTCAGGCAGCTGATATACTTGCAAAGGAAGGAATTAATGCTGAGGTAAATGAATCTTTTTAGCCTTACAGAAAATTGATTTATGTCAAATGTTTGTAAAATGAAGTAATTCTTTTAATCCAGGTCATTAATTTGAGGTCTATTCGACCTCTCGACAGAGCCACTATCAACGCTTCAGTCCGGAAAACCAATCGGCTTGTAACAGTCGAGGAAGGGTTTCCTCAGCATGGTATTGGCGCCGAGATCTGGTTTGTCCTCTCCCTTTGCTATTTAATTTTCTACTTGCAGTTTACAGAGGCACGAATAATCTCTATGCTACTTGTTTGCGCAGCACATCAGTTATTGAGGAGAGCTTCGGTTATCTTGATGCACCGGTCGAGAGAATTGCTGGTGCTGATGTTCCCATGCCTTATGCAGCCAACTTGGAGAGGTTGGCTGTCCCTCAGGTCGATCAACTTCCTTCAGATTCTTCTGCATTGTTAATTGATGAAGTTACCTAAGGCAGACTGCTTGAAGAATGCCCTTATTTCTATTTCACCACCTCTTTTTCAGTGAATCTGTATACGCAAAACTAAGAAATCTTTTATCAGCACTACTTGAAGTATTGGAGGGGTTTCTAGCACTGGCTAGCACCTGACGTTCTTTGGTTTCTCATCATGCATTGAACAGGTTGAAGACATAGTTCGTGCAGCAAAGCGAGCTTGCTACAGATCCGTGCCAATGGCTGTAGCAGCTTGAATTGACTGGAGAAAAACCAATAAAGATTTTTTTCAAGCCGAGGGTCGGCCTTCGCTGAATTAGTTAGGTTTCCAGTTTTATGGATGGATGTCAGAGGCTGACTACTTCTCCTTTTGTTGGTTGGGCCTTCTTTGGGGGGTGGTTGCTTTTTGCTATAGAAGATTTGAACTGCTATAATTTTTCTTGGTAAATTTCTCTCTTTCTCATCATATGAAGGAATAACTCCCCGCTGTCTGAAACTGGAAAATGTCAAAAGGCGTTTGGGAAGAAGATACCGCGGGTTCTTTGACATTTGTATTTATCGCAATAAGTATAACAAGACCTTGCGTTTGTTTGAGAAGCCTATCGTGTCTGTACTTTGAAAATCATGGTGCTTTTGATCTTCTTCCACTCTGTGAGCAGTCGTCGTGCTAATTTGCTGCACATCTTCTCACTTTTCACGCGGTGTTTCATAACAAATTATCTGCCGATTAAGTCGAACATCCTACTTTAAAGGCAAATTATGGAGTTGGCCATACTGGACCGGGGCAGCAGCCGGTGATTTGCGTTCTCGCGATGAATTTGGATTACGAGTTTCTCGATCAAATACGGGCATTTCAAACGTTGCTACTTTCCTCAAAATATGAATCTATATCGATTTTCATCGATAGATGTTCTTGCCAGGTATTTTTGTTAGTTAATGTCAATGCGTGGCTATCTAAGACTTATCTGTTGGTTAATAGAGAGAGGGTTTTTGCAAGGGAGCATGGTTCCACAGTCGAAGACGATCCCACCGTCCATCTGACGCCCACCTCTTTTGCGGCGTTGATGTGCGCGCGCGTGCTTACGGTGGGTCTCGGAGGCAGGGGATCGCAACCCGAGTATGCCACGTCGGCTGCGACATGTCCAACGCATTAACCAAATCTAATCCTTCGATCAAGAAAAAAAAAAGCCAAATCTAATCCAAAACCCCCACGTACTCATCCTCCCCCTCCTCCTCCATTTTCTTCTTTTTTATAATTTTCCCATTTTCTTTTTTCATAACTTAATTTTTTTTTTATGAATTGACCACCATCAAATGCGTTTCGTTCGCAAATGTTAAAAAAATTCTCGTAACGGTCCTGTTTGGGAGAAATTATATTTTCGTCTCGGAATTTCCGAAGAAAGAAAATGACGAAGAAGGACGGTTGAAGCGGCAGGGTGACGCAACTTGGACTCTCCGCCGCCACCTGGACCGACTTCCTTGTTTCTTCGGTCGTGTCAGCGGATTCTTCCATGCTCCCTCTCTCTCACTCTCCTTGTTCGCTCGTCTCTCTACAAATCCAACTAACACTTCTCCCGAGTTGCTCCAGACGAGACGGTGAGGCGATCCCCCACCCAAGGCTGATCTCCCGATCTCCGACCGCTTCTTCCTCGTCGATCGGCGTCCGCGACTCGGAATCGATTCGTGAGGTCAGTCCGTTTCCGTCCTCGGTCGATCGATCGGTTCCGCCTCCGCGATCAGACCACCGCATTGCTCGATGCTCACTTTTGCTTAGTTCGCGCCTAGTTCTCTGTGTATCTTCGAGTTTATGCGGCCTTTGATTATACGTTTTGGTTTTAATTTGTTTTTTTCCCTTCTTTATTGCCTTGTTTGACTTTTCAAAGGCTGGGGGGGCTTTGTCTACATCACCTGAAAAATGCAAGGGGCGACACTTGCTGTCAAAGCGAGGACGGGCTATGGATTGCATAAGCTTACGGGCTTGACTACTGGATCCAGTGAGTACGGAGGTCGGAGGAGTTCGAAATTGAGCGTTCGCATGAGCGACAGGATCGGTTGCTGTGGATTGCGCCGCGGTTTGGTCTCGATGGAGACCGAGCTCGCGCGCGCCAAGATCGGCTTCGGGAGCTTGCTGCGATCCTCGGCCAAGGCCAAATCGGTCAGGGCTCAAGCTTCTGGTGAGCTAGTTGTTTGCTGGATTCCCCTTCCTTATTGTTCTCTTCTTTGGCTCTCTCTCTCTCTCTCTCTCACTCTCTCTCTCTCCCTGATCTGCGTGTTTTGTTTGGGGGGTTGTGTTTATGTGCGTGTTATAGTCTGTGGCCATTTTGAAACAAATGCTACATATCTCCTGTCTTTATGTGATGTGGTGTGGTATATGTTGAAAAAGCTGTCGGCTTCATGGTCTCCTTTTTTTTTTTTTGTTGTTGTTGTGAGAGAAGTGCAATAGATGTAAGTTACGATGTTTATGAGTTCTGATATGACACCTTAGGATGCTTTCCAATCTTCTACGTATCAGGTTGTTGCTATTGGATGGGGAGAGTTTTTTGGCTTCTAAAGCTAGTTTTAGTGCTTGCTATAAGTTTTGTTTTTTTTGGTCTGTATGCTTGCTATAAGTTGCTTTCCTCATAATGTGTAAGACTTTTGAGTGCATACTGATACTACAGAGAAGAAATAAAATAAACATGGGACGCAAGCTTGCTGTTCTATGAGTATATTTCTAAAGCAGATGGAATGCATTGAGTGATTGGAGAATGCCTGCATGCATCTTGCTTATTGAACATGGATGTATGGTTGTCGTCAAAGATCAAGTAATCATGCTTGGCATAAGGATTAATCTTTGCTTTACCGCTGATTGGATCTTTTGCTGAGTTTCAGAAGAAGATATCGAGGATATTGCTCCTCTTAAGCCAGAGACTAAATCTTCAGGCACAGTCTTACCTTATGTTGGCGTGGCCTGTCTTGGAGCTATCTTGTTTGGCTATCATCTAGGGTACATCTTGATTAATTATGAAGTGACATAAATTCTTCTTTTGGTTAGTTTTAAATGTTACATTGACCAAAGAAATTGATGGGTGATTCTTTTGGCTATTCTTTGCATTTTTGTTAGAAACTTTGGACTTTCCATCAGTGCATCCGTGAATTTTTTTAATGATTTTCTCATGATGCAGGGTGGTGAATGGTGCTCTCGAGTACCTGGCAAAGGATCTTGGAATTGCTGAAAACACTGTTGCACAAGGCAAGTGCATTTCATTTTCCACTGGGTTACGGATATTTCATCCTTTTCGTATCCTGTTCCCTATGGTGCCCCTATTTTTTTTAATGCACCTTACGGCTTTCGTGGACCACTGTGCTCCACCCATTAAAGAAGAGTTACTTAGTTGTGATCAACTAAGAATTCTCATCTCACTTAGTTTAGAGGTGACTACAAACATGAAAGCAACGGTAATGAGTATTGAATCCTCAATGAACTATTGTTGTTGATTGTTGCTGCATCTGTAACCATTGATGATGTTGCTTTGTTCTACTTTCTGTGGGGTTGAACCTTATGTTATTATGCAGGGTGGATTGTCAGCACACTTCTTGCCGGTGCCACTGTTGGTTCATTTACTGGAGGAGCATTGGCTGATAAATTTGGCAGGACAAGGACTTTTCAGTTAGATGCAATTCCTTTGGTCATTGGAGCCTTTCTTTGGTATGCTCTTCATCAATTATGGGTTCATGCTTTTTGTCATGCATAAGTATTCCTGAATTCAAACTGACCTGTGTCAATAATGAAGTGCTACTGCCCAGAGTGTGCAGACTATGATAATTGGTCGTTTACTTGCTGGAATTGGAATTGGCATCTCTTCTGCTATCGTGCCACTTTACATTTCTGAGGTACTTACATATGTTTTGCTAAGTATGGCCGCTAAAATTTAAATTCAACACTGCTCACTTTATTCGCGATGGTCAGATCTCTCCTACCGAGATTCGTGGTGCTCTTGGATCTGTGAACCAACTTTTCATATGCATCGGGATTCTTGCCGCACTGGTTGCTGGATTACCCTTAGCAGGGAACCCTTTATGGTACTTCTATAGTTAGTAAAAGTTTCTCCAAAGTTGTCGTTCATCTGTTTTCTGCTCAATAGTGTTGCTTTCCGTATCAACATTAAAAGTGAAGAAGAAGTTGGTGGAATAATTTTTGTTTTTGTTTTATGTGCAATTTCTTCTGAGGTAGTTTCTAGCTTTGAATGAGGATTACTTGCTTTAGCTCTGGAAGAGAGAGGTGTTGTAATTTGAGAGCTTAGATGTCATGTATCTCTGATTTTGAAATTTCATTGTGAAGGAATAGCCTGGAATGTTTCCTTATTTCCTATTGTGCTATGACAGGTGGAGGTCAATGTTTGGGATTGCAATAATCCCTTCTGTTCTCTTGGCATTGGGGATGGGATTTTCTCCAGAAAGTCCTCGATGGCTCTTTCAGGTAATGAGTTGGGCTTACCTGCAAGTTATGAAAGTCCTCTATTTCTGCAATTAATATACCTGTGCTAGCTTCTAATGCAAAAGAGAACCCATAATTTTTCGGTAAGTTCATTGATGAGAGCGCTGAGGTATAGGCATTCCATTTGTAGCAAGGGAAAATTGTTGAAGCTGAAAAGGCCATAAGGATGCTGTGTGGAAAGGAAAAGGTATCTGAGGTTATGCAAGATTTAACTGCTAGTCAAAGTGGCTCTGCTGAACCAGAAGCTGGATGGTTTGACCTCTTCAGCAGCCGCTACTGGAAAGGTAATTCCATCTGGAGTTATGAAGAGTCGAATGTATCTGTTTAGAGAAGTTTCTTTGACATGTGTGATGTGCAAAGGATTGCTTCATTTATCAGAAAAGAGAAATATATTTCCCTTGGTTCAATTAAACCAGCTGCTGTTGGTGTAACAATGTGGAATGATGTAGTCGGAAATCAGTACACGTTGCATCACATCTGTGTGACAGGCCCTTGTTGTCATATATGAGTAAACCAAAATAATAGTGGTCATTTAGTCATGTTCAGACTGATCGAGGTGCATGATCAGAGTTGAATGAGAAATTACGATTTGGTTCGTGCACCACTTTGACTAGTTCATTCATTTGTTATTTCACAAGGGAGCAATTTTACAGCGCCATTTTGTGAAATTGTTGCTGAATCATGGTGGTCTACTTTTGTATGAGTTATGCTGTCGATGTGTAAATTCTGTTGTGTCTGAACAATATAAGATGTTTTCTGCCATATGCATCATTTGCATTTTTGTTTGGGTTACTTCCTCAGAGTAGTAGTATGTTTCTTAGCTGCCTAGGAATGTAATGTCCAACGTGTGGCATTCATGATATGAAACATCAGTTATGCCTGCCAAAATTCCATTTCCCATATTGTTCAATCGTTTAATTCATTCTACATTCTAGTAAATTTCATACATATCTTGCTTGGTTTTATCTTTATCAGTTATTTTCTAGAATAATCTTGATATCCAATCCTTTGGGATAATTGATAAAGCTGATTATGAGCAGCAAATGGTGAAGATGGTTGGTAGCAGATAAGCATTCTTTTGAGATTAGCATTTCTTTTGTTGCATTTCTGCTATTTCACAGAAAATGATCACATTATCAAGCTCACTATGCTTTGGCTCTCATTTTCTTTATGCAGTTGTGAGTGTTGGTGCGGCACTCTTTCTATTTCAACAGTTGGCTGGTATTAATGCTGTTGTATATTATTCTACGTCTGTTTTCCGAAGTGCTGGCATTGCATCTGATGTTGCAGCAAGTGCTTTAGTTGGGGCAGCAAATGTTTTAGGTTAGTTTCTTCATCTCATCTTCATGAGTCCAAGCACTCATGCTATATTCTACATAAGCTTCTAAAGGGTGCATATTTATGTATGCAGGGACAACAGTTGCATCCTCTTTGATGGACAAGCAAGGGAGAAAAAGTCTTCTGATTATAAGCTTCACTGGAATGGTACAGTTCCTTTCCTATAGTTTGAGTAATGCCTGTACTTGAGCATGCTGCCTAATAATATATGCGGGGTAATCGCCTTTTCCAGCTATATGGTACTGTTTCTTTCCCTGATGTTAAATTCTTGAAAAACTACATGCTATAGTAGAATCTCTTGTTTTTTCTATTTTCATCCTGAAATTAACTTATGATATCAGAGTCTACTGTTTATCGATCAACTTAAAAACGATTGGTGGATAAGATTTTGGAACCAGAGAGTTTGTCATTTGATTCTTATAAAGTGCAGTCAATTTCACGTACTCCCGCAGTCTAGTCACTTGTAGAAGTTTTGCTATGACCTTATTGACTCTGTTATAGCATCACCAGCTTATAATGACCCATAATGTGAACATGACCCAGAGAGCCAGAGTTTGTTCAGATTTTGGTTAATTTAAGTTTTTTAATCCAATGTGCTATAAGATCTTTCTTCTCGCAATAATTAGTGGTGCTCTTCTGCTGGCCCCCTGATCCTATGTAATGTCGTCGTCGTCGATGGCTACAGCTTTTTCTGTATTGTCAGGTGTGGTTTATCTTGCTTGGTAACGTGATCACACAGATCTCCGGTGCTAAACCGGGGTTGATCTTGGGTGGCATCTATAGGCTCCCTCCATTGATATTGGACAGATACCTATTGGATTCTTGTGACTTGATAGAGTGGATGTTGCCTGTTGGAGATTTTAATGTATTATTATTGTGACTCAGCGTATCCTCTGTACCCCCCGCCCCCACATTCCGGATATAATTTCCTTTTTTTGGGTCTTTTGGTCATCTTTCTCCATTGGTTGGATGCTTATATTTTCCCCCTTTTTTGAAGGCTGCTTCCATGTTACTTCTTTCCTTGTCCTTCACCTGGAAAGTCCTGGCACCTTATGCTGGCCCTCTTGCAGTAGTTGGAACTGTGCTGTAAGTTTTCTTATTCAATTAGCAAATTTTGTGGGCTTCATTTTCTTGTTTGGGTTGTTGCATTAATGTTACTTTGATTCTGTTTCATCAGGTATGTCTTGTCATTCTCTCTTGGTGCTGGACCTGTTCCTGCACTGCTTCTACCAGAGATATTTGCCTCTAGAATCAGAGCAAAAGCCGTCTCTTTATCACTTGGCATGCACTGGGTGAGTTTGACAAACTTGATCATGTCTTCACGGTCAATATCACTGTGTTCTGGATTATCTATCATTTAAATAACTTTTATAACGATGTACAACTGTAAACTACAAACTGGATTCCCATTCTACTGAAAACAAGTTTTATGCTCTCACCTGCACAATTTCTCACGAGACTAAGGGAATTTCGTATCTGCCAGATCTCCAACTTTGTGATCGGGTTGTTTTTCTTGAGTGTCGTGAACAAGTATGGGATCAGCTCAGTGTACCTGGGATTCTCTGCTGTCTGTCTCCTTGCTGTCTTATATATAGCTGGTAATGTTGTGGAAACAAAGGGGAGATCCCTGGAGGAAATTGAACGTGCTCTTAACCCGGCAACTTGATCGATGCGGACAATTTCTTCTGTAACTACACATCCAAGGAGATCGTACCAGTATGGTTACTCTCTTCTTTTCCTGCAGATAGCGTTTCCAGTTTCAGTTAGGACTCGACCCAGGGACATACCAGATTCCCTTTTTCCCTTCAGATGTTCTTGGCTGTATCCTAAGTCAGTCGTCGAGAGGCTTTGTTTTACTCCTGTTTTTTGGGATTGAGTGCTGACTTCTAATTCCAGGACACATTGTGGTGGGTTGAGAAGGAATAATCTGGGTAGCAGATGACAACTTTGTTCATATCATTGTATCTCGAGCGAAACCTCTCATGTATGTAGTTGAACTGTCGGATTGGCTGGTTTTCAAACGACCTCGAAAGAAGATCGAATCTTTTCTCAGGTGCTGTGATGGAAATAGGAGAACCGATTAAATGATTCGCAGTGCGAAACGAGATTTGTGCTTTGCCTAGACCGAAAATTTGGGGAAGAAGAAGAAGGGTTAAATGCTCTGAGCCTGGATAATATAATGTAAACGAGTTGGCACGGCGAAGAGCTACTGGAGTGGAGATGAACTTGGAAGATTTGACACGGTTACTAGCTTCCTTCCCCTACAAATGAGAGGGGAGAAATGAGAGAGAATGAGATGAGAGGGCTCTGATTCCAACAAAGGAGCACGGTCTATTCACGAACTTTTTCTTCGATTGCGTACAAGCCAGTGTCATGAGATGCATTTTGATATCAATTCGGTAGGCAAAAAAAGGAAAATCGCAAGCCCATGAAAATGATGAAATAGGGAGAAAGTGTCCTTGTTTCGTGAGGCTAACTGGCACGTGCATTGCCCGTGCCGCGAAACCGATCCCCGCCTTTCGTTCCTCACTCTCAGTCCGGTGCCGAGCTCGTCAACGTGATAGATCCTCCCCGTCCAGCTTCCCACTCCAAATATCTCGCGCTCGCGCTTGCAGAGACCGAACTGGAAGGCGTGCGTTATACAACCGCGCTCGCAGCTCGCGAAGGTCACCGAGGACGAACCCTCAGCTCCTCCATCAGCTATGGCGGCCACCCTTTTCCTCTCTCCTCCCGCATTCGCGAGCAAGTCGCGCTTCCTCGCTTCCTCCTCCTCCTCCCCAAGCGCGACGGGTTCCTCCGGAGCAACGGCGGAGAACCTCCCCACGAGAAGCCCGGATTTCTCCGTCGCGATCGAGCCCATTTCGCGGCCGAACGGTACGGTCAAGATGCCCACGGCTCCGTGGATGAGGGGCCCGCTTCTCGTCCCGCCCCACGAGGTCCTGGACCTCTCGGGGCCCCGGAGCGGCAATAAAGGTTCGGAATTTAGGAAACCCGAGAGGTCGGATAGAGCTCTCGCCGACAGAGCGAGCGGCGTCAGGGGAAGCAAGGCGGTGCGGAAGATTGTGCAGAGCATCGAGAAGCTCGGAGGGAGGAGCGAGCCGGACGGAGCTGGGGACGAGTCGGGGGAGATCGAATTCGGGCTTTGTCTGGAGCCGTTTAAGGAGGAAGGAGCCAAGTCGGGTTCTGGCGGGAAAATGCCGTGGGTGAGGGAAGGCGAGAAGGTGGTGTTCCGGAGGGCGAAGGCGGAGAAGGCGGCGGATGTGGCTGAACTGAGCCTCGAGAAGGAGTCGCTGGAGAGGCTGAGGGAGGAGGCTGCGAAGCTGAGGAAGTGGGTGAAGGTGAAGAAGATTGGAGTGTCTCAGGCCGTTGTGGATGAGATAAAGTGGACCTGGAGGAGGAATGAGCTCGCCATGGTGAAATTCGACGTCCCTCTGTGCCGGAACATGGACAGAGCTCAAGAAATCCTCGAGGTTTTTTCACTTTCCTGTCCTCCTTGTTGAGATTTCCTTGTCGTGTTATTTTGTTTAGGCAGTAGAAATTTCTGTGTTGTCCTCCGGTTATTCGGAATCAGAAGCTTTGGAGCGTGACTCGTAAAATTTAAAGCTATTGTTACAATGGGGGATTGGAATATCTGAGCTTGTCCTTACTAATCCAGACTGCTCGCTTGTGCATGAGGTGGGACAACATGATGAGTGAAGATTACATTCGTTGCTTTTTGAAACTTGATGGCTTCCTTGTGATTGGACATTGGCTCGTTGAGATCAACTAACGAGGTGGTTATGGAATAAAAGATTCATGTGTATTTGAATTCAATGATTTGGTGTTGCTTTGGAAATTATATGGTTTGGGGCATGGTCTTGATTGTGTGTGTTTGAATTTGTCCTCTTTGAAACGAAAGAGAGAAAATAAGGGACTAGATTACTCACTCCCACTCTTCTCGTATGTCAATCATATCTCCTTACTGACATGTCTCACTTCTTTGGCTGGAATTTTGGTGGAATAACACACGCTGGACTTTTGGTGGAGTAATACACGAGCCATAACTGGGATGACACTGTTCAAATGAAATGAGATGCATTGTTGAATTTGCGTATGCCTCTGTATGATTTATGCTGGTACATAGTTTAGACTGTTATGATAGAAACCAAAAAATATTTAAAAAGTCTGAACCTCCATTCTCGTAGTTGCCATTATCTTATCTCGGTTATGTTTTCCAGTTATGTATGATGAAGCTTTTTTCTGGGGAAGCTTCTAATGGTTGATTCCTTGATTGTTTTTACTTGTGATTAGATGAAGACTGGCGGCTTGGTTATTTGGAGGAAAAAAGACACTCTTGTTTTATACAGGGGAATCCACTATCCCTATAAAGTCTTTCAGGAGAAGGAGCACATCCCAGCTAATGGTCAAGAAAGACTTTCCTCTGTCTCCATGCAGTCTAACCCCAAACATGTCATATCTATAACACCGGTGAAAGATAATCAACGTATTCTGGATGAGAAGATGAAAGGAGAGGATGGACAAAGGCAGTCTAGTGCCATCTCAATAGACTATAAAGCATGTTCTAAGTCAATCCATGGTTCACTGTATGAGAGGGAAACTGATAGATTACTGGATGGCTTGGGTCCTCGATTTGTTGACTGGTGGATGCACAAGCCATTGCCTGTAGATGCTGATTTGCTTCCGGAAGTGGTACCTGGCTTCAGTCCCCCGCTAAGACTCTGTCCTCCAAACGAACGGCCAAAGCTCACTGACCATGAATTGACGTATTTAAGGAAGCTTGCTCACCCATTACCAACTCATTTTGTCCTTGGTATGAAAACTTCCTGGTAACACTTTGTTTGTATTTCCGGAAATAAATTTCAATAAGGGACATCGTATATTGTTGTAAAGAGGATAGTTGATCCTTAGTTGTTCTTGTTTAGTTGGTGAAAGGGAGAAGAGCTGATTGAATATTCTTTCCTCTTGATTTACTCACTACAAATTTATATGATCATCTGAAATGTTAATAAGCGAGACGTATATCAAAGGTCCTTCAAGAGCTTCTTCAGTTACTTTAAGCTGCATGAACAGTTTATGGTAAATGAACGTTCAATTGATGCATGATTATAGTCATCCAGTAACATGCAATTTGCTAGATGCGTTGTGCACCAGCATGAGGTGTCTTTGTTTGAGGTTCTCAGGTTGTTGTTGCATCATCATTTTGAAGGGAGAAACAGGAAATTGCAAGGTTTGGCTGCTGCGATTGTGAAACTATGGGAGAAGAGTCTTATAGCCAAGATTGCAGTGAAGTGGGGTGTACCTAACACTAACAATGACCAAATGGCATATGAGCTCAAGGTAAGTCATGATTAACTGTGCATTCTGCTAAAATA
Source organism: Syzygium malaccense (assembly GCA_031216405.1). Classification (NCBI taxonomy): domain Eukaryota; kingdom Viridiplantae; phylum Streptophyta; class Magnoliopsida; order Myrtales; family Myrtaceae; genus Syzygium; species Syzygium malaccense. Next base: position 47,237,018 of record CM062258.1, on the reverse strand, counting down.
AATGATAGACATTTCCAGTCATGACTTAGAGAAACATTGCAGGGTCTCACTGGAGGAATTCTACTGCTACGAAACAAGTTTTACATTATACTTTATAGAGGCAAGGACTTTCTTCCTCGAACACTTGCAAGTTCTATAGTGAAGAGGGAATTGGAGCGGAGAAAATGCCAAGTTATTGAGGAAGATGCAAGAACTAAGGCGTTTGAAATATTAGCTGTAGCAAATGAGCCATCGGCAAAGACTTGCTCCATGGGAACACTATCAGAATTCCTAAAAATCCAAACAGATTTTCAGGAGCAGATAAGAGGAGTGGGGGAGGTCAATGTCAGATTGGTGGCTGAAATAGAAAGATTAAAGGAGGAGCTGCGAAAGGAGGAGCGCAGGCTTTTCATTGTAAGGTCCACAGCTATTGCCCTTAATTCTCTTTGACATGCCTTTTGTGGTAACATGAATAGCATGTGTGCAGCTTAAAAGTAAGATGAACAAATCAGCAAAACAGCTGTCAAAGTTGAATTCTGGATGGAGACCTGCCAACGAGGACACAGACAAAGAGATGATGACAGAAGAGGAAAAAGAATGTTTGAGGAAGATAGGACTGAAAATGGACGGTAGTTTAGTGCTCGGTGAGAAAAAAAACATTTATTTGTTTTATCATCCGAGTTTCCTTCCTTTTGCTCTGGGAATGCCCTATTAGACCTCATTTATTGGGGATAATGAAAAATGACTCAAGTTTGAATGTTATCACATGATGGTACTTCTGCAAATCTCTCATGGTTGGACTGATCTCTCGATTTGTCAAACAATCATGCCACCACAGCTAGGTCTTCTAATTCATTCATTTGTTCATTAGAACTGAATATGGAGGCAGAATCTTTGTAAGCCATCTTTTGATTAGAAGATCATCAGTTTCTTGGAGTACTAATCTCTTCAGTCCTCTTAGTTGTTTCATTCATATTGTCTTCAGGAAGGCGTGGTGTCTTTGATGGTGTTATCGAAGCACTGCATCAGCACTGGAAGCATAGAGAAGTGGTCAAGGTCATTTCTATGCAGAGGGCGTATCCACAGGTCATCTGTACTGCAAAACTGCTTGAAGCAGAAACTGGTGGGATTGTAGTTTCAGTTAACAAGCTGAAGGATGGCCATGGTATAATCATATACCGTGGCAAAAACTACAAACGTCCTGTAAGGTTGTCAACAGAGCATCTACTAACAAAAAGAAAAGCACTTCTGCGATCTCTAGAAATGCAGCGATTTGGTGTAAGTGAAGATCTACTTTTCTGAACCAACCATTTCATTTCTGAATTTATGTCATCATTTTCCTGGTGGCATGTATTTAGCAGCATCTATTGAGGTTGAATCTTCTTTTTTTCTCAGTCGCTGAAATTTTTTACAAATCAGAAGCGACGGAAGATCTCTGACTTGCAACTGAAACTGGTAAATGTTGAAGCGTTTGTAATGAAATGGTTTGCTCAATTCTTATGCTAGCATCATATTAAGTTCTAATACAGCAATATGCTGACTTTCTTCAGCTTAGATGCGATTTATCTGGTTTAACTTCTTATAAGTGTAATTAATGGGATGCTTTCTGGACAAATTTGTAGGGTGAACTAAAAGATCAGCTGGGACAATAAAGACAGAATATGATGAAGTTTGTAAATCATCATAGAAGGCATTTCTGTGATTTTCGGTACACGAAATGCACAAGAATTCCTTTGTGGCATGAAATGAATTATGAAGGTTCTCATCCATCACTTTGGATTCCTTGTATAACCTGATTGCTTGACTTCTTTTGAGTGGAAGTGGAACTGAGGACAGCAGATTGCTCAAACTCCACTGTGCCTGATTTTTGGTACTTGGGACCTCCTACAGCAAAGGTCATCATATCCAGGTGAGCCTGCAACAACAACGGTATGGCTCTAACATTTGCACTAGACTTCCCATCGTTTTATTGGACATGCCATCTCAAGCGCACTTTTAGACTAATCAAAATCCAGACGAAATTTCTCTTTAGCCTTCTAAATCATGGCTGGTTTGGCACCTAACACACTAAACTAGAGAGGCATTACCATATTCTGGTAGATTCACCATAAAGTGCCACAGCCCCTCCCCAAACAATTCACTCTATTGCAACTTTTCACTCTAAACTATTAATTTTATAGCCTTTGCCCCTCGAACACATTAAGACTTAAGGGAAATTTCAGTGTAATGAATCTAATACTTTACTTTAGTATAGTGTCATCTTTTCAATTTGTTGGTTGAAAGTAAGAGATGTTGTGTGGCGCGAGATATTCCTCAGTACATTGTTTTGAGTCCATGAATGATTCCTACATGGAACTTAGAAAAAATCTAGTACTGTACAGCGAAGAAGCTGTCTGAACAGACTTTCTAATGTTGGTTCACTAAAATTCTTGTTATCTAGATTCCATTTGCTTTGATAGGTCTAATGACATTTTATGATTGAAATTTTTTATTCTATCTTGAAGTGTGGATGGGGAAGCAAGTGTAAGTGACTGAATAAAACTTGGATTTACAACTACATCTCATTTCCCCGTTTCTTGTGCTATGCTTTGCTCTATTTTAAATTATCTATGCATGACACTGGACTTCAATCATATGAAGGGCACGCTTTTCGGATTAATCACCTGGGTTGGACTGTTGGGTCTACAAGTATAGTGGATCCCCTGAGCCTAGTGCTTCACTTGCCAGCAAAGCTAATAAAAGTCATTCACTCCCACTAACATAAGGTCGGTTGGAAGGTTGTGATCAAATGGCATTGACCCTTCAGGTTTATCTTTGATTTACTTTTTTAACCATTCACAATACAGACATATGCTGGTGCTTATTTATCTCGCACAACCACTAGAATCTCTCTTTTGTCTGTTCTTTTTCCTTCTTGGTGATTGTGGCATTGCTAAGTGAACTTGCTATCAATGACGAGACATCCTAATGTCAGTCAAGCTGTATAAACAGAGTTATTCAAATGGAATTAATAGCTTTCTCTAACTCCAACTGTTGAAATGTGTGTTGTTAAGATAATTGATCCTATGAGTCTATGAGGCTATAGCCGCTGCATGCTATGGTGTGGTGTTCTCTGTTTGGGGTAATGGCTTGCATATTCATATGTAGAGAAACTGATGTTAGTGACAAGAAATAGTACTTCCTTTGTGTATCAGAATTAGCTGGATCTGTTTCATATACCATCTCTCCATCAGAATTCACTCGTATTATCCCAAGGCACCAGCAAACAGGTCCTAGAGAAAAGTCTCTGGTCATTAGAAAAATGAAACAGTGAACTGCTAAATTCCTCATTTTTCTTCCACTCATAGTTTTTGCTGTTGGGAAAGACACTTTTGGACAGTTTATAGTATACTTTCAGGACGTACGTGTAAACATGGCAGTTTAGCATGCATATTTTTTTCCGAATACAGTGCGTATAACTCTTGGTTTCCCTCTGTGTTGGGGCCATTACCTCCTGATTGCTTTGCTCCTTTTGAGCATTAATGATAATGATGATCCTTCAAAATGATTTGGTGCTTAGGTTAAAGATGACAAGACCGGGATAGGTGGTTCTCACGAGAGTTCAGGGTTTCCTTCCAACATGATATTTCTAGTTTCTCCCGAAGAAACTGTAAAAAGTTTCCTTCCAACATCTCGGTAACCTTGGAAATTGATGGATGCCTGGAAAAATTTGGTTTGTATGCACCACAAAAACTGCGTGGTCTTGCAAAACTCGTAACATTAGTAATCTTATCAAAGCGAATTCTGACAACATTTGTGGAATTTGTTACTTGATCTCTGTGATATGGTGAGCGCCGAGTACCTCTGAATTATGTGGTCCAGGGGCCATTACACTTTCTTGGTCCATTTTTCATTCCTATTGTTAGTTCTCGTCTTGTCTTGAGAGGAATTGAGAGGTGTCAATGGGCAGACAAGATCTAGGGTTGTCTCCGTTACGGTCGAGGCCACTTTGAACAGCTTGCTTCTTGTAAAAATAAAAATTATGACTATTGTTAATGGGAGAGAATTTCATCGATTGTATCTGTCTGCCAATTAAGATTCAAAGAAGCAGTGTGATTGAAATAACATTTACATGCGAATAAACGGGGTCAAAGCCATAACTCCGGAGCTTTGGCCCTCAGAAGCAAAGTAAAATCTTCCTGGCAGAAATGACAGTCGACAGTCGTATTCCCGGCACGATGTGATGCATGTTGCTACTGGTTTCCTGCCGATACATAGCTTTCTCCTCCTTGTGGCTCTTGCCCTTGGTGGCTCTTGCTATTGGTGAATGTCGATGACGAGGAGGTTATTTCAAAATTTCTTGGCGATACTGATCGAGAAGACAAGGAGGCTTCGGTGGCATAGGCAAGAGTTCGAGGCTGCCTTCTAGCATCTCTATCGCCTTTGAAATTGAGGGACGGTCAGTTGTATTTGCTTGGATGCACCATATGCTCACGATGATCATCTTCCTAGCCATCTCTTCCTCCTCTTCTGAGGTAATCCCATCCAATTGTAGACCTTTGTCCGGGTCAAGATGCCTATATACCATGTTGGCGAAGTACATTTAGCCACTGTCCGGCTCTTGTTCATTGGAGTTATTTCTTCCGCCTACCATCCCCAGAACCAACATCCCTTTCTGTACACGTCCGACTTATGGGAGACTCCTCCAAAGTTCCTGGACATTACTTCCAGAGCTATATATCCACATGTTCCTCTCGTGCCTAACATAAACACAACGCTCTCCTTCCCTTTGCACAGCTTAGCGAGGCCGAAATCCAAGATTTTTGGAGTGAAATCCTGGTTGAGTAAAATGTTTTGCGGTTTTATGTCAAGATGCAAAAATTCTTGTGCTGCACCCATGGTGCAGGTACTCAAGCCCTCAAGCGATGCCCATCGCAATTCGATAGGAGATCTTCCATTCTAGGGGACAAGTAGTACTTGAACCTTCCTGACTAGGCAGAAACTTATCCAAAGACCCATTTGGCATGTACTCGTATACCAAAGCTCTTTTGTTCACTTGATAACAGAAACCCAGAAGAGCGACGATGTTGACGTGGGCAGTTCTGCTAATATCGACAACTTCATTGATGAATTCTTCTCCATTACCTTTGGACTCCTTAAGGATTTTCACTGCAATGAGCAGATCATCTTTTAGCTTTCCATTATATACCTCGCCGTATCCTCCTTGACCAAGTTTCTCAGAAAAGGAGTCGGTCATTTTCTTCACATAGGCGTATTTGTACCTCCTTGGAACAGGAGATCCATTGTTCCTCATGAACTCATCCGCATCGTAGTCATTTTCATTCCCCTCCTCCTTGAATAGCTTAGTCTTCCACGATGAGAATTTGATCCTCATGCAAAAAGTTGATGTGATGATGATTATAACTACCAAAGCACCTAGCGTGACCGCAATAGCTCCAACTGATTTTTATTAGCAAAAATAGCGAGTACTTTTCTAGGGCTAGAGATGCAAATATGAAAATGTATGATTGAATTACCTATTAGCACTTTTTGATCTTAATAGAATTGAGTTTTGTCTCGGCTAGGCAGAATTGGTACAAGTAGCTATTGGGAATTTTCCGTTCCAAAAGTCTAACCCACGTTGTAACAATTGAGTTTATAATTAAAGAGATGAAAAAGGGCAGAGCCCAAGCCCAAGCAATTTGGCCTCAATCCATGTAACCCACTTTCCATTTCCCTTCAACAGCTTCATACGCAATTGAAGCGTAAAAGAAAAGAGAACCACCGACGACAAAAACAAGGAAAAGAGGAAAAGAAGAAAAGAGAGAGAAATTTTTGAGCGTACACGTTTGAACGTCTCGACAAGTCAAGTTAACTCCATTTTGCAATGCCTGGTAAGGATTTGAGCCATTTATTCATCAAATCGGAGTAATTTTCGGAATTAGGCTATAAATTTGGAGATATGTGGATTTTGAACTATGAGGATTGATTGATGAGTTGTTAAGCTGTGAATTTATGTGGAAATGATAGTTTAGGGCGTTGTGAAGATGTAGGATTTGACAAAAATCATTTTTGAAGTACCGTTTGATTGGATGCTATTGGACCGGCGTCTTGCAAAAGTGGAAGAAGTGAGAACCTTTTTTCTAGATTCAATGATAATTACTTTTGCTAGGGAACCAGAAGCTAAATGAATCATAGACATGCATGCCCCATCATAGCCTTCTTTTAGGTTCCAAGTAAACCTGTAAAATTGGTGGCTCGAGTCAGATTTGGGTGGGTTGAAAGTAGATACAATTCAAAATTCACTCATTTAACTCATTGACTTATTCTTATGTAATACAATTTTAGCAGGCATTACCTAATCAGCTAATATCCAACCTAGTCAAAGTTCCATATCAAAAAGAATAATTCATAACAACCCATTCTGTAAATCTTAACCAACCCATATAAGACCGGTCCCACTAATTATGAGTTAAAAGGTAGACTTTTAAACCATTTTGATACTCTCGTTCGATGTAGAGGCTTGTCAAGAAAGTATGTGATTTTCAACTTATTTGAAATAAAAAAACTTTTCATATTACGTGGAAGCAAACAATAGTAGAACGTAAAAAAAAAGTAAACAGAAGTGAAACTTGATCTGCAGCTATGCGAAATGTCAGTCTGCTATAACATATCTAATTTGCACATCACATTTAATTGCAATGATAGGAAATGGCAGTTGACGGTCGTATTCCCGGCACGATGTGATGCATGCTGCTACTGGTTTCCCACCGACACATAGCTTTCTCCTCCTTGTGGCTCTTGCCTTTGGTGGCTCTTGCTATCGGTGAACGTCGATGACGAGGAGGTTCTTTCAAAATTTCTTGGCGGTTCTGATGGAGAAGACAAGGAAGGCTTCGGTGGGATAGCCAAGAGTTCGTGGTTGCCTTCTAACATCTCTATCGCCTTTGAAATTGAGGGACGATCCGATGGATTTGCTTGAATGCACCATATGCTCACGATGATCATCTTTCTCGCTATCTCTTCCTCCTCTTCTGTGGTAATCCCATCCAATTGTAGACCCTTGTCCGGGTCAAGATGCCTATACACCATGTCGGCGAAGTACATTTCGCTACTGTCTGGCTCTTGGTCATTGGAGTTATTCCTTGCGCCTATCATTCCCAGAACCAACATCCCATAGCTGTAAACATCCGACTTGTGGGAGACTCCTCCAAAGTTCCTGGACATTACTTCCGGAGCGATGTATCCACATGTCCCTCTCGTGCCTAACATTGATACAATGCTCTCCTTCCCTTTGCACAGCTTAGCAAGGCCAAAATCTGAGATTTTCGGAGTGAAGTCCTGGTCGAGTAAAATGTTCTGCGGTTTAATGTCAAGGTGCAAAATTCTTGTGCAGCACCCACGGTGCAGGTACTCGAGCCCTCGAGCGATGCCCATCGCAATTTGATACGAGATCTTCCATTCTAGGGGACAAGTAGTACTTGAACCTCCTTGACTAGGTAGAAACTTATCCAAAGACCCTTTTGGCATGTACTCGTATACCAAAGCTCTTTTCTTCTCTTGATAACAGAAACCCAGAAGAGCGACGATGTTGACGTGGGCAGTTCTGCTAATACTTATAACTTCATTGATGAATTCTTCTCCATTACCTTTGGATTCCTTAAGGATTTTCACTGCGATGAGCGGACCATCCTTTAGCTTTCCTTTATACACATCGCCGTATCCTCCTTGACCAATTTTTTCTGAAAATGATTTTGTCATTTTCTTCAGATCTGTATGTCGGTATCTTCTTGGAACAAGAGATCCATGGATTCCCATCAATTGCTCAACATCTAGATCTTTCTTGCTCTTGAAGAGTGGAACCCTCCATGAAAAGATTCCCATTTTAATCTTGAGGATGAAAATGATGGCAATTGCTGATATTGAAACACCACTAATAACAAGAACTCCAGCTGTCCTTTTCAATCATTAAAATATATCAGCGATTTATCGAAGCCAGAGATATAATTTCAGTGATATCAAAGAGATAATTTACCTTTGGACAATATAAACCGCTTGGAGGATCCTGGAAAAGAAAAATCCATTATTTCCAGGGTTGCTATAGTTACAGGAATCTGATGCAAATTGTGTAAATTTGGTTAAAATAAGAGGCATGGGCAACAGAGAGGGACAACTGAATGGCAAATTCAATTTCTCTATAGTATAAAGACCCAATTGCTGTTGGATTGGTGGTCTTAATAGAAAATCTACTGGCTGTCTTACTCGTTAGTATTTTGTTTTGCAGTCCGAAGGTTTTTCCTGGATTAAGATAACTTACTAAAGGTTTGGTCACAGTAGAGTCTTCTCAGCTTTGTAGGCCTAGAACCATATTGATCATCTTATGACTTATGAGTGCAGTTTATTCTAACATTATAAATAAATCAAACAGTGAGAATGGACTTATGCATTACGAACATCACTGAGCTTTTCGAAGTCCAGGCTTCCACTTCCAGTGGCCTAATGAATTTCTCAGCCGGAGATCAAACTAATGACCCAACGAAGAGTTAGTACATGACATGCCCGAGCATGTATTGAGTAGGACTTATCTTGAAAATAACACACAAAATTGCTAGACTTTGTATCCTGTCCGCACTGCCCACCTGAGTCAAGAGACTGTTGCAATCATCCCTCGCTGTCCACTGCAGACCAAAGCCTCATCAGGGGCTTGATATTAGCTGTATGATGGTCGGGTGATACTCTATCTGCTAAATTGCCGATTAATTCGCGGTCAGTACCACGCTCGTATTGCACGCACCAAAGTAGCCCATATTAGACGTGAGGTCGACACAAGCGCAACTCGTCAAATCGCTAACTTTCCTCGTCAAAAAGTCATCCATCACTTTGGTGTCATTGATGGAGCAGTTAAACTGGCTGTTAACGGCCAGCAAAGCTTCAATTGGGCTTGCCTGGCAGCCGTACTACAGACTCAGGTTACTAGTCACGGTGTCCGTGGTGTAGGAGAAAGGGCTGATGATTTCTGGGTGGCACGTAGAAATATGTTGCGCAGATAGTGTTTCAAAAGCCTGTTCTAGCGAACTTCATCATTTGGGAGGTGTTAGCGACCCAAAGAACCCGATAAGCTCTGTTTGATATGGTGATCTGCACTGTCTTGCTAAGTAGCACCGACACTTAACATGTGACGCAATATGACACGATATGTCGACACGTTATTTCTAAAAAAATAGAGAATTTCGACATGTTGAGACACGTTGTTTATTAAATATATGTTTTTATGTATACACGATAATTATCGTTTTTATGATTATTTCAATCAAATTAATTTAATTCAAATACATAAATAAATAAATAATAATAAAAAGAATGTCGGATGAGTGTCGGTGTCCGACACGTGTCCGACATTGACATGGAGGCCTCCGGAGAGTGTGTGCTTCCTAGCTATCTTGTTGTCCTGACAAGTCAGCTTGAACTCGGACAAGCTGCAGTGCAAGGTGCAGTTCAACCCCTAGAAGTCGTAAGTTGTTGGAGCTAGGATGGGGATCCGGATTATGATAAAAAGCATCTGGAGAGATGCAAAAGGGGATGGTGATGGTGATGCATCTCTTTTGGGAGATGAAAATGGAAGCAGCGAAAATTAGTTTGGACTTGACACGGGTGAAAAAGGAAGAGAAGGAGAGGTGATATGATTTTCAAGCTTGATTAGTAATCGATGATAGAAATTGGTGGATTTTGGTAAAGAAGGGAAAGGAATTGTTCAAAAAGAATCTCGGTCTGAAAATTCTTAGATGCCGCTGCCGGTCAATTTGAATATGTGTGACTTGGTCTGACCATGGTGTCTCTTTATCAAATTATAGACAAGTTCAAGCTTACCCTAAACTTTTTCTTGTGACATCAAAAAATATAAATTTGTATCTATATAACACATTCACCTTCCGTCAAGATTTCATCAAATGATTTTCTAGCCAAAATGACATTTTTATTTCATTTGAGCCACTTAGCGCTACTCAACACTGTTTGCCTTTCGCCATTTACGTAGGTAGGTTTACAACCATGCTCTTTGATGGAACTTTAATGAAGAATAAATGTGTCACACGAGTATAAATTTAAAAATTTTGGTATCACGGAAAAATGTTTATGGTAAATGTATCACAGTAGACATAGTTTAGAGTTTTTGGTGATTTTTTCCCTATTAAAAAGAAAAGGGATAAATGTATCAAAAGTCTTAAAACTTATAATGAAAATGCAATTGAGTCTTAAGGCTTTCAAAAATAACAATCAAGTCCTAAAACTTGTTAAATTGGTTCAATCGAGTTTTTCCATTAACTCCATCCAACTTAGTCAACAAAAAAAACTAACATGACTTTTTTTTTATTATTTTCTCTTTCCTACATGACATTAACATTAGTAAAGCACAAGACTAAATGGAAGGTGTCTTTGTCCAAATTCTAATTTTTTAGCCTAAATCTTAGATAAATTAGATTAAAAACATAAAAAAGGCTAATTTTTTTTAAGAAAAACACACAAAGAAAAGAAGAAAAAAGTGCACAAATGAGGACCTATTGGCCTTCCCTTGTGAGGCACTACCGCCTCATCACCATCGCGAAAAATGGCTAGTGAGGGTCGTTAGCCCTCCCCTAGACTTAGCACTCATCACCGTCACGAAAAAAAAGGCTAATTTTTTGTTAGAAAAACACACAAAGAATAGAAGAAAAAAGCCCACAAGCAAGGGCCTGTTGGCCTTCCCTTGTGAGGTGCTGCCGCCTCATCACCATTGCTAAAAATGGCTAGCAAGGGTCGTCGGCCCTCCCCTAGACTTGAGCCCTTACCCCAAGGCCATCCATCCTCACCTAGATTTGTGTGAGGGTCACGACCCTCTCCTAGATATGGGCAGGGGCCATCGATCATCGCCAAGGACTCGGCAACCTCTATAGGCCCTTTTTGGTAATGGGGTGACGGCCCATAGTTCTTTCTTTTTTTGTGTTTTTCTAAAAGGATATTTTAGCCTTTTAAAAAAAATCTAATTTAAGTAAGACTTGGGTTAAACAAAAAGAATGTAAACCAAAACGACGTTGTTTTAGTCTTTTGATTAATGCGTTAGTGACGTTAACGTCACATAGGAAAGAGAAAATAATAAATAAAGTCACGTCAATATTTTTTGTTATCCAAGTTAGACTAAGTAAACAAAAACTTGATTGCATCAATTTGACAAGTTGTAGGAATTGATTAAATTTTTTGAAAGTTTTGTACTCAATCATACTTTCGTGATAAATTTTAAGACTTTTAGTGCATTTATTTAAAAAGAAAAAGTGGCGTTCTGGGTATTTTTGTAAAAATGGCGTTCAAGGTATATTTGTTGCATCAAGTTAGATCGGGTATTTTCTACGATTTTGGTTATTTGAAATGACATAGTAAAGTGTCTCCTCAAATAGTTTATGAGTTGATAATTTGTGAAATAGTTTGAGAAATGCTATCCGAAATGTATTCTTCTTGATGGAGGGAATTACAAAGGTCCTAATATGTGAACCTGATTTATAAAATGAATTATGAAATGGTTTTGTGGCTGGTAGGGGAATTATGTACGGTTTTATTCTCTTGCCACTATGTGCTGAACTCGTTAAATGGTTGAGTATGCATCTTATTTTCAAGACGTCCTGTTTAGGCTTAGCAACTGGCTTGTTGGGAACATATCCTATGATGCTTTAAAGATGACAAAATAATCAAACGCTACTGATGTGTGCATTTAATTATGTAAAATAGTTTGTAGATGCATAGACTAATATGTAGATGGAGTCTAGAACCGGGTGCATGAAGGCACGATGATGCTCTGCATCTACAGAAGAAGAACAAGTTATTGGACGAGAAATATGTCTAAGGGTAGAAGAACCTTCGTGGAAGGCAAACAAGCTGTAGAATGATGGTTTGTTAAAACTTGAATTGACCGGTAGATAGTGAACTTCATCGTAGAGCATGAGGACGTGCATATGCCTAGTAGGACTAGTGCGTAGAAGGTGAACAGACGAAGAAGTGAGAAGCATGAAAATTCTAAATGGAACCGAATGGAGCTTGGGAATATCAGATCAGTTAGTTTTGTGAAAGCATATTGGAAGGTTAGACAGACCACAGAGGCAGAGGACTCTATCTCCGCAAATACCCTACTTTGTCCTTAGACCTTCGTCTGATCATGCAGAACGCAAGTCTAATGATCACAGAAGGTACGCCAATGGCTTCTTTAACTCTAAGATATCTTCCATTGAATACTTTGAAGGTTGGAGATCTATTTAAACTGATCAAAGGTGGCAGTGAAGAGTGGTGAAATATAAGAACTCTCATTCTCACTCTTTCGCATCATTTTCTAGCTTTCACTTGTGCAAATTGGAGTGTTTTCTGATTGTAATTCTCTATTGAGGGCCGAATTCTTGTAATCAGGGAAAAGAGTGAGCTATAGTATTGTGAGAGGCGCGTGTGTTCAGAGAATCGTCTATAGAGCTCTGTGTAGAAACGGCACTCTCTTAAAACCGTAAAATCTTGAAAATAACATAGTGGATTTCAGTCTTGTTTATGGCTATTAAAGCTGGGAGAATACAGTAGGCCAAGTGGAACATCGATCCACTATAATCCTATCTTGCATTTTTTTTTCCTTAAACTCTTTAGTATCCGTTTGATAGAAAATACTGCTTACAAAAATCTATTTTCCTCTACAATAGCACATTCTATACATCATTCTCGAAAAGGTTTTACACTTACTAAAACCATTCAATTCACCCCCACCCCCTCTTGGTTGTTGTGCTTTGTCATTTCACAGCTGATATAGGTGGAAACCTACGCCAACGGGAAATCTTGATAGGCATTGTCAAGGAGCGTTAAGTGTGGTCATTGATAGATTGGACCACTGATTTTTGCTTTGATATTGTAATTGAATGAGTACTTCTAATTTGTTTAAATACTTGTTGAAGCGAGATAACTTATCTTTGATTTTGTAGATATATTATATACTAGATTTGAATAAATGTGTTTCTGATAATGTATAAAAATATACATAATAAATACTTGATATGCTTAGAAGAGACTTGTAATACTCACTGAGTGGTGGTTTGCTTATATAATTCATCTCAATTCTTGTTTAGGTTCTACACCCACCAACAAACAGGAGGAGAGTGGGGATAAGGACACCACAAGTGTCACAATTTTCGTACGGCGCTCACTTGAGTGCCATACTTTTTTTTTATATCATTTAAGTGTTATAACTTCTAAAAAACGTTCACTTGAGCGTCATAACTTTCAATCGATTACTTAAATACCAAAATTTTTAAAAACGTTCATCTGAGTGCTGAAAATCCGACGTGGCATAACACTTGTGGTGAACGTTTTTAAAAATTGTGGCACTCAAGTGATTGATTGAAGAGTTATATGTCACTCAGGTAATTGGAAAAAAAGTTATGACACTCAAGTGAGCGCCGAACATAAGTTATGGCACTCAAGTAATCGGAAAAAAAGTTATGGCACTCAAGTGAATGTTGTACGAAAATTATGGCACTTGTGGTATCCTTTTCGTGAGGAGAGCAATAAGAGAATGATTTTACTATAAGTTCAAATAATTGTACATATGTTTGAAATGATATTTGTGGGATTTAGATAGTTAGCCATTGGAGATGTATATATTATTTTTGGTTGACTTTAGAACACTAATCCTATAATCAGTTTGCTTGTTTATAAGATATATAAATGAATATATATTTTGATAACAAGTTAATATTGATTATATGCATGAGTCTATGTCATTCAGAGAGGAGGATGGCCGTGTCATTTTCCTTATACTTGTAGAATTGGGATGTGACATTTGTCGATATTAGAGTTTAGGATATATCTTTTTGGAATCAGTTTTTATGGAGGTTGCAAGGTTGGGTGTTAATATTTACTGCGTTAATCTTTTTGTTAAGCACTAACGTGTATATTTCATTTGGGTTGCCAATCAAGCCTTCCTTGCTTAGAAATTCAGGCTTAAGGACCACGGGCCATAATGCTCAGGTTATGGGCCTAGGCCGAACGCTGCCAGCCACTAAGAAAACATATAGTTCACCTTTTTATCTAAGCCTGTAAAGGATGCTAACTCTTTTCAGTCAGTGAGCGGTCAAAAATAATTTCTAGGTTTCACCAACTTTGTATTATGAGTATGTAAGGCATGCTAGACCGGCAACCGACCTTACAGTTACACGGGCAAGGAGGAAATTAAGCATCTGTTTCAATACGCTTTCACAAATAAACGTTAAATATTCAACATAGTGGGGTCACTCAGATGGATCAAGTGGCAGGAGGACCTAATGAATGTAATAGCTGTTCTCAAGACTGCGCAAGCCCATGAAGGTTTCTGTATAAGAGTTCGATTCCTACCCTACAATGTTTAATTGGATTAGCATCACGCAGTTTTTCCATTGTTGCCGTGTTTGAGGCTGTGTTTGGTTTGCCTTTTGCTGAAAGCCTTTGGCAAAATGCAAAGGACCTTAAGTAAAAAGGTTTCTTCGAAATGCAAATGGTATTTGGTAACATGTAATGTAAACATGCATTAAGAAGCAATTTTGGCTAATTGTTGTTTGGAAAAATCTCACTTATAAAGAACTTTTGCTATTTGAAAAAAAAACAAAAGAATCTCAAACCCTTTGCTGGACACCGGTGAAGGGCTTAAGCCACCGACAAGCCAAATATGTCACCGTAGTCTTTGCTTGAGGTCGTACAACCGCACCCCACCCCCAACGAGGGTGGCGCAACCTTAGGCAAGGCTCGCCAACAGCATATCCGACCGCAAATCTAACTTGCTGGCAGTTAGATCTGGCATCGTCGGCAACGTTGCGTAAGGTGTAGTGAGGGCATTTTCGGAATTTCAAAAATTTAGCAATGGCAAAATTGCAAGAACAGAATGTATTAGCATTTTGGAAATGTTAAAACCTAAAACTCTTGCAGACCTGTCTTAGGCTAAGAGACTTTGGAAGACTTTGAAAATATAATGCATTTCCCAAAGCTCTACAAACAAATTCGCCAAAACACCATAGCATTTTGGGAAAGTGGTTGCCAAACGCAACCTGAGTTCACCACAGAACCGCAGTTACTTGAGCCTACTTTAGAACATCTGGATGGTGAGACTCAAAACTTATTTTTGACTCCTTATACGAGGAAAAAGTGGAACGATCCAAGGATTTATGCCATAGTTAACCCAGGCTCAAGCTCATACTTCATCACCAATAGAGATGAAGAAGAACAAGCAAACAGAAGATTAGGTGTGTGGTCGCTGACTATACTTACAAGTTCCAACAAAATCCAAAACAACTCATATAGAATTATTACTTACTGCGAGGTTCGGAGTTCCATAATCATCAAATATTTCTCTGGATACTGTTGGATTTGATCCAGAAAAATTGAGTATTAGGTAATAATTTCTCGAATAGTTTGGTTGGGGTGAGCACAGAGCAAAGAATATTCAGGACACATGGACCATCCCAACTTCTCAGGCACAACAACATACAAATCACAGAAACAAATTGGATCATCCTAACATCTTAAGCCTGGTCAAATAGCGAAAAGCGATTAGATGTTATCTATGATTTCCATATTCTTCACCATAATTCAGATCGGGATCAGCTATACTTATCAAGTCCAGATTGTGCCCTCCCGGAGTATGCGATCCCACCCCGAACCATCAGTCAGGACTAAATTTTCATATAGGAATGTTGGAAGTAAGTCTAGGAAAAAGTTACATACCTGAGCATGTGGAAGAGTAGGACTTATCTCGGCAATAGCACACAAAATCGCCCGAACTCGTATTTTGTCCACACTGCCCGCCCGAACCAAGGCAGCCGGCGCATTTATTGTCCGCCGTCCACTGCAGCCCGAAGCCCTCATCAATGGCTGACACTACAGTCGCGTTGGTCAGGTTCGCGGTCGACTCTATCCCCTGAACGGCCGACTGTTTCACAGCCAAAATCACGCTGGTATTGCAAGTTGCCAAGTAACTCGATACAGTCAAGAGATCCATGGTCATATAAGTAATGATCTCCCTAACTTTCGTCTCGAAGTAACCCATCACGTTGGTTCCATTGAAGGTGCAGTTAAACTGGCTTTTGGCGATCAGTGGCGCTATTTGACTCGGGCTTACCCCACACCCATAGTATAGAGTCAGGTTATTGGTCGCAGTGTCATTGGTGTAAGAGAAAGGGCGGGTGATTTCCTCGGTGGTATTGATCAGATTGGATGGGCAGATGGTATTCCAGTAATCATTTCGGGCAACGGTCATAGTTTGTGAGGTGCTATCGATCCGAAGGACCCGATATGGCTGGTTCGTTATGGTGATCAGCCCAGTCGTGTTGTCCTGACAAGCCAGCTCGAACTCCGACAGGCCGCAGTAGGAGGCGCGGTTCAACCCCCAGAAGGGGTAACTGACGTTTTGTAGGTCGCCGCATTGGATGGTGGAGGTGCAGTTCAAGTAGCTAGGGTCGTCCACACAGCACGTCGTCGGAGCACGGATCAGGATCAGGGTGGTTGCGATCACGAAGCACAGGCGAAGATCCCAAAGGGGATGGTGATGGGGATGCATCATCATTTGGACGAACTGTTTTGGTGAGATGGAGAGGAAAGGAGAGAGAAGTGAGGTAGAAGATGGGTATGGGAAAACGGGGGATGGGGATGATGGAATGAAATGGTTTTTATTCGTGAATAGTCATAAAATTAGTATGGAGTTTCGACGAAGAAGGGGACGTACAAATTGACCGCTTCTGTGAGAAGAAATATGGCTTTACCGGCCAAATGTGCACACGCTTTTGTCCCTGACTCGGTGTAGGGATGTCGAGATGATTTAGTTGAGGTTGACTGGGTCAACAAGTTAGGTGCCCAAAAAAAAAATGACCAGTCAACAAAAAGGGAAAAGGGACGCTTTGGCTAAGGCTGCGCATGGCAATCATGTTGTGCGCGAGAACAGATTCTAGTTAGAAATAATTCTTTTTAATTATGTGTCCGGAAACTGATTCTGAGCATTTGAAGGCGTTTGGTAACGACCCAAAATTTCTATTCCTGAAATAGTAAAAAAACATAAATGCGTTTGGTAACGGCATAAAATTTCTTCTTATTAATAATATTTTAATAACATTTTAAATATTTTAATATCTCTTTCTTTTATTTTTTTTCTTCTCCTCCTTCTTGGCCATGGCCGGTAAAATATTTTTTAATTAATAATACTTTTATTAAAAATAATTTTTTTATTTTTTGGCCTTGGCCAGTAAAAAATTTTCTTATAAAAATTTTTTTATTAATAATTTTTTTAAAAATATTTTACTTCTTTTCTTTTTGCCATGGCCTGGTCGCTGGCCATGGCCTGTAAAATATTTTTTTATTAATAATATTTTTAATAAAAAATATTTTTATTGAAAATATATTTTTTATTTTTGTCGCCATGGACTGATCGTTGGCCATGACCGTTAAAATTTTTTTATTAATAATATTTTTTTTTATTTTTTTCGTCATGGCCTGGTCGCTGGCCATGGCCGGTAAAATTTTTTTATTTTTTTCTTCATGGCCTGGTTGCTAGCCATGGCCAGTAAAATTTTTTTATTAATAATATTTTTTTATTAAAATATTTTAATCTGGCCAGATACGGCGAGGGTGGCCCTCGCGCCCGAAAATTAGAAGCTATATTAAAAATCAAGAAAAAAAAGCAGAAAAAAAATTGATTCTCATTTTTGTTCCCAGAATCAAGAAGCTACTTTTTTTTTTATTCTTGCCGATACAGTAAAATGCAGAAGATGGTTGTGCTTTGCAAGCACTTAAAAGAAACCCAGAAAGGAGAGACACACTGGTTGAAGATACTTACTGCATTCGTCCATATATTTGAAATTAACACCTTAGCCGTTTTATATGCTGTACATCAACAGAAGAGATCCCAACAAAACTAGAAACTACTTTGATTCAAAATGGTAAACGTGTGCAGCAACATGCTGCTAACTAAATCCTGAAAACTAGGACCCACTAAGTAACAGAAACACACAACTAGCTATTAATTGAAAAACATAAAAAAAAACAACTTTGACTCTTTCTAACATGCCCTCCCTTAAACTGATACTACAAGTGATCAGTTTAAATATGTAGAAATAAACTCTACTTTAATCTGAGGCATCCATCGAACAAACTCCAAGGAGCTTCCTTAACTTCTGAAATGTGGCCATTTTAAGAGGTTTTGTGAACAAATCAGCAACTTGATCTTCACTTCTGCAGAAAACAAGATCAATCACACCATCTTTTGTAAGATTCCTCAAGAAATGATACTTCACATCTATATGCTTGCTTCTCCCATGTAGAACTGGATTCTTTGACAATTTGATGGCTGAATTGTTGTCACAGAAAATTGTCGTTGCTTCTTCTAGTTTAAATCGAAGTTCTCCAAGAATCTTCCTTAACAATATAGCTTGACAAGCACTCGAGGTGGCAGCCACAAACTCAGCCTCAGTGGTCGAAAGAGTAACAATTGGTTGCTTCTTTGAACACCATGAGACAGCCCCTGAACCAAGCATAAACACATAACCAGAAGTGCTTTTTCGATCATCTATATCACCAGCGTAATCACTATCAGTAAAACCAAGCAAATCTGATCTTTCTCCTTTCTTGTAAAATAACCCAAGAGATGATGTCCCTTTCAAATAGCGTAAAATACGCTTTGTAGCCTGAAGGTGTTTTTCGGTGGGACTCTCCATGTATCTACTGATGAGACTAACACCATACATGATGTCAGGCCTTGTTGCTGTTAAGTACATGAGACTTCCCACAATTTGCTTGTACATAGTGCTATTCACTTTCCTTCCACCAGGATCCTTGGTGAGCTTTAATCCAACCTCTATCGGTGTGGTAACTGAATTGCAATCCTTCAACTGAAACTTCTCTAAAATCTCCTGCACATATTTCTTTTGGCAAACAAATGTACCAGCTGCAGATTGATTAACTTCAATGCCTAAGAAATAGTGCATTAACCCAAGATCTGTCATCTCAAATTCATGCATCATGGATTGCTTAAATGTCTCCATCATGACACCATCATTCCCTGTGTAGATGAGATCATCTACATACAAGCATACAAGAAGTATCTTCCCACCATGATCAACCTTAATAAACAAAGTATGTTCATAAGGACACTTCGTAAAGCTTTCCTTCAAAAAATAAGCTTCAATCCTACGGTACCAAGCTCGAGGAGCTTGCTTTAATCCATATAAAGCCTTCTTTAATTTGTATACTTTATTCTCACAACCAGGCTTCACATATCCAGGAGGTTGGTCAATGAATACCTATTCTTGGAGATCACCATGTAAAAAGGCAGACTTGACATCTAACTGATGGATAGACCACGATCTCTGAGCTGCTAGTGCAATCACCAATCGAATTGTGTCAAGTCTCGCAACTGGCGCGAAAACCTCTTTGTAATCCACTCCGAATTCTTGCCTATAGCCTTTTGCCACCAAACGCGCCTTGTTTTTGTCAATGCCACCATCCTTGTTCAACTTTGTCTTGAAGACCCACTTGACACCAATAGTCTTGTGGCCTTTGGGAAGATTTGTTAAGTCCCAAGTATTGTTTTTCTCAATTGCTTTAATTTCAGCATCCATTGCATCTCTCCACTTTTGATGTTTTACTGCTTCATCAAAAGTAGTTGGATCACTATCTGCAAACAAAGCAAAGTGAGTTAACGGATCTTCACCTTGATCAACTCCAGACACCTCATAATCTCTCATCCATGCTGGCCTTTGTCGGTGACGTTGGGGGCGTTCATCATGTGTTGCAGCAATATCTGAATTGGGCTGCTGCTCCTCCGTTTCAATAGGGTCAGAACTGTTGCGAGCTGAGACCAAATTGTGTTGTTGGTCTTCCTCGCCAATCTCTTCAAAATCAACTACAATTGGTGCAGCCCCTTCAGCTTGATCATTCCAAAGCCAGAAATTTTCTTCGTCAAATACTACATCACGGCTGATTATAATCTTCTTGGTCACAGGATCATAGAGTTTATAAGCTTTTGTTTGATCACTTACACCAAGAAAGACGCATTTTACTCCTTTATCGTCAAGCTTTTTCCTTTTTTGATCTGGAATGCGGGCATATGTTATACACCCGAAAATTTTGAAGTAATCAACCGTCGGCCTTCGTCCATTCCAAGCTTCTTCAGGAGTCATATTCAGAACAGCAAGTGTGGGACTTCTGTTCAAGAGATGGACACTCCAATTTACAGCCTCTGGCCAAAACTTCTTCGGGATTCCACTACTTCGCAATAGACTTCGCACCATGTTGAGGATGGTTCGATTCTTCCTCTCACATACACCATTTTGTTGTGGTGTATAGGCTGCAGTAAGTTGCCTACGAATTCCATGCTTCGTACAAAAATCATCAAACTCAAGAGACTTGTACTCTCCTCCACGATCAGTTCGAAGAACTTTGATTGGATTGCCACTTTCTTTTTCGACAAGACTCTTGAAATTCTTAAATGCTTCAAAAGCTTCAGATTTTTCATGCAAGAAATACACCCACACCTTTCGACTAAAATCATCAATGAATGTGATCAGATATCGTTTACCTCCATTAGAAACCGGTGAAATTGGACCGCAAAGATCTGAATGAACCAGCTCAAGCTGCTTTTTTGCCCTCCACGCCTTACCCTGTGGAAACTGAGCTCGATGTTGTTTACTAACAACACAATCCTCGCAAACTTCTGATGGGATTTTGATAGCAGGGAGTCCCTCCACCATTTGCTTTTGGTATAGTGTCCGCAAACCACCAAAATTAAGATGCCCATATCTAAAATGCCATATCCATGCTTCCTCTTTTAATTTTGCCACGTAACAAGCATGATCAGAATCATGAAGGTAAAGAGGAAACATTCTATTTGATGTCATATCAACTTGAACAAGCAAGTTCTGCTGCTGATCATAAATCTTGCAAATTCCACCTCTAAATACAATTTCATACCCCTTCTCAAGTAATTGGCCAGCACTCATGAGGTTTGTTTTCAATTCAGGAATATAGAAAACATCATTAATGGTCTGCATTTTCCCTCTTGAAGAAATTTGAACAGTACCTTTTCCCATGACTGAAATGGCAGAATCATCTCCAAGCTTCACTTTTGTGCGGTGGGTTTCATCGATAGAAGAAAATGCCTCCTTGTTGCCACACATATGATTACTACAACCAGTGTCAAGGAACCATAAATTTGGTGAAGACATTTCTTTCTCTTGACATGCCATTAGGAGCTTCTCTCCTTCTTCTTCATTTGCTGCAGCAAAATTTGTTGCTTCCACGTGTCGACTAAGATTGGTTCGACATTCGGACTTGTAGTGTCCATATTTGTGGCATCTAAAGCATTCAACTTTAGATTTATCTGTTGGTTTTGGCTTGAAACCACTTGAATACCAACCTCGACCTCCACTTCGTGCATCATTAGAAGAAGAGCCTACAATTCTTGGATTGATGGTGCTGTTGCGTTGGTGGAATCCTCTTCCTCTCCCTCTACCATTATTCATTCTTGTTGCTGAAGAATGACGGAAATTAGTAGAGGTCTTCAAGGCTTGTTCTTCCGTATCTTGGTGTTGGAGCTTCTGTTCATGAACCAATAAAGAACCTTGCAGTTCATCAATTGAAAGTTCTTCAATATCCTTAGCTTCTTCTATGGCGCAGACAACAAAATTGAATTTTGGCGTCAAGGATCGAAGAATTTTTTCAACAATGGTGACATCCTCCGTCTTGTCACCGTGGATTCGCATCTTATTAACGATTGCCATCGTTCTTGAGAAATAATCTGTGACCGACTCCCCTGATTTCATTCGTAGCGTTTCGAACTCCGTACGAAGAGCTTGTAGTTGTTGCCTCTTTGCTCTTGCAGAGCCTTGATACTTCTTTTTCATAGAATCCCATATTTGCTTGGAAGTATCCTTGCAAAGGATTGTCTCCAAGACAGATCTGTCAATGGCCTGAAAGAGATAGTTCTTGGCTTTAAGATCTTTCAACCTAACTGCTTCTAGAGCCGTCCGCTGTGCTGCTGTCAACGTGGCTCCTTCTTCCGGTTCAGGAATTCCAGAAGAAACAACTTCCCAAAATTCTTTGGACCTTAGAAAATTTTCCATCAACATGCTCCAATGGTCATAATGACCATCAAAGCGAGGGATTGCCGGTTGGACAAAATTGGAATCTGTGGCCATGATTGCTGCTGCAAACAAAGTGTCAAGAAAAAAAACTTTACGGCAAGACTCTCTTTCCTCACGTGGCTCTGATACCACTGATACAGTAAAATGCAGAAGATGGTTGTGCTTTGCAAGCACTTAAAAGAAACCCAGAAAGGAGAGACACACTGGTTGAAGATACTTACTGCATTCGTCCATATATTTGAAATTAACACCTTAGCCGTTTTATATGCTGTACATCAACAGAAGAGATCCCAACAAAACTATAAACTACTTTGATTCAAAATGGTAAACGTGTGCAGCAACATGCTGCTAACTAAATCCTGAAAATTAGGACCCACTAAGTAACAGAAACACACAACTAGCTATTAATTGAAAAACATAAAAAAAACAACTTTGACTCTTTCTAACAGATTCTGCTCCAAAACTGATTCTGGGCACAAATTTACAAGAATTTGTGCCCAGAATCAAAAAATTAAATAAACGGATTTCTATTCCTAAACCGATTTTGAGAACAAAAAAATAGAATTAAATACTATTTGATAAGTTGCCATGCGCAGAGAGAGAGAGAGAGAGAGAGAGAGAGAGAGAGAGAGAGAGAGAGAGAGAGAGAGAGCGAGCGCGAGCGAGCGCACGCGAAAGAGTGAAAGGAAAAGGAAGAAAAGGAGAAAAAGAGAAGAGGGACTCGCACGTTGACGCCTCGCTAAGTACATACGACTAAAAAAGTTCTTTGTCCGTGGGACCCATATAGCTGAATTTTTTATTTTTACCCTCTCTGCCCGTTATTCACGATTGTGCCCGTTATGTGTGATTTTTGGGTTCTGCCCTTGACCGATTTATTTACTGTTTTGCCCTTGGTCGCTTTTATTTACTATTTTGCCATTGGATGCTTGAAAATTCCAGTTTTTGCCATTGGGCCATGAATTTTCGGTTCTGCCCCTTTGGAATTCTGATTTTACAGTTTTACCCTTATGCATTAATTTACGGTTTTGCCCTTACGTGCAATTTGGTAAATGTTTTGTGCATAAAACAATTATTGTGGTTTGCAATTTTAAGAAATTTAATTATGAATGGTTTGTTAGTCACCAAAGTGGCCGAACATTAAGGTATCTTGAATTTTTGAAATTGTATGATGTTTCATTCAATTACCCATGATTAATCGATGCTATGACTGAAGATGATGTATTACATATTCTTATTGGTGTCATGGGCACATTGAGGTTCATTTATTATAAGAACTTAGGGAGTCACCCAAAGTTTAATCAATTTCTTATAATTCATGAACGTAATAGTTGGTAATTAATATATCTTGTTAGATTTGTTTGTATATCCAAAGAAATCAAATAAATTCTAATGAGGTGTATTTATAATTACCAAATAAAAGTTATTAGCATCATTATGGTTTATTGTATGTTTGTATATCGTAGGATCACCCAAATGGGAACTATGATGTGCATGTATTGTTTAATTTGAATATGATTATGTGATATTCTCAAAGCATTAATGTATGAGTATATTCTTGCATATTTGCAGTATTTGTACCCGTTTCTCTTCGTTCGCGTGCTCCTTCTGTTCATTTATTCAATGGAATGAATTTTCCTAATTGTAGTGAACAAGTCCAGTTTTACCTAGGTGTCTTGGATCTTGATTTAGCACTTCAAGTTGAGAAACCAGTTGCTATTATTGATGAGAGCAGCGATAATGAAAAGTCTTTCCATAAAGCTTGGGAAAGATCGAACAGATTAAGCTTAATGTTTACGCAAATGACTATTGCAAACAACTTAAAGACCACTCTTCTCGCAATTAACAGTGCTAAGGAATTTATGAAATTTATGGAAGAGCATTCTCAAACTGCTGATAAGTCACTTGCTGGTACATTGATGAGCACTTTGACCACCATAAAATATGATGGTTTGCGTACCATGCATTAGCATGTATTTGAGATAACAAACTTAGCAGCAAAATTAAGAACTTTGGAAATGAATGTGGGTGGGTACTTTTTAGTACAATTTATACTTAATTCTTTGCCTCATGAACAATGTGGGCCATTTCAAATGAATTATAATACTATAAAGGACAAGTGGAATGTAAATGAATTGGCCAGTATGATTGTTCAAGAGGAAACAAGGATAAAGAATCAAAATGCCTATTCTGTTCATCTCTTAAGTCATCAATAAGCTGAAAAGAATTCTAAGAGGAAAGGTGGAAGGAGCAAGAAGAAAGGTTTACACAACCTGAATGACTTTTCTAAGGCTTCTCAAATCCACAAGAAGGAACACAATCTTATTAAGTGTCACTTTTGTAATAAAATTGGACACTGGAAGAAAGATTGCCTGAAGCGTAAAGCTTTGTTTGAAAAGAAAGGTAAGCCTTGTGCTTTAGTTTGTTTTGAATCAAACTTTGTTGAAGTTCCTCATAATACTTGGTAGATTGATTCTGGTGCCACCACTCATGTCTCAAATACGATGCAAAGATTTCTTTTGATCCAAACCATAAAACCAAATGAGAATTATGTGTTAACGGAGAATAGAAACAAAGCTCCAGTTGAAGGCATTGTCACTTATCTTTTGATTTTAGATACTGGACATTATTTGGATTTGTTTCAAACCCTTTATGTACAAACATTTTCCTGCAATTTAGTTTCTTTGCCAAAACTTGATGTAGTAGGATTCTCTTTTAAGATTGGTTGTGGATCTTTCAGTTTATATAAAAATAATAATCTTATTGGAACTGAAATTTTATATGGTGGTCTTTACAAGTTTAAACTTGATAATGCTTTTGCTGAGATCTTAATGATTTTGTATCATAATGTTGGCTCTAAACGTAGTTTAATTGATGAGAATTCTGCTTACTTGTGGCATAAACATTTGGGTCACATATCCAAAGGAAGAATGCAAAGATTAGTGAAGAATGAAATTCTTCTGAATTTGGATTTTACTAATCTTGGAGTGTGTATCGATTGTATCAAAGGTAAACAAACAAAATATACTAAGAAAGGTGCCACAAGAAGCATAGAGCTTCTTAAAATAATACACATTGATATATGTGGTCCTTTTGACGTTCTATCGTTTGATAAAGAAAGTTATTTTATCACATTTATTGATATTTTTGACGTTATGGTTACATTTATCTATTGCATGATAAATCTCAATCAGTGAATGTGCTCGAGGTGTATATTAAAGAAGTTTAGAGACAATTAGATAAAAAGGTGAAAATAGTAAGGTCAGATAGAGATGGTGAATATTATGGAAAGTATGATGAATCGGGACAATATCCGGATCTATCTGCTAAATTCCTTGAAAGACATGGTATTTGTGCTCAATACACAATGCCAGGTACACCACAATAAAATGGTGTAGCAGAAACGCGTAATCGTACTTTAATGGAAATGGTTATAAGTATGATAAATTATTCATATCTACCCTTATCATTGTGGATGTATGCAGTAAAGAATTTTTTGTATTTATTAAACAGGGTTTCTAGTAAGGCAGTTCCAAAAACTCCCTTTGAATTGTGGACAGGAAGGAAACCTAGTTTACGACACCTGCATATTTGGGGTTGTCTAGCAGAAATAAGAATTTATAATCCACATGAAAGGAAATTAGATTTAAGAATGACCAGTGGTTACTTTATTGGTTATGTAGAGAAATCCAAAAGGTATAGATTTTACTGTCCTAATCATAGTACAATAATTGTTGAATCTGGAAATGTTAGGTTCATTGAAAATGTTGACATTAGTGGGAGTGAAAGAATACGTGATGCTCCTTACCAAAAAAAAAAAAAGAATACGTGATGCTTGCATTCAAGAAGTTAGGGTAGAAGTTCTTATACCCAAAACTTATAAAGTTGTTATTCCTGATATTATAGTTCAACCCAACAATCATCAAGAACAACAAATAAATGATGAAACACTTCATAATGAAAATGTCAATATTAAACTTACAGTAGTTGAGCCACAAGAAATAACATTAAGAAGATTTGAAAGAGAAAGCAGATCGGCTATTTCTAATGACTATGTGATTTATCTACAACAGTCAAAAATTCACTTAGCAATTGTTAATGATCCAGGTTCATTTTCACAAGTCATGGAATGTGATGATTCTACTAAATAGTTCAATGCCATGGAAGAAGAGTTAAAATTTATGGATCAAAATCTAGTCTGGAATCTCGTTGAATTGCCTGAAGAATGCAAAAAAGTCGAGTGTAAGCGGATCTTTAAGATCAAGTACAACTCAAAAGATAATATCGAACGATATAAACCCAGACTTGTTACTAAAGATTTTACTCAGAAAGAAGGCATTGACTATAAGGAGACCTTTTCACCAGTTTCCAAGAAAGACTCACTTAGAATCATTATGGCTTTGGTGGCTCATTTCAATTTATAATTACATCAAATGAATGTCAAAACTGCCTTTCTTAATGGGAATTTAGAAGAAGAAGTTTATATGGACCAACCCGAGGGCTTTTCATTTAAAGGAAAGAAACAAATGCTGTATAAGTTAAAGAAGTCAATATATGGATTTAAACAAGTTTCTCGACAATGGTATCTTAAGTTTAATAATACCATAACTTCTTTTGGATTTAAGGAAAACACTGTTGATCGGTGCATATACATGAAGGTCATTAGGGGCAAGTTTATTTTTCTAACTATGTATGTTGATAACATTTTGCTTGCTACTAATGATCTTGATTTGTTACATGAAACCAATAAATTTCTCTCTAAAATTTTTGAAATAAAAGATATGGGAGAGGCAATGTATGTGATGGGAATATAAATATTCCGTGATAAATCATAAAGATTGTTAGGATTGTCTCAGAAAGCCTATATTGATAAAATTTTAGAGAGATTCAATATGGATAAATGTTCAATAGGAATAGTTACAATTCAGAATGGTAACAAATTTAGGCTTATGCAATGTCCAAAAAGTGAATTGGAATAAGAACAAATGAAAAGTATTCCTTATGCATTTGTTGTTGGGAGCTTAATGCAAGCTCAAACTTGCACCAAACCAGATATTAGTTTTGCTGTCGGAATGCTGAGCAGGTATCAAAGTAACCTAGAATTAGATCACTGGAAAGCTACAAAGAAAGTTCTTAGATGCTTACAAGGAACAAAGAATCATATGCTCACTTATAAAAGATTTGATCACCTTGAGGTGATTGGATATTCAAATTTAGACTTAGTCGAATGTACTAATACAAGAAAATTAACTTTTGGTTACTTGTATCTTTTGGCTGGAGGAGCAATTTCATGGAAAAGTACAAAGAAGTCACTTATTACTGCATCCACAATGGAGGCCGAGTTTATGGCATGCTTTGAGGCCACTATTAATGGGTTATGGCTGCGGAACTTTAGTTTAGGGCTTGTGATTGTCGATAGTATTGCCAGGCCGCTAAAAATTTATTGTGATAACTTTGCAGCAGTTTTCTTCTCTAAGAACGACAAGTGCTCTAAGGGTGCAAAACATACGGAGATTAAATACTTGTCAGTTAAAGATGAAATTTAGTAATAGAAAGTGTCAATTGAGCATATTAACACCAACCTTATGATTGTGGATCCCTTAACAAAATGGCTGCCACCCAAAATATTTAATGAACATGTTGATAGGATGGGCATTATTGGACGTCATTAATGCTTGTACTATGAGTACATTAAGTTTATTTATTTGACACTCCGAGTTCAATTATGTGTTTTTGATATTTCCTATTATCTATTTAGTATACATGATGAAAACAGATGAATGTTCAACGGGATTGTCTCTAACAGAAACATGATAGTTAGACCATTACTATATTTCTCATTTATGGATCGTGTTAAGTAAAGAGTTATAGTTGTAGTACATAAAAGGGACTATGTCGATTAATGGCATATAACTGCTATTACTCGCATTAGTTTCTTTATTTAACTATGATTATTATGTGATAGCCAATTCAAGAAAGGTTTTAACATAATATTATCGTGCACATTATGGTCTTTATTAAATCATGAAAGGAAGGTCATATGGGCCAAGTGGGAGAATTTAAGAATAACGTGGCTCACATGATGTTATTAATGGTTTAATTAATATTTAATTGCTAAAATTTATTGGCTATGAGAAGATGAAAATGCGTAATTTTATTGAGGAGTTATAGGTCCTATGAAGAGGTGCGACTCTTACGAAATGGAATGTGCTTTAATGGAAGGCACCTATGAATAGCATGTATAAATAGAGTCTGGTTCTCTCTCCACCTAAAGAAGAACGAACAATTGTATTCTATCCCCCATCAGATAAAATACGTTAACGAAAAAAAGAGGGCTAAGGGAGAGAAATCAGATTTCTTCATTTCTTCCGTTTTCTACAACAATTATTTTCAAAGGGTATCGCTATGGATAAAGGTATGTCTTCATCCCTCTTATTGTAAAAATGATGAAGATTTAAGATTATGAATTTCAGAATTTTCCGCATAAAAGAATTACCTTAAATGCTTACATTTGGTCCTCTAGACAAGGCTAATTGGTACCCTCTTTCTAGAAAGGTATTCTACATGTACAAGGAAACCCCGGCTCTTGTCATAATCCTAGATAAAAGCTTGATGGTTAGAACCTCCATTGGGAGGTAATTGAATCAACTCGAGTACTTGATTTCAGTCATGATTCATTCATTACGATTTAAAGCCGCCTCCTTTAATTGTCTCTTTGATAAAAGAGCTACTTTCTTGTTCGGCCATTCGCTAATTCAAAATTAAATAAGTCCGAGCTGTGGTTGTTGCCCGAATCGGTTTGCAAAATTGCACTGTAGCTCTTAATGGTAAATGTATTAACGCCAGAAAACAGAATTAAGAAGTTTTTTTATTTTGATCAAAAGTAAATATCTCATTCATATCTCAATATCTCAAGATGATATATGAGAGTAAAGTAAAATAATAAAGCACAAACTGTTGTGATAAACACACTTTCATCCCACAAAAAAATTTGTCTTGACATCAAAATGGAACAAATGGCGGTTGATCACCAAATCTAGTATCATCACGAGTGATGAGCACACACTATAATCTCCTTCTCCGATAATTACGATTTACCCAATGGGTGGTGCACACCTAGGCATAACATCATCAATACCATTACTATATGGAGACACCAAAAACAGATTAAAAGGCTTCCAGATTTAGATTTTGACCGGGAGAGGTTGAATGAGCACAAAAATATCTCTAAGAAACTCCCAAATTTAAATCTAGATCGGGAGAGAAGAGCTTCCAAACCTAGATATACATCAGGAAATGAGAGCTTCCAAAACTCGGAGAAGTCATATAACTGCTTCAAGTACTAATCGTATTCCTCCTTGATCTTGTCAAACTTCTTGGTTTGGAGGATATGAAGCAGCGAGTTCATTCCAAATGATGGAAGCAAAAAATACGCTTAGCAAGCAGACGAGCATCACAACAAACAAAGGAAAAAAAATCTAGATGAAAACAATAAAATACTCCCAAATCAAATCGAAAGAGAAAATCTCAATTCGACTTGAGAAAATAGATTTCTCAGTCAAGGGAGCTCGGAGTGGAAGAGAAAAACGGAATAAGAGAGAGGTGGAAGAGAAGAGAAAGTTGCTGGGTTTCGGAAGGTTTCTCACAAATTTGGATTCAGTAGTTTAACTGTGAGATGGATGATGACCAAAAATTTCACATGCAAAAGGAGTTGGCTATGTTTGATTCTCTGAGAGGAATTTTAAGCATGAGATATTTTGGCATGTCCCAAAATATTTAAAGATTAATAAATTTATGGAGAGGGATCGACAGACTTCTGTTTTCAAACAAACCCACCACTTTTTTTTTAATGACGAAATTCAAATCCGCCAAATTGATTCGCGGTCATTGCCTTTCCTCTTAATTGACAACATTCACAGAGCGAGATGATTATGATACGATTCGCTCGTTTCTTTATAGGACTATGGAAGAAATTCACTTTTGACTGGCGTCATTAATTCGATAGATCGCGGGGAGAAAATTTCTCGTCGGCCTCGGACGGAGTCAACAGCCTTCATCAATTCTCGGACCTACGACTACGAACCCGCATTTGAAATGGTCTCAAAAGCAGAGCAGCCAATTTTATCCGTCGAAAATTTAGCTGGGGTTGCCAAAGGAACCAATAAGAATGACAGGATTGGTCCTCCCAACTTGTTAAGACGAGCTTTATATAATTAGAAAGTAGATATGACTTTCTATTAAAAAGGGACCCGATGATCACGGCATTATCTTAATTCACTTATGGTGTGAAGAAGACATTAGAGATATATTTAGGAGATTAACTATATTTCTTTTAATTGGTCCTGATTAATTGTAATGGATATAGTGAATTAAATCTAGGTTTCACCAACCATGCTAAAAAAGGTAAACCAAGGAAAGACTTCAGCCGGCAATAATAAGTTAGACCTCGTGATGAGACCATTATTCTCACAAAAATGGCCTTAGCTCTTCTATGATTAGGTGAAAGTCGATGATATTAACACAAATGGACCAGAACACTGTTCACATGTGATTCAAAAGATTAAGGCTTATGTTCGTTTCAGCAATTTTCTAAGTACCCACGTAAGGGCATGTCTAAAGATTTCTATTTATGTGGGGTATAGTGGGTTAAGTGGTGTGCGGAGTAACCTTCGCATAACTACAAGGCTCTTTTACATTAGAAATGTACTGATATAAAGGGTCTTCGAGCCTGACTGGTCATAGTTTGATGAGCAGGTATTTGTCGCTTAAAATAACAAAGCAAATTCATTGTCAACTTAATCATTCCCGCGAAAGCCGAAAAAACAACTTTTAATTACCAAGCGTAGGTAAGGTCGCCAGGAAAGCCGTGCAATCTATCACGAAATAAAAGTCCTTTTAACTTAAGAACCAGCGAAAATTTCAATTAAGGACCTCAAGTGGGGTCAAAGTTTCAAAAAATGGTCCAAAGTGAATATAGTGTCAAATAAGGGTCTCAAGTGCTCAATCAGTCTCAAATAAGGACCCGAAGTGCCTAAAAAGTCTCAAATAAGGACTTGGGTCCCCGGCTGGCCAAAATACCTTCCGGCCGGCGAGAAAGTTACTGTTTCGATACTGAAACAGTAACTTTTTAATTTTTTTATTATTTTCTTTCTGTTTTTCCTTTTCTATTTTTTTTCTTTTTCTTTTCTTTTTTTTTCTTCTCTTCCTCCACTGGCCATAGCCGGGGCTGGCGGAGGTCGTTGGCGTCGGGTGAGGGCCGCCCTCGCCTGGGCTGGGCGAGGTCGACCTTGCCAGTTGCCGGCGGGGCCGAGCCCTCGCCAGATCTGGCGAGGCTCGACCTCGCCGGCAACTGGCGAGGCTGGCCTTGCCCGACGCCAGCGAGGTCGAGCCTCGCCAGATCTGGCGAGGGCTCGGCCCCGTCGGCAACTGGCGAGGTCGACCTCACCTAGCCCAGGCGAGGGCGGCCCTCGCCCGACGCCGGCGAGGGCGGCCCTCTCCCGACGCCGGCGAGGGCTGCCTCGCTTGAGGCCGGCGACCTCTGTCGGCCCCGACTATGGCCGGTGGAGGAAGAGAAGAAAAAAAAAGAAAAGAAAAAGGAAAAGAAAAAAAACAGAAAAGGAAAAACAAAAAGAAAGTAATAAAAAATTAAAAAGTTACTGTTCCGGTGCCGGAACAGTAACTTCTCTCACCGACCGGTAGGTATTTTGGCCGGCCAGGGACCTAGGTTTTTATTTGAGACTTTTTTGGCACTTCAGGTCCTTATTTGAAACTGATTGGGCACTTTAGGCTCTTATTTGACACAATATTTACTTTGGACCATTTTTGAGAATTTGACCCTATTTGGAGTCCTTAATTGAAATTTTCCCTAAGAACCATGCTATTTCAGTTTTATAGTTCATAACTAGTTGAAGATGGTCGTTAGTCATGGCCACGGGCCGATTTTGGCCCGGAACCGGCCCGGTCAAATCCAAGCCCTACCCATTGACTGGGCCCGCGGTTCGGAACCGGAACTGGAACCGGCCCGTGGCCTACGGGCCCGGTTCCGGTTCCAAATTATTTAAATAATAATAATAATAATAATAATAATAATAATAATAATAATAATAATAATGAAATTTTAAAAAAATCATTATTTAATTTTTTTTATAAAACAATTTGAACTCTAATTGCCATGCATTGTAAGTGCATTAATCTCTAATTACAATGCTTGTCTTGGGTGTATTGAACTCTAATTACAAGGCTTGACTTAGGTTTTATACACAACCCCTTTGATAATCTCTTCATTCCCATTCGATGTGGGGCTCTCGGTTTGTCTTGAACACATTTAATGTGAGACTCTTGACTTGTCTTCATGCAAATGTCAAGAGTCCCATATTGAATGGGAATGAAGAGACCATCAAAGGGATTGCGTATAAAACCCAAGCCAAGCCATGAGCATGTGAAGTTGTATGCCTTTTGTGGCTACGATCCTTTGCTAGTTAAGAGCAAAGGGTTCTATTGGACCGCCTAGAATCGGACTGGGCCAATGGTCCGGTTCCTGGTTCTATGATTTGCCGGTCTGGTTCCTAGATCTAAAATTAAGGGACCGGTCTTACCGGTTTGATTCCCGGTTCTGAGCGGAATCGGACCGAACTGGGAACCAATCACCCCTACAATCTATATTTTGATTACAATTTATATTGAATAATTCATTATTTCATAATTTTATAATTCATAATTTTTTTATTTCATAATTTATTTTAAAAATTTTTAAATTACGAATCAGAACCGGAACCACTAGGGGTGGTTCCGATTCCGGTTCACTCATGGCCACCAACCGGAATCGCCGGTTCCGAACCGGAACAGGCCGGTGCTGAACCGTGGCCATGACTAATGGTCGTACAGTCTTAAACATGCTTTTGATTTGCCATAATCGTACATGTTTAGGTCCCTCCATTCACATTTAAACATAGAGATATTTTTTGTGACTATTATGCCAAACAAAGTGCTTTTTCCAATTTAAAACGAATAAACTTGGAGTAGAGATCGAAAAATTTTCAAGATGAATATTCTAAGCTTTAAAAGTTCGAGAGGTAAAAAATCAGGCTGCTCGTTACTATCCTTTACAAATGTTCACATCCTTCATTTGAACCTTAGTCACAATCTGTCGTTCCTTGATTTCTCACGGAACAGTAATTATGTTGCAAACAACTATCTCAAAAGCCTTTGACACTAGCTAGACCTCTGCCAATGCAATCTTTGTTCTATTTACTTTTTCATTCTAAATTTACGATTCTAACTTCCTCCTCTTTGCAATTGCTATCGGCAAACTTTGACAATGAAGTGCGTTTAGAATAGAGATAGGTGTACTAGAAGACCTAAAACTTTCAAAAAGTGCAATCAAGTCTTAAAACTTGTTACGAAAGTGCAATTGAATCCTAAAATTTTCAAAATGTATAATTAACGAAAGGACTTGATTGGATCAATTTGATAAGTTTTAGGATTTGGTTAAATTTTTTGAAAGTTTTAGAACTCGATTGCACTTTTGTAATAAGTTTGAAGACTCAATTCCACTTATGTGGACAAGTTTGAGAACTTCAGTGCACACCCTTTGGAATGGAATACGAAGGTGGTCTCTGCGGAGAAGATAGATGGGACTTTGGTGGCATTGGAAAGAGCTTAAGGCCTCCTTCAAGTATCTCTATCACCTTAGAGATTGGGGGATAATCCAATGGAATGGTTTGAATGCACCACCAGCTTATCTGAACCAAAATCCTCGTGATCTCTCCCTCTTCCACGGCCTTTTTCCAGGCCACTTTAGATCTTTGACTAACTCGAGACGTTGCCGAGGCTGAGCATGGGCGGGTGGGAACCGGTGGAGCAGTTCAGGCCAAGGCCAGAGTATCCACAGCAGGCGTCAGCATTGCCCTCGCCACCAATGCTTCAGAAAGGGTAGTTTATTTGGAGTCCACTGAGTTCAGATGAGAAGCGTGTCGGCGAGAAGTCACCAATGCCGCCACAGAAGTTGAAGAAGAGGAAGAGGAAATGGAGAGAGTGATTGGACATTGTGCAGTCCTGGAGATGACTTGAACCGCGTCTTGGACTAACCTTAATATGCATACTGGCACATCAACGAGTATGGATGATGCTAGAGATACAGAGACTCGCGATTTGCGAATGTCATATCCAAACGTCTTGATCTCATGAGAGTCTGTCACACTGTCGTGTATATTTTCGTAACTCCTACACTCTTCAGAGTATCCAGTGGACTTGGACTCAAGTTTGTCGGGAGAAATACTCAAATTCATATATATGCATTACATAACATTCATCTCTAGGGGCCAAAATACAAAGAAATAGCAGACAGATTGGCCTATCGGGCAGTGAAATTCAACTGGGCTAAATCTCAAAGTAAACAACTATGCTAAATTTAGGTTCGGCTTGGGTTGATGCCATTTCCCATATTTGGAAGGTTGTTTGGCTTGCGTTGAAGACGTGATTAAGTTCATATGACGTCAAGTATCAGTCTATTCACAAAGAAGAGCATAAAAAACTATATCTGGAAAGTAGCAGATTAGTACAGGTTTCAAATACTGCAAATAGGTTGATTATGTGATAATCGCTGTTGGTATACCATATTCTTAGTCTGAAGGCTGAACAATTTGATAGACATTATGATTTCCAGCAAAATGAACAGCATTATATACCGGGGAACACGAAAGTGTGGCGAACCTTGAGGCTTGGCATAATCGAAGAAGACCACTGGGATTTTCAGTTGAACAGTCCTTGGAGTTCCACAAGAATGTCGCTCCTCTTTGGTCGAGTTATACATGCATAAAATATCAATCGACATGATGGTGGAAGAGTGACATTGCTGGGAAAAATTTGTGTCAGTTCTATGAGAGATGACACTGATCTTCCAAGTTCCGGTGTTTTTACAAACAGCCTTCAAAGAGAATTTGATCTGTTAGGTTGAACTTCTCATATCATTCTTGCTAATTGTCTTGCCAATTGTTATGATTGTCCAAGTGAAAATCCGCCTGACTGTTCTCTCTGCTTTCGTTGTAACTCAAAGAAAAACATTTTAATCTAAAGAAAGGCATGACAATTACCTTGAGAAGTTCTGTCATGCATTACCACTTTGCCATTCGTTATTGGTTTCCTCTAAATTCTCTACTATTCTGTCCTCCTCATGGCTCCCTTTAGAATTCGATGTCGTCACTTCCCCATGTTGCGATGATGGTTCTGTAGGAGCATACAACATGGGCTTCGGCGGCATTTGCAGTAATTCAAAGCTTCCTTCCAACATTTCTATCACCTTCACAATTGGAGGTCGATCAGATGGATTGGTTTGAATGCACCACAAACTCACAACAATCATCTTCCTCGCTAGCACTTCCTCTTCCTCTGTCACATTCATCGGCAATTTAAGATCTTTGCCTGGCTCTAAGTTCCTATAAATCCATTCTGGAAAGTACATTTCACTGCTGTTGGAAACTTTGATGTCAGAATTTCTGATGCCTACCATTTCAAGAACCAACATTCCGTAACTATAAACATCCGATTTGTGAGAGACTTTCCCCAAGTTTCGACAGACGACTTCTGGTGCAATGAACCCAACCGTTCCTCTCATGCCGGGAATTGATACAGCACTCTCTTGCCCATGACAAAGTTTAGCAAGGCCGAAATCTGAAATCTTGGGGATAAAATCTCTATCAAGCAAGATGTTCTGAGGTTTTATATCGAAATGCAAGATTCTGGTGTTGCAGCCTCGGTGTAGATACTCTAGCCCGCGAGCTATGCCAATTGCAATTTGATATAGTATCTTCCATTCCAAGGAATTACTCATATTTAAAGTTCCTCCAGAAGATATGAACTTATCCAACGAACCATTAGGCATGTACTCAAATATTAGACCTCTTTTGTTTCCCTCGAAACAAAAACCTAAAAGAGTGATTACATTGACGTGAGAAGTTCTACTAATGCTCACAACTTCATTGATAAATTCTTCTGGACTACTTTTCGACTCTTTCAGAATTTTCACTGCCACAAGACAACCATCTCCGATCTTTCCTTTGTACACTGCGCCGAATCCTCCTTGACCAAGTCTTTCTGAAAATGAGTTTGTCATTTTCTTCACATCAATATATCGGTATCTTCTTGGAACAAGAGATCCATGGATTCCCATCAATCTCTCAACATCGCGATCTTTCTCTTTCTTGAAGAGTAGAAGCTTCTTTGAGAAGATTTCAGTTTTACTCTTGCGGAGGAAAATGACGGCAATTGCAGATGCTGATACACCAATAGCAACAGCTCCACCTGTCCTTTTCAATTGCTAAAGAGATATCAGTGATTGGCCGAAGCAAGGGATACAAATTCAGTGATGTCAAAGAGATGTTTACCTGCGAAAAATTTGGTCCGCCTGTTGAATCCTGGAAAGGTAAATGTATTATTTCCAGGGTTGACTACAGTTACAGGAATCTGATGCAAATTATATCTAAGCAGTTTGGTGAAACTCGTTTAGTGCTTCAGTAAAAAAATTAATTATGTCTTACGCATGTATCAAACACTCAGTTCAGTAAAATAAGAGGCAGTGGCAACAGGGATGGACGACTACATGGTGAATTAAATTTCTAGATAGTATAAAAATTCAATTGCTGTTGGATTGGTGTTCTTTATAAGAAATCTATTGGCTGCCTGACTTGTTAGTGTTTTGTTTTTCAGACTGCACGTTTATCCTGGATTACGATAACTTATTGAAGGTTTGGTCACAATAGAGCCTTCTCAGCATCGTAGGCCCAAAACCATATTGATCATTATATGACTTAGGAAAACATTTCATTTTAGCATTATGAATACATCAAACAGTGAGAATGGACTTATGTATTACACAATCTTTTTATGATTTTTATGATTTTCCCATCATGATTGATCATATTTCCATGAACAATTTATCCTGTCTGTAACCCGCAGGCTATCTTTGACTGCCGAAGAGTGACTCTTGAAGCCTTGCAAGTCGAGATCATGGGACAGAACAAAGAAGGAAGAGAAGAGTTTAGAACACCAATTGGACAAGGAAGTAACGAAATGCACCGGATTCCTCAATTTTCCAACATAGGTAATACTGCAAACGTTCAGAGTCCTATTTTCCTGCACGGCAAAATATTGACAACTCCAAGACCTAGCGAGGCTAGTATTGCATTTTTTAGAGTGAATATATGTACCCGTCTTAATACCTTTACACAAATGTCATGAGCCGGTTGATCTAGCGTTTTCTTACCTGTGCAGCCTTAGGAATTTCTATTAGTTCTGGATTTTTTATTACTTGTATGATGATACAAATGAGGAGGAGGGAATCCATATATATACAAGTATTCCCTTAATCACAACCGTAGATCTTTCTTCAATCTAACATTACATGTTCTATCTCCACATCTATCAGTTACCCGCATTAATTACATGAACACTCCATAATAGTGTACATATCCCATATTGCTCGCCCTTAGGAATATTCTAGATTACACAAGAAACCCAAGGACTTTAAGGCTCGCTTGGTCTTCTTGGATGATCCTCGGTCCTTAGTGCATTGAAAACCTCCGGACCGTGACACAAGGTCACAACCTTAAAGCGCGTGAAATTTTAGCATGCTCTTTTGTCTGGAGGCGATAGCTATACCACTTTAAGCTCCTTTGGCAGAGTCAAGTTACCATGGCAACTGTAATGAAATTAGCTTTTGCTCTCACTATATTGCCATACTAAAGCAGACGTGAATAAGTGTAGAAGTGAATCTAATGTCATGGTGATCTAACTTCTTAGGAGCTGCCTAGTAATCTTTGGGTATTTGCTTGTTGGGGCTGATGTGGCCACCACCACCTGAAGACCACCTTGGCCATTGCACATCAACAGTTGCATGCAAGTCTTATTTGTGACAGGGATGGTCTGGCTGGTTTTTTGAAATAGGGGGAGCGTCCGGGGTAATTTCGCCAAAACTCAACGGTGTCTGAGGAATTGCCTAATATCAACGTGATGTGGGATTCCCTTTAACAGTAAGCAACATTAATGTTGGCATCATTCATGGAACAACTGATGGGTTGAAGAACTTCAATTGGCCAATAGGAGGAAGATTCAATCATGGAGCTCTTGATGCGAACTTGACGCTGGTTATGACCAAGTAAGCTATTGAAGTATAGAGCTAAATGATGGTTTTCTGACATCCTGCCACGGCATAGCGTCAGAAAGCTGAGAAGGAATAATAGAGGATAAAGTTATATAATGCACTGAATAGTTGATTTATGCGCGCGAAGTGAGGCTTTGGTACATAAACATGTAGAAGTCCTTCAGATTTTGGATAAAGGTGGGAGGTCAGATGATCTAAAGTGCCTTTATTTTCTCCACAACGATGAGAACTTCAGAAACTCCACTTCAATTCTGGTAATGGCTTGCTTAGTTGTGCTATAAGCTGAGAACTAACCGGTACATTCAAGGAATGGCTTCTCTGGAATGACTTAACTCATTGAGTTCAAAGTGAAGGAAACTTATGCATGAGAAATTTAGCAGAACGAGAATGGACAGGCTTTGAAGCTATTGGTGCTTGGTGGTATTTAGTCCATTGAATGCTCCTTTTGGACTTTCTGTACTTTCTGTAGCATCAGCCATACAGAAAGTTTGATTAAGCAAGCTTAGTTCAGGCTTGCTTACTTTTTTTCCACCGCCAGATCAAATTGGATCACTGGTAGAATATTCACTTATTATCGAAAGACAAGATAAAGTCCTTTTCACTGATGCTAATATCGGTCTTGCCATTTTCAACTTGGCCATTTGAAGGTGAATGACCAAAAATGTTACTGAGAGGACTAAAGTTCCCTCTGTGCTTGTGCCATAGAAAATTGTCAGATTAGGTATAAGAAGCTCTAAGAAGATTCATCAATTAGGAAAATAGTAACATTCAATCCCATCTCAGTGAACAGATTAACATGCTCTGAGAAAGTGAGGGGGATCGTGTTACACGACGAACTCATCATGCCTCTACAGAAGTGGAAGAATATATAATAGAAGGTGCAAGGGCTGCCTCTCCTCAAAGTACCTCCAAGATGCATTACCGAAAGTGTTGCTCTACATGAATTTTGCACGAGAAGCATACACAAGTAAAGACATTAGGTAGAAGAGCAAATAACCCTCCCCTGAAATCATAACAGCTCCGATTCATTCCTCAAACAAAGTATGATTCGATGGCTTTTATTTGGACCGAGTGCAAAGTGGTCTGTCTACTAGAAAAGTCATAGTACCAACAACTCTGCTATAGTCATGTTTCGCATACTTGAAAGGGACATTATTGGGAGGACTACTGATATTTTCATTCTAGTCACTCAGCCAGATATTTGTTGAGCTAACCAGGGGATTTTTCATTGCCTTTCACTCTTGTTAGCCTACGATCTCCGAAGAAATTGAAATTGCCCACATAAATTATGATAGAAGACGAGTCTAAATTAGATTGAATATGTACAGCAAATAATTAGAAATTAAATTGCAGAAAAACAAACCTTTTGAACTAGGCTGCCCTCGAGGCCCTTCGGCAACAGGAGACGCACATGTTGCTGACCCCGATGATCCATCCGCACAATAACAATTCGTCGTATTCTTTGAGATGTCATAACCGCAGACACCTTTCGAATTAGCACACCCTTTACACGCTGCAGAATCCACGCCTAACCTGACCTCGAATCCTTGCTGCAATATATTCTCCATGCTCTCCGAGCCATTACCCAACTTGGGCAGTAGAGTCTGAGAGATGGGGATCACCACGCTCTTGAAGTGACTTCCTGTCTCTACAGCCCCGGGAGCCACACTACCGTTTGTCTTAGCAGTACCACTTATGGTGCACGAGAATTGTCTGGGAACATTCGGTGTTGACACATTCTGACAGCCGTAGATGATTGTGGAGTTGACGTAGCCGTTGACTATGCTGAAGAGCGCAGGGTTGAGAGTGGTGTTACTGAAGTCATGGGAGCAGATTCCGGTGGAGAGATCTTCCCGGGCGATTTGTAGGATCTCGGTGTCGGGGTTGACACCGAGAACCTTGTATTTGACATCGGATATCATGATAGTGGCAGTGTCATTCTCGCAAGCAAGTTCCAGCGCCGGGTAGCCGCAGCTGCTGGATCGGTTCCCGCCCCAAAAAGGAAAGCTGATGCTTCGGATGTTCCCGCAGCTGAACAGGTTGCTGCAATTCGAGTACAAGGCATCACTGCCCTGCGATTGAGTGACATTGATCATCAAGACCAAGAACAGGGCACATAACAGAAGAAGAAGACGTGTATTCATCCTGGTGGAAGACGGATTTCCTTGTTGTTTCAAGCAAACAGAAAGGCAGGCTCAAGAAAGATTGGTTGTGAGCAATGATGAATCACTGAAGTGGAAGATGGGTTTGGAAGATCAAAACTAGTTCGGGAAGACTTGAAAAATGGGGAGTCTTTGTTGACTTATTACGTCGCTGGGCCTAATCTGTGACCGAGTGAAATGCTATTACTTGGGAAACTTCTCGTGGTCCTGACCACTAAATTGGAATTAAATGCTTTTTTTATTTTTCAAAAAATAAATGATTAAAAAAATATTTTTTAAAAAGTAATTGCTAGTACTGATTGAAATAATTAATGAATAAAAATTATTTTATTGATCAATAACAATTTATGCCTAAAAATTTCCGTGGACAATGAAAATATATTTCTTCCTCTCGTTTTTGTAAACGATGCAAATGATCATTTTTAGAAAAAGTTTTTCAAATCATTTATATTTCGCAAAACAGACGGAGCTTAACTAATAAGCAAAGCCATTTCGCATGCTGGTGTCTGAACTGACATCAAGTAGTCACACCCAACCCCGCCCACCTAATCTGTAAGGCAATGGAGCTTTTGTGGCCCTCTCTATTACTATAGAATATGGAGAACAGAGATGATCGATGAACGGGCTTAAGTCTAATCAGAAGGGGATAAATTTTGCCAAATTCATGATTGGGTCTATAAAGACATCACAAATGACCAAAAAAGTTGGAGGAAATTTCAATCTGAAAACAGACATTTCCGCTATTGCAGTCAAAGATGGAAGAGATTATGAAGGAAAGTTGAGCCGAATCGACGTGCATGTATTTCGCGAGATTAGCGGTGGGAAAGGGATCGGATGTTTCCACGTCTCATCGTGGTGCTCGATTTGTCTCGATTTCCGAAAGGTGAACAAGAAGGAAAATTCAACTCTTGCACGTTTTTGGAAAATGAAGCGTGTTGACTCCTTT
The DNA here is from genome assembly GCA_031216405.1 of Syzygium malaccense. Classification (NCBI taxonomy): domain Eukaryota; kingdom Viridiplantae; phylum Streptophyta; class Magnoliopsida; order Myrtales; family Myrtaceae; genus Syzygium; species Syzygium malaccense. The sequence continues at coordinate 47,195,648 of CM062258.1, read as the reverse complement.
ATTGGCAGTGACGTTTACGTTGTGGCATGACAGACAAGCTACCACAGTCGAACTATTTATGAAAGACGCGTTATGACGACTTTTGTTGACTTCTGTTGCGAAACCATGCGAGGATGATCTTGGCTAATAGACAAGTAAGCCATAAAAAAAGAACATAATTACAAACGGATGCGTCACGCAGTTACCATATGTTTCACTGAAATGAAAACCATTTTCAAGGAACTGGTTAATTTAATGAAAGTGATTTCATTCCCACTAGAAATGGCAGTCATTTTTCTCCGATCTAAGCTTATTATTTTCGATTCAAGAAAAATGTTTTATGCAGATCGTATAGTTTTTCATCGTCAAAAAACCGGAAAATTCGAAAATAATTTCACAAAAACTGTTTTCCTTTAAACAAATTGACCTTTCATTTTATAAAAGTTTAATTGGCCCACAATTGGAAAAGATTCATCAACGTTAAAATTATTCCCGACAGAGAAAGAGAATGTTGCTTGTGTCTGCATGCTAGAAATACATGATCGAGATATAATATCAGAATATGACTAAGTCAAAATCATAAAAGCATTAAAGTTTTTTTTTTTGCGAAATTGGTTGAGCCAATTAGAGGTGATCAGTCCCGCTAAGGCGCAGTCCCACCCAAGACCCGGGAACCGGACTAGGAGGACCGGTTCCCTGTTTATGGAACCGGAACAGTACCACCTGGTCTTGGAACCAGACCGACCGGGTCGGTCCTTTGGTGGTCCAACGGAATCGATGGATGCCGAGCTTGTCAGCCAAGCCGAGGATCCAGGCGAGGAAATGGGCTTTAGAGGCGCAAAGCTCAACGTGAATGATCTACTAACACCACCGGCGCCGTAGAAGTTGCTGAAGAAGAAAAGGAAGAGGAAATGGAGAGACTCACTCCTGGAGATAATTTGAACCGCATCTTGGACTGACCTTAATATGCATACTGGCGCATCAACGAGTACGGATGATGCTAGAGATACGGAGACTCGCGATTTGCGAATGTCATATTCAGACGTCTCGATCTGAATAAGAGTCCATTACACTGTCATATATTAATAAAACAACATTCAGCTCTAGCGGCCAAAAAGCAAAGAAATGGCAAACAAATTGGATTATTGGGAGGTGCAATTCAACTGGGCTAAATCTCAAAGTATACAACTATGCCGTTGTTAAATTTTAAGGTCAGCTGGCGTTGATGCCACTTGCCATATACGGAAGGTCGTTTGGTTTCCGTTGAAGACGTGATTAAGTTCAATAGTGCGTGTTAAATGATGTCAGTATCAGTCTTTCTACAAAGAAGAGCATAAAGAACTACATCTGAGAAGTAAAAGCAGATCAGTACAGACTTGGAAATCTTGCAAATAGTTTGATTAATATGCCATATACTTAGTCCGAAGCCTGAGCAATGTGATAGACAATTTAATTTTCGACAAAATGAAAAGATTTTAAGTACCAGAGAACGTGAAAGTGTGGCAACTCGAACCTAGAGGCCAGGCATAAGCGAGAAAGACCACCGGGATTTTCGGTTGATCAGTCCTTGGAGTTTAACGAAAATGCCGCTCATCTCGTCAGTCATGTTATACATTCATAGAATATTAATCTACATGATGGTGGAGGAGTAACATTGCTGGGAACCATTTCTGTGTGAGTTCTATGAGAGATGACACTGATCTTCCAAGTTCCAAGTGTGCTTTCCAACAGCCTTCAGAGAGCATTTGATCTACCAACTTGAAATTCTCATATCATTCTTGCTAATTGCTATGATTCTCCAAGTGAAATCCGCCTAACTGTTCTCTCCACTTTCACTGTAACTCTAATAATAACATATTCCATCTAAAGAAAGGCATGACAATTACCTCAAGAAGTTCAGTCGTGCATTACCACTTTACTATGTGTTACTGCTTTCCTCTAAATTCTCTACTATCCTCTCCTCGAGGCTCCCATTGGAAATTGACGCCATCACTTCCCAATGTTGCGAAGGTGGTAGTGTTGGAGAATACAAGATGGGCTTTGGCGGCATTCGCAGTGATTCAAAGCTTCCTTCCAACATTTCTATCACCTTCACAATTGGAGGTCGATCAGATGGACTGGTTTGAATGCAACACATACTCACAATAATCATCTTCCTTGCTAGCACTTCCTCCTCCTCTGTCACATTCATTGGCAATTTCAGATCTTTGCCGGGCTCTAAGTTTCTATAAATCCAATCTGGAAAGTACATATCACTGCTGTTGGAAACTTTGATGTCAAAATTTCTAAAGCCTACCATTTCAAGAACCAACATTCCGTAACTGTAAACATCGGACTTGTGAGAGATCCTCCCCAAGTTTCGAAAAACAACTTCTGGTGCAATAAACCCAACCGTTCCTCTCATGCCGAGAGTTGATATAGCACTGTCTTTCCCATGACAAAGTTTTGCAAGGCCAAAATCTGAAATCTTGGGGATAAAATCTTGATCGAGCAAGATGTTCTGAGGTTTTATATCGAAATGCAAGATTCTGGTATTACAGCCTCGGTGCAGATACTCTAGCCCACGAGCAATGCCAATCGCAATTTGATATAGAATCTTCCATTCCAAGGAACTACTCATATTTAATGTTCTTCTAGAAGATATGAACTTATCCAATGAACCATTAGGCATGTACTCAACTATTAGAGCTCGTTTGTTCCCTTCGTAACAAAAGCCTAAAAGAGTGATCACATTAATGTGAGAAGTTCTACTAATGCTCACGACTTCATTGATAAATTCATCTGAGCTACTTTTCGACTCTTTTAGAATTTTCACTGCCACAAGACTACCGTCTCCGATCTTCCCTTTATACACTACACCAAATCCCCCTTGACCAAGTTTCTCCGAAAATGAGTTTGTCATTTTCTTCACATCAATATAATGGTATCTTCTTGGAACAAGAGATCCATGGATTCTCATCAATTTCTCAACATTGCGATCTTTCTCGTTCTTGAAGAGTAGAACCTTCCATGAGAAGATTTCATTTTTACTCTTGCGGAGGAAAATGATGGCAATTGCAGATGCTGATACACCAATAGCAACAGCTCCACCTGTCCTTTTCAATCACTAAAGAGATGTCAGTGATTGGCCGAAGCAAGAGATACAAATTCAGTGATGTCAAAGAGATGTTTACCTGCGAAAAATTTAGTCCGCCTGTTGAATCCTGGAAAGGTAAATCTATTATTTCCAGGGTTGACTACAGTTACAGGAATCTGATGCAAGTTATATCTAATAGGTTTGGTGAAACTCTTTTAGTGCTTCAGTAAAAAAAATTCATTATGTCTTACACATGTATCAAACACTCAGTTCAGTAAAATAAGAGGCAGTGGCAACAGAGATGGACAACTACATGGTGAATTAAATTTCTAGATAGTATAAAGATCCAATTGCTGTTGGATTGGTGTTCTTTATAAGAAATCTACTGGCTGCCTGACTTGTTAGTGTTTTGTTTTTCAGTCTGCACGTTTTTCCTGGATTACGATAAATTATAGATAGAAGGTTTGGTCACAGTAGAGCCTGCTCAGCATCGTCGGCCCAAAACCATATTGATCATTATATGACCTAGGAGTACAGTTTATTTTAGCATTATGAATACATCAAACAGTGAGAATGGACTTAATGTATTGCACCGAATCTCTTTTGGATTTTCATGATTTTCCCATCATGATTGATCATATTTCCATGAACAATTTAGTCGGTAACCCGCAGGCTATCTTTGACTGCCGAAGAGTGACTCTTGAAGCCTTGCAAGTCAAGATCACGGGACAGAACAAAGAAGGAAGAGAAGAGTGTAGAACACTGGACGAGGGAGTAACGAAAATGTTGACAACTCCAAGACCTAGAAAGGCTAGTATTGTATTTTTAGGAGTGAATATATGGACCCCTGTCTTAGAACCTTCACACAGGTATCGTGCGGGCTTGGGAATTTCTACCCAAGTCAGCCTTTTTAACCACACTCACAAGGATTCTAGAATGAGAAACTCTTCGAGGGAGAAGATTTCGATTTTCTATTACTTGTGAGTGATACAAATGAGAGGGAGGGAACCCCTGTATATACAAGTACATCCCTAATCACAACCATAGTTCTTTATTCAATCTGATGGTATAGGATTTTTCTCCATATGTACCAACTACCCGCATAAATTACATGAACACTCCATAACAGTGTACATATCCTATATTGCTCGCCCTTAAGAATATTCTAGATTACACAAGAAACGCAAGGCCTTTGAGACTCGCTCGGGCTTCTTGGATGAACCTCAGTCCTTAGTGCATTGAAAACCTCCGGACCGTGACACAAGGTCATAACCTTAAAGCACGTGAAATTTTAGCATGCTTTTTTGTGTGGTGGCGATAGCTATACCACTTTAAGCTCCTTTGGCAGAGTCAAGTTATCATGGCAACTGTAATGAAATTGGCTTTTGTTCTCACTATATCGCCATACTAAAGCGGACGTGAAGTGTAGAAGTGAATCTAATGTCATGGTGATCTAACTTCTTAGGAGCTGCCTAGTAATCTTTGGGTTTTTGCTTGTTAGGATTGACGTGTACGAGAAGCCCTATGCGATTAACAAGGTCCATTTGATGCGACGTCTATTTAACTTGAAGATGAGCGAAAGTGCGTCAGTTGCTGATTATATTAATAAATTCAATGTGATCGTTAGTTAATTGAGTTCAGTTGAGATTGACTTTGAAGATAAGCTACATGCTTTGATTATATTATCTTCATTGCCTGACAGTTGAAATACTACTGTTACTGTTGTTAGTAATTCCTCAGGGTCAACAAGCTTGACGTTTGATGGGGTTCGAGATTTAATTCTAAATGATGACATCCGTAGAAGAGAATCTGACGAACATATATCTACTGCTTTAGTAGGTGAAAGAAGAGGAAGAACTGGTACTCGTGTTAGCAGAAGTAGTATGAACATGAATAGACAAAGTCAGTCTAGGATTAGCGGTGCTATCTGTTGGAGTTGTGGCAAGAGAGAGCATCTTAGAATGAATTGCTTTAAACTGAAAAACGATAAGGGTTAAGGAATTAGAGTTGAGTTTGTTGATGATGTTGCAACTATAGTAGACAATAATTTGGATAATGCTGATTTTGTCTAGTCTGTTATGGCGGATGAATTATGGATTCTGGTTGTTGTTTTCACACTACACCAAACATGAACCGGTTTACTACTTATTAGTCCATAGATAATAGTAAAGTACATTTGGGGAACAACTCTGAGTGCATTGTTAGAGGTGTTGGTGATATTAGAATCAGAATGCATGATAGTATTGTAAGGACATTGACTGGTGTGAGGCATGTTCCAGAGTTGAAGAAAAATATGATTTTCTTGGGTGCCTTGGATTCAGTTGGGTGTCGGTATATTTCGGAATGTGGAATTTTGAAAATCGTTCGAGGTGCCTTGGTGATGATAAAAGAAATCAAACACAATGACCTGTTTGAACTTCAAGGTGAGACAGTAATAGAATTCGCTATAGAGACGTCAGAGGCATCTGTTTGAAAGTCTGAATTGTAACATATGTTTTTTGGGCACATTAGTGAGAGAAGCTTGAAGGTTCTAAGTAAAAGGAATTTGCTACGTGGTTATGTGGCTAATAAACTGAATATATGCAGGTGCTGTGATTTAGATCAACGGCAAAACGTGCAGTTTAGTACAGCTGTCAAAGAAACCATGGATATTGCAGAATTAATTCACTTAAATGTTTGCAGGCTGTCGTGATTTACTTCAAGGAAAAGTGCTAGATTTATGCTAACAATTGTTGACGACTACTTGAGGAAGACGTGGGTGTTTGTGCTTAGACACAAGTTTGATGCTATTGTCAGGATCAGGTAGTTAAAAGCTTTGATTGAAAAGAAAACTGATAAGACGATCAAGCATGTGCAGATTGACAATAGTATAGAGTTTTGCTCGAAGCTATTAAATGAATTCTGCAAGAAGTAAGGCATATTGAGACACTGCATTAATGCCAATGAACCACAACATGTTGTAGAGTTGATAAGCAAAACATTACTAGAGACGGAACATAAAATGTTCTTTAGTGCTGGTATGGTTAGGAGATTCCTAGCGGATGCGCTTAGTACGGCGAGCTATCTAAGGAATAGATTCCCGTTGACTGCGATTGGATGTCAGACTCCCGAAAAAGTGTGGTCAACAAATATTGATGATTATTCTGTTCTATGAATATTTGGTTTCCTATGTTTTGTTCGAGTTAGTGATAGTAAGCTCGATAGAAGGGTAAGAAAGTGCACATTCCTAAGTTATGCATAAGATAAGCGGGGTTATCGGTAGTGGTGCCCGGAATTAAATTCACATGTTATTAGTAGAGAAGTTACATTTGACGAGTCTTCAATACTTATGGGTAAGAGTGTTAATATACGGATTTGAATAGTGTTCAGCTTGAGGTAGAGTTGAAACCAAAAACTCTCGAGATAGTCGTTACTAGCAAAGTCATCGACACGGATGGTGCTTTTAATGCAGTAGAGTCTATTGAGCCAATAGTTGCTGTAACCACTGATATTAATAAGGTGCGTATTCAATTTCCTGAAAGATATGGATGCAATGATGATTTTACTTTATTTGCGATTGAGGAGGTTGTGTCGAAAAATCATTGCGGAGCAGTTAAAGGTGCATGTGCAATCGGTATTCTAACGAGGCTCACGGTTATAGCGAAGTTCAAGCATAACTTGGACTTGAAAGATATCTGTGGCGGTTGAGCCTATTAGCAGTTGTGGGAAAGTAGTAGTGAAGTTCAGAAATTCTGACAAAACGATTGTGACTTGACTCAAATGTCGAGCCAACGTAGAGATTGTTAAAATTATGTCTTGAGTTTGAGCCCGAAAAGGAAAGTTTCCTAATTCAAGTAGGTTTTCTATTTTGAATGGGTTTCCTAATTGGAAAAGGTTTTCTAGTTCGAGAAGGTTTCCTAAAAAGAGGATTCCTATTTTGAATCTACTTTTGTCAATATATAAGAAGTGTGACTTCTTATGAAGAGTATCAAAGAGGAGTTTCTGCTAGTGAATTACAATCTGAAGATATTCGAGTGTTTCTAGCAATTAAATCTTATGGTATGATTTGTGTATAATTCCTTCGTAAGATTGAGAGATTATTTCGTAAGAAATTGTGGGGCTAAATACTGCGTGAGTTATTTGATATAATTGAGATTTTGGAAATACTTAGAGTGTTTGAATAACTCGAGTGTAGTTGTAATATCCATTGTATCACCTGGTCTATAGTAGAATTCGTTGCTGCTTTAGGTCACTACGACCGAACCATATAAATCTGGTGTACGATTTATTTTTTTATTCTATCAAATTTATTGTTCGATTGCTTAGCATCCGCAACAATGACCAAGTAAGCTATTGAAGTGTGGAGCTAAATGATGCTTCCTTTGATATCCTGCCAATGCATAGCGTCAGAAAGCTGAGAAGGAATATTAGAGGATAAAGTCATATAATGCACTGAATAGGTGATTTATGCGCGCGAAGTGAGGCTTTGGTGCATAAACATTTACAAGTCCTTCAGATTTTGGATAAAGGTAGGAGATCGATGATATAAAGTGCCTTTATTTTCTCCCCAACAATGAGAGCTTCACAAACTCCACTTCAATTCTGGTAATGGCTTGCTTAGCTGCGCCATATGCTGAGAACTAACCAGTACATTCAAGGAATGGCTTCTCTGGAATGACTAAACTCATTGAGTTCAAAGTGAAGGAAACTTACGCATGAGAAATTTAGCCGAACGGGAATGGACAGGGTTTGAAGCTATTGGTGCTTGGCGGTATTTAGTCCATTGAAAGCTCCTTTTGGACTTTCTGGAGCATCGGCCATCCAGAAAGTTTGATTAAGCAAGCTTAGTTAAGGCTTGCTTACTTATTTTCCACAGCCAAATCAAATTGGATCACCCGTAGAATATTCACTTATTATCGTGATGAAAGACAAGATAAGGTCCTTTTCGCTGATGCTAATATTGGTCTTGCCATTTTTGACTTGGCCATATGAAGGTAAATGGCCAAAGATATTACTGAAAGGACTAAAAGTTCCCTCTGTGCTCGTGCCATAGAAAATTGTCAGCTTAGGTAAGAAGCTCTAAGCAGATTCATCAATTAGGAAAATAGTAACATTCAATCCCATCTCAGTGAACAGATTAGCATGCTCTGAGAAAGTGGGGGGATCATGTTACACGACAAACTCATCTTGCCTCTACAAAAGTGGAAGAATATAAAATAGAAGGTGCAAGGGCTGCCTCGCCTCAAAGTACCTCCAAGATGCATTACCGAAAATGTTGCTCTACGTGAATTTTGCACGAGAAGCATACACAAGTAAAGACATTAGGCAGAAGAGCAAATAACCCTTCCCTGAAATCATAACAGCTCCGATTCATTCCTCAAACAAAGTATGATTCAATGGCTTTTATTTGGACCGAGTGCAAAGTGGTTTGTCTATTAGAATAGTCATAGTGCCAACAACTCTGCTGCAGTCATGTTTCACGTACTCTTTTTTTTGTCAGAATGTTTCTCATACTTGCAAGGGACATTATTTGGAGGACTACTGGCGCAATTTTCATTCGAGTCACCATGGAAGGTGACGTTCAGCCAGATATTTGTTGAGCTAACCAGAGGATTTTTCTCCGATAAAAAAAAAACCAGCGGATTTTTCATTGGCTTACATTCTTGTTAGCCTACGATTTCCAAAGAAATTAACGATGCCCACATAAATTATGATAGAAGACAAGTCTAAATTAGATTGAATAAGTAAAACAAATAATTAGAAATTAAATTGCATGAAAGCGTACCTTTTGAACCAGGCTGCCCTTGAGGCCCTCCGGCAGCAGACGACGCACATGTTGCCGACCCTGATGATCCATCGGCGCAATAACAGGCCGTTGCATTCTTTGAGATGTCATAACCGCAGACGCCTTTCGTATTAGCACTGTTGGTTGTTTGTTTGTAAAACAAACAAAATAGTGCCTTTTTCCTTTGTCCTATATAGGAAAGTTTTGAGAAAGTGTGACACTTTATAACTGTGAATATTTTATTGATATTTAGAGTGAAGACAATGGGGTGTGTGCTAGTCCACACAATATCCGCGTGCGGGTGCGCGAATAATTGCGCGATTTTGGCGCGATTATTAGGCGCACTTAGCACTTTGCACTCTTGCGCGGTCGCGCTTTAATTAGCACTAATCCCTTTATATTTTATTTTATTTCGTAAGGTTATCTTATTAAATTTTATTAGTTGAAAGGTTGTAAAATTTTGTTTATTAAGTAATTTTCGAAATTATGAAAATTCGGAATTATATATTTATTTATTTATTTATTTTATTCCGAATTTTACATGTGTCTTTCCAAGACAACTTTTGGAAATTATACTTGTTCAGTTTTCAATCTTTTCCGAAAGGTTGCATCTATTCAGTTTGCAACTTCTTACTCAGGTATATATTTGTTAGCTTTGCAACCTTTCGTGAAGAGTTGCCAATGTTCTTTAAGACCGATTTCTATATATGTCAGTTTTTGGCAAGAAAGAAAAGAGAGTGTGATCAATTTCTTCAAGTCTTCTTTCGAAAACTACAGCCATCTTTTTCTTTTGTTTCCTAGAGAGACCCTAGAGAAATACTAGAATTGCTATCTAGTATTCTCATTTTGAGACTTTGTTGTATCCTGGAGGATTTTTGCCGGTGACCATTAGCAACAATTGTGGGGCAAATAAATCCTTAAGGAAAGTGATATCACGCCTCAAAGTCCGATTTGATTGCTCTTTTGATTCGAAGCCATTCAAACTTTGACAACAAGCACAACCTTTACACGCTGCAGAATCCACTCCTAACCTGACCTCGAATCCTTGCTGCAATATATTCTCCAAGCTAGTCGAGTTATTAGCCAGCTCCAGCTGGGGCAATAGAGTCTGAGAGATGGGGACCACCACGCTCTTGAAGCAACTTCCTGGCCCTACAGCCGCCCCGGGAACCATATAACCGTTTTTACCAGCAATACCCCTTATGGTGCACGAGAACTGCTTGGGAAGATTCACGTTTGGCACATTCGAACAGCCGTAGATGAATGTGGAGTTGATGTAGCCGATGACCATGCTGAAGAGCGCAGGGTCGAGAGTGGTGTTAGTGAAGTCAGGGGAGCAGATTCCGGAGGAGAAATCTTCCCGGGCGATCTGTAGGACCTCGGGTTCGGGGTAGAAATGGAGAACCTTGTACTTGACTTCGGATATCATGATGGTGGCAGTGTTATCCTCGCAAACAAGTTGTAGCGCCGGGTAGCCGCAGCTGTTGGGTCGGTTCCTGCCCCAGAAAGGGTAGCCGACGCCTTGGATGTTCCCGCAGCTGAACAGGTTGCTGCAATCCGAGTACAAGGCATCATTGCCCTGCGATTGAGTCGTATTGATCATCAAGACCAAGAACAGGGCACGTAACAGAAGAAGAGGACGTGTATTCATTCTGGTGGAAGACCGATTTCCTGATCAGATGGATGGAGTGGGGTTGTTGTTGTTTCAGCAAACAGATAGGCAGGCTCGGGGAAGATGGGTTGTGAGCGATGATGAATCACTGAAGCGGAAGATGGGCTTGGAAGATAAAAAAAACTAGTTCGGGAAGACTTGCAAAATGGGGGAGTCTTTGTTGACTTATTTGGTCGCTGGGCCTAATCAGCGACCGAGTGAAATGGTCTAAACTTGGGAAACTTCCCGAGGACTAACTCCTAAACTGGGATTAAAGGATCCGTTTGTTTCGAAAAAATAAATCATCTAAAATATATTTTTCTGAAAAATCGTTCGTATTGCTTGAAAAAATTAATCAAGAGAAATTATTTTTTTCGTCAATAATAATTTATGTCTAAATATTTTCGTAAATAATGAAAATATTTTTCGTTCTCTCATTTTTATAAACGACACAAGCAATCAATTTTAAGAAAATATTTTTCAAATCATTTATTTTCGGCGAAACAAACGAAGCCTAACTAACAAGCAAACCATTTGGCATACTTGTGTCCTGATCCGGCGTCATGTTTTCACACCCCACCCCACCCACCTAATCTATATGGCAATGGAGCTTTTATGCCCCCTACCTATTAGCATAGAACACGGAGAACAGAGATGATCGATGAACGGCCTTGGGCCTAATAAGAAGGGGATAAATTTCGCCAAATCCACAGTCTAGCTTACAAAGACATCACAATTGACCAAAATTTCGAGGAAATTTCAATCTGGAAACAATTATCCCATAATTGCAGTCAAAGATGGAAGAGACTATGAAAAGATGAGTTGAATCGATATGGATGTGTTTCACGAGAGCAGAGGAAACTCCTTCGTGGTGGGACAGGGATCGGGTGTTCCGTCTCATCTTAGTTCCCGATTTGTCTGGATTTTCGATGGATGAATAAGAACGAAAATGCAACTCTTGGATTTTAAAGGAAATGAAGCATGTCAGACTTTTTTTTTGGCAGTAACGTTTACGTTGTGGTATGAACAGTGGATCTATAAATGAAAGACACGTGTCATGACGACTTTTCTTGGCATTTGCTGTGCGAGGATGATCTTGGCTAATGGACAAGGAAGCCATAAATAGAGAACATAATTTCAAACCGATGTGTCATGTAGTTACTTATGATGCATTTATTCTTTGAAAATGTCATGATATATGAATTTTTTCTAATGAAAATCATTTTCAAGGAACTGGTTTGTTTTCATTTGTCAACCGTGGATTTTGTTTGTGGAATTTCACCAAGAATTTATGTGTTAAAGAGATTAAATCTTGGGATAAGATTTGTTTAATTCCTATGTGAGATTGAGAGATTATTTCATAAGGAATTATGGATCAAAACACTGTACGAGTTATCAGGTGTAATTGGAGCTTGAATAACTCGAGTATAGTTGTAACCTCCGTTGTATCGATTAATATATAGTGAAATTCTTTACTGCTCTCCCTATTTAAACAACGTAAATCTGATATCCAATTTATTTTATTGTTTTTTCTAATTTACTGTTCAATAGCTTGCTTTCGCAACAGTGAAAGTCCTTGGTAGACGACGAGAGCGACAGCGAACATGATCGTTCATTCTGAGTTTGAATTTTATGAGGGCAAACTGGAAAATGAAATTAACAGCGGGGGTAATTATGAAAGAAAAAGTTTATAAACCTTAAGACTTGCCTTTCGAAAATGCTGAAAGCCTAAGGTAAGTCTTAATACTACCATTTCCCTAAAGTGTTCCAAAAAAAAAATTGCTAAACTCCCTAAATTTTTCCCGATGGGCTTTAGAGGCCCAAAGCTCAACGTGAATGATCTACTAACACCACTGCCGCCACAGAAGATGTTGAAGAAGAAGAGGAAGAGGAAATGGAGAGAGTCAGTCCTGGAGAGGATTTGAACCGCGTCTTGGACTAACCTTAATATGCACACTGACGCATCAACGAGTACGGATGATGCTAGAGATACGGAGACTCGCGATTTGCGAATGTCATATTCAGACGTTTCGATCTCAGTAAGGCTGCGTTTAATCGATTGGATAAAAGTCAAGATAGGATATATTTTATTTTATCCTGTATTTGGTGGTGGTCCAGAATAGGATAAGGTTGGATATAGATCGGATATAGCCCGGATAAAAAAATTCGAGGGGGGTGGGATAGACCTGGATAGGATTTCTAATGCCTATTTTTCCAAAAACCCTACGCTCCACTCACCGTCATCTTCATCCCCACACCTTGTGCACTTTCACCAAAAAAATTTCTCTATTTTTTTTTCCTTCACCGACTTCTCTAGCCCCATGAATAGCAAAAAAAAAAATTATCCTATCCAACTTTAAATCCGTAGTCCACCAAATAGTGGATAGGATATGAAAAAATCCTAAGATTTCTTATCCTATCTCATCCAGTCCTATCCTGTTTAAAAATCCGGATAACCAAATGCAGCCTAAGAGTCTATTACACTGTCATATATTAATTAAATAACATTCAGCTATAGCGACCAGAAAACAAAGAAATAGCAAACAAATTGGCTTATTGGGAGGTGGAATTCAACTGGGCTAAATCTCAAAGTATAAAACTATGCAGCTGTTAAATTTTAAGGTCGGCTGGCGTTGACGCCATTGACCATATACAGAAAATTTGTTTGGTTTCCGTTGAAGACGTGATTAAGTTCATTAATGTGTGTTAAAAGATGTCAGTATCCATCTTTCTACAAAGAAGAGCATAAAAAACTACACCTGAGAAGTAAAAGCAGATTAGTACAAATTTGGAAATCTTGCAAATAGTTTGATTAATATACCATATACTTAGTCTGAAGCCTGAACAATTTGATAGACAATTTAATTTTCAACAAAATGAAAAGCGTTCAGTACCAGAGAACGCGAAAGTGTGGCAACTCGAACCTAGAGGCCAGTGTTGACATCTAAATTTTGCCTAGTCATTTAGGGTTTAATTGCATAAAAATCAGGGATTAATTTTTAACCCCTAAGCAAAAATATTTTCATTAAACTAATTGGCATATAGACTTTAGGCGCATTTACATTAATAAGGCATATCAGAACATGCTTTCCTTGTTTAAATTCAAAAAAAATTAATTAAAAAAAAATTTTAAAAAAAATTTAGAAATTAGAAATTAAATTTAAAAAAAAAAACTTCAAAAAGGGGCTGACCAGCATTATTCAATGCTGGCCAGCGCAGCACCACTAAAAAAAATTTAATTTATCAAAAAAAAAGGGGAGAGAGAGAGGCCAGCGTTGAATTAGTCAACGCTGGCCCACTTCACTAACCCAGCACCGTGCACTGACCTGGGAAAAGAAGAACGAAGCAGACGAAGCGGAACAGAAGCAGAACGACGAAGCTAGAAGCCGGGACGGACAAAATAGAGGTGCGCTCTGCACGAGGAGGCTGAAGCTGCGATTCCAGAAGCGGGAAGCAGTGGCGCAGCGCTGCACCTTGACGGCGCAAGGACCCAAGAGATCCTGCAGCCGTTTTAGCGAAGAAACGGGCGTGATTCAACCCCCAAGGAGAGGACTGGCTGATGGCGTAAGCACAAATGGAGAGGGCGTTCTGATCGAAGGTGTCTTTGAGCTAGAAACGGAATGGCGAGTGTCGCCGGGGGGAAGCTGAGAGGAAGAGATACTCCTCCTTCTCTCGGCGTTAAAAGAGAGATCCAGAGAAAAACAGAGGAGGGGGGCGAGAGTGGGAGAAATCGAAAAAAAAAACGGAGGTAGAGTGATAGAAATCGGAAAAAAACAGAGAGAGCGAGAGAGAGCTCCCGAGAGAGAGATTCAAGAGAGAGAGAACTCGGCCACATCCCCCGACACTCGTCGGTTGGTGTCGTGGCCGAGAATCGCCCATCCTTCCCCCCACGTCATTTTCTTGATAAGTTTAGATCTGAGTTTTCGTCAAGTTTTGCTTGATTTGGGGGATCGATTTTCCGAGGATCTCAGCTTGGAAGTGCGCGAGGTGACCGGACATGGTCCGATCTGTCAAACTCATCCTCATCCGTCGCTGCCGAGCCAAGTAGGGAACTCCGTCGATCCCCCTGTTTCGCCCGAGCTGTGCTCTGTTTTTGGGTCTTGACTGATCGAGGCTGAGACTCGCCGGCGCCCGATCGTACGCGGTTTCAAGCGCCGGCGAGCCCGCCCCGGCTGTCGTGGTGGTTGTCCTCAATGCTGTGCTGTTTGTGGTTGTGTGCTTGGGCCTCAATTTGCTCGGTTTTCGATCTCCCGAGTGGCACCCACCAATGTGTTTGATAAAATGCCCGAAAGGATGCCGAGACCTTTTTCTCCAAAAACTGTTGTTGTCACCTTCGTTTCATGAGCTGTTCATGCTTGAATCAACATTCTATGACTCCTTTAGTTACGCCACTGTTAGAGCATTGTCCGAGTTAGCCTCGCGTACGTATCCCCCGCCCGAGATATTTTCTCGCATCTCGAGGGCACCTTAGCCAGTGGGTTCCTCCTCATTTTTAGCGTAAATATGTTTGTTTTGGCTGTTTGTTTTGCTGAAATGGTTTGATGTGGTATATCCCTTCGGTGATAGTAGTGTCGCCGGAATCGCTTAGCGTTAGTCGGGGTAGTGGCCATCGACGGTGGCGTGACGACCGACGAGGGGTAGTCGTCAACGGTGGGTGGCGAGGACTGACGGGGATGAGGGTTGGTCGGAGCACCGACAAGGAGCCCACGGCGTGCTCTCGCTGAAAGTAGAAGAAGGCATGCGCGGGGGGAAGCTCTGAGCAAGGAAATGTCCTGGGCAGAAGAGAATAAGAGGGAAGAAAAGTCAAAGAGAAGAGGCGTCCATAAGGAGAAAAGAAAAAGAAACAAAAGGAAAAAGAAAATGAAGAGAGGGAGAGTTAAAAAAGGAAAAAAATTAGAAAATAAGTTGCAAAAAAAAAGGGATTCAAGTATGTCGGTTCGGAGTCGGGTCGCGGGCGCTAGGGTTTCAAGTGAGTTGGGTCGGCGGCCGCAAGTTGGATCGGGCGTGTGGTTAATTTGGGCTGAAGGTTTATTTAATCATTTAGTCATAGTGGGCTAGGCTTAGACCTTTTAGGCCCTCGCGAAGCCCACCTCGCGGTGGACCCGGGTCGGCGCGCCTGGGTTGGCTTCGACTCGGGTCGGATGTGGAGATCCGACCCGGGTCCGTTTTTATATTATTTAATATTATATTATTATTTTAACATTGAAAATTTTTTTTAAAAAAAAGTTTTTAAATTTTTTTTTTAAAAAAAATTTTCGAAAATTAAAAAAGTGTTATTTAGGCTTTGGAATCAGCTTTTCTTGCCCCTTTTGCATGATTAGTGTCATTTTTTATTGCATGTTGATCAATTGATGTACTTTGAATTGTGCATTTGATTTAATCTCGCATGCGGTCAACTATGCATGTTAGGTTTAGGTATTAATTGTTGCTTCCCTTAGCTTAGTTACGGATTGAATTTTGAGACTTTCGATTAGTGTGAACACGTTAGGTGGTAATTAAACAAGTTCAGGTACCGAAAGGGCACTAATTAGTCAATTAGTGTAATCAAGTCCCCGTACCCATTGAATCTCTGGTTCGTAGAAGTAAAGCATTTCTCCCGTGCTTTGCTTGGGTGTCTAATCGACCCACCAA
Organism: Syzygium malaccense; assembly: GCA_031216405.1. NCBI lineage: Eukaryota > Viridiplantae > Streptophyta > Magnoliopsida > Myrtales > Myrtaceae > Syzygium > Syzygium malaccense. Next base: position 47,179,547 of record CM062258.1, on the reverse strand, counting down.
AAATTGATTAGTGGCGACTCCTAAATGAAATTGATTTGCATGTTAATAACTTAAACTTAGGTCGCGAATTGGTATGAGCTCGGGAGAGCTCGAGTTAGGTTTAACTTAGTAATCCATTAAGCCCAACCCGTTAGGCGGCGGGGCCGGTTCGGGGAGGTCGCGACAGCTTGGCGACTCCGCTGGGGAAATTTTGTGGACTTAGGCTGTTTATCTTGTTCGAATGCATCCCTAACATGAATATCTTGCCACTGACCCCTTATTTTGCAGGTTTGGGATTTGGGGAATGAATGTTTATTTTTTCGGGCGCTTGAAGCGTTGTTTGCTTATTAATTGTTGTGCCTGCGTTAAATATTTTGGCACTACACTATGGCACACACAACCATGCTGCCGGACCTGGGCCGCGATAGGATACTTTAGGATGGTGCTAAGAAAGATACAACCTCGAACGCGAGACCGCGATATAGAGGTTGCCTTTCTTCTCCCCGAAAGTTCTTTCCTCGTGTCGTAAGTGTTTATCCTTGTCCGCGAGACCACGTGACTATATGATATCTCTTTCGATTGAGCCGGAGTTAAGAGGACCTGACACCAACGCGAGACTGCGACGGTCAGATCACCCTCTTAGCTTCACCTTGTTAAGCTGTGTAGGTAGGAAGCAAGCCTCACTTTTCATGCGTGTGTCTTTGTGTTTACCATTGTTCTCGATAGAGTAAGCCTCTATCTCTCTTGTTATGCAATTTATTTATTTTCTTTTGTTGGTCCATGGCAAACTAGGTCGATCATTAGTCTCAATTTATATGCGATGGGGAGAGCCGATGTCCAGTTCATTTCCACTCCTAAGAAAGAGCTCATAGCGTGGTGGGATCAGTTGGATCAAACTGGCCAAAGACAGGTCGAGGCAAGGATTGGTCGTCTCCTCCCGTTACTCAAGATCAACATCCATTCTGGGGTTATGCAAGCGATACCGCACTTTTGGTGCCCTCAAACATCGACTTTCATGTTTGGTGAGTTCGAGCTAACTCCAACCTTGGAAGAATATAGCACTGCCATTGGAATGCCTCTTGGAACCGAGCTTGTCAAGCCACCCATAGGTATAGACCCCATCTCCGAGTTGTCACAATTTTTGAGAGTTAGGGCCGAGGTGGTAAGGGGGGTTCTTAAGGCTAATTGTTACGCATGCCCATTCTCATTTTTGGCCGAGTGTTTTTCTAATCAACCAATAGCCCAAAGGAGTAGGATTTTCATTTTAGCATTTGTCGGACTGATCATTTTTCCTCATCGTAAGAATGCCATAAATCCTTCAATTGCTTGGGTGGTCAAACACATGTGTGCTGGGTTAAACTATGTGAACATGATTTTAGCCGAAACATTTTTGTCCCTTACTCGTTTTAAACAAAACGGAGAAAAAATCATGCGAGCTTCCCCGGAAATTTTGCAAATATGGTTTCTTTCTCACATTAGGGGATTTGGGCACCTTATGCAATTATTTCAAGTAGATGAGTTTAGGCACCCAATACAGAGATTCCAGGTCTTAGAGAAACATTCTCCCGACAAAGAATATTCCCGTTGGATAAATTTCCTAAAAGACCCCGAGCCCAAGGCATTTCTATGGCATGCTAAATGGTTCCAGGTTGAGGAAGCCCGCTTCGCTCACAAATTTGCCAACCCGATCCCGCTGCTCGGTCTCTCTGGCGCCACTGCCTATTACCCGTACAGGGTGGCCCGCCAATATCGAGCCCTTCAAGAGATTCCGCCACCCCTCAAACCGGAAATGTTTCAGGCTCGCTTTACCCGCGCGGACTACGACTACTTCGACGAAATCCGTGCCATTGAGATCGCATGGAGCGAATGCCGTCCTGAAAGGATTGTCGTGCCTAAGAAATTGAATGAGGAAGAAGAGATTCACCATGCCTCCACATTCTACATCCGCACCCACCGAATTCCGACCATTCTACGACCATTGGTCCCAGAAGTGACTGACAAGCCATCCCAGAAGGCGCAAATTGAGCATCTTGAAAAGAGGGTGGAAATGGACAAGACTCGCATCTTGAGGTTAACTCAAGAGAACAAGCGACTCCGCAAAGCCACGGGTTCCCCATCGCATATAGAATGAGTTGTCACGAGAAGTCTAAAATGACGCTTTCACTAAAATTGTAACTCTAGTTTCTTGTTTAGGAGGTTTTATTGCTTTTCTAGTTTCATTGTCTAGGGAGTTTCATTCTTCTGATGTCCTGGAAGTTTCATTGTTTAGGTAATTTCTTTTTCTCTAATTTCGAGGCTTAGGGATCATTATGTACCTTCTTTGTTTCAATCTCAAGAAAATCTCATTTTGAGCAGTTTTCATTTCATTTATCGTCTATAATAACTAAAAACTCCAGGATATTGATGTTAAAAAAAAAACGTTCTCTCGATGGACACAGAACGCCTAGATCATTGCCCTGGGCCAACCTCCCATCTGAATCGTGCGCTCACGTACGCTCATTTTTCAGGTGTTCACAAATCGCCCAAGTCCACTCAACGCACGAAGGGAGGAATTGGGAGATCAAGAGGCCAAAGAAAGAGGTCTTCCGGTGATTGCAGTGTCTACACCAAGTTCGACAGCCCGCCAGTGATCCCTTCCTCCACCAAAGCAAAGCTACGGCTTCCAGGCAGTTGCCGATCCGGACACGATCAAGAGCCACGCAGATGAATATCGAGGAGCCGAACGCCCGTTTCGCCGCGCTCGACGACAAGATCAACGACCTTGCGGCTCAGCTTACTCGATTCGCCGATGACATGAGGGCCGCATTAGCAGCACCGAATGCTAGTCAAACCGTGCCCCAAGCTATTCCCGAGCCTGTGGAAGGGCCTACAAGAAGGAATGTTACTGAAGAGGCATTAGGTTCCACATCTGTGGTGGTCGAACTAGACCCCATCTCAGAAGCCGTCACCGCCCGTTTGGAGGAGGAACACAACAAAAGGTTCGCAAAGATAGAAGAGAAACTCCGTGCGCTGCGAGGATACGAAGAACATATGATCGAAGACCTGTCTCGATATGCACAGATGAGCTTTCCTGAGAAGTTCAAGATTCCCGATTTCACTAAGTATGATGGGACTGGAGACCCGAAGATCCACTTGAAGTACTACTTGAACAGGATGGCGAGGTATGCCCAGAATGTCCCATTAATGGTTCAGACCTTCCAAGAGAGTCTGACAGGGCCTGCGCTGTAATGGTACGTGTTGTCAGAGCCCGAGAAATTCGAAAAGTGGGAGGAACTAGCTGAGGCGTTCATCTTGCAGTACAAGTACAATACCGAGATAGCCCCTACGCGCGAAGTGCTCACTCGAATTGAAAAGAGGAGGAGTGAGTCTTTCAGAGCCTTCGCTCAAAGATGGCGTACTCTTGCCGCTCAAGTTCGACCTCCGCTCAGTGAAAAGGAGCTGCTTGACCTTTTCCTCAAGGCCCTACCTAGTGATTTCTATCTAAAGTTGGTGGGCTCTGGATGCTTGACCTTCTCCCAGCTGGTAGATGTCGGGGAGAGGATAGAAGGGGCCATGCATGATGGTAGATTAAGCGAAGGGATTAGTCGGAAGGTCCCGAACAGAAAGGAAAAGGACGTGGAGATCGCATATGTACAAGCGCCGATCGTGACAAGGCCCTCCGCCTCATCCCCCCAAGGCTCATCTGTATTTCGAGATAGGGCGTATCAGAATCCTGAATTCAAAAGGAGAGCACCGAGGCAGTTCACTCCCCTACCTATGCCACTATCCAAGTTGTTGCCCATGCTGCTGAGAAGGGGGATGATAGCCAAAGAGGTGCCTCGGGATAATCCTCCAAGATTCCCCGGGTTTGATTTGTCAAAGTCATGTGAGTTCCATAGGGGCGAAAAGGGTCACGATGTGGATGACTGCTTCATTCTTAAGATCAAGGTTCAGAACCTACTTGACAAAGGCATTTTATCCTTTAAAGAACCAACCCCTAATGTTCAACAAAACCCATTGCCCAACCACGCTGAGGATGTCAATGTGGTTACTGAGGAGGGTGACAGGAGTAAGTGGACCTTTAATGTGGATGCTCACAGACTCTATAAATTGTTAGTGTCAACTGGACACTTTAAGGACGGGAAGGATATTCCGATAGAAGAAAAATTAAAGCGTATCACCCAGATGGTGGACATGGGGGTAATCTACAGTACGAAGGGAGATGGTATGACGGCCTTGACGGCTGTTGTTAACTCATTTCGCGAGGAGGAGTTGGAAGAGACACTTGCTGAGCCTATGGAAACTAATGAGCTACCTAATGAGGGTGCGTCAGAAAGCCTAATTAGCAGTGAAGGAGAAAATTTGTAGGGGGATCTTGGGTCTCAAGCCAGCAATGCGGATTGGAATCATGAGTTCGTAAAGCTCGCTCGTAAGAATGGGGAAGTGGTCGATACACTGGGTCAACCCAGCGGCAAATTCGACTATCTTGTGAAGTATTCACCGCCACCCAGTTTCTTCATCGATCCCAAGGATCTTATTCCTGACGGATGGGGAGGTATGGACGACCTGCTTGAACCCGAGGAGATGGTTGGCATGATTACCCCTGTGGTGATTGATTTATCTGTCGAAGAAGATTTATGGATGCCGGATGGGGAAGATGTCGAGCAGGTAGTCGTCGACCTGGTGGCCGAAGAGTTCGCTACCCTAAAGATCGATGATCGCGTCATGGAGCCAGTGGTGATTGAACTCCCGCCTGAGGACAAGGAAGACATAATAATAGACAGAACCCCGAACTACGACCCCAAGGCGGTCCCTTGGAGTTATAAGACGAATGAAATTGATGCCATTACACGTTCAGGTCGCTACTATGCACCTGCAGGGGCAGCTGAGAAGAAAGCCGTCTAAGAGGAGGAAGCGAAGCAATTCTTAGCGATCGTAAAGACGAGTGAATTCAACATCGTCAACCAGTTGAGAAAGATGCCTGCCCAGATTTCTCTTTTGGATCTCTTTAAATCGTCCGAGAAGCATAAAAATGCACTACTCAAGGTTCTGAACGAGGTGCACGTCCCCGAGACTATCGATGACACCCAATTGGAGGAGTTTGTTGGGTCTATCTTGCTAAAAGATCAAATTTCTTTTGCCGATGAGGATTTTCCTCCGGAAGGTCGCAATCATACAAAGGCGCTACTTATCTCAGTAAAGTGTTGTGATAGAATGGTGGCGAGGGCATTGATCGACAATGGCTCGGCATTAAACATTTGCCCGCTTGCCACCCTTCGTCATCTGGGGGTGGATGAAGGGAAAATGCTGGCATCTAAATCTACCGTTCGTGCTTTCGACGGTATGAAGAAGGAAGTAATCGGGGAGGTTGAGCTCGAACTACTAATTGGTCCAGTCCTTTTTCTGGTCAACTTCCAAGTCCTCGATATCCCCAATGCCTTCAATTTTCTGCTGGGGTGCCCTTGGATACATACCGCCGGAGCCGTACCCTCTAGCCTGCACCAGAAGGTCAAATTCATTGTTGACGGGAAGCTGATAACTGTTCATGGAGAAACCGATTTCAAAATCTTTCATGACACTGCAATCCCATACATCGAACCCGAGATCAAGGCTGAATCAAGTTATCAAACGTTGGAGTTGGTCTCGATGGTCCATGTACCCGTCGGGACCATCATGCGAGACTCAGAAATGGCTAGGCCTTCGATCATGTCGAGCAAGATGTTGCTCGAAAATGGCCATGTCCCCGGAATTGGCCTGGGACTGCATGGCCAGGGTATTAAAGAACCCCTTCAGGTCTCCAAATGGCGCAAAAGGACGGGCTTGGGTTATCATGGAGGCGATTCCGGCGGCCGAGGTAGCTATGGAAGACGAGGTAACATCGGAGGTCGAGGTCGGCACGGGAGCCGTCGTGGTCAAGGAGGCCGTGGAAGCAATGAAGACTGTGATGACTACGAAGGCCTAGCTAATTGTGGGAGTTACAGAAGTCGGGGGAGTTTATTCGGATTAGGAGAAGGTCGAAAGGGTTTACTTCTTCCGCAACTGAAAGAAATATTCCCGGGTCCACCTAAGCTGCTGCAAGAGGAGGAAGAAGCCGTTTTTGGTCTCCTTGATTTATTCGAGGGGGAGTTTGCCTGTGCCATCACGGAAAATGAAGAGACCGAGCCTTCTGTTGCCATCGCCGACCCTTTTGAGTAGGGATACTGCTTTTCTTTTCCGTTTGTTTGGTCTAAGTACGTGTTTATCCCTTCCATGGGACGTCTGTTTAGGTCTAGGGTTGTTTCTCTTTGTAATCAAAGTTCCGGACTGCGAGCCGTCGGTCCAGGACCTCGAGTCATGTAAACGGCTCTATCCTATCAATGAAATCATGGTCATGTTTTATTAGGGACGTGCGGAAGCACTCGAACCAGACTGATGATGATGCTTTGAAGCCTGGACTTCCGCACGCTTCCTGGTTTCCAAAATCATTTGCAAACAGGGACGTCCAAGGATATGAGGACATGTCCCTCATTTCAAAAACTCTTTCAAAACGATTTCAAAACGCATGTATATCATTAGGTACAATAACATTTGCCAATTTAATCACTAACCTTCTTTGTGGCATCTCAAACATAACATTTCACATGATCATGATAGGGATATATGTGAGTCGGATTTGCTCGACGAAAATTCCTCTGGGACCGAGGATGACAAGGATGACTATGATCGGAAAAGCATCGAACAAGATTGGATTCGGCATGAAGAGTCTAAGCCGTTGACCGCAGAGCCCACAATCACAATAAATCTGGGCGATTCGGAGAATGTTAGAGAAATCAAGATTGGAGATGGCCTTTCTGAAAGCAGCATTAGAAGGATGGTCGACCTTTTAAAAGAATACCAAGATGTGTTCGCATGGTCATATGCGGATATGCCAGGGTTGGATAAAGAAATTGTAGAGCATGCTCTACCAACTTATCCAAGTATCCCGCCAAAGAAACAAAGGCTCATAAGAACAAAGCCCGAATTATCCAAGAAGATCGAAGAAGAAGTCATGAAGCTGTTGAAGGTGGGTTTTATAGAAGTGTCGCACTATTCCGACTGGATCGCCAATGTAGTCCCTGTCATGAAGAAGGATGGTCGGGTCAGGGTTTGTATTGACTACCGCGATCTGAATCGAGCAAGTCCAAAAGATGACTTCCCGCTGCCTCACATCAATGTATTGGTCGACAGCAACGCGGGATTTGAGTTATTTTCCTTTATGGATGGATTTTCTGGCTACAATCAAATCCGGATGAAAGAAGAGGATAAAGGTAAGACCTCCTTCATTACCCCTTGGGGGACCTTTTGTTACAAGGTAATGCCCTTCGGCTTGAAGAACGCCGGGGCAACATACCAAAGAGCAATGGTCACCCTGTTTCACGATATGATGCATAAGGAGGTAGAGGTCTACGTAGACGATATGATTGCCAAATCCAAACATGGAGAGGACCACGTCGAGGTGTTGCGGAAGTTGTTTGACCGACTTCGAAGGTTCAACCTAAGACTTAACCCCGCCAAATGTGTGTTTGGGGCAAAGTATGAGAAATTATTGGGGTTCATGGTCAGTAGTCAAGGCATTGAAATTGACCCATCGAAAGTTAAGGCCATTTGTGATTTGAAGCCTCCTTCTACTGTCAGAGAGGTTCGGAGTTTGCTGGGGAGACTGAACTATGTGGCGAGATTTATTTCTCAATTATCTGAGACGGCTAAACCATTTTTCAAGCTCCTGAAAAAGAACGCCAAAGTTAAGTGGGATATTGACTGTCAAAAGGCATTCGAGAAGATAAAGCAATATCTTTCTCAGCCACCGGTCCTAGTGCCACCTGTCCCTAGAGTGCCGTTAATACTCTACCTGACTATTCATGATGAGTCGTTGGGGGCCTTGCTAGCTCAGAAGAGACCAAGCGATGATAAAGAATGTGCGATATACTATCTCAGTAAAAAGTTTACTTCATCCGAAATAAGTTACCCTGGAGTTGAAAAAACGTGTGTGGCTTTGGTGTGGGTATTACACCGCTTACGCCAATATACACTCCATCATCGGATCTTGCTCGTAACTGAGAATAATCCCATCAAATATTTGCTAGAAAAACCTGCGTTAGTCGGAAAGTTAGCAAAGTGGCAAGTTCTGGTGTCCGAATTTGACGTCCACAGCATGACGCAGAAATCTATCAAGGGAAGAGCTATAGCTGACATGTTGGCAGAAAACATCGAAAGGTCAGAAGACCATCATCAGTCAGATCCCATAGAGGAGCGCGTTTCAGAGATAGTGAGTGATAAGTGGACTATGTACTTCGACGGCGCCGTTAACCTGGCTGGTTCGGGGACTGGGGCAGTTCTTATCTCCCCGACGGGTCAACATCACCCTGTGGCCACCAAGTTGGTATTCCCTTGCACCAACAACATCTCAGAATACGAGGCTTGCATACTGGGATTGCAATTGGCCGTCGACATGAAGGTTAAGAAGTTGCAGGTTTACGGCGATTCCGCCCTCATCATTCTTCAGACAGAGGGCCAATGGCGAACCCGTGACTCCAAGTTGATTCCTTACCACGAATTCCTTGAGGAGCTAATAAAGGAATTTGAAGAGATTTCTTTTGAGTATTTACCCCGATCGCAAAATCGGTTTGCCGATGCCCTGGCCACGTTATCATCAATGCTGCAGGTCATGGAGGGGTTAGACATCGATCCACTGAAAATCGAAATACTGACACGTCCAACTTACTGTTCGGCGATCGCAGATGAACCTGATGAGAAGCCGTGGTATCACGACATCATGAACTATCTTCAAAGGGGTGAATATCCTCCTAGAAGTGAACTAACGGATCAGAAATACGTAAGGAAACTAGCGTCGAAGTTCTTCGTCAGTGGCAATGCTCTTTACAAGAGGTTCTTTGACTCAGTTTTGCTGAAATGCGTCGATGCCAGAGAAGCTAATCGGTTGATGAGGGAAATTCACGAAGGAGAATGCGGTCCGCACATGAACGGTCATCTCTTGGCTAGAAAAATCATGAGACTGGGTTATTTCTGGATGGCTATGGAGACTGACTGTATTCAGCATGTTTGTTATTGCCATCGGTGTCAAATCTATGCAGATAAGATCAACGTACCGCCAAATGAATTGCGTCAAATGTCCGAGCCATGGCCTTTCTCAATGTGGGGGATCAATATGATTGGGCCAATTAATCCCAAGGCTTCCAATGGACATCGTTTCATCTTGGTGGCCATCGATTACTTCACCAAGTGGATCGAGGCAAGCTCATATGCTAATGTCACCGCCAAGAATGTGGTCAAGTTTATTCGCCGTGACATCATTGCTCGCTATGGAGTCCCGGAGGCGATCATTACTGACAATGGCTCAAATCTAAACAACAAGATTGTAGATGGCTTACTTGACGAATTTCATATTCGCCACTTGAACTCCTCACCTTATCGTCCACAAATGAATGGAGCTGTGGAGGCAGCAAATAAAAACATAAAGAATATCTTATCAAAAACTGCTGATAATTATCGAGATTGGCATGAACGGTTGCCTTACGCGTTGATGGCATACCGAACTTTGATCCGTACTTCGACAGGGGCAACTCCTTTCTCAGTCGTTTATGGTATGGAAGCGGTCTTACCCGTGGAAGTCGAGATCCCTTCATTAAGGATTCTCTCACAAGCGGATCTCTCTGAGGAGGAGTGGGCTCAACAAAGATGGGATCAATTGAACATGATCGACGAGAAGAGGCTGAAGGCTTTATGCCACGGTCAATGCTACCAAAAGCGAGTTGCCAAGTCTTTCAATCGCAAAGTCCGGCCTCGGCGTTTTGAAGCTGGAGATCTCGTACTAAGGAAAGTGCTGTCCATCGCACCTGAATTAGGCGGGAAGTTCGCCCCCAATTACGACGGTCCATATGTCGTTAGAAAGGTTCTACCTGGGGGTGCTTTAATTCTTGTAGAAATGGACGGCCGAGAGTTGCCAAATCCTGTAAATGTCGATTCGGTGAAAAAATATTTTCCTTGAATGAAATCCAAGGCCCGGAAGCCATTTTCGATGCAATCCGAATCACTGTAGGTTATTCATATCATGCATACATGCATACATGTTTACTTTGTAGGTCCTAAGCAATCCGCAAATTGAGCTGCAAACGACTGAACCGTCTTCGCAAGCATCTAGTAAGCTAAATAGAGGGTTACCAAGTTACTAGGTCGCAGGTAAGTACCCTTTCTCTTGGTACCCAAAAAAAAAACAAAAAAAAACAAAAAAGCCGAATGGAAATTTTTTTTTTTAAAAGAAAAAAAGAGAAGAGAAAAATTTTTGAGTAGCATCCTTATTCAAAAATTGTCTTTGTGCTTGGCGAATCATTCATTTTGAATCACAATTCTCCATGGAGATTAATTGACTCAAATGATCTCAACAAAATGAGAGGAGATGTTAATCATGCCAAGCGAGAAACACTTAGAATGAGGAAAGGCAAACTATTCCCAAACACGTCCCATAAATGCTTTGAGAGTTGAGCGAAAAAGAAAACATGTGTTATTTAAGGACAAGAGATTCATTCGCAAGTAGTACATAGATCAAAGTGAAAAGAGGCATTTCTTTCCTCTACCTTACACACTACAGGTGACCATAGTAAAGCCCATTTGAGCCATTACATATGGATAATTTGTACAAAATACCCCTGTCAAGAACCACCCCCACAACGGGGCAAATTTAGAGGTTTTGGTTGACATTCTTTGGAGGAAAAGATGAGAAAGACTCATTTGCCCTTACTTGCATTAATCTTTTTGTGGTAACTTCAGGTGAGTCCTTATGGAAGCTTGAAACATCCCAAAATGAAGAAGAGCATTCATTTCTCTATCCAAACACTCATACCATTTGCTTAGCCAAGTTGAGCCTGAATATTCACTTCTAAAGCCCGAGTGGTGATTGTCTTCCCACCTTGGGGAAAGGCACATGATTTACCATGGCAATTGGTGCTTATGTCACAACAAGTAAAAAATCTCGAAAGTCCTCGAAGCTCAAAAGATTCAAATGAGCAAAAGTCAAATGAAAACTAGAGGGCATGAAAAAGCAGTGTGCCTGGTAAAAGCAAGGCCAATGCCCATTAAAAAAAAAAGAAAGGAGAGAAAAAGTAGCATCAAGAGAAGAATGCTTTTGTGAGGAAAAAGCGTCAAAAGCAAAATGCCTGCATAAAAGGAAAATCATTGCAAATGCAAGTCATTAGGGAAAATAGCGAAGTTACTGTATTGAAATGATTAGCCAATGGACTTTTGAGATAAATTGGATTTCAAAAGTCAAGTGTCCTCATAAAAGATTGGATGATATAGTAATGATGCCATAGTGATCACCAACTTTTGAATCCCTTTTGAAAATTTCTAAGCCTTTCTAGCCTCTACCCAAACCAATGTTACAACCCTTTCCCGAAGTCTCTTCTGATTGGGATGAGTCAAGTGAAAGTGGGGACTTTACAGAGAAGCCGTTGCTTGAAGAAATGGGGGCAAGGTTGTCTTATCTCATCTTAAGGTTCCTTGACTTGTAGACCTGATGGAGATGCTGATTGAAAATTATTTCACTTCTTGGCCGATAGTGCTAATTCGTTGTTAAAACTAGGACCGAACCTACATCACAGTCCTTAAAAGACCTCTTTGATTGGTCAATGCGTACTTATTGCGAATGATCCTCGAAGCCTTTGGCACTGATAGTGTCAGCTATATAGAGAAAACATGCCTATCTCCCACGTCAATGGATGGGGGTAAATAGCCTTCTTTGAGAGCTTGCGAAAAGCCCTTTTTGACTAAGCAACTCTTGTTTGGCATATTTAATGAACCCTTTTCATGAGCCAAGGTCTTTTTGACAAAGGTTTGTCTCCTTAGAGAATTGATGATCAATGGTATTTCCCAAGCCCTATGGCAATTTTGTGATATTGAATGATGCTAAATGTTTTCTGAACAATCGAAAACTGGTTTGATTTGCCCATGCAATCAACACTTTGTCAGTGATGCCATTCTTTCAATAGTGTCCTTCATAACGTCTAAATGAAATCAACCTCGCTTGGTATGCTTTTCCTACCGAGGCATCTGTTATAATATATTCCGTTATATATGCAGTGGCCATTTCGGAATCTTTTTGATTGATAGGTTTACAACCTTGGAATTGCCCGTCGAGCTTTCGCAGCCCGAAGTCTTCCTCTTTCCTTGCCCGGCGAGCTTTCGCAGCCCGGAGCACCTCATCGACCTGGCGAGCTTTCGCAGCCCAGAGTCTACCTTTTTCCTTGCCCGGCAAGCTTTCGCAGCCTGGAGCACCTCATCGACCTGGCGAGCTTTCGCAGCCCAGAGTCTACCTTTTTCCTTGCCCAAGGAGCTTTCGCAGCCCGGAGCACCTCATCGACCTGGCGAGCTTTCGCAGCCCAGGGTCTACCTTTTTCCCTGCCCGGCGAGCTTTCGCAGCCCGGAGCACCTCATCGACCTGGCGAGCTTTCGCAGCCCAGAGTCTACCTCTTTCCTTGCCTGGCGAGCTTTCGCAGCCCGGAGCACCTCATCGACCTGGCGAGCTTTCGCAGCCCAGAGTCTACCTTTTTCCTTGCCCGGCGAGCTTTCGCAGCCCGGTGCTACCTTTTTCCTTGCCCGGCGAGCTTTCGCAGCCCGGAGCACCTCATCGACTTGGCGAGTTTTCGCAGCCCAGAGTCTACCTCTTTCCTTGCCCGGCGAGCTTTCGCAGCCCGGAGCACCTCATCGACCTGGCGAGCTTTCGCAGCCTAGAGTTTCTTTCCTTACATAACAAGACTTCATGTAGCCAAAAGCCCGTTCTTACACGGTATGGCTTCCTTTTCATTCAGTCACAAGCTCATTAATCATCTCTCATGCATCTTCTCATGCTCTCCATGAACAAAATTTAGGTGTCTCTTATCTTTGAAAGGAACCTCTTCGAGCCCCCCATTCAAAGAGGGGCAGCTGTTGACACCTAAATTTTTCCTAGTCATTTAGGGTTTAATTGCATAAAAATTAGGGATTAATTTTTAACCCCTAAGCAAAAATATTTTCATTAAATTAATTGGCATATAGACTTTAGGCGCATTTACATTAATAAGGCATATCAGAACATGCTTTCCTTGTTTAAATTTAAAAAAAAAGAAATTTAAAAAAAAATTTAGAAATTAGAAATTAAATTAAAAAAAAAACTTCAAAAAGGGGCTGACCAGCATTATTCAATGCTGGCCAGCGCAGTACCACTAAAAAAAATTTAATTTATCAAAAAAAAAGGGGAGAGAGAGAGGCCAGCGTTGAATTAGTCAACGCTGGCCCACTTCACTAACCCAGCGCCGTGCACTGACCTGGGAAAAGAAGAACGAAGCAGACGAAGCGGAACAGAAGCAGAACGACGAAGCCAGAAGCCGGGACGGACAAAACAGAGGTGCGCTCTGCACGAGGAGGCTGAAGCTACGATTCCAGAAGCGGGAAGCAGTGGCGCAGCGCTGCACCTTGACGGCGCATGGACCCAAGAGATCCTGCAGCCGTTTTAGCGAAGAAACGGGCGTGATTCAACCCTCAAGGAGAGGACTGGCTGATGGCGTAAGCACAAATGGAGAGGGCGTTCTGATCGAAGGTGTCTTTGAGCTAGAAACGGAATGGCGAGTGTCGCCGGGGGGAAGCCGAGAGGAAGAGATACTCCTCCTTCTCTCGGCGTTAAAAGAGAGATCCGGAGAAAAACAGAGGAGGGGGGCAAGAGTGGGAGAAATCGGAAAAAAAAAACGGAGGTAGAGTGATAGAAATCGGAGAAAAACAGAGAGAGCGAGAAAGAGCTCCCGAGAGAGAGATTCAAGAGAGAGAGAACTCGGCCACATCCCCCGACACTTGTCGGTTGGTGTCGTGGCCGAGAATCGCCCATCCTTCCCCCCACGTCATTTTCTTGGTAAGTTTAGATCTGAGTTTTCGCCAAGTTTTGCTTGATTTGGGGGATCGATTTTCCGAGGATCTCGGCTCGGAAGCGCGCGAGGTGACCGGACATGGTCCGATCTGTCAAACTCATCCTCATCCGTCGCTGCCGAGCCAAGTAGGGAACTCCGTCGGTCCCCCTGTTTCGCCCGAGCTGTGCTCTGTTTTTGGGTCTTGACTGACCGAGGCTGAGACTCGCCGGCGCCCGATTGTACGCGGTTTCAAGCGCCGGCGAGCCCGCCCCGGCTGTCGTGGTGGTTGTCCTCAATGCTGTGCTGTTTGTGGTTGTGTGCTTGGGCCTCAATTTGCTCGGTTTTCGATCTCCCGAGTGGCACCCACCAATGTGTTTGATAAAATGCCCGAAAGCATGCCGAGACCTTTTTCTCCAAAAACTGTTGTTGTCATCTTCGTTTCATGAGCTGTTCATGCTTGAATCAACATTCTATGACTCCTTTAGTTACGCCACTGTTAGAGCATTGTCCGAGTTAGCCTCGCGTACGTAGCCCCCGCCCGAGATATTTTCTCGCATCTCGAGGGCACCTTAGCCAGTGGGTTCCTCCTCATTTTTAGCGTAAATATGTTTGTTTTGGCTGTTTGTTTTGCTGAAATGGTTTGATGTGGTATATCCCTTCGGTGATAGTAGTGTCGCCGGAATCGCTTAGCATTAGTTGGGGTAGTGGCCGTCGACGGTGGCGTGACGACCGACGAGGGGTAGTCGTCAACGGTGGGTGGCGAGGACTGACGGGGATGAGGGTTGGTCGGAGCACCGATAAGGAGCCCACGGCGTGCTCTCGCTGAAAGTAGAAGAAGGCATGCGCGGGGGGAAGCTCTGAGCAAGGAAATGTCCTGGGCAGAAGAGAATAAGAGGGAAGAAAAGTCAAAGAGAAGAGGCGTCCAGAAGGAGAAAAGAAAAAGAAACAAAAGGAAAAAGAAAATGAAGAGAGGGAGAGTTAAAAAAGGAAAAAAATTAGAAAATAAGTTGCAAAAAAAAAGGGATTCAAGTATGTCGGTCCGGAGTCGGGTCGCGGGCGCTAGGGTTTCAAGTGAGTCGGGTCGGCAGCCGCAAGTCGGATCGGGCGTGTGGGTCTAAGTGGGTAGGATTTTATTTGGTGTTTGGGCTTAGTTTTAGGGTTTTATTTGGGCGTTTCTTTTTTTTTTTTAGAATAGCCTTTTTTAGGGTCTTGGGCCATTTTTGCGGATGGGCCGAATGGTTAATTTGGGCTGAAGGTTTATTTAATCATTTAGTCATAGTGGGCTAGGCTTAGACCTTTTAGGCCCTCGCGAAGCCCACCTCGCGGTGGACCCGGGCCGGCGCGCCTGGGTTGGCTTCGACTCGGGTCGGATGTGGAGATCCGACCCGGGTCCATTTTTATATTATTTAATATTATATTATTATTTTAACATTGAAAATTTTTTTTAAAAAAAAAGTTTTTAAAATTTTTTTTTTAAAAAAAAATTTTCGAAAATTAAAAAAGTGTTATTTAGGCTTTGGAATCGGCTTTTCTTGCCCCTTTTGCATGATTAGTGTCATTTTTTATTGCATGTTGATCAATTGATGTACTTTGAATTGTGCATTTGATTTAATCTCGCATGCGGTCAACTATGCATGTTAGGTTTAGGTATTAATTGTTGCTTCCCTTAGCTTAGTTAGGGATTGAATTTTGAGACTTTCGATTAGTGTGAACACGTTAGGTGGTAATTGAACAAGTTCAGGTACCGAAAGGGCACTAATTAGTCAATTAGTGTAATCAAGTCCCCGTACCCATTGAATCTCTGGTTCGTAGAAGTAAAGCATTTTTCCCGTGCTTTGCTTGGGTGTCTAATCGACCCACCAAAAACTGATTAGTGGCGACTCCTAAATGAAATTGATTTGCATGTTAATAACTTAAACTTAGGTCGCGAATTGGT
This sequence comes from Syzygium malaccense, assembly GCA_031216405.1. Taxonomy (NCBI): domain Eukaryota; kingdom Viridiplantae; phylum Streptophyta; class Magnoliopsida; order Myrtales; family Myrtaceae; genus Syzygium; species Syzygium malaccense. The sequence goes on along the minus strand of CM062258.1, from coordinate 47,163,746 downwards.
ATGAGTTCGGAAGAGCTCGAGCTAGGTTTAACTTAGTAATCCATTAAGCCCAACCCGTTAGGCGGCGGGGCCGGTTCGGGGAGGTCGCGACAGCCAGGCATAAGCAAGAAAGACCACCAGGATTTTCAGTTGAGCAGTCCTTGGATTTTAACGAAAATGCCGCTCATCTCGTAGGTCATGTTATACATTCATTGAATATCAATCTACATGATGGTAGAAGAATAACATTGCTGGGAACCATTTCTGTGTGAGTTCAATGAGAGAAGACACTGATCTTCCAAGTTCCAATTGTGCTTACAAATAGCCTTCAGAGGAGCATTTGATCTGCTAAGTTGAAATTCTCATATCATTCTTGCGAATTGCTATGATTCTCTAAGTTAAATTCGCCTAACTGTTCTCTCCACTTTCACTGTAACTCTTAAGAAAAACATATTCCATCTAAAGAAAGGGCATGACAATTACCTCAACAAGTACAGTCGTGCATTACCACTTTACCATGTGTTACTGCTTTCCTCTGAATTCTCTAGTATTGTCTCCTCGAGGCTTCTATCGGAATTCAACGCCATCATTTCCCAATGTTGCAATGGTGGTTGTGTTGGAGAATACAAGACGGGCTTTGGCGGCATTTGCAGTGACTCAAAATTTCCTTCCAACATTTCTATCACTTTCACAATTGGAGGTCGGTCAGATGGACTGGTTTGAATGCACCACAAACTCACAATTATCATCTTCCTCACTAGCACTTCCTCCTCCTCTGTCACATTCATCGGCAATTTTAAATCTTTGCCAGGCTCCAAGCTCCTATAAATCCATTCTGGAAAGTACATTTCACTCTCATTGGAAACTTCCATGTCGGAATTTCTGAAGCCTACCATTTCAAGAACCAACATTCCATAACTATAAACATCAGACTTGTGAGAGACTCTCCCCAAGTTTCGGAAAATAACTTCTGGTGCAATAAACCCAACAGTTCCTCTCATGCCGAGAGTTGATACGGCACTCTCTTGCCCATGACAAAGTTTAGCAAGGCCAAAATCCGAAATCTTGGGGATAAAATCTACATCAAGCAAGATGTTTTGAGGTTTTATATCGAAATGCAAGATTCTAGTATTGCAGCCTCGGTGCAGATACTCTAGCCCATGAGCAATGCCAACTGCAATTTGATATAGTATCTTCCATTCCAAGGAACTACTCATATGTAAAGCTCTTCCAAAATATATGAACTTATCCAATGAACCATTAGGCATGTAATCGAATATTAGCGCTCTTTTCTTCCCTTCGTAACAAAAACCTAAAAGAGTTATCACATTAACGTGAGAAGTTCTACTAATGCTGACCACTTCATTGATAAATTCTTCTGGGCTACTTTTCGACTCTAAGAGAATTTTCACTGCCACGAGACAACCATCTCTCATCTGCCCTTTATACACTGCACCAAATCCTCCTTGACCGAGTTTCTCTGAAAATGACTTTGTCATTTTCTTCAGATCAATATATCGGTATCTTCTTGGAACAAGAGATCCATGGATTCCCATCAATTTCTCAACATCACGATCTTTCTCACTGTGGAAGAGTAGAACCTTCCAAGAGAAGATTCCAGTTTTAATCTTGAGGATGAAAATGATGGCAATTGCAGATACTGAAACACCAATAATAACAAGAACTCCAGCTGTCCTTTTCAGCCATTGAAATATATCAGCGATTTACCCAAGTCAGTACAAATTCAGTGATAAATAAGAGATGTTTTACCTGGGGACGATATAAGCCGCGTCTTGGATCCTGGAAAAGGAAAATCTATTAGTTCCCTGGTTGACTACCGTTACAGGAATCCGACGCAAATTTATCTTAAGAAATTAGGTGAGACTCTTTTAGTGCTTCAGTAAAAACATCATCACGTCGTTTATCTCAACAGATGGACCTTTCAAAAAACTAAAGGGACTTAGGTCCAAGAGACGCAATTCCCATCTCTTACCCCGTGAAGCTGCATCATTGAAATCCCAACAAACTACTTCTTTCAGCCGATATATAATTGTTGCAGCTGGTTTAATAGGGAAATGAAGAAGAGAGAGGAGATGGAAACAAAATGGGGAAAACATAAGAGGGAAGCGAACCACGTGAGACCCCGAGGGGGGGGGGGGGGTGGGGTGGGGTTGGGCGGGCGGGCGGGCGGCGCAAGCGGAGGTAGGGGGGATTGGCGGTGTTTCAATTCCAGCTCAACGGGAAAATCTTAAAACATTGGATTTACACCGTTCTCAGAGCGCTTTGTAAGTGTTAAAATATATCTCGAGTTTAAGTTAATGAACAAAACCTAACCTGAAATAAGTTTAATATTTATGGACGTTCGTGGTGGCATTGCCATGGAAGTCATATTTCTTGTTCAATATAGTATAAAGCTCCGTTCGTTTCGCCGAAAATGTGATTTTTCTTGAAAATGTTTTTCAGGAAGCTATTTTCCATGAAAATGATAATATTTTCCGGTGTTCAGCTGAAACATGAAAATGAATTGAAAAATATTTTCCGTCGGCGGTATGGAAAATCCGATTTAATTTTTCTCCTTACACTCCTTTTAATAGTTATTTTTATTTTAAAAAAAATCAAATTTTTAATTATTTTTATCCTTAAATTATTTTTTAATTCTGAATTTTTTAATAATTTTTTATATTTCTTTTATTTTTTTTCTCTTTTTTTTTCATTTTTTTTCTTCCTTTGTTGGTTGTCGGCCATGGCAACGGCTAGCAACTGGCCTTAGGTGAGGCTCGGCCTTGCTCGCCCGAGGCCAAGCCTCACCTCGCCATCCTCGAGCGAGGCCTCACCAGATCCGATAAGGCGAGGCTCGAGAGCGCCGGCCTCGATCAAGGTCAAGCCTAGCCTCGCCTTGCCTCACCTTGTTAGATCCAGCTAGGCTCGAGGCCTTGCGAGCGGGGAGCTCGCTAGAAAAGGACTCGCAAGGCGGCAACGAGGCTAAAGGCCTCTGGTGACGCTTGAGCGTCGCCGATCCGCGAGGCTCGAGCCTCACCGCCCTCTAGCGACCCTCGAGCGTCTCCAATCTGGCGAGCTCGAGCCTCGCCGATCTGTGGTGAGGCTTGAGCTCGCCTATGGCCAGTCGCTGGCCAAAGAAAAAGGAAAAAAAAAGAAAAGAAAAGAATAAAATAAAAATTAAAAATTTTAATAAAATAAAAAAGAAAAATAATAAATAATTAAAAATAAAAGGTGAAAGAAGGAGGAGGAACTCATTTTACTCACTTTTGAAGGTATTTTTTTCAATAAGGGAAAATATTTTCCTTGATAACTTTATTTTTCATGAAACGAACGTCGGAAAATGGAAATTACGGAAATCAATTTTCTTGCTGTGCGTTGAAGATGGTGGACGGTGTCAGGGAAAGAAGAAAGAAAAGAAAAATATACGCACGAAATTGGTTTCTACGTTGAAGTCAGCAAGGAAAATATAAAAGAGGAAAGTTTACCATGGACTTTCCTCAACTTTCCTTCTTTCATGTTGGACTTGGTTCGAGGAAGGTTGCTTTCTTTCTTTTATATATATGGGCTAATTTGTTTCTTGTAAAAAAAAAGGGTGAGAGGTGCGCAGTTGTTGATGAAAAGAGTAGCGTGGGTCTTCGTGAAATTTAAGTGCAGTGAAGTTTTCTCGTGAATTACATCCAACAAAATTAGTGTGAAAGCCAATTAAATCTTATGGTGAAATTTGTATATAATTCCTTCATGAGATTGAGAGATTATTTCATGAGGAATTGTAGAGTTAAAAACTGTGTGAGTTATTAAGTGTAATTGGGGTTTAGAAATACTAAAAGTGTTTGAGTGACTAGAATGTAATTGTAATCTCCATTATATCGTTTGATCTATAGTGAAATTCGTTACTGCTCTCCTTGTGAATATAAGTCACTATGACCGAACTATGTAAATCTAGTGTTTGATTTATTTTTTTGTTCTACTTATTTTATTATTTGATTGTTTGTTTCCTCAACAGTAAGAACTCGAAGGATTAATTCATCTAATTGAATAAATTTTCTTGGTAAAGCTGTAATTTAGGATTAGTTCGGATTTTAGGTTTACTCGGTTGATTCTAAAGATTGTTGAGCTGTGAAATCATGTTGTACAGAAACTTTTGGGTGTCGTGGGACTGTGAGATTTTATAAAAGTCTATTTGGGGTTACGATTTGGTTGGGGTGATATTTTTAAATTTGTTGCACATTGTGGGAACCATATTGGAAAAAGCTGTATTTAGTGCCGGTTTTCACCCGTCTCCGACCATCTTTTAAGTCAGGCGAGTTGGCATTATGAGTATGTCGAGTAAGCTTTTCAATAACTGCGGAACCACATGAAACGGGCGTTGGAGGAGCCCAAAGGCTCGTTTAAGCTTTACAACTACCGCTGGCAACAGTAGTTGTTTTACTTTGGGCTAGCTTTTCGTTGTTGCGGCTGAGTTGTTTTGTTATCGAATAAGCTTAGTTTAGTTAGTCTTGGTTAACTTAATTATATACCGGATTTTGATATTTGTTTCTCACTCAATTATTAAGATTTCAAGTTTTTCCGCTCAAATTAGCTTTTGTTGTTTGATTTGCATTTTCAAGTTGACGGTGCTTATCTCTTCTATGATTTGGAAACTAATCTCTTGAAAATTATAAGAAATGGATATGTTATAATTTATGAAAGAGTTGTCACACAGTGTGATAAATGATAAGTGTACTAAAAGTCCCAAAACTTATAATGAAAATGTGATTATTTAAAACTTTCAAAAAGTATATATAATTAAGTCTTAAAATTTGTCAAATTGGTGCAGTCAACTCATTTCGTTAACTCCATCCAACTTGGCCATCAAAAAATACAAACATGGTTTTTTTGTTATTTTCTCCCTCCTACGTGTCATTAATGTTACTAAAGCATGCAGCATAGGACTAAAAGGAAGGCATTTTTGTCCAAATTCTAATTTTTTAACCCAAATTATAGTTAAATTAGATTAAAAATATAAAAAAAGGCTAAATCTTTTTTTTAGAAAAACATACAAAGAAAAGAAGAAAACAACCCACGGGCGAGGGCCTGCAAGCCTTCCCCTGTGGGGCGCCTCCACCTCGTCACCATTGCTAGAAATGGCCAGCGAGGGTTGTCGGCTCTCCCCTAGATTTGGGCAAGGTTCGGTAACCCTCACCCCAGGGTCAACCATGCTCACCTAGATCCATGTGAGCGTCGCGATCCTCTCCTAGATATGGGTGAGAGCCGGTTGGCAATCACCAAGGATTCCACAAGCCCTGTCGGCTAGGGGTGAGCACGGTCTCGGTCCAATTCGGCAACCAAACCGGACCGAACCGACCAGTTTCGGGCGATTCTCAAGGGAATCGGGAACCAAAATGTTAAACCGGTGAAAATCGATCCGGTTCCTAATTCCTTGGGCGGAATCGACTACCTAAACCCTCAATAAAATTCCGTATCCTCTCCTGTCTTCTATTTTTCATCAGACGCGAACTTGGGTGTGTAAAAGCTAAGCCCTTGCTCACTGCTCCCACGGTCAGACTTCAAGCTCCCGCTCGCCGCTCATCCAGCAGCTCGCGACGCCCTCAGTTCATCTCTCTCGTGCTCGTCGCTCACCACTCACTTCTCAATCTTCCCTCTCTCTTGCTCACTGCTCGCTCCTCTTCACTCATCGCTCAATCTCGCTCTCACCTCTCTCTCTCGCTTGATGTTCAGTCCCAGCAGTCGTCTCCCTCGCTCGTCGCCATCGTCACGCAAGGAAGCCCTTGTTCTTTGCAGATGAGAACGAAGTAAATTTCTTGGTTTTTTGGTTTATCTTTTCTTATGCTTTGGCGAGACTAATGGTATTGTTGATCTGGAAGTGAGTCTGAGCTTTGAGGTTTTGCTTGTTGATAGCAGGCAATTTCATTATTAAGTATTGTGCATAATCAGTACATTAAAAATTTCATTATTAAGTATAATAGTTAAAGAGTGCTTCAGGAGCACCTATTTACAAAATCTTACTATTATTATTGTTGTTGTTGTTCTTGATTCGTATCATGTATAACATGAAATGAATCGGTGCATCTCCACTCTAACTCATAGCAATTTGGATACCACGAAAAAATCCAAACTAGTACGCATATGATAAATTTACTAACCTAATTTTTTGACCACCAATAGTCCCAAACTGGTACATTTATGATAAATTTATCATCCTTTAGTTTCTATTAGATTTAATTAATACCGCGAAAAACTACAAATCGATACACTTGTAACAAACGGAGAGTAAAACCATAGACTGGTATACTCGTCAATTGTCACGTGTCATCCACCTCAGTAATTTAACAGTAAAATTTAACGGAAACTAACTGGAGGTAAATTTGTCACAGGTGTACTAGTTTTGAGATTTTTTGTGATCAAAAAATTAATTTGATATAAATTTATAATAAATATACCAGTTTTGGATTATTCGTGGTATTAACCCTAGCAATTTTCGTAAGACAGTTTTTTAGTTTTTCCGAGTGCATATCCTTCCCACTACCTGGGAAGAGGGAAAACTAGAAAGAAACGTGTCACTAATTCTTCATGGGTGGCCTTCGTTGACCAATCTTTCCTTACCGTGGAAAACAACTAAAGCATATTATGTAATCACAATATAGTCGGTAGCCGCAGGCCATCTTTGACTGCGGAAGAGCGACCGTTCAAGCCTCGAGAAAGTCAACATCAAGGGACAGAACAAGGAAGGAAGAGAAGAGTTCAAGAACACTAATTGGGGGAGGGAGTAGTGAAACGCGCCGGAATCATCCATTATCCGGCATAAGTAATACTGCGAGGTTGGGAGTTCCATAATCATCAGATAATTCTTCAGATACTGTTGGATTTGATCTAGTAAATTGAATATTAGGCAATGATTAGTTCGAATGGTTTGGTTGGGGTGAGCACAGAACAAAGAATTTTTAGGAGACATGGACCATCCCCCAACTTCATAGGCACAACAACATACTAAATCACCGGAACAAACTGGCTCATCCTAACATCTTAAGCTTAATCAAGTAGCGATAAGCGATTAGATGTTATCTATGATTTTAATATTCTTCACGATAATTCAAATCGGGATCAGCTATACTTATTAAGTCCAGATTGTGCCCGCCAGGAGTTTTTGATCCCAGCCCGAGCCATCAGTTACGACCAAATCATCGTACGAATGTTCGAAGTAAGTCTAGGATAATAACTGACATACCAGGGCATGTGGAAGAGTAGGACTTATCCTGGCAATAGCACTTGAAATCACCAGAACTATTATCCCGTCCACACTGCCCGCCTGAAGCGAGGCAGCCGCTGCATTGATTGTCCACCGTCCACCGCAGCCCGAAGCCCTCATCGATGGCTGACACTAAAGCCGTGCTGGTCGAGGTCAACTCTATCTCCTGGATGGCCGACTGGTTCGCAGCCAGCACCACACTCGTGTTGCACGCTCCAAAGTAACCCATAATGGCCGTGATATTGACGCTAGAACTTGTGATATCGCTAGCATTCTTTGTCAAGAAGAAACCGGTGACATCGGTATTATTGATGCTGCAGGTAAACTGGCTGTTGTCGATCAGTGACGCTATCTGATTTGGGATTGCCTGACACCCATAGTACAGAGTCAGGTTTTTGGCCACGGTGTCCGTGGTGTAAGAGAAAGGGTTGGGGATTTCCTGGGTGGTATTGACCAAATAGTTTGGGCAGGCAGTATTCCAGTAATCATTTAGAACAACAGTCATCTGTGAGGTGCTATCGACCCGAAGGACCCGATAGTCCTGGTTCGATATGTTGATCAGCGGAGTCGTGTTGTCCTGACAAGTCAGCTCGAACTCAGGCAGGCCACAGTAGGAGGCGCGGTTCAACCCCCAGAAGGGGTAACTGACGTTTTGAAGGTTGCCGCATTGGATGGTGGAGCTGCAGTTCAAGAAGCTCGCGTCGTCCACGCTGCGCGCTGTCGGAGCTCGGATCAGGATCAGGGTGGTTGCGATCACGAAGCACAGGGAAAGTACCCAAAAGGGATGGCGATGGGGATGCATCATCATCTTTTGGAGGAACTTTTTTTTGGTGAGATGCAGCGGAAAGGAGAGAGAAATAAGGTTGGGGATGGGCAAGTGAAAAAGGGGGGGATGAGGAAGATGAAATGACACGGTTTTCATGCGTGAATAGTCATAGATCACGATTATAAAACTAGTGGAGAGTTTTGACAAGGAAGAGGAGGTAGAAATTGACCGAATAGAAGCTTCTATCGGAAAAGGATATCGCATTGCCGGTCAAATGTGAGGATGCCCGACCCTGACTCGGTCGAATGGAGGTGATTTGTTCGTCCGATTTCCAAGCGTCCAACGCACGGAATCTAAGATTGTCTTCGTCTCTGACTGTGGCCTGAGCATTTCCGCTAACTTTATTTAATTTGACTCACCCAAACTTTTTTTTATATTTTTGTTAAAGACGCGTGGCATCGATGTGACTATTTTCTTCCCTTTTGCTTTTTTTTCATTTCCATGCATGCTCCCCTCATTACTATTCATCTTCTTCGAGCTTAACTACAACTGGGATCATCATCATTGGTCACCCACCAACCAAGCTTCCGGAGCAATGTCACGCCATCGCCAATCCCTCCCCGACCATTGGCAGCCACCGGCGTCACCTCTGGCAAGCCCAAACAAGATCCCTGGTTTCGACTCACTGTTTTTGGAGCTCCAAGCAGCCATTTTCTCAGCTACTATAGGCGTGGGGCTGTCCTTGCAGCTTCTTATGCTCGTCTCGTGCCTTACCGACGTCCAAGCAAGGGCCCGCGATTCCTAGACCCACACCTGCCGATCGAGACCCGAGAGCCTCTGTTTTCGCGCTTTTCTAATTAGCATCCTTCGCTGGCCAACCCAGACCGCGGCGGTCTCGGCGGCAACCCCAACCACATTTGTACATTCCGAAATCTCCAGGACCAGCCCTTTCGGTACCTCTGCTCTGTTTCGGTGCTCCCCGTCGTTGAGAGCAAGAACTCGCCTTTCCCACTTCACAAACGTGCTTGGGCTAAGTGCCTCACTAGTTCGCGTTTTACACACCTCGGGTAAGCTACTGCTTCAGTTTAATTTACTCTTTGGTGCGAAAGCCAGACTTGGATTTTTTTTCAGCTTCTTTTACTCGTTTTTAGCCTTGTAAAAGATTTGCACACATCGACCGACCAAAACAAATGGAAATGAACTTGCTCGATTGATCTTAATATGGATTGTGAACGTGAACATTGAGAATTGGAACTTTGTTGAGAAGATGTATTGAGCTGTCTGACTAATTTGAGAAGAATGCAGGTATTCAGCGACTCCATAGCTTGCGACTCCTCGTCTTCAGACCGTGTTTCTTAATTTTTGTGGACGGCCTCCATCTCTCAGCTACAGAAGGCGATGCATCTGTAAAACTATTGTACGTGTTATCCAGAATGAAGATGTAAACTAAGCATCGTACAAGGAGAAACCTCCCGTCAATTAGCTGTGCTATGCCACAGAAGCTGGCTCTGTCTGACAAGGTTGCCTTCCGTTGGTGTTCTAGAAAATGGAGTAGCCGAGGTATACTACGCTTATTACTCAGAACTTAATAGAATGACTTGATGTATCAATTTGATAAGTTTTAGGATAAAATTGCACTTTCTGAAAATTTTAGAACTTAATTATATTTTGGTAACAAGTTTTAGGACTTTCGCTTCACTTATCAATTTATCAAATGATCCTAGTAAGTAGGAGGTGGGAACCTATGGTGCCTATTTAAATTTAAAAAGTGCCAGGCGCATGGCTGATCCTTGGTCTCGTCGCAGGGCAGGAAAGTAACTACGTGGGGGAAGATTGCGCGACATATGTTGCTCATTATATATTAGTGAGAGTTGACAGTCAACAATGAAAGACTGCCTGAGTTTGGTAAATACCATCTTTGGCAAGTGCTAAATGACATAATAGAGCTACTACCCTTGGAAGAGCGGATGGACAGCATAGGACATTAGATCGGTTGGTGGATTCACGGTATGAGCAAAAACCAGAACCGAGGCGACACTGTCGAGTCCATTGATCTGCAAAAGCTGGACTGGCAAAGAACAAAAAAAGAGTCAGCTGATGGGCCCAAGAGTATTATCGCCTTTGTTGGCTATTTCGGGACTTAAAAAGTTACGAGAGTACCACCCGTCTGGGTGGCGCTGCTGGAGAGGGCACTCTTCCTCTCGCAAAAGGTTGAGTATTCGAATCCCGAGCGCCGCAGGGTGACTTAACCGGTGCACGTGTGTGGTGGCTAGCACGTGTCGCCCCCAGAATTTACCTTCCGGTTGTCGGCCGTGCAGGGGTTCCCTGGGTTATCAAAAAAAAAAAAGTTACGAGAGTGATCATCAGCAGTTTCATAGATTTCAGATGGTCAGTATACTATCCACATCGACACTCCACGGCAAAACACTGAAAACTCCAAGGCCTAGCAAGGCTAGCATTGCTTTTTATCAGACTGAATATATCAGCACCCTGCCTCAGTACCTTCGCACTAACGCCATAACCATAAGGCGTATGCGATTTCATAACTCGTGATATCACTAACTTTCCTCGTCACAAAGTAACCGATCACATTGGTGTTATTGATGGAGCTGTTAACGGCCAGCAAGGCTTCAATTGGGCTTGCCTGGCAGCCGTAGTACAATGTCGGGTTATTGGACAAAGTGTCGGTGGTGTAAGAGAAATTTCAGATGATTTATGGGTGGTACATAGAATATGTTGGGCGGATAGTGTTCCAACAGTCTGTTCTCACGACGATCATCATTTGGGAGGTACTATCGACCCAAAGAACCCGATAGGCTTGGTTTGATATGATGATCTGCTCGGTCATGTTGTCCGGACAAATCAGCTCGAACTCGGGCAAGCCACGGTACAAGGCGTGGCTCAACCCCCAGTTGGGGTAATGATGTTTTGCAGGTTGGCACCGTCCGATGTTGGAGGTAGGTCGGGTTCTAATGAAGCACCTGGAGAGATGCAAAACGGGATGGTGATGCTGATGGTATGCTGATGCATATTTTTTGGGAGATGAAAATGGAAGGAGAGAAAAGTAGTCTGGACTTGGCACGGTGAAAAAGGAAGAGACGGAAAGGTGATATGATTTCCAAGCTTGACTATTGACTGATGATAGAAGTTGGTGGATTTTGGTAAAGAAGGGAGAGGAATCGTTCCAAGAGAATCTTCGGTCTGAAAATTCTTAGGTGCCTTTGCCGGTCAATTTGAATTTGTGTCTTTGCCTAACCTTGGTCCGTCTTTATTAAATTTGGAGAGTAACGTAAGACCTATCACATCCCAAGTCAAGGTAACTTTAGGGAAATCAAAAGACCGAGTGTTTCTCTCCTCTTTCTCTTCCCTCACTCCGTCGTCTTCTTCAACCTTTAGCTCAGGAAAGCGCTTAAGCTAGTCTCACCCTTCCTTCCCTCTCTTATTGATTTTGTTGGTTTTTTTTTATATTTTCTTGTTTTTTCTTCTCTCCCAAATTAAATTTGTGAACTCTCTTCTTCCGGTCTAGATTTAAATTTGAGAGTTCAAACTCTCTCGATCAAGTTTTAGATTTGGCAACTATTCTTTTTTGGTCTATATCTGAGAGTTTAATAAATATGATTTCGGGGATTCGATTCCCTTGTGCTCTGTCCATGTACAGGTTCCCTATTTCTAGCTTTAATGGTGATTGTAACGTCCTGAAATTCGACTCACTTTCGTGATGAATGAAATTGATGTATTTCTCATTTCATTTTAATAAGTCTCGCTCGGAACTGATCAATCTCAGGATACTGACCATTAGGGAATGGCTAATTAGGAAAACGGCGCGTGGACCTAAGAACTCGATCGTGAATCGAGTCCGATTCCAAGAAGCGACGAGGGAATATTTTGTGTCGATATGGGCCGGTTCAAGGAAAGTGACGGATTTAGTTTGACCGACGACGTTCGATCGGATAGCGGGTGATTCCGCACGATCAAGAGTACGCGCGGCAAATAATCCCGAACTTATTTCGGACGACTGCGACCTTTGGGACTAGCGATAAATTCTCGTGTTCTCTAGAAAATCAAGACCGTCATGACTCGAGTAGCCTTAGGTCGATACACATAACCCTTAAATAGCCGTCCATTAGTGAGAGACGCTAAAATTGCAAATTGAGTGAAAACGATCGTAGAATTGAGTTCGGACTTCAGTGTCGAGTTTCGTGGGCGTACGCGATTATTTTTGCAAGGACAACGTTATTTTTATATGGCCACTCATATTTGGGATCAGTAGAGTCAAAATTGAAAAATTTGCCTCTGGACCAGAAAATTACCGTTTTGCCTTTAGGCCTAATTCTAGAGTTCCGAATTTTGGGGTTAATTAGAGGTTATTTTAAGGTTTTTATATTGATGTGTATCAGCCTAATAATGCTGAAATTATGGACCGTGATGCCCTTAGATGTTTTGTCTAGATAAAACCCCAACCCTTGGATTAAGGGCAAGTTGGTCATTTATGGCAAAGTTGGTCACCAACTCCCACTAAGCAATGTCCATATACTCTCTCTAGTCTCTCTCTCTCCTTCTATTTCCTCCTCCCCAAGTCAGCCGGCACCCTCTCCCCTCTCCCTCTCCCGTGAGCCTCTCTCTCTCTCTCGGCCTCACGCCGCCGCCGCTCGCCGGAGCGCCTCCACCGCTACCGCCACCGTCCGCCGCTCGCCTCGCCTCGCCTCACCACCAGCACCATCCCGTCCCCCTCTCCTCTCCCTCTCGCCGTGTCACTCTCTCTCTCTCTCCCGTGCTCTCTCTCGGCCGCTCAAGAGCCTTGCCGGAGCCACCGCTCGCGCGCCACTGTTCCGGCGTGGGACCGCCACTGTCCAACTGCCCTCGCCACTTGTTCAACCTTGTTTGGAGCTTAGGATTCCAAGCGAGTACAACCCTAAACTCTAATTAGGTTAATTTACATTTCTAGATGGGTTTTAGGGGTTAATTAGGGTATTTTCGGGGTTAAATTGTAGAGATTGTTAAGGGCTAATGTTGTGGTTGATTTCGCGGTTTAGTGTGATAATTTAATTGAGGTTTAGAGACTTAAAATGGGCTATGCGATGGCTGGACATATTGGATCGAATCGGCCCAAGTTTGGAGTAAGTTCGGGTTCAATTATGGATTATAGTGCACGCCTAGTTTGGTCCTCCTGGTGGCTGATTTGGGTGATGTTTTCGGGAGCCAAATGGAGTGTTTTGAGGATATTTAGTGGCCTAGAGTGATCTATTTGGTGGCTGTCCATACTGGGATTTGAATTGGACAAGGTGCGATCGATTTGGGGTTTAATGGTGTAATTACCGGAAATGCTTGGATTGACTGGCTGAGTGGCTGAATTGTACTTTATTGTGATTGATTTTATGATGCCATGTCATATGCCTAGTGTGACTAAGGTTGGAGTAGCTTGGCGGGCTTCGAGTGCGCAAATTCATGTTGATTTAATTTCGTGATTCGTGTGCCAAGTTTGTGCAATGGCTGGACTGGATGATTTGATTAGCTGGGCTTGTGATTTATTGAATTGAGCATATTGCGTTGCGAATTGAACGAGTGGCGTTGTGCAATTGGATGCTCATTGTAAAATTCTTGAATGCCCAAGTGTGAACTTTATGGCCATGGGTGTGCATCTCGAGCATTGGCATGGCATGTGTATATACGAGTGTGCACGAATAACATGAGCGTGTGATCACCTAAAACATCCTGATGCGTTTTACGCGGGGTTCAGATCATGACTGGTGTATGTGAATGTGTGATCACATAAAACACCCTGATATGTTTTACGCGGGGTATTGAACCCGTCCTGAGGCGTGTTACGCGGGACGATGCCCAGACTATCAGAAGATGGCCAAACCTGATGCATTTTATGCGGGTGTTGTACCATGAGCCTGATGCGTGTTACGCGGGCTAGAGATCGATCTCAAAGTGATAGACCTGATGCATGTTATGCGGGTCGGACTTGATGCGTTTTACGCGGGTCGGAGGAGAATGGATAAATGGCAAGTGTGCAAGAGTGCGAGTGTGCGACAATGCATTGCTGAGGCATGAGCATGAGTGTGAGCACGAGCATATGCATGACATGCGTCGTGGCGAAGCGCTATGCGTATATGTGCCGTGATTGAGTTTTGTGCCAGTATTGCTCTTATATATAAAGTGTCTAACCTGCAAGGTCAGTTAAGTGTTGGATTTGGGCCCGAGGGCCTAAGTTGTTTATGGTTTAGACTGTGTGTTGTTTGGTGCCCATCAGGAGGTGCATGTTAGCCTAACTTAGGTTTAGGGAACCTACTCGCTGAGATTTATTTTCACTGTTGTTGAAACCCAATTTTTCAAACCCCCGGCCTTGAGATGTCTGTAGTACCTATTCGTTTTGAGATTCATTACCGGATGGACCGGGAGGAGTCGGTATACCTCGCAAGGAACGGGGATTTTTGGGTTAGATACCTTTCTACAGTTCGGGTTGACGCGGGCAAGGAGGTTGACCAGGTCCACAGATATACAGCATGGTGTATCAAGGACCACGAGGGGACCTACGGGCCTCTTCGATCTTTTGAGGTTCCGCTTAATGATGCCGAGAATATTGACCCTCAGTGTCCCGATGGGGAATTGACGAACCCCGACCGCACGCCGGAGGATGGGAATTCAAACCCGGAGCCGATGGATTCGGAGGACGATGAGCCCGAGCCCATGGAGCAAGACATGGAGCCGGAGGATGAGGCCGAGCCGATGGATTCCGAGGAGGAGTTAGCCGGGGCCGAGTCCGAGCAAGATTCCCTAGACTCTGATGTCGAGCTGTCTGATAGCTCTTTCGAGTCATCGGGATCCGACTCGGACTGGGTTCCATAGGTTTAGCTTTAACCGATAGATCGGGCCAGTACCTTTTTGATCGGGGCCCCCTCTAGTTGTTAGTAACCCTGATCGCCTAGGCCACTTACCCATTTTTGTTAGTGGTGGCTATTGGCCCGCTTTTGATTTTTGAGCGCAAGCTGTAAATGGATGATGTATTTGGTTCCCAGTAGTAATGCAAGTGTATATTTTGTAACCTTGTTGTTTGTTCTACCCTTGGTCTCGTATTTAATTTATATGGGTGTTATAATGCTTCCGCATGTGCTTGATTCTCTGTGAATTGTGTTGGGTCGGCGACGCGTCCTGGGACATCGCACTCGAATCGACCTCGATTGGGTTGTCGCACGCCGTGGGGTGCGGGGCATGACAGTGATTGCAGAAGCTTTGGCATTTCGCTAAACCACAAAAATTTGCTCTTCCAAATGTTAGATATACATTTGTTCAACCTATTTTGGTTGTTTCCATTCAATGATGGTATAAAGGAAGCCGAATTTAGGTGCACACCGCCAACTTGCAACACCATAGTTACTAGAGAAGGAATTTTCCAATGTGCATTTATGATTAACGAAAAACGAAATCCAATGATCGATCGCCGATTATTTTACTTGACAAATTCATTCTCATTGGACGAGTGTGTACGCAACCCTACTAGTACTTTATTGATCCTCCTTATTTTTTGGATTTGACTTTGTTTTGCTATGTTATGATATTTGCTTTACTTCAATTTGTTTTGTTACGAAGTTTATGTACTTTTTATGTATTTTTTGAGCAATTAATATAATTTTCTTTTGAAAAAAAAAAGCGCTAGTGAGTTTAGTAATTTGGTGACGGTTGCTAATTACCAATGAAAGAGCTTCTGAGTTTGGCATGGCGTTAGATGCTAACTGGGCATGCGGGTGAGCCACATAAAATTGAAAATTTAATAAAATATAGTCACGTCAGATTTCCGGCAACCTAGATCGGAGTTGGCACTTAAGTGATCGATTTTATTTTTTAAAAAGTGGCACTTAAGTAATCCGAAAGAAAATTTTGGCACTAAAGTGAGCGCCTTACATAACTTTTGGCACTTCTACTATCCTTCTCCTAACAAGTAATCAACACTCGATAACACTTTCTTTCAATTTTTATTCTTAAAACTTCATTCTTGAAATAGTTGGCCAAAGATGCTAAAACCTTCATTTCTGCTGGCATTGAGTTGACATTGTCCAACTTGTCCATTAATGCAGGTGGAGGTTAATGTTGTTTGTCAAGTAGCTCTAAGATCATTTTTGTCGCTCGACCTTAGAATTTTGCATCTACCCATTTGAAATATTTTCACTTTAAGCCTTCTTTATACCTAACGCATCCATGGAATCTTCTTCCGGGATTCAATCAAGTCCCAGATATTCTTCTTGGACTCGGTAACCCATAATTACCGTAACACCCACCTTCTTATTCACTTCATTGAAACGAATTTGAGCCACTGCTCAATTTGTTGCCCTCCATTTGCAAGATTGAGTTGCAAATTTTAGGGGCAAACCGAATTAAGGTGTGATTTTCGGTTGAATGGCCGTTAGGGTTTCAAATTGGGGTTTCTCTTTCAATTTGGCAATTTGGGATTCTTACTTAGGGGGAAAGCTAGTAGACAATGTCGTGTAGGGGTTAGATTTTGACTAGACACGCCAACAAGCCACGTCTGCCTAAGAAATTAATTTAAAAAAAAGGCCACGTTGGATTTCTGATGACCAAATCGAAGTTGGCACTAAAAAAATTGTTTTTTAAAAGTTAGCACTTAAGTGATTCGTCGAAATCTTTTGACACTAAAGTGAGCACCGTACATAACTTTTGGCACTTCTGGTATCTTTCTGTTGAGAAAATTTGATCGATGATGAAGATACAGTGATTTATAGTTCTTTGATACTTTGATGCGTGACGACAATTACTATCTTTAAGATATTATTTGCCCCTACTATTATTGTTGTCGGGTTTAAAGTAAATATACTTTTAGGATATACACAAAGCCACGGAGAAACGAGTTCAACAATTACTCAATTTTTCTCTTTGAATTTCACCATGAATGTGTTGTCAAACTTATGAGAAAAAATAGATGAAGAGAGAATTATGAAAAAGAGAAGTTGTTATTGTTATGAACAATGTGTGATTTGGTCCTATTCATAAAAAACCAAGCAATATATCTCTTAGGATTATGTATCTTATCGGCATCACCATCTTTTACGATCAACAATCCCTTCCTCTTCATGTCAACAATTACTTTTTTTCATATCCAAAAAATTTCATGATAACAAATTATGTTAACATATCCAGTACTATTGTCATGACAACTTTACTCAATCAAGGGCCAAAAGAGCTAAAATTGCTATAGCTATTGGCCTTAGGCCATGACCTTGTAGTTTTAATATTATGCCCACCGGCGATGATGTTAGCATGCTATCCTTCTGAGATCTATGAAATTGTTGATGATAATCCACATATTTTTTGAATTCCAAAATGGCCAACGCAGATGATTGTTTCTTTATTGTGCGCTGGTCCATCTTCAGCAAAATAATGTATTGGACCGGATAGTATGTCGTTTAAAAGTTGTAAACAATGATCGTTTAAATGTCAAATTTTTTTTAAAATGATTACTTTAGTGTTAATCGCTGTTAAAAAGCAATCACTTCGGTGCCAATCATTGTTAAAAAGTGATCATTGCAGTACCACACACGCATCGACATAAACTAGTGATGATGCAGTTTTGTGCTTGCATCAGCTACACAAACATGTGTTGGTACAAGAACAAACCAGCAGCATCATCCAGCTGCACCTCCTCATGTTGTTCAACCAGTAAATGCAACCGAGAACCCTTCATCGTCAAGGTAATTTCATTCCTTTCTTTCCTGCCTTGTTATAGAGTGTGAGACCAATTTCCGTCCATAAAACACATACGTAAATCACTGAAAATATGAGTTGTTAGTTCATGATTGCTAACCACATTATTGTTCTAAATACTGATTTTAGATGGAAAACAATTTCGGTTTCATGATTAGATCCAGCAATCTCTTTGTACACAGGCTATTTGTTGAAATATCTCCATGAAGTTGTGAAGCGTACTTGAAAGAGTTGCTTAAATCTATTGGCTGAAGTGTTCATCATATGTTCAAATCATAGTTGGAACTTAGATTCATTTACATCACTTTTGTTTAGTGAGACTTGAATATGAAATCGAGAATAACACGAAGGAAAAGATTTGAAGGAAGACAGCCATGGATTGCTCCCGCACGTAGCCAATGTACTCAAGTGTGAACCCCTATGCAAGGCCGCAGCAGCCGCACTCGACGAACTCAAGCTATGGTGAGGGGATCGCACTGTGGCCATTCTGAGGCTGCAATTGGGAGTCCATCGTGGCGGAGATCATTCCCTTCACGTCAGACCTAGCAATTGTGTTAGCACTAGCCATCGGGTCACACCTCGAGTGAAAAGCTCCCTATGGACTAATAACAAGAAATAGAGCATCTCATAATCAAGGAATCAAAATCGAACTCTATTAACCAACAGAAACTTTAGTTCGAAAAAAGCTCTAGATAAAGCAATGATTTTTACGGATAACAATGGAAGATAATCGAAATTCTCAAAACTCGCTTGTCACGTAGGAGAATCCACAGTCTATCTTATCTATCTCTGCATCTCCCCAATATCAGCCCTCTTCAACTGTATTGTCGATCATGTGAGGTAGTCCAGGCATCGACATACATCTCAGAGGAAGGAAATAGAGTGGGTAGAAAGAGAGTGAGCAAGGGACAAAGTCAACATAGAGAGTCGTTCTCAGTTTGTTTGCCCTTTTTTCCCCAAATTGGCAAATTGGGGCTAAATTAGGGCATAGAAGCAAATCGAGCACATCGTGTTCTTCTTCATGTTGCAACCCAGGATGATAGGATAGTTATTGATGTCCTCAATCATCAGCCCCAATTTGTGAAGAAAATCAATTCACTCCTTCATGACCTCGATCGTGATCGGAAGCTCCAGCCCTTTGAGGACAATCCCAATCTAGTGAAGGAACTCGTAAACCCTAGTGCAATTCTCCATCCTCTCGCTCTTCATCTCCGTCATGATGGGACGATTGTACAGGGACGAGGGGGAGTCCCTATCCATCCAGCCCTGTCGAACCCTCTTTGGCCTCACCGAGGCCGCATCATTCGGCCTGGAGGACAAATTTTGCTCCGAGACAAAAGTCTCGAACCGTAAGATTTGCAAGATTCAGCGGTCGTAGCATCATCGCAAAGGGTGGTCCGATCGCCATGAGAACTTGAATGAGAGAGAAGGAGAGCGAAAGAGAACGATAGAGAGAGAGAGAGAGAGAGAGAGAGAGAGAGAGAGAGAGAGCGGCGTCATTTTATGATTAAGGCCACCTCATCATCCACGTGGACTTTCTTTTTTTTTTTTAATGGAAAAGCCACAAGGCATTAACATTTAATTAAAAAAGTCACTTATTAATTTTAGTCAAAATATCTCGCTATTGCCACTTAAGCAATTGTTTTTTCATCGATTTGGCACTTAAGTAATCTGACAAAAATTTTTCACACTAAAGTGAGCGCCGTACATAATTTTTGGCACTTCTGTCCTTCTCCCCAGTTGTTCTCTTGTTTGGCCTATTTTATGGTCAAATGTAAAGTGAGTAATGTGAAAAAGTTTTTGAGTCTATCATAGTTGAAGATCAATGGAATATGTACATGTATTGGGGTAATTTGTAAGTATAGTTGTGTTGTTAATTTGCTGCGATATTTGATCAAAATGGAAGATTGGAATTCATTCCAATAACAAGTTCTCTTGCTTAGTTGTGTATTCCCAATCTTGGTTTGCTTCAGTTTTTGCTGGAGATGTTTTTTTTTTTTGGTCAAGGCTGGAGATGTTGGTTTGCTGTAATGTTTGCTGGGGTTGCTGCAATTTTTGCTGCAAACATCGATCAAGTTAAGAAGTGATAACAAGTTCGCGAGTGATTATTTCAGTGTCAAAAGTTGTAAATAGTGATTTTTTTGAGTGCTAAGTTTTATTGAAAGTGATCGCTGAAGTGTTAGTCATGGTTAAAAAGTGATCACTTAAGTAACAATTCTGAAACACTCTTAACCTATGTTTAGGCTTATTTGCCAACACACCTTATGTATACAACAAAAGAGCCAACACACCTTGTGCTTGCACTAGCACTAACCACCTGTACACACAAGCATTGCACCAAATTGCACCAACACGTGCTAGTGCAAGCACGATATTGCACCATCACATACAAATGCCAATGCATCTTATGTTTGCACCATCACATACAACTGCTAATGCAAGCATTGCATCGGCACCAACCACCAAGCAATGCACCAACACCAACCACCTATACATACAAGCATTACACTAACACAACCAAACACAAGATATGGAACTGGCAAAAGCATGGACAGAATAAACATTGGTCCCTTGACATTCAACTGCTTCTTTACATTTTAGTCAATCCGAATAACCAAACAAAAGCATCCACATCTAAGGGTTGGATTCCTATGAAATAAAAACATTGGGCTATCTCAACATCTAATAATATCAACCCAGCAATCAATATGCAAAACATCATAACAAAAAACAAAAAAGACCACATCCAGCACCCTCCCATCAGTTAGTATGCACAATCATCCAGTTTCTTTTCCTTTTGATGGACTTTGGGCTCGATTCATAATCCTTACACTCTTTTTTAACTTGAACTGGAGTTGCAACTTATTGTATTAGCATTCCTGTCCCATGAATCTTCTTCTTGGTAGTAGCCATTGTCTTCCTAGATGAACATAATGACATTTGATAGGACTGGTGCTAGGTAGTGGTGTTGGTGGCTATTTTGGAGCTACCAGCATTAGTTTGTCGAGATGGAAATGGTGCTGGTTTCTCGGGAGTACTCTTCTTTAGAGCTGCACATGATATCATCTTCTTGAGGGCACTCTTTAGAGCAGCACTCTTTTTTAGAGATCACCTCTTGTCTTTGGACCCACCTGTGTTGTTTGTTTTGGACCATCATTTGTGTTTGGGAAGAAGGCGAACATGTCCCATGTCAAAGTAGTTGGCTGTGAAGCGTATGTACATGTGCCAAAGGAAAAGAGGAACAAGTTTGAGAGCAAAGTCAAAAAAGTGCATCTTCATTGGGTACTTATGGTGTCAAAGGGTATAAACTGTAAATCTTGATAGGAAACGTATCATCAACATTAGGGATGTGGTGTTCAGAGAATCTACAACAAATTAGAATGTTCCACAAGCTCCTGAAAAACCACATATGATGAGTTAGATATTGGTTTGAAGGAAGAGACAAAAGTTACACAAGCTAGAATAGAAAATTTAGATTCTGAAGTTGATGAGCCTGATGAGGTGGATGACATAGTAGAATCTGAAAGTTTGAAGTTGAAGCGTTACCTGAATCGGTCTTAAGAATGTCCACACGGCTAAAAAGACCACCAAAAAGGTATACCTTGTTTGTCGTTAATGAAAATTGTGCTTTGACTATTACAGGTGATAATCCAAGTACGATCAAGGAAGCAAGAAGTGCAGAGGATGTCAAACAGTAGGAGAAAGTCATGAAAGATGAGATGGACTTACTAAATAAAACAGAACATGGTGTTTCATAAACGATGAAAATATATTTTGATCATTAATTTTTATGAACGATACAAGTAATTTTTTAAAAAAATAGCATTTTAAATTCATTCACTTTTCGCTAAACAATCAAAGCTAAAGTTTCTTCCTGTTGCGCATAGATCACCAACTTCGGAAAGCTTGTGCTTCGTTGTCTAGTCTAGTCTAGATATATTGTGATAAATACATGATAACAACTGGCGACCCCAAAAGTAAATAAAAAATAAAAATAGCGAGCTCCTCTTTTTCTTAGTCTATTATCATAAAGAGTTTTGGGAACTTATAATGTATAATTTATCTACCAATAATTAGTTTGTTGGTGCCTATATAAGGCCATGCTTGGCAAGTAGGAAGTGGGAACCTGTGGTGCCCCTTGTAAAAAGCTGATCCTTGGTCTCGTGGCAGGGCAGGAAAGTATTTCTGTGGGGGAGATTGTGACATATGTGGCTCGTTAGATACTAGTGAGAGATCCGACCATATATATATATATATATATATATGACCATTCTGAGTTTGATACATACATCATTTTTGGCACGTGCTAAATCACAGAATTGAGCAACTGCTATTGGAAGAGCCCGTGATATGTCTTGACTATAAGCCCGTCGAATAAGCCCGACCCGAATTGAAGTGATTAAAATAACTAGACATGTGAAGGTGAAGTGCTTCTTGATCATGAAATTAAATAAGAAGAAAAGGGGCACACAATATTTATGGGCTATTGGAGTCGGGGAAGAAAAACAAGATTTATACTTGGCGTTGACTCCGTGCGTGAGGAGGACTTACAGGAAAGCTGTTACCGATCTTGATAGTTGATACAAAAGATTCTGGACTTCACACACCGAGCAAAGCAAGATACGTCAGTTTCCTTCTACGAGTTGGAGTCGGTCTTCAACGTTTGCATTTAGGAGTCAGAGTGATTTGGTTCCATGCTCCGTTTATATAAATTTTTATTTTGTCTTGGATGTGGGGGTGAAGCAGAAGGTATTAGTGATGGCACGTTTATTTGTTTGGATTAAAATTCTTTTTTTGGTGCCAATTCAGTCCTAAACCTTTTGCATTTGTGCCAATTTAATCCTAAACTTTTTTTTGTGCCAATTAAGTCCTAAACCTTTTAAATTGATGCCAATTCAGTCCTAAACCTTTTGTTTTTGTGTCAATTTAGTCCTTTCGGTCAATTTTGGCCAGAATTTACCGACGTGGACACCTGCCGGCAGGCGTTTAGGAGGTATTACGAACCCAAAGAACCCGATAGGCTCAGTTCCATATCGTGATCTGCTCTGTCTTGTTGTCCTGACAAGTCACCTCGAACGCGGGCAAGCCGCAGTATGAGGCCTGGTTCAACCCCCAGTAGGGGTAATGATGTTTTGCAGGTTGACACCGTACAATGTTGGAGCTAGGATCGAGTTCAGGATTATGATAACAAAGCATCTGGAGAGATGCAAAAGGAGATGGTAACGGTGATGATCTTTTTTGGGAGATGAAAATGGAAGGAGAGAAAAGTAGCTTGGACAAGGCACAGTAAAAAGAAAGAGATGGAAAGGTGACATACTTTCAAGCTTGTCTAGTGATTGATGACAGAAGTCGGTGGATTTTGGTAAAGAAGGGAGAGAAATTGTTCAAAGAGAATCTCGGTCTTATAATTCTTAGATGCCACTGCCGGTCAATTTGAATGTGTGTGACTTGGTCTGACATTGGTCTCTCTTTATCAAATTACTTACAAGTTCGAGTCTAGCCAGGTTATTGACAAACGAAAGCGCTACTGAGTTTGGTAATTTGGTGACAGTTGATGATTACCATTTAAAGAGCTTCTGAGTTTGGTATGGATCACCTCCGCAAGCGCAATTGCTAAATCACCTGATTGAATGTCATTGAAAGAGCAGATATAGGACACTGGGTCGTGATGGCTTGGTGGATTCAGGTAGCAGCAAAAACCAGGAGCAGAGGTGACTATCCAGTCCAATATATGATTGCTGAAGATGGACCAACAAAGAATAACGAAACAGTCACCGAAGGCACCTATGCATTTTAATCTTCGTTGGCCATTCCAGAACTCAAAAAAACGTGGATGATCATCAAAAGTTTCATAAATCTCAGATGGACACTATGCTGACATCATCGGCACAACATGGCAAAATATGCAACTGCGAGGTCATGGCCTAAGGCAAGAGCTATCGCAATTATAGCTCTTTTGATCCTTGACAGAGTAAAGATGTCATGGCCATAGTATTGGATATATGCTGGCAACAGCCCATTATGTTCCAAGAATTGGCCTCTTCAGAATGACTTATTTCATATAGCTCAAAGTGAAGAAGAGTTTCCGCATGAGAAATACTGTCAAAGCGGAAATGAAGACGCTTCGAAGCTATTAGCGCTTGGTGGTTTTCCGTCCATTTAAGCTCCTATTTGGCATTTTGGTGCATTAGCCATCCAGAAAATGGATTAAACAAGCCTACGATAATGTCTGCTCCTTTTTTTCACCTCTAAACATATCGAATCGTGGGTAATATTCAAGCAATGAAACTCCAGATAAATTCCTGTTCACTGATTACGATATCAGTCTTGGCAGTTTTAACTTAGCAAAATAGAAAAGATGGCTGAAGATAGTACCGGAAATAATAACAATCTCTGTGTTTGTGCAGCAGAACTGATACAGGTAAGGTCTATGGGAAGTCATCACTTAGGCAATTAGTAACATGTTCAATGCTGTCTCAGTAGGCAGATTAACGTGAGCTGAGAAAGCGAGAGATCATGTCATTCACCGAACTCATCATGCCTCTGCGATAGAGGAAAAGTTTAGAATAGAAGGCACGAAGGCTGTCTCGCCTAGAAGAACCTTCTAGATGTGTTTCCTAAAATGTCGCTCTTCGTAGTGAGAAGCATATAAAGGAACAAACATAGTAGGTAGAAGAGAAGTTCGACCGCCCTGATGTCACCACAACTTCACCTCAATCCTCTTAAAGAGAGTGATTCAATGATCCGGACCGAGTGCAAAATTGTTGGTTTATCAGAAAAGTCGTAATACCAACTATATCGCTTTAGATAATGTGAAGGGACATTATTGGAAAGACTACAGCTGCAATGTTCACTTCAGTCAATACGGAAAGTGTTAAATGGCACCGTTTCGACCATGATGGGGTGTATTACGAGAGGCACCCTTTAAAGAGGTGTTATTGGTTGTCTATTGAGGGAAGTTATTATAACTTCTTGCTGAAAGAGAAAAGCAGTGAACACGTGCAAAAAAGACGCGCACGTTCTTCTCTCTAATTAGAATAACACATAATAAGGCTTCCATCGTTACTCTTGAGAAGACGATCGGCATTAACGCAGTAGAACAAGAATATTTTCCTCGTGATTATATTCGGATCATTGTGAAGTTGTAGATTCGTCCATCATTCGCTGGTGATTCAATTTACATTCATGGGTAATTCTTCTATTATGCATCAAAAGGTTAGTTGGTTTCTTCCGTGACCATTTATCCAACAGAAAGTGATGTGTACACCAATAATCGTGGAGCTTACCGTGGGATATTTCTGTTTCCTTATAAGCTTGTTATCCTTTAAATTCGTTCCGAGAAAAACAAAAACAAGTTGATATGGACGTACAGTTTTAGAATGCTTTTAATTTGCCATAATCGTACATGTTTTAGGTCATCCGTTCACATTTAAACACAATTAAATTTATCTGACCAAAAAGAACATAATTAAATTTTGTGACTTTCTTAACTATTATGCCAAACAAAGTGTCATTCCCAATTTAATAAGACCAAACTTGGATTAGAGATTGGAAATTATTCAAGATGAATATTCTAAGCTTTAAAAGTTAGAGAGGTCAAAAAATCACTTTGTTCATTAAGTTGGAAACCAAACAGAAAAGAATAACTAATATCCTTCAAAATGTTCACATCCTTCATATGAACCTTATCAGAATCTGTCATTCCTCGATTTCTCACGGAACAGTAACTATGTTGCAAACAACTATCTCAAAAGCCTTCGATACTAGCTAAACCTCACCCAATGCAATCTTTGTTCCATTTACTTCTTCATTCTAAATTTACAATTCTAACTTCCTCTTCTTTGCGGTTGCTATCGGCAAACTTCAACAATGAATTGTGTTTAGAATATGAAGGTGGGTGCCGGAGAAGATAGGTAGGACTTTGGTGGCATAGGAAAGGCCTCATGGCTTCCTCCAAGCATCTCTAGCACGAGATTGGCCGAAGATCCGATGGAATGGTATGAATGTACCACAAGCTTATCTGAACCAATTTCCTCGTGATCTCTCCCTCTTCCACGGTCGTTATTCCAGGCCACTTTAGATCTTTACCTAACCAAGATGTTGCCAAGGCTGAGGATGGGCAGGCGGGAGCCGCTGGAGCAGTTCAGGCCAAGGCCAGAGTATCCACAGCGGGTGTTGGCATTGCCCTCGCCACCAATGCTTCAGAAAGGATAGCTTATTTGGAGTCCACTGCATTCAGATGGTGAGCGTGTCAGCAGGAAGTCACCACTGCCGCCACAGAAGTTGTTGAAGAAGAAGAGGAAGAGGAAATGGGGAGAGTGATTGGACATTGTGCAGTCCTCGAGATGATTTGAACCGCGTCTTGGACTAACCTACGTATCAATACTGGCGCATCAACGAGTACGGATGATGCTAGAGATACGAAGACTCGCGATTTGCGAATGTCATATTTAAACGTCTCGATCTCAATATATAAGAGTCTATAACACTGTTATACATAAATATATTGACTCTCCATTTTTAGGTTCAGAGCGTCTGCAGTAACTTTATCAATGTTACCTACCAAATATATGGCTTGTTCCGGAGCATTCAGATTGTACGGTGGACATTGACTCAAATTCTGTTGGGAGAAATAGTCAAATTCAAATATATTAATTTAATAACATTCAGCTCCAGCGGCAAAAAAACAAAGAAGTAGCAAACAAATTGGCTTATTGGGAGGTGGAATTCAACTGGGCTAAATTTAAAAGTATACAGCTATGCAGTTGTTTATTTAAGGTCGGCCGGCGTTGATGCATCGTTTAATTTCCGTTGAAGACGTGATTAAGTTCATCAGTGTGTGTTAAATGATTTCAGTATCAGTCTTTCTACAAAGAAGAGTATAAAGAACTGCATCAGAAAAGTAAAAGCAAATTAGTACAGACTTGGAAATCTTGCAAAAATTTTGAAAATGTGATAATCGCTGTTGGTGTACCGTGTACTTCGTCTGAAGCGTGAACAATTAGATAGACAATTTAATTTTCAACAAAATGAACAGCGTTAGGTACCAGAGAACGCGAAAGTGTGGCGATTCAAACCTAGAGGCTAGGAATAAGCGAGAAAGACCACCAGGATTTTCAGTTGAACAGTCCTCGGAGTTTAACAAAAATGTCGCTCATCTCGTTGGTCATGCTATACATTCGTAGAATATCAATCTCCATGATGGTGGAAGAGTAACATTGCTGGGAAACATTTCTATGTGAGTTCTAGGAGAGATGACACTGATCTTCCAAGTTCCAAGTGTTATTGCAAACAGCCTTCAGAGAAAATTTGATCTACTGAGTTGAAATTCTCATATCATTCTTGCTAATTCACATGATTCTCCAAGTGAAATCCACCTAACCGTTCTCTCCACTTTAACTCTATGAAAAACATACTCAAACTAAAGAAAGGCTTGACAATTACCTCGAGAATTTCTGTTGTGCATTACCACTTTACCATGTGTTACTGCTTTCCTCCACATTCTCTAGTATTCTCTCCTCGAGGCTCCCATTGGAATTCGACGTTGTCATTTCCCAATGTTGCGACAATGGTGGTGTTGGAGAATGCAAGATGGGCTTTGGTGGCATTTGCAGTGATTCAAAGCTTCCTTCGAACATTTCTATCACCTTCACAATTGGAGGTCGATCAGATGGACTTGTTTGAATGCACCACAAACTCACAATAATCATCTTCCTCACTAGCACTTCCTCCTCCTCTGTCACATTCACTGGCAATTTTAGATCTTTGCCGGGCTCTAAGTTCTCATAAATCCATTCTGGGAAGTACATTTCACTGCTGTTGGAAACTTTCATACCAGGATCTCTGAAGCCTACCATTTCAAGAACCAACATTCCGTAGCTATAAACATCGGACTTGTGAGAGACTCTCCCCAAGTTTCGAAAAATAACTTCTGGTGCGATAAACCCGACCGTTCCTCTCATGCTGAGAGTTGATATAGCACTCTCTTGCCCATGACAAAGTTTAGCAAGGCCAAAATCAGAAATCTTGGGGATAAAATCTCGATCAAGCAAGATGTTCTGAGGTTTTATATCGAAATGCAAGATTCTAGTATTACAACCTCGGTGTAGATACTCTAGCCCACGAGCAATGCCAATTGCAATTTGATAGAGTATCTTCCATTCCAATGAACTACTCATATTTAAATCTCTTCCAGAATATATGAACTTATCCAACGAACCATTAGGCATGTACTCGAAAACTAAAGCTCTTTTCTTCCCCTCGTAACAAAAGCCTAAAAGAGTGATTACATTAACGTGAGCAGTCCTGTTAATGCTCACAACTTCATTGATAAATTCTTCTAGGCTACTTTTCGACTCTGTCAAAATTTTCACGGCCACAAGACAAATTTCTCTGATCTCCCCTTTATACACTGCACCAAAACCTCCTTGACCAAGTTTCTCTGAAAATGAGTTTGTCATTTTCTTCAGATCAATGTATCGGTATCTTCTTGGAAAAAGAGATCCATGGATTTCCATCAATTTCTCAACATAGCGATCTTCCTCGCTCCCGAAGGTTCCGGTTTTAATCTTGAGGATGCAAATGGTGACAATTGCAGATGATAAGGCAGCAACAATAGTTAAAACACCAATAACGGCATAGCCTATAGGTGTTATTTGCACTCCATCTGTCCATTTCAATTATTAAAATATATCAGCGATTTACCGGAGCCAGAAATACAAATTCAGTGATATCAAAGAGATGGTTTACCTATTGGATCCTGGAAAAGGAAAATCTATTATTTCCAGGGTTGACGACAGTTACAGGGATCTTATGCAAATTGTGTCTAAGAAATTCGGTGAAATTCATTTAGATTCTTTCGTAAAATAACTTAATAATGTTCTTCACCGTAACAAATGGGCCTTAAAAAAAAGGGTCTTATGCCTGAGAGACCCTATTCCCATCTCTTATACCCGTGAAGCTGCATTTATGAAGCCCATCAGACTAAGGGCCTGTTTGGTTCAACTTTGAAAATGCTACTTGGGAGAATGCAAATATCTTTGGGTGAAAGCCCATTGGAAAAATGTAAATGATGTTTGGTAAAAATATTTTGTAAAGCTACTTTGGCCAAAATATAGTGTTTGGTGAACTTTTTTGCAAATGGACTTTGGGAATAAAAAAATCATTCTTACCTTTCGCCGGAGCCGGAGCCGTCGCCGGCCGGCCGCCGGCGAGCTAGATCTGGCGCCGGCGGCTGTCGCCTGAGGTCGGGCAACCGCCGGCGGGCCAGATCTGGGGCCGGCGGTTGTCGCTCGAGGCCGGGCGACCCAAGCGGCCGCCTGGGTCGCGCGACCTCAGGCGACGGCCGCCTGGGTCGCGCGACCCAGGCGGCGGCCGCCTGGGTCCCGCGACCCTCGCGACGGCTGGCCGCCTGGGTCGCGCGACCCAGGCGACGGTCGCCTGAGGTCGCGCGACCCAGGCGACGGCCGCCTGGGTCACGCGACCCTCGCCGAGGGTCGCGCGGCGTCGGGCGACGGCCGCCGGCCTCTTGCCGGCCCAATCCGACGCCGGCCGCCTCGCCGACCTCCCTCGCCGGCCTCCCACACGAAGAAGATGAACAGTACACACAAGGGGGCAAAAGTGGGTTTTTGAACAAATTTTGAGGGTAAAAAAGGCAACTAACATAATTTCATTAAATGGGGTAGTAGCATTCCGAGAATGCTGAAAGCTCAAGGCACCCTAGAGGGTGCCTTGAGCTTTCAGCCTTGAGAAGGCCAACATTTGGCCAAAGAGCTCCAAAAATAATTTGCCAAACACAAAATAATTCCCCCAAAGGGCTTTGGAAGCTCAAAGCTCCTTCACAAAGCCCAACCAAACACCCCCTAACTTCCTTCAGCCTCTTTATAATTGTTGCAGCTGGTTTGATAGGGAAACGAAAAATAGAGAAAAGAGAAAAAGAATAATCGGGAAAATAGAACCGAAAAGCAAACTGCGCCAGAGACAGAAAGGGTTTCGGTTCAAGCTCGTCAAGGACATCCTAATGTGTTGTATTAACGCCATTTCAGAGCGCTCGATAAGAATTCGAAGCATAAGCATTAGTTCATCTAATTGAATAAATTCTCTTGGTTAAACTGTGATTAATTGGCTTCCTTTTTACGCTTTTCGGTCCATGAGTGGTCAAACTCCATTTCTAGGTTTCCCCAATTCTCGAATGATGTAACTCCTATGGCAGGGCACGCTTTGGTGCCATTCCACCAACGTGGAAATATGAGTACATAAAGCATGGTGGTCTGGCAACTGACCTTGAGTTACGCGGGCAAGGAGGAAATTGCGCATCTGTTGTTACACTCTCTCACGAATAAACGGGAAACATTCAATACGGTGCGGTCAGCCAGACTTAACATCAGAAGGGACACGAGGATCGAATGAATGTAATAATTTTCAAAACTGACCAAGCCTATGATGTTGTCTGTAGAATGATTGTTAGGATTAGAATCACACAGTTTTTCCACTGTTGGCAAGTTCGACATCACAACAGGAACCGCAGTTACTTGAGCCTACTTTAGAACTTGTGTATGGAGAGACTCAAACTTGTTTTCCGTTCCTTAAAAGAGGAAAAAGCAGAGTGATCCAAGGAATTGTATTATAATTAACCGTGGCTCAAGCTAAAACTTCATTACCACAAGATGGAGGGACAGAACAAAGAAGGAAGAGGAGTTTAGAACACTAATCGGACTAGGGAGTAGCGAAATGCGCTGGATTCCTCCATTGTCCGACATAATTAATACTGCGAGGTTAGGAGATCCAAAATCATCAAATTATTCTTTGGATACTGTAGGATTTGATCTAGTAAATTGAGTATCAGTCAGTAATTTCTCGGATAGTTTGGTTGGCCTGAGCAGAGAGCAAAGAATTTCTAGGAGACACGGACCATCCAACTTTATAGGCACAACAACAAGCTAATCGCTGAAATGGATTGGCTCATTTTAACGTCTTAAGCCTAATCCAATAGCGAAAGCGATTAGATGTTATCTATGATTTTCATGTTCTTCATGATCATTCAAATCGGGATCAGCTATACTTATCAAGTGAAGATTGTGCCCACCCAGGAGCATTCGATCCCAGCCCGTAGCCATTAGACAGGACTAAATTATCATAGGAATGTTCAAAGTACAATCTAGGATAATAACTGACATACCTGGTCCTGAGCATGTGAAAGGGTAGGACTTATCTTGGCAATAGCATGCGAAAGCACCCGAACTATTAACCTGTCCACACTGCCCGCCTGAAGCGAGGCAGCCACTGCATTTGTCATCTGCCGTCCACTGCAGCCCGAGGCCCTCATTGATGGCCGACACTACAGTCGTGCTGGACAGGTTTGACTCTATCTCCTGGATGCCCGACTGATATGCAGCCAGCACCACGCTCGTGTTGCACCCCGCAATAATGGTCGCGAGATCATAATTCATGATATCGCTACCATTCGTTGTTACGACGTAACCGATGCCGGTGGTTTGGTTGTTGGTGCAGCTAAAACTTGTGTCGATTATCGCTGATTGTGTCTGACTCGAGCTTGCCTCACACCCATAGTACAAACTCAGGTTACTGACCATGGTATCCGAGGTGTAAGAGAAAGGGCTGGTGATTACCAGGGTGGTATTGATCAGATTGGATGGGCAGATGGTATTCCAGTAATCATTTCGGACAACAGTCATAGTCTGTGTGGTGTAATTGATCTTAAGGACCCGATAGGCCTGGTTCGATATGGTGATCAGCACAGTCGTGTTGTCCTGACAAGTCAGCTCGAAATCGGGCAGGCCGCAATAGGAGGCACGGTTCAACCCCCAGAAGGGGTAACCGATGTTTTGCAGGCCCCCGCATCGGATGGTGGAGCTGCAGTTCAAGTAGCTCGCATCATCCACACCGCGCGTTGTAGGAGATTGGATCAGGATCAGGGTGGCTGCGATAACAAAACACAGGGAGAGACCCCAGTAGGGATGGCGATGGTGATGGCCATGCATCATCTTTTGGAGGTACCCTTTTTTGTTGAGATGGAGAGGGAAGGGGAGAGAAGTGGGGTTGGGGCCGGGAAAATGAAAAATGGGGGATGAGGATGATTAAATGAAATGGTTTTCTTTCACGCGTGAATGGTCATTGATCATGACTATAGAATTAGTATGGAGTTTCGACGAAGAAGGGAACGTAGAAGTTGACTGAAGAGTCACTGAAAAATTATTGCTTTGCAGGTCAAACATGCATATGCTTGACGCTGACTCGGTCTAAAGATGATTCCAAATATTAAGCGTCCTATGCACGTTATCTACGTTGTCTTTATCGTGGAAATAAGCAATTGAATAATAAAATAGACTGAATAAAAAATAAATTAAATATTAGATTTACGTTGTTCTATGTTCACAGGAAGAGCAGCAACGAATTCCACTATAAATCAAGCAATACAACGAAAATTATAACCACACTCGACTCACTCAAATATTATTAATGTTTCCTAAACTCCAATTATATCTAATAACTCACGTAATATTTAGCCTCATAATTTCTCACGAAATAATCTCTCAATCTTATAGAGAAATTATACATAAATTCTTACCACTAGAATTTAATCAGCTTCAACACATAAATTCTTGGCGTAATTTGACGAAGAAAAGAACTTTTACTGGACGTTAATCCACGAAGACCCACTCTGCACTCGTCAACAACGTCCACGGCATACCAAGCACTCACATTAAAGCGCTTCAAGACTTCTTCGTCAGGCCAAGAACTATATATATATATATATATTCCAAAGAAACGATCGGTGGCCGAATTCTACACGTAAAAGAAAGTCAGGTAAGATACAGTGAGCCATTATCCAATTTGGACTTTTCCTTTCTTGACACGTGACTTCAATGTGAATCAGAAAAGTAATTTTTTTTATTAATATCACAAAAAATTTTAAATTAATATATTTATGATAAATTTACCTCAAACTAAATTTTTTATCACAAAAAATTCCAAGCCGATACAACTGTGATAATTTTACCCTCCGTTAGTTTCCGTTACATTTTACTGTTAAATTTCTGAGTTGGATGATACGTGGTAGTTGACAAATGTACTGGTTTGGAGTTTTACTCTCCATTTGTCGCAGGTTTACCGGTTTGTAGTTTTTCGTGATATTAATTCAATTTAACAGAGGGTAAATTTATCATAAATGTACCAACTTGGAGTTTTTGATAGTCAATAAATTAGTTTGGGGTAAATTTATCACATGAGTACTAGTTTAGGCTTTTTGATAATCAAAAAATTAATTTATGATAAATTTGTCATGATTGTACCAGTTTAAGATTTTTCATGGTATTAACCCTTTTTTTTCTTTCATTCTTGGTTGACTTCACTAGATTTCCGTAGATTACCCAAGTTGGACTTTCCATTTTTGGCCGCTCCAATACATAAATAATGTCTGTAATCTATATTATTCATTTTTGAGCTTTCATGTACCGAGTAATTTAATTCGGGTCAAGTTTGTTCAACTGACTCAAACTCGAGACATATCTTAGCTGTCTTGGTCTCTGAATTTGGCCCTCATTTTTTTCACAGATTGGGAATGTGCAGGATTCTCCGTTTGTTTTGTGACAAATGAATAATTTAAAAAATATTTTTCCTAAAAATAATTGTTTGTATCGCTTAAAATAATTAATTAATAAAGAAATATTCTCATTACCGAAAATTATTTATCTAAATATTTTCGTAAACGATGAAAATATATTTCGTTCATTCATTTTTGTGAGTGATACAAGCAATTTTTAAATTCATTCATTTTTCGCAAAACAATCTAGCTGGAGTTTCTTCGTGTCGCGCATAGATCACCAATTTCAAAAAGCTTGTGCTTCGGTGTCTAGTCTACGTATATTGTGATAAATACATGATAACAACTTTTCTTAGTCTATTATCATAGAGAATTTTAGGAACTTATAATGTATAATTTATCAAATGATCCTAGCAATTAGGAAGTAGGAACCTGTGGTGTCCCTTTTACAAAGCTGATCCCTTGTCTTGTGGCGGGGCAGGAAAGTATTTCTGGGGGGGGGGGAGATTGTGACATATGTGGCTCGTTATATATTAGTGACAGATCCGACCAAATATGTGTATCACCATCCTGAGTTTGGCATATACATCATCTCTGGGCAAGTGCTAAATCACCGAATTGAGCAACTGCTATTGGAAGAGCCCGTAGATATTGTTAGAATATATCCCGAGTTTAAGTCCGTCTAATAAGCCGGACCCGAATTGAAGTGATTAAAATAACTAGACATGTGAAGGTGAAGTGCTTCTTGATCGTGAAATTAAATAAGAAGAAAATGCAAGAATTTTCTAATGTGGGCTTTATTAATTAAAATTAATCGAACTAATTTGATCTAATAAAAATAAGATATATGGATTCTTAATAAGTCTAATATGGGGCTGGTTGGTGTGGCCCGAGTACGGCCTAGCCCGTAATGAGAGAGCCCGTAGTCGAAGACTCTATAAATAGCGCTCAAGTCCCTCCCCTAACCTAATGATGAACAATTTGACTCACATACGGATCTAGATAAAACTTTCTTCTCGTGAGTGGCAATCTCATTAGGCTAGTGTTCTAATGAAGGGTATAGGGAAGAAACACTTGAGTTCATGTTCGGAAACCGTCGCAAATTCCGCATCAAGTTTGATGGATTTCAAACCAGGTACGTGAATCGATAATTTCTCCATTAACATGTTTCGGTTTCTGATTATGGTGATTCTGGGCGTGCCATTTTCGTGGCCAACATGTGGTATCAGAGCTTGCCATAGATTAGAACTGAAACATGCGGATTAGAACCGTTTTCATTATGTTCGAGAGGTTTTTACCCATTTTCGAAATTTTTTGTTGAATGAATGTAAAATTTTATTACATATTCGAAATCTACTCTTCAAGATGAGAAGATTGACGGGCAGCACGTCACCGGACGAGGCCGCACGCGCCCTCACGCGCATACACGCGCCCTGGGCGCGGCGGCGTGTGACGGCCAAGCGCGGCTGTGCCGAACCGGCGCATTTTCCGCCGGTAACCGACGGTAACCGCTAGGATGACGTCATCTGGGACGCGGATTCGAGTTGACCCGGATCCTAACCCGACCCAAATTTCGACCCTACTCGAATTTCGACCCGACCTGATCGTTGACCTAATTGATCAACCGGTCAAACCGATCCGTTGACTATTGACCAGTCGGACCGGTCAACCGGTCGGACCGGCTATTCAGACCTGTTTGATCGACTGAATACACGCACACGTGCCGCGCTTTACGGCGACGCGTGAAGGCTCGTCCGATGTCTATTTGGGACGTTCTTGGTACCAACGTGCTCATATCGAAATTCTCTACATTGTGCTGTATTTATTTTACATGTTTGAAACTTTTACATATGCAAAAATACGTATAGAACCCTATATACATGTATTTTTAGGGTATTTTTGCGTATTTTCTTGTATTTCTCTATGGTTTCGGAAATGCATATGGTAACTCACGTGTATACCACCATATAAGGACTGTGTAGAGTGTAATTCATTGTCTATCAATAAATGGAATAATATAATTAGTATGACATATAATTTCAGAGATATACGCCTCTATCTTTACGTCTAGCATTACATGTATATAGTGAATATGATACATAAAGTCATATCCCTAGTATAAGAGATTTTCAAGGATTCAGTTGGGTAGTGATCGCCAAAGTAGCATACTTTACTAGGTTTGAGAAATATCGGTCTCGTATTGTGGTGGGATGTCTCCTGTTCTATTGCGTGATCATACGCCCAAAGAATGTGATATTGTATTGGTTCATGGAGGGGTACATGTATAGCATGTGCTTGAGAAATGACTGATCTTAGTGGTTTATACACCCAAAGGTGATGATTTCACGAAAGATTAGAATATGTTCTCATGGCCACTATCATGTGGAGAGCGTACAACTGCATGTCATATTTTCTGCCCAAAGGTGATTATGTGATGATGTATGTAACTCTCTGAATAAGTATTCACATGATGCTGATTGTATTGTTTATTTGTTTTCTAATCACCTTTACTGTAAACGGCAATTCCATTTCCATTGAGGTCCTTACTAGGTTGAACTTTAAGAAATGAAAGAGGATTTTTTATTTAGAATGGAGCTGGCGGATGTTCATATTGCTCTTACAAAGGATAAGCCGGCAGATATCACGGCCACTAGTACTGAAGCTGAGAAAACGCAATATGCTGCCTGGGAAAAGAGCAATCGGATTTGCTTATTGACAATGAAGAAATCCATTCAAGAACACTTGAAAAGTGGTTTGCCAGCTAACTGTACAGCTAAGGAAATGATGGCAACCTTAGAGGCTAGAAACCGCATTTCATCTAATGCTGAGGTTGGTACACTTCTTCAAAAGCTCTTCAATATGAAGTATGATGGTACTACTGGGGTTAGAGATTATGTCCTTAGGATGGTAGACCTAAAGACGAAGCTTCAAGCTCTTAATGTTTCCATTCCTAATGCTTGCATTGTGCATCAAGCCCTGAACACCCTTCCACCTAATTTTGGAATTATAAAGATAAATTACAATTTTCAAGATGAGACTTGGTCAGTTAATGACTTGATAGCAAGGGTGATGGCAGAGGAAGAGAAACTTAAGAAGGAAAAAGGGCATCTAGTCTTATATGTTTTTGGTTCACACAAAAGGAAGGATAAGAAGTCCAGAAATTATACTCATAAAGGTACTCATGACACTACCGGTCAATCTGATAATATGGGTTCAAAGAAAACATCCTTCAAAAGGGATGGTGACCACTGCTTCTTTTGTAAGAAGAAAGGTCACATAAAGAAGAACCGTGAAAAGTTCAAAGCTTGGTTGTCCAAACGTGAGCCTACATGTAATAATTATTTGGCACTTGTTTGTGAATCCAACCTATCAGAAGCACCATTCAGTTATTGGTGGCTCGATAGCGGTGCAACTAATCATGTTGCGTACACATACAGGGATTCATAAATCGGAGGAAGCCAAATCAGAATGAGTCAAAACTCACTATGAGAAACAATGAGAAAGTCGATGTTGTGTTTGTGGGAGATGTTATCTTGATTCTAGACTCTGGTTTTAGATTAATGTTCAAAGACACTTTTTATGTACCTTCTTTTAAACGAAACTTAGTTTCCGTATCGTGTTTGGATATGGATGACTACTCTTTTGAAATCAAGAACAATGTTATTTCTTTGTTTCTTAATTCAAATAAGGTTGGGTGCTGTGATATGTCCAACGAATTATACAGATTGTATTTATCTCCCAATGACATATACGTCGCGTATACGGCTGAAAAGGTTGTTTCCAAGAGACTACTATCTAAGGAACAATCTTATGCATTGTGGCATAAACGACTTGGTTATATCTCTAAGGATAGAGTAAAAAGACTGATAAAGACTAACATCATGCCTGATCTTAAAGATGACCTAGAGATATGCGTAGACTGTTGTAAAGATAAAATGACCAAAATAAGGAAGAAAACTGTAGACCGAAGTTCTAACCTATTAGAGGTCATTTACACTGACATAAGTGGACCCTATACGGCAACCTTGTGTAGAAATTTTTATTTCATCACATTTGTTGATGACTATTCTCGATATGGCTATTTGTACTTGATTAAAGAAAAGTCTGAGTCTTTTGTCAAGTTCAAGATTTTTCGAACTGAAGTCGAGAAACAGTTAGGAAATGTCATAAAGGTTGTTAGATCTGACCGAGGTGAAGAGTATCATGGCAAGCATGGCGATGCCGGACAGCTTAAGGGGTTATTTGCCAAATACTTAGAGGATTCTGGGATAGCGGCTCAGTTTACTATGCCTGGGAGTCCTAAGCAAAATGGTGTAGCCAAAAGGCGCAATCGCACCCTTATGAAAATGGTGAGGAGTATGATTAGTAGGACAAATTTACCTAATTTTCTGTGGGAGTGAAGCTTTGAAAACAGCTTTGTACATTATGAATCGTGTACCTACTAAAGCTGTTCCATTGACTCCTTTTGAGTTATGAACTGGACATAAGCTTAGCTTAAACCATATTAAGATTTGGGGATGTCCTGCAGAAGTGAAGTTATATAATCCAACATTAAGTAAGTTGGACTCCAAAACCACTCGGTGTTATTTTGTATCTTACCCAGATCATTTGAAGGGATATCGGTTCTATAATCCCAATGGAGGCACGAGAATTGTGGAATCACAGATAGCGAAGTTTCTGGAGTTTGATGTGGCCGACGAAAATAGCTGCTCACAGACTATTGAGAATAATAGTACGATGGGTAATGTTGTATCTTTATCTCCTCCCATACAGATAACAGTGGAGACTCCCACACCACAGACTGAACCTATTGAGGCTTAGGATCCTGTTGTCGAGATAACTCCTAATGAAGTTCCTCAAGGCTCTCAGGTGCAAGATGAGGCTGTTGCTACTCTAGTAAGGAGATCCATTAGGGAGAGACGATCAGCTATACCACCGGACTATTTAGTCTATATAGGAGAGCAAGACTACGATATCGGATATGTAGCTGATTCAGTGACTTATGTGGAAGTTGTTTCTTATCCTCAGTCGGAACTGTGGTTGGATGCAATGAGAGATGAAATGTAGTCTATGAAGCATAATGATGTTTGGGAACTTGTTGAATTACCTGAAGATCACAGACCCATTGGTTGCAAATGGGTGTATAAGATTAAAAGGGACTCCAAAAGAAAGATTGAGAAGTTTAAAGCCAGACTGGTAGTCAAAGGTTTCACTCAGAGAAAAGGAGTAGACTATAAAGCAACTTTTTCTCCAGTCTCTTCTAAAGATTCTTTCAGAGTGATCAAGGCATTGGTAA
The DNA here is from genome assembly GCA_031216405.1 of Syzygium malaccense. Classification (NCBI taxonomy): domain Eukaryota; kingdom Viridiplantae; phylum Streptophyta; class Magnoliopsida; order Myrtales; family Myrtaceae; genus Syzygium; species Syzygium malaccense. The sequence continues at coordinate 47,125,177 of CM062258.1, read as the reverse complement.
CTCATTTCGATACGGAGTTACACCAAATGGATGTTAAAATTGCCTTTCTCAATAGAGACCTTAATGAAGAAGTCTATATGATGCAACCCGAAGGTTTTGCGGCAGATGATTCAGGTACGCTTGTATGTAGATTGAAAAAGTCTATTTATGGTCTCAAGCAAGCTTCTAGACAATGGTACTTGAAGTTTTATAGTATTGTTGCTTCATTTGGTTTTGTTGAGAACAAAGTAGATCAGTGTATATATTGCAAGGCCAGTGGGAGGAAATTCATTTTCCTTATACTCTATGTGGATGATATCCTACTTGCGAGCAGTGACCTTGGTTTACTACATGAGATAAAGCGGATGTCATCAAAGAACTTTGATATGAAGGATCTTGGTAAGGCATCTTTTGTCCTTGGCATTAAGATTCATAGGACTCGTTCTCGCCGACTATTGAGTTTGTCTTAGAGGGCATATGTTGATCGTATCTTAGAAAGATTCAACATGCAGCAATGCAAGCCAGGAATTGTTCATGTCATTAAGGGTGATAAGTTGAGTTTGTCACAATGTCCTCATTCAGATTTTGAGAAAGCTCAAATGAAGAATGAACCTTATGCTAGTGCACTTGGGAGTATTATGTATGCTCAAGTATGTATAAGACCAGATATTGCTTTTGCAACTGGACTTCTAGGCAAATATCAGTCAAATCCAGGACACGATCATTGGGTTACTGCCAAGAAGGTTTTGAAGTACTTAAAGAGGAAAAAAGACTATATGCTAATTTACAAACATGTTCAGGACCTACATCTGGTGGGGTATTCGCATTCAGACTTTGCTAGCTATCAGAATGAAAAAAAGTCGATAACGGATTACATCTTTAAGTTAGCAGGAGATGCAGTATCATAGAAAAGTGAGAAACAGAAATCAATGACATCCTCTACCATGCAAGCGGAGTTTGTAGCACGCTTTTCGGCCGCTACTCAGGCAATTTGGTTTCGGAACCTCATTAAAGAGTTGACCGTATTTAATTTTGTGAATAGGCCCATATAGTTGTATTGTGACAATAACTCTGCAGTGTTATTTGTTAATAACAACAGAAATCTAAAGGGGTCTAAATACATGGAGGTCAAGTACCTGACGATAAAGGAAAAAGTTTAGAATGATGACATTGCAGCAGAGCACATTTCGACAGATGATATGATTGCAGATCCACTAACTAAAGGCCTTCGCCCTTGTGTATTCGATCAACATGTCATTAATATGGACTTAGGAGTATCATGGGATGTTTTTATGTTACATTTTGTAGCATTTGGATATGTATCAACTTTTTGCATTCAATGAGGATTTTGTGAATGTAATTTTATCATGTTGAGTACATATATATATATTTGATGAAAATCTCGAGGTATTGTGTAAACCTTGAGTACAGGTTAGGGACATTCTTGGTATTAGCCTTATCGATATGTCTTATTACACATAAGGAATAGTTAACTATAAGGGTAAGACATATGCAGGTTCGTTGGAACCATGAAGGATGTTCTCTTGTGACACACTAGGTTTTGTGACACTTAAAGAGAGAGAATTTGGACTAATAAAATGGACAACACATGAAGTATTACTCATTATGAGGTATTGTCCATTTGCCACACTACTATATTGAATCCATATCAGTAAAGTTGAAAGCACTCGTGACAATATAAGGCTCTACGTGAGTACATGCAGTTACCGCCATGATTCGGTGTTCGAGATTTTATAGGATCGGATTGATTATTAAGAATAATCTCTAGACCAATATAAATGTGAGCACACAGTTCTGTTTCAATTAATATCGCCCAAGTGGGAAAATGTAAGAATTTCCTAATGTGGGTTTCATTAATTAAAATTAATTAAATCAGTTTGTTCTAATAAATGTAAGATATATGGGTTTTTAATAAGTCTAATATGGGGCTGGCTGATGTGGGCCGAGTACGGCCCGGCCCGTAATGAGAGGGCCCGTGGTCGAAGACTCCATAAATAGCGCTCAAGTCCCTCCCCTAATCTGATGATGCACAATCTGACTTATATACGGATCTAGAGAAAATTTTCTTCTCGTGAATGGCAATCTCATTAGGCCAGTGTTCTAATGAAGGGTATAGGGGAAAAACACTTGAGTTTGTGTTCGGAAACCGTCGCAAATTCCGCGTCAAGCTCGATGGATTCCAAATCAGGTACGCGAATTGATAGTTTCTCCATTAACGTGTTTCGATTTCTGATTATGATGATTCTGGACTTGCCATTTTCGTGGCCAACAGAAAAGGGGCACACAATATTAAAACAAGATTTATACTTGGCGTTGACTCCGTGCGTGATGAGGACTTATAGGAAAGCTGTTACTGATCTTCATTCAAAATATTCTGAACTTCACGTACCGAGCAAAGCAAGATACGTGAGTTTCCTTCTACGAGCTGGAGTCGGTTTTCAACGTTTGCATTTAGGAGTCAGAGTGATTTGGTTCCATGCCCCATATATATAAATATTTATTTAGTCTTGGATGTGGGGTGAAGCAGAAGGTATTAGTGCCGGCACGTCTATTTGTTTGGATCAAAATTCTTGAGATTTTTATCCTGGCGACGCACGTCTTCTCGTCAATTACGTATTGGCATATGTGTAATAGCTGATTAAAATATTGTGGTAAGATTGGTTAATTCTTTCGTGAAATTGAGAGATTATTTCGTAAGGAATTATGGAACTGTGTGAGTTATTAGGTATAATTGAAGGCTGAAAAAATACTCGAGTGTAGTTGTAATTTTTGTTGTATCGCTTGATCAATAGTGAAATTCATTATTGCTCTCCTCTTGGATATAGTTCACTACAACCAAACACCGTAAATCTAATGTCCTATTTATTTTCTTGTTCTATCTATTTTATTGTTCGATCGTTTGCTTCTGCATCAGATAACATATGACACTAGATGGGTTGGTGGAATCAGGGTATGAGATAAACTGACGAGCAAAAAAAGAGTTGCCGACGGGCTTGTGAATATTATCGCCTTTGTTGGCTATTTCGGGGCTTGACAAGATACGAGAGTGACCATCGGACAGTTTCGTACATTTCACATGGGCAGGATGCTATTTTTACAGGCCCTTACACGGCAAAACACTGACAACTCCAAGGTCTAGCAAGGCTGGCACGGCACAGTGAATATATCAACACCCTGCCTTAGTACCTACAAAAAAAGGTCATAACCTTAAAGCGCATGTGATTTCATAACTCGTGATATCGCTAACTTTCCTCGTCACAAAGTAACCCATCACATTGGCATAATTGATGGAACTGTTAAACTGGCTGTTAACGAATAGCGAGGCTACAGTTGGGCTTGCCTGGCAGCCATAATACAGAGTCTGGTTGCTGGTCACGGTGTCCATGGTATAGGAGAAAGGGCTGATGATTTCTGGGTGGTATGTAGAAATATGTTGGGCAGGTAGTGTTTCGATAGTCAGTTCTCACAACGATCATCGTTTGGGAGGTATTACCGACCCAAAGAACCCAATAGGCTCAGTTCCATATCGTGATCTGCTCTGTCTTGTTGTCCTGACAAGTCAGCTCGAACTCGGGCAAGCCACAGTACGAGGCCTGGTTCAACCCCCAGTAGGGGTAATGATGTTTTGCAGGTTGACACCGTACAATGTTGGAGCTAGGATCGAGTTCAGGATTATGATAACAAAGCATCTGGAGAGATGCAAAAGGAGATGGTAATGGTGATGATCTTTTCTGGGAGATGAAAATGGGAGGAGAGAAAAGAAGCTTGGACTTGGCACAGTAAAAAGAAAGAGATGGAAATGTGACATACTTTCAAGCTTGTCTAGTGATTGATGACAGAAGTTGGTGGATTTTGGTAAAGAAGGGAGAGAAATTGTTCAAAGAGAATCTCGGTCTTATAATTCTTAGACGCCACTGCCGGTCAATTTGAATGTGGGTGACTTGGTCTGACATTGGTTTCTCTTTATCAAATTACTTACAAGTTCGAGTCTAGCCAGGTTTTTGACAAACGAAAGCGCTACTGAGTTCGGTAATTTGGTGACAGTTGATGATTACCATTTAAAGGGCTTCTGACTTTGGTATGGATCATCTCAGCAAGCGCAAGTGCTAAATCACCTGATTGAATGTCATTGAAAGAGCAGATAAAGGACACTGGGTCGTAATGGCTTGGTGGATTCAGGTAGCAGCAAAAATATCCAGTCCAATATATGATTGCTGATGATGGACCAATGAAGAATAAAGAAACAGTAGCCAAAGGCACCTATGCATTTTAATCTTCGTTGGCCATTCCAGAACTCAAAAAAACGTGGATGATAATCAAAAGTTTCATAGATCTCAGATGGACAGGATGCTAACATCATCGGCACTACATGGCAAAATATGCAACTGCAAGGTTATGGCCTAAGGCAAGAGCTATAGCAATTTTAGCTCTTTTGATCCTTGACAAAGTAAAGATGTCACGGCAATAGTATTGGATATATGCTGCAACAACCCAGTATGTTCCAAAAATTGGCCTGTTCAGAATGACTTATTTCATATAGCTCAAAGTGAAGAAGAGCTTACACGTGAGAAGTACTGTCAAAGCGGAAATGAAGAAGCTAGGAAGCTAGCGCTTGGTGATATTCCGTCCATTGAAGCTCCTTTTTGGCATTTTGATGTATCAGCTATCCAGCAAGTGGATTAAACAAGCTTGCTTAAAAGTCTGCTCCTCTTTTCCAACTCTAAACATAATGAATCATCGGTAAAGTATTCAAGCAATGACACTCAAGATAAATTCCCGTTCGCTGATTATGTTATCAGTCTTGGCATTTTTAACTTAGCAAAAGAGAAAAGAAGGCTAAAGAAAGTACAGGAAATAATTACAATCTCTTTCTGCTTGTGCAACAGAACTGATACAGGTAAGGTCTAAGGGAACTCATCACTTAGGCAATTAGTAACATGTTCAATACTGTCTCAGTAGGCGGATTAACATGAGCTGAGAAAGTGAGAGATCATGTTATCCGCAATGAACTCATCTGGAGGAAAAGTACAGAATAGAAGGGACGAAGGCTGCCTTGCCTAGAAGTACCTTCTAGATGTGTTTCCAAAAATGTCGCTCTGTGTAGTGAGAAGCATCTAAAGGAATAGAGATATCAGGTAGAAGGTAAATTCGACAGCCCTCATGTCATAACAACTTCACCTCAACCCTCTTAAAGAGAATGAGTGCAAAATGGTTGGTTATGAGAAAAGTTGTTGTACCGAATGTTGCTTAAGATAGTTTTAAGGAACATTATTGGAAGGACTATAGGTGCAATGTTCACTTCAGTCAATTCTGAAAGTGATATTTACACTGATAATTCTGGAGCTAACAATTGGGTATTTCCTTATATGCTTGTTAGCCTCTGAACTCATTGCCAGAAAAATAAAAATGGCAACATGAATTATACAATATGAGTCTAAAATAGAATGAATAAGTGATTGGAATAATTAAAAACCAATTGGTATAAAAACATACCTTTTGAACAAGGCTGTCCTTGAAGCCCTCCAGCAGGAGTTCATGACAGGCATGAACCTGACCTCTAGGATCCATCCGTGCAATAACAAACTGTCGTATCCACTGAGCTTTTGTGACTGCAAAAGCCTTTCAATTCAGTACACCATCTTCAAGCTGCTGAGTCCACTTCCCACCTGACCTTGAATCCTTGCTGCAGTATCTTCTCCAAACTCACCGAACCATTCCCAAACTGCGACAATAGAGTCCGAAAACAGGTACCACCACTCTCCTGAAGCAACTTCCTGGCCCCACAACCCTGGAAACTCCATAAACGTCTGTATTAGCAACACCAATTGTGGTGCATGAGAACTGGATGGAAACCCTGGGTGACATAGAAGGACAACCATAAACGAATGTGGCGTTGATGTTGTCGGAAAGTGTGTATTGAAGAGAGCGGGATCGAGGGTGTTGTTAGTGAAGTCGGGGGAGCAAATTCCGGCAGAAAGTATTGGATATTGGACATTGGGATTTTGGCAGTTCTGTTCTCACGAGTGTGTCCTAGTGTGGGGTAACTGCAGCCGTTGGATCGGTTTCCACCTCAGAAGGGGTAATCGACGCACTGGATGAGAAAAGATTGCTGCAGGCTGAGGACAAGTCCAAACTATCCAGTTAAGCTACTGCAAGGTCATAATTAACCTGTTGAAAGATTGGAGCGCTGTGATTCATCCCTATTCCTTTAACTTGTGCTTATGGCTTGCGAAAAATGTTGAAGTTGTGGCAAAAGTTAAACACACTAGATCTCCTGGTACGTTAATTGCTGGTTTGCTGACGTGGTTGGACTTGGAGAATGCTTTTCCACCTTCTGCCGGATCTTTTTGTCGATGAAGTGATAAATTAAGCACGAATTCCCTAAGTATCAGTGAGACTAAGCTCACAGGTAAGCACTTCAAACAAATTTCATGAGCAAACAAATTGGCTGTTGGGCAGAGGATTACAACCGGGCTAAATCTCATAATGTACATCTATGCAATTGTTAATTTTCAGGTTGGCCTGGGTCGATACCATATATCATATTTGGAAGGGTGTTTGGTTTGTGTTGAAGATGTTATTACAATGTTATCTGTTAACGAGTGCCTCGTGGGAACTTGTTAATTAGTTAAGTAAAGGAAATATTACATTTCCATTGCATATAATGTTCATGTAATCGGCATAGTGAAAATCTAGACTTTCCATATTAGATATTCTTAACAAGCGTCTACGGAACAAGTTAACAAGACCCTAATCGAATCGAATTCATCAATGTGAATTAAGGTCAAGTATCAATGTATCAGCTTAGTACATTTACAGAGATTGGCGAATAGATGTACAACAGAGAAGATTTGTTGAGACTAGGAAATCGAATATGATACTTAGATAGATGTTGCTTTTGTTATACCGTATACAGAATCTGCTATGCAAAGTCACATGGTAATAGCACTGGTAAAAGCGACCAAAAAAAAAAAACAAAGCAATGGCAATCCTTTCATCGCCAATATGTTAGTTCCTAAATTGGACAAGCACACCAAAAGGGAGCAAGATACCGCTTTTTTTTTTTTGGTAAATAGCAAGATACCGCTTTGATCACATATAAAGCCAAATTTCTTTATAAAAAAAACAGAAGGCGTTATGAAAACAATTCGTACCTAAAGGGTCAAATTTTAAAAAAGAAAAAAATGAACTCGAGGGGCAAATTGCCAATAGTCCCGAAAATGAAACTAAAAATAAAAACAGAAAGTATCGGACGCAAATGCTCTGAATCCTACTACTCCGGGATCGTAAGCAGCACCGGTCGCCACGCTCTCCTCAGCATCCGGCACCGGAACGACCCCGCAACAGGCCGGAGCCTTCTGGACCCGCTCCGGCGCACGGCCAAGCCGCCGCCGCCGACGACCGCCTCGGCCTCCAGCGACGAATGCCTGCGAGCCTCGGCTCTCCTCTCCGACGCCGGACTATCGAGCGGCGGATGCAGCAGGAAGAGGTCCTCCAGCCTGTACTTGCTCCCGGTGCTCGCCGGCAGCGCATCGCGAGCACGGTCCGACGGATCGCCGCGGCGGCGCCGGAACCGCCGGAAGAGGAGCGACCGCAGGGTCCCGCGGCGGCGGTGCCGAGGGCCAGCGGGCTCCGTCGCCGCGAGCGCCATGGCCCCCCGGAGGGTCGCCGTCTTCTCCATCGGTCCGCCGCCCTCTATCTCAGAGCAACACGGGCGAAGAGAGCCAGTATCGATGAATGCGAGGACGGTGATTTTGCTGATTCGTTCGGAGTTTGGAGACGACGATGGCCGAAGGAGGGAATCTCTGTCGCCGGGACGGCTATGGACGCCTTCTTGCTGTCTGAATCTTTTTAATGGGCCGTCCTCTCCTCTCGGAGGGGAATATTTCATGCACGTGGCGGGCTCTCGTTACTTCGGAACCATTTTCTTACCTTTCTTTTCTTTTGACCTGTAACTTGTGAGAGTTACTTGGAAATTGTCAGTTTCTCCTTCTCACAATTTTGAAAAACCCAAATTATATAGATTTTTTTTTTATCTTTCGATCTTGGCTTAAGAGTTTGTTTAGGCTGGGACCTAAGTAAGGACCTGCGCACAATCTTTGTGGACCTGGGCCTAATGATCGGACCAGAGCTCAAACGTCGAGAAGCTGAGGACGGCCTTTATGGACCCGAGTTCGGGTGCCGAAGCATCAGGTACGGGCATCGAGGGTTTGGGTACGGTCTTGATAGACCCAGGCATGGGCGCCAGGGGCCCAGGCTCGGGACATGAGGTCCCAAGCCCGGCCTCCGACTACTTGGTCCTAAATGTCAGGACTTGGGAACCAACGTTGGGGAGTCCAAGCTTAAGTATAAAGTTTCGCGTCCAAGTGTCAATAGCTAATCATATTTCGGAAAAATATTTTTCGGTTCTTTCAAAGAGGAAATCATATTCCTAAATTTAAGTTTTGATGGGAAAACATTTTCCGTTGACTAGGAAAATATTTTTTTTTATACTCATTTTCCTAAGTAAATCGAAGCCGGAAAATGTTTTCCCTAAAAATGTTCTTCGTGAAACAAACGGACCCTAAGTCCTTAAACTGCTTCATCTTTGGTCTCATCCGGACCTCGAGATCCATAGAATGTAAAGCAAGAAGAGAGTATTCCCTCCTCCCTTGGGAAGACAAAGATTAAGGGAGGAATTAGGGGTATAAGCCATGCGGATACCGACACGTTTAAATAAAAAATGTACCAGTGAAGCCCAACTTGACGAAGAGGATAGGCCACAAAAGCCCTCACAAAGGCTTCTGACTCCCTTTGAGGTTACTATCAATCGATACAATATAGTTTGTCTTGGCCAAACAGCAGAATGGCCAATAAGAAAACTTCTTGCTAAAAATGGTAGAACGAAAGGATTAAGAAGCGTTTTAATTTCCATCCAAGGATGTTTCTAGTTGATAGGTCAACCATTATGCATTGATATTAACAAGGGTTTTTATTTTATTTTATAAGAAAAGTAGAAAATTTCGATATCCTAAAATTAAGGTAATGGGGTGTTGACTAATGACGGCCTTAATTTGCAGAAAATGAAAAGGAAAAAGGATGTATATGGATTAGCTTTTCTCAGTATCATTGACCTTTTTTAAATCAAACTTAAGGGAGTGACTTTTTCTTTTTACATTTTACTATTCCAACATCTTGCAACTCATATGTTAGCCTGCAGTTGTGCATACGTGTACTTTTCATGATTTTTTTTTAGAAAATGAAATGACTTTTTAAAATCCGAATGTTGAGAAAAACATGCGATTAGTTTATTACTGGAGATGGATTTGTTAACGCTGTGATTTTCAGTAAGTATCTCATCATTTTCAATAAATTAAGTAATTCATTATTTATCAAATATATCAAACGAAAATTACTTAAATGAATCTTGAAAAACCAGTTATTCTTGCCAAAATTTTAACTATGGAGTATTCAAATTTTTTCAATGGAATTATCAAGCCAGCTTAATCCGAGCCAAATAGCTTCTTAACATGATGAGAATACCAAAACTAGAGTTGACAATACCAAACATGATTTGTCTAGACAGAAACAGAGAGCAAGTTATTTAAGTCTTATAAGTATATTTATTAATAGTTCTAAAATCAAGACGATGGATCTAAGTTTCGATTCTGGAAAGTGAACTTGAAATAAAACACTTGAAATAATTAGTTGATGAAAAAAAATTTCCTTATATACAACGATTTATATCTAAATATTTTTGTAAATAATGAAAGTATATTGTCGAACATTCATTTTTGTAAGCAATACGATTGATTATTTTAAAAAATATATTTTTCAAATCACGAAACAATCGGAGTTCTAAATTCTTGTATATTAATACATAAAACAAATTAGATCCGACGGTACAGATGCATCGGGATCGCAGGGACACAAGCCGACATGTTTTTCCACCGAACAATTTGGATGTCGCGTCTGAGCCGTCGGATCTAGGAGGATCGAGCGACGGACGAAGGGTCAGGTACGCAGCCCTAGCCGTATATAAAGGACGGCGAAGAAGAAAAGTTCGATTGGGCTCGGTACTGAAACTGACGGCCGAAGAAGCTCCTCTTCAGAGCCGGTGAGAATCGAGAAGAAGCCATGGAATCTCTCCTTTGTTCTTCGCTTTTCATTCTTCCGTTCTTCTCTGTCTTTAATCTTCATCTCCCGGAAGAAGAAATTTCACTTCTTTTGAGGTTTATGGGCACACGTACTGAGGCTCGGTGACAATGAAATGTCGGGTCGAAGCCTAATCATTAGGATGTGCGAGATCGAAGAATGGTCGGGATCCGCTTTGCAGCTTCGACCTCACTCCCCTGTCTTTGCTGCCAGTAATGCCCGCACAATTTCTTGCTTCTTAACTCCATTCCTCTACGAAAATGAACATGTATTTTCATAACATAATATGGCACGAGTAGTGTCAGATCTTCCCCTCTGGTTGGTCGATCTAGCTCCAGCGCGCGAATAAGCATCCTAGAAAGCAACTATGGTCGAAAAGTGCTTTGTAAGTCATACAAGGTGTCATTTTTGGAAAAATGATTTTCAAAACTCGGCTTTTTCGCAAAACAAACGATCCCCTAATGTAATGTAACTTTGATCGCCCCTTTTTTTCCCTTTTTGTAACATTTGAATATATGTATGAGTTACATTATCGAATATAAAGAACGATGGTGTTATGAGGCAAATTTAACGAATGTGCTGTGTGTGGGATGGATTTTGATTACATAAGTGCACTTTGTTAGAAGGTGGAGAGTTTATGAAAGACAGGCTAAGACTGCGGAGCAAGGGAAGAACTGGGAAATAGAGCTGCAATGGAGCTCAGCATTGACAAAAGCAACTGCAGCAATTAGATGTACGCATTGCATCAGCTGTATCCATATCCATACCTGCTATCTGCTGCACCTGGGAAGCTCCAAAGTTGTTCATAGTACCCAATAACAGGAAGAAGAAAAAGAACCGCGAAAAGGATCTGAGTCCAACTTTGCAAGTTCGAGACAATAAATCCAGGAGAAGAACTAGATGCACACATGGAAAAATGGAAATAAAACATCAAAATTCATCTATAAATAATCGTTCGATGTCTCCACTTAAAATGTACACTAGCAGCTGGTGCCTCTGCGTCTCGCCCAGCTAGATCATCAAGGAGGACCAAAATATCATATTTATGAAAACTAAAAAAGGATAATGGACAGTCAGATGCATCTGGATCAGGAGTGCAATTTACTTTCCCCGCGACTACAGCAAAACTCAGCTTATAGTACAGCAAAGGGTATCTGAGAGGCTTGAACTAGAAGGAACTAGGAATTGCTGAGTCGCTGTGCCATTTATCAGTCACCACGGATTCCGGCGAAAATGGTGGAGTGATGTTCCTCACGAGCCCAGTGTCGTCAGTCCGAATATCCACCACCTCTGCATTCTGCAGAGTGATCTCCTCTTGCTCAATTTCCTTCAAAGCCTTTACCACCTCTTGCATAGTAGGCCTCATGTCTCTCTCCTGCTGCAAGCATCGGAAGGCCAGCTCAGCGACTAGCGTAGTCATCCTCTTAACGGAGTAGTCCGTGTCGTACCCGAGAGCAGGATCGACCAATTCATGCAATGTCTGGTTTTGGATCTTGTTGATGGCCATACTTGCCAAGTTTATGTCGTGGCGGTGCCTGTTCGTGTCAACCGCGGTTTTTGACGAGATAAGCTCGCAAAGAACTACACCGAAGCTATACACGTCGCTCTTATCCGTGAGCTGGTAGCATTGATAGTACTCGGGGTCCACATAGCCTGGAGTTCCCTGAGGGGCAGTTGACACATGGGTGACATCGTTGGGGAACAATCGCGACAGACCAAAATCTGCCACTTTGACTCGGAAACTGTGGTCTATGAGGATATTGTTTGTCTTCACATCGCGGTGTATGACATCTGACGCATGAAGGTAAGCGAGAGCATCTGCACTTTCTATGGCCATATTCAACCGGATGCGCCAGGGTATTGGACTCGTGCCAGATCTTTTTCCAAAAAGATGGTCAGCCATGGTGCCATTTGGAATGTACTCATAGACTAAGAGGAGCTCTCGGCTTCGTCTGGAGGTGCATCCAAAGAGCGTCACAAGGTTCGGGTGCCGCAGGCGAGTCAGGATTTCAACTTCATTCATGAACTGCTCGACTCTTTTCAAGTTGTTTTCATACATGCGTTTAACTGCGACTTCACGTCCATCCTGGAGCCGACCTATTGAAGCGATGGCCAAACACTTAGATAACATGGCACAAGACATGACCTTCAAGAAGAGGATTGATGATCTCATCTTATTCTAATTAATCAGGCCAATCAAAATTCAAAAGGTAGTGAAATTATATATGTAGGCATAGATGACGGGAAGAAGGAGGAGAAGAATTATGCATATTTTTTGCAACGATTGGTCCTGCACATTGCATATCTTAGAAGATAGCGTTTTACTTCTTTACTTCGATGGTCAGTAAGGAAAAGTTAATAAGGTTCGTCTTACCATAATAAACAGTTCCAAAGCCACCCTCTCCAAGTTCTCTGGAAGGATCGAAACTTTGAGTTGCCTCTTCAAGTTCATCGTAACTGAAGACCTGAACTCCGAAATAGGTGCTTCCCCTGTCAAGGTCAGATTTGGAAGTTGGATAAGAGGGGGTGGTTCTAGAGAAACTAGTTGACGAAATGGGAAGCCCTTTGCTTGAAGGAGGTGGGGTAATGCTCTTGTTTTGAGCTTCTGCAGCGGCTCGCTTTCTATTCCTCTTCTGTCTACAGGAGAAAATCCCGAATCCCACCAGGAGTCCTGTAAGACCAGCTCCTGCCAATCCAAGGGCTGCAAGAGATTAAGGAAACACCTCAATTATTGGTTTGCTGGTAACACTAGGATAACTTGCCCAGTCACACAAAAGCATATGTCTTACCTGCTCCAAGTGATATTTGACCTTTGCCCCCTGCAGCATTAAATCAAGAACTGTCAATATATGCATAATTCTCTCAACAACGGAAGAAAAAAACTGGAACATGCTGAGATCAGGAATTTAATACGCAGATACATCCTCCAAATAGGACCACCCAGTTCATACTATGCCTCATTCCTAGGGAGTGGATGAGAATATTCACTACAAAAAACCATAGAAAAACCGGTAAAGAAAAAGAGCATCCCGGTTCATCCGTCAGACTCGTACTTCAAATACGCTGAGTGCATAGTGTTGTGGGGATCACTAAAGCAGAACTATTAGCGGGGTGTAGTACTCATGCTTGCTCTTCTCGTAACCAGTGCTCCAATGCTAATCGAATCGGTTTTTTCCCATGGTAATCATGCACATGCATTACCCCATTACCAATAAGATAATAACTGCAAAGTAGCAACAGACCCTGATTGTTTGGAATGGGAGAAGTGGCACAAAAATATATTGCCAAAGCGAGCAGGAAGTATTGACGATTTGGGAGACAAGACCACAAAGATAGGTTCTGTATCTCCAAAGAGTAAACGATTTTGCAGAACTATACCATAAAGATTTCCCAGCCGTTGCAGATCCCTGTCGGTGTGGTGAATATCCACATTTGCACAATCATGTTCAAGACATGATTAGTCTTTTCCATATAGGAAATCATCTAAAAACTATCCATAGAGTAATACTAATCTATTTCAAGTAACTTCCCCTCCCCCATCGGTTGGATTGGAATGCCACATCCTCTTTCCATCTACCTATACAGAGGGAGTTATCTGTTCTTAGCTCGAGCTTCTTCAAAAAAGCTTCTCTGTTATGGGGCTATTCCGTGACTAAAGTACAAGGTGCAAGGGGGAAACTAGCACACACGATCCACAAAAGATACTGAGTTCGGATCAGCAATTGAACAGACAGAAAGTGACCAATTGCAGTACCTGCAGTGGATGTGGAACAAATTCGGTCATCACAAATACAAATGGGCTTCCCCAGATCAGAGTCAAACCCACACTCCCCACCAATCCCACCACAGCGCACACACTCATCCTCGTACGGATTCGTGTAATTCACCTCAAAACCCTCCATCAGAGCCTCCCTGAGCTTCGACCGGTTTGCTGTGAGCATGTTTACCGCGGACTGCAGAATTCGGACCGTGACACTCACATTACACTTGCTCACATTAAGAATCGGATCAGTGGGGACAGCACCCAACAAGTAATAGTTGTCCGTCTCGGTCCCATTGATCTCGCAACTGAACAGATTCTGGGGCTTGACGGTCATCAGCGTCGAACACCCATAAAACAAGGTGAGGTCTTCGTCGTCGCTAGCGAAGGGGAAGACGGTGGAGTTGAGAGTGGAGTTGGCGTATTGCTGCAAGCAGGTGTTGTTGTTAAGATCGGTTCTTGAGAGAGTGAGCGCTCGGCGGGTCTGGTCGAGCGCCAGGACGCGGTAAGTGAGTGAGCCGGCGGTGAGCTCGGGGGAGTTGCCGACGCAGCCGAGGCGGAACTCCGGCGGGCCGCAGTGGTCGGGGCGGTCGCCGCCGGTGAAGGGGTAGGAGACGTTCGCTAGGGAGCCGCAGCTGAAGGTTCGGTTGCAGCCGGAGAGAGAGCTGTCGGAGGAGGGGGACGACGCCGCCGCCGGGCGGGGGAGGAGGAGGGAAAGGGTGGTCGCCGCCGTGAGGAGGAGGGGGAGGAGGTGGCGGGGCATTGGCGGGCCGCGGCGGAGAGCGAGAAGCGGGGCGTGATAGAGCAGAGGGAGAGAGAGCAGCTTCAGCTAGCTGAGAGCTAATGCATGATGATGATGAACAAGTCCAGGCAGGCATGTTCCTCGGGCAACAAAATTTTCTCTTTCCTTCCATGTTTGACTGTTGACCCAGCTTAAAGCGAGAGGAGTAGGAGGAGCTGGCTATCGTTGACTCCTCTTCCTTTTGTGGATTTATCAAACTAAAGTTTTCTACCGTTTTAAATGCTTTTTCTGAAATGGTGGCTCGGGGCTGTCTGGGGGGGCGGGGGCGGCGACAGACTGTTCCAACGTGGGTCGCCTTCTTTCTCCATGAATGATTGGGAATCTAATGTTACTTTAGGGGCAAGGTGTCGTGTTCAGTGACTTAAATCTGAGGGAAGAAATTTTGGGTCAACGGGTAGGGAGTAGATGAGGACGAAAGCAAATGGAGACTGTGACAGCAATTGAATCGGAAAGCGATGACTCGTTTAAAATAGAACCGGAGCAGTTGAACCACGGGAGCGGAACATTCAATGGACGGAAGAAACGTCTGGTGAAAGTCTGCCGCGGAATGTAATGGAGGGCTTGTGCTGTCTCAAGGAAAACTTTATTGTTTGCTTTCTTGTTCTGTTCTATCTCGCTCGGCACATAGGAACAATATCCTTTTGTACATTGGCGGCACATAAAAACAATTTTGAGCTACGTGACACGATGTAGATTTGCATGAGAACTGACCCTGCAAACAGCTCAAGAAAGGACACAGACACCCAAAAAGTTGGTGCAAATTCGTTGCCCGCAGATTGAGGCTTAAGGCCCACTGGCTTGAATGGTCATGTTATGGGCCTGGGCCAAAAGCTGCACAGCCCCTTTAGGAAAGACGAACTTCGCTCGTGTTGTTATGGCAAGACACCCCCGTCTAAGCCTGCGGAGGGTGCTTTTCTTGCCCTTCTTCTGTTTGCTGCTACATGAGCCAACAAACACAGTTCCTAGGTTTCACCAACATGGATATAGGAGTGTACACATGGTAAACCGGCAACTGACCTTAAAGTTGCACAGGTGAGGAGGAAATTGGGGATCTGTTCCCAGGCTCTCTCACAAATGAACGTCACACGTTCAATTTGGTGCAATCAGCCAGTTTTAACATCATGGCCGACCGATTCAACTGTTTAGATGTGATTAAGGGGTACGAGGACCAAAGGAATGTAATAGTTTGTTCTCGAGACTGACCAAACCCATGAAGTTGTCTGTAGAAGAGTTGAATTCCAACTCCGTAACGATTAATAGGATTACTAGTGGAATGACCCAAAAGGACTCATATTATAATTTATAATCAACCCAGGCTCAAGCTAATACTTTCATTACCCATAGAGACGACGAAGAACAAGCAAACAAAAGATTAGGTGAGTGGCTGCTGACTATACACGCAAGTTCCAAGCAAAGCCGAAACAGTTTCCTACTGAAGCTTATCCTTGAATTTTATCATCTAATGGTCGGCTTTTACTACATGGATCCTTCTTACTGGACAGAATTTGGTGCACTTGGCTCGACCAATGCATTGATTAGAAACGAAGACTTCTGGCCTAACTGAAGTGGGTAAAATATCATCATCTTGAGTGCTAACCTTTCAACATCAGCCAATTAAAGCATCCCATATCCTAAGTTCATGAATTTGGGATTCGTACATGAGTACTTTATTATTGTGGATTATGCTAAGTACTTGATTAAAGAAATTGTCATTTTCCAGGTATTGTATTTCCAGTATTATGCGAAATCAATGCATTTAAAATTTCCTTATAAAGTACAGTTAAATGGTGTCTCTAGACCATTTGTTAATAAGACCCTATTATTGTTGTTAGTATTATTATTATTATTATTATTATTATTAGTGATTCATATTATGTATAACATGAAATGAATTGGTGCATCTCCACTGAGCTCATAGCAATTTTCAAACGACAGCTTTTTAGTTTTTTCCAGTGCATATATTTCCCACAACTTGCGAAAAAGTTATAAAGAAAAGTCTAACTAATTGCTAAAATTATAAAGAAAAGTCTCACTAATTGTTTGTGGGTGGCCTTTGTTGACGAATCTTTCCGTATCATTAAAAACAACTTACAATAATATTTAATAACAATTTAGGCGGTAGCCGCAGGCCATCTTTGACTGCGGAAGAGCGACCGTTGAAGCCTTGGAAAAGTCAACATCAAAGGACAGAACAAGGAAGGAAGAGAAGAGTTCAAGAACACTAATTGGGGGAGGAAGTAGTGAAACGCGCCGGAATCATCCATTATCCGGCATAAGTAATACTGCGAGGTTGGGAGTTCCATGATCATCAGATAATTCTTGAGATACCGTCGGATTTGATCTAGTATAATGAGTATTGGGCAATAATTTCTGGAAGAGTTTGGTCGGCATGAACACAGAGCAAAGAATTTTTGGGAGACATGGATTATCCCTGCTTCATAGGCACAGCAACATACGAAATCACTTAAACGAGTTGGCTCATCCTAACATCTTAAGCCTAATCAAATAGCGAAAGCGATTAGACGTTATCTATGATTTTCATGTTCTTCATGAGAATTCAAATTGGGATCGGCTATACTTATCAAGTCAAGATTGTGCCCACCAGGAGTTATCGAACCCAGCCCGGGCCATCAGTCAGGACCAAATCATCATAGGAATGTTCGAAGTAAAGTCTAGGATAATAACCGACATACCTGAGCAAGTGGAAGAGGAGGATTTGTCTTGGCAATAGCATGTGAAATCACCAGAACTATTATCCCGTCCGCACTGCCCGCCCGAAACAAGGCAGCCGCTGCATTGTTCGGCCACCGTCCACTGCAGCCCGAAGCCCTCATCGATGGCCGACTTTACAGTCGTGCTGGACGGGCTCGACTCTATCTCCTGGATGGCCGACTCGTTCGCAGCCAGCACCACGCTCGTGTTGCACCCTCCAAATAAACCCATAATGGCCGTGAAATTGACACTATTACTCGTGATATCGCTAGCATTCTTTGTTATGAAGTAACCAATGATGTTGCTGTCATTGATGGTGCAGGTAAACTGGCTGCTGACAATCACTGACCCTACCTGACTCGTGCTTCCCTCACACCCATAGTACAGAGTCAGGTTTTTGGCCAGAGTGTCCGAGGTGTAAGTGAAAGGGCTGGTGATTTCCTCGGTGGTATTGATAAAAGAGGCTGGGCAGATATTATTCCAGTAATCATTTCGGGCAACAGTCATCTGTGAGGTGCCATCGACTCGAAGAACCCGATAGTCTTGGTTCGATATGTTGATCAGCAGAGTCGTGTTGTCCTGACAAGTCAGCTCAAACTCGGGCAGGCCGCAGTAGGAGGCGCGGTTCAACCCCCAGAAGGGGTAACTGATGTTTTGCAGGTCGCCGCATTGGATGGTGGAGCTGCAGTTCAGGTAGCTCGCGTCGTCGGCGCAGTGCGCCGTCGGAGCTCGGATCAGGATCAGTGTGGTTGCGATCACGAAGCACAGGGAAAGTACCCAAAAGGGCTGGCGATGGGGATGCATCATCATCTTTTGGAGGAACTTTTTTTTGGTGAGATGCAGAGGAGAGGAGAGAGAAATAAGGTTGGGGATGGGCAAGTGAAAAGGGGGGGATAAGGAAGATGAAATGACACGGTTTTCATGCGTCAATAGTCATAGATCACGATTATAAAACTAGTGGAGAGTTTTGACAAAGAAGAGGAGGTAGAAATTGACCGAATAGAAGCTTCTGTCGGGAAAAGGACATCGCATCGCCGGTCAAATGTGAAGATGCCTGACCCTGACTCGGTCGAATGGAGGTGATTTGTTCGTCCAATTTCCAAGCGTCCAACGCACGGAATCTAAGATTGTCTTCGTCTCTGACTCTGGCCTGAGCTTTTTTCACACGTCGGGAATTGAATGTAAATGGAGTTTCTTTGCGTTGCGCATAGGTCACCAGCTTAGAAAAGCTTGTGCTTCGGTTTCTAGACTACATGTATGGTGATAAACACATGATCCCCACCAGTGACAACAAAAGTCAAATAAAGGAGGCTCTACTTTTCTCTGAGTCTATTTGTCATAATTTATCAAATGATCATAGGAAGTAGGAAATAGGAACATATGTTACCTTTTCAAATTTATCAGAAGGGTCGGCTCAGGGCTGATCCTTGGTCTCATGGCAGGGCACAAAAGTAGATCTGTGGGGGAGATTGTGTGACATATGTGGCTCATAGTATATATTAGAGGGAGTTGACAGTCACTAATGAAAGAACTCATGAGGTTCGGTATAGATCATCTTTGCCAAGTGCTAAATAACCTAATTGAGCAACTACCATTGGAAGAGCAGATAGATAGGATTACCCACTAGATCGGTTGGTGGATTCAGGGAATGAGCACAAACCAGGAACACAAGTGACACTGTCAAGGCCATTGATTTGCGAAAGATGGATTGACGAAGAACAAGAAACAAGAGTCGTTGATGGGCCCGTAAGTATCATTGGCTATTCCAGGACTTAACAAAGATACGAGAATGATCATCGACAGTTTCACAGATTTCAGATGGTCAGGATGCTATCTGCATCGGCCCCTACATGGCAAAATATTGACAACTCCAAGGCCTAGCAAGGCTAGCATTGCATTTTTCAGACTGAATATATCAACGCCCTGCCTTAGTACCTTCACACTACCGTCATAACCTAAAAGAAGCGCAAGCGACTTCAGCATGTTCTTTATTTCTGCTGGCCATAGCTATACCACTTTAAGCTCCTTTGGCAGAGTCAAGTAATCATGGTAATTCTAATGAAATCGATTTTTGCTCTCACTGTGGCCTCATACTAAAGCAGAAGCAAACACACGTAGAATTGATGCTAATGTCACGGTGATCTAGATTCTTAGGACCTGCCTCGCAATCTTTGGCTATTTGCTTGTTAGGGCTGATGTGGCCACAACATAACCACCATGTGATGACCGCCTCAGCCATTTGCACATCAACAGTTGAATATGACAGGAAGGGTCTGGCTGGTTTTTCGAAGTAGTGGGACTGTCGCGGTAATTTCTCCAAAACTGAAGGGTGTCCTAGTAATTTGCTTACTAGCAACATGATGTGGAATTCACTTTAACAGTAAGCAACATTATGGTTGGCATCATTCATGGAACAAATGATGGGTTGAAACTCTTGATGCAAACCTGACACTGGTTATGAGCAGGTAATCTATTGAAGGATGGGGCTAGATGATGCTTCCTCTACATATCCTGCCACTACATAGGGTCAGAAAGCTGAAAAGGAATATCAGTGGAAAAGTTATATAATGCACTGACTAGTTAATTTATGCGCACGAAGTGGGGCTTTGGTGCATAAACATAAGCAAGTCCTTCAGAGTTTAAATAAAGGTCGATGATCTAAAGTGCCTTTATTTTCTGCTCAACAATGAGAGTTTCACAAGACTTGCTTAGCTGTGCTCTGTACTGAGAACCAACCGGTACATTCCTGGAATGGCTTCTCTGGAATGACTTAATTCATGGAGTTCAAAGTGAAGGACTTTCGCATGAGAACTTTAGTGGAGCGGGAATGGACAGGCTTTGAAGCTATTGGTGCTTGGTGGTATTCAGTCCAGTGAAAGCTCCTTTTGGACTTTGCGAAGCATCGGCCATCCAGAAAGTTTGATTAGTTAAGCTTGCTTACTTCTTTTCCACCGCCAGATCATATTGGATCACCGGTAGAACATTCAATTATCTTCTTGATGAAAGTCAAGACAGGGTTCTTTTCACTGATGCTGATATCAGTCTTGGCATTTTTAACTAGGCCATATGAAGGTAAATGGCCAAAGATGGTACTGAAAGCACCAAAAGTTACCTTTGTGCTTGTGCCATAGAAAATTGTCAGCTCAGGAAAGAAGCCCTAAGCAGATCCATCGATTAGGAAAATAACAACATTCAGTCCCGTCTCAGTGAGCAGATTAACGTGCTCTGAGAAAGTGGGGGATCATGTTACACGACGTACTCATTGTGCCTCTACAAAAGAGGAAGTGTATAGAAGGTGCAAGAGCTGCCTTGCCTTAAAGTACCTCTGAGATGCATTACCGAAAATGTCGCTCTACATATTTTTCCCCGAGAAGCATTTAAAAAAGTACAGCTACTGGGTAGAAGAGCAAATAACCTCCCCTGAAATCATAACAGCTCTGATTCATTCCCCCACAAAGAATGATTCAGTGGCTTTTATATGGACCGAGTGCAAAGTGGTTTGGTAATGGGAAAAGTCACAGTACCAACAACTCTGCTATAGTCATTGTTTAACATACCTTTTATTTTTTTTAATTGGTTTAACATACTTGAACGGACATTATTGGGAGGACTACTGGTGCAATTTTCATTGTAGTCACCATGGAAGGTGACGTTCGGCCAGATATTTGTTGAGCTAACCAGAGGATTTTTCACCGATAAAAAAAAACAAGCGGATTTTTCATTGGCTTACATTCTTGTTAGCCTACGATTTCCGAAGAAATTAACGATGCCCACATAAATTATGATAGAAGACAAGTCTAAATTAGATTGAATAAGTAAAGCAAATAATTAGAAATTAAATTGCAGGAAAGCGTACCTTTTGAACCAGGCTGCCCTTGAGGCCCGCCGGCAACAGACGGCGCACATGTTGGCGGCCCCGATGATCCGTCGGCGCAATAACAGGCCGTTGTATTCTTTGAGATGTCATAACCACAGACACCTTTCGAATCAGCACACCCTTTACACGCTGCAGAATCCACTCCTAACCTGACCTCAAATCCTTGCTGCACTAGTTTCGCCAAGCTCGAGCTATTCACCAACGGGGACAATTGATCCTGAGAGACGGGGACGACCACGCTCTTGAAGCAAAGTCCTGGCCCTACAGCCACCCCAGGAACCACATAACCGTTTTTAGAAGCAGTACCTCTTATGGTGCACGAGAACGGGCTGATCAGTGTTTGCCCATTCGGACAGCCGTAGATGATTGTGGAGTTGACGTAGCCGTCGACCATGCTGAAGAGCGCAGGGTCGAGAGTGGTGTTAGTGAAGTCAGGGGAGCAGATTCCGGAGGAGAAATCTTTCCGGGCGATTTGTAGGACCTCGGTGTTGGCGTAGAAACTGAGAACCTTGTACTTGACATTGGATATCGTGATAGTGGCGGTGTTATTCTCGCAAGCAAGTTCTAGCGCCGGGTAGCCGCAGCTGCTGGATCGGCTCCCACCCCAAAAAGGGTAGCCAACGCCTTGGATGTTCCCGCAGCTGAACAGGTTGCTGCAATCCGAGTACAAGGCATTATTGCCCTGCGATTGAGTCGTATTGATCATCAAGACTAAGAACATGGCACATAACTGTAGAAGAAGACGTGTATTCATTCTGGTGGAAGACGGATTTCCTGATCAGTTGGATGGAGTGGGGTTGTTCTTGTTGTTGTTTCAAGCAAACAGATAGGCAGGCTTAAGAGAGATGGGTTGTGAGCGATGATGAATCGCTGAAGTGGAAGACGGGTTTGGAAGATGAAAACTAGTTGTGGAAGACTTGAAAAATGGGGGAGTCTTTGTTGGACTTATTAGGAGGCTCGGCCTAATCAGTGACCGGGTGAAGTGGTCTAAACTTGGGAAACTTCTTGAGGACTAACTACTACAGCGGGATTAAACTTAAACTAGCAAGCAAAGTGATTTCGCAAAGCTTGTGTCCTGAACCGGCATCAACCACTCACACCCAATCCCACCTGCCCACCAATCTACATATGGCAATGGAGCTTTTTGTGCCCCCTATCTAGAACTACGGTATAAAGAGAGCAGAGATGACTGATAAATGGGCTTGGGCCTAATCAGAAGGGGTAACGTATCGCTAAATTCACGATCGGGTCTATAAAGACATCACATGTGACCAAAATTTTCGGGAAATTTCTATCTGGAAACAGTTGCTCCATAATTGCAGCCAAAGATGGAAGAGAGGAAAGTTGAGCCGAATTGATGTGGACGTGTTTCGCAAGAGCACGGGAATTCTTTCGTGGTTGTAATGGGATCGGGTGTTTTCACGTTTCCCCGAAGTTGCCCGGTTTGTCAAGATTTCCCATCGATGAAACAAGAAGGGAAATGGAAATCTTTGGATTTTTGTTTGGGAAAATGAAGCGTGTTGACTTCTTGATTGGCAGTAACGTCTACGTTGTGGCACGACGAGCTACAACGGGTGGAACACGACGCGCTGTATGAAAGACACGCGTCATCACGACTTTTGTTGACTTCTGTTGACTTTTGTTGTGGAACAATGTGAGGATGAGCTTGGCTAATAGACAAGGAAGCCATAATAAAATAAAATAATTGATGACCCACTGGAAAAATAGAACGTTTCCTGGGTATGCATGGTAGAAATACATAGATCGACATCTATAAAAATTTATTTCTAAGATAATATGATAATATGACTGAGTCAAAAACTTAAAATTCTTAGAATTTGTCTTTCCGAAATTGGTTGAACCAGTCGGACCTAGATGAACTAGACTTATGGCTTGTAATAGAGATGGGCCCAACCCAGCCCATGCCTCTTAGAGCCCAAGCCCAACTCATTTACTTGTTTCTTCTTCAACGGCCTCAACGCAATTGAAGCTTAAAAAGGAAAGAAGAGGAAGCAAACGGCGGAGTAAACAGGAAAATTAAAAAAAAAAGAAGAGAAGAGACGAGAAGAGAGAAGGGCTCGTTCGTGCAATGGAAAGAAAGAAGAGAGGAAAAAAGAATTTCGCCCATACACGATACGGACGTCCTTGGAAGCCGAATCAACTGTGAAGTGCAATGCCTGATAAGTATTCAAGCCTATTATTCAATTAATCGATCGGAATAATTTTCGAAGTTAGGTCTTAAATTTGGAGTTATGTGAAAATTGAATTGCGAGATTCGATTGAAAAGTTATTAAGCTTTAGGTTTATATAGAAATGGTAGATAAAGGCGTTGTGGAGCTATGAGGTTTGATGAAAATCAATTCCGAAGCACAGTTTGATTGGAACGAAATTCTGAAGTTTCATGTGCAAGTTACGCGTAATGGACAATAATGTACATTTGTTATAAACGAGTTTCTTCATTAGCACGCAGATGACATTTTATCGATGGGTCAACATAACTTAGTTGTATTGTTCATTAGAATAGTGCATTACTCTATTTAAATATAGTTTTTTGAATAATTGATAAAAATACGAGTGCGTCAGCCCGAATAACCGTCATAAGTTGGCTTTCAATTTTCTAATATGAGTGGTGATATCTCTTCTTCGAATTTGCAAACTCATATTTCGAAGGTAATATGGATTATATATAATATGAGTTATCAAATAGCATTTTTGTTGCATAAAAGTCATGATTGGGCATTGACTACCTTTTGGTTATTTGAAAATGGTTTGAAAAACGTGTTATGAAAGGTGTCGTGAAAGTTTACATATGTGTATCGCTTTGCAAATGGGTTTATGAAATGAACTCTGAAATGATTTGAAAATCATTTTGTGAATGGCGTTACGAAAGGTTATACATAGCGATTTGTGAATTGTGTTTATAATTGTTAGAGAAATGCTTTGTGAATGTATTCTGTTTGACGAAAGATTATATATTTTGGTTTATGAAACCGATTTGTGATATATATATATATATATATATATATATATATATATATATTATGGATTGGCTTTGTGGATTTTGGAGTATTCTATTGTGGGTTTACGTTGATGCTTAGTATCTCTGTGAACCCATTGAGGGGTTTGTGGGTATCCATACTAATTTTAGGATATCTATGTAGGATAGCCATTGACAATATAGGTGGACACCTAGCTAAGGGGGAATCTTGATCGCGTTTGTCACGAGGCATTATGTGTGATCATAGATAGATACTTAAGAACAAGATTGGTCAATGGAATGGATCGTTAATGTATGAATTGATACTTGAGAATGAGATTGGTCAATGGAATGGATCGTTAATGTATGAATTGATGAAATTGATTAATGGACTGAACCATTGATTATTTGTTTTGATATAAGCGATGAAATGGGTATTTCTGCTATAAGTATATTTATGTTGAAGAAACATATAACTCATTTTGATCTTATAAGTTTGTTATATTTTGGATTGGGTGTAAATGAGCTATGTTTTTACGTCTTAAACGTGCATAGTGGATATTCGATCTTCTTGGAAGAGATATATTATTTACTGGATTGTGATTGCTCATTCCATCAATCTTACTTACTTTTCAGGTTCTTCAGCGAACCACAAGTAGGACGAGAGCATTATCATTATCAGGAAGACATTTTGATAGTGGAAATTTTGAGTATGAGTTGTATATGATTATAATGAACTTCTGAGTTAGTTGTTTGTTTGAAATGTATATATATTTTGATATCAAATTGAGTTATGATTACGTTTGAGCTGCGTGCTTTTGATAAAAGGACAACCATGTCGTTGCCCTACTCTTGTTGAGCTGGGGGTGTGACATGGCTCATGCCATGCACAGGAGAAAAACAAATAGTTAGATTGTAGTACATGATATGTTTTAATATCACATGATTACGTTGAACCAAATCAAAATCAATTTGGAGATAGATAAATTAAGTAAAGAACGTGATCAAATTTAATATCATATAATGTAAGACAAATTTAACACGACATGATGTAAATGAAGTAAAAGAAATCATTTTGGCGTTAGATAAATTAGGAGATTCCATAGAATATGCAGTCCAACCTATCATTTCATGAAGCTATAGTTGGACTCACTAAATATATATTTTCTGTGGATGGTTTCAAGACTCTCTTACAATCTTTTGGTCTTATCTTATAAAATTCTGTTTGACTAAGATAATACTAATGCAGAAAAATATGGTTGTATATCTCAAATTGTAGACAAGAGATTATTGGTTAATATTGTGTGTGCGCGTTTGCGCGTGTAGATGTAAATCAATTTATTGGATCGATGAAGTTTTATTATTGGATTTAATATTTCAATATGAAATGACAAAAGGAAAATGGATAATATATTCATGTGTTGTTTTATAAGTTTAAAGAAGAAAAATAAATAACAAAGTTAGAATAATGTGATGTGGAGTGGTATCCACATTATAGACAAAAGTATTTCTTATTTTGATTATAAGCTATTTCTTAGAAATGAAAAGGAAAAAGAAACAAAAAAATAAAAAAAGGCAACGGGAAGTGAGGTGGCAACCATCAAATGGTTCACATTTCAACTCCCCATAAGGCCCTTCATGGGGCACCACAACACTATATAATATTAAATATGACAGAAGCAACTATTTAAGTTAGCCACATCAATTTACACGGTAATTTCCCATTTGAATTTTAGTATCCATATCACTATCACTCTAATAGATAATTATGCCAAAGAAAGAACTTTAATTTAATTAGTTTCTTTTCATCGAAATGTTTTTCTTGAATATCCTAATTTAGCGTTAAAGAATTTCTCGCCGCTACCATATAGTATTCATCTTCAACCCTCATAGAAGTATCCTCAACCTCTTCAAGCGGTGGCATAAATAGTCAATTTGAGAAAGCTTACTTTGCTTGTGTGCTTTACCCAGAGGTGCTGGTTTGAGTTCGGAAGCTTTTGGCTTGCATTCGATTATTATGAACCAGTGCGGAATATCCAGAAAGGCATTTAAAGAATCGGTCTTCTCTTCACTTATGTTGACAAAGTTTAGTGAATGAAATTCGAACAATATGCCAGCATTCGCATTTCCATCATTGAGTACGAGTTCCTAAATTATCACAAAAAATCACTATTTTTCTTTTGAATGTAGCAGAAGGGTAAAACAAAAGGAAAGTGTCAATTGACAATTGCTGTTACGAAAGGATTAAGCACAAAGGCAATAATACATATAGGGATGTGCCAATGAAAAGAGCCACAGCCAAGTTTCCCGTGAGCCCTCTTTATGTCCACAGTCCACCGTAATAACAGCTATCGACATCAGCAGACAAATAGTAGTCTTAGAGATACATGTATTCTACAGAAATTGATATACGAAAACGTATGTGGCTGTTTGTCCCGTATTCACCGTCTTCTTCTCTACATTTTGAGATAACATGACCCGTGACCATAACAAACCGACTCATTGCCACATAAGCTTTCGTGTACCATCTTTTTTAAATGTTTTAGTATCTCGAGGATTACCAGAATGGAGAACCTAAAATGACCCTATGCGTTTAAGTCATTCACTATGCCCTGAAGCTTCCTCTCCAGTACTTCTGAGCATATCTGCTCCATCATTTTGTAGAAGGATATCAGATCAGATAATTGCTCGACTGACATCTTCCCGATCGCATTCCTTGCCATCTTCTCTCTTTCTTCAGTCAACTTGAGTCTCTCGATGTACGACCCGGCGTTCCTCACCGTTGCACCCATCTGCTTCAACCTCTTCTCTTGATGCAAACTCAATGCTGTGTTCGACTGCAGAAACCAAATGACAGAATACCCGCTTAAGTTGCTACTCGTCCTGCTTTAACGAAATTCAATAGACACCACCCACTTTTCAAGGTATCTTCTGTTCTGAGCAAAATTTAATTAACCTCTCAACTTTAGACAATGGTCTAACTTTTCGATAAAGGGACAACAAAAGAGGAATACAAACTTCGGCCAACATGTTATGACATGCATCTAGATGTCAAGTCGAATTAGTCTTGTCTACTAGTTAATTTAATGGTAACTCTCCGCGTAAGCGTGAGGAATTGGGCTGCAACCACACCATCCTGATTTAACAGCCCCCCAAAAGACAAAGTATAGCAATTTGATAGCTCAATAGTTACGCCTAAAATGATGGATTCAGGTGAACGAAGGAGAGCTCAAAGAGGAACAAGAAACAGCAATTATTTGTACCTCGAGAAATTCTGCACCCGCTTTCAGTTCGGATTCTTTGGATGGGTTCAGCCCTTGGCCAGTCGTGTACAGATTCTTGGCCAGTGAAAAGCTGCGAACGATTATCCTCCTCTTCTTCTCCATTTCTTGATCGAGTTTCAATGGCCTCGGGACCAAAGTCGAGCTAATCAGCTTTTTCTGGTACGCAATCACAGCCTTCACAAACTCCTGCAACAATACAGAAGTTCAGTATTGTGTCCACCGAAACTAAAAAGGAATCAGATTGCCCAACCAAAGCCCGTCACATCACTTTCTTAACCGATTTTGTGAACCTGCCATTATAATTAATGTCATCATTTGTTAACAAATGTCCATGAAAAAGCATTCTTTAAGCACCTGATAAGCGGACGGGCAACCAGGGTAATCGAACTCGTCGGAGTCGGGCTTCCGCATCCGCTCAGGGTGAAACTGGAGGCCCATGATAAACTTGCCCTCCTCAGGATTATAAGCATCCGGGTCATAGAACCCTTCGATCAAGCCATCAGGTGCAAAGGCCATAGGCACAAACCTCTGAGCCAGTCTCTTGACCCCTTGGTGATGATAACTGTTCACCATTATCTCCATCCTCTGGTCCTCCAGTGAGTCCTTAAACCACTCGTGCAATGGAGTCCTCTCCACAACCCTGACCACATGCCTGTGCCCATCATAATCATCATAATTTATGTGAGCCACTCTCTTCTCTTGGGCAAAATTCCTGCTGAGCTCACTCTCAATGTCTTGATAAAGTGTGCCTCCACATGCAACATTCAAGACCTGTATCAAGAACAGAATGTGTTGGTTTAAAAATAAAAACACATCTAATTCTAAGTTTGAAATTTTATGGATTTGGAACCGTTGAATAAAATACTTAAATTTCTCGGACCTGCGAGCCTCTGCAGATCCCCAAGTAAGGGATGTTGCGCTCGAGGCACAGCTTCGCGAGGCCGAGCTCGATCGAGTCCTTCTCGCGGTCGATGGTGGTGTCACTCGTGTGGAGCCTCCGTATCTCCGCGAGCTCCTCCGGGGAGAGCCCGGTGTCGGCGTCCTCGGGCTCGTACAGCGACGGGTCGATGTCCTCGCCCTCGCAGAGGAGGACGCCGTGGATCGGCTCGAAGCTCTCGAGCAGCATGTGGACCCCGCTCACGCGGGGGACTATCACGGGGACGGCCCCGTAGGCCACTATGAGATCAAGGTGGTATTCACCTGCAAAAAAAAATTCACACCCATTTCATAAACAATTCACATCTCATCGACTTCTCATGATTTTCCTAACGATTCTCGCGATATCAGTATAAACCCTAATCTGGTAAAAAAGAAAGCAACAGACATGACTGTGTCGTGTCTACCGACGATACAGATCATATCGCTGGCACAAACGTACCGACGAAATCGACAAACTTGTTCTTGCGAACGGTGCGCCGCGAGACGATGAGGACGCGAGGGAGGATCCCGGAGAGATCAGAAGAAGCCATGGATGACTTTGATTGTATGTGAGTGGTTTGATCCTCTCGGAGTTTTGGTTTTACAATGAAAGGTGTGTTCAGGTTTGTGCGTGCATTTATAGGAGGAAGAAGAGGGGTTAATGGATAGAAATTTGTTATTTAATTAAGTAGATGTGAATTATTATTAAGGAAAATTAGTGCATTGTTATTATCTTATTAGGATTTTGTACGTAAGAACTGAGCGACTTGACCCATCAAACAGCACACGATCTCAACGTCCTTGCGCCGCGTCGGATCTCCCACTCCTGGGGCTACGGGTTCGATGGTTTTCATTTCTCTCTTTTTTTTCCTATTAATAAAAATACTAGGACCTTATCGCCAGAAATTAAAAAAATATGACAAAAGAAAATGTTTCTTTGACATTTTCTTCGAATTAGTGAGCTCACTAAGGAAGATCCTGAGCAAAATCTGTTCATTCCATTCTCAGCTTCTGTCATTAAGTGGTGGATAAGAATGGAACCATGTCAAACGGTCATCCACTTCAAAATGAAGTACTTAAATGCTCCTGCGGTACAGCATGGTTTTCCTCTCCATTGCCTGTTGCCTATTCATACCAGTCAAAATGCAGACTCCATCTAACTATGACTCATAAGTGCTTCAGTTTAGGATGGCAATTAGCATTAATTAATATGGTAAACAAGCATTAATATATATAGGGGGAAAGTTAGAGAAAATTACCAAAACGATCCTAAACCCATTGCAATTGTGTTAATTTAGTCCTAAACTTTTTTGCATTTGTGTCAATTCAGTTCATTCGGTCAATTTTGGCCGGCCGACGCTAATATGAACACCAGTCGTCCTACATGGCATAGTCGGCATTGATGTGGACAATTTTTTTATAATATTTTAATATTTTTTTGAATTTTTTATTTATATATTTTCTTTTCTTTTTTCCTTTTTCTTTTCTTTCCCTTTCTTTTTTTTTATCCCTTCATTTTCAACCTCTAGCTAGTCGACGGTAAGGTCAGCCCTGCCAGGCGCTGGTGAGAGTGAGCCTCACCCGCCCTTGGTGAGGCCCGTCATTGCCGTCGCTCGCAAGGTCGAGCCTCTCCATGCTTGGGCGAGGCTTGCACTCGCCAACCAAGTGGCTAGGCGAGGCTCGCCATTGGCCGGTGCCTGCTGACGTTCACGTCAGTACTGGCCAATCAAAATTAGCCAGATTGACTGAATTGATACAAAAAAATCTTTAGGGTTGAATTTGCACAATTCCAATAATTAAGTTTAGAATTTTTTTGGTAATTTTCTAGGGAAAGTTAAGGAGCTTATTATCTAAACCGTAGTGGTAGAGGCTTCTTGCCTGTAATTATTGCAACTTCATCTGTTGATAAATAACATACCGACCATAGAATTTATATTTTTTGACCAAAACCATAGACTCTAAGTGCATGGATTGGTTGATGATGTTGCAATTCCATTAATTAAGTTGCAACGAGGTCGGGGTGGGGGAGTAGTAAAGCTTATCTATTCGGGGTGGGCAGGTGCATCTGGGACTGGTCAAAGGTAAGGACGAGCTGATCTGGTGATTGGGCCGTGTGTGATGTGGCGCTTCTAGCGCCTGAGTTCTTGAACACATCAGCAATTTCCAGCGATATCTTCCCACTTCTGCGGTGGCATATATCTGGGATCATGCCCTTTGATGCTTCAATAATTTCTCTCTTTTTTGTAATTATAATGTATTGGACGGTTAATGCTTTCGCGCACTGGGCAATTAAAGTTATAATATTCAGATGTCCTGGATCTTTCCCACGCGTAGCATGAGAATTGATCACGACTAAAGCGTTTGGAAATCGCGATTTAGTACTTTAAATGTTCTTCTTAACATAATATCAAACGCGCAACCATTTATATTTTAAAGTCTTAAACTGTTAGATGAAACACATGATTAATGTCAACGGACCCAATCCTAAACTCATAGGTTTCGAGAGGCATGAGTTCTCCCTATATTATCAACTCGATAACCATTTGTTCGGACACACTGCAACATGATAGTAGTTATTAAATTTTATGTATGGTGAAGATATAATGTCGACAATCTGGATATAATGCAATCGAATTAAGAACGTAGAGAAGCTTCGTTCAAACTTCTATTGGTGCAAGGCGTGCTAGACATGTAGAGATAAAGTTGGATTGGTCTATTAGCACCAGCAAGATTCGGGTGAGATGTCGAAAGTGGACTAAGTTCGTGGATCATGAGTTGCTTTCAATGTTTTAATACATAGACACGCCAAGGGTACAATGTTAGGTATATATGGATACGTGATGAAAGTGTGCATAAAAAGATTTCGCAACTCCACCAAATTAGAGAAAGTTATTACAATATCAAATTACGGATATTTGGGATAAGGGATGCATCGGTCAGTGAGTCATCCGACGATACTTCATAATTCCCAAGATTGATGAAACGATTGAACTATATATATATATAAACCAATAATCTATAAATTTAAGTTGTATTTCCAAAGAACCTTATATATATACACACAACCATTCCGGGGAGGTTGGGAAGGTTGCACCCAGGAAGAGAAATCGGGAAGTCTCTATAAATGACGGGAGTAATTAGAAAAATATTTTTCTAAAAACGATCGCTTGTATCGCTTATAAAAATGAATGAATAAATAATATTTTCATTGTCTATGAAAATATTTAGACATAAATTATTATTGATAATAAAAATTTTATTTTTATTACCTAATTATTTTAAGTGATACGAGCGATTATTTTTAGAAAATTAATTTCCGCATCATTCCTCTTTCGCGAAATAAACGTGGCTAATTAAAACCGATAGAGCCTAGAACATTGTTGGATAGAACCGGTCCAGTGGGTGCTTGCTCAAGAGGGGACCCATCTGGTGAAACATCGCACGTGGGACACGCCTGAAGATCCACGAGGATCCTACGATGGCCATTCTAGCCCGTAGCCATCACTTCCACATGCGTCATGTGTTTTCCGAGTAAATGCACGATCGACAGAGATGAGAGACCAACTATGAGCCTTCATACATTTCCTTTTCATTTTTCTTTATTGGGCCGGTCCACCGCAATAAATCTATAATGACCCGATCCGACAAGGACGGGAAGTGATTAAACTAAAGGCTCGAACAAGAAGTAGCTCTTGACAAGCTCTTAAGATAAAGAAGGGTAAAATTAATTCACAGAAACGCATTTTGACGTAACGGCAAACTTTATATTAGAATATTTATATAATACAATATACCTTCATTTATCATCTTAAAATTTTAGAACAGCCGACAGTAGTCCCACAAAATCTAACATGATATCAAAACTGGAGGTCATAGATTCAAATCTTTCCATGTCCCAATTGCCTTGCCTGGGGGAGTGTTAGAATATTTCACTCATTCATCTATGCTTAAGCTTTTAGAAGAGTTAGCAGTGATCTTACAAAATCTCACACTTTATTTGGGAATTCTAAAGTTAAGCGTGCTTAGGCTAGAGCATAACCAGAATGGGCAGCCTTTTGGGAAAGTGCTCGTGAAACTCGATATGAAATGGGCCAAAGCAGACAATAAATGGAGTGAGTTAATTAGAAATGTTATGATATGGTATTAAAGTAAAATCCCCTCTAGTACGTGTGTGGTTTGAGGACGAACCACGCAGAAGGTGGTGGGTCTGTAACGACTCAGTCCAACAAAGGCAAGGAGTGGTCGCCGAGGCTAAAAGGCTTCTGTCGTCCTTTTAGGATAAAAAATGAACTGAATTGCACACTAAACAGAGGGAGAGCATGCCTAGAATATATGTATATATGCAATCTAGAATTAACTTACGAAATCTCCTTTTGATGTATCGGTAAACTTTTCTTTGGAATTATAAAATTAAGCGTGTTAAAGCTAGAGCACCACCAAGACGAGTAACCTCCTAAAAAAGTGTCTACATGTATGTCAAAGAACAAAACCACGAGACTCAATATGGGACAAGCTAAAACGGACAATACCTTGAGCGTGTTAATCCAGGTACATCACAAAATCGATTCAACATACCTATCCCAATATACCTAGCATTATCTATAAAAGCGCGTGAACTAAATTCTACGACCGGAAGGATGTTAGAAGAGCAATTGCTTGTGGAACTCGGATTCCCCAATCCTCTATTAGGAAATTGAATTGTATCAAACCCGGTTTTTGTTTGCCCCCGAAAATCTGGCCAAGCGCACGACTTGTTTTTCCAGCGATCTTCGAAAATAGCCAGGAAAGGCCAAGGCTCACGGGATAGTCGGCCTCTCAATACAATATCTCAATTACGTCTAATCGCTCATAAATTATCACGTGGGATTTTTAAATGCAGTCGGGATTTACTTGAAAACGACACAATCGACAAGACTTGCTGAAGGGATATTCAATAGTTAAAATGCACTCCTGTAAAAACTTTAGATTGCGCTATAGAACGCTGCCCTTTAGAACCGACTGCCTGATTTAGTTTAAATTGAAAAAAATAAGCTCAAAATTGTACATAACAATAGGCTCCGAATTGGGTCCAATTAAGAGCCCCATTTGATGAAACTTAAAACCGAGATGGAAACCACAAAACTATAATGATATGACCCAAAAAAACATACCTTTCGAGATCATCGCAATCACCCTCTGGAAAATTTGGTTAGCGCGTAATACTCTAGTATTCCATCATGAGCAGACGGACCCAATCAACATAATTGAATCGGCTCTAGACATGCATTGTAATTACGCGAAGTGGAATAGAAGCAACTTAAAGCGTGAAGCAGTATCGCTGAACTTAAAACCGATATGGAGACCACCAGACCCCGATTTGCTGAAGATAAACATCGATAGATCTCAACTCTCAGGGACCATGGAAGGGGCAATTGCATGCGTATGTCGCGATTCAGAAGGAAGATTGATGGAAGGCCTTACGCGACCCGTCCGAGCATCTTCCGCCCTTCAAACCGAAGCCCTTGCCTGTCTCTATGCCCTCAAACACTTTGCTAATCGTCCTCATTTAAAACTAATGCTGGAGTTTGACTGTTCAACGTTGATAAGCTGTTTGAGAGATTCTTCCCTCTGTCCTTGGGTTGTTGAGCCAATTATCACTGATTGTATAGGCCTCTTGATTTTTTGTTAGAGTCTAGAATTGGTCCTTTGCACCCGTGACTCAAATAGATTAGCAGACTAGGTTGTAAAGGTGTTAAGGTGTAAGACCCTCCCCCGAAACTGGGTTTGTAACCCCCCTTCCACTCTTTGGGAAATCCTGTATTTTGATGCCCTTTACTTTTGTAGGTGGGCCCGGGTTTAATGAAATGATACATCTAGTTCGACCAAAAAAAAAAAGAAAAGAGCCCATTTGATGAGCTATTAGAATGCACTCATTCAGAGAGAGAGAGAGAGAGAGAGAGAGAGAGAGAGAGAGAGAGAGAGAGAGAGAGAGAGAGAGAGAGAGGATATTTGGACGAAGTCATTTCACCGATAATACAGTGAGAAGAGCTAATTATTGTGGAAAATGACACAAATAGTCCATAAACTTTGATCCAATGTGCAATGCGATTCCTGAATTTTTAATTTATTCAATATGATCATTGAACTTTAGCCTCATATTTAATATGGTCATTGGTCTTTTGGTGCATGGTCGTTGGTCATTGGTCTTTTGGTACATGTTCAATCTACATGTACATTGAATATTTTCATATAGTTCAGAAACTACATTGAACATACACCAAAAGACCAAAAACCACATTGAATATGAGGCTAAAGTTCAAGGACCATATTGAATAAATTAAAAGTTCAGGAACCGCATTGCACATTGAATCAAAGTTCATGGACTGTTTGTGTCATTTTCACCTTATTATTATAGTTCAGGTTAGGTACCGAGGACTTGCATTTTCTTTTATAAGGACTCGCTTAGGTTTAGATTACCTCACGAAAATTTTTTGTTGAAAAACTTAGAAAAATGAATCAACTGAAATTTTTTTCATAATAATTGAAATATTTATATTTAAATTCAGAATAATGATTTCCTCTCGTAGAAATCACAAATCTTTTTTTTTCAAAATACAACTACACATTGACGCTTGGGCATTGGACTCTCAATGCCTGTGCCAAAGTCATCGGCGGCCCAGCCCAAGTCCACAGAAGCTGAAACCGGTTCCTCGGAGGTCGAACCAGAGTCCGCAAAGGCTTGGCCCAAGACCCTGGTACCCATTGCCAAGTCCCCAGCGATAGTGTTAGTGTAACCGACTCTTGCAGCCAAGTCACCAATGCCTGGGCCTAGGTCCATCGAGGCCATACTTAGGACCTTAGTGCCTGTGCCCAAGCACCAGCTTTTATGCTCAAGTCCCTAGCACTCAGACCAAGGTCCTCCAAGACCTTGGTGACCATGCTTGAGTCCTCAATAGCCATGTTTGGGTAATAGACTCACGTGCCCAAGCCACAAGCACCCAAGCCCTAGTCCATCAAAGCTGGACCCAAGACCCAAGTGCCCATAACCAACTATTCGACGGTCATCCTGAGCACCCAACTCTCACGCTCAAGTAATCGGCGGGCTGGGGTTCATAGAGAATGGGCTCGGAATTCTCCGGGCCCTAACCAAGACGCTAGTGCCCGTGCTTGAATTCCCAACGAACATGCCCAACTACCCGCCTCTCGCAACTAGGTCGCGCTCAAGTGGGTTCCATGGCAGCTGGGCTCAAGTTCACAATAGAGGACCCAGGTCTTTCGAAGCTAGGCCCAAGAACCTGGTGCCTTGCCGGGTTCCCCTGTGGTTGTGCTCAGCTCCCTCACCCAATTCATTGGCGCCTGAGCATCGGTTCGGGTCCATAGAGCTAGGGGTGTCAACGATTCGAGCTTCCATGACACCCAACTCGAACCAAACCATCTAGACTGTGCATCTATTCTGGCCTGAACTAAAACCCGACTCGAATATGTCCAAAACCAAAAATGCAGTTCAGGCGCGGTCGGGTCGGGCATTTATTTTTATTTTTTTTCATTTCTTCGTTCCTTCCTCACAGAGTGGGTTTACCCAACCCTCTGTGAAAAATCCCAAAGACCAGAAATACTTTGAGATTCCCCATGGCAATGATCTGAGATAATATCTCGAGTTGTAAAGTGAGCAATACACTTTATCGTCTTCGTTCCTCCGGTCCTTGTCGACAAGATCTACGCAAGACTTCGAGCAAGAGTGATTTGCAAATTACTTCAAATTAAAATCATCCCAACCATTCATTTAAACATTTACTGAACCAGAGAGATACTTGACCTGAAAAGCCCCGAAAGTTTCGGTTCAGGTTATTTTTTACACCCCTACTTTGGCACCTGTGCTCGAGTTCCTTGTGGTTGGTCCCGAGAAACCCCGGCTCGTGCAACCGAGACCCTGGCGGTTGGATATCTATTATATTAAACAAATAGTGCACATGTATTTTTAGAAGAATAATATTAAGTTTTGAATTCCAAGTGACGGAAAATGAATTTCAGTTCATTTTCAGATTTCAGCTAAATACCAGAAAATATCGTCATTTTCCTAAAAAACAATTTCTTGAGAAATAATTTTTCAGAATTATTAAATTGTTCGTGAAACAAACGGAACCTTAATCTCAATCGTTCATTATTTGCGATAAAAGCGGCAGTTTAGCATGTTAGTCGGTTCAATTTGGGAATGGGTTGAACTATTATTAGTCAAGAGATCGAAATCATAGCAGTGCAAAACGTGTAAACGGGATGGAGTTACCCCTGGCATTATAGCAACTTGTGTTGCCTCACATGCCAAACCTTCCCAAAGCGACAATGGCATTAAACTCATTGTGGATTACTAATATCAGCATATATATATACCAGTCCCTAAAGTAAAGGAAAAACAAAACTAATATTACGGACACCAAATAGCACAACACTACATACGAAGTTCACCTCTTCAACTTCATAGAGCACAACTATGGGCAACATTCCATAGCAGTCCTGCCTTTTTCTTTATTTCAACTTATTTAACTAGTTACCTGTGAGATACGGAACGCCACACTCTTTGGATCCTTAGTGAGGTTTAGGTGTAACCTCGCCAAAGAGAGGGAGCTTGTGCTCCTGTGACGCAGCAAGAAGCGATAACTTGAAAAACCTTCCACGATTTTACTGGAATTCAATTCAATTAGATAATATCTTAATACGAAACTGGACGTCCTTTTATAATGATAGGGCAACATCAAAACAAATCAAATCTAATCTTATCAAATAAAATAAAATCTAATCTTATCAAATAAAATCAAACGAAATATTGATAATTCGAAATTGCCTAAAGTAAAAAAAACTGCCTAGTCAGAAAAACTGCCGAGATTTCCGACAATTACGGCGATCACATTCTTCAAGATAATCACAGGCTAACTGTTCTACATCATTCCCTCCCTCTTCGGGAGAACGCGCTCTCAAGTTATGATTAGGATAGAGGGGTGTATCGGGAGCATGATACTCAAATAAGTCTGCCACATTAAATGTTGAGATCTTGCAAGGACTTCCAAAGCCTGTCCACTTCGTCAAGATGTGGCGGGCTCCACGGATGCAAACTTTATTTTAACGTGCCGCAATTCACACACTTTACACCTCCCAATTTCCTCCTATCTTTGTCCTCCCGAGAAAGAGGGAATACCCTCTTATTGCTTTAC
Source organism: Syzygium malaccense (assembly GCA_031216405.1). NCBI lineage: Eukaryota > Viridiplantae > Streptophyta > Magnoliopsida > Myrtales > Myrtaceae > Syzygium > Syzygium malaccense. Next base: position 47,087,528 of record CM062258.1, on the reverse strand, counting down.
ATTTTGGGGACTCCGAGGTCTGAGTAAGGCCCAAGATGAAGCATTTTAAGATCTTGCTTAGGACTTCTTATTTAACTAGTTACACATGAGATACGACACGCCGCATATGCGCATGACCCGTTTGCCGTTGTTTGAGATGAGATACTCTCGGAGGCTAGAATTCTTGATGTACCCACAGAGGCTGGGCCTCGGCTCTCGCATCTTGCTACAGCACAGGGCCGACGGCTGCATGTACGACACCATCGCCAGCACGCACGAGCTCAGCTGCGAGGGGGTGCACGTCACCGCTTTCGCTACACGGGCGTGATCTGCCGAGAGAAGCACGAGCACTGCCATGAGAGCTGCTACGAGCAAGCGTGGAGATGGGGAGGGATTGGAGGGCTTGGCCATGATCTTCAATGGGGAAGCAAGTGAAAAGTAGACACAGACAGGAGAGGTGGGTGGTGGTGGTGTATGTTGTGTGGCCAAGGCGAGCGACGGGAGATTTATAGAGATGGCACTCGAATTAAATACCGCAAAAATTATTTTGAGTAGAATATGCTTATCACCTGTTTTAAGAAACAAATGAGACGAATATTTAATACCCTACATGCAACGTGTTTTATGTTCTTCCATGTGCATGGGACGTGGAGGGAAAGAAAGAGACTAAAAGATGGTCGGCCTTTTTGTTTTCGCAAAAAAATTTTGTGAGCAGCTCAATTAATGTAATTATAGGAAATCATATCATGAATATTGAAGAATCACGATATAAATAACTATGTACAGAATCACTTTCTTTTTCTTTTACCTTGCAAACTTACGCATAAGTTTTCGATAATAACACGAGTATAGTGAATATGGATTTTTATTACGTCTAAGTTAATTGCAATATGCCGATGCGTAAAGCTTCATTTTATATAGAAAATATGGTCAATTTTAAACATTCCGGCTGCACACACTAATCAATCAGCTAATATTGCTCGTAGAGATTTGTTTTTTTTATTATAATTGATCGGAATAAAAAAGAGAATACTCATCACCATGGCACTTCAAATCCAAACAAAAAGTGCGCCGCCAATTTTCCACGCTCGGTGCGCCCCCAATTTTCCACGCAACCCAATTTTCCTCTACGAAATGGAATGCCTCTAAGTTTCAATCCATGGCAACATCGTCATCATCACATAGAATTTTCATACCACCACCCTTCATAGAATGTAGCAATCCACTTTAGTTCATTCAATTTGAATGCTCAGTCGCACGATAGATCTAGGTTGTCTTAGGATTTTGAAAGTACCTAGAAATAATTCTAACAACAGTCGCGCCCACCGAGGGATGCCAATTTGGTTCATTGCAAGTATTCGGAGAGCCAGAAGGGTAAGATAATCCCATATATTGTCACATACCAAGACCATAGCCGATGAGGGTCACGGTGCGAGTGAGGCCAGACGAGAGCCACGACCCTTGCTAATGGCTGGTGAGGGCTTCATGGCCCTCGCTCCCTCGCCGACCTCAGTGAAAAAAAAAGTAAAAGAAAAAAAGTTAACAAGAAATTTGGAAATATATTTAAAAAAATAAAAAAATTATTCACATCAGCACTGATCGTGCCATGTAAGATAGCCAGTGTCTGCGTCAATAATTTCCAACCAAAATGGATCAAATGAACTACATTGGCAAATTGTCAAAATGTTTAGGATTAAATTGATCAAATTAAAAGATTTATGATTGAATTGGAACAAGTGTAATAAATTTAGGACTTCTTTTAGTAATTATCCCCTGTGAAACTTCCCCCGAATCAAATAAAAAAACGAGTTATTGCGTTGTTCCTATAATGGAAACTCGCCAGGCTAAGGCATTCGAGATTCTTTTCATATCGACTCTCTCGTAATATGTTTTCTTTTCATGTTCTGCGGTCAAATAGTTGACTTCGATAACTCTTAGGAAGGTCCATAAAAGACAGTTTCAATACCCCATGATGGTGCACAGTTATTAGTAGTGCAATGAAATGCTATCATAAGATTTACTATACCAATCAACTGTAATTCCTAGGACTTCGATTTCCTTTAACAACAGTTCTTTTGTTCCGATGCACATTATCGCTTTGCATATATGACCTCGTATCATGTTATGTACATGTGAAATCAACTCGTTTGCATCTAAGCCTATATAGAAATGTCGTATTTTTCTTCATCCTTGATTAAAGAAAACTTCCTCGACCAATTGTTAGGACATGATTCGACGTCGTTTTCTGCTAGGGACTTGGAGTCAACTTACTCTAGTCTTCCACTCAAAAACGCTAATGATGACGGCGATCAGACAACGCTTGTGAAATTTTTCCAAATGCAGCCAGCAATTTCGGCTCGACTCTTGACTCCAAAGTCAACTCGATTCAATCTTCCAAGTCATGAAAAGACCTAGCCTAACCCAATTTGGGCATGCCAGGTGTAGAGGATCGCCAATGAAAGTTTGGTAATTATATCTTTCGAGACAATAATAAGCATAATCATTCAAAAGATAATTCTTCAAAGGGAACCAAAACTTTCGAGCATGTTTATATTCTCAATGCTTAATTGCCTCAAAATCTTTTTTTCCGGGCTTGTTTGTCTAACTCATCCAAATCACCAAATTAGGATGTTCAACGGCTTCAATTGGAGGTGGTTCGAAGAGAAGTGCATCATCTTCTAGCTCTATCAATGAAGTTCATCAGAAAATGATCTGGGGTTTTTCGTGCTCTAAGGGAGACAAAGAATGAGTCCTATTTGTTCAAATTAGGGCTAATTGAAGAGAGAGGGGGAGAGAGAGAGAGAACTATGGATTTTCCCATGAACTTGCCACATCAATTGAATTATTGCCATGTGTCATCCAGCTCGGCAATTTCACAGTAAAACTTGACAAAACTAATGTAAGGTAAATGTGTTAAGCGTATACCAGTTTAGAGTTTTTTGTGATCCCAAAATTATTTTGGGACAAAGTTGTCATAGGTATATTTATTTGAAAAATTTGTCATATGTACCAGTTTTGAGTTTTTTGTGGTATTAACCATTTACTAAAAGATAAAACTTCTCACATCCCTCCCAAATAACTTTTTTTTTTCACCCTAACTGCTTCTTCTACACCACATATATTTCAACGTTTCGTTCATGTTTGTTTTCTTCTGAACTTATTCTCCATTATCCACTTGCATGAGAGTTTAACTGATTGTTCTAATCTGGAAAAGTATATAGGGGTAGAGAAAGGTTAGTTTCATTTGCGAATTGTTTGCTTTGTATCCCCTAAGGTTCTCCTAAAAAATGTCCATATCAATTGGCCCAGAACGGGGTCCAATCAAGAGCCCATTTGATGAGCCATTAAAATAGTGAACTCATTTCGACTAAAAAAAAATAAAAAATACTGAACTGATTCGCAGAAGGCCTTACCAAATTGCCGTTCAATTTTCCAAAAAATAAAATTGCTGTTCAATCAGTCCACAACACACAAAAAATAAAGATAGAGAGAGAGAGAGAGAACATTTAGATCAAGTCATTTCCTTGATGATACGGTGAACAGAGCTAATTATTATAGTTTAAGATAATTGCCGAGAACTTGCATATCATTATTTTGTGGCAGACCCACTTAGTCTCGATTCCTTATCATTAACAAACTCTCTTTTAGCGTGTTAATCGGTTCAATTTAGGGATGGAGTTAACCCTGGCGTGATAGCAACTTTTGTTGTCACACATACCAAACCTTCCCGAAGCGACAATGGCATTAAACTCGTCGCGAGTTCTAATATCAGCATACAAATGGAGGGCTGCCAGACCCTAAAGTAAAGAGTAAAATTAAACTAATATTAAAGGACACCAAATTGTAGTACACCATAAAAGAGTTTCATTTCGCAGAGTACAAATATATAGGTCAGGGCAACATCATCTCTTTGCAATATGATTGTTCCGGCGATCATCATCGTCTCTTTATTTCAACGGATTTAACTAGTAACTAGTACCATACTCGTTCTCACCTTCGACTTCTCTCGGCATCGAAAGCTGGAGCTTTCCGGTTCCGGACACTAGCACGTCGGGTACGGAACGCCACAGGTGCGAGCGACCCGCTTGGCGTTGGGAGAGGTGACGTACTGCCGGAGGTTCGGGTTCCTGATGTACCCGCAGAGGCATGGCCTCTGCTCTCGCAGCTTGCTGCAGCACAGGGCCGACGGAGGTGCAGACGATGTGATCGCGGACACGCACGAGCTCAGCTCCGTGGCGCTGCACGTCACCGCTTCCACCACTCTGGCTCGATCCGCCAAGAGAAGCACGAGCACCGCCACGAGAGTGGCCCCGAGCAAGCGTGGAGATGGGGAGCGATTGGATGGCTTGGCCATGATCTTCAATGGGAAGCAAGCGAAAGGAGACTGGAGAGGTAGGTGGGGTGTATATGTTGTGTGGCCAAGGCCGAGTAACAGGAGATTTATAGAGATGGCACTCGAATTTTTTTTATTTTTTAGTATGTCCTATTTTAATTTTCAACTCATTTTCAGACTTTTACCTTACCTCTCACAGAGCGTGAAAGTCAAAACCCCCATATGAAACTACACGTTCTTACCTCTAACCTTCTCGAGAAGGTGGAGATTCGAATTCCCCACCTTACCAAATAGGAAGGGTGGCCACCGAGACAAACCTTAGTGGTTGATGGCACTCGAATTAAATGTCGCATAAATTATGTTGAATAGAATAGGCTAATCATGTAGTTTAAGAAAACAATGAGACTAATATTAAAAACCCTACTTCAACTCCATGATTGATTGCTTGCAACGTGTTTTGAGGTCTGTTGCAATTTGTGCTACGCATTCCAGGACGTGGCATTGACCACCCTCCACTTGTAAACGTTTGGATTGAATTTCTGTCGATGCCTAATCTTCAAGGCTATTTATTGCCTAACAACCGCCGTGTTTTCCGGTGGCATCTTCGGGCATGGGGGCCACAATAATAACACACATGAAAAGGATCACTTTCTTTTTTATTACCTTGCAAATCGTACCCATAAGTTTCAATATCAATATGAGTCCAGCGAATTGGGATTTTTATTACATCTGCGTTAATTTCAACGTGCAGATGAGCGAAGCTGAATTATCTAGAGAACGATAGTCAATTTTAAAGATTTCATGTGCGCACGCTCATCAATCATCTGATATAGCTCGCGGAGCTTATTTTTCATTATCAGTGACAGGAAGAAAAGAGCCAAAAAAAATTATTAGCATGATACTTCAAATCTAAAGAAAAGGGACAACTCATTCCCACCGAGACCGTCGCATCAAACCTCCCTTCGATAAGGAGAGAGAGATAGAGAGCGGGGATTCATTTTACTCCATGAAATGGAAAGCCACTAGAATTCAATTGATGGCAACATCATCATCGTCATCATTACATAGAATTGTCAAAACCACTCATCATCCGATGAATCCTGAAGCAGCAGGGACCTCGGGAGGAGGATAACAAAGAAGATATGGATGCATCAAGGTGGGCAACACCGACAGAGAAGAGAGAGAGAGAGAGAGGACTAGGACATGCATGGTAGGCAAAACAACGCAGCAATCAACTCCAACTTCATTCGAATTCAATGCTCAGCCACATGATAGAACTTGGTTGTCTTCGAATTCAACACAGAATACTCGGAAATCATTCTAACAGCAGCCGCCCACCAGCGCGCGCCAATTTCGTTCCTCGCAAGTATTCGGAGCGCTAGAATCGTAGAATAGTTCCGAACGCGTTGAATCCGTCGCATTCTTTGAAACTTCCTCTTAATCAAAAGACAAGAAAAGACCTGTTGGGTTGTTCCTGTGATCTGCTCTTGACCGGAAGTCTTAACTTGCTTTTTCTCTTCCACGCAAGAATGCTAATGTGAAGGCGGTTTCAATAAAGCTTATGAAATTTTCCCGAATGCCGCCAGAAATTTCGTTTTCCACTCTTGACTTGGCGTCAACTCGATTCAATCTTCCAAGTCATACAGAGCTGTGCTAACCCACGCATTTGCAGCCTCTTGTATCGGTATGCATCTTTGTTATTAGGCATCTTTATCAGTCCCTGACCTTACATTGGGCATGCCAGGTGTAGAGAGAGAGAGAGACAGAGAGAGTAAGCAACATCCCTCCAACTGAAAGCATAGTAATAGTGATTTTTGAGACAATAAGAGGCATAATTTTAAGGGTTAATATCACGAAAATTGCCAAACTGATACACCTATAATAAATTTATCATACACTAATTTTTTGACCACTAAAAATCTCAAACCGGTACACATGTAACAAATTATCCTCCATTAGTTTCCTGTTAAATGTTATCATCAAATTATTGAGTTGGATAATACGTAACAGTTGACGAGTGTACCAGTTTGGGATTTTAGTCCTTCATTTATGTTGACACCTAAATTCAGGGAGGTCGCAACAGCTTGTCTTAGGCTTACCAATTTGTAATTTTTCGTGGTATTAATTCAATTTAACGGATGGTAAATTTGTCACAAGTGTATTAGTTTGGGGTTTTTTGTAGTCAAAAAATTAGTTTGGGTAAATTTGTTACAGGTGTACTGGTTTGGGATTTTTGGTGATCAAAAAATTAGTTTTGTGTAAATTTATCGTAAGTGTACCAGTTTAGGGTTTTTCGTAATATTAACCCTAATTTTAAAAAGACAATTCTTCAAAGGGAAAAAAAGCTTTCGAGCATAGAAATTTTAGGTAACTAATAATTTTTATATTATTTTGGTGATATTGCTGTCCAAAAAATAGATTATTTCAAATAAATAATATTGAGATTAGATTACTGTCAAATCACATTTTTTTCATGAAATAACCCCGCTAACCTCATAAATCATTAAGTATACAAGTCAAAATCTAATTCAGTGGCCTAACATTCATCCCTCAGCTATTTACATGTGGTTTTACGTTAAAAAGAAGCGATAAGGCCTTTTCTTTTCCATAGTTATGGTGTCTGTAAATTCATCCCAATGTACTTATAGATGAAACATTTTTTTGGAAATGTAAGAGTTTTCAAGCAACAACTTTTTATTGATCAAATAAGTTTCTTTGCATCATTAAATAAATCGCGCCAACGCAAGAATTAGGTGTCCTCGTGTTAATATGGTCATGATAATAAATGGTTTGGTACTCTAGGAGCAAAATTGTTAAGACACGACCACATCAACTAGAAAGAGCAGAGGTAACCGACATTTGCTAGTGATGTGGTGGGTAAAGCTACAAAAATGCACAATCAACCATAAAAGAAAGTGGGAAACAAAGACCTGTTCTTTCTCATCTTTCCACGATTCTGGGTTGAATTTCGCATCACCTCATCGAAGTCAAAAGAATTGATTGAAAACATTTACACCTCAAAAACTTTGAAAACTGACCATTTCATAGAGGTTGATCTTCTTGACTTTTTTACCTTCCCCGGAGCATGTCCGTGAAGTTTCCTCTCATTATACGCCTGAAGCGCGTGTCCTCCATCACTCTGCTTGTTCTCCTGGTGTCCCCGCACTTTCTTTCTTCCCAAGAAGTCCTCCCTCACCGAAAAAACTAGTCATAGAAGACGGAAGCCCGAGATGAGCACCCATTACTTTGCTGATCTTTCCTTCTGTGTAATTTCTAGAGCTCCATTGTGAGCTGGATCAAGTGCATCCGGGTCTTTCAACAAGTTTTGTATGGCTGGTATGAGGAAACCCCGAACGTTAGTTGTGGAGAGATCTGCAGCAAACAAGATGCAGCAGATAAATCATGAGTGGATGCCCAACGAGCCTAGTATAATTAGCATATGAACGCATCATCCACTTATAAATGAACCAGCTCAGACGACACACCAAATAACGGTTACTTTGGAATTGATGCTGGTCAGCTGAATATGTTTCTACCGATAAGCAATACGTAAACAAATAAAATAAAGGGAAAAAGCCACAAAAAACCCCAAACTTTACCACTTGTGACACATTTACCCCGAACTTTTTTTGTGACACCAAAAACCCCAAACTTTACTATTTGTGACACATTTACCCCAATGTACATTGTCTATGGGCATTTTCGTCTTTTTGCTTTTTGCTTTTTTTTTTATTTTTTTTTTCCTTTCCGGCGATCTCCCTCGCCGGCGCCGGGCGAGGGTCGCCCTCGCCTGGGCGAGCGAGGGCGAGGCTCGCCGGCGTCGGGCGAGGCTCGCCCTCGCCTGGGCGAGCGAGGGCGAGCCTCGCTCGACGCCGGCGAGCGAGGGCGAGGCTCGCCGGCGTCGGGCGAGGCTCGCCCTCGCCTGGGCGAGCGAGGGCGAGGGTCGCCCGACGCCGGCGAGGCTCGCCCTCGCCGGATCTGGCGAGGGCGAGGGTCGCCCGACGCCGGCGAGGCTCGCCCTCGCCAGATCCGGCGAGGGCGAGGCTCGCCGGCGTCGGGCGACCCTCGCCCTCGCTCGCCCAGGCGAGGGCGAGCCTCGCCCGACGCCGGCGAGGCTCGCCCTCGCTCGCCGGCGTCGGGCGACCCTCGCCCTCGCTCGCCCAGGCGAGGGCGAGCCTCGCCCGACGCCGGCGAGGCTCGCCCTCGCTCGCCGGCGTCGGGCGACCCTCGCCCTCGCTCGCCCAGGCGAGGGCGAGCCTCGCCCGACGCCGGCGAGGCTCGCCCTCGCTCGCCCAGGCGAGGGCGACCCTCGCCCGGCGCCGGCGAGGCTCGCCCGGCGCCGGCGAGGCTCGCCCGGCGCCGGCGAGGGAGATCGCCGGAAAGGAAAAAAAAATAATAAAAAAAAGCAAAAAGCAAAAAGACGAAAATGCCCATAGACAATGTACATTGGGGTAAATGTGTCACAAATAGTAAAGTTTGGGGTTTTTGGTGTCACAAAAAAAAGTTCGGGGTAAATGTGTCACAAGTGGTAAAGTTTGGGGTTTTTTGTGGCTTTTTCCCTAAAATAAAATAGGTAGGGTGAACTTTCTGGTGTCGCGTCTTGTCGAAATAGATTTGTGGATGTTAGGAAATTAATAGATAATATTGTTAGAGAAATTATAAGATATTAGGGATATTATTTTATATTTCATTATTTTCTAAGATAGCTAATTTCCTTATTAGATTATTCACTTTCCTATACGTATTGTTTGGATATAAATAAAGTCAAGTTAATTGAGCAAAGATGTAGTCTTCATTGATTATCTCTCCCTTTTCTCTTGAAGATCCTAGAAAATTTACATGGTATCGAAGCCACCAAAAGAAAAGGACTCAAATCAAAACCCTAACTTTATCTTTCTTCTTTCCGTTAGTCTCAATCATTGTCTCTATTGCAATCCTCGTCCTCTCTCTTTCCTCCTCTCTTCGTCAGGAGAGTCGTGCATCGCCATTGGCAGTCACCTCAACTTCGGTAACTTCCAAATTTTGTACACTCAACAATGCCTATGGACGTTATTCATTATGAGACTCTCTTTCAATTGTGAGTGTCAAATATCCAGGCATCTCTTAGCGCCGAGTAGAGTACACTTTCATTGAGCAGCCAAAGTTGAGCGCCGTGGGGTAATGCAATTTAGTTTGCCCCAATTCAAATTGGGTTATCCACATAGTTCTATTAGGGTTGTATGAAAAAGATACGTCGATTTTCTGATCATGTGTTTTGTCGACACATGTCAAATCCGATTTAATATATCAACTATCCTCGTTTAATGTAAGGTTCGGCTTACATGGCATTTGGTCATAGACTTTGAATAAAAGCCACACCTGTTACTCCAGCTTGAGGGGGAGGATTGAAATATAATTATGGATATTAGAAAAATCCCTATTAGAGAATAAAATGGTAAATCATTAAGCTAGCAGATCACAAACACGAGGCAAATAGATGAATGCAATCCCAACCGATTGAAAATAACAAGCGAGTCATATGATAAGAAGGTGTCATGCATGAAGACAGATCGCCACGCGTGAAGACCGATTAACATAAAGTGATCCTACAATGACAATTCCCGTCATAGCAATCACTTTGCATGTGTCCTATGCTTTTCGTACTCTATGAATGATCATCATATGATGAGAAGGCGTTGGATAAACCAAGTACTCATCCACTTAATTGGACAATTTAATAGATTATCACGTGAGATTTTCAAATTCAGGCGGGGTTACTTTAAATCAACAAAATGACTTTTGCTGAAGGATAATTTAATAAAAAAAATGTACTCCCGTGAAAATTTTGGATTGCACTGTAGAACGCTGCCCTTAAGGACGGACTGCCTGATCTAATTGAAATAAATAAAAAATAGGCAAGTCCTTGAAGAGATATGCTTAGCTGAAAATTGTCTATGTCAATTGGCCACGAATTGGGTCCAATTAAGAGCCATTCAAATACTGAACTCATTCACAGAAAACCTTACCAAATTGCTATTCAATCCTTCTACAACACACACACACACAAACAGAGAGAGAGAGAGAGAGAGAGAGAGAGAGAGAGAGAGAGAGAGAGAGAGAGAATATGATAGTTCAAGAGAAGTGCAACTGTAGAACACTAAATAAGAGTTCATCTCTCCAACTTCATAGGGCACAACTATGTAGGTCACGGCAACATCATGTCGTTGCAATATGATTATTCCAGCAATCTTGCTTGTTTCTTTATTTCAAATGATTTAACTAGAGTACCATACTCATTCTTATTTTTGCATTCTCTCGGCATCAAATATGGGAGCTTCCGGGTACCGGACACTAGCATGTCGGGTACGTGACGCCGCAGGTGCGAGCGACCCGTTTGGCGTTGGGAGAGGTGACGTACTGTTGGAGATTTGGATCCTTGATGTACCCGCAGAGGCACGGCCTCTGCTCTCGCAGCTTGCTACAGCACAGAGCCGACGGGGCCGCCGATGACGTGATCGCAGACAGGCACGAGCTCAGCTCCGTGGCAGCGCACGTCACCGCTTCCGCTACATGGACTCGATCTGCCGAGAGAAGCACAAGTACTGCCACGAGAACCGCCGCTAGCAAGCGTGGAGATGGGGAGCGATGGGATGGATTGGCCATGATCTTCAGTGGGGAGCGAGCGTTAGGAGACTGGAGAAGTTGGTGGTGGTGTTATGTTGTGTGGCCAAGGCGAGGGATGGGGAGATTTATAGAGATGGCACCTCAATTAAATATCGTAAAAATTATTTTGAACCGAATTTTCTAATCACATATTTTAAGAAACAATGACATTCAATGCATGCATGTAACATGTTTTGCGTTCTATTATCATATGTGCAAGTGATGAGTAGCGCGTTTTTTTTTTTTGTGTACGCATATTAGGACAAGGAATTGACGAGTCTCCATTTGTAAAATTTGACTTGTATTTTCGTCGGTGCCTAATCTTTAAGGCTATCTTTTTATATTTGTTCCCAATAATCGCCGTGTTTTTCGGGGCATCTTTGGGCAAGGGAAACACAATAATAATATATATGGAGGGAAGGAAGGAAAGAAGGAAAGAAAGAGGACCGAAGATTGTCGGTCTTTTTGTTTCTAGAAAAATTTTCGCGACAAACTTTATTGATGTAATTGTGAGGACTGATATCATGTATTTGACGAATCATCATATAAATAACCGTGCAAAGGATCACTTTTTTTTCATTACTTAGCAAATCTTACACATAAGTTTTCAATATCGATACGAGTACGGTGACTATGAATTTTTTATTACGTCTATGTTAATTTCAACGTGCTGACACGTAAAACTGAGTTCTATTTAGAGAAATGTTAGTTAATTTTTAATACAGCTGGCGGAGTTTATTTTCCATTGGGAGTGATCGGAAGTAAAAAAGAAGAAAAAAAACTCATTAGCATGGTGCTTCAAGTCTAATGTGAAGTGAAAACCCAATTTTCCACGCTCAGTGGGTCGCGTCAAACCTCCCGTCATTTCGTCTTTGAAATGGAACGCCCTTAGATTTTTAATTGATGGCAACGTCATCATCATCATTGTCACATAGATATTGAGAAATGCAAACCACCCTTCATACTATTATTGCTGAAGGTGGCTTGGACGTCGGGAGGAGAACAACACAGAAGAATGTGGATGCATCAAAGTGGGAAATAGAAAATAGATAAGAGACTTTATTAGTTCATTCAATTTCGATGTTCGGCCACGTGATAGGAATTTGGTTGCCTTTGAATTCAGCAGAATACTTGGAAATCATTCTAACAGCATTCGCCCACCGGGGGGCGTGCCAATTTGGTTCCTCGCAAGTGTTCGGGGAGCCACATAAATCGCAGAATAGTTCTGAATGCGTTGAATCGGTCGCCATGCCTCGAAACTTCCTCTTGATCAAAACACAAGGAGGACCTATTTGATTGTTCCTATGATCTGCTCTTGACCGGAAGTCAACTTGCTTTGCTCTTCCACTAATGGTGAAGGCGCTCCAATTGAGATGATTCTTCAAAGGGAACAACAACTCTCGAGCATAGAATTCTAGGTAGATATTATTGTTTAAATATTGGATGATAATACATTATTCCCATAATAACACCAAAAATTAGATTAGCGACATCAAATTAGATCATTGCTAATCACGTATTTTATGAAATAGCACTACTTACCTCATGAATCATGCAATGTACAAGTCAAAATTCAATTAAATGGTGCGACAACTATTTACACTTAGATGGTGTGAATAACCGAATATGTACAGTCCAACTAATTCACCCCCAAAAGTTCATTCCTCAACCATTAATATGCGGTTTTCTACAATAACTCGCTTCCTTTGTTGTTGGTTATGGTATCTGCAAATCCAGCCCAACGTACTCATAGATGGAACATTTTATTGGGAATGTAAGATTTTTCAAGCAACAATTTTTATTGATTAAAGTAGTAACTTTGCATCAGTAAATAATCGCGACATCAACAGGAGTAGGGAGGTATCCTCGTGTTACTATAGCTATGACAATAAATAGTTTGGCACTCTAGGAACAAAGTTGTTTAGAAACGACCACATCAACTAGAAAAAGGAGAGGTAACAACATTTGCGAGCGATGTGGTCGATAAAGCTACACAAATGCACAATCAACTTTAAAATTGACATCGACACCAGATGAGAATTTGACAATTTTTGCCAGCGACTTAGCACTTGGAAACGCGTACAAGACAACAGCAGCCAATGATGAACGGGCAGGACAGAACTGAGAAGACAAAAATCTAAAGTTTTATTCGAAAAATAAACCCCCAAAAGAAAATGGGAAACAAAGACCTATTCTTTCTCATCTTTTCTCTATTCTTGATTCAATATTATATCACCTCGTTGAAGTCAAAAGAATTGATTGAAATCATTTACACGTAAAGAAAAAATTTCAAAACTGACCATTTCATAGAGGTTGATCCTCCTGGCTTTTGGCCCTTCCCCGGAGCATGTCTGTGAAGTTTCCTCTCATTATACGCCTGAAGCGCGTGTCCTCCATCGGAGGCTGTGGGACCGCCTTTGGCGACTCTGCTTGTTCTACTGGCATCTCCGCACTTTCTTTCTTCCCAAGAAGTCCTCCCTCACCGAAAAAACTAGTCATAGAAGTCGGAAGCCCGAGATGAGCACCCATCACTTTGCTGATAGCCTCCAAAGTTCCACCCGATCTTTCCTTCAGTATAATTTCTAGAGCTTCCTTGTGAGCTGGATCAAGTGCATCCAAGTCTTTCAACAAGTTTTGTATGGCTGGTATGAGGAAATCCCGGACGCTAGTTGCAGAGAGATCTGCAGCAAACAAGATGCAGCAGATAAATCGTGAGTGGATACCAAACAAGGCAAGTATAATGAGCATATGAACGCATCATCCACTTATAAGTAAACCAACTTAGATGAAACACAAAACAATGGTTAATTTAGCAATTGACGCCAGTCAGCTGAACATGTTGCTACCTATAAGCAAAATATGTAAACAGATAAAATAGGTTGGATGAACTTTCTGATGTTCCATCTACCAACTTGCAACACACAATGAGGAAATAAACGCCCAACAAACCATTTTTTCCAGAAATAAAATGGTAAATGATCAAGCAGATCGCAAAATTGAAGCAAAAGACTGGAAATAACAAGCGAGTGGTGGTAAAATTAACACAGATGACCACTTCTCGGGGCATCTGAACAACTATCCAAAAGATATACTAAGCTCACACAACCTGAGAACACAGAAGATGAAGAGAGTAAATATTGATAAACCATGCATAGCAAGAGGCACTTCATTTAGTTTTTAGTAATAAACCAGCAACTTCCATGCCATTGAGCTAGTGGCTCATAGGTTTCTCACAAACAGAGATTAGAGATACATTTTGGAGAGGGAAATGATCGCACTCTGAAAGAAGATGAAGCGTTTACTTGAGATTTTTCTTCCAATTACTAACCTGTAGTATCCAGAGCACGAATAGATTCACAAAAGGCATTGGCTCTTTCACGACGACGAATCACATCACTGGCAGGAATTGGTATGGTGGTGAAGTGAAAAATCTTGGATAAAAGATGTATCTCTTGTTAAAGAAACAAATATCAGATGAAAATGTGCAAGTTTCAAGTAGAAATCTAACTCCTAGCCAACAAACTCAAGGCTGATAAAAGCAAAGACCAAAAGCAAAACAAGCAAGAGCACAGTTGATCTTATGAAAATATTTGGAGGATATAATCCCTCAGCTGTTCTGTTGTATGAGGTACAGCTACCCCTAGTGCACGAACAACAGCAATAGTAGCTTCATGTGATCCATCTTCAAGAAAAGCATCCATCTGTACCCGTATCTTGTCGACAATCTGTTTGACATGATATGATCAGTAAATAAAAAATAATTGTCATTTAAGATTTCACATTCAACTTACTGGAGAAACTTTACCATGTCATTTTTAAAGTGTTGGGCCACAGCTCCAAAAGCATCTATGCTTGCATACTTCACATTTAAATTCTGATCAGATCCAAGAGTCACCAGAGCAGGAAGAACATGAGTTGATGCAACTTTTGCATCGATGTAAGGAACCTACGACATGATTGAGACATATTAAGTTTCAGATAGATCACTCGTTGCATGAAGAAATCCAAAGTATACAGAAGCTTACCATGACTTTTAACAAGTTGGCTGCACTGATCTTCATATTTACATTTGAGCTAACAACCATTTCCCACAATATGCCAAAGATCATGGCATGATGCTCTTCAGATGTACTGCAAATTTAAGGAGGAAGAAACTTCATTAGATGAACAATAGGCTACGGAGCGTAAAAGCACGTGGTGATCAAGAAAGACAGACCAAAGGAAGCGGACAGCATAAAAAATCTCAGTTTCTTGCTTTGTCTGACTCCCCATCCCTGTTTCTTGAACCAAGAGCCTTCTTAAGTACTCTGCCAACTGTTCTCTCTTGCTAGGAGCACCTAAAACACCAGCGAGGAGAAGCGGCAAGACACACATTGTGGCAATTCTCTCAGCAACAGCAGTTCTTGGTTTCAAACCTGTTACCAAGGAAAGAATTTCTGACTTTCAAATGCCAGGAGGAAGTGATAATTTAAGATCACATATTCATACATCAGTGATCTAACAAACGCCACTATTCCACATACCCCAGGCTTCTTCTAGTGCCCCATCTTATTTAGTGATGCGGGCACTTAAGGAACTTCATTTGCATGCCAGTAAAAGCATATCTAGTTGAGAAATAACTTTCAGTGACGTGAAGAAGAGAAAAATACAGGGATATTTTACTCCTTGGCACCTTTTCTTTTGGAGCAAGCAATATCTCTAATGTTTTTTTTTTTTGGTAAAGAGCGATATCTCTAATGTTAGTGAGAGCAAAAGTGAAAATTAAAGGTCATGAACAGTCTGAACAAGGTAAGAATAGGTTTCAAAAGCAAGATACCGTTGGTGAAATTTGACCAATGTGCAAAGGGAACACTAGCTTTGTTAACATTTCTCTTCATTACCTTTGATTTTTGTACGGGCAGTAGGCGGGAAGTACTCCAAATCAGCATTGTCCCCGACTGCCACCATAAATATGGGCAACATTATGTGCGTCAGGTAGGAATCTCCAAAATGTTCTGATACTGATAATAGGAACTGGATTATTATGGCATAGTCAGTAATTATAGACAAATGCCTGAATAAACATTAAAAGTAAGAAGTTAGAGAATCAAAAGAAAACCAAGAGGAGAACTCCACCTTTGTGGTTCGATTTCTTAAATTGTCTTCTTTCTGAGGCAACAAGCACATCAGCAGTATTAGATCAGGAAAGCAGTCTGCATGCATCCATTCAAATGCAGGCCACTCCAATCTTCCCCTGAAGACAAGATTAAATTCAAACCAGGTATAGCAAAGAAAGAATTTAATAAGGTAAATTATGGTATTAACAAGAAACAGAAAACTTACTCAGAATACAGCTCCAATAAGGAACTCGAAAATACAGTTCCTGTTAATTCCGAAGCAGAAGAAAATGGGCATGTCTCAATTGCTTTTTGATATACAAAGGGAAGCAATTCTGAAAGCATCCTCAGCAGAACATCGATATTCCACCGCTCACGTTCTCCTAAAACATGAAGATGCGACTCCACAGAACCCTCAACTCCCGAAAGTGGTGGACAGCGCTGATGTACAGAGGAAGAAAATCATTGGAGAACCATATGTAAATGAGAAGCACGAACAAAAGTAACCGAGAGACTCAAACAACCCTACCTGAGCTGAGCTTAAAGTGTGAGAGAGTAAAACTCTAAGGACATGGTCCAACA
Source organism: Syzygium malaccense (assembly GCA_031216405.1). Classification (NCBI taxonomy): domain Eukaryota; kingdom Viridiplantae; phylum Streptophyta; class Magnoliopsida; order Myrtales; family Myrtaceae; genus Syzygium; species Syzygium malaccense. The sequence goes on along the minus strand of CM062258.1, from coordinate 47,070,896 downwards.
TCTTTCCCCAAGTCACAACTGCTGGAACTAGTTCCTTCAGAGTAGTTTCTACCACCACACCAGAGGGATCACAGACCAGTTGAAACATCAACTCCTCAACCTATCAAACAACAGAATGTTCAAACAAAAGAATCAGTATGCCTCGTTTTTCTATGCACTCCTGGGACAAGGTACACTGCAATCGGGGGATCCACTCTCTAGACCACATGTCATCAACCTGTTCTAGAGCTTACATTGTAGCCAATTCTGGCAAGAAGTCAGATTTCGTCTCCATGATTGCCTCAAGGGATATATAGTGAGGCTGACCTTGAAATATTTGTCCGTGTTTGGAAAGAGAGGAAGCAGCAAAGTCAAGTTGTGCGCAGCAGCTTCTCGGACAATGGTAGCAGAATCCTCCACCAGTTGTTGAACAATTGACAAAATAAGAGAATCACGAATCTCAGGCCTCACAAATTCTCCAAGTTCACCACACGACTGAGCAACAAGCAGTCTACGCTCCTCGTACATGTGGTTTATCTAAAGACAAAAGGCCAAGGAGATCAGTATTCAAAAAACTAAAAAATGAGGACAGGAAAAAGGCAAAACTGGACAGTCCTCAGCACATGGAATTTGGTACTCACTTGTTCCCAACACTGAGGAAGCAATTCTGTTTCTGTTCTCATCTCTCCCACATTCTTGGCAAGGGTAACACAAGCCTGAAAAAAAAACCCACCAGATTAAGCACTGTGATCAATCACAAAGTTCAGTATGAAAAGCGAGTGGTGTTCTTAACAAATGACCCACATCCATTATGATTCGCCTCTGTTGTTCATCCGGACGTTTGATTAAATTAAATAACGTATGTGTCAAGGAATCTCTTGTGCTGCTATCTGGATGCCGCTCAATTGCACACATGATCAGAGGAAGAAGCTCCTGAAATCAACAAACCTCGTACGATGTCAAGGCCATTCCTCTCGTGCATGAAATAACACTTGAGACATATTTATAGTAACCAAAATGCCAACCTCTCGATGGTTGATCAGAACATAAGGGACTATCTTTGGTAGAGCATCTGCAAGGATTTGAATTGTTTCCGGACCCTGTGAAGCATGCATTTACTTCAGCTAAATGCAACTAAATCGCAAACAACATCTACAAGAGCTCATTGTAAGGGTTTCTCCTCCTCAGAAAGGACACGGGTGATCTCAATATTCCAATACATTGTGCGACTTTTGTTTAAAGAAAAGGAGGGAATAAAAAATGCAGCCACCCAGCCAACAAGCACTTCAGCTGCTGCAGTTGAGATGAATATATAAAAACATCACAAGCTTGACCCTTTAAGGCATTCTATCGGAAGAAATGTTAGCTTACCATCCTTTCTTCAACAGCTCCACCCTTTAAATCATCAGAGTTTGTGAGGATCCCACTATCCTCATTTGGCACTTCACCATTTTGCTTGGCAACACTGTCACCATTACTAAAAGTGGGGTTCTCAGGTGAAGGTTTAATAACCGTATCTTGCAAAACTTCCTGACGTTTAGGAGCATCATCACCAAAGGCTTCAACAGCAGGTGAACGGCTGGGGCTAACCAGCCCATCCCCAATGCCTGGTTGACTATCAAACGACTGAGGCAAGACATCTTTATCTTCATGTATATCCACAACTTCTTCTCTCTCCCTAGGTTCTTCCTTAGAGTTGACCAAATCAAGAAAATCAGGAGCAACTAAATTTTTGGCCTTCAAAGTCTCTAATTCCTGCTGCAGCAGTTTTATTTCTTCCTTGTATCTTTCCATTATTTGAGATTGGACATGGTCAATGTCAGCAGCTGCCAAGTTTCTTCCAGAAAGAGATCCTTCAATATGCATCTTTAGTGAGGTAATTTCAGCCCTGCATTCATTTAGCTCCTCCCTTTGGTGCTCCAAGGACTGCTTCAAAACTTGTACCTGATGATACATGTCTGAAATATTTGTCATCACAATATCAGCGTTAAAAGAACAAACGAGAAGTTTCAAGAAAAATTAAAAGATACCTGGGTCTCCCGATCTTTCAGATCTTTCTGCAAAGCTTCTAATGTTTTGGTCAATACACCTACTTGACCCTCTGCTGCATCTTTGCTTCTCACTAGAACTTCTTTGGCGTTAATCAAATTCTCATTTGCTTGTTGTAAAGACTCGTTTTCCCGAATCATGGCAACTTTCTCCTGCATGTAGGAAGGTTAGACTTTTTTTTGCACTTAAGCAAATAGGAATATAATTTGTATTCAAGCAACGATCAGTTTTTGAATACCCAATCCCAGGAAAACCACAGGTCTTCACATGTATATGTGTTTCGATAGAGCTCAAACTTTCTTGCTTCAACTACATTTAGTCGAAAAAAAATCCAAAAGTTGGCCCAGAAAGACAGACACATCCAAAAACAAATTATTGATTAATGTCAAATAGCTCATAACAATTGAACAGCACTCACAGAGTCACAGCCATGTGAAACAGAAAGAGTATGTCAAAAAGACATAAATTACAGTCAGTCTCTATGCTTACAACAGAGGAAAAGGTAGTGACTGGAAACATAGGACGGAATAGGTCAAGCTGGAATGATGCGGATATAGTACTAGTCATCAAGAACAAGCACAACTTCTAGAAAGGCTTAAGCTCGGGGGATAGAAGGGTAGTAAAAGAGTGCTAGAGTGACCTTAGCAAAGGTGAAAGACAGAGTTTGTTATCTAAGTGCCTGAGGAATCTCTCAATCTCACCCAACACTTGGAAAAAGAGCACATGCACATCACTACACCGACTTAAAAGAAAAGTAATTTTATCAGGAATCGCCTATATTGTTGCGAGTACCTCAGCTGCCTCTGTAGTGGATGAAAGATACTGATAATAGTAATGTCTTAAAGCATCTGGCACACGTGCTGGTGTTTCCTGCCACTCGTCAAGGTTCTGGTCTGTGACCTGCAGAAGAAAATTGGACCTTTGTTACAATGTTCTGAAAACAATTTAAGGACAGACAAATGCGCTTCCATAGGATCTTATTCTCTGTAATGAGCCACATGGATGGCTACTTTATAAATTGAAAAAAAAATGTTTGAAATTTAAAAAATGTTCACTAAAGCAGTACTAAGAAAAAGGGTATCTTGATAAAAACTGATGTACCTATTCACCACTTTCAAAGGTTCTCTAAATACTTTATCACGCTAAATAAAACATTTTAGTCACTAGATTTCCCAATTGAAGAACCCATTAGGAAAATTGAAGTGTGGTTAGACCAACTACTTTATTGGATGTTGGTTATATAGCCATCCATTCGAGTATCAACCAGGCCTATGTTACATATGTATGCAGCAATTAAGAACACTAAAATGGACCCATGCAATGCCACGAATCAACTTAATCTTTTATGAAACACACTTTTTGGGCTAACGAATATTTCAACATCATCATCTCATATGCATCCTGATTAGATGGTGAATCAACATGCTTAGATTTTAAGTTTATCTGTTGCAAATGAGAGAATTTAACTATTTCAAGACATTTGATAATAGCATTGAAGTATTCTCATCTACAGTAAATATTTATTTCCATATTACATTAGGCAATAACAAAGCATGATGATCTATACATACATTGATATAATTACAACGAAAAATGAATATTTGTGTATAAAATTAAATAAAAAGATATGCTAACATAAAAAGATCTTCTGTGAGTCGATAAAAAAATAAAATGAACAAATTGTGTAAAAGGAAATTAATTTTCTATAAAAAATTTAATCACAAACGCTAATTTCTTTATTAGACTTATTTCCTTCTAACTTAGTATGATGGGATGAACTAATTTGATAACAAAAAATCAATTCGATAAAGAAAAATCAATTCTGCAAAAAGTAAGAGCCTTATCAACAGAAAAAAACCCAAAATACAAAAGAGGAGAAGACACTGGAGACGACAGTGTTGGGAATTGAACCCTCAACCTGGCGCCAAACAAGCACATCAGTTCCCCAACCACTGGGCTAATCATGCTTCTTCCTTAAATTTATGTACAACTTATATATAAAAACAAATGTGCAAGTCAGTGGGGTTGGGCGGCCAATCAAAGATTGACACATGGCGTTCTGAGGTGGATGCTTAAGGGCTTCTATCTTGGTATACCACATTTATATATTTAAAGATTCTAAAAAAATAGAGAATAGTCGGAAATGCTAGTTCCAGTACATTCCTCCCTTCTGATTGTTTGTTATAATACTCATAGTATGTTCAAGTAGTTTACTTCTTTTATAACAACAAAATACCATAAGTAACAGATAGTTCTACCGTAGAAACCGTGGTTACCTACTCTACTGACTGCAAACATGATACCCAGGAATCACTCTTCGGTTCATCTAACAAAGTTTGTGAGAAAAGACAAAAGGAGATGGAGATTTAAATCAAGTTTCAAGATTAAGAATCAAATCCAGAAGGAGAAGAACCAACGTATAATAGGTAAGGTCCTAATCATCAGAAGCAACATATGCAATAGAACTGTATTCACGATGTCCTCCATACCTCCTCATAAAAAGTCATTGCAGTCAGCCTGTAGCCTGCTATAAGCAAATATTCTTTCACCGCACAGTTAAGATCGCACCGTTCGTTATCCTTTACAGGGCCCAGGTCAGAAAATGAAATATCCCTCTTTTGTCTCTGTACATCCTGTCCTCCTTTTGTAGACTCTACATTAGGAACTGCAAGTGCATCAAAGTTTAAAAGAAATCATTGCCAGAATTATGGGAAGCCCATGTATGTTCATGACTATTGTGATACAAGTGTTCCTGATAGATTGGAATATTGGCATAGCAGCGGTCATAAGTCCCATCGTCAATCTGCACTGTTGTAGCATCTAATTGGAGCACTGTTTATGAATGAGCTTTTTACCAAAAGAAACCGTCAACTCATTAATATGAGGGGGAGCATGAATACTGTTTTACATACTTCTACTCTGGAAAACAACTGTTTTTCTTTGTTGGCTTTTCTCCACAACTGAATGGTAATTTTAAGAAGAAAATAAATACAGTATCATCAATGATTTAATAATTGACATGTGGAAATTTATACGTCCTCAACAAGCCGAGCTAAGACCTATCAAAAAAGCAGAGCCTACCACTTAATTCATTTGCAGAAATATCTGATTTCTTCTGCAATTCTGTCTTCAACTTTGTGATATCCTCTTGCGCCAAACGGAGCTCGTATTCACAGAAGGCCATTTTTTCCTCCAATGCTTGTTTCTCTTCGAGTAAACTCTGAGGGTCTGCAACTGCTTGTGAAACAAAAATAACATGATATTGACCATGAATGTTTCAAAAGAAATCATGTACTCAAAGTACACGTAGATCGATGTAAGATGCTAAAAGTCATCATGGACCACAGTAAAAGTTCACAGCACAATGTCAAAGGGATGCAAACTTCCAGATCCTAACTTCCCATTTTACAGAACAGCAGGACTGGAAAATAATGAGCAAAATTCCACAACATATAACACGAATAATAAAACATCATAAGAACTTCAACCATACATGGACAGTTGGGGACAAACACGTTAACAAGCAGCTTCCTAACTAAACTAGAAACTTATTCTCTCTCTGAGATACATTAGAACGTATGCAGAGTCTCCATTCAAATGGAAGACATGAAGTTAGGAAACAAACCAAAACTAATGAAGAAGCAGACCTTAGCAGCACTATGAATCCACTCCAGTCGCAACAACCCATCATCCTCTAAAATTGTAACTTGACAGGAGCTCTCTACCCCAAGACAAGTTCGCCATTTTTAACTAAATAGAAGATCGTGCTATTGCCACGGCCAATACTCGAAGGAACCAAACACTAATTCTGTGCAGCTTCATATCAATTGATCATCATAGTCCCCCGAACTGCCTCACTCATTTACGAGGGTTAACAGGCTCAAGAAGATCCAAAACTTCGGAAATGAACAAATCAAACGGGAAAAGCTCCAATTCACCATCAAACAGCAGCTCCGACTCGCGTCTCCAAGCCTCATTACCCAAACAGACATACACACGTAGCTAAGCGAGCGCATCCGCGATCCCGGACGTACCTCGGAGAGCGTTGAAGCGAGAAATCTGATCGGGAGGGAAATGGGAGGGATCCGCGAAGAAATCCCGGAGGCGGATGGCCTGGGCGTCGCGGCCATCGTCGAGGAGCTCGTGGAGGAGCTCGAACGCCGTCAGCAGGTAGTTCTCCTCCAGCAGGAAGTTCACCACGCAGTTGCACAGGGACGATCGCTCCACGTCCATGGAATCCAGCAGGTTTCAGGCTCGGATCGCGCTCGGCAAATTCAAATTCCGCATCCGGAGGCCCGAAGAGCTCACGCCGAGAGCTCCCCCTCCGCCGGCGATGGCGATGGCGATGACGGCGGCGAAGGCGGTGGAGATTCGGGATCCGAGACGAGATCTGTCGCCATTAAAATGGGAGTTTGAGCTCGAGATTTTGGACTTTTATACGTATTGGCGAGACGAAGTGTGATGTTCTCGGGGGTTCCGTAGTCGATTTTTGTCTTCGGCTGTGTCGCGGCAGCGCCGGAGCTCGAGGAGACCGGTCCTTCTTGGACGCACGATGAGCTCGGTCGGCGAAACGGAGGGCGCGATGGACGAGATCTGATGGGAGTTTCGGTGAGCCCCGTCGCAGAAGAAAGCTCGCGCCACGTGAGCTTCGGGGATTGGTGGACCGTCACCTTTTGTCAAGCGTCAACGCCTCCCCTTTATCCCCCTTCGAGACTCCATACAGACTTGCAGAGCAATGGTTTTTTTTCTTTTGTGCGTGAAAAAAAGTTGTATTTAACGAGACTTGCGAGAATTATCGATTTGTTAATTAGGAAATTATGCACAATTAATGCAGCTTTTGATATTCCTGGTAGCTCTTCATTGCTTTTCCTTAACTAAGTGTATCATCGGCCGTATGATTTTCTTTTCTTAACGTCAGATTGCAACATCGAATGTCGACTTACATTTTGACAGTCAAATCTAGCAATAGACTAATTAAGAAGCCAAAGTCGAAACAAGACTAAAAATGGAATATCACCACAAGCAATGTCAGCGAGGACGATTTAGTATCTCAAAAACTCGAGATCACGAGAGTGAAAGAAAGGGCGGGGTTAATTTCTAGTTTTTTTATGCAATTGAATATGAATCTCTAAAATCCTTGATAATATCGCAGTTACATGCCGACTTATCCCAAACCATATTACATGATCGGTACATAAAAGTTACGTGCAAAATCTTTCCTGCAAAGCTATCGGCCCCTTTTGCCTTGACATCGCTCACATGCTTTGCTCCGGTAAATTACATTTCAATGGCGGGACCAAAAAGCCAAGACGTGATCTAAATAAGAAAGATTATTACGTGCTTTCGGAGCATCCTCTGTCGAGCAACCAATTAATTACGACGATCGCATTGGATTAATCTCTGTGCACCGTGCTTTTCTGTGGAGTTTTGCCGTGGAGGCCCCCTCTTCGAATGGCGACAGATGAAACTAAGAAACACGTGAAATTGGTCCTTTTTTTTTTCTATGTATGTTGTTCGTATCGACACTGATACGAGGTGCGCTATCAGTTCATCATGAATTTTGTCTCTGTCCCCAACCCCCGAAGTGGTTCCTGGACATCCACGAAAAGTAGGACCAGGGGTATCTTCTTCGAGACAGGGGCTCTAGAGTGTAGGTAAAGTTTGATTTACATGGGATTTATATATATATATCTTATTAGGAGTCATACATTTAAAGAATCGATGATTGAAAAACAATATAAAAAGGGGTGATTAGACATCATTTAAACGTTAGAAATATAAAGGAATTGAATAAATGAGCCAACGGAATGGATTCTTTTGATTCCAACTTATATGAAATTTGCTATGTTTGGATGCTCCTGTACCGAATCTTTTGTTTAAGAATTCTTAAGTACTAACATTAAGTTGCTTTCTCGATAAAAAAAAAGAAGAAGGGCAACTTGTAAATAGTAAGGGATATGATTACTAATCAAATGCCCATTATCAAGGGATGTACAAAAATCCACTTGCGTATGTATGTATGAGATAGAATATACGATTCAATAAACACTCAAACCTCATTTATTTTGGAAAAACTCTCTTTCATGTCTTTATGAGATATAAGGTTTCGCATAAGGATTTTGTTAGCAATCAAACAACAAAATTTGTTATTTCTAGCGCACTATCCCTCTTATTATATGTAATTATTGTTAAAATTCAAACATTTTCTAATTCGGTATATGGTTAACGAGCGACAAGTGCTCCGAGGGTGCCCGTTCAAAATACGGAAAGACCTACAATTTCCTCATTTCCTGAAATTAATAAAATACCCAAAAGAAAATATCAAACGAAAAATAGATGGCTGAGGATCCTCTGACTCCTACAGCCAATCATCGGAACTCCAAGCCTCGCTGCCGCTCTATCTTCTTCGTTCCAAACATGCCTGTCCTGCGCAGCAGACGCTCCTGCTGCGTTGGCTTCTTGGACTCATCGCCCACGTCCAGAGGCTCAGCTCCATCCTCCTAGCTCGCTCAGACAACCTACGCACTTACCTAAGCGACGATACTAGGTGATCTTCGCATGTAGATACCCTCTTTTAAGTCGCAAATTTAGATTATAGCCAGAAGCCCCCAAGAGTGTTTTTCTCATCATGGTATTGCAGGGTGCGAGCTAGTGTTCCGATCGAAAGCTCTCTTTCGGTCGACCCCGAGTTTGAGAAATTTTCGCTTTGAATTTTGATTGCTGAACCGAGATTGGGCATGGAAAGGAGGAGACCTGGTGACAGAAACATCGGCTCTGTCAAGGCAGCCATCAATATGTACGGAGAGAAGATTCTTGAGAGCAGCCCAGCTTTGAGGAATACCCAGAAGAACTTCCCCGAGGTATCACGTTCATCACTCTTGGATGAATTTTTTTTTTTTTTTTAGACAGTTTTTAAACCATGTCGCTTAATGCTTATTTGAAGTATATGCAAGTTTGTCGTTGTTTAATTCATTCCAATTCCAATCTCGTGAAGAATTCCTCTTCGAGAGCTAAGGAATTGCTTCTGGCCAAGAGGGACATTACCCGGCACCGCAACAGCAGAAGGAATGCCGAGTCCGCAAGAGCCGAGGCAGAAACCGAGCTCTCCGAAGCGAGGAGCAAGGTCAAGAATCTCAAAACGCTGATCGAGGCGTCGACCTCCAATGCCAAGTCGCAGCTGCGTGAATTCGATAAGGGAACGAGGCCGCGGGCGCTGCAGAGTGGTAGGAAGAGGGAGAAGTCTCGGTATGAAGAAGTGACGAGAGAGCTCGAACACATCAAGCTGGAACTGAGCAAGCTTAAGCTGGACGTGGCTTCAGTGATGGAAGAGAAATTGCGGGCGCAGAAAGAAGCCGAAGCGTCGAGCTCGAAAATGCGGTCTTCCATGAGCTCGGCTGAGGCGCTGAGGAAGGAGATCGAGGAAGTTGGTGAGGAACAGGTGCTGGTCGAGTTGGCGCAAATCGAAGCTCTGAAGGAACACGCAGTGATCGAAGCTGAGAGAGAGAAGGAACTGAGCGAATACTCGAACAAAGTGGAAGAAACGAGGCAAAAGATAAATCATGTGAGAGAAGAAATTGAGAACTCGAAGGAGCTAGGGGCTAAACTGGCGGTAACATTATCTGATGTCTATGTGCTGCAGAATGAGCTGAAATTAGTGAGAGATATGGACAAAAGGGTTCCGATGGACAATGGCTTCCATCATCCGGAAGACGGAATCGAAAAAGGCGAGGAAGATGGAACTTCCGTCATGTTATGGGCGGTCACGGAGGAATTAGAGGAAGCGAAGAAAGAATTGGCAACAATTAAGGAAGAGGGCTTTCAATTCATGTCCTCCATGGACATAATAAGGAATGAGTTGAGGTTTGTCGCAGAAGAAAGAGCACGGCTGAAGATAGCAGAGGAGAAAACAGAATTAACTGTCCAAAGTCTCAATTCGAAGCTGCTGAGAGCGAAATCCAAGTTGGAAGCCGTGACAGCAGCCGAGGAGAAAGCTAAGTCGATCGCTTCCAATCTCTCGCTCACCCTCAAACAGTTAAGGACAGAAGCAGAGGCCGCGAAGAAAGAGAAGGAGTTAATTTTTGAAGAGACGGAAGAGATTAAGGAAGAGATTCAGAAAACTGAGGGTGAGATGGATTTGACTGATGAAAGACTGCAAGCTGCTATGCAGGAGCTTGTAACAGTCAAAGCCTCGGAAGCGCAGGCTCTTGAGAACCTCGGAACTCTAATTGAGAACACACTGAGAGAAAGAGCAACCGTATCTCAGCATAGCTCTTCGATCACTATTTCAAAATTCGAGTACGATTACTTGACAGGCCGTGCCACTGGGGCAGAAGAGATCGCGGATAAAAAGGTTGCAGCAGCTCAGGCTTGGATCGAAGCTCTGAAGGCAAGCGAGAGAGAGATCCTGATGAAGATTGAGCTGGTGCATAGAAAGGGGAGAGAGATGAGGGTGGAGGAAGAGCAGCAGGTGTATCGGACGGAAAGGTCACTCTCTGCAAAGAGACGGGTTGAGGGAGAGATAACAAATTGGAGGCAAAAGCGGGATAAGATCTCAGGAAGCCAGAATGCTCAATTGGCTTTGCCAAGAAAGTCGCCGAGAAAACTTAGAGTGGACAATGCCGATTTTTCTCCAGCCAGAAGAGCAAAGTTCCGCAAGTCCAGTTCACCTGGAACCCGTCTTGTGACTCGGTCACCCTCGATAGCTCTCAAGAAGAGAAAGAAGGTGATGCCGAACCTAACCAAGATTTTCAGTGGAGGATATACGAAGAGGAAGTCCAAGGACCTCCAAGCTTGAATGGCTATCCAAACCAAAGTGCTCTTTCAGTAAGTTTTAAGGCGGTGCAACTGTTTTTGCATGAGACAAGACTAGGATGGTCAATGTTTGCCAGGATTCGCAGGTGGGACCTCGCACCTGCATCGTTCACGTTGTGAGAGCTTCAAGTTTCAAAGGCTATCGAAAGAGTGCATTGGGAGGTTGGTTTTTTTTCCTGTCCTTACATCGGTTCTTGACATTATTGAGCTCCGGCTTCAGCGACAATACCATTGGCACGGCACATTTATTTGAGTTTTTCCTTGATCTTGTCCCACTTTCCATGAGCCGTGTCTGATCTAGTCGATCTTGTACAAGGAGACCAAATGGCTGCCGAGTTAACTTTGATTACCTGCATACAAAAGAAACCGTCATATCGTTCCTATTTTTCTGTTTCTTTCCCCGTTTTAACACAAGAAAGTGTTGCATTTCTATGTGCAATTCCTACTCCCGATAGCCAGGAAAAGAGATACTGATGACACCGGTCGGTATATGAAATGATTGATAGGCGAAGTTATCATCAGTCGTGATACTAATGTCTGCTTTAAGGATGAAAAGCAAGTACTAGTGGCCAGCGCCAATCTGCAATTCGACGTGGACTATTTTCGGGACTGAATGGCTATCAGCATATAAATATGCATCCTTAGATCAATGCAAAGATGATGCACGCTAGAACGTAGCAAGCAAGAGACCAACGCACCAAACATCTGAGAAGCTTATGTAACCAGATTGAGAATATGCACAGGATTAGCCACAACGACTTAGCACAGCATTTCCAAATCCTCGATATCCAGGAGCTTGTGAGTTTGAATTGCCCGAGAAAAATAATAAACTAGGCTCTGATCACTTGGGACATTAAATCTCCATCGGACAGAGCCCCTTTGAAGATCTTGTTGCTAAAAAATGTCGGCGAACTTTAGACAATCCTGAACATGTAAACTAGAACAGAATATAGCAGAGATAGCTCTCTCCTGCTGAAAACATAACTGTGATTTGAATCACACAAGAGAACAGGATAGTCGCCCTTTTCTCTTTACCTTGTCCGCATAGTTGCCCGAGTAGACCTGGACTTGAGTATCACCATCCCCCTCCGCCACAGGCGACAGAAAGAAAAAACAGAAGAAAGCACCTAAAAGTTAATGTGCATTACAAGCTCTCGATGCGGCCACATCCACAGTCTTGCTGGAAAATTATTAAGATCAAGAAAACAAAAGTAATGGAGACAAGGACACAATTCTGAGATTATGCACATCAACCCATTTTCAGAATCTGTGAATAAAATACATTCTTCCATAGAGCACCCTACCACTAACATCACCTGTTTAGTGAACCCCTACTCAAATAGTACTGCCCCTCATTAATGTTTGCATTTGCAGCAGGTAGTCTTTAGTGAAGAAAGACTCCCATATCGTGTGTTAAAGATGTTAAGCACCAATAAGATATCAGCCACTAGCAACCATCATGACAGCTTTTCCTATTATTACCAATATCTACTGGCCAAAATAACAAATCTAATTAAGGGTTAAAAATCAGAGCCAAATGCCAACTCAGACAATTTCTTCAAACAAAACTTTCACTTGGCGGATGGGTCGAACTATCAAGAGAGAAGACGATCCACGATCACAACTAAAAATAATGCTCTGTGAAACTGGAGTTTGATGCATGTGTCATCCACTAACAGGAACCATGATGCATAGCACCGAGAACAAATAAAGCAATAAGTAGTAACTCGTGAAACTGTAATATTTATTTTTGTCACGGTGAACACAAAAACACTGCTCCATACAAGTGGCACAGAAGAAAAGTCCGAGAAACATCAACACTTCTATGGAAACCTAAATATTATTTTGCTTGAAATGCCTCACCGTGGCATTTAGGTTTTACTCTGTTGCTTCATGCGATCAGTATTCAAGTGGGCCAACGCCTCTGTCAGCAATAAAGTATTCGCCTCAGTCATGATCTGGTACTGAGAAGGCAATGTTGGAGGTAGTGGCTGAGATTTGTAGATTTGGAGCCGTGCAGGGTCGTCGACATACTCATCATCATAGTAACAAGTTTCTTCGTGCACTACATCAACGGGCTGAGGATGTTTTCGGACTTGGTTCATTTGCATGAGATTTTGCTTATTCTCAGTAACGGGTACATGAGCGTGTGGTGCTGTCCCCTGCACAGTAGTGAAAATCTGCGGAGCTAATTCCGGTTTTCTCAGAGCTTCAGGGACTTCCTTATAAGCTACCTGAGGATTCACCAAAGGACTAAAATCCGGAGCCGGCTGACTAGAGGTGATAGCCGGAGCATCACACAATAGACCCTGCATCGGCAGATTCTGAGACTGGGCCATAGGCATAGGCATCATGTAAGTGGGATAAGACTGATTTGGCGCATAATACAATGGCTGTTGCTGCAGTTGATAAACGGGATAGTACTGTGAAACGGGCACTACAAAACCAGGGTTGTGGGACATGTAAGGCGAGGCCGTGGGAACAAACTGGACATGTTGCAACTGATCGAATTGAGGAGTCACTGGATAACCAGAAACTGGAATAGTTGTACATGGCTGAGCACTGGAACAAAAGGTCCTGCTTTTCGATTCGAGAGTATTCGCAGAAGTCTGGGTCTGCAGGGATGCAACATGTGCAACAGGGACAATATAGGGTCCGGTCTGCATGTTTGAATTGGCACTCGCAACACTGCTACAATCTCTGTAAATCATAGACCAACAAGAAGGGAAATAAAAAATTAAAAAAAAAAAACGAACCCAATTGCATCAATCAAATGGACCACATCGTCCCCTTGCAAACAACTCTTTTTCCAGCAAATCGAAGCACAGTTTGAACGAGTTATCCTTTCAAATGTCGCATTTTGGAGATGAAATGGAATTGAAATTGAACGAGTTATCCTTTCTATCTTACACTAATGCCCGCTGCACTGTAATTGCATTGAATCATCGACAAAAAGTACCTTGCCATTGAATCTTGGGGATGATTCTTAGCTCCCAGCTCGTCCACATGAGACACGAGCGGAGGCAAATTCGACAGCGAAACCAACGACGACGTGGACCCGAAAGACGAGCTCGTCTCGAGAACCACCGATTCGGCACCACCGCTGTGATCGAAGTCGTCCTCCTTCCCCACGATCCTCGCGCCCTTGAGCGCGTCGATGAACCAGGTCTCGGTCTTGGGGTGGCACAGCACGGAGGGCTGAGCCGACTCGGATCCAGATTCGGGCCTCGTCGGGAAGAGGAACAGCCTGATGCGGGAGGGCCTAGCCCCGGGGTCCGACGACGAGGAGAGGCGGTCGAGCTCGTCCATCATGACGGCGAGGTCGTCGTCGGTGCAGAGGGAGATGAGGGCGTCGAGGTCGGAGTCGGGGAGCTGGTACTTGAGGGCGAAGGGGGGCGCGACGGAGAGGGCGGCGGAGAGGTGGGAGGCGAGGGCGGGGAGGGAGGCGGCGGCGGCGGAGGAGGAGGCGCGGTCGACGGTGACGATGCGGGTCTCGCCGCCCTGGTAGAAGAGGGACTTCGAGTGGGGGCGGGGGGCGACGCGGCCGCCGTAGCTGCACATGAGGCGGAGCTTCGAGGACGCGGAGGGTCGCGGCGGCGGTGGCAGCTCCTCCATCGCGGCGGCGGCGGCGGGCGGCGGGGGGATCTGCTCAGATTTCGATTTCTAATCCCCAATGGCGTCTGGCTTCGGTTTGCTTGCGAAAATGAAGAAAGTACCGCGTCGAAGTTTGAGCTTTGAAGGCTCTGTGCTTCGTATAAAGGTTATATATATATATATATATATAGACGCCGGCCTGTCACGTGGTAGCCACGTGAAAATTCTTTTTCCCGACGGCGTACCATAATAATAAAGAGAGAAAAATTTAAGAGTGGCCTTTTCTTTTCCGCCGTGGGTGAATGAGAAAATTATCCAAAAAAATAATAAAGTCACCGTACGTTCGTCAATTTAGTTCTAATTTTTTAATTTCGCCTAAATAGTTCTAAACTTTCGACGGCCTTCTAATATAGTTCGTCCGACCAATTTAGGTAAAAAATCATTGACGTGACGGTCCGATCATTTTATGTGAAATAGATGGTAATTTGATGTAATTTTTTTAAATCTTTTATTTCTTTCCTTTTCTTTTTCCTTTATCTTCCAGGATTTTCGGCCGATGGGGTCGCTGAGGCCTCGGCGATGATCAGTGAGCAACCTCGCCAATCGGAATTAGGGAAGATGAAGGTAAAAATAAAGAAAAAATAAAGAAAATTTCTCAAAACAACGTTGTTTTGAGTGCTGTTGGACAAATTAAATCGCCAACCATGCCAAGTAAAACGGTTAGAGTACACGTCAGCGATTTCAGGCATAAATTGCCCAAAAAGACTACATTGGAAAATCGTCAAAAGGTTTAAGATTACATTAACCAAATTGAAAAAGTAAAAACTGAATTGACAGTTATACAATAGATTTATGATTTTTTGGATAATTTTCTTGTTGATTAATTGGATTTGAATTTAACAAGTTCATAAATGGCTCATAATTATAAATATCAAGGGCCCTAATCCACGAGTAAATCATTGACAATAATCTAGTGAGCTTCCAGTGGAATTAATGACCGATAGTCAATGATCACCGATATTTAATACATGATATTTAATAATCTCGCCCTTTTTTACCGATCAAAAAGAATTTACAATTTACATTTGCAAATTTATGATAGTAGACTTCCATAATTAATTTACAGTCATATACTACCTTACAGCTTGTAGGTGAAAATCTTGAATTACAAGATAACGCAAGAAAAATTTGCTAAAAAAAAAGAGAAGAAAGAAGTCCAGTAGCCAGCGTATTTATTCACGGCTTAATCGACAGGAAATTATTTGGCAATTATTCAATTTCACTCCATTTACTTTTATCGGTGCGCAAATATTTTGAATATAGACATGGTGGAATGATCGTAACGGTAACATTAGGGTATCAAAATAGGAAATATCTACCATTGAAATACGATACCCACAGGGACATAATCTTCAACCGATCGATCATACGAAAATCGGAGATAGACATAGAAGTTTTGAGTTCGGCGTCCTCTCAGTAGCTTTCTCAGCGTCCATCCCTCTCTTCGCTCGCCGAACCAGGTGAGACTCGCTCTCCATCGACGCATCTTCGCTTAGATTTTCGTGGGTTTTTAGCTTGAAACTCCGAGTTTGATGACTCGTGCGATTACCATCGGTCTGATCTGTGGGTCCTGCATCCTGCATTCTCGTGTTACATATCTGAGCGGATGATTTCGATCTTCATCGATGAATCTGCGGATGTATTGATCTTGCTTCTGTCATGAAAACGCTTGAGGTTTTGAATTACTGGGAGGCCAAGCGATGATTCGGGGAGAGGTGTAGGTTCGATATCTTTTGCCCTAATGTGCGTCCGTTAGATTTGCTTTACTTTGATGGCGATTATTCAAGATTCGGTAGATTTTATGGAAAAGATGACAGAGGAAGACGAGGGTAGCTGGGCGGAGACTGTTGAATGGCAGATTTTATTCTTGTCTGTTTGGCCAAAGATCATTCGATGGACAAACTTCCTCTCCTGTAACTGAATACAGTTGTCTCTATCTCTGTGTCGCAGACAAGGAAAAGGACATCTCGCCTTAGTCAGATTCAGACATTCGAATAAGAAATTCTGAGTATTCGAATCAACATGGGTCGTGCTAAATTGAAACTCGAACTCATATCCAATTCAAGATCCCGCAGAATCACCTTCGAGAAAAGAAAGAAGGGACTAATGAAGAAGGCCGAGGAATTCAAAATCCTCTGCGGCGTCGACACGTGTGTGATGATCTACGCGATGGGGATGTCCGGTGAGAGCCTGGTCGAGCCGGAAATCTGGCCGCCGGACAGTAAGGAGGTGGAGCGCATCATCCGCCGCTATCGAAGTGAGGCCGCAGATCGCCGTGCCAAGCACGCCACCGGCCTGCGTGAGTTTTTTGCAAGCCGGAAGAAGAAGATTGATGCCGAGCTAGCCAAGGTCCGCAAGGCCAACCGGGAGGCCAAGTATCCGGTCTTGGACGAGTTCCTCAGAGATCTCTCAGAGCCTCAACTGAGGTCGCTTCTGAGCGCTGTGGGCGATAGATTCGAACAGGCGAAGACGAGGCTTGCCACGGTAAAGGAGAAGAGAAGGGTTGAGATCTCGGCACCATGTGACTGGTTCGTACCCAGCGGCGGAGTGGACCTCCATGCAAGCAATGCAGGCTTCATGCAAGATGGGGTGGTCAAAGCCGGACTGTCTTTTGAGTTCATGTATCAACAGGACAATGAGAAGAGAAAGGTCGGGACGGCGGGGCCAAGTGACTGGACCGCTCCCAGCGGCGGAGTAGACCTCCACGCGAGCAATGCAGTCTTCATGCAAGACAGCGAGGTTGAAGCCGGACTGCCTTTCGAGTCCCTGTATCAACAGGACAGTTTAGTTGGATCAATCCATGATTATTCGTTACCATTGAGTTCCTTACCACCTGAGTGTTCAATGCAGTTCGGAACCTCAAGAGGTGACTATTCGTGGTGCAGAACCGTCAGTGAAGTTCAGATCAGAGCATGATGTGCGACCCCCTGCAGCAATTTTTGATACCAGAATGTTTTTCATGGTCAGGCTCCAGTCTTCAATGACCCAACCTATTCCTAAGCAACCCACTGCTACAAGAAGCCGTTTAAAGGGCCGGCAGGAGTCGTCCGTTATTTTAGTTTTCTTTCAACCGTTTTGTTTTTTTCCTTCTCCAATAAAAGCTTCGACACGATCAGATCGGGCTTAATGGTGATTTGCCACTGCTTGTAAGTTGTACAGAAAAGTCATAATAAAGTTGAAATAGTTGATATTCAGCTGCTTGTGATTCTGATGATTAGTGGGATCCAGTTTTTCTGACATGAAGTAGGTTCATTAACTCTGATGATGTCAGTAGGCTTCTTTCATGTCTTGAAGAACCTGTTTTCTCACTTTTGATGTTAGCTGTGACGGTGTGCTGTTTTGTTGAATGCGAATGCAACTCAAAAAAAGTTGTTCAGACAGTAATTTCACACCCCTGATGCATTGAGATATAGCAATAGAGCCATCCGGGAAACGCAACTAATGATAGGGACAAACAAATTTTTATGAGAATATCGACTTGATAAAGAAACTAAAACCATAGAGAGACCAAAAGCGTAGCATAGGAAGGGCTTATCTTTCTCGTTTCGGAGCTTAAAACACAATGAAAATTTCACCTCAACTAAAATAAGACCTTTTCTATCTTTGTTACGCCATTTGACGCGCGAAGAAATCATCACGGGATGAGCTTTACCATACCATATCTATGCACGGAATTTACTGAGAGCGATGGGATCGATTAGAGTTATTTTAAAAACAATATGCACATGAAGCAAGCGAGTTATGATTCATTAAACAAAAGGAGAGACCTTATGTCAAACAAAAAGGTTCCATTGTTACAATTGTAAAATATTAGGATATCTTGGTCGTTTATCATATCGTGATTAGAGTATGAAGTATTAAGCACGTGGCAACGACCGTAAGAAATATGATCAATATTAATGCACATCGATGATCATAACTTATCGATTGTCGACAGATGATGGCAAATGATTAATGATAGTCGACAAAGGAAGCGATTAATAAGGTCGACAAATGTATCGATTAATAATGTCAACAAATTAGAGATTAAGGCATCAGAAGAAAGTTGAACACATAAAGGGCATCAAGATGCAGTTATAGGTTTGAAATCACTGGAGAATAAATTGATGGAAGTCGTGGAATTACTAACACACGATTTTGAAGGAATTACCGTTTGAAGACAATATCACGGCACCGTGAGAGCATAAGGACAAAACTTTCGGAGATGAGAGAACATGGCTGCAACCACAGAAAAACTACTTAGAGACGGTTATGGCACAACCAGTATAAGTACCATCATTCGTCTATTGGAAACGCCTCCCACGCACAAACAAATAAATTTATTATCTTTCAATTTTCTTTGCTTTCCTATACTGTACTTTCAATTTCCAAACTCACACCATCGATTAAATTCCGGTGTGTTTCTTAGTTATAGTTTTCATATCCACGTTGTGATTAAATCTCGGCATGTATCTTTATATTGGGTTTCGCGTCATTGATCAAATTCCGACATTACATCTTTGCGGTCTTAAGCTTTATCGTAAATTAAACTCCGGCACAGTTTGTTTACGTTTGGTTCTGTCGAAGTGGCTGTATTTTCCAAGCTTTAGCTTCGATTAAATTCCGACACAGTTCCTGTCTACCTATGATATCTCCTGTCCAGAGTCGCCACAGAACCTATCTCCTTTAATAAAAATCAAAGAATGACTTTTTGTGAAAGATATTTCACTACGGGATC
Source organism: Syzygium malaccense (assembly GCA_031216405.1). Taxonomy (NCBI): domain Eukaryota; kingdom Viridiplantae; phylum Streptophyta; class Magnoliopsida; order Myrtales; family Myrtaceae; genus Syzygium; species Syzygium malaccense. Next base: position 47,051,686 of record CM062258.1, on the reverse strand, counting down.
AGTTCGGACGAAACAATAGTGGTCACAAAATCTGACACCGCATATATAAGTTGTCTTGTGTTGTACTCCCTAACTCAAATTATGCAAATTTGATAAGAAAAGAAATATATATTCGATTGTCGACTCCTGCGGTCAATAATATTTCTTATGACACGTAATACTCTTAAATATTTATGAAGTTTGCTATTTGAAGAAATAAGGGTCTTCTTGATAAAAAGAAAAGAAGATTTATCTGCTGCAAGAGAACGCCACTAGAAATCGACAGCAAATTGTTTAGCAATTACTCAATTTAACTCCATCTACTTATACAATTATGCAAATATTTTGTATATATACATGGTGTACTAATCTTGACGGGAAACATCAGTATATCAAAATAGGAAATATATACCACTAAGATACGATACTTATAGGGACAATATCTTTAACCTATCCTACGAAAATTGGAGATATAAATATAGAAGTTTTGAGTTTGGCGTAAACAGTAGCTTTTTCAACGTCCATCTCTCTCTTTGCACGCTGAACCAGGTGAGACTCGCTCTCCGTTGACGCATCTTCGCATAGATTTTCATGGGTTATAGCTTGAAACTTTGAGTTTGACGACTTGTGGGATTGCTATCGGTCTGATCTGCGTCCTGCATTCTTTCATTACATATCTGAGTAGATGAGTTCGGTCTTCATCGATAAATCTGTGTATGTATTGATCTTGCTTCTTTCTTAAATCGTCCTGAGACTTTTAAGTTTCTTGGAGGGCGGCAAGCGATGATTCAGTGAGAGGTGTATGTTTGATCTCTTTTGCTTTTCTATGCTTCCGTTGGGTTTGCTTTACTTTGATGGCGATCATTCAAGATTCGGTAGATTTTGATGAAAAAGATGATACAGGAAGAGGAGTGTAGCGAGGCGGAGACTGTTGAATGTCGATTTTTCTTTCGTTTATTTGAACAAGATCATTCAATGGACAGACTTCCTCTCCTGTAACTGAGTGTAGTTTTCTCTCTCTGTAGCAGACAAGGAAAAGGAGGTCTCGCCTTAGTCGGATACAAACATTCGACGAAGAAATTCTAAGTATTTGAATCAACATGGGTCGCGCTAAAGTGAAACTCGAACTCATATCAAATTCAAGATCTCGCAGAATCACGTTCGAGAAAAGAAAGAAGGGATTGATGAAGAAGGCTGAGACATTCAAAACCCTCTGCGGCGTCGACACGTGTGTGATCATCTACCCAATGAGGATGTCCGGTGACGGCCTAGTCCAGCCGGAGATCTGGCCATCAGACAGTAAGGAGGTAGAGCGCATCGTCTGCCGCTATCGAAGTGAGCCTGCGGATCGCCGTGCCAAGCGCGCCACCGGACTGCACGAGTTTTTCGCAAGCCGGAAGGAGAAGATTGACGCTGAGCTCGCCGAGGCCTGCAAGGTCAACTGGGAGGCCAAGTATCCGGTCTCAGCCGAGTTCCTAAAAGATCTTTCAGGCCCTCAATTGAGATCGCTTCTGAGCGCTGTGGGCGATAGGCTCGAACGGGCGAAGACGAGGCTCGCCATGATGAAGGAGAAGAGAAGGGTCGAGACGGCGGCACCAAGTGACGAGATCGTACCCAGCAGCGGAGTGGACCTCCATGCAAGCAATGCAGGCTTCATGCAAGACGGGGTGGTCGGAGCCGGACTGCCTTTCGAGTTCATGTGTCAACAGTTGGATCAATCCATGAGTATCCCTTAGCATTGACTTCATTGTCAATGAAGTTCAGATCAGAGCATGATGTGTGACCCCCTGCAGCAATTTTTGTCACCAGAATGTTTTTCATGATCAGGCTCAATTCTTCAATGACCCAACCTATTCCTAAGCAATCCACTGCTACAAAAACCCCCTTAGAGGGCTGGCAGTTTTCTTTTCACCGAGCTTAACGGGTGATTTTGCACTGCTTGCACAGAAAATTCTTAATAAAATTAGTATAATTATGATTGAGTTTCGTGTGTTTCTGATGTTTAGAGGATCCAGTTTTTCTAACATGAAGTAGATTTAGTTACTCTGATGAAGTTAATAGGCCTCTTACATGTCTTCAAGAACCTGTTTTCTCACGTTTGATGTTAACTGGGAACGTGCTGTTTTGTTGAATATGCATGCACTTAAAGAAAGTTGTTCAGAGGGTTATAACCACACTCCTGGATACAGTGAGACATAACAATAAAGCCATCCAAGGAAACCCAACTGTAGATGGAAAGGAACAAATTTTCATGAGAATATTGAGTTAATAAAGAAACTAAAACCCCATAGAGAACAAAAAAAAAAGTGCAGGAAGAGCTATGTTTCTTCTCTCTGAGGCTAAAACACAATGAAAGTTTCCCCTTAACTAAAATCAATTCGTTTTTTATCTCTCTCGGTGAAATCATCTTAGGGGTAAGCATGGTCCGGATGGGCCGTTCCCATTCTAGAACCAGGAACCGCCCACTAGCTAGGGACCGGTTCCGAAAAATTGAAACCGGGAACTTGGACCACCGGTTCAGTCCAGTTCCCGGGTGAGTCCATGGAATCGATCCCACTAGCTAAGGACAGAGACAGAGATGCAGAGTCGGAGATAGTGAGATGAGCAACGACCGAAAAGAGTGAGAGAGTGAGAGTGAGTGTGAGACAAAAGCAAAAGAATGTATTTCTCAGCTCAGCGTGAGGTTATGAACGCCAAACGAGTTAAGTGTAATCTAGGGATTTATGATTTTTTCATTTTTTAAATTAAAAATAAATAAATGTATCATTATTATATTATATATTATTATTATATTACTGATCCAGTCCGGGTGGGTAGGTGAGCGGTTCTACACTTGGAATCGGGAATCGAATCGGTACCCACCGGTTCCGAAAAATTGAAATTGGGAACCGGACTGGTTCCCTTAGGAACCACTGGTTCTGGTCCGATTCCGAGCGGTCCCAAGCGGTCCGGGCGATCTCCAATTATTTTGTACACCCCTAAATCATCTCACAAGGAACTTCATTGTCTAGTATCCATGCACGGAATTTACCTGATATCAAATAGAATTATTTTGAGAACAGCATGCACATAGGAAGCAAGAAAATTATGATTTATTAAACAAAAGGAGAGAATCTATGGTTTGATTATTGCAGTTGTAAATACTACGATATCTCGACCGTCGATCATATCATGGATTTTTTCCATGCCACCAATTTGGGGTTGCGTGCGATCGATGCTTTCTCTTCATGGGCCTTAATGCGATGTGGGTTGGCCTTTGATTACCTTTATTTGCGCCCAATTGATTTATTTTTTTGACTTTTATATTAATCAATGAATTCATGTTCTAAATTATAATTTTCTTGAAATAAGGATTGGCAAATCTGATCAAATTTCTGTACAAATAAGTCGAATGGTCTTTTCACGGCGTTCGAAATACTTTATATGAATGACTAAAGCAAGAATGGAACATGCCCATGATACTTCGATCATAAGTTGTTTCCGTATTCGAATCCGTTCTAACTTGATCCGAGATTATTGATGAACAGAAAAATACAATGTTTCTTCTAGTTTATACGTGCTATCTTTTCTGCCTTACAAGTGCTTTGCAATTTTGCAGTTTCATTTTTTTTATATTAAGTCAATCTCCTTTTTTTTTTATTGAAACTAATCATTATGTTCTTTATCTAATAGTTTATAGATATAGAGTAAGGCCGCCACGTATACGGTTCTACCGTTTTTTTTAATTAAACTAATCATCTTTGATCCATAAGCAAAGTAACTTCATCAATGGTTAGCCAAGTAGATAAGATCCGCTAAATTTTTTTTCCCCGGCCGCTTCTTCAGTTATCACGAGTTTAAACCAATTTTGCAACAATAATTCTCTTCGCGAGCACTTTCAGCTTATCTGCAAAACTGAGATTTCTTTTTATCTATCGGAACCATAGACATTACGTTCGAACGAAAGGCGAATTTGATCGGAGGAGTATATAAAATGCCCCTATTCGAGTTCCGAATTTTTTTTGTCCAACCGTGCCCTAGCGTCATAATTCATAAGGAGGGCCTTATCTCAATCTCACACGAAAAAAAAAGTTAAGCCTATGCTAAATAGTGAAAATAGGCAAAAACCACCCTATCGACAAGCACTAATCGAGCGCATGAAAATGCTAAGTGGCCCCTCTATGAGCAAGCCTGCCCCCAATAAAGTCAAAAGCTTTATAGGCCTTCTTGGCATGTTGGAAAAATTTGGTCCCCATGGGCCGTGTTATGCGTGAAAAATGAACGCAAAGTATTCGCGTCTTTTATGAAAATATCCAGATATAAAATGTGATCAATAATGAAAACATTTTTCATTACCAGATTACTTCAAGTAACATGCAAGCAATTGTTTATTTGGAATATATTTTCCAAATCATTTTATTTTTCGCAAAACAAACGTGTCATTGATTTAGCTAGCGCTCCATGTTCGTATATTATGTACTGTATGCTTTCATCAATGGTCATTATTAGTAGGGTTAATACCGTAAAAATCTCAAATTAGTACGCTTATGACAATTTTACACCAAACTAATTTTTTGACCATCAAAAATCTCAAACTGATACACCCGTGGCAAATTTACCCTCAGTTTATTTCTGTTAAATTTTACCGTCCAATTACTTTGTTAAATGACACGCGGCAATTGATGGATGTACCAATTTTATGTTCTACCCTCCGTTTGTCACAGGCGTACCAGTTTATAATTTTTTGTGGTATTAATTCAATTTAATGGAAACTAACAAATGGTAAATTTGTCGCAAATGTACCAGTTCAGGGTTTTTTGTAGTTAAAAAATTAGTTTCAGATAAATTTATCACATGTGTACCAGTTTAGGAGTTTTCGTGTTCAAAAAATTAGTTTGAGGTAAAATTATCATAGGTGTATCAATTTTGGATTTTTCGTGGTATTAACCCTTATTAATATGTCCCTTACCCAAAAAAAAACCCTTATTAATATGTCACCCCGTGACTCTCAAGATAAGCTCAAGAATGCATTAATTCAATACCTTCCATCGACCACCTAACATCCATTGCAAATAGGTGCATTCCAAGTGGCATAAGTTGAGATTAGCGAATCTATAAGTTGACTATAAACCCATGACTAAATCAAGGTTTCCCACTAAGAGTTAGGTTTTGATTTGTCCAGCGCAAGCCCTTACTGGCCTAACATTTTTTAGTACTCCGGTCTAATTAAGATTGTTGCATAATTTCGTATTAAAATTAGACTTTAGATTCCGATTATTTCGCGAAAAATGAATGATTTATAAATCATTATTCTTAAAAATAATCGTTTACGTTGCTTGAAATAATTAGTCAACGAAAGATATTTTCATTATCCACAACAATTTATGTCTTGACATTTTCATGGACGATGAAAATATTTTCCAATCATTCATTATCCCTAAATCTTTGCTTCTACCTTTCTACCCGGTATTTCATCTAAACACAAATAAGTAGGCTAAATAGAACGCTGGCTCTGATACCAATAAAGAGATGCTAAGACAAGCGATCGTTTTAATGAAAATATTTTTCAAATCATTCATTTTCTATAAAGCTCATGCACCCTTAAAGCCTTATTTTATCATTGCGAACGCGACTAAATCGCCCTAATAAAATCTCTCGACCCCCGCTGCTTTTTTTTCATCCTGCAGATTGTTATACCGTTCGCTGGCGGTTATTGGCTTGATGTCATGGTCAAATCACACGGCGTTATACTTTTAGCCGGAGAAGAAATCCGTTCCAAAATCGAATGTTCATGTGCGAATTGCAATACATTTTTTTTTCCGAATGAAAAGCTCTTCTGTATCGTCAAAACCTGGACCCGATGCAGTTGATAGTTGTGGGTCAATTATCTAGACTTATGATACGGCCAACAACAATGTTGTCCGGTTGCGGTGTGCGGGGTTTGGTTTGGTTGGTGTTTCTTCGACTTTTTCCTCTTCCTGTCTCCATCTGTAAAGTTTTTGCCATTAAGTTTCAACCCCCCAACCTTTCTCGCTTGTTTTCTAGCCCGACCCTGATCCACCCACGTTGATTCCCCATCTCCCTGAAATTACATTTTCGGTGGGGATAAATACGAAGGAAAAGACAATAGGATGGAAAGTCGTAGGTGTCGTTTTCTTATCAAGTGCGTCACAAAATGCCCGTGCTCTCTTTAAATTATGGGTAGCATCGTACCCGCGACGTGAATTGATTTACTGATCGAGAAATTGATACGTCCCGTTTGAGCTATTTGGATATAATATAAGTTCGATCTCTCGATTTCACTTAGGTAGTTTATTCATGGTTTGGTTCGCGTTTTTTCCCCTCGTCCACAAGAGGGATGTGGTTTTTATCTTCATAAATTTTGAAATTTACTAACTCGGAAAATGGACTTTCTTGTCTTAAAAAAAAAATTAAATGACCGTAAGTCAAACCGGCTTTGTTGACTGGATCAGCCATTATGTGTTGCTCCTGCACAACGAAACTTCCTCTCCATTTATATACATTCACCGCGTTACCGCGAGCCACGACTAAACCCTTGAATTATCAACTCTCTCTCTCTCTCTCTCGCTCTATCATGGATCTTTTAGCAAAGCCATTCGACGGAAGCTTGAAGAGATACTGGAGGAGGAGGAAATACAGGCGGCTCGACGGCGGCCATGGCCGGAGCCTGCAGGTCGGGAGGCTCGGCGGCGGCAACACCGGCGGCCCACGGAGGTCTTGGAAGATCAAGATCGCCCGGAAGCTGCGGTTGAGGACCATCTACTACTCTCCCTTCAAGATATTCGTGCGGCTGAGGGACGCTTACGTCAACATGATGGTCCGGTTGGCCGGCAAGGTCGGGTCCCTGAACACGGACAGCTTCTTCGGCGGGAAGCAAGCTGCGAAGCCCCGGCGGCCACGGATCGTGTACTCGACCGAGGAGGTGGAGGCGAGGCTCGTCTACGAGATGTACAAGGCCCTGCAAGCTTCTCGCGAGCTTTCCAACGTCAAGGCCATGGAGTCGATGTGCTGAGCTCTCGCATCTCTCGCCCTCTCTCTTTCTGTCTGCAAGGAGAACATGTTCTCTTCTGTTGTTCTCGTTCAAGCGTTGCTATTAAAGATTTTGCACCTGTACATCTACCAAATTTGAGTCCAAAGTCAACATTTGTGTACCGAATTCAGTTCATCTGTCATTACCCTAATAACCAGAGCCTCGCGTTTTTAGGAGAACAAAAACTCATTAGATTAGTCCAAAGGTAAAACCACACGAAATGGTAGAATTGGCCGGTCAGATTCACAACGTTTTGGTGGTGGAACTTTGCCCTTATTGACGGATGGCGCAGAAGTCAAGCTACCGGCTACGTAACGAAGAATGCGTTCTCTGGAGCGCGACGCCCAAAGGCATCGCCTCGTCAGAAAGTGACCTTTCGGAGAATGACTTTGCAGACCTATGAACCTGTTATCATCGTAAATTATTGCGCCATCGACAATGCACCGGCTCTGGCCAAGATGCGTTGGTACGCTTTGTCGGCGTAGGACGAGCATCTCTATGAAGATGCACGTGACTAGTGCACCTATGCCTATCATGAGTTTGTAAAAGGCCGAAACACCCTCGGCATCGGCGATAAAAGGTGGCCATGCCTTGTGCGACTAACCCTCCTCTCCGTTTCTTATTGTCAATTTTATCGCTTAACTTCCGCAATATTTCCCACTTGCTTTGCCTAGTTTTCGCACGCTCCAGCCTTCAGGTTTCCTCGCCTTGGACGAATTTACACGCTCAACTGAACATGAGCATCGCCCAAAGGTTCGAAACCCAACTAGAGTACATCAAGCAGAAACTCCCAAAAAAAAAGAAATCAATCATGCAAAGTCTGTTCTAGGTTGGCAGACAGAAAATGCTCTGGCCAATAAAATTATGTATGGGCGGCAATGCTCTTTACTACCAGCTTCGCATGTCTTGTCTTTATTTGTGTTTGGCATTTTTTTGTTTGTGTGGGAGTATCGAAAAGTTTACTCTACAAGTAGCTGATACTGAACAAAACAAAGAGTTTAAATGAGTCAATTTGACATGGGCATTGATACCCATGTCTAACAGAATTTATCACTACTCCAATAGTGATGCATTCGAGGCAATAATCTTTCATTCCCGACTTGACCCATTCCGTCCCGAGCTTCTTATTGCTTGAGGGCATCATTCACATATTCATCCGATTTGAAATTTGACATGTCTAGTTGTGAATTGACCACATTAACCATTGAAGTTTGAAACCATATACGTTCTGTCAGGGACTATTTTGTCCGTCTCTAACTTTCCTCTCTCTTTCTCTTTCTCTCTCTCAAGCTGTTGCTCAGCCTTTTTGCAAAGTGTGGCACCTCAAACCCGAAACTAAACGTCTCTATCCCATCCAATTCCCGTCATGTTTCTTGACCATAATGCTAGGTGTACAAAGACGGTATATAACATAAGTCTAATCACGAAACAGTAGTGATGTATATTAAGTGGAGATAAATAAGTTGGGCATGCTTGCCGCTCAATAAGCACCTATCCGCATCACTTTATTAACTCGTATTTCCAACCAATCTTTTTTCGCCCGCTAGCACGATCCAATTTATTCTTACTATCATTACAATTTCCTCCGAGGCTCTGTAACCGCGTTTTAACTTTCACATTGCGCTACTCCACCACTTAATGCAGTTCCGACAAATTCTCCCGGGTGTTTGTTACTGCCACCGTGATGTAGTTTTCGAGAGGATCGACAACTTATATCATGTAAGCGGATGGAATATAGATTTCAACCATGACAACAACTCAAGTTCTATCATTGGCAAATCAATTGACCGTACGGGTGCAAGGTGCAACAGCTGGGAAGACCGCACCAAACCGGACCTCTGGTCGGGCTTGAGTCGGTTATCATCGAACCCCGTCCATTCATCAGAAGAAGGCGTACAGATTTCAATTCCACCTGGGCCTGAGTTAGGCCCAATTGGTAATCGCATCGGACAAAGCTTTTCCATGCGAGGCCCTTTCCCAAGCCCTGCCCCCATTTACTCTCGGAGGACATATGGATAGGAGACAGAGCGACGCGGGACTCACGATTGGGTCTAGACACGAGCGAACCACGCTCGTGACCACTACTAGTGGCAAGAGTTGGGAAAAGTACTAGAAAGGTCATAAACTTATCCCATTGGTACCAATTCGGTCATAAAATTTTTAATTGGACCAATTTAGTCATAAACTATTTCACATTGGTATTAATTCAGTCCATCCGGCCAATTTAAGCCGGAAATCACTGACATGGACTCCAGCCGTCATACGTGGCACAACTGATGTTGACGTTGACATTTTTATAATTTTTTTGAATTTTTTAAGAAAATTTAAAACAATTCTCTTTTTTATTTTTTTTTTCTTTCCTTTTTTTTTCTTCTCTTTCGTCTTTGGCCCGTGGCCAGTACGCGGCCATGGCCGGCCATAGGCAAGGGCTCGACTATTGCAGCCTAGACAAGGAACGCCCTCACCAGCCCTCGTCTGTAGCCACGTACCGGCCATAGGCCAAAGAAGAAAATAGAAGGAAAAAAAGGAAAAAAGGGAAATTTTTTTAAATTATAAAAGATTATTAATTATGTCCATGTCAATGCGGACCGTCCACATACGAGGACCGGCATCCATGTCAATAATTTCTGGTATAAATTGACCGAATGAATTGAATTGGTAATAATGTGAAAAGATTTACGACTAAATTGATCCAATTGAAATGTTTAGGACCGACTTGCTATCAATGTAATGGATCTAGGACTTTTCTTGTACTTTTCTAGGCAAGACTTCTCCAATTATGTTGACATCGATAGCAAAAGCCGCAGCGAGGCAATCTCCCCGCATACAGTATTTAGTTGAAAGTAGCAACCCCAGAGCCCCGTGTGATCGTCGTCGCATATGCTAAAGGTTGGTGATTGGAAAGCCTTCTCGGGTCGTTGAAATCTCATCCAAAGACCATCTCCTTTATCGAACGGACAATAACCTCGCATCGCTACCATCCAAATCATAACAATCATCGCTCATTTTATTTAAGGCAAAATTCATGATCAGCGGTTGGCCGAGGGGAGGGCAGCACCCCATCACGCCATCAAGGCTTTTTGATGGAAGCGATAGCTAGTAAGCAAAGCAAAGCTAACAAAAGAAGTAGGGGGGCGGGGGCGGGGGCGGGCCACGGGCAGTTAGTTAAAGTTGTAACAAGGAAGCAACTCCAATTCGATGGTTGCGATGCACACATTAAACAATAATTAATGCATCAACCTCCCCCCTCCCTCCCCGCTTCTTCCTCCTCCAATCGATTGGAAATCGCTCCCTCCATCATAAGAAGACGACGCAACAAACCCCAACCTCGCACCGCACGTTCACATCACTTCCGTTCCACGCCAAATGTTCGTCTGACCAACAACCTCCCAATTCCCCCCTCCCTAACCAACCCTCATGCGTCCCCTTTCACATGCCGCCGGTCCATCCCCTTATATAAATCGAACCGCCTCTCTCTCTCTCTCTCTCTAGCCCCAGCTGGCTTGAGCCTGAAGCAGCTCTGCCTTCTCTCTCTAAAACGGTTTTTGGGGATTCCAGGCGCTCTCTCTCTCTCTCTCTCTCCGTCCCTTTGGCGGGAAAAATCTTTTTCCCGGTGCCGACGTGTCCACCCCCCCTCCCCACAAAGGCTGCCTTGCTGGCCAGTGGCGTCCCTCCACGTGGAGTCAGCTGAGTCCCCGCCGCGAACATCCTGTGCTCGCGAGCACGGGCGCTCCCCTGCGCCCGACAGCACCCGATCGCTTTTGTCTTCCTTCCCTCTCTCCCCGCGCTGCCTATACCTTACAAAGCAGCTCCTCCGACTTCCATTTCTGTTGCTCTCTTTCCCCCCTCTCTCTCTTCCCCCGGTGAACCAGGTGAGGCTCGCTCTCCATTGTTGACGCAATCTTCCGCTTCGGTTTTCGCGGATTGTGTAGCTTGTGGATTACTACTCTCGGCCTGATCTATGCGTCCTGCATTCTCGCGTTTTTGGATGCCTGCGTTAGGTTGAGTTCGGTCGTCTTCGTCGATTGATCTGCGCGTGCGTTTGATGTAGCTTAGCTTCCGTCGTCGAAATCGTGCTGAGATTTCGAATCGTTTTCCGAGGCCGGAGCGATGATGACTCGGCGTGAGAGAGGTGCACGTCCGACCTCTTTTGTGGCCGTTTCCGTGCTTCCGTCGGGTTTGCGTTTTTGGCTTTGATGGCGATTGTTCGCGATTCGGTAGGATTTTGAATGAGGAAGGTGGCGGAGAGGAGACGAGTGTAGCTAGGCGGAGACCGTCGAGTGTCGGTTTGTTTCGACGCGATCGTTCGGCGGACGACCTTCCTCTCCCGTAACTGAATGTGGTTTTCGCTCTCTGTTTGCAGCAAGTTCGAGGCACATGGAAAAGGACGCCTCGCCTCAGTCGGATCCAACCGGCACCACCACCTCCTCGACTTCGCCGGAGCAGCAGCAGCAGCAGCCGCCGCCTCCGCCGCATGCGCCCAACTCGCCGCCTCCGGCTCAATCCTCGAGCTCTCCGCTGAACCAGCAGTTCGCGGCCAATTTCAGCGCGCTGTACCACTCCATTTTCCCGCCAAAATCGCCTCGCTCGAGCTCCGCGCTCATTTCGCCGTCTCTGTGCTCGTCCGCCTCCTCCGACAACAACCAGAACGCGACCGCCAGGAGCACCGTCGCCATAGAGCACCGCCTCAACCAAGCTCGCCTCGTTCTGGAGTACCAGCAGCTGCGCGATCACTACGATCTCTGCCGCGCTCACCTCAACGACCTCACGGAAGAGATCGACTTGCTGCGCCGCGAGAATGCGCGGCTTCGCTTGTCTAACTCCGAGCTCGTGAAGCTCCTTAACCTGCCCTCGCAGGGCACTCTGGAAAGCTGCTTCCGCCGTCTCGGTCTCGCTGATGCTAATGGTACGGGATCGGATTTCTCCGGCGAAGACGTCTGCAGCTACAGTCCGACGAGCGTCATGGATCAGAGCGGATATGAGCCGAGTAATCCTGAGAGAGTTTGGCTACCGAAGAGTATATCGGTTCGGTCCAGCGGCTACCTTAAACTGAACCAGCCTGCTGCTAGCAACAGCCGCTCGAGTCGACCGGTGAGTCAACTCCGCATGCCAAGAACACAGGAGCCTCCAAAGGTCAGTTTGTTCTCTGGATTCCATCTACTCTTCGCAATTTGTCCATCGATCTGTGAAATTGCGCTTCCTTGTTTGATCGGTCGATCTCAATCTCTATTGATTGAAGTGGCGTCTCATATTTCATTTGCTGCGCTATATGAATATTTTTTGCATCATCATCACGCTGTGGTGCGTCTCTGAATTATATTCTCGTATCATGTTGCTGGACGGGTTGACATCGGTCAATTTCAGTCTCTGTCGATTAAGCTGGCGTCTCCAATTCATTTGCTTTTTGGTGATTTGCATTCAAATTTAATAATGATTTCGCTGTTGTTTGTATCAGAATAATCGCGGTTTTCTTCTTCCTTTTCGCTGATCGAATTTCGTCAATTCTTTTTTCTTCTACGAATTGCAACGGGATCTCTTCTTCTCATGTGCAGTGGTTTGATTGTCGTTTTCATCGTATAATATGTTTGAAGCCGGAGCATCTTCGCGTCCTCCATATACATTTTTTATTTTTTACGTTCTTTTTGGCATTCGTAGATTTCTCGTCCGTTTGAACTCTGATTTTCCCACTCTCGTTTACGATCTTTGGTTGAAATTGTCATTGATGATGGCATTATCTCAGGAAGGAGAGTTCGTGTGTGCAGGTGCAACAGCGCGTGTATGTGCCAGGTGGGAAGAAAGAGCAGGAGGCATTGGAGTTCGAAGTGTTCAGCCAGGGGATGTTCAAGACGGAGCTGTGCAACAAGTGGCAGGAGACTGGCGCGTGCCCGTACGGCGACCACTGCCAGTTCGCGCATGGCATTTCCGAGCTGCGTCCGGTGATCAGGCACCCGCGTTACAAGACTGAGGTCTGCAGGATGGTCCTAGCCGGCGACATGTGTCCCTACGGCCACAGGTGCCACTTCCGTCACTCCCTCACGGAGCAGGAGATGATGCTGGCTTCACGTTGATCCCAGATGTCATTTGCATTCATTAATTTCTCCATTGATTTGGTTATGTACATAAAAACTCCCCGAAAGAAATTGATCAAACCCACAAATAACAACTCGAGAGGATAATAAAGATGGTAAAAAGAGGTAAATCAAACTAAATGCGGTTGATATATCCAGCTGGATATATATAGATGAGATTTAGCCTGAAGAGATTAAGACAAAACTTTTCAATTGGATTTTACTATGCATCACATATAGCTATCATGCTAAGACGTATTTGGTTGTTTCTGTTACTGCGATTTTGCATGTTGTCGACCTATGGTTGGTTGGTTGAGGTACAGGGACCAACTTAACCAACCATTTACCCACCCAAAGTCTGGGGGTTTTGTAATGATGACGACAATTTGTTACACACGGAGTACGTTACTTTCAGTTCAAGCTAGTTGTCCCTTGTCCCTCTCCCCTCTCGAAAGCTGTTGCCATCATCGGTGAGATGCTCGTTTGAGTATATGTCAATTCGTTAGCAAAATCGCGAAGTGTGGATCCACTATTTATCATTGGTTGGTTTCTTTTTCTTTCTTCTATCATTCTATGTGCTCCGGATCCCGACCCACCGTGGCCAACAGACTTGAAAGCAACTTTTATGGTATTTCCATATGACTTCGTCAGAAAATGAATACCTCTTTTATTTGGTTTCCCAAGTGAGCGCTTCCTTGTCATCAATCAAACGTGTTAGAAACTCCCAAGCGAAAAGTTAAATTGCTAAATGAAAGTATAATTTAATATTTAAGCATTTAATGAATGAAAATAATAGTTTCGTGATATTTCTAATAAAAAGATACATAATTTATTTTTTGGGATCGGCTCAAATGTTTATCCTATCTTTTACCAAGAATTATATTAGGTATACTGAGGCTAATTTTTTTGTGGTCGGCTCAGTAAGGCTAGTTTACAAAGTTATTATATCATGCTATGGCAAGTGACAAAAATGTACACATCCATTTAAAGAACTGAATCCTATTAGTCAATAGTCCATACAAGTACGCGACATCATAATAATCATTGATTTTAACATATTTAACATTGTTCTTTTCTCATATTTATTGAAGTCGAGTGGGCATCACACCCAGTTCACTTCTTCAATCTAAGATTTGGCCATGGTTGGTACCACATTTCTGAAAAATTACTTGGTGAGTGTGTTATTATATTAATATGTATTTGGACTATTGGATCTAATGGCGTATATGAGTACCCCATGTGAGACCCACTACCCACTGGATATAAGGGCATGGAACTCCCTCGTACGGAACTCGCTCGTATTGAGTACTTGCTTCAAGGCTTTAAACTCTTGTGGAATAAATGCACCTTTTGGTGTCAGGTCGGTCAAACTTTGTGTCACTCTTAGAGACTTCTTTCACCGAAAAAGTCAATGAAACATCTTTCAAAACGTGGATTGATAAGCAAATTGACAAAGGGTGCGAAAGGTCCCTTTGATTCTTGGATAGGAAATGTAATTGATGAGAAATTTAAACTTACTGCAACCGGGATTTCCATTAGAATCCTCTCGAAAGTAATGTGAAATCGAAAAAAGATGCATGACTGATAAGATATGCGCTCCCGAAGTTTTGCCATCTCAAACTTCTTGCAACATCACAAATAACATGAGACGTAATCCAATATATTAATTTCTCCTACTTTTTTTTTTGTAATTTCATGTTTGTCATAGGATTTCTCTCGAAAAGTTATGTCGAAAAAAAAAATCGTTGCTAGCCATATAAAGGGTACTAGAATGTAATGGTAAACTCGAAATAAAGATGAAGAACTTGCGTGTTCTTTGATTAATTGTAAGTTCTTTGTATAGCTTACAATCGACAGTTAACAATGGTTACTAAGAAAATTATACATTCTATATATGGCTCTTATGATTCAGCATTACTTATCTACAAACGGTTATCCACAAAATCATCGACTTTATCATAGTTGCATTGACTCCACTTTTTCGACGGTTACCGCCTTTAACAATTGCATCCAAGGTCCACTCCACTAACGGACAGTTATGTTAGTCCCCCTAACTAATGGTTGCTTGCGTCCACTTCTTTAATGGTTATATCACGTCCACTACCTTTGAAGATTACACCCTGCCCTTTTCATCTATTCTCCTCTCTTTATCGATTTCTTTGCTCCAACACTTAGCCGTGTCATTAACAATCTCGATCAGTTAGGGCCGGACTCTCTTGTGATGGACCGCACTTTATCGGCCAATTATCCTCAATGCTGGGCCATTTCCGCTCCCCCTCGTCCTTTCAACAGATCCCTGCCGATGCGACTGCCGACTCCCACGCTCCAGACATATCTCTAGCGTCGACAAGACTAGAACCATTCCTGGGTATATCGGACGTCGTTTATCGCTTCGGTTCGAATAGTGCGGGATCACATGATTTGAAGCGACGGAAGTCGACCGGGAAAGGACAACACGTGCCTGGACTTTTGACCCACCGCCTCTTGTCTGCGCGCGCCTATGTGGTTAGAATGTCGTATTCTCTGGCGTGCACAGAGATCGTGGAGAGATTTGCCCTTTGGCTCGGGGTGCAAGATGGGGTCCAGCCAAGATTTCTTCCTATTACCACGCTCCGTGCCCTGGCTAGAGGGTCCTGTTTACTCAATGAACATCCAATTCGAAATCTATAAAATGTCGACACTAATTTGATTTACTTGTTAAGTGAATATTGGTAAATATATCCTGCGATCCACACGGCTCGTGCACTCGGCCACAGCCGCGATCCACGATCCACGAGTGCATGGTATGAACAAATGCCAAAGTCATTTGATTCCTTTCCTTTTGCTTCGTTAGTGAATCACTCCTCTTCGATATGGATGTAAAAGCTCGCTTGCCAAAGCTAACCGCTATTTCTCTTCTTCCACAAACAAATTTTGATCATCACAATTGAAATGTCCTGTCGATGTGAACGTAAAAAGTGAATAAAATTGTTGATGCACATTGGCGTCGCTATCACCACGACCTCCTCTCTCTTAATCGAGAGAGAGTTGAATTTAGGATTTTTTTTGGGGGGCTTTTTTTTGGACTTCTCAAAAAATGCAATTATGTATCCTTCTCCCAATTGTAAAACCAATTTTATGGATCACTTGATCTAGATCTTAAAAGCTAAAAGGGAAAATTGCCCAAAAAGTCATAAATTTTTCAATCGTGCTAATTTAGTCCTAAACTTTTTGGCGATTTGTCAATTTAGTCCTAAATATTTTGATGATTTAGCAATATAGTCCTTCCGGTCAATTCTCTAAATAATAAGTTCATAACTAAAATTAGCAAATCTTCAAAAGGTTTAGAATTAAATTGATACAATTGAAAGATTTAGAACTAAATTGGCAAGTAGTCAAAAAGTTTAGGACTAAATTGGCCGCCGTAAATAGGTTTCGGACTTTTTGAGCAATTATCCCAAGCTAAAATATTTGAGTTGAAGATTGTTCCATATTAACGTGTGTTGACCTTATCTCCTCTAGTGAGGACAAACAAGAAACGTCGTTAAAAAATCTAATCCAAAAGTTTAAAGTTATTAGGTAAAGGGAAAACGCATGTATATAAAGAGCATACAAGACTTGTTGTCAGGCAGTATGGGACAACATTTCAACACCTCTCTCACGTGCAAGTCGGATTAAGACCTATACGTGAAATTTGACTGATAGGAGGGTGGACGCACATACACAAAAGGAAAGTTGCCGGCTCTGATATCATGTTAGAAAGTTTAACGCAAAAGTTTAAACTTATTAAGTAGAGGGCAACCATACGTATATAAAAAGTAACGTGTGACAATATTTCAATAACCGCGAACTAATATGGGTGGGCAAAAGGACACCAGAAGTGCCATAAGTTGTGTACGGATGTCACTTTGGTGCCATAACTTTTTTTCGGATCATTTTGGTGCTAAAATCAAAGAAAAATAGATCACTTTAGTGACTCCGGCCAAAATTCCGATCAAAAAGCTGTTGTGGCATTTATATTTTAAAAAAATGGTCTGACTTATACACGTAAAAATTATGTGGCTTTTTTTTCAAATTTTTAATCTTTTTAATCCTTTTTTCCTAACTTTTTCCCGATCGCCGGTCCGGCAACCCGCGACCGGCCAAAGGGGAGAGCCGGCGAGGCTGACCTCATCGGCCTCTGGCGAAGCTCGCCCCGCCGGCCATCAGCGAGGGCAAGCCTCGCTGGCCCCTGGCTGAGCGAGGGGAAGCAGCAGGCGAGGGCTTGCCGCTGCCCCACCACCGTCGGTCGGGCGAGGGAAGCCCTCGCCTGGGCGGGCAAGGGTCGCCCACGCCCAACTCAGGCAAGGGCGACCCTCGCCCAAAACCGGCAAGGGCAAGGGCGACCCTCACCGGTGTCGGGCGAGGACTGCCCTCGCCCAATTCGGCTAGGGCAGTCTTGCCCGACGCCGGCAAGGGTTGCCCTCACCGGAGAAGAAAGAAAAAAATTTTAAAAAAAAAGAAAAAAGACGAAAATGCCCTTGGGTTAAAGTGTTGTGAGATAAATGTATCATAATGAGTATAATTTGGGATTTTTAGTATCACCAAAAAAAAGTTCAGAGTAAACTTGTCACAAATAGCATAATTTAGGGTTTTTCGTGTCAAAAAAAGTTCAGGGTAAATTATCACAGTGTCATAATTTGAGATTTTTTGTGGTATTTTCCTTTTTTTTTTAATTATTTTAATATAATTTAAATTTTTTTCTAAAAAAGTGCACGTCAGCGAACTAAACGGTGTCGTTTTTGGTTTTTAATGCTGACTAGACCTCTCCGGCGAGCCATGGACCTCTCTAGTCAGCATTAGTACTAAAATGATCGTTTTTCAAAAAAATTAGCATCAAAATGATCCGAAAAAAAATTATGACACCAAAGTGATCTCCATACACAAGTTATGGCACTAATAGTGTCCTTTTGCCAATATGGATGGATAGTAACGGAATTCATCCAACCGCCGTAAGAAAAAATATTTCCAACTCGAATCGACTACAATCAACTGGAGTCGCCGTGGAAATTTAGCGATCCATCTCAAATGGTTTTGCATCTCAATGGAATTGATTAGGCAAAAACTGAAAAAACTCAATCCAAACCATATGCATAGTGAACGAGAGCCAAAAGTATCTCACATTATTAATCTCGACTTTATTCCCACCACACCTTCAGAATACCCGTACGCATGCTTATGTCCATGTCAGTCGAAGTGCCTGTGCCTAACTTTATTTATATATTCAAAATTCAGTCTTATTCATAGGAAAAACCCAATATCGATATTCCGGAGAGAGAGAGGTGCCTCGTCAGTCTGGCGTGCCCCTAACGCTGTCCACATGTATCACGTTCCTCATTGGCGGTACCAAAGACATATGCAAAAAAAGAAAAAAACAAAAAAGTTGGGCGACTTTGTTCGTCTCTCTTATGTCAGGAGCCACGAGGTACATTTTTTGAAATATTGGGTCCTTTTCCTTCCTCTGATTTTGGACATCATACCCAATTTTTCCTCCATAGAAAAAAAATTGGGTATAGTACAAAAAGATAGAAATTGGGGAGGTGAACCCGTCGAGGTCGGTGAATACTGAGCCGACATCAGGTGACCCGCCAAAAAAAAAAGATAGAAATCGAAATCTTATCGAAAAAGAAAGAGATAGATTGTTGGCTCGGTTGGATTTTCTTTTTTGAGAAGTCAATTCGGGTTGGCCCTCTGGTTTGGTGTGAGCTGAATCGGATCCAAAAGCTAAAGTTACTTTTACATGATCCATGTTAAG
Source organism: Syzygium malaccense (assembly GCA_031216405.1). NCBI lineage: Eukaryota > Viridiplantae > Streptophyta > Magnoliopsida > Myrtales > Myrtaceae > Syzygium > Syzygium malaccense. The sequence continues at coordinate 47,032,836 of CM062258.1, read as the reverse complement.
TTCGAATTCTCCCTCAAAATCTGGGGGAGATTCGTGCGTTGCGCGATACTTTAATCAACATGGGAATTTCGTCAGGCATCCTTTTGCGAGTGGAGAAGAGAGCAATCAAAGGAAGATGCGTCTCCCGATTTCTAAGGTTGCCTCAACTCGAACAAAGCTGAACATTGCATCACCACGTTGTTATGTGGTCTTGGACCTCTCTCACTTCCAAAAACTAGCTCTAAATGTGAGACTTTCTTTCACATTTATAAATTGACCAACAGCCCTTTCCACCGAAGGGTTCATCAACGGTAACAACACAGCGGAATATAGAACCCTAGACAGGATCCATATGTATATTGAAATCGAGATAGAAATTCGATACGTACCTTTTGCAAATCGAACGCAAATTGACAATCGATTGTGTCTGGATTAGCGCCCCAAGTGCTGCGCCTCTATCGGTATCCACACACGCGAACAGAAGTCTCCAACGATCCAAGTGCTAGTTAAAGATCTTGAAGTTTCTTTTCTTCAACGCCTTTTGATTTTCGATACTATGTCGAATAACCCTAGACAGAGAACGATTTTCTATCTATTTATACAGCCTCATTATCCAGCGGAATTAAAAGAAGCGGGCCAGGCGATTTGGGCCCGCCAAACCGTCCACCTTCAATCGTACATTTAATCGTTATCTCATAACGCACACGACCGTGTAGATAAGTTAAATAAGAGAATAGATTAAAATCTACTTCTTATTTTAAGTAGATCCCGGCGCACAGAAAATATTAACTTAATTCGCTTTTGTGTGCGACCCTGTAGGTTCACTAAACATTAGCAGTGTGCTCAAAACTCTTTTTGACCCACAAGTCATAAGCGGTCTCTAGCAAGACATTATGACTACCTAAGTATAGTAAAAGTCGATTTTCCGACACAACCTAATCCACAACTAATATTAGAGTATCAACCTTGATTGATTCTTAGGGCAGATCGCTAACAATAACCGATATGGACAACCCAAATAATCTTCCCCGTGCATCGGTTCTTGAGTCGGAACTTTGTGTTTGCATCTCCCATTGAATGATGGGAAGAAAGGCTGGGCAAAGAAATGTGATTTTTTTCATTTCTCTTTGATTTGCAGAGGCGATGAGACATTGGGAATCTCGTGCTGTAAAGCAAATTCAGAAAGGAGGTGGGAAAACGGACTTTAGCTTCATTTCATGGAAAAGATTCCCGAGCATTTGGAAGCTTTTGTGAGAGAGAATGCTGAGAGCAGGCGCAGTTGTCCCACTCGTGACCCACGCTGGCGTCTTTATCACTTTACTTCCTCTGCGATTCTTCAGCTTCGGTCCCTCGTAAACTCCCAACTTGCTCTTTCGGCCCCCGCCCACTTGCCAAATCGGAAAAGCTTCTGTGCCCGATCGATGATCTTAGGCTGATGTCAAGCTGCGCTCTCTCTGATCATGGTGATCTCTATGTTTGTCTCGGATGGAGAATTGCATTTCGAGCCGGACGGGTATCGCGAATCACAGGTTAATCTTTGCAGGACTTATCGAATGTCGCGTTTTTTTGAACCGGTACGAACGAATGCTTATACCTAACACAAATGAGAGATGACTTAAGTTAACGTATCTCACTCGTTTGGATAAAGTTAGAGATTTCGGAGCGTTGCGTGATTCATGACTAAGTAGGACTGTGGCACGGATGGAAGAGGCCCGCCGACAGCGACTCCTCGAGTGAAATAAACCGGCAGCGTAGGAGTGTATAGGCAAATATGGATATTTGGGAGGGCACATCCGCAAAAGATGCTGCCGTGAGGGGTAGGTGGGCGAGTGGAGTGGATTCCATTAGCCATGGGTACTATAAAAAGGGAAGGACGCTCTTGTTCTTGACATAGTTGGGGCTGAGGGTCACATACAAAGTTGGCATAGGAGAGTGATCCAGTGTAAGAGAAGAAGAGAGAAACGAAGTGAATGAGTGAGATGAGGGAAAGGGAGATTCGAGCTACCGGAAGTCGTGGGAATGGGCGGTTTGGGATAAACCGTAGAGAAGATGTTATCGAGATCTCGGTTTGATGAGTTCTTTCGATTAAGTTTTTCCCAAGGCCGCCCATTCCGATGATTTCCGGCGGCTCCTCCCTTTCCCTTCCGTCTCTACATCTACCGTCATCGACCGTCTCGGAGATGTGACCGTGCAACCCGAGAGTTTGAAAAAGGTCGTGTTTGTTCAATCGCCGAATGCCGAGGGGTATGTATTTAGGTGCTTTCTTGACTAGTTTCGATGATCTCCTCTTGAAAATGTCTTTCTAACCCCACATATGCCGAAGCACACGTTCGCCTGCTTGGCTCATTGTTCTTTGACAGATTGCTCACGAAGGACAACACGGAATAGCAGCTCATGGGGATGCAGATTTGGATCAGAAGATTCGTTCTTTGAAGATGTTACAAGGCCGCTGATACTGACAGGTACCAGCAGAACTTGAGTTGAGGGGAGGAAACACTGTACTTTAACAAAGGAATTCGGTCTTGTACAGAGGACTTTGTATCATAAGTTTCCTTTTTTTGGCACCCATTGATCGATAACTCCTTCGAATGCACCCTCTTTTGATGGTCATTTCTATCGTTTTGCTCCGCAAATGAATGCCATATTCATCATCCATCGAACATACAAATCGGTACAGATGCGTAAACCAGGAGGCCTCGGACATGCTGCTACTGATCTAAGATATGCTCTAAAGACAAATGAACGTTGCCCTCAATGATATCACGTCTGTACTGCAGGACCGATCAATCCCTCGTCCTTCTTCCTTGGATCTCTGCCTCATCCAGCCACGAAACCCTCGGCCTAAAAACGGACCGTAGTCGACGACGAACCGAGAGTTTCAAATTAAGCGGGGAGTGAAAAAAAAAAGAAGAAATTCTATGTATTGTTTTAAATACTGTTTACATAACGGAGAATTCCAAAACCATAATCAGTATGCAGATGCATAGGTTGTTAAAATGACCCGTACTCGCCTTTGATATATATCTTCAAAATGATAAAGTAAAGCTGTGTTTATTTGAAAGAGCTTTCCGCGAATTAACTTTCCGGATTTTCAAGTGCTTTCGTCGAAAATGGTAAGTCATGTCGACATCCAAAATTTCCCAAGTCCATGGCTATCAACTCGGATTGAATAAGACCGAGTAAGGCATGGCAAGATTGAAATTAACTCAGTCATTTTAGTAGGCAACCTCGAACAATCGACAAGGTGGTGGGAAGTTGCTGACAAATAGCACTAAGTGTTGAGCCGCGAGTGTTGATAATTGAAATTTGGTTCAGTCGACAGAGGAGAAAATTCCCAAAAAAGTCATAAAACTATTACTCTTAAACTTTTTTTTTGGCCAAATGAGTCATAAATCTTTTGCATTTGTGTCAATTCAGTTATCTAACCAATTTTAGTTGGAAATCGTTAACATGAACGTCGATCGTCCTACGTGGCGTAACCGGCGCTCATTTTAAAAAAATATTTTAATAGATTTTAGAATTTTTTATTATTTATTTATTTTCTTTTCTTTTTCCTTGACAATCAACCAAAGGAAGAAGTAAGAAAAAAAGGAAAGAAATTAAAATCTATTAAAATATTATTTAAAAATGTTCATATTAGCGTCGACCATGCCACGGCCATGCCATGTGGGACGGTTGGCATCTATGTCAACGAATTCTAGCCAAAATTGGTTAGATGGATTAAATTGATATAAATGCAAAAGGTTTATAATTCAATTGGCAGAAAAAGGAAGAAAGAAAAAGAAAAAAAGGAAAGAGAAAGAAAAGAAAAAAGGAAAAAGAAAATAAAAATAAAAAAATTCTAAATTTTATATAATTTTAAAATGTCCATGTCATCGTCGGTCGTGTTATGCAAGACGGGCAGTGTCCATGTCAAAGATTTCCAGCCAAAATTGACTAGATAGATTGAATTGACACAAATACAAAAATTTTATGACTTAATTGGCAAAAGAAGGAAGAAAAAAAGAAAGAGAAAGAAAAGAGAAAAATAAATAAATAAAATTCTAAAATTTATTAAAATACTATTTAAAAATATCAACGTCAACGCCAACCGTGCCATGTAGGACAGCCGGCGTACATGTCAACAATTTCTAGCCAAAATTGACCGGATGGATTAACTTGACATAAATGCAAAAAGTTTATGACTCAATTGATTAAAAAAAAAGATTTAGAACTGAATTGACATAATTGCAATAGATTTAAGGTTTTTTTGGTAATTTTTCCCTAGACAGAAAAGTCAAAGTTAAAGTAGAAATCGGTGAATCAAGAGCTTAGCACATGTCCACTCGTGAGGCCAACCATTTCAGCTAACAATTTTTTAATAGTTATAAATATTAGGATTGTAATTCAAGCAAGACACCACCAATTAATCAATGAATACTAGTTGTTTTATTTTATCTTCCCATTATCTTTCTATTTCAGTGCCTTTTTAAATGGCTAGCCGCAATTACCTCCGATTTTCATATCTTTAGATTTCTCATCAATTTGTATTTCTTGATCAAGAATCAATAGAGAACCCTTCATATCCTTTGTTTTCATATTGATCCATATTTTGAACGGTACTTTGTTAACACTTTTCAGTGAAACAATTTAATGTAAAGACTTTTACAGCAAGAAAAAACGACGCAACTAAAAATTAGGAAAATAGATTTTTTAATGTTATAGAAAAGATCACAAGGCTCTTACCATAAAAGCTTGTAGCTTCTTTACATTCTATATCTTGAGATGCAGTGTTATCACTTTTTAACCTTCTACTAAACTGATAAAAGCTAACCATTTTTCTTGGAACTGATTGTCACATAACACATTTCTCTTTCTCGCGAAATATTTGCAAAACAAACACACCCCAAATGTCAAATGATACAATTTGTTCCCCAAAGTCCCACTTAGAGATCCAACCTTCACTAGCCATGTTCTAAAACAGCCTCGATTTGACTATACAATGTGAAGAGATGACGCCAATATATACTTGATTGCAATATGATGAAGAGAATACTATACCGCATGATAGATTGCGGATGGGAATGTGATGCTCGATCAAATTTCTATCAAACCTTTCCGACCACAGGGATGAGAATGAGGGAGCTCAAGGGGTGATGGCCGGTGGAGGGTATCGATCCCACTTTTGACCCCTTTGGTTGTCATCACTAAGGTCACTCCCTCCCTTTCTCTCTTTCAGTTAGACATGTATATAATTGGAAAACGAATGTTGTTAGATATATCAAAACTCATTCTATCAAATTGCAACCAAGTAGTAATGTGATAGATTTTTGTTGGGTCTTTAGATGGATCCACTGGTTTAAATAATTATGTACAATACAAAGGGCAGAGTAAAACGATTTAGTAGACGAGTAATCTTAATACCTCCATCATTGTCCTTGCAATCTGGTGTCGCATACGAGCGCATTCGTCGCTTAGGAATTGTCACGTAATTGATTCGACCGACTCACAATATTTTGTCATGGCATCCACTATTTTTGTCCCGTGGAATGCTCGTGGCCCCTTAAAATATCAAACAATTTTGCGAAATATTGTCCTTCATTGGCCTAATATATGAGATTCGACGTAGAGAAAGAGTAGAACCGCATTAAATCAGAAGACCTGAGAAATTTCATAGAGAATGAGTACATGATGGGATGAGCAATCTTATATTTGTTTTGTAGATTATGGAGGGTAATGAATAGTCCATCCTCATCATCCATGATACAACAGCATCTCTTCATGAATTTTAGGGACAGGAATATGAAAGAACACCATTCCATGATCTGGTCCGAGTGTCGAAATCATGAGGCGATGAGATGGGAAAGGGTCGGGCTGCTTGAATCTTGACTCCTATCAAGCACGATTTCGATCGATCCAAAGGAATATATGCGCACCCAAGAGAGACACAAAGGCCATCTTGGAATCAGTTCGTTTCTATAAATGGAGTCTTTCCTCATCTGTTAAGACATGCACAGAACAACTATTTCTCTATGGTTTGTCTTGGAAAAGTCTCGCCCTCTCTCTCTCTCTCTCTCTCTCTCTCTCTCTCTCTCTCTCTCTCTCTCTCTCTCTCTGGTTAGACGGTGGGGAGGCAATGATGGTGATGTTGTTGACAGAATATAGAGAGCACAGATGGCGAAATTGCAATATGTTGGGAGATTCTCTGCAATTTTCGATCCTTTGTGCTCTCTCATCTTCCGTCATCACCTTCAGCCCCTCATCTTTCTTGCCAATGCATTGCATTAACTCGCTCTTTTTGCATGAACCTCGACGTGTAGTACATATAGGACCATATATTTGCATCTACATAGCATGCATGTAGACTTGCTGTCCCTTTGCTTCGTACATGCAGTCCTCTTCCCCTCTTTGCTCGTAGAGTTTTCTCTGTGATTTCGCCGGTCTAAACCCTTTTTATGCGTGCGATCAAGTTCACTTCAACTGTTGGAAAATTGTTGAGATGGCAAAAGTTCACGTTATGATTTTGACTCGCAGAGAGAAGGGGTGGAGGGGCGGCGACGCGCTCCTTCCAACGCTCAACGAGCGTCGATAAGGATTAAGGTACCCTCGTTGCAACTGCCGTGCAAGGTTGATCACTGACCACTTGGTAAGGTTTAACGACCGCCACCGAAGTTCTACTATCCGCGCCTCATCAAGATGAAAGGGGATGGAATCACCGTCCTCCCCATTCATATATGATGTGATGCTGACGAAGCATTCATAAGTAAACTTGATCATGCACAAACTGATCTGGTTATAGTACTTGATCGAATATGTATACCAAGAAAAACAAAGCGTGCTAATACAAAATCACTGTCCACTTGCCCATTTCATTTTACCGGAAGGATCGATATTTTTCATTGGAGGTCTCTCTAAATGAACAATTCTTTAAGTAATATATCACAAAATCATAAAGAAACGATGTGAAGCACGAGAGAAAGGTAAAGACCATTTAATAAAAGGCTTATCCCATGATGACATATCCGCAAGTCGATAATAGTTTACTAAGATATGTTCATCTCTCTTTTTATCAAATTGACTAGCCGAGCCAAATTGATTTGATGAGTTTAGTGGTAATATATACTTTGCCTTTCTTTATGTTTGATTAATTTTACTTAGGCATAAAGCTCAAAGCTAATAAGTGAGATTAAGCTCGTGAACTTTGAGGGACGCATATAAAGATTGGGAAAAGTGTCAAAAAAATCATAAACTTTTTGCATTGGTGTCAATTTATTCTTAAACCTTTTTCTGATGCCAATTCAGTCCTAAACCTTTTACATTTATGCCAATTTAGTCATAAACATTTTTTTATGTCAATTCAATCCTAAACCTTTTGCATTGGTGTCGATTCAGTCCTAACTTTTTTTGTCTTTGTGCCAATTCAGTCCTTTCGACCAATTTGGGCTGGATTTTGCTGACGTGGATGCCGGCTGGCCAGCAACTGGTTACCGACGCTGACATGGACAACTAAAATAATATTTTATTTTTTTTTAAAATTTTTTTTTCTTTTTTTTCCCCTTCCCTCCCTCCTTCCTTCCTCCAGCCCGGCGACCAAGCTGGAGGAAGGAGATAGGAGAGGGAAAAAAAAAGAAAAGAAAAAAAGAAAAAAATAATTCGAAAAAAAATTAAAATATTATTAAAAGTTGTCTACATCTCAACGCCGGTAACCAGCTACCGGTCAGCATCCACGTCAACAAAATCCGACCAATATTGGCCGCAAAAACTGAATTGGCACAAAGATAAAAAGTTTAGAACTGAATTGACACTAATGCAAAAAGTTTAGGACTAAATTGACACCAAAAAAAAGATTTAGGACTAAATTAGTACAAATGTAAAATGTTTAGGGCTGAATTGACACAAAAAAAGGTTTAAGACTAAATTAGCATTAATGTCAAAGGTTTATAACTTTTTTGACACTTTTCCCCGTAACAATCCAAGGCACCGCCAAAAAAGGAAATCTACATGGCTTCACCTTCCATGGAACCGGGCATATACAGCACCCCTTGTGCACAACAAAGCAATCTAAGACTGAATCCCTGCCAAGAGGCCTCTAAGACGGCATCACAGAAGCAATGTGTTTAGACCATGTACCATATGAGTTGAGAAGCACCTTTCCTAGTGATACTACTTATGATAAGCAAACTGAGGAGTGTCCTACAAAGAACCCTTCGTTAACCGAACCTGATTATCCGCCACACTTGAGGGGCGCAGAGAGGAGGTTCTGGCCGCGACACCCAGGCCAGTCTAACCATCCAGATTACGGCCAGTTTATGTTCTGACCGATATATGGATGATAGGCAAAGCGCGGCTAAAACTGATCGGACCGGTCAGATCTCCACCGGATAGATTAAGAACTGATGGAGAATCAAATGAAATCAGGAACAGGGCGGTACTCACAAGAGTGGACAAGCAAAAGAAAGCGGAAGATCAATCTATAAATCAATTGATACAAAACAGGTTTGAGTACGTAATAGCTACGTTTTCAACCCTGCACATCACTATAGATTTATTTGACTCCTAGTTTATTGTTCAGACTAATGTTCCACACAGCACGAGACTCTTACAATTAACGCCCACCAAAATATTACATTTCTTACTGCCCAGATGTAAGAAAAACTTGTTGCGCCTCTTAGGACGCTGCCGAGTAGTCAAGGCTATACAAAAACCGTTGCAAGCAGCACAACACCAAAAAGCAGTAGGGAGCAACGATCGCCGGCCATCACTTTGCAACTGCAATTGCCATTATAGGCGAGAGTAAATTGAAATACCAGACGTGTGAAGAAAGAACTGATCGATCAAGTATGGCCTCCTTTCATATTTCCGCACCAGCAGCGCTTGGTGATAATTATCTATGAAAGATCGTCGCATCACATGGTGCACTCTGAACACACCACACAAGGCAATGGTTTTTTATTGATATTTTCTCCCAAGCACAGCTGGATGTAAAGGAGGACATACCACACTGGTCAGTTCTTGTGTTGTAGTCTGCCACTCTCTGAACCAGCATATGGATCGATAATCACATTTACCACGGTTGGCTTACGAGCAGAAAAGGATTCCGAGAGAGCGTGCTTGAGCTCATCAGGTGTAGTAACCAGATAACCTGTGCCCCCGAAGGCTTCAATTAGAGTATGATATCCAGCAGTGGGAACAAATGAAGTAGGTGCAGGGTCGTCCTTGTAGGGCCCGGTGATTTCTTCAGAGGTCCTTCGGTCACCGCCATATACACCGCCATTGTTGAAAACAATCACAATCACTGGTAACTGATATCGAACTAAAGTCTGCAAATACAGGATACAAGAAGTGAGCATACACATGCAATTCCTTTGTAGAAGAATAGGAGACAGAAGTCCATACATATGCAAAATGTTCATCCATCCAAATGAACAAATCAGATCTACCCAAGGTTTCTTTCCGCATACTGTTGGAATGGAGATTTAGGGAAGGATAGAAAGTGATGTACAACAAGCCCAATAGAAGTTCGGGTATAGATCCTTCTATGCAGAGTCATCTAAATAAATATGGGTATGCTAACTGACTGTTTGTCTAACAATGTGCAGCCAGGAGCAAACTAGACAAAAAAGTATGCTACATCACTCAAGAAATCCATATTCAATGTGTAGTCTGGCTAAAACACTTTGGTAGGCATCCGGAGAAAGTCCATGTTATATAGCTCAAACCATGCATCATGTAGATAAGCAAGCATAGCGTGAAGGCTTCACACATGCGCAACCATTTGTCGAGAAATGTAACTTTAGTTCCCAATTATGGTTCATTAGAATGTGTTCTTCAAAGCTATTTGTTACAGTTGTTCCTGCAAGCCTGCCACCACTTATAAGGGGATTGACCGTGGCCAGAAAATGGAAGATCCACCCATCCAAAGTTTGCTACTGCCAGTCTGCCAGCAAAAGTTCTTTCTTTTGTAGGTAAAAAGATAAACTATACTGCGCCAAGGGGGTGCAAACCCATACATGTAAAGAGCTCACAAAGCTAGACCCAAATACAAAAAGGGCTCACAAAAACAAAAGAGAGCTGAATTACATGACAAAACAACAGCTACATCAACCCAGGCATTACATGCAAATGTAAGTTGCCACTAATACCTAAATTATAAACTTTAAGCCGGCAAAAGTTGTTTGCCACTAGGACTCGTCTAATTGCTGGGGCTTAGACTCGCATGGTTTAATGTCCTGATAGCTATGTGCTGTCACCAAAGTAGCTATGCTGCCTTAGTCAATTTCTATCAACGCCAAGTTTAAGTTTAAACAACTAGACCATCTGCGTGGCTCAATGTCAATTTATGTTCAACCCCTAGTTGTGGATTTCCAAGGGAGGATCCAAACATGACTAGTGCTGCATTGTAGGTGCTCCTACAGCCAAATCTGAGAGGATTGCCATCAGTTGTTTGGCACTCCAACTATATTTTGACACATAAGAATCGTGCATATCACATTCCTCGTGGTGCTCATGTTGATATCTCATGCACAACGAGCAGCTAATGAGGAAAAAATGCTGATCATCAGGCATCTACATTTGAACAAAACAGAACGATTTTTACAAAATAGAGGATATGAACGTTCCTATTAATGGCAGCCTGCATAGGCACTTTAAAAATGCATCTATCATCATTCAAGACAAGCAACTCACACGCACCAAATCATGGAAGAATCGATGGACAGTAACAACTAGAGATAATCAAGCACCATTCAACGGCTTATGAAGAAAGCATACCTCAACTTCCATCGCACTGAACCCAAACCCAGAATCACCTTCAACAGCGACCACGAGCCGGCCAGGGGAAGCCACAGCAGCTGCAATGCAATAACCCAACCCAACTCCCATGGTCCCCCACGTCCCAGCATCCAATCGAGTCCTCGGCTCGGTCTGAACTAGCACTGCCCTCCCAATGTCCATCGTATTCGCCCCTTCAGAAACCAATATTGGCGCTGGACTCCCCTGTCCCAAAATCGCATCCCTTATGATCCTCAACGGGGTCAAGAAATTAAAGGGCACGACTTCCTTCGCCAATTGAGCCTCCATCCTCGACACATTCTCCTTCGTCTTCTTCGAAATCGCCTCGACCCACGGATGAGACCTCCCCAAGCAAAACGGGTCATCCTTGATCTCCTTGTTGATCAATTCCAACACCCTCTTAGCATCACCTACCAGACCCAAAAACGGCTTCCTCAACTCAACCTCCTCTTTGCTCACATCAACCAAAATGAACTTCACATCAGGAGACCACCTGGGCGGCTCCCCAAAATGCAACAGCCAATTGAGCCGCGCGCCGACGACAAGCGCGACGTCGCACTTCCCGATCGCGAGCGACCTCGCCGCGGTCGCCGCCAGCTCGTGCGTGTCGGGCAAAAGGCCCTTCCCCATCGGAGTCGGCAAGAACGGAATTCCGCTCACCTCCACCAGCTTCTTCAGCTCGTCCTCCGCCCTCGCAAAGGCAGCTCCTTTCCCGAACACGATCAACGGCCTCTCGGCGCCTCTCAGCAAAGCGACGGCCCCCTCAATCTGCGCGCTCAACACGTTCGGTATCGCCTCCTTCAACGCGCACTTCTCGGCCTCGTCCAGGAGGCTCTCCGCTTCCGACTCCGTCACCGTCTGGTGCAGCACGTCCGACGGAAGATCCAAGTAGCACCCGCCGGGCCGACCCGAGACCGCGTGACCTAGGACCCGAGCCACGCAACTGGGTATTTCCCTTATGTCCTTGGCTTTCGCCGAGAACTTCGAGAAGGGCCTCACGGCTTCCACCTGATCGAGCTCCTGGAAGTCCCCTCTCCCGAAATCCTTCTGGTCGCAGGAGCCGGAGATCAAGACCATCGGCCAGGCGTTGGCCATGGCGTTGGACAGCCCGGCGAGGCCGTGGACGCAGCCCGGGCCGGAGACGGTGAGGAGGACGCCGGGGCGGCCGGTGAGGTAGCCGTAGGCGGAGGCGGCGTACCCGGCGGACTGCTCGTTGTGGAAGGCGATGAAGCGGATGCCCCGGGCGACGGCCCGGTTGGCGAGGGAGGTGACGGGGATGCCCACGACGCCGAACATCCCGTCCACGCCGAACCGGGCCAGGGACTCCGCCGCGAGGGAGTTGCCGTCGATCCGGGTCGGGGCTCCGGCGTGGTTCGGGCTCGGGTCAGCCATGGGAAGGTGGGGAGGTACTCGATCGAGGTGGGTGGGTGGGTGGGGGGGTGGGTGCGTGGGGTGGCTGGCGATGTCAACGAGTGAAAAAAAGACTGTGCGATGTGGAGAGAGACCGACGAGAGTGGAGTGTATAAATGAAATAGGGGATTTTCTGGCGTCATCGTCTCGTTGACTAATGGAAATTACGTCGGTGCCCCTTCGGGTTCCTTATTTTTTCCCCCCTTTTTTCTTAAAAATTAAATGAAATAGGGATTTTCTGGCGCGTCGGCCGCCTCTCGCCTCGACGAGTCCTTACCTCCGATGCGATTTTAGCATAGAAAGAATCTCCGGCGGGGTTCGGGCTCGGGCTCGGGTCGGCCATGGGAAGGTGGGGAGGTACTCTCGATCGAGGTGGGCGGGCGCGTGGGGTGGGCGGCGGTGGCTGGCGATGTCAACGAGTGAAAAAAGACTGCGTGATGTTGGAGGGAGACCGACGAGAGTGGAGTGTATAAATACACGCACGACTTTTGCTGATCTGGCAGTGACGCCGTGATCTTCCCCGCCCGCCCTTCCATTTGCTCTCGTGATTTTTGGTGGGGGAGGTGGCGTTATCATCTCGTTGACTAATGGGAATTACGTCGTTGCCCCTTCGGGTCCCTTCTTTTTTCCCCCTTTTTCTTTAAATAGAATATAATAATAATATAATATTTATTTATTTAATTTTTAATTTTTTTAAAAGAAAAATCTTTTATCTCTAAACTAAACCTAACTCGCTTGACGCTCACAACCTCATATCGAGCCGAGAAACACTTTCTTTCGCTTTCGCCTCACCCTCACTCTCGCTCTCTCACTCTTCTCGGTCGATTCTCACCCTTCTCGGTCGATTCTCACCTTACTATCTCTGGCTCTCCATTTCCATTTCCATCTTCATCTTTCTGCTCCATCCTTGGCTAGTGGGATCAGTTCCATGGAACCAATGGGCAATTCCTAGTTCCAATTTTTCGGAACCAGTCCTTAGTGGGCAATTATCAGTTCTAGGGTAGGAACTGCCCACTTAGATCATGCTCACCCCTAGCGCACTCTCCCTTGCATCGGCTCGGGTATTTCGGAATTTTTAGTCCCGGATTGCTCCAGACGATATTTGTACCTGTGACTACAGGGAAACAAAGGAATTCCTTTACCATTTAAGCTAACGCATTATCGGTATCGATGAAGTTGTTTTTGTATCGAGAACAAAAATAACAAGAAGAAAAGTGTTTTGGGTCTTTTTTTATGGTTTTTCGGATGCAAATCTATTTGAAAAGTGCTAAATTTATCAAAATCGATTTACCGAGTAAAAGCATTGGATTATTATTGCTTTTTGAATGTGTCCCTCCTTTTAAGGTGACGCTCGCATCACTGAAGAACCTAATTTTATAAAATAGATTTAGTATGTCGAGCATTGCGCTATTTTGCTTACACTATGTTATAACCAAAATATTTCTCCTTTTTTTGGGGATATTAATCGGTTAGTTTTTTCCTCGCTTGCCTCTTAAAAATCATCTCAACAAATCAAATGAGAGGGTAAATCTGATAATTTCACTAATTTGGAGAAATCCCTACATTCTAGGGATCACGAACCACCTTTTTGATTCTGACTCAAAAAAAAATCAAACTTTACCTCACTTAGGGAACCACTGGATCCTCGGCGTTTTATTAGGTTTATCTCATCAAAGACTGGTGTTTTCACTTATGTTGGGCACAACGCTTTATGTAATGACTCGGCGGCCTGTCCGGATGGAACCTTTTAAGGATATGCTTAGGTCCAAATCTTTTTTTTTATCATAAAAGAAGTTAGTATATTTTGGAAAAGAAAAATTAGATAAAATCCAAGAAAACTAACTCGATCAGCTGCCTATGCACGATCTACTCATAATCAATATTGCAAAGATAAACCCAAAAAATCTTATCAATACTAGTTTGGAATTCGATAGTCCCTATTTAAAGAGTTTTGTCTTTCATTAACCTCATAATATGAGATGAGGTCTCGCGAGAACAGGAGGGGCAAAATGGGGAAAGCGGCTGTGGAGAAGTTCGCTGGGCCAGGATTGTCTGGAGGAAGAAGGAAGTCAAGTCGCAATTCGATTGCGAAATCGACAATAATAATGTCTACTTTTGGCCTTTGGGACCGTCGGACAGTTGTGGACGGGACTAGACCTGTCAAAATAAGTTAAAAATATATTTCTTAATTCATATATTAGTAAATAGATCGTAAATGAGTTAGTTATATTTAGTAAATATGTCATAAATTAATAGAAATCCTATATTGATATTAAATGAGTCGTAAATGGATCATAAATGAATTTACAACTGATTTAAACTCAACGCATTTCTTTCGTCCTCACTCAATCTTATACTTACTTATTCCGCATTCTCATTTCAGCTTGAGTATGAATTTTTCTATATTTAATTAAATATGAAAGTGTTTTAGCAATATAGATCTGATCGAATATGAGTTGGGTATGGGTCAAGAAAATTGCACTGTGCATAAATAGATCATAAACGGGTTAATAGATCAATTTGGGTCGGACCATTTATGACCCGATCTAAATCCGACCCAATCATAGCTCAAAGAATTGCAATTCCAAGTTTGCTTTGTCCGGCGGCAACCACCACCTGTCCAAGGAAACTCCGGCCTTGGTTAATGCAATGGCGGTACGCAACAACATCAGCTTGATTGCAACTTTGATTCCTAACCTAAGCAAAATTATTATATTACACAGAGACGTGAGGACAATGGCATGTACATAAGTCTCAATTTTTCATGACATTTTGATATTTAATTTCGCGATATCCGCCCCAAAAGCGACAGCTAGGCGATCTGGATCTTGGATCACTTTCATCCCTCGTTTGACCCATTGTTTAACAACGTGCATCGGCTCGAAATTTGAATATGAATCCACTAATAACTAGAAGGAAAATTACTAAAAAGGTTATAAATCTATTGCAATTGCTCTAATTTAGTCTTAAATCTTTTCTTTTTTGGTCCAGTTGAGTCCTAAATTTTTTGCATTTATCAATTTTGGCCAGGCGTCTTACTTGACGTAGATGTGGACATTTTTAAATAATATTTTATTTTTATTTTTATTTTTTATTTTCTTTCCTTTCCTTTTTCCTCAAGCCAGTCGACGTACCTTTGTGAACGACTAGAGGCAAGGGCCGTGCAAGGTCAACCTTGGCTCAACCTCGCCTACCCTTGGCAAGGCTTGACCTTGCCGAGCCTCGTCTCTAGTTGGTCATTGAGGTACGACGACTGCCCAGGGGAAAAGAAAAAAAAAACGAAAGAGAAAGAAAATAACAGAGTAAATAAATAAATTATTTTAAAATTTTATCCACGTCAGGTCAGTCGTATGTCGCGTGGGATTGTTAGTGTTCATATCATCGAGTTTTGGCCGAAATTGATTGAATGGACTGAATTGATATAAATACAAAAGATTTATGTCTCAATTAGTAAAAATAAATGTTCAGAACTGAATTGACACGATTACAATAAGTTTAAGACTTTCCCGGTAATTCTCCCGATAGAAGAAAATGATAGTTAGCCCTTCAGTGACATGAGAAGACAAGCACCGCTTTAGATAAAGCAGAGGCCGCACTGACTAGAAAAGACCTAATCTCGGATTAACGTTAAACCGGTTTATGGGCCCAAGGCCCAAATGAAGAATTGGGCCCAAGGCCCATAACCATCCTCGGAAGAGGAAGCTTTCGTTCTCGCTCGAAACCCAAAACCCTCTCTCCCTCTCTCTCTCCAACTGGCCGTCATCCTGCCCCGGCTCCGTCGATCTTCAACGCGATTCGGAGGTGCTCGATTCCACTTTAGCAGATGATAAAGCGCCGGCAACGCCTTGTTTAATGACTCGGCGGCCGGTCCACCTACACATTCCCTGTCTCTCCCCGGTGTTGTGTTCCTTCCAGGAAGAGGACCGGAATACCTTCTTATTTTAACATTCCGAGAGCCAAGCAGAACTTTTTAAGGACATGCTTAGATCAAAATCTTTTTTTTATATATTATAGAAGACGCCAGTATATTTTGGAAAAGAAAAATTAGATAAAATTCGGGTAAACCAACTCGATTGGCGATCGATGCACGTTTCACCTAATAGTCAATATCGCAAAAGATAAAACCCAAAAAATCTCATCAATACCAGTTTGGAATTCGATGGTCCCTATTTTCAAAAGTGGTCGCGCTGGCACATCGGTGGTCCTGGATTGCTGGCAAGGAGGAGGAAGCAAAAGTCGCGATGTGATTTTGCCTAAACCGATAAACAATTGTCTGCTTTTTGGCCCAAGAGAAGTCCCTTTGAAGTTTTGCTTTGCCTTGGCGGCGGCGGCGGCGACCACCTGTCCCAGGGAAAACTCCGGCCCTGGTTGATGCGGCGGTGGTACGCAACAGCACTGGCTTGGCTTGGTTCCTTACTTTTGATTCCTAGCCTAAGCAAAAAATGGGTTATATTTACCCAAGACATGAGGACGATGGCTGCGCGCGCGCATCTCGGTTTTCCACAGCGTTTGCGATGTTTGAGTCCGCGGCATCCACATCGAAGGCGACGGCTGGGCAATCCGGATGCTGGATCGCTTTCTCCCCCTTTTCTGGCCCGTTTTTCAATGGCGTGCACCGGCTCGGAATTTGAACATGAATCGACCAATAAACCAAAGGGAAAATCACCAAAAAAGTCTTAAATCAATTGTAATTGTGTCAATTCAGTACTAAATCTCTATTTTTTTTTTTGGGAGGTGGGGTGCCAATTGAGTTTTACACATTTTGCATCCGTGTCAATTCAATCCATTTAAAAAACTTTGATCGGGAAATCGCTGGCATGGACGCCGGCCGTTCTACGTGGCGCAACCAGCGTTGACATTGATATTTTAAAACAATAGTTTGACATTTTTTCGAATTTAAATATTTATTTTTTATTTTCTTTTTCCTCTTGGCTTGACCTTGCTATCTCTAGGCAAGAGCAAGGTCGGGCGAGGGCCGCCCGAGGCTCGACCTCAGAGCCCTCGCCGGCCCTCGCCGAGGTCTGACAACCGGCTAGCGGAAGAAGAAAAGAAAAAAAATTCAAAAATTTATTGAAATATTATTTTAAAATGTCAATGCCAGCATTGGTCGTGCCACATAGGACAACTGATGTCTATGTCAATAATTTTCGGCCAAAATTAGGTGGATGGACTGAATCAGCATAAATGTAAAAGGTTTAGGACTCGATTGGCTAAAAAAAAGTTTAGAACTAAATTGGTGCAATAGCAATAGATTTTAAACTTTTTTGGTAATTCTTCGAATAACCAAATAGAGAAGAAAATGATAGTTTTTTTTTATCTGTTCTATTCTAACTCTCAACTCAATCTCAGACTTTTGTTCTATCTCTTTGCAGAGAATCAAAACTAATATTTGAAACTAAACTTCTCAACTCCTAACCTCCTAGAAAAGGATAGTGAGCCCTTCAAAGATATGAGAAGACGAGCACCGCTTTAGATAAGCAGAGGGCGCACTGACTAGAAAAGATCTAATCTCGGATTAACGTTAAACCGGTTTATGGGCCCAAGGCCCAAATGAAGAATTGGGCCTTGGGCCCATAACCATCCACGGAAGAGGAAGCTTTCGTTCTCGCTCGAAACCCGAAACCCGAAACCCTCTTTCCCTCTCTCTCTCTCCCTCTACAACTGGCCGTCATCCTGCCTCGGCTCCGTCGATCTTCAACGCGATTCGGAGCCGCTCGATTCCTTCCCCCGGCCACTTTCGCAGATGATAAAGCGCCGGTTCTTCAGGGTCGACCACGGCGGCAATGACGGCGGCTCCGACTCCTCCTCGTCGGAGTCGGAGCCGGAGCTCCAGCCGGAAGTCGCCGGAGAATCGGAAGGCGACGGTGACGACGACGACGATACTGGAGAAGCGGAAGCGAAGGTCGATCCCGAATCTCCCTCCTCCTCCTCATCCGGTTCGTTCTTCATGAGCTTCTACGTTGATTCCCCTCATCGATTTGATTGTCTTCGTGCTCAATTTGCGCGAGAAAGTGGAGTATGAGAACTGCTTTTGAGGATTCTTGCAAAAGCTCCTCTGGAGATGCTGAATCGATCTTTCCTTATCGAGTTTTTGCAGGATATGAGAGCGAGGATAGCTCTGTCAATGAGGTCGGCGTTGACTCGTTAGGTATGGTAGTCCTGTCTTGTTTATGATGTTTGTTTCGCTTGCTCTCATGAGCCTGGCGAATTCCGCGGCACTTTCCTGTTTCCATTTTCTCGGCGTTTGGACAAATTGCAAAATCCTAGATATGTGTTTGTCTGAATGGGTGTTGTTAGTGGAACGAAATGTGGCCTTTTTTGCCTTTGTTGTTGGAGTTTCTTTTTCTTCTCTTTCTCGGTTCTTTGATGGAAGTGAGCGCCGCATTTGATCTTGTTTCGTGAATGGCGTGCTCAATGTGCTCTCTCAGAGGTTTCAAGTGAAGTTGCTATGTTTTGATAGGAGGTTCTTTGAGCTCGTGTTTGCGAAAAAGAGAAGTTCTGTCTCTTACTGTGATCCCTTGAAGCTCATGTGCTTGAATTGCTTGCCAAAGTTACTAAAAGAGCTGACGGTTTTCATTTGCAAGACTCAAATTACTGGGAGAAGAAAATGTATTACTAGTTAGCCAATTCCGCGTATGTTAATGTTGAGTTCTGGAGAGGCATTCATATGGAAACTCATTCCCGGACGAAGGTTAGGGATGAGCAGTAGACAGTGCAAGTGCAGCCTGCTTGATTCATTCTTTTGATTCGGGGACGTTATTGGAGAAGTATGCGTTCTTAGTTAGAGACCATCATCTGTGTGAAGAGATTAGAGTCCGTAATCGTATTTGAGGAAGAATTTTTTTAAGGAAGGTTGTAGCAGCTGTTATATTGAATTAAAAAACGGAGGTGACATTACTTACTGAAGCCAGGTACCATCGGAGGTCTTTAATTCCAAGCTTCTTATGAGTAGAAGGCTAACCTAAGCAACAGAGTATTAGTTTTGTGTGAGCAAGTCTGCAATCAGGAAGCGGATGCGAGAGTTATGCGAGTGGCAATGTCTTGTGCCTGTGTGAATTTTTTGAAACACTTGTCAAATAGATTGTGATCTCTCCTTTTCAGGACGTACATGTGTTGTTACGCTGTATTCTTGTCCTGTTATTTTCTTTTGTGATCGTCAATCCATATAGAATTCTTCATGAATTAAAAACAATGTTGGCTGCAGTTTGAAAATATTGGTCTAGCTAGAAAAATGCGTATGAATCTGACATTGAGATGACATTTCAGGTTTATTAGTAAATGAAGAAGATGACGAAAGTGGAACTCGTTTGCCACTAATTGATGACAGTCAGCTGTCTTCTAAAGGGCGTGAGGACAGTACAGAGCCAAAGGGTGAGACCGTGGATGAAAAGGATCCAATACCTGCTGATGCTCTTGAATATATCTTGTGTTCCAAGTCTGTTTTCAAGTGCAGGATATGCCCAAGAGTTGTCTGTCTGAAGGAAGACACTTTGAAGACCCATCTTAAATCCAAGGTGAGAATTTTGTGATGCCAGATGTTCCATCCTCTCCAAATGCTGGACAAAAAGGGATTTTCTTTAAATGCGATGCATCCCTTTGTAATTGCTCTTCACATCCCGCCTTCCGCCCTACCAGAATAAGGGAAAGAAAAATCCAAAACTACTGCCAGTGAAAGAAGGATGGGTCAAAAAAATTCCTATCTCGTCTTCTTTTGTTTTTATGCTTGCTTAGTGTTTTCTGGAATTAGGACTTTTCTTATATTATGTGTAGAGAACATATTTCACTAATGATTGCCTTTCATTAGACTTTGCTTCCCTTTTTTGTTTTCTGTATCATAGAAAACTGGTTTGGGAGCCGGTTTTGTTGGTGTGGTCCCTTGGGCTTTGACTACTAACAAATCGATAGGCTATCAGAGCTGAAACTATCACTAAGAGCTCATACTATTGCTCAATTGCGTGCATTTTGTTGCTTCCACATTTGAGGTCATGTTCATACTTATATGCCTCCTGAACTCATTAAGTTTCTAGATTATAGGTGTATTATTTGGTGAGGGACACTAGGTGGTTCTTAAAAGTTGCCAGATGAGAACCTTTCTTTACAATTCAACCTGATTTCCATCTAGTTGTCTCCCTGATTATATAAATTTGATTGGCTGCTTTCACTGGCTCCACTTTAGCTTAACCCACTTTCCTAACGAAGTCTTTTGTTGTTTGTAGGTAGGTCAAATTTCAAAATTCCAATCTTCTGTCTTTCTGTTTCTGATTAAGAGGCGACTGGAAAATTTTGAAAATTTCAAAACATATGTGCAAATATACGTAAAACTTTTGATGTCTCGTTACCAGCCTGCAAAAGCAAATATATCCCCCCAACTTTCCTAATATAGCTGTCAAATTTCTTTTTGAGTGAGGTAATCCTAGGTAAACATGTGCGGTGGGCTTGAATTTTGATTTCTGATATTTTCCGTCAATGGTTTCAGAAGCATTCTCGATCTGAAAAATTGCTTAAAGAAGGTCGGCTAAAAGCAATGCTCAACAGTGATGGGGAAATTGAGCATCAAGAGACAGCTGCAGAGATGCATGCCCGGGTCGTAGCTTTGGCACAGGTTCGCCTTAATTTCCTGACCTAAAATGAAGTAATATGTGGTTATTTTGCTGCCGGTTGCTGAAAGAAAATCATGTTTGTTCCAGAACGTCGGGAAAAGGAAAAACAAAGGGCGACAGAGGCAGAGATCAAGAAAAAAGGTAAGCTATTTTCTCCTGCTCGTAGACGCTTGTTCTTTTATAGCATAAAGATGAGATGATGGCTATCTGCTCCTCCATATCTGTACAGAAATCAGCGGATGACACCAAACTTGGAAATGAAAGGCAGCCAACCAAATCTCCTGCCAAGAAACAGCGGAAGAAATGAGGAAATTGTTTTTGTTTGCCGGGAACGAGTATAGATGTTTGCCAAGAAATTTGTCGGGTGCTTTTTGTTTGTTTTCCGGTTTTCTTCTTCAGAGTATTCTTGCCTACTTGTTTGGATGTTACTGAGAAAATGAAGCCTCCCCTGGATGACAAATCCATTACTAGAAATTATTTCGCTGAGCATGTGTCTCTGTTTATATTTAGGATGAGTGATAAAACCTGCTGGTTAAATCGGCTATTAGGGCAACTATTCTGAAGAAGCTGAGGTGTATTCTCTTTAATTGACCTCGCAATTATAAAAATTTAAAATTACAAGAGAATTTATCGCTCGTGATCATCCTTATGAGCTCCCCACCTCCCTCTCCACCTCTTTTTGGGAGTCACGGGCGAGGACATTTAGTTTCGAGTGTGAGTTTTGATTCTCACGAGTAAAAATTTAAAAGTGAGTTGAGAGTTAAAGTGCAAGAAAACATAAAGAAAAAAGATCATCCTTATGAGTAAGGGCTAATGTACATTAGTAATTATTCAAGAAAACTGTCAGAATAATCTTAAACATTAATTAATTGAGTCAATTTAGTCTTAAATCTTTTGATCAAAAACCAATTCAGTCCGATTAAAAACTGCAATTTACGGGATCAAGACTAAGGTAAAGTGGACGGGATGATCGGGAAGGACAATGAAGGAGATGATAAGAAGAGATATGAGAGGGCTAAACATTTGGTCGGCCTTTCTCGCTGCATTTTCTTCGCAACAGTGCTCCCTTTGAGAAAATCGAAAGCAAAATTTATCCTGTGAATCCACTTCAGGGAATTTTTCACGAAGAAACTTTTTAACTCTCGAGAGGCCGTGGTCACTGAACGTAAGAGCAATAACGTAATCGTCCACGTCTGGACAAGCTAAAGGAGAAACCACTCAAATCAGCAACAAACGTAAAATTGCCACAAACATTTCATTTCAAATTCTCAGAACACTACGAGCACAGGGCAAGTTAGAGAAATAAAAAATCCTCCTACTAATCGACATCTGTAACAGCAAAAAAAATTCAACTCATTAAAAAGGGCCTAAGAGAAGAGCTAGCAGTCGAGCAGCCAGCAGACTTTTGAGATTGAAACTTTGTCTGAACCACTACTCTCAAAACATCTTCACATGCTGAAAAGCCTGGCATGATCGAAATTCTAGCAACGATCATCTCCTAACTTGGCACTATGTTGGGTCTTGAAGGTCTTGAAATTAGAGTGCTCGAAAATCAAAGGTCAGGAATAGACTGTGTATTCTCACCGCTTAAGATTCCTGCTCCTCTGATGGATTTGTTGGCAAATCGGGTGGTTGCTCCCCATCAACATCAGTTTCAGTAGGCTGCTGATCAAGCGAAGGGGATTGTTCTCCGCTTCCACCGTTCTCCGGGTGAAAGTTGATGGGAAATTTGGTGACCCGAGGTTTATCGGAGAGAATGTTCCTCTGGACCTTGTCAATTAGTACCTTTGGAGGTGGTTCCTCTCTCAACTGCTCGTCATCGTAATCGTTATTCACATAATAGCCCACGCGGACAAATTCTTGACTCAGATAAGAGCAGGTCAGTAGAAGTACAGTCACTCCAATAATATCTTCTTCCCGAATCTTTGATGGATCTGGTGGATCTGCCTGCAAAACATGCATCATTTCTTAGATTTGTAACCGGGAACACAAGGATATATTACTAAAAGGGGACAAAAGGACTTGTACAAGAAGTTAATCAAGATTGCCTGTAACACAAAACGATAATTCCCAACATTGACTGGTCCAACAAGTACACTCTCTAGCAATTGATCATATGTCTCGTCCTCTGCAGATCCTACATATATAAGCTTCCATTCCAAATCTGCATAGTTAAAAAAAAAATCAGAATAGAGCCAGCTTAATAAATGTGGAAGACAGGAGCTAGATAAACAAAGAGGACATCTACAAATTTGAAGGCCAATTCACCAGGGCAAATTAATCCCATCCTTGACATTGTTTAACCGTGTGCTGTGAGTCAACTTGGGGCAAACCATAATGTTGCAACAAGATAGCACGGGTACAAACAATAGCTCTGACCAAATATTCTGAACTGAGCCCAAATCATTTGGCTTTAGGATTGAGGATCGAAAAGTCAATTTCCAAACATGACAAATTAACATATCTCCAAATTTCCTCCATAACGTCAATCACTAAGGCATCCAAATAATCCAATAGCACGAGCAGCACAGGTATTCCCTTTCATCTAACTATCCATCTCGATCCTTAATTTGAGTTTATTACCAGCATAGGTAATTTAAAAGAACTTAAACATGACAAGGCATTTAGCATGCGAAAGATGTCCAGAATACACATGCTGTGATGCACATGTACAAGAGATGATGATTCCAAGGTGCGGTTCAACTTTCCAGCCCTAGGTTTTCGTAGAATTTTGCTTCTACAACATATTGTGATGCATGAAAAGAGAGGAAGCTTGACAAGAAGTTTAGCTCACATCTTCTGCCACATGTTATAGTATCTGCTGTAAAAATTGAAGCCATTGCGAAGATGATATCTTAAAAAAAAGAAACGAGAAGTGTTAGACTCGAGTGAAAATACTTCAGCGCACAGATGCCTTTCCATTATCTATACATTGACCATATGAACTGTGATGCGAGGTGCGAATTAGTCCGACCAAGAGCACAAAATAAGGCTCCAATACCCTTGTTCACCTCTTTGCTCATATTCCTAGCCACATACAATCCAAACATCTTATGCCATCTTCTTGTACCCTCGATGGCACCCAAAAGAACCAAGTGAAAAAAAAAAAAAACCCCCCTTCTCAGGATGCACAGACATAACAACCCGATGCCATGCCATGCAAAGTAGCCCCCCCATTCCATCAAACTCAATCCTAAAGGGAACTTCACCCATAAAACGCACAAGGGAAAGCAAACACCCACGAAATTTCTTCTGGCTACCTTTGGCGTTCTACGCAGCCATCCTAGTACCCCTGTACCTCAAGAAGGAGTGGCAAAAATAACACGGCGAGCCTAGCGTCAAGTCAAATCAATCATCCCAGGCAACAGAAGCGGCGGCAATCCCCCTCACGAAACCATTCACCAACTTTATCATCTCAAGGAATTACAGGAAGCAATCGCAAAAAACGAAAAAAAAAAGGAACCTAAAAAGCACCCGGAGGAATGCAACTCGAGGCACGGGAAACCCCGAGGATTCGGGACGAGAGCGGAAGGAAGGGAAGGAGGCAGGGGTACCGTCTTTGAGAGGGGTGACGCACTCGTAGGAGATCTCGAACTGGAAAGGGGTGAGGAAGGAGGCGGGATTGTCCAGCACCGTCACGTTCGTGATGTTCACGGCGCTCATCGTCGCTCCTCCTCCTCCTCTTCTCCTCCTGCTCTTCGAATCTAGGGAAGCGACGCCGCCGCCCCCCCTCTGCGCATGAAGCGGGGGCTATCCCGAATCGGTAGCGGAGCGAGACCAAAACCCTAGGGTTCCCCCTCCCGGGGGAAGAATCAGCAGACGAAGCACGCCTTCATGGATGGAGGAGCTCTCGAAACAGCGCGCGAATGCAGAGAGAGAGAGAGAGAGAGCGAAAATTCTTCGGAAATCGAGAGAATAAAAATGAAGATTTTCGGAGGAACAAACGAGAGACGGACTTTTGATTTTTTTGTTTTTTTGTTTTTCGTTTTTGTTTTTTCGGGGGAGGTTTTTTTTTTTTTGGTGTTGGGGGGGGGGGATTTCGTAGTTTTTTGGCGACCGGGAAGCGGGACGGAGGGGGCGGGAGCGGCGACCGGCGATAGCCGGTGGAAATATTTGGCGGGAGATTGGTGGAGGGGGGCTTTTTTTTTTCGGGGGAGAAAATGCCTGGAAGCAAAAGGAGAAAGGAGGGCCAGCCAATAAAGATGGGAAAGAACTATTGTGAAAAAAAAAAGGAAAAAGAACTTGTTGGGATTTTTCCAATTTATTAGTGTTTGTGGATGCCGATGGGAAAAAAAAAATTGAAAAATGACACGAATAATCCCTAAATTTCGACCATATGTGTAATCTGCACCCTAAAATTTCCATTTATTTATTGTAGTCCATGAACTTCAGCCCAATATGTAATGTGGTCCCTAAACTTTTAATTTGTTCAATATCGTCCCTAACTTTTGGAGTACATAATTCATGAATTAAATCATACGTGTGGCAAAAATCCATGGAAACAGCTGACATGACTTTTTTTTTTCAAATTATTTTCTTTCTTTTAAGTGGCATTGACGTTTCTAAAACATGAGGACTAGTCCAAAACAAAAACAATATTGTTTTGATCCAAATCTAATTTTTTAATCTAAATATCATTTAAATTAAATTAAAAAAAATTAATAAAAAAATAATGAAGGCAAGAGAGGGCGAGGGCCCTCGTCGCTGGCTGCCGTTGCCCATCGTTATTGGAAAGGGCAAGCAAGGGGTGGTCGAAGTCGTCGAGCTCAAGCCAGTGGTCAATGACCCTGTCCGATCACAGATAGGGGTTGCGGCCCTTCCTCAAATTTGGTGAGGGTCACCGACCCTTGCCCTTGTTCGACTGCGAGTGAGAGTCGGCAACCACAGCAAAACGCTAGCCCTACCATCACTGGCCCATTCTAGCGATGGGGGGTGCTAGTAGCAAGGGCTTGTGCTCCTTTTTTTAAAAATTTCGTATATATATCTTAATTTAATTTAAACAATATTTAGACTAATGATTTGGACCAAAATGATGTCATTTTTAATCTTTGTCCTCCATATTGTAGTCATGTCAGCACCATATAGAAGAGAGAAAATAAATAAAAAAAACCATGTGAGCATTTTCCATTAATCATGTTGTATGAAATTCAAAAAAAAACTTGATCGCACAATTTTGATAAGTTTTAAGACTTGATTGCACTTTTCAAAAATTTTGGGATTCAATTGAATTTTTATGACAAATTTTAGAACTTCTAGTGCAATTACCATACAAAATTACAAACGATTTTGTACCTTCCGATGAAAAAGAAAACGGGATGTCCTTCTCTTAAAAATTTAGAATAAAGAAAAGCCAAGGGAGATAAAAAAAAAAAAACAAACAAGAAGGAACTCTCTGCTACCTATACATATGTGTGTGTTATAACTATGCAATTGCAAACTGTAGAGTAATTAAGTCGATGAGATATAGAATCACAGCACCGGAAAAGAGCATTTGAGAAGAAAAATGCATTTCAAATAAGTGAGCGGAATTTGTGGCGAAAAGATCTACCGAGGAGGCGAAACACTCCGTGGAAGATTATATACAAAATATTGAAGACATGAAAGAGAAAGCTATGGCCTTGAAACAAGGAGAAAAGTAAAACTTTTCCATGACAGAGAGGTCAAATTGAGACTCATCTTTAGTCCGCATCTCTTACCTTGATAGCGGGACTAACTAACATTGTAAATGACACGGACCACACAGCACACCCAAGTCAAGTACGAGCGAAGCTGGTTTTACGGGAAATCTTGGAATCTTTATCTTTTTAAGTCGGCCAATAATACAATTTATGCAGCATAAGTTGATTAAAAGTAGAGCTCAAGCGACTCGAGAAGTAAGATATGTTATCAGTTATGAACTACGACCAGGTCCAAAGGGTGGATAGGTGGAGATCTCGCCGTTAGACACCAGCAAAATGGATAAAGTAGAGGAATGCATCTTGTATACCCAGTGATACGCCTGTACATGCATGGTTACATCCTCTCCAGGACACCAATCTGTACCAAATTTTTGCGATTTCGGCCTATCCATTTATCTAACTGCTGCTTATATGTAAAAAAAAAAAAAAAAGAGCCGAACGCAACACACTCGGCATGACACTAACAAGCTGTAACCCCACGCAATGAGGCTGGGATGCTGCTAAAGTCTTGACCTAGGTACTAGTAGAGCACCTAACAGTTGCAAAGATCCTGCGTGACTTGTGGGCATCATATTGAATTAGACACTGACGTAATCTTCCTGAATTTCTTCTTTACAGAAACTATTTACACCATCCGCAAGTGAAATATCAACCTGCCGCTGCTCAGCTATGACTTTCAGTACTTCCTATCCATGAACAACTGCCGCCAATCTAATCAGAAGCCACAAGATAGATAGACGAAACCTATGATAGCATGAAACAGGCGGCCTACTCCGAAAATGGCCACTAAAAGACAATGAAATGGATGAGGATACACACACGTGTGTATGGTTCCTTACCCTCAAAACTGCAAAATGGTTAACTTCAACCCGTAGAGCTCATGTCCATCTTCCTACTCTGTGACTGAAACATCTCAGCAATATCAGCTGCTGTGCTGCAATCTTCAGGATTTCTATCCGACACAGACCTAATAAATCTGGGAAATCGCATAGAGATGCCGCGAGAAGGATGAACTAAACCTACAGCAGCCTGGTGGACAGGTGACAGAGTAAAGTCTGCACCTCTAATTTCCCAGACTACTTCGGGAGAAAACCACATATCAGGCACCTCCGCTGTTTTGTAATAAGGTGGCTTCTTGGACAAGATCCTGTCCCCCGAAAAGAACTCTTTCATCTACAAAAAGAATAATCGGCATTATAAAAACTGCTAGCTCCTCATCCATCAGCAAGAAACTGGCTAGAACAGACGGGAAAAAGAAACCTATCTCACCAAACATTCCCATTCTTCCTTGACCAATTTATAATCATTTCATTGAAAAAAGTGCATAATAAATAGATCTCAGTGCAACACTTCCCAATTAGGAGTTACCAGACAAACACATTTTTCAAATACGTTAACATAATGGCATTCATACTAAACAGTGGCCAGTCAGCAGGGCTTTGCTAGTGTTCAGTTGTTCAAAATTCTTCCTCCATCAATAGTTGCCCACTACTATTTCAAATTCAATGCACAAATAAAAGTTTGATCTTACGAGGCCTATACATGAAGCACTCAACTATAAGCAGCAAACAAGACTGAGAAAGAAGTTGAGAATTATCCTCATCATGGAGACTCTGTGGCCAAATCCACCCAACATGCAACTGAACTAGGCAAGGAAGATGGGCATCACGGTTAGCTTGTATTGTACCATTGCGGTATTCTCTCAAACTATTGTGCCTGCATTTTGCAGGATGGTCTGTTGTGTAGATTTTTGGGGAAAAATAGTGCTAGGTTCCCAAGCATGTGCAGTCACCGAGCAAAAGCATAGTTAGTAGAGTTCATTTTTCTTTTTGTCCTCAATAACAATGGTGTGAAAAAGATGACCACAAAAAGATAAAATCAAATACACTTCCCATTTACCTCAATGTAAAATGAATCAGAAAACCCAGACATCACACGACATACACTTTGATACTCCTCTGTGTCAGGATTGTAACATGACATCAGGAATGGACTGTACCTGATAGAACAATGTCAAATTTCAGCACAAGACATGCAATGCCACTCGAAAGTCAAATGCTAGTGATTAACAGACAAATCAGAAACCAAGGCTTGTCTGAAAGCTATTTTTGTTTGTCGATACTGGGCATAGCAATCTAAAATAGTTAACTGATTAAATGAAGATCTCTCTACGTTCATAGGGCACTAAGACTAGAGATCACAGATGATAAAGCATAAAATGTTAAAAGATTCTTTCATAACAGTGAGTCTGATGAAGAGTAACTATATTTCAAATCTTAAGCTGACCACCACTAACCTAGACCAAGTGCATTGACTACAATATTTGTAATGTAGGACGATGAGTCCCACAACAAAGAATAGATGTTTAGGCTTCTCAACGAAGTCATCCTAAGTATCACATCTACGGTTTCTTAGGCATCACACCTAGGAGAAGAATTGAAACACACAATTCCAAAGCAAAGAATTGCCAATCTCAACTAATCATCAACTCTATCAAAAATTCGGCCAACAAAGAGAACTCTATCGAAAAGAAAGAATAACAACCATATAAACAGACTCTCTAAAAGTTCTACAGCCAGTCACAATAGGAAACTTAATATAATCCTAAAAAGAATCAAATCCTGAAAGATATATGCTACTACTTATTTGCTGTGAATTGGTGCAATGGTCGATTTTCGCCACAGCTCGGTAAAAAAGTTAATGTTGGAAACAATATCATTGCGCATGATTTTGTTGGCTGCACCAATTTGTAAGTGATCATCAACTGAAGAGACGATACTCTTATACAAATCCAGAAAATAACGAGACCAACGGAGACTCTGAGATGGGGGTTAGGGCAAGTTTGCAAATTAAGATGTCCATCTATTGCCTATTGGCGACAGTGATATGGGGTTTACTACTAAGTGCCATCCATGCTTAACAAGAAGAGGATTAATAATTATGAGAAGTAACAACAGGGAGCAAGACATGATAATTACCATCCTGCTTTCCTCCCATTACCATGCCAGGCACCAATTGGGACTAAATCTAGAGAGTCACCCAATCCTTCCACATAGTCCCGCTTTACCTATAAAGAGAAAAGCACTACTGGTGAGAACAGTCTTTTCTCAGTTTCTTTAAGTGAAACAAAGGAGTTCACAGAAAGGGCATCTCATAAGACCTTCAACCATGTTTCAGCACGTTTTGATGGAGAATATCCAGCATCGATGTCCAATGATTTTACCATAATCCCCTCACATGAAGAACGGAGTGCATCTTCAAGAAACAAGTTCATCCTAGTCAATGTATCTTCTCTATCCAAATGAGAATCCTCGGCATCCACCTACATTGGGATATCATGTTCAACTGATCTATGTAAACGCCTGGAAAACTCACTCAAACATGAAACTTACAGTCATTTCCTTAACATATTCAAAAAAGCCCTTCTTCTCATCATCGAAAAGTTCCCGCAAGACTGTCAAACGTTACGCAGATTCACCAGAAACAAATGAATTCAGAGCATAAATCAGGATAATATTTCATGACTTAAGTTTCTTGGCGTGATTAGAACATGGGGAAGGGCAGACCTTTACGTCTTTCACGGAGGGGGAAACCCAGTAGCCTGCAAAAGAGGATGAGTTCTGTTCAAATTTATTCCTATTAGCTTAACTTCGCCATTTGAAATCAATAATACTCCAAATGCACCTTCAATTTGCAACAAATTAACAGACTTAAAGTTAGTATTACATCCCCAATTTGCGGCAAATTAACAGGCTTAAAATTAGCATGCATCAAGCCATAAATATCCATTGCACTTGCACATGGCCGGGTTACCCAAGAGGAACATAAGATGGTTCATCCTCACTTCCAGGAACTGAAAATGAAAGCTCGGTGGAACTTAAAAGTATAGAAGTAGGGGAGTGCATTAATTTACTGATACTTACTGCTCTCCATTTGTAAACATGACGTCAAAGACAAATATGCAGATATCAACCTGCATGAGGATAAAAACATCAGCATCCATGCAAAAACCAACACTCATTTACTACAAGCTGGAACTTTGATAAAAAGGGAAGGTCAATGCATCAATAGACAATGACAAAACTTTTGCCTGGCAGAGGACGAACTTGATCCATCCTTTCTGAAATTACTTTAATACAACCGACAAAGTAGCTTCTCCTCAAAAGTAAATCTCAACATGGTTTTTGTTAGAGATATTTAGGTATCTTATAAAGATATTTAGAATATTTCCTTAGATCCTCCAAATCTATTTTGATTATGCATATCTTATTTGATTGTCATCTACTCGAGCATATTAATAGGTTCCATGTACCCTTTTCTATTTACATTGAAAATATCCAGAATTTCTCTCTCCCACTTTATTCACAGTTTTCAATCTCTTGTAAACATAGAAACATACCCTCTGACATTTTAAAAACAATTTAATAAATTGCTAAAAACACTTTATCTATATACAAAATGATTTTCGAGTAACAAGTGGACAGGATACACAATATGGTCACTCGGAAGAAATGCTCTTTCAAAGCTGCAAAAGGATAAAAGGTTATGGCTGTAAGTTTTGTAGTCAGGACCTCATCAGAAAACTAAGGCTAAATAGAAGGTATATTTAATTTCAGGGGCCAAAAAGAGAATTACATTCATTTCTGCAAAACTAATAATCATATCCATAAGGTGACTAAGACAGGAACATTTAGTGACGCAAATAAGCAAAAGTTAAATTTTCAGCTGTACAAACCTTAATGCTATCCAATGAAACCAAAGAATCTCTACCCCCTCTCTCTCGTGAAGATAGTTCCTGAAAAGACATGAGCTTGCATCCGCTCTTCCGGTCAACAGCAACTACCTATATGACACCGAATCAAAGATAAGGTAGCAGTCATATGAGATATTCAATAAAATGATTGTCTTTTAATTTTGACACAATTGTATAATCTTACCTCAGCATCCAATATGAAAGTCACAGCAGAAGGCTTACACGATTCCTTAATTATGGCAATCACATCTGGAAATCTAGGAGTTGTCTCATCTCCATTTCTTGAAAAAATGCGGATAGATCCATCATCTAGCTTGTGAATCTGAGCACGTTGACCATCATATCTGACATTCAATCAAGGAGACAAGTTCCAGATGTATCATACGAAAGCATAAAACTTCAAAGTACTAAAAAGACAGGCAACTGCTTAAGAAAAGAAATTTCAATGCATCTCTCACGGGAAAATGCCACCACACAAGTGTTTCTTCAAAAAAAACAAAAACATCAAAATAAGTGCAAACAGCAACATAAGTTATTACTCATCTGCAAACAAATATAGAATTCTTAAAAGAATAGAACAACCAATCTCTTGCAGTATATTATCAAAGTAGAACCAGAAGCATCACATAACATACCGATTCATCCATTCAGCTCTTTGGGTCTACTCCATTTACAATACTACAGTCCAATTTCAGTTTCCTCTATTACTAATTGAAAGGTTTCTGTCAAGATTGGATATTCATTAATCATTATTAACCCTGGTGCAGTTCCAGATCAGATAATTTCCAAGAGCAGTGATCATCATCCAAGGTCTGAGATTTAGAGCAAATGACAAGTACGTGCTCAGGATGTATAGTTCCCTTTTTATGGCCGGTTCAGAAAAAATTGTTTGGATGGCATTGTTTCTGGTTCCTGTTTTTTCAAGCTTTTAACAAGAAAGAACCAAGGAACAATACTCACAATTTTATGAACATTAAGATTATGCGAGCAGTTAAGTAAACAAATAGCCAAAAATTAGCCTTTCTAATATCAATTAATGTAAGCATTGAACTGTAACAAGATGAAACAAAATAGAAGAAAAGAGGAGAAAAGATACAGAGTGGTACTCACTTATATTCACACGTGAAGGCCCTACTTTCAAAGAGTTTCAATACTGATGGACATCCATTGGTAATTCTGTCGCCAAATAGGAAAAGAAGCATAAATTAATCGAATCACAACAAATTTCAAAGGGAGAAAAGGCCAAACGAGAAGCTCAAGAATTGAGTCTATACTTTGCAAGCATCGGCTTTATAGGCAATCCAGGGATCATCGACAAATGCGAGGAAGAAAATTCAATTCCTTCCTTCATTAAAGAAGGTATAATCAAATCCTGTCCACAAAACTCACTGGCTCAAGTAAAGCATTTGCCAAAACAGATTCTTCCAAGACCCAAAAGATTGATGGAAAAGAAGATAATGCCTATTATGTAATAAAAAAAAGGTAGTATTTTCTTTTCACATGCTCATATCTTGGTTCTAACTACTGCTCAAAGTAACTTGATCAGGGATATCTCAACTGAAAATTTGTGAATGCTCTAGCAAAACAGAGCTCAGCTCATTATTATACTTTTTAAGAGACAATGCTAAATGGCCTCTCCAATTTTTGTCCATGTACCCCTTTGTATTCCCTACCTTAATACCTCCAACTTTTCACGTTCAAATTTTGCTAGTAGACTGCAAATTGGACCAAGTTGCCAATTTTCTACCAAGAAAAAATGCTCTCGCCATTTTTTAATTTCAACATTAAGTTTTGTTCGCTAAAGAATGGTATTTGGTCTTTTAGGCTAGTCTAAGATGAAACTGGTATTTCTAAAACTTGAGGATGTGAAGTGGTATGTGGAGTGGATGCAATATAAAGTGAGAATTTAGAACGTTCACCTATGTTTTAGTAAACCAGGAAATAAAATGGTGTCTAATCAGATATGACTTAAACATATTAATTATAACAAACTAGTCCAAAAGAATTGCATTTTCCCCCATAAACTTAAGTACACTATGCATAAAATGCCACAAACTGGCATATGCAGGTATCAGAAAGCAGTAGAATGACATCAGAACCAAAAATTACTGCCACTTGAATGAAAGACTTACCAAACTAGGAAGAACATTATATGCTTCAAGTATGGAGGCAGAAAGGCTCTGCCAAGCAACAAAGACATCAATTAAGCAAAACTGGGATAAGCAATCAACTGTTTGCAAGTGCAGTTGCAAGTCCATTGCCATTCCTTAAATTACAATAATTTTAACAACTAATAATAGACAATCACAGTGAAGCTTTTTACTAGGGTAAAAGACAAAACAGTGACTAATCAATATGCCAAAAACAAAAGTGTGTGCTTTGCATAGCTGTGACTTTTAACCAAGGGCTTTAACTTTTGACTTTAGCTAAAACTTTTGACATTTGGGATTGGATTTTTGTTTTATAATTAACCACGATTAATTTCTATTAATTAAAGAGTTCATAACAATTTTTCATTAAATTTGTCCATATCAGTCCATCACCTACATTTTTTGCGGAACTGCAATAAAAGGAAGATAATCATCTTCTGCAGAACATCGTATTTTAACCTAGAAAATATTATCCCACAGTCCTATTTGTTTCTCCTGAAATTACTTTCCACTACTTTCATTTTTCCTGCTTTCATGGTACACACCCTTTCCTCTAACCGAACCAAGAAAAGAAGAGAAAAACTACATTAACCACCAGCTTATGACACAAAGTAACTTGACAATGCAAAAAAAGACACAGCAAAATGGCGCATGAATCTTTAGGCAAATTTACTTCACTTATTTTCTTCTTTTGAGTATTTTTGTCTGTACTGTCAGGGCACACAAGATTGAAAGGCCTCACATCATTAAAACTACATAAATACTGGCACTTAAAGTCATTTTCTAACAACTATTTACATTAAATTAATATTTAATTAATTAAAGGACACAAACAATGAAATTGGGGCCAAAGACCCCCAAGCACCTATTAATTAATGAAACTAAAGTTCAGAATTGCACAATTCATTTTAACCTGAATCTTCTCCAACTTTTGTGATGTGTCTTCACGAGATGAGTTCATTACAACAGCTTGAGCAAATGCAGGCAGAACAGTTCTCATCATTGCTCCAATCCTTAGATTCCTAACCTGTAATAAATGCAAATGGCAAGTATTACTTGGAATTCTTTTCAACAAAAAAAAGAAGCATAACTACTGTTAATTATATATGACAGCAATACGTGATATTGAAGGAAGTACTTCAGAATCAATCAGGAAAGCTTGTAATGCACTTCCTCATCCCAAAGCTTTTGCCCCAGTCAAAACTCCCTCCCTCCCTCCCTCTTGTGGCGGAGAGTATCTCAATGCATCTATTGGTAGGACTTAACCAATTGCCAGGAAAAATGAAACTCTCTCTCTCTCTCTCTCACAAAAGTGAGAGGGTGTTTGTATAATTAAAAATAAAAGAATTATTCATAAAGATCCATTACTCTTGGAGTACAACGATTTCTTACCAAGGTTCTCACAATAAATTTCATCTCCATCTCCCTACAGGATCGCATGAGACTCACAATAAGGCTCTTTTTGCGGACATTGCTTCCACTCCCTGTTTGGAAACTGTTAAACTTCACTTGAGAAAGAAGAGAAAGAATCCACCAAGTGGCCAAACTGAAATAACACTAATCAGAGATAAAAAAAGAATGTGCTACAAAATTACCTCATTTATGAAATTAATTAACGACATTAAAAATCATTATAGAGGAATTTCAAAATTTTCCCAGGAGGAAAATTCTGCGATAATGTATGAAGAATGAGAATCTCTCGTAACTGAACCATGCTCTCTCTTAAGATTTAAGCTGCTGAAATAAGATAAGAAGATAGAATATCTCATACCTTATTTTTTTTAGCACAGAGAAAACATCTTTAATCAGCAGCACCGGAGGAGGGGCAAGAAAAGTTTGTGTTTGTCGGCATTCTTGGGCGACATCACCTGAAACATTTTAAACTTATTTAATAGGACAAAGAAACACACATAAACAGAGATAAAGGGTGGAGAAAGATTGCAACAAGTCAAAGCAAGAAATACGTTCTGAAAATAAACAAAGTATTGATTTTTGCGATACCAAGATCACCCAATCTGTTGTACATATCCCTTATTTTAGACCTTTTCGCTCCACAGACATCTTCAATGGCTGCTGTAACCAGGCTTCCACCAATATTTAGCTCCTGCAGGATTATCACATAATACATGTTTATCTTGTCTCTATCGTTCACATGCAAATGCAATCAGTCAATTTAATCACATAAAATGGGAAAAACATGCTTTCGCTTTGCTATTTTTGTATACAAGATACAAAGTCCAGTGCAAACAGGATACATTTCTTAATCTTACCTCAATAAAAATGATTTATTTCCAAGCTAAAGTTGAATAAAGTAACAACCACAAAAGTACCATTTACTTGGTTTATTGATGCTAGAAGCTAATCAATCTGGAATTACTCACAAACTAACAGAAGCTATTTATTTCACACCATATAACTAACTAGTCTTTCCAGTGATGATAAGTGATTCTTATCAGTAAGACAAAAACTCAACCCTATCTGTCCTACAGCCTCAGGATTATGAGGGAAATGCACATTTTGGTCAGACACATTGCACAATTTAACATTATTTGAATGCCAGCACTAATAAAAGCCTTTGACAGACTAGTTATCATCCATTTTCACAATTTCCAAATAAATTCATGAAAGTACAAAGATCAGAAGGCTCAAAGACAAATCAACACCCTCCATGACCAAAGAAGATGACTCG
Organism: Syzygium malaccense; assembly: GCA_031216405.1. NCBI lineage: Eukaryota > Viridiplantae > Streptophyta > Magnoliopsida > Myrtales > Myrtaceae > Syzygium > Syzygium malaccense. The sequence continues at coordinate 46,996,807 of CM062258.1, read as the reverse complement.
TTAAATAATGCTAGTAAACTAACCATATTTTCGTGGTCAGGAGCAATCTTGTTTGTGCAGAGATACATAGCAGGTAAAACATCCTCAGGTGACAAAGCCAACAAACTGTGCGTTAAGAAAATAGAATAAATATTACGTCTGCCTCTGATAGCTAGCAAGAGTAACTCCATAAAAAGAAAGGGGAGAAAATGAACAATCTGGATTTATAATAGCTTCAGCACACCTTCTGAACATGTTGCAAAGCATGGATGTAACTTTTATCTTGCCTTTTTCCCTTTCAACAAGGTCAAAAGTCCGTGCAAGATGTATATAAGGAGCGGGCTCTCCACGTCTCCAGGAAGCTGCAAACGTTCGAAACTGTCATCGTATTTTTTGTTTGAGGATCCCGTGAAAAGTGAAAGGAAGTATGCAGTGAGTTTCTTGAAAAAAAAACACAGTTCTCAAAAAGATGCCAACCGTGCTCGATAGGATTATACTTTTCAAGTGGAACTGACACGAAATCTGTGCATATTTCAGCTAATGGATGCTCCACTGAAATAGCCGCCACACTTCCTGATTTCTCTGACAGTGTGATGTGGCCTGTGGTGAATTTACCATCACTAGCGGTGACAGGTTGACTAGGGGCCACAGTTACAGCTGAAATATCATTATTGTCTACAGGTCTACTCTCTGTATCACGATAATATACATCCAGAGCCTTGTCGATGTCTCCTTTTGTTTTTTCCAAGATGCTGGCAGCATAGCTTCTTAAGGAATCATCGCCATCAACAATTTGAATAAACTGATCTATTTTATCGTAATATGAGCTTGAAAACTTATCATCTTTAGAGCATGGCTGGAAGTTGGGTTCAACTCCACCATCTTGAGAACTGCTGTTGGGCACACTTTTAGTGAAAAACCTTGTTATTCTAGATTGTCCCGATCCACTTGACTCCAATTTTTTTGGCGCGCTCTTCTGCTTCTTTTTAGGGCTACTACTAACATTTCTCTTCTTTTTTCCAGAAGACTTGCTGTTCATGGTTAATTGCACAGTTGACAACTTGTAGTCCTTGCTAAACGTACTTCTCGTTCCACAGGCGCTGCCCTTTTCAGAATCTGGTGCTGAAGGTGATGAATGGACATCACCTGAACTCATAACAGATGCCCGCAAAGAAGAAGCAGAAGCATAAGCAGAAACTTGTTGGTAGAATTCAGTCTCCTTTTCATAGAAATTAGAAACTGCATCAACCAAATTCCTCCCTGAGCTGTTAATTAGGCCTATCATCTGGTCTCGAGTAACCCATGCAGGAAGACAATCTTGGAGGGCCTGTAGAATTTCCTTCTCACCCTCTTCCGAAGGCAAATCTAACTCTTCAAAACCTCCTTTTTTGAGATCAGTTGTTTCACCTAAAACAGATTTTGGATCCAAAGTTTTGCTAAGATCTTCCTTTGATAAATTCTCCTCTTTTTCTCGCATCAAAGCATCACTTGAAGCAGTAGCAACTACGCCTCCAACTATGTCCTCTTTCTCAGAGGACCTTGGGAGGAAATTCATCAAGAACTCTTTCTTGTTGGCCGTCTCGTCAAGCAATCCGGCAAAATGCTTTTGCACTCTATGAAAATGCTTGCTGTCAAGCTTCTCAATGTCCGAGCCAACTGTAGGAAGAACTCGCTTTGGTTTTAAGAACTTTACAAACTCCCTTAGCTCATTGTAGTTCGAATGCTCACTATACGGTACAAGATGAATCACGAATGAATCTTTCTTCCTAATGGCAAACTTATCTCGCTTCACTTCATAAGTCCACCCAGTGGGCACAAAGCCCACAACCTTATTATATCCTTTTTCTGCCATAATCTCCTTCATCTGAACAAAATTAGGTCGAAAATATGGCCATGTCTCACCCAACACATTCCACCCGACAACATGAACAGCAGTTTCACTTTCATCCTCCGTAAATGCACCACTCTCGCCATACCCCAAAGCATGCAAAATCGCCATCTTCCTACCATCCACGTACACCTTACAACCACACCGCCTCGCTACCTCGAGCAAAATCCGCTCTTTCCCTATGACATAAGTCGCCACGAGAAACAAAATGCTCTTCGCCGAATCCCTATTTTCACCTCCAACTCTCTCTATGACACTAACTATGTAATCAATACTCTCTTCCTGACAAGGGAACACAAATTTCGGATTACAATACGTGGTATCCAAGAAAATCGCGTCGCAAGCCACGAACTCTCCCAAACCGGGCTCTAATCTCATCGAATCACGAAACCGAAAATCGCCCGTGTGCACATACCTCCGGAACTCACCATCACCACCTCCCGGGACTTTGAACAGGAACATGACCGCGCCGGGGCAATGGTTGGCGTCCACGAGCCTGACCTCGCAGCCATCGATCGAGACCGCCTCCCCGACCGGCAGGCTCACGACGAGCGCGGCGGGCACGCCGAGGACCTCGATCAGGAGGCGGGAGGTGGTGGGGGAGCAGAAAACGACGCCCCGGGACCAGGCAGGGGAGAGGCCGGTGTAGTGGTCGGAGTGGAAGTGGGAGAGGAAGTAGGAGACGGAGTGATCGCCGGCGAAGCGGAAGGCGTCGACGAGGAAGCGGGTGTGGGGGATGAGCTTCGAGGGAGGGAGGTCGGGCGGCGGCGGCGGCGGCGGCGGAGGAGGGAGCGTGGCGGAGCTTTTGCCGGTGGCGGCGAGGAAGAGGCGGGTGGAGTCGTAGGATGGGGCGGTTTCGGAGGAGGAGGCCATGGAGTGGAGTGGCGGAAGGTCGAGGAGAGAGGACGAGAGCATTTCTACGGCGGAGGAGAGAGAAAAGGCGGTTCGGGTTTTCGTACGGCGGTTACGCGGCGGAGTGGCGGCCGGAAAAGGCGGGGGCAAAAAAGGAAAGAGGCCCGCCGGCGAATGGTCCGTACAAGCGGTTATGGGTAGGACTACGACGGCGAAGGGGTAATTGCCGAGCCGAAAGCTCGAATAAAGTTCCACTCCCGATGAAATCCCAAGATGTCAAAGAGAAGGGAATGAACTTAATTTTACGTCAAATAGATATGAAATCGGGATTAACAACTCGTTATGAGAATAGATAATTTCTCGAAAAAGAGTTTCTTTGAACACCAAAGGATAATCAGCTCAAATAAATTAATTAAGGAGTATCGTACCTATAGTCATTCATTTGTAGTTTACGTCAATTGTGGTTAATTTACAAACCTAAAAGTCTATCCTTTTTTTTCTAATAAGCAACAACCTAGGAACGAATTTATATGGAAATTAATATCCTCGTAAGATCATTTTAGAAAGTTGAGTTGTAATATTCAAAGAATAAGATTTTCAAATTAATAAGCTCCATGACATTTTTAATTTTCAATCAAAAAACCCAATCTTGTCCTAAATAAGCAAAAATAAATAAATAAGGGACAATGACCCAAATAGTTCTTGAACTTTGTTCCAATGTGCAATGTGATCCCTAAATTTTTAATTTGTTCAATATGGTTCCTGAACTTTAATCATGAATATTTTATACGGTTCGGAAACTAAGTTAAACATATACTAAAAACCTAGGACGATACCGGATAAATTAAAAATTTAAAGATTATTTGTACATTAAATTAAAATTTATGAATCAGATTAAATAAATTAAAAATTTAGAAATTAAATTTTATGTTGGGCTAAAGTTAAGGGCTATATATCATTTTCCCCATATGAAAACAAGTCAAAACCCTGAATCTCAGCCAAATAAGCCACCCGCCCGCCGATCGCACTTCATCATATTTTGTCGGAGCAACGCGCAGACAACAGCCACCTCAGCAATGGCGGCATTCACCCTCTCGCTCGACCCTTGCTCCCTTCCTCACTGCCTCCCTCCATCTTCATCATCCTCCTCATCGCCATCATCTCCATCTTCGCTCGTTCATCAGCTCCATCTTCACTCGCCTTGCGAGCGGCCGAAACCGGCCGCCATCTCCTTCTCCTCTTCCTTGCAAGGTTCGGTTCGGTTCGGTTCGCATCTTCAGGACCTGTCCTGCGCCATCGCTTTGGATTTGCTTGCTTCAATTGCTTCTTTGCCTTCTTTCGTTTTAGGGGCTCGGGCTCAGTTTCCGATACGGCAGGGGAAGCCTTCTTCCTCATTGCTGCGGACGGCTGCGGTTCGGCACCTGGAGGGATCCGTCACCAGAACCAAGGGCCTTCGCTTTGGCGTGGTCGGTCTACCATTTTTTTTTTTGGACTTCTTCGTTTTTTATTTGTTCATATTCATTCGGCGTGTATTTTCGCCCGGTGTTGATTTGATCCGAGGGACTATTGAGGTTCGTCACTGAACAATATCTCATGAAAACCCAATTTATCTTTAATCTGTCGCTTGAATTGGGAGGAGCTTGTGAATTGGACGTTCATAGAATGGATGAATTTGAACACATTTGCATTGAAGGGTCACATATTAGATAGGTATTTTGAAAGGACTGTCTTTGCGCTGAAACGTCTAATGAATGTACCTTTGTTATCGGTAGGTGAGAAATAAGTACATTATGTAGTCAGCGTCTCTTTTCTCTTTGGTATTTCATTGGCAATTTTTAAAACGTTGCGAAGGTTTTGACAATTTTTGTCAATCTCATAAGCTGGTCCACCATTATGCCGAAACTCTGCTTGTTTGCCATTGTCATGGGGCTTGCTTCGTAGATGTTCATGGGGTTCTCTTTAAAACACATATTCCATGGGTTTTTGCCATATGAAACGTACGTGATGCGGACTGATAGACCATGTGATATAAGTTGCTATTTGGTGATTCATGTTTTGTTTAAATTTGTCTGGTAAAATTGCAGCTGCTGGATGTTTACATTAGTACGTCACTATTTCAGGATATTTCCTTCAGTCGATATGATATAAACCACATGAAATTGGACTTCTAAATTTGTCCTTCAGTGTGGATTTTTATCAATACTGAGAGGTATTACACCTGAAAAACCACTGGTTGCAATGAAGGATTTTGGATAGCCTTTGTAATGCAATGATAAGATTATTCAAGTTTTAATTAGTCTTTCTCGTATGAAAAAATAGTTTTCTTTTTTCTTTTTGCTTTCACTCTGTACGTTCTGATTTAAATATTCTTCATCCAAGGTAGTGTGACAAGAATCAACCGATTGGTGAATCTGCCCTATCTTATTTTGATGATTCGGTTATTTCAACTTGAAATGCATGTTCATAGTTTCTTTTCATTACTTCATTGTAAAGGTTATAGCACGGTTCAATGAGATTGTGACAAAGCTCCTACTGGAGGGTGCTCTGAACACTTTCAGAAAATATTCAGTACAAGAAGAGGACATAGACGTGAGTAAAACTCTGTAGCTCTTACATTCCACATGCCCACAGCTCTGGGACTTTACATGGCTCCTGTTTGTAGAGTTGGTAGAGATAATAGTCTTACATTGTCATCAGGTTGTATGGGTTCCTGGCAGTTTTGAAATAGGCGTTGTTGCCGAAAAGCTAGGGAAGTCTAAAAAATATCACGCAATCTTATGCATTGGGGCTGTGGTATGTTTTCCCTTCCTTCTGGTCACCGTATATTTTGCTGATGGATTCCTCCAAGTCCTGGTCCCTTCATCCTGTTTAGGATGTGAATAACTTGCTGTTTGGGGCTAATTGACATGTCTTCAAATGTCAATAGATAAGGGGTGACACTTCACACTATGATGCTGTTGCTAATTCGGCGGCCTCTGGGGTGCTTTCTGCTGGTCTTAATTCAGGTTGATACGTGCTTTCTTTTACTTACGAAGCTGCTTTGAATTTTTAGTGTCACAAAATACATGAACTCGTGAATTTGTTTATTATATGCAGACTATCAGATCAAGATTAATCGTATAGCAAGATATAATTCCTTTATAAGCATTTGATCAGCTTGTTATATTCCTTATGATGGCTAGAAAAATGAACCCAAATAGATATAGTGACTGTAACAAAGGGAGGGAGATAATTTATCTGAAAAATGGCCAATATGGTTTCAACCACCTTAAGGCCGTCACAGGCTGTTCTTTTTAAACATATGGCACATAATTCAAAAGATACTGCGGTTAGATACTTAAGTTCTAGTAGTTTTGTCCTTTGCCATGTAAAGGTGGCGTTCCCTCACAATAAGCATGTGTTTCCTCTCTTAAAATGTTGCTACACAATTTGTTCTCAATTGCTATTACAAAAGTGATTAGTACTGTTTGTTATATTGAATGTTTCATGACTGTGTTAGTAGTGGCACTTGCACCAAACTGAAGGTCAAAGCAGATACTTGGTGGGTGTAGGAACCTCCATCTAGGCAGGATCGATCTGTGCAGATTCTTATTTTTGTAAAACTGTCTGTATGGGGTACACACTTTGGAAAATCTTTGAATTGATCTGATATTCTTAAGTGGTCACAGAAGTTTGGCCAAAGCGCCCATAGTTGACGATATTCATTGCTCCTATTCTCATATAATTGCTGATTTTCCAGTCAGATATTAGCTTTCAAAAGCAAAATAATCTTATGGGTGAATTTGTAGGTGTTCCGTGCATCTTTGGGGTCTTGACCTGTGATGACATGGACCAGGTGATTAATGGTTCTGGGATTTTTATTGATTTTGGGTTTTGTGGTTGATATATTGCGTTCATCAGGGTTAGATTCACCTATGGATAAACTTTTCCTGCTATCTGCAGGCTTTGGACAGAGCTGGTGGAAAAGCTGGGAACAAGGGATCTGAGGCTGCTTTAACTGCTGTAAGTTGTTGCTAATTATTCTCTTAGTTGAGCAGTCATGTTTGCTTGTATGTAGTCTCGCTTTCTACTCTCTTTTCCTTTTCGACTTTGCTTCTCTTCCTCCTATTATTTATTGTACATTGGTTTGCCCCCAATTTATTGATATGTGGAAAAACGATAAAGTGCAAACTGTCCTCTTCATCCCATGATCCTTCGGTTTGGCTGGTTTGTCTTTGAACATGATAAAACGACTCGGTGAGAAGCCGCAGGAGTATTTCATCGTGCTGATATTGCATATGGCATATCTTGCAAAGGCAGGTTGGCATTTCATGGGATCCCTCAAACACAGTTTAAGCTTAATACCTCTAGTCTCTTATAGAAACTGTTAGTGTGCCTGAACAAATGCTAGACAGAATTTCTCAATATTAGAAACTAGAGTCCTCCAATCAATTAAGTACCTGCTAGTACCCATAGAGATATCCCTGAACATATAACTCACCCTACCCCTAAATTGCCTCTATATGGAGATATGGCTAAGCGAAGCCCCCTAAACATCTCTATCCAGAAAGTCCAATTGTACTTGCAATAAGATCCTGATTTGCTCCAGCCTCCAAAGACTTGAAGATTCCTTGAGCGTTCTAATTGAACTTGTCCCCGAAGAAGGTGACCTCAGCGACAGTTCACCTGAAATTCCTTCATGTCACTGTCTTTAGGGGCTCTATCTTCAATCCTTTCGCAAGTTTAGGGAGATGTCATATCTCTTAATTTGACAAACAATGTACTTAATCTGCATGGATTGTGGCCCTCATCTTTGGATGTGTTCTCTTATTGCCATTGTGAAATGAGAAATCTCGTGGACTGGTGTTTGGTTATGATGTAATGATGTGCTTCTAGTTCTGGAAACTTCAGAAAAACCATCATATCGTGGTTCTTTTTGTGCGACCGCCTTCCTGTCGGACTGTTAAGGAATTCGTCTCGTGCATCAGCACATGACATTTCGGTATGATCTGCCTGTGTGAAAAAAGAACTATGAGGAAAGGTAACCATAGCCTAATTTAAACAAACTATAAATAGCTCTTATGTATTTGTCACTGGTTGATCTTGCTGTTGCAATTCCTGTACTCTGGGTTTACTTATATACATACACAATGCATCTATGTCATCACCTGCTAGAGTTGGGTAGCTCGCCTCGTCGTCATGCGAGGGCCGTGCCTCTGTTATCGGTCTTGGGTGAGGGTCACCCAATCCTGCTTTTCTCTGAGGCATGAGGAGGGTGAATGACTCTCACCAATGTGCTGGCCACCCCTCTCTGGACTTAAATGTTCACTTGGTTTCTCCTATGGATGATCCTATGAATTCAGCAAGATAAATCTCAGTCTCTGCCTTCGCCCTTCCGAATTTATTTGTTTGCTTGCTTTGTGAACTGTTGTCCTTATTTTTGCCAATTTCTAATTTATTTATGTGCCTGGCAGATCGAGATGGCATCTCTGTTCGAGCACCACCTGAAATAGTGGTTTGACGGGCAGAGTTGGGCGTAATCTTTCCAAGTCGGCAGTTGCGGCATGTATTTCAATAACTTGTGCATTCACCCATGAAGGATTGTATGGGCTTCTGGATTACGAGAACTATGATGCAGTAGAAAATGCTTACACGACTAATTAACATAAATGTTTCGGTACCTTTCGTCATTGGATCGTCGTAGCCATAAAATGATCTGGTGCCTAGGCAACGCTCTTTGATCTTTGGTTTTGCCCAAATGGAGCTTATCAGCATCAAACTCTGGTTGTGGACTTTAGGGCAATGTATAAGCGGGAATTATTCTATCTTTATTTAATTGATCTTGGGTTGAAGAAGCAGTTTTTGCTGTTTGATCTATGTAACTGGAGCGTGTTTATCAGGAGGAGGCAAGAGTTGGTTTACTCTATTAATGAATAATTTGATGGACTAATGAGCGCATTTTAGTGAATATCTAATCTTCATGTGCGCGCATGTGTGTGTATATATACATATAGATTGTATTTTGCAATATAATATAATTAGATGAAGAAAGTTATCCCCTATGATTGTGCATGTTTTGGTAAATGATTTTTTAAAATAATTGTTAATGTATATGTGTATTATATTTTGAACTATCTACAGAAAAATAAGGTCAAAAGTTGTATTCATGATTGCGTATGTTTTATAATATTAAGATTAGCAAATTAATAATAATTTACTCATTAATACAAATAGTCTACTAAAAAAATTAATTATTTTAAAAGGTTTTTCATACCAAGATACTGCACATTTCATCGATACATGATGCTAGAACTTATACAATACGACACCCTCCATACGATAAATAAATGGTATTAGATGGTCAATGAAAAATTCATCATTAGAGAATTATAGCTCATCTTTTATATGTAAATATTACAAAATCAATGAAACGATTATTGTTAAATAAATGAAAATAACCCATCATTATAAAAATTCTATAGTGTTTTTTCAAAGGGTCATATTACGCGACTGTGTATATTTCGTGAATAAATTTGACTAAAAACATTAATTAGTGGCACTAGCCTTATGATCAAACTTCATTTTGGATATATCCATGAACTAACTAGAAAAGAACCAGCTCTCAACGATGCAGTTCGAAACAACAATCCGTCTGTGCCCGCGGAAGCGGCTTGAACGAGGGAGACGATGAATAATAGAGAGGGAAAAGAATTTGAAAGCAAAAAAAAAACCAATCACGAGGTACAAGAAACTTTCTAAAGGGGCATTACATGGCAAAATTAAAGTGGCTTTGTATCCAGAAAAGAGGTGGTTAATTTCACACTAAGACGTTGGCCCAAGGCCTAATTATACATGTAAAGAATCTCCAATTTCACACGGATTAAGCTCTCACAAGAGCACGGTTGCTATTTCCCTGGATGTTTAGAACTAGAAGTCTGATACTTTTCTTCCGAGATAGAAAAACAATCAGGTAAAAAATCAAATTGGAACTATTGATCAAGTTTTTGATCGAATTATGTGGAGGGGAAACTAAAAATACATTTGTCAAAGAAAAGGGTTCACATTCTTTCGTCAATCTCTCGCGTTGGGATTCTCTTAAGCATCACCTATTCACACTTTGTTCCTTTGGATTAAGATAGAACCATCATTGAATATATAAATGGACAAATTTTGGGTTGATGTTATCATCAACCGAGATGAATTTATAGTACGACTTTTTCTTTTAAGGGACTAAGATTAAAGAAATTTCATCATATTTAAGAAATTATAATCTACTTTATCAAAGACAGAGCGATGGACGTACATCCACAGGAAGCTGGAAGAGAACACCTTAACACTAGAATCAATCACCTTTGTTGAAGTGTACATGAGAATTGTTGAAACCCCTTTTACTAAACTAAATATATATATCTATCTTTGAGATTCCCTTTTCACAATGTCTATTATACATAATAAATATATCAGATATAAGATTCATATAGAAAGTGATTAACTTTCGACAAAATCTTGCAAAATTACTCGATTAAATAAGTTTCTGTATTTCTCATCTGTTTTTTATTTTTCCCTTGTAAAGCATTCCCATCTCACAGGACACGGGAAGGAAAACAGAGAGAAAAAAAGGCAGCATTACCTACCTTTAAATTGAAATTTTTATACACGGATCCCACCAACAAAAATACAAATTTTCTTTCCATTTTGCCCATACAAAAATGATGCATTGTCTTTATAAACTGCCTTCCATCAATGTGATTTCCATTGGGCAGTTGTCAACGAAAAGGTACGAATGTAGAAAACCGTATGAGTTGAGCCGCCGCATCGGGAACATGACGTAGACGTTTGCCATCTCGAGGTCCTCGTCCGTGTTGAGCACCAAGAACCGCCGCCCGACACGGAGCGAGCACGAGTTGACGTGTTCAGGGTCTCGAGCATGAGCTCCGCCGCCTTGGTGGGTGCGCGGAACTGCAGGACCTCCCAGCCAGCGAAGATCACCTTGGCGGCCCGACAGGGTCCAACGAGAATCGCTCTGATGTAGAAGGGATAGTGAGAAAACCAAGAGAAGTGTTAACATATTTATATACATATGACTGAAGAGGTCTCTTAAAGTTCCTTCCGGTGGTAGGCTTGCTAGGCAGATAAGGGGAGGATTTTTGTAGCTTTCAGGCATGTTTTGCTTTGAGAAGGTCTTCATCGACCGTAGATATAATAATAGATCTATTACCTGATATTGGGCATGTTATTGCAACGTACATCCTCCTTCAATTTTTCAAATATATGATGTATTCTTTGAAGATAATTAATTTAATCATAATAACATAACAGTTTTTGAGCTACTGTTAAAATAACAACATGTCGTGAGTCATAAATTCTTAAACGAGTGAGCCTCATAGTAGTTTCTAATTATTCGTTATCTATCTTTTTTTTTTGCTCAAAAAGACTATTATTTTCACGTTAGATTAAGGACCGTCACAAAAGCATTTTTCATTACGCATTTCAGATTTTTGAAGCGCCAACTTCGTGCCACAGTAAAGTTAACACAAGTGACTTTTCAAAAGAAAAAACAGGAGAGGAAAAAACAAAGGTTTCTGAAGGGACCAGTACTTCCGATCAAAAAGAATCGGTTCAGCACCTGAACACAATGTACTTAGTGTAGCTTTATTCAATCTGCTTTCCATAAACAGTTCTCTCCACAAACTCTGCTGGAGTGGTTGGATCCAAAAGATGAATTGGAGACGTGAAGACTGAAGAGAGCTCACAAAACAAAGTTCTTTACGAAAGAATTTCCTAATATAGGTTTCATTAATTAAAATTAATTAAATTAATTTAGTCTAATAAAAATAAGATATATGAATTCTTAATCAATCTAATATGGGGCTGGTTAGTATGAGCCGAGTACGATCCGGCCCGTAATGAGAGGGTCCGTGGTTGAAGACTCTATAAATAACGTTCAAGTCCTTCTCCTAACCTAATGATGCACAATTTGACTCACATACGGATCTAGAGAGAACTTTCTTCTCGTGAGTGACAATCTCATTAAGCCAGTATTCTAACGAAGGATATAGAGGAGAAGCACTTGAGTTAGTGTTCGAAAACCGTCGCAAATTCCGCATCAACTTCAATGGATTTCAAACCAGGTACGCGAATCGATAATTTCTCTCGTATCGTGTTTCGGTTTTTGATTATGGTAATCATGGACGTACCGTTTTCATGGCCAACATTTGGTATCAGAGCCTGCCATAGATTAGAACTGAAACATGCGGATTATGACCGTTTTTATTATCTCCGAGAGGTTTCTACCCATTTTCGAAATTTTTTGTCAGTTGAATGTAAAATTTTATTACATATTCGGAATCTATTCGTCGAGACGAGAAGATTGATAGGCGGCACGTCACTAGGGGATGCCGCACGCGCCCTCAAGCGCCGTAGGCGCGGCGGCACGTGATGGCCATGCGCGGGCGTGCTGAACTGGCGTGTTTTTCCGCCGAAAACCACAGGTTGACGTCAGCATGACGTCAGCGAGGGCGCGGATCCGGTTGACTCGGATCTTGACCCGACCCGAGTTTCGACCCGACCCGACCAATCAATCGGTCGAACCGGCTGTTCTGATCGGTTTGAACGGCTGAACATGCTCGCACGCGTTGTGCCTTCCGGCGGTACGTGAGGGCGCATCCGACATCTATTTTGGACGTTCTTGGTATCGACACGCTCGTATCGAGATTCTCTACATTGTGGTGTATTTATTTTACATGTTTGAAGCTTTTATAGATGTGAAAATATATATAGAACCCTATATATGTGTATTTTTAGGGTATTTTTTTGTGTATTTTCGTGTATTTTTCTATGGTTTTGGAAATACACATGGTAGCTCACATGTATATTACCACATAAGGGCTGTGTAGAGTGTAATTCATTGTCTATCAATGAATGGAACAATATAATTAGCATGACATGTAATTTCAAAGATATACGTCCATGTCTTTACGTCTAGCATTACATGTATATAGTGAATGTGATACATAAAGTGCATATCCTTGGTATGAAAGATTTTCAAGGATTCAGTTGGGTAGTAACAGCCAAAGCGGCACACTTGACTGGTTTTGAGAAATATCGGTTTCATATTGTGATGGGATGTCTCCTATTCTATTGCGTGATTATACTCCCAAAGGAGGTGATCTCGTACTGGTTCATGGAGGGATACATGTATAGCATGTGCTTGAGAAATGACTGATTTTAGTGGTTCATACACCCAAAGGTGATAATTTCACAAAAGATTAGAATATGTTCTCATGGCCGCTGTCATGTGGAGAGTATACAACTGCATGTTATATTTTCTACCCAAAGGTGATTATGTGATGATGTATGTAACTCTCTGGATAAGTACTCACATGATGTTGATTGTATTATTTGTTTGTTTTCCAATCACCTTTTTTGTAAACGGCAATTCCATTTCCATTGAGGTCCTTACTGCGTTGAACTTTAAGAAATGAAAAGAGGATTTTCTATTTGGAATGGAGCTGACGGATGTTCACATTGCTCTTACAAAGGATAAGTCGGCAGATATCACGGCCACTAGTACTGAAGCTGAGAAAACGGACTATGCTGCCTGAGGAAAGAGCAATCGGATTTGCTTATTGACAATGAAGAAATCCATTCAAGAACACTTGAAAAGTGGTTTGCCAGCTGATTGTACTGCTAAAGAAATGATGGCAGCCGTAGAGGCTAGAAATCGCATTTCATCTAATGCTGAGGTTGGTACACTTCTTTAAAAGCTCTTCAATATGAAGTATGATGGTACTGCTGGGGTTAGAGATTATATCCTTAGGATGGTAGACCTAAAGACGAAGCTTCAAGCTCTTAATGTTTCCATCCCTGATGCTTGTATTGTGCATCAAGCCTTGAACACCCTTCCACCTGATTTTGGGATTATAAAGACAAATTACAATTTTCAAAATGAGACTTGGTCAGTTAATGACTTGATAGCAAGGGTGGTGGCAAAGGAAGAGAAACTTAAGAAGGAAAAAGGGCATCTAGCCTTATATGTTTCTAGTTCCCACAAAAGGAAGGATAAGAAGTCCAGAAATCGTACTCATAAAGGCATTCATGACACTACCGGTCGATTTGACAATATGGGTTCAAAGAAAATATCTTTCAAAAGGGATGGTAACCGCTACTTCTTTTGTAAGAAGAAATGTCACGTAAAGAGAGACTATGGAAAGTTTAAAGCTTGGTTGTCTAAACGTGAGTCTACAGGTAATGATTTTTTGGCATTTATTTATGAATCCAATCTATCAGAAGCACCATCCAGTTCTTAGTGGCTCGATAGCGGTGCAACTAATCATGTTGTATTTACCATGTAAGGATTCATAAATCGGAGGAAGCCAAATCAGGATGAGTCAAGACTCACTATGGGAAACAACGAGAAAGCCGATGTCGTGTTTGTGGGAGATGTTGTATTGATTTTAGACTCTGATTTTAGATTAATATTGAAAGACACTTTTTATGTACCTTCTTTTAGACGGAACTTAGTTTTCGTATCGTGTTTAGACATGTATGACTACTCTTTTGAAATTAAGAATAATGTTATTTCTTTGTTTCTTAATTCAAATAAGGTTGGGTGCTGTTATATGTCTAACGGATTGTATAAATTGTGTTTGTCTTCCAATGACATATACGTCGCTTATACAGCTGAAAAACTTGTTTCTAAGAGACCACTACCTAAGGAATAGTCTTATGCATTATGGCATAAACGGCTTGGTCATATCTCTAAGGATAGAGTAAAAAGGCTGATAAAGACTAACATCCTGCCTACTCTTAAAGATGACTTAGAAACGTGAGTAGACTGTTGTAGAGGTAAAATGACCAAGATAAAGAAGAAAATTACAGTCCGAAGTTCTGACATGTCGAAGGTCATTCACACTGATATAAGTGGACCCTATACGACAATCTTATGTAGAAATTTTTATTTCATTACATTTATTGATGACTATTCTTGATATGACTATATGTACTTGATTAAAGAAAAGTCTGAGTCTCTTGACAAGTTCAAGATTTTTCGGATTGAAGTTGAGAAATAGTTGGGAAAAGTCATAAAGGTTGTTAGATCTGATTGAGATGGAGAGTATTATGGCAAGCATGGCGATGATGGATAGCTTAAGGGGTCATTTGCCAAATACTTAGAGGATTCTGGGATAGTGGCTCAGTTTACTATGCCTGGGAGTCCTGAACAAAATGGTGTAACCGAAAGGCGCAATCGCACCCTTATGGAAATAGTGAGGAGTATGATTAGTAGGACAAATTTACCTGATTTTCTTTAGGGTGAAGCTTTGAAAACAGTTTTGTACATTCTGAATCGTGTACCTACTAAAGCTGTTCCATTGACTGCTTTTGAATTGTGAACTGGACGTAAGCCTAGCTTAAACCATCTTAAGGTTTGGGGATGCCTTGCAGAAGTGAAGTTATATAATCCAACATTAAGTAAGTTGGACTCCAAAACCACTCGGTGTTACTTTGTATCTTACCCAGATCATTCGAAGGGATATCGGTTCCATAATCCCAATGGAGACACAAGAATTGTGGAATCACAGACAGTCAAGTTTCTGGAGTTTGATGTAGTCGAAGAAAGTAGCTGCTCACAGACTATTGAGGATAATAGTACGGTGGGTAATGTTGTATTTTTATCTCCTCCCATACAGATAATTATGGAGACTTCTACACCACATACTGAACCTATTAAGGCTTAGGATCCTGTTGTCGAGACAGCTCCTAATGAAGTTCCTTAAGGCTCTCGGGTGTAAGATGAGGCTGTCGTTGCTCCAGTAAGGAGATCCATTCGGGACAGACGATCAGCTATACCACCAGACTATTTAGTTTATATAGAAGAGCAAGATTACGATATTGATTATGTGGCTGATTCAGTGACTTATGCGGAAGCTATTTCTTGTCCTTGGTCGGAACTGTGGTTGGATGTAATGAGAGATGAAATGCAGTCTATGAAGCATAATGGAGTTTAGGAACTTGTTGAATTACCTGAAGGTCATAGACCCATTGGCTGCAAATGGGTGTATAAGACTAAAAGGGGCTCTAAAGGAAAGATTGAGAAGTTTAAAGTCAGACTGGTAGCTAAGGGTTTCACTCAAAAAGAAGGAGTAGACTATGAAACAACTTTTTCTCCGATCTCTTCTAAAAATTCTTTCAGAGTGATCATGGTATTGGTAGCTCATTTCGATGTGGAGTTACATCAGATGGATGTTAAAATTGCCTTTCTCAATAGAGACCTTAATGAAGAAGTCTATATGATGCAACCCGAAGGCTTTGCGGCAAATGATTCAGGTACGCTTGTATGTAGACTGGAAAAGTTTATTTATGGTCTCAAGCAAGCTTCTAGACAATGATACTTGAAGTTTCGTAGTATTGTCGCTTCATTTGATTTTGTTGAGAACAAAGTAAATCAATGTATATACTGCAAGGTCAGTGAGAGAAAATTCATTTTTCTTATACTCTATATGGATGATATCCTGCTTGCGAGCAGTGACCTTGGTTTACTGCATGAGACAAAGCGGATGTTGTCAAAGAACTTTGATACGAAGGACCTTGGTGAGGCATCTTTTGTCCTTGGCATTGAGATTCATAGGAATCGTTCTCGCCGACTATTAGGTTTATCTTAGAGGGCATATGTTAGTCGTATCTTAGAAAGATTCAAAATGCAGCAATGCAAACTAGTAATTGCTCCTGTCAGTAAGGGTGATAAATTGGGTCTATCACAATGTCCTCATTTAGATTTTGAGAAAGCCCAAATGAAGAATGTACCTTCTGCTAATGCACTTGGGAGTATTATGTATGCTCAAGTATGTACTAGATCAGATATCGCTTTTGCAATAGGACTTCTAGGTAGATATCAGTCAAATCCAAGACACGATCATTAGGTTGCTGCCAAGAAGGTTTTGAGGTGCTTAAAGAGGACAAAAGACTATATGCTGATTTACAAACATGTTCAGGACCTATAGCTAGTTGGGTATTCGGATTCAGACTTTATTAGTTGTCAAGATGAAAAGAAATCAACAACGAGTTACATCTTTAAGTTAGCACGAGGTGCATTATCGTGAAAAAGTGAGAAACAGAAATCAATGACATCCTCTACTATGCAAGTGGAGTTTGTAGCATGCTTTTCGGCCACTACTCAGGCAATTTGGCTCTGGAATCTCATTAAAAAGTTGACCGTATTTGATTTTATGGATAGGTCCATACAGCTGTATTGTGACAATAACTCTGTAGTGTTGTTTGTTAACAACAACAGAGGTCTCAAGGGGTCAAGCATATGGAGGTCAAGTACCTGACTATAAAGGAAAAAGTTTAGAATGGCGACATTGCAGTAGAGCATATTTCAACAGATGATATGATTGCAGATCCGCTAACTAAAGGCCTTTACCTTTGTGTATTTGATCGACATGTCATGAATATGGGCTTAGAAGTATCATGAGATACTGTTAATTAGTGGGAGCTGTTTAGTTTTATATTACTCTTACGAAGTTTGTATCTGATTTTGTTACATTTTGTAATATTTAAATATGTATCAACTCTTTTGCATTCAATGAGGTATTTTTGAATGTAGATTTATCAAGTTGAGTACAGGCTATGGGGCATTCTTGATATTAGCTTTAAAGATATATCTTGTTACACATAAAGTACAGTTAACTATCAAGGTAAGACATATGCATGTTCGTTAGAACCATGAAGGATATTCTCTGGTGACACACTAGGTTTTGTGAAACTTAATGAGAGAGAATTTGGACTAACAAAATGGACAACACATGAAGCATCACTCATTATGAGGTATTGTCCATTTGACATACTACCATATTGAATCCATATCAGTAAAGTTGAAAGCACTCATGACCATGAAAGGCTCTGCGTGAGTACATGCAGTTACCGCCATGATTCGATATTCGAGACTTTATGGAATCGGATTGACTATTGAGAATAATCTCTAGACCAATATAAGGGTGCGCACATAGTTCTGTTTCAATTAATATCGCCCAAGTGGGAAAATGTAAGAATTTCCTAATGTGGGCTTCATTAATTGAAATTAATTGAATTAGTTTGGTCTAATAAAGGTAATATATATAGGTTCTTAATCAATCTAATATGGGGCTGGCTGATATGAGCCGAGTACGGCCCGACCCGTAATGAGAGGGCCGTGGTCGAAGACTCTATAAATAGCGCTCAAGTTCCTTCCCTAACCTGATGATGCATAATTTGACTCACATACGGATCTAGAGAGAACTTTCTTCTTATGAGTGGTAATCTCATTAGGTCAGTGTTCTAACGAAGAGTATAGGGGAGAAGCACTTGAGTTCGTATTCAGAAACCGTCGCAAATTCCGTGTCAAGTTCGATGGATTTCAAACCAGGTACGCGAATCGATAATTTCTCTCGTATCGTGTTTCGGTTTCTGATTATGGTGATTCTTGGTGTGCCATTTTCGTGGCCAACACTTTCTACCACGAGTCATTGGAGGTGGGGCTTTTAATCATCAAGCTCAGGGAATCTGTTCTTTTTGAAGTGTGTTGCGATGGCACTTTCCTAGAAAAGCTTAGCGGAGCTCCGAGTAAGAGGGGAAAACTATAGCCATTCTCAGTAGTCACCAGTCTAGCTATTGTTGTTTATCGGGAAAATTACTAAAAAAGTCATAAACCTTTTGCATTTGTGCCAATTCAGTTCTAAACTTTTTTTTTGCCAATTCAGTCCTAAACCTTTTGCAATTGTGCCAATTCAATCCATCCGGTCACTTTTGGCCGGCCGGCACTGATGTGGACGCCAGCCGGCTGACATGGCAATTTTTAATAATTTTATTATTATTTTTTTCTCTTTCTTTTTTTTTCTTCCATCGAAAATGATGATAAAAAAAAGAACGTGCCTTTTTTTTTCTAACTTTTGTCCTATACCATCTGTTGGGGATGCAAAAGGAAAATGCATAAAGAGGGCCGAAAGACGGAGCCATTTTGCTCGAAAGTTGTCAAAAAGCGACCAAAAAGAGGAGGTCATTTTCTTTTGAGTAAATAGAAAACGAGGGAATGAAAAGGTCTCTAGATGCACTTTGGTTGGCGAACAAAAATTGAACAACGAATATAATTTGTCTGGGCCAATTTCAAAAAAAAAATTTAATTTTACCTTGAGTGATAATTCTGATCTAAACTTTTTTTTTTGGTAACTGAGGATTTGCCACCATTCTCCGGGGACGAGCCCGCACAAGTAATCGAGGCGCCTATACCTCGGGGGAGACTAGGCCAGCAACCCACCGTCAGGACCCCCCACTTAAATTATGGAACCGAGCGGGGATTCGAACCCAGAACCTTTAAGGAGGGAAGGAAAGCGCCTACCAACTCGGTCATGCGTAAGTAGGTAGGTCTGAATTTTTTTTTTTTTGGTAAGGTGGTCTGAACTTTTTTTTGTCTTAATAAAATCACAAAATTTTACTTTAGTCCCCGTGATGTGAAATTTTCAAATTGCTCGAACCAGAATTGTCATTCAATATAAAATTGGTGCTTTTAAAAAAAAAAATAGACATAATCTATCTCCATAAAAACAAGTTACAAGGGACCTGGATTGAATAGTATCATTGATCGGGGAAATGGGAAGAGCTAGAGACTTTTTCGTGGTAGACGAGTTTCAAAAATATGGTCAACGTCATACCACCGGCTTTAAGTCCCCATTGCAATCGTAATCTGTACCCCCACTTCCTCCTTGAAGTGCCGAGTGACCCACGAATTGACCACTCGGCTTTCAAAGTCATGACTGCCCCTACAGATGAATGAGTCATGGGACAAGATAAGTGCCGATCGCGATGCCCTCCGGAGCAAATAACAAACGGCAGATCAAAACGAGTTAGTGAACAAAATCCCGTTACATTAGATCATACTAGATATGACCTCAACCTAGGAATTGCATGGAATTATTTCGATACGGATGATTAATTGGCTGTCGGGACAAACAATGAAGATGATAAGGGTCGGGATAGACATGGCCTCAGTTCAGGAACCGGCGATTTCGGTTCGTGGCCATGTATGAATAGGAATCGGCGGTTCTGGGCCAGTTCTAGTTTCGGTCGGTTCCGGTTTGAGGGGGGAGGAGGAGAAAAGGGGAGGAGGCGCAGGGTAGCAAGGGGGAGGAGGAGGGGGTGTCGGCGTCGGCGGTTGCGGCCATGGGTGGGGGCGACGACAGCGACGACGGCGGGGGTCAGATTTGGGAAGACGAGGGGCGGGTGGAGGAGAAAAGGGGAGGACCAGAGGAGGCGCAAGGGAGAGGGGGGAAGGAGGGACTGACCATGACGAGGACCTTGCTGTCGGTCCGCGAGAGGAGCTCGGAGGCGAGGCCCGAGACGCAAGCGGTGTGGTACAGGGTCAACACGTTGGCGTTTGCGGTGGCGAGGGGCTGGCCATTGAGGGAGCTGAAGAGGATGAAGATGGCGTGGACCCCCAGCAGGTTCAGCGCTGAGAAGTTGCCGAGGAAGTGGGTCACAAGCTTGACGCCGATGTAAGGGAGGGAAGGGTGGGAGGACCAGGAGGGCATGAGGAGGAGGGAGGTGGAGGGGGTGGCAGTGGCGAAGAGGGGGTGGGAGTGGCGAAGAGGGGTGTGGACGGAGGAGGAGAGGGTGGATCCGAAGTGGTGGATGAGGGACTGAACACTGGTGGGAGAGGAGGGCGTGGAGGACTGGAGGCGGTGGGCTTTTTTTTAGAACCGGAACCGGGCCCGTAGACTACGGGCAAGTTTCGAACCGCGGGCCTAGTCAACGAGCCAATCCCAGATTTGACCCGGATCGGTTCCGGTCCGATTCCGGATCAAAACTGACCCGTGGTCATATCTAGTCTGAAAGGAGGTCATTGAATTCACGAACTATAGACGGCTCAACGCTCAAGCCGTAGCTGCTGGCAATTTAGGAGAGAAACGGGTCAACCTCCTTTGCAGGCCATCGTTTATCACGCTCCCATCAACCCCACCCCCTCCCTTCTTCGATTCCCCCGAAAATGATGATAAACAAAAAACAGAAAAAAAACGTGCCTCTTTTTTAAACTTTTGTCCTATACCATTTTTTTTTAAAGACTTTTTTTAGTAACTTTCCCGTTGTTTATCCTCTGCTGCTACTCTTTCTCCGTCCATTCTCACTCTCATCACTTATATTATCTATCGAAACTTTGCTCCCCCCCAGTGGTCCAGTTACGTGAGAGTAACTACTCTCTCTATTCTCTCACATCCGCTCGCGCTCTCCACCACCACCCACCAATGCAACGCCGCCTCCTCCTCACGGCGGCGACCGCCCTGCTCCTCCTCCTCCTCCTCCACTCGACGGCGTCGTCTCCCTCTGTCGACAACTCCCTCTCCAACTGCCACCAAACCTTCAGCTGCGGTCCCTTCGCGAACGTCTCCTACCCCTTCACCGGCGGCGACCGCCCCTCCCACTGCGGCCCGCCGGAGTTCCGCCTCGGCTGCGTCGGCGGCTTCCCCGAGCTCGCCGCCGGCTCGCTCACTTACCGCGTCCTCGCGCTCGACCAGACCCGCCGATCGCTCACTCTCTCAAGAACCGATCTTAACAACAACACCTGCTTGCAGCAATACGCCAACACCACTCTCAACTCCACCGTCTTCCCCTTCGCTAGTGACGACGAAAACCTCACCTTGTTTTATGGGTGTTCGACGCTCCTGACCGTGAAGACCCAGAATCTGTTCAGTTGCGAGATCAATGGGACCGAGACGGACAACTATTACTTGTTGGGTGCTTCCCCCACCGATCCGATTCTTAATGTGAGCAAGTGTAATGTCAGTGTCACCGTCCCAATTCTGCAGTCCGCGGTAAACATGCTCATCACAAACCGGTCGAAGCTCAGGGAAGCTCTGATGGAGGGTTTTGAGGTGAATTACGCGAATCCGTACGAGGATGAGTGTGTGCGCTGCGGTGGGATTGGTGGGGAGTGTGGGTTTGACTCTGATCTGGGGAAGCCCATTTGTATATGTGGTGATCAAATTTGTTCCACATCCACCGCAGGTACTTTAATCGACCACTTTCTGTTTGTTCAAATGTGACATGCTGCGGAATTGCTGATCTGAAATGAGATATTTTCTTATCATGCATGCTAGTTTTACCCTTGCACCTTTTACTTTAGTCAAGGAATAGAACCAAAGCAGAAGCTTAGAGCAGATAGCTCCCTTTTTATAGGTAGATGGAAAAGGATGTGGCATTCCAAGCCAATCGAAGGGGAGATGAAGTTGCTTGAATGAAATAGATTAGTATCACTTTATAGATAGTTTACGCATAATTCCTACACAGAAAAAAACTTCATGTCTCGAATATGATTGTGCAAATGCGGAGATTCACCACACAGGCAAGGTTTTCACTCTTTGGTTGTTTGCTATCGGCAATTCCTGCAAGCAAACTCAATTTGCACCGGATTCCTGTAATTGTAGTCAACCCTGGAAATAATACATTTTCCTTTTCCAGGATCCAACAGGTGGAGAAAACTTATCATAGGTAAACATCTCTTTGAAATCACTGAATTTGTATCTCTTGCTTCCATAAATCGCTGATATCTTTTAAGTGATTGAAAAGGACAGGTGGAGCGTTTGCTATTGGTGCTTCAATATCTGCGATTGCCATCATTTTCACATGGAAGGTTCCACTCTTCAAGAACAAGAAAGATCGCGACGTTGAGCGATTGATAGGAATCCATGGATCTCTTGCTCCAAGAAGATACCGATATACCGATTTGAAGAAAATGACAAACTCATTTTCAGAGAAACTTGGTCAAGGAGGATTTGGTGCAGTGTATAAAGGGAAGATCAAAGATGACTGTCTTGTGGCCGTGAAAATTCTGACAAAGTCGAAAAGTAGCCCAGAAGAATTTATCAATAAAGTCGTGAGCATTAGTAGAACTTCTCACGTTAATGTAATCGCTCTTTTAGGTTTTTGTTACGAGGGGAAGAAAAGAGCTCTAGTTTTCGAGTACATGCCTAATGGTTCGTTGGATAAGTTCATATATTCCGGAAGAGCTTTAAATAGGAGCAATTCCTTGGAATGGAAGCTACTGTATCATATTGCAATTGGCATTGCTCGTGGGCTAGAATATCTACATCGAGGTTGCAATACCAGGATCTTGCATTTCGATATAAAACCTCAGAACATCTTACTTGATCGAGATTTTAAACCCAAGATTTCGGATTTCGGCCTTGCTAAACTTTGTCACGGGCAAGAGAGTGATGTGTCGACTCTCGGCATAAGAGGAACGGTCGGATTTATTGCACCAGAAGTTGTTTTTCGAAACTTGGGGAGAGTCTCTCACAAGTCTGATGTTTACAGTTATGGAATGTTGGTTCTTGATATGGTAGGCTTCAGAAGTTCTGACATCAAATTTTCCAACACCAGCGAGATGTACTTTCCAGAATGGATTTATAGGAACTTAGAGCCGGGGAAAGAACTGAAATTGCCAATGAATTTGACAGAGGAGGAGGAAGTGCTAGCGAGGAAGATGATTATTGTGAGTTTGTGGTGCATTCAAACCAGTCCATCTGATCGACCTCCAATTGTGAAGGTGATAGAGATGTTGGAAGGTAGCTTCCAATCACTGCAAATGCCGCCGAAGCCCATCTTGTATTCGCCATCACGATCATTGTCGCAACATTGGGAAATGACGACGTCGACTTCCTATGGGAAGCGCAAGGAGGACAGAATACTAGAGAATTTGGAGGAAACCAACAACTAATGGAAAAGTGGTATTGCACGATGTTAACTCCTCGAGGTAATTGCCATGCCTTTCTTTAGGTTGAATATGTTGTTCTTAGAGTTGCAATGAAAGTAGAGAGGACGGTCTTGTTATAATTGTCTGCATATTGTTATTCTGTGCAAACATCCATGTCGACACAAATATCTAGAATAACATAATAATTATAGTCTTAGATCCATGCAACGCGCTGACAACTTGCTAGTTTAACGGTAAAATTAGTGTTAATGGGACGATGTTTGGTAGATGCTTGACTTGTCAGAATCATCTACTTCGTAAACAACCATCTGCGATAGATAATAGGACGAGAGTTCGCGCTCTCATAATTGATAATCCTACAGGATTAATAGGTTCATTACGAAAATTCCATTATTAAAAGAACCGCCTCCCAATAATATTTTCCGAAACAATCTAGGTCTTTGCCATCGAAATTTCTTGAATAATAATATATACTGTCACCTTTTGACTATGCATTTTGGCTTTTTACAAGCATTAAGCACTTAAAAAACACTGCAGCTGCTGATAGGGCTGCTTACAATCAGATATTAAAATCTATAGACACGATCATTGACTATATTTGGGTGAATATGCTGCTCAAAATAAGCAAAACTGTCCAAAAAAATCTTAAATTTATTATACGGAGACCAATTCAGTCATAAACCTTGGCATTTGGCTAATTTAACTCTAAACCTTTGGATGATTTGTTAATTTAGTTTTTCCGGCTATTGTTGGCTGGAAATCACTAACGTGAGCGTCAATTATCCCACCTAACATGGCCATTGGCTGACGTTGATGTGGACAATTTTTGAAATTTTTTTTAAAAATTATTATTATTATTATTATTTTCTTTTCACTATGCTTCTTCCCAAAAGGGCTGGCGACCCTCACCCGGCGGCTAGGGATGTCAAGAATACCCTAACCGGACCGAACCAAACCAAAAATAAATAAAGGAATTCGGGTCGGGTGATAAGTAAAGGAATATGGGTAGTTCGACGGTTCGGGTAAACGAACCGAAACAACCATGTTTATTCTCTCCTTATTTGATGCCTGAAAACGTGTCTTTCATCTTTTCCATTGAAAGAATATTTCTTTTTCATGTAAAGAGATTGCGATTTCAGCACCGCTCTCCGCCACCGTTGGCAGCCGAAATTCTCGCCGGAAACACGTCGAGGACGGGTGAAGCTGCTCTATTCTAGTTTTTCGCTCATTTCCCCCAAAAATTTTCTCAATTTCAATCTTAGTGTAAGGAAAAGAAGACCACATCTTTTGGTGCAAAAGGTTGGATGCTCGCCTGGCGGATCCCAAAAGCAGCACCAAGTCCTCAGTTCTCCATGGGAAGTACGAGCTCGGCCGAATGCTGGACTTTCGAGAAGTTATACCCCGCGCGCAGCCTCTCGACAAAGATCTTGTCCACGGCCGAGCTCTGTTGTCTTTCTCATTTGCTGCCACTTCATTGAGAATGTACGAGTTAGCCGGAGAGCCACTCTTTTTGCTGGGCCACCCTTAGGTGGTTTGCGCCTCTCCTCCATGGCCGTCCAGATCTCAATGAGATTGGTGGTTATGGAGCTTCATCAACTCCGAATGAAGAGGCGCATTGTCGCCGGTGAACGTCGTCGATGTCGCGGAGCTCGCACAGTCGTGGCATTCTCAAGATCCGTCCTTGTTGCTGGCGATCCCAAGATCTGTTCATGGCGTCTATTTCTGTAGCTGCTTTTGCTGTAATAGAGGGTATGAAGGGAAGAAGAAGAAGCCCACAAAAATGAAGAGGGAAATCAAAACCCAAACCAGACCGATCCGAACTGCGGCAAGCTCCTTGGCGCCGGAGCTTGCGGCGAGGAACAGCGCCCCCATGTCAGTCGCGGTCACCGGGGAGTTGAGCCACCGCATCGGGAACATGACGTAGACGTTTGCCATCTCGAGGTCCTCGTCCGTGTTGAGCGCCAAGAACTGCCGCCCGACGCGGAGCGAGCACGAGTTGACGTGTTCAGGGTCTCGAGCATGAGCTCCGCCGCCTTGGTGGGTGCGCGGAACTGCTGGACCTCCCAGCCAGCGAAGATCACCTTGGCGGCCCGACAGGGTCCAACGAGAATCGCTCTGATGTAGAAGGGATAGTGAGAAAACCAAGAGAAGTGTTAACATATTTATATACATATGACTGAAGAGGTCTCTTAAAGTTCCTTCCGGTGGTAGGCTTGCTAGGCAGATAAGGGGAGGATTTTTGTAGCTTTCAGGCATGTTTTGCTTTGAGAAGGTCTTCATCGACCGCGGATATAATAGATCTATTGCCTGATATTGGGCATCTTATTGCAACGTACATCCTCCTTCAATTTTTCAAATATATGATGTATTCTTTGAAGATAATTAATTTAATCACAATAACATAAGAGCCTTTGAACTACTGTTAAAATAATAACATGTCGTGAGCCATAAATTCTTGAAGGAGTGAGCCTCACAGCAGTTTCTAATTATTTGTTATCTATTTTTTTTATGACCCAAAAAAGATTATTATTTTCGTATTAAATTAAGGACTGTCACGTAAGCATTTTTTATCACGCATTTCAGATTTTGGAATCGCAAGCTTCGTGCCACGGTAAAGTTAACATAAGTGACTTTCCAAAAGAAAAAAAGGAGAGGAAGAAACAAAGGTTTCTGAAGGGACCAGTACTTCCGACCAAAAAGAATCGGTTCAGCACCTGAACACAATGTACCTAGTGTAGCTTTATTCAATCTGCTTTCCGTAAACAGTTCTCTCCACAAACTCTGGTCGAGTGGTTGGATCAAAAAGATGAATTGGAGACGTGAAGACGGAAGAGAGCTCACAAAACAAAGCTCTTTCTACCACGAATGGTCGAGTGGTCGCCAGTCCGGTGACCGGCAAGAGATTGAGGCCAACGAGGTCCACCTCGCCAGCCATGGGCGAGGTCGACCTCGCCCAACAACGGCGACGGCGAGGCCGCCCATATCTAGCTCGACCTCGCTGTCACCTGGCGAGCTCGACCTCGCCCGGCCATGGCGAGGCTCGACCTCGCCCGGCGACGGCGAGGTCGACCTCGCCAGATCTAGGTGAGGCCTCGCCTGGAGGCGACGGCGAGGTCTCGCTAGATCTAGGCGGCCTCGCCGTCGCCGAGTGAGGCCTCGCCCAGATCTGGCGAGGCCTCGCCGTCGCCGGGCGAGGTCAACCTCGCCATGGCCATGGTGAGGTCGACCTCAGACCTCGCCGGCCTCAGCCTCTTGTCGGATCGGCGACCGGGGAAGAAGACGGGAAAATAAAGAAAGAGAAAAAAACAAAAAAAATTCGAAAAATAATAATAATAAAACATTATTAAAAATTGCCACGTCAGCCGGCCGGCGTACACGTCAGCACCGCTCGCTAAAAGTGGCCGAATGGAGTGAATTGATACAATTGCAAAAAGTTTAGGATTGAATTGATTAAAAAAAAAATTAAGATTCCTTATCAAAAAAAAAAATTAAGACTGAATTGACACAATTACAAAAAATTTATGACTTTTTTAGTAATTTTCCCGTTGTTTATTCTCTGCTGGACTGCTACTAATCTTTATCGGTTCATTCTCGCTCTCATCACCTATATTATCTATCGAAACCTTACTCCCCCCCACTGGTCTAGTTAGGTGAGAGTAACTACTCTCTCTATTCTCTCACATCCAGTCTCGCTCTCCACCGCCACCCACCAATGCAACGCCACCTCCTCCTCACGGCGGCGACGGCCCTCCTCCTCCTCCTCCACTCGACTGCGTCGTCTCCCTCTGTCGACAACTCCTTCTCCAACTGCGACCAAACCTTCAACTGCGGTCCCTTCGCGAACGTCTCCTACCCCTTCACCGGCGGCGACCGCCCCTCCCACTGCGGCCCGCCGGAGTTCCGCCTCAGCTGCGTCGGCGGCTTCCCCGAGCTCGTCGCCGGCTCGCTTACTTACCGCGTCCTCGCGCTCGACCTGACTCGCCGATCGCTCACTCTCTCAAGAACCGATCTTAACAACAACACCTGCTTGCAGCAATACGCCAACACCACTCTCAACTCCACCGTCTTCCCCTTCGCTAGTGACGACGAAGACCTCACCTTGTTTTATGGGTGTTCGACGCTGATGACCGTGAAGACCCAGAATATGTTCAGTTGCGAGATCAATGGGACCGAGACGGACAACTATTACTTGTTGGGTGCTTTCCCCACCGATCCGATTCTTAATGTGAGCAAGTGTAATGTGAGTGTCACGGTCCCAATTCTGCAGTCCGCGGCAAACATGCTCACCGCAAACCGGTCGAAGCTCAGGGAGGCTCTGATGGAGGGTTTTGAGGTGAATTACATGAATCCGTACGAGGATGAGTGTGCGCGCTGTGGTGGGACTGGTGGGGAGTGTGGGTTTGACTCTGATCTGGGGAAGCCCATTTGTATATGTGGTGATCAAACTTGTTCCACATCCACCGCAGGTACTTTAATTGACCACTTTCTGTCTGTTCAATTGCTGATCTGAACTCAGTATCTTTTCTGGATCGTGTGCGCTAGTTTCCCCCTTGCACCTTGTACTTTAGTCACGGAATAGCCCCATACCATAACAGAGAAGCTTCTTTGAAGAAGCTCGAGATAAGAACAGATAACTCCCTCTGTATAGGTAGATGGAAAGAGGATGTGGCATTCCAATCCAACCGAAGGGGGAGAGGAAGTTACTTGAAATAGATTAGTATTACTCTATGGATAGTTTTTAGATGATTTCCTATATGGAAAAGACTAATCATGTCTTGAACGTGATTGTGCAAATGTGGATATTCACCACACCGACAGGGATCTGCAATGGCTGGGAAATCTTTATGGTATAGTTCTGCAAAATCGTTGACTCTTAGGAGATACAGAACCTATCTTTGTGGTCTTGTCTCCCAAATCGTCAATACTTCCCGCCCGCTTTGGTAATATATTTTTGTGCCACTTCTCCCATTCCAAACAATCAGGGTCTGTTGCTACTTTGCAATTGTTATCTTATTGGTAATGGGGTAATGCCTGTGCATGATTACCATGGGAAAAAACCGATTCGATTGGCATTGGAGCACTGGTTACGAGAAGAGCAAGCATAAGTACTTCACCCGCTGATAGTTCTGCTTTAGTGATCCCCACAACACTATGTACTTAGCGTATTTAAAATACGAGTCTGACAGATGAACTGGGATGCTCTTTTTCTTTACCGGTTTTTCTGTGGTTTTTTGTAGTGAATATCCTCATCCACTCCCTAGGAATGAGGTATAGCATGAATTGAGTGGTCCTGCGTATTAAATTCCTGATCTCAGCATGTTCCAGTTTTTTTCTTCCGTTGTTAAGAGAATTATGCATATATTGACAGTTCTTGATTTAATTCTGCAGGGGGCAAAGGTCAAATATCACTTGGAGCAGGTAAGACATATGCTTTTGTGTGACTGGGCAAGTTATCCTAGTGTTACCAGCAAACCCATAATTGAGGTGTTTCCTTAATCTCTTGCAGTCCTTGGATTGGCAGGAGCTGGCCTTACAGGACTCCTGGTGGGATTCGGGATTTTCTCCTGTAGACAGAAAAGGACAGGTGGAGCGTTTGCTATTGGTGCTTCAATATCTGCGATTGCCATCAAGAACAAGAAAGATCGGGATGTTGAGGGATTGATAGGAATCCATGGATCTCTTGCTCCAAGAAGATACCGATATACCGATTTGAAGAAAATGACAAACTCATTTTCAGAGAAACTTGGTCAAGGAGGATTTGGTGCAGTGTATAAAGGGAAGATCAAAGATGATTGTCTTGTGGCCGTGAAAATTCTGACAGAGTCGAAAAGTAGCCCAAAAGAATTTATCAATGAAGTCGTGAGCATTAGCAGAACTTCTCACGTTAATGTAATCACTCTTTTAGGTTTTTGTTACGAGGGGAAGAAAAGAGCTCTAGTTTTCGAGTACATGCCTAATGGTTCGTTGGATAAGTTCATATATTCCGGAAGAGCTTTAAATAGGAGCAGTTCCTTGGAATGGAAGCTACTGTATCATATTGCAATTGGCATTGCTCGTGGGCTAGAATATCTGCACCGAGGTTGCAATACCAGGATCTTGCATTTCGATATAAAACCTCATAACATATTACTTGATCGAGATTTTAACCCCAAGATTTCGGATTTCGGCCTTGCTAAACTTTGTCACGGGCAAGAGGGTGCTGTGTCGACTCTCGGCATGAGAGGAACGGTCGGATTTATCGCACCAGAAGTTGTTTTTCGAAACTTGGGGAGAGTCTCTCACAAGTCTGATGTTTACAGTTATGGAATGTTGGTTCTTGATATGGTAGGCTTCAGAAGTTCTGACGTCAAATTTTCCAACAGCAGTGAGGTGTACTTTCCAGAATGGATTTATAGGAACTTAGAGCCCGGGAAAGAACTGAAATTGCCGATGAATGTGACAGAGGAGGAGGAAGTGCTAGCGAGGAAGATGATTATTGTGAGTTTGTGGTGCATTCAAACCAGTCCATCTGATCGACCTCCAATTGTGAAGGTGATAGAGATGTTGGAAGGTAGCTTCCAATCACTGCAAATGCCGCCGAAGCCCATCTTGTATTCGCCATCACAATCATTGTCGCAACAGTGGGAGATGACGACGTCGACTTCCTATGGGAGCCGCGAGGAGGACAGAATACTAGAGAATTTGGAGGAAAGCAACAACTAATGGAAAAGTGGTATTGCACGATGTTAACTCCTCGAGGTAATTGTCATGCCTTTCTTTAAGTTGAATATGTTGTTCTTAGAGTTGCAATGAAAGTAGAGAGGACGGTTTTGTTATAATTGTCTGCATATTGTTATTCTGTGCAAACATCCATGTCGACACCAATATCTAGAATAACATAATAATTGTAGTCTTAGATCCATGCAACGCGCTGACAACTTGCTAGTTTAACGGTAAAATTAGTGTTGATGGGACGATATTTGGGAGATGCTTGACTCGTCAGAATCATCTACTTCGTAAACAATCATCTGGGGAAGATAATAGGACGAGAGTTCACGCTCTCATAATTGATAATCCTACAGGAATAATAGGTTCATTACGAAAATTCCATTATTAAAAGAACCACCTCCCAATAATATTTTCCGAAACAATCTAGGTCTTTGCCATCGAAATTTCTTGAATAATAATATATACTGTCGCCTTTTGACTATGCATTTTGGCTTTTTACAAGCATTAAGCACTTAAAAAACACCGCAGCTGCTGATAGGGCTGCCTACAATCAGATATTAAAATCTATAGACACGATCATTGACTATATTTGGGTGAATATGCTGCTCAAAATAAGCAAAACTGTCCAAAAAAATCTTAAATTTAGTGTACGGAGACCAATTCAGTCATAAACCTTTGCATTTGGCTAATTTAACTCTAAATCTTTTGATGATTTGTTAATTTAGTTCTTTCGGCTATTGTTGGCTAGAAATTGCTAACGTGAGCGCCAACTGTTCCACCTAACATGACCATTGGCTGACGTTGATGTAGACAATTTTTGAAATTTTTAAAAAAATATTATTCTTTTTTTTTCTTTTCACTATGCTTCTTCCCAAAAGGGCTGGTGATCCTCACCCAGCGGCTAGGGATGTCAAGAATACCGTAACCGGACCGAACCAAACCAAAAATAAATAAAGGAATTCGGGTTGGGTGATAAGTAAAGGAATATGGGTAGTTCGACGGTTCGGGTAAACGAACTGAAACAACCATGTTTAATCTCTCTCCTTATTTGATGCCTGAAAACGTGTCTTTCATCTTTTCCATTCAGAGAATATTTTCTTTTTCATGTAAAGAGATTGCAATCCCAGCACCGCTGTCTCCTCCCTTGCCCTCTCCGCCACCGTTGGCAGCTGAAATTGTCACCGGAAACAAGTCGAGGACCGTCGAGGATGGGTGAAGCTGCTCTATTCTAGTTTTTCGCTCATTTCCCCCAAAAATTTTCTCAATTTCAATCTTAGTGTAAGGAAAAGAAGACCACATCTTTTGGTGAAAAAGGTTGGATGCTCGCCTGGCGGATCCCAAAAGCAGCACCAAGTCCTCAGTTCTCCATGCGAAGTGTCGCGACCTAAATTTTCTCTTAGGCTGATGGATTGTTAAGACTAAACCTAACTCGGGCCCTCCCAAGCCCTACCAATTCGCAACTTAAGATTTAAGTTTTTAACATGCAAAAGTTTTCATGCTCGGAGTCGCCACTAATCTATTTGTGGTAGGTCGATTAGAAACCTAAATAAAACATAGGGAGATATGTTTTATTTCTACGAACCAGAGATTCTAAGCTCGGGGACTTGATTACGCTAGATTTAGTCTAACGCCCTTTCGGTACCTTTTCTTTTCAAAAATGTTTATGCAGGCAGTCTGGATCCATTTTATTAGCTAACATGTGAAATATTCATGCGGGTGCGCAAACCACCAATTTAACACCCAAGAAAGCAATAAATAAATTGCAAGGATAGATAGAAAATACTTACCTTGGAGCAACGTAAGCATTGCATTGTTAGCTAGAAAATTACATCAACAACCTAATATGATTTCTAATTAACAAGGAATTCACTCAATTTTTGGATTTTCACTTATTTAAATGAAAGCTAATCTACATGCAATAACGTGCAAAAATGACATGCAAGTAATGCAACCTAGCATGCAAACTATATGTCATGCGACGACGTGACCTAATTCTGATGACGGGCAAATGATTTATTTTTGGTATTTTCTCATGAAATTCGGAATAAAAAATGCCTAAAATAACATGCAATCTAACAACTTTTTTGTATTTATTTTTTTTAAAATTCGAAATTAAAAATTACTCAAATTAAGAATGCAATCTATCCTAAAGCAACTCATTCTTTTTTGGGATTTTCATGGAAATTCGGAATCTAAAAATAAGCTAAATAATCTATTAGGATTAGAATAACACATAATTTAAACTAGGAAATAAATCATCACAAGTCCTAATTTAAATTAAATAATTATCCTCTCTTCTAGATACATTTAGAATTCTCTAAACATGCAAAACTTCTAATTGAAATCCTAACTAACATATTTTTGGATTTTTTTATTTAAAAAAAAATCAAACGACACCATATCACAAAATATTACCGACATCCATTTAAATTTAGAAACAATAGATTGACAAATCGTATCTCGGGCATGAGGATCGGATTGGCCAATATTTTCACGCAATCGCGAATCATATCTCGGGCGGGAGATCGGATTGACGATTTTCCGTGCGATCGCGAGTCATATTTCGGGCATGAAATCGGACTGTCGATCATATGCACGTTGTGAAATTAGGAAATAATTCCTAATTTACGGACTCCGAAAAGATTTTTGGATATGACAATATCGACACAGCATATAATTGAGATCACAATAAACTCAAGTTAGGCAATTTAATATATCGAAATTGAATCGAATAATGTATTACCTAATTCGAAATATTGCACGAGTGACGTTTCCGAATTTGATCGACGGATGGCTTGAGCTCAGTGACCGGCGGTGGTGAGGATAGCCGCAGTTTGGCTACTCGTGGTGAACTCGGGCATGTGGTGTCTCGGCGGTGCTTGGGAGTTCTTGTGAAACCTGGTCGCGGACAGCAACTCGGCTTGGGCTGCTCGCAATGGCCTTAGAGGGACCGTATCGATTGGTGACCAGCAAGGAGACTCGACCAGCCGCTTTGGTTCTCAGTGACACTCCATCCAAAGACAACCACGGAGACTAGGACAACCTGCAATACAAAGAAAAACTGCTTCGTTGTCGTTAAGGGAAGTGTCTCAGTGCAGCAACGGCCACGGGACAGCAGCAAGGAGGATCGGATCTGATGCACCGTGAAAATAACGGATATGGATTCTTCACGGGGAAATTGAACTGGTACAGGTAGAGCGGCTGGACTATGGCAAGTGATATGCGGCAGAACTCGGCTGGGGGCACCGGAGTCGTGAACTGGACTGGCAGGACAGGTTGCTGGGACTTCTAACTGAGTTGGTCTTTGCGGGCTTTGGTTGAAACCGCTACAAAACTGTTGTAGGAGACTCCACAGGTACTGGACAGCGGCTGGCAAGCTTCGGATGTAGACTGGAGTTCACTGGACTATGGCAGAATCGTTTGAAAAGCTTAAAGTGCCGTGACTATGGACGACCTCCCTGTAGTGCGCACGATCT
The DNA here is from genome assembly GCA_031216405.1 of Syzygium malaccense. Taxonomy (NCBI): domain Eukaryota; kingdom Viridiplantae; phylum Streptophyta; class Magnoliopsida; order Myrtales; family Myrtaceae; genus Syzygium; species Syzygium malaccense. Next base: position 46,963,185 of record CM062258.1, on the reverse strand, counting down.
CTCCTCTTCTCATTTCTCTATATTATTTGTGGCCGTGAACTCTCTTTTCTTTTTTTATTTCCCAAAGTCCCCCCCTCTTGTCTCTGATAGGGCTTCTTTTATAAGCAGGGACGACTCGAGCCTTCAGAATAAGAGAGTCAACATTCTTTCCTCTTAAAAATATTTTATAATTTTGCTTTTTCCCATTCTTCTTCCACCTATGGACGCGTGAAGCTCCTTGACAGTATACTCTTTCTTGTTTTGAGAAAGATATATTGCTCAGATAATATATGCCTGCACGTGAATATTTCTTTCCAAGTTGCTCTTCTTCTTCTCTTTTGTTTTATTTCATTTTATTTTCCATCAAATGACTGAAAAGTAATGCCCAAGGAATTATGGGTATCTCCAGCAGATCAAGGAGGATATTTTCGGACACGTGCCTAAATGCCCATCATGGTCAAGAATGAATTGTGGGTACTTTGTTCTTCTATTATTGACCAAGTGCACCGAATTAGAAATATAGGCTTTCTTAAAGATTGTTCCTTCGTATCGAGCCTATCACAATTTCCTTTCTGTTTATTCCAAAGATAAAGATCCGCATGTTTTATATTTTGCCCGTGCAAAAATTCAGCCATAACAATGAACGGGCTTGGCCGAGTTCCCAATCCATGCGAGCTCAATTAAGTTCAGAACTATCCGTCACCGGTCCGATGCAAATGCAGCTACCTAATAAATGTTCTTAAAACTAAATGCTATGTAATTTAACTTTAATATTTTTGTTAGGGACTAAAATTTAATCCCTAATTTTCAATGCAAATTATTATTAAATGGTCGGTCAAAATTTAGGTGTCAACAGGAAGTACGAGCTCGGCCGAATGCTGGACTTTCGAGAAGTTATACCACGCGCGCAACCTCTAGACAAAGATCTTGTCCACGGCCGAGCTCTGTTGTCTTTCTCATTTGCTGCCACTTCATTGAGAATGTACCGAGTTAGCCGGAGAGCCACTCTTTTTGCTGGGCCACCCTTAGGTGGTTTGCGCCTCTCCTCCATGGCCGTCCAGATCTCAAAGAGATTGGTGGTCATGGAGCTTCATCAACTCCAAATGAAGAGGCGCATTGTCGCCGGTGAACGTCGACGATGTCACGGAGCTCGCACGGTCGTGGCGTTCTCAAGATCCGTCCTTGTTGCAGGCGATCCCAAGATCTGTTCATGGCGTCTATTTTTTTTCGTTGATATGGCGTCTATTTCTGTAGCAACTTTTGCTGTAATAGGGGGTGTGAAGGGAATAAGAAGAAGCCCACAAAAATGAAGAGGGAAATCAAAACCCGAACCAGACTGATCCGAACCGCCGTTTCAGTTCGGGTCACAAAAATATGTCATTTGTGTCTGGGTCAGTTTGGGTATCGGTGGAAACCGAATCGAATTGGCACATTGACTAGTGCCCGGTGAGGGCTTAAGGCCCTCGCACAAGGCTCGCGACTCTCAACAGCCAATGGTCAAGGGCTGCGACCCTTGAACACTCGCTTGCCGTGCTTGAGGACCTCAAGCCCTCACCGCCCAAATTTGGGGGAGGGTTGCGACCCTCCCCTAGGGTAGGTAAGGGCCTGCATGCTTCATAGCTGGCAAGGGCTTGGCGACCCTCGCCTAGTGCCAATGAGGGCATGCAGGCCCTCGACTATGGCCAGCGGAATGATGCACAATGAAATGAAAAGAAAAAAATTGCAAAGGATGTTAACATCAACACTGGCCGTGCCACATAAGATGACCATCGTCCAATCAGCGATTTTCGGCCAAACTTAGCTAGAAGGATTATGTTGATAAATCGTCAAAAGGTTTAGGATTACATTGAACAAGCAGTAAATAATGCATTATAATCGGAGAATTAAAATTACAAACGTTTAGATGCTCAAGTGTTTCCCATATTTAGATTATACAAAAACCCCATGTGTTTACAAATAAACATCTCAAATGATGTAAAACTCACAGTATATAAATTAGTGTGTTGAAATCTCTTCGTGTAGCTTGAAGAAATCATGGCATGGACGGAGCACCCACGAAGCCATGCATGAGTTCTTCGTTTACTCTTGTGCAGTTGATCCTCGTGATGTCCTTTATACGACTGTCCTCGCGCGACTCAAAAAGGAGGAGAGAGTCATCTCCAGTGTGGCAAAATGATAAAAAAAAAAAAGTCATCTCGTAGGCTCGCGTTCGTTTCCGGAAAAATATTTTTCCGGAAAATATTTTCTGTGTTTTCCGATGTTCGGGGGCGGAAAATGTTTTCTGTGAGAAAACATTTTCCTTTCCCACCCCCAAATCCTTCATTATTTTGAGGGAAATGATTTCCTCTTTTCACAGAGAGGAAATCATTTTCCCCCAATGTCAAGGCAAAATTCCCCATGGGAGGAAAAATATTTTCCGTGGGAGAGAAAGTTGATCGTCAGTCACCGCCATCGCCTGCAGGTCGCCTGCCGCCACCGCCGGTCGCCGGCCGGCCGCCGCCGCCGCCACCCGCCGCCGTCGCCCGCTGCCGCCGCCGCCAGTCGCCCGCCGCTGGTCGCCGATCGTCGCAGCTGGTCACCGGACGCCGCCGGATCGGCCGTCGCTGAACACCAGAAAATATTTTCCGAAACTTTTTCAAATTTTAGCCAAACACCAGAAAATTGTGTTCCAGGAAAATATTTTTCAGGAAAATGACTTCCGGGAAAATATTTTTCAAAAGGAGAATATTTTCCGGCAAATGAACGGATCCGTAGTCGCATCAAATTTTCTGGCTTTCCCTTATGCAAAATTGAGTAATTTCTTATCGTAAATCTCTGTTAAGAGTGTGAATACTCGATGAGAAGAGGGCGACGCAGTGCTGTGAGAGGCCATTGAATTTGTAGAAGAAACTATTGAAGGTTCGTGTAGAAGCAACACTTTCTACCAGTTGTTACATAGTAAGGACTATATAGTAAATTTCAGCCTTGTTGAGGCTGTCAGAGCTGGGAGAATAGAATAGACCAAGTGAATGGCCGAACCCCGACAGATGTTTTTCATCTCTTCTATTTCTTTACCTCCTTAAATATCGGTTTGAGGTAAGTGCATTAAAAGCCATAAAATTTATGAGGAAAGTATAATTGAATCATATAATTTTTAAAAAGTGTAATTATATTTAAAACTTAACAAATTGGTGCAATCGAGTCTTTCTATTAATACCGTCAATTTGTATAATAAAAAATGTTGACGTGGCATTTTTGAATTAATTTCGCTCTCCTATGAGAACCGATATGGTCTTTATTTCTCTCTTAAGAGAATAACTATCATACGAGCGAAATATCTCGCAACACATGGTGCTATATCCTTTTTCCAGGCTTACTTATTGTGCATTTCTTGAGGAAAAAAAAGAAAAAGAAAAAGAAAAAGAAAAAGAAAAGATGTGTTAGTTCATCATATTCTCTTGCCATACTTACTCAATACCTTCTCATCATTCACATATCACATTAATAAGACATCGTAGGTATAAGATAATAGGAAGAGACTTCAGGCTCTCATAATTCTACAGGAGTGATGACTCCATTTTGGAAATATCCTTGATCAAACTTTAAAAAAAACCTGCTCTCAGTAACACTTTTCGAATGAGACAGACAACGAATGGAGAGAGAAAAGAATTTGAAGAAAAACTAATCATAAAGCGCAGGAGAATTTCTAAAGGGGCATTACATTGAAAAGATAAAATGGCTCTGTGGATATTGGATGCAGAGGAATAGGTAGTTAATTTAAACCTGAGATGTTGTTGGCCCAAGACCTAATTATATATTTCCAAGATCTGGTAAAAATCTCCAATTTCCCACAGATTAAGCTCTCACAAGGGCGCTATTACTATTTCCTTTGATGGTAAGAACTAGAAGTCTAATACTTTTCTTCCGAGATAGAAAGGCAATTATGTAAAAAATTTAATTGGAACTATTCATTAATCTCTAGCGTTGGAGTTCTCGTATCACCTATTGACATTTCGTTCCTTTGTATTGTGATCTAACTGTCATTGGATAAATAAATGAACAGATATTGGCTCAGCATTATCACCACCTAAAATGAAACTATATTCAGAATTTTTTTTTGAAGGGACTAAGATTAAAGAATCACACTATTTAAGAAATCATAATTTACTTGACCAAAGATAGAGCAATGTACGTAAGTCCACGGACTATAATAGAATCAATTATTGAAGTGTCCACGAGAATTGTTGAAATCTCTTTTACTAACCATATATATATATATATATATATATATATATATATATAACAAGATGCATATAACTTTCAATAAAATCTTGCAAAATTACTTGATTAAATACGTTTCCGTATGTCTTGCGTGTACTTGACTTTTTCCTTGGAAAGCATTCCCATTTCACGAGCTCGCAATCAACACGGGAAGGTAAAGTGAGCAAAAGAAAGGCAATATTACAACCTACCTTTAAATTGAAATTTTTTATACATGACGGATCCCTCCAACAAAGATACAAATCTCCTTTCCAATTTTTCCTACACGTCTAAAGCTAATTGGACGGATCTGACAGAAAATTCTAACGCGATTAACCACCTCCCTCGCTCAGTCTTCGCTTATGGTTTCCAGCAAAGGCTTCTTTGACTTTGACATGGAGAGCCTGTGCATGAACTCCGGCGTCGAGAACCCTTCGATCTCCTCCAGGTTCAGCTTCGGCACGGCGGCCGCCGCGGCCTCGGCCCCCCGCTCCTCGCCCGACTCCGGCAGGGCCCTCACCCGGCTCCCCCTCTTGGCGGCGGCGCTCGCGGTGAGGAACAGCGCCCCCACGTCGGCCGTGGTCACCAGGGAGTTGAGCCGCCGCATCGGGAACATGACGTAGACGCTCGCCATCTCGAGGTCCTCGTCCGCGTTGAGCGCCGAGAACCGCCGCCCGGCCCGGAGCGAGCACGAGTTGACGAGGAAGTAGTTCGGGGTCTCGAGCATGAGCTCCGCCGCCTTGGTGGGGGCGTGGAACTGCTGGACCTCGCCGCCCGGGAAGATCACCTTCGCGGCCCTCGACTGCCGCCCCGCGGGGCCAGACAGGGCGCACGACGCGTAGTTCCCCATCGCAAGAAAGCACGCCCCCACGCGCACGCACAGACAGACCCAACTCCCAATGCAGCGCGGCTTCTTCCGGCGACCCACGAAACACTCTTTGCCAGCTGCCAAGGAGCTCAAGAATTATAAGGGACGAAGAAGAAGAGAACAGGGACAAAGATGGGAAGAACCAAGATTTGGGTTTTTTTGAGGCGTGAATGGTGGGGAGACGAGGAGCTTTATAGGGAGAAGACCATGTCGTGAAAGTGGGAGGAAGTCATAGTGACGGAGAGAGAGAGAGAGAGATATATATAAACGAGGAGGAGGAGGACTGGAGGAGGAGGAGCTCGCGTAGTTTGACGGAATAGCTTTGAAGAAACTGATGGAAAAGGTCCAATTTTTGAAACAGCAATGGAAGATTCTTGAGTCCGGGGACAGTTGTTCGTTTTAGGTTTTATTCCGCGTCGGAGATAATAATAGTACTACGAATATATATGTACGAATATGTCAGAAGAAAACGAAATCACACGGAATTGCAGCTGTTTCTTTTTTTCCTTGTCTGCCCTTGCTATATTTATTTTATTTTCGGAATTTTGATTTTGATGTTTTTGGCCCGAGCAACTGCCTGGCCCGTGGACCGACGGGACCGCGCAGGATTCACGGAGGTTCTTGTTGATGTGGTGGGGTCCTGGGGGGGTTCACATGACGCGTCGGAGACGCGAAATTTTTGCCCGCGCCGTGACGGCTCTTGTGGTCTTGGTAATTTGGCGTTTTCACATCGGGCACGTGGGTAATTTGTTGATGTGGTAGGAATGTATCTTAGAGATTCTTTACGTGCATTCTCCATGTCTCTTGGTATTGTCGCGCATATATCACCTAGATTATAATATCTTGTTACCTTATACGGTGATCTTGCAAAATCTTATTCACCGTGAAATATATCAAAATCATAACATTCTCTTTTCTGCGCTCAGAGGCTCTTTGCTAAGCTAAAGACTAAACTGATTTTTTTTAGGAAAACGACACAAATTGTCTATGAGTTTTAGCCTAATGTGTAATGCGGTCCATGAACTTTTAATTTGTTAAATGTTGTTCGTGAGCTTTAACTCAATATGTAATGTGGTCCATAAACTTTTAATTTATTTAATATGACCCCTAAACTTTTGGTACATGTTCAATGTGGTCCCTAAAATTTCAACTTTTGAACATTTTCATATAATCCATGGACTAAATTGAACATGTACAAATAAATTAAAGTTCGTGGTCGATATTGCATATTACACTGAAATTCATGTCAAATTAAAAATTTATAGATCACATTACATATTTAGTAAAAATTCAAAGGCCATGTGTATCATTATTTTTTTTTTCAAAACTTTTTTTTGATGATAAGGAAAGCATGTAGAAACTGACTACAGGAATGATTTGATGACATGGTTAGTGGTCCGAAAACGGCAACCCGTCCACTAAACAGGGGGGACTTCCGGGAGTTGCTCGGCCACTCCAATGATTTTTTTGTTTTTGGTCAAAGCCACCACGATGATTGCTGAGGAATTTATGGAAGTTTTTGGCATAGTGGAGCGAGCGCATTGATAACTAGAGAATGCGGTTGGGGAGTTGTCGCCTTCTTATGGAAAACATCCGTAAACGTGTCGTCCATCCAAAGTTAATCACAACATGTTCAAGTGTTCGCATAAAAAAATAATGAATTTTTGCACGCAGTGATTGACCAGAGTGGATCGAAAATTTGAGAATATCATGCTTCAAAAGCATGTAATTAACAGTCCAGCCATAGTTTTCAATCACGCAAGGCATTGCTTGAGTTGATATGATATTGTTGTTCTTGGAGTTTCTATATGTTCTCGAGTTTATTAACCAGACCATCGGCTTGGGGAAAAACTTTCGAGCGACGTAGAGATCCCAATAATTAAACTGAGAATTCTGTCTAGGGTCTTTAAAGAGGATATATTTTTGTTACAGGGCAATGATTATGCATGTCATAAGAGCAGCTAGTGCATTGGAAGCTGTACATTAAACGGGAGAAGAACAGCAGCAGAAGTGCCAAAACTTATGTACGGCAGTCACTTTAGTGTTAAAAATTTTCGCCGGCTCACTTAAGTGTCAAATCGAAGCAAAAACGATCACTTAAGTGCCAACAGCGAGAAATTTCGATCAAATTAATACATGACTTTTATAATTAAAATTTTAATCTGAGTTGGATTTTTTTTAAAAAAATAAGTATACGTGGCATTTTCATGTGTACACTTAGATTTTTTAAATATTTTTATGATTTTTTTCCTTCTTTTCTTTTTTTCTTCTCTTTCTTCTTCTTCTTCCTCCGGTCACCGGCGGTGACCGGAGGCTGGCCACGGCCAGCTGCCTAGCCTCGCCTAGACGAGGCCGCTGTCACTCGCCACAGGCGAGGCCCGGCCGACCCTCACCTGGGCGAGGGTCGAGTGAGAGTCGACCTCGCCTCGCCTCGGCGAGGGCTCACCCTCGCCCTGGCTCAGTGAGGCCGACCCTTACAGGGGTTCGCTTGCCCTCACCCAAGTGAGGATCGGCCAGACCTCGCCTGTGGCGGGCGATAGTGGCCTCGTCCAGGCGAGGTCAGGCGGCTGGGCGTGGCCGGTGACCGGAGGTAGAAGAAGAAGAAAGAGAAGAAAAAAATGAAACAAAATCAGAAAAATATTTTAAAAAATCCAAGTGTACATACTAAATTACGTCGTTTTGATGTGTACATGTTGACTAAGCCTCCGGCGAGCCACATCAGTTTCAAAAATTAATAAAAAAAATGCCATGTCGGATTTCCAGCCAAATTGACCGGAGTTGGCATCTAAGTGATCGTTTATAAAAAATTTTGACACTGAAGTGATCCAAAAAAACTTTTGACACTAAAGTGAGCACCGTACATAAGTTTTGGCACTTCTACTGTTCTTCTCCCTACATTAAACACTCGTTAAACATGTTTAAGGAGTGTCCATGAAGCACTTGTTAAATAAATATAAAGGGAACTCTATAGTAGGGCATTAAAAATAAACTTGTCAAAATGGGTCATATATGCATTTTTAACCCATATTTAGTGTGCTGGATTATTATAGGAATGGGTCGTAGATAGGTTTAAAATAGTATAACCTAAAATAATATAGATGTTAAATGAATTCACAAATTACTTAGACTCAACTCATCTTTATGACTCTTTCTTCACTATCTCTCAACCTCACTAAATCTCGCACTCGTACACTCCTTGTTCTCACATCAGTTTGAGTATAAGATTTCCTAAATTAGGTAAAATTATGAAAGTATTTTAGTAATATGAGTCAAGTTGGGTATGTGTTGGATCAGGTATATGTTACGAGATTTGTATTACGTGGAAATAGATCAAAACGGGTTAAATAGATCAATTTTGGTTAGACCATTTTTGGCTCGACCCACCCGTTTGACAAGTCTAATTATAAGAGAGAAACATATTCTTACCAAGTATGGTTAATAAGTGCTATAATCTATGTACAACGGATAAAGTATTCATTCGGCTCGTGGACATTAGATCATTCGAACATTAACATCTTAAACTTTTTAGGTAAGCCGATCACACAAATCTACAACGAGGCTACCTAATGGTTCAAAAGACGGGGTTATGTGTATGCAATGGGAGCATGATATATGATTGATCACATCGACAAGTCCAACTGCATTATAAAGTTTGGAGTACTTACTCAAATTTCAAACTCACCTCTCATCTGATTCAAAAGTTCTTTATAATATTTAAATGAGCGTACATCGCGTAATTTTTTGCGTAAGGTGATTTTTCTGTTCATTAAAAAAAGTTGCAAAGCACCTTGCCACTTTTCTACGTCCTCAACCGGTTCTCAAGCTTTGTGACAGCTGAAATTTGACTTTGCGGATGATGCATATCCGAGAAGACTTTGTTCTTTCCCTCCTAAACAAGAAATAAGCAAACCCCTTTCTGGGAAACTGTCTTCATTCTGTGTAGAGGCCTTTCCTTCTCCACCGAAAAAAATGTTAGTCAAACTTATTTTTTGCTAAATATGGTTTGGAACACAATATCTGTCGGTTACGCTGTTGCTTCCATTTTTTGCGAGCTAGTTGATTTTGCTTCCTCAGAGTTTGATTACAGCTGATATGTATTAGGAGTGTGCAAAAGAACTGGGACCTGCCTAGAACCGCTCGGAACCGGATCGGAACCGATGGTTCCCAAGGGAACCGGTCCAGTTTCCGGTTCCAATTTTTTGGAACCAGAACTGTTTGGGCCGGTTCCCAGTTCCCGGTGTGGAACCGCCCACCAGCCCACCTGAGCCGGACCGGTAATATAATAATATATTTTATTTTTTTATTTTTAATTAAAAAAATCTGACCAAAAAAATAAAAAAAAAAGAAAATTTGTTATCATGTCTAAAACTCTTGTGTAGTTGGGATACCTTGGTCATTTTTCTCAATAATTAATGGGTACCTACTTGATTTATGGATGATGTGGTTAATATAATCGATCATAGTGTAGGAATTGTATGAAAAGTTATGTTCTTTTCCTTTTGTTCTGTTGATCCGATCTTGGTCCACAGATTTTTTTTATTTGTCTAGGAAAACTTGTTGAGACTGGTTCCATGGACTCGCCCAAGAATCGGACCGGACCGGCGGTCCGGTTCTCGAGCGGGTCCATGGAACCGAAGGGCGGTTCTCAGTTTTAATTTTTGGAACCGGTCCTGTAGCGGGCGGTCCATGGTTCCGGGGTGGGAACCGCCCACCCGGACCATGCACACCCCTAATATGTATGGCTTCTAGACTTCATCAAGGTACACAAAATATCAATACATGCTTCGTCCTAACATAGATGTGTACTCATTTCGGTCGTGTATAGACGAACGATCCAGACCGAACCTTCCGCTACATTCTTCCGAGCTACTCGGCGATACCCGAAACCTCTTTGTTTTTCCCCTTTCCCGCTGCCTAAATGTTGACTTTCATCTCCTGGAAACAAGGCAAACGAAATTGGGCAAGCCTCATCGGTGGGTTGCTTTCCAATACCAACCCCCCCAAGAATTGCTGAATCTTGTTACTTGGACAAGCACTATGCGTGCCCTGCATGTGAGGGTAATAAGTTGACCTCCTGTTCGTAGTCAGCTTTGCTTGATGATATATTAATACAGGCAATCTTTTATTAATTTTTCCTATTTATTTTACTCATTATAATGTAACTTGAGAAAGGGGGTGAGCTGGGCGGCGGTGTCGGTTACTTTGCCACGCTGAAATGCAGCTCATCATTCAATGCTTTTCCTCTGTCAACATATCATGGTTTCAGACCACATACTCCTTGATCTCGTTATCTACTTTATTCATTTATTCTAAAGTTGTCTACACTAAGAGTCAAAGCTTAATGAATTGCTCGGAAGCCAGCACCGATGAAATACGAATCGCCCTCCGACCAAGAAATTATTCCGTCGGCTGATCTGTTCGTTCCGTACTCCTTCAAAGTACAACTAGCAAAAGAGGTGTGTTGATTTCCAGTTTCGAAGCTGTGATCGAATCGTATCCCCATCTAACTGCTCTGATCAATGGACTTAATTATATGAGAAGAACGTCTCCGATGTCATGCATGACAAAGTAGATGAGTATTTTGTGTATGATTGGGCGTTGTTTTGACATTCTTGTTAGGAGCTGCGATTGCAGACAACTCACTAGCTCTTAGTGAAACCGAGCTCTTGGGGGAGCTTGACCCGGAAGCTACTCGTGCCTCGCCTTGCGTTTTGAGATGCTCATGTTCGATTTTATTTGGCGTAGGCCGATGTGATCATTTTTCCTATTAAGGAGTTTATGCTTCCATATGGTTAGGCTTTATACACAAGCAAGATTACTGAAATTAACAATACCAATGACACTCAGCTACCCCAACAAGCATTCCCCGAGCACCTTCGACACTCAACTCATCAAATGTCGAGTTCCAATTCTCAAGATCTTCACCGGAAGACTACAAAGCATTACACATATTCCGACTTCTCAGATATGCTCCAAGGCCAACAGTTTCAAGTAATACGAGTTTCATTAATTCTCCGATTCCCACACAAAGTTTGCACTTCAGCTGGAAGAGTTCTTTTCCCATTCTGAAGCAAAGTTTCAAATGCAACTTTAGCAGCAAATCGAATTTCAGCCACAGCTCGTGTAGGACGAGGAGAAATCTTGTCACGGACAGCTCTTATATTTCGATGTCCAAATGTTATTTATGGAAGCTTTCCGTGCTAACTTCATCAATTTAACTTCGATGTGAGAGTCCTTCATGTTCTGAAGAGCCCAAGAGAACTCTCGATGCCAATCTGCAGCAGGTCGATGACGGTCTGGCAAACCCAGAAAATTGTTTGGGTGTGGTGGCGTCAACTCCCCCATGCTAATGGCTAGATCACCTTGTGCGCAAGAGATGGCTTGAGAAGGAATACACAGAAGCTTTTCAGGAACGTGCAGGGTTGATAAGAATATGTAAATTCAGACACGCACGCACACTCTCTCGCCTATCAAGGACCTCTTTCGCAATGAATGAAGATTGGAGTTGCAGTTAGAGGATGCTTATTTACCAATAATAGGATAAACTTAGGAAGGAGATATTATATGATTCGTTGCCCCATGCGAGCCGGGCCCAATATATATGCTAATGAACCCATCAGACTTTAGATGTTTAAGGGCCCTTAGATGTGAGTCTCTATCACCTATTGACCTTTTTGGTTCTCTACCGGCTTTCGCTAGGTGTTAAGAGTCGAGAGTTCTAACCAGAACAGCCAAAAAAAGAAAAAAAAAGTCCTAAATGGGAGTTGTTCGCTCAGGAGTCTGACAGCGATGGGAAGACGGTTGTACAAACAATGCTAAAAATACAAGGTTATCGAATTAAACACAGCAACATACGAATCCCATATATATTCGGTTGGTTCAATTACTATTCGAGGCAAGCTCTTGCCATCAAGTCCTAGGAAGTTAATCCTCACAAATCCCATAGTCCAGTCCAGAAGCCGATAGTATGCTTTTGACTGGTCGAGAGAGGTAAAAATTGTCTCATTGTGCGAAAGCTAGCTTAAAACATCGCTCAGATCGTACTACCAGAAGTGAACAATCTCTTCGGTGTTGGTTTAAATGCCATATGCAATTGACAATCAGATCGGTATCCTTTGTCTTTTGTACTGGGATCAGAATGGACTTTGCGTGTCACTGCAATGCAAAGTCTCATTGATGCTCTTGAGTCAAGCAGACAGAAACAAAGAACCAGGAGTTACAACTTAAGTAAAGCTGGCACTTTGGGATGCTTCCTGAGATCATGGAGACAAAACATCACATTGTTTTGCTTTCGCACTTACTGATTATTTTGGAGCCTTCCATTTGAACTAGCTCTCCCTTTTGTGGCCATGAGAGACCTTCACTCCATCGAGCATGTCGTGCTCATGCACTTGATCTTCCCTAAGTTTTATTTTTTCCCTCTAGGATCTAACGTTGACGGTCTACTGAAATCAGACGTGGTCCGGCTGACCTGACAATCTGCTCCCATTTATGCAAACTCCAGAAGTCATTTTCTGTGCCTTCATTGACAGAAATTGAGGCAATTCGTGCACAGACACATCCACAGCAACATGGCCAGTTTAAAGAGTAACCTCAGTGTCGAGTCCTTCCCCATGAATGGCGACACGGCATCTACAGTTACTCTCACAATTCTTTCATGCAGGTAAGTTCGACTAGACCCACTTTATACAATGCCTTGATTGACATATTTGGCCTAACCTCTATGTTCTGTTTCCTTCATAATTAGTCTAAGTTGAATGGTTTGTTTGCAGAGAAGAGGCATTGATGTTGCCATGAAAATGATTGACAAGGTGATCACTGAGAATCTCGATGTGGAAGAGTTACTCTCGTCTTCATCAATATTTAGGATTGCAGACTTAGGATGTTCTGTTGGTCCAAACACATACTTCGTCGTGGAAAGAGTCGTAGAATCTATCAAGCTCAAGTGCCAATCCCAGGGCCTTGATTTGAAGAACCTCGAGTTCCAACCATTCCTCAATGACCAAGTCACCGACGATTTCAACAAGCTATTCAAGTCCCTCCCCATGGAAAAAGCTTACCATGTTTCTGCTGTGCCGGGCTCTTTTCATGGTCGCTTATTCCCGAGGGCTTCTCTCCTATTCATCCATTCATCTTATGCACGCCAATGGCTATCAAGAGTGCCGCCGCAAGTAACAGAAGAAGGATCTTCAACTTGGAACAAGGGGAGGATTCACACAGCAAATGAGCCACGAGACATCGTGGAGGCTTTCCGCGAGCAATTCGTGATTGACATGGAGATTTTCTTGAATGCTAGAGCAGCAGAGCTCATCTCTGGAGGACTGATGGCCATTCCCAGTCCAAGCACACCGACTTGTTCGAAATGCACTTTTGACACGCTAGTGCAGCTTATGGAATCTGCTCTCATGGATCTTGTGAGCTCGGTAAGAGTCTATGCAACACGGCCATTTAATTCTTATGCGTCCACAACCATAATTTGGGGCTGTTAAGATAAAATTCACAAACATGGTCATTTTATTACATAAAGCTATAAATGTTTTCGCACGAATTAAATCCGGTCATGCTTGCATTGCTGCATCGATTCATCTGATGTTAGGATGCTTATTACTGACAAGTATCCTGGCCCAAAGGGTGAGGGCTCATAGGGTCATAAAATGTATAAAACGCATGGCGATTTTAACAGTTAAGAGAGAAAATTTGCAATCAAATGTAAAAGAAACTATCAAAAGGTCAGCTATTTCCTTGATTTGGTGCTTTAATCCTGAAGGGATTGCTCTGTGAAGAGAAAATCAACTCGTTCAACTTGCCCCTTTACCTTCCGACTTTGGCGGAGATGGAGGCCCTGGTGAAGCGAAATGGGCATTTCAGCATCGAGAGGATGGATCCATTGGTTCGTCCGCATCGTGCAGAGGCATCCAAAGTGATGGCCAATATGACCATGATGCACTTCAGAGCCGGCTGGGAGGGGCTCATCAAGGCGCATTTCGGGAGTGAAATGGTCGACCCCGTGTTCGAAAACTTCAGGAAGAAGGTCATGGAATCGTCCGTATTCGCGAACCCTTCTTGAAATCAGAAGGCCGAGACTTTCATCCTCCTGAAGCGCTTGTGATCGGATATAATAACAAGTCGGAGACGGGCTCAGTGCTGGAGTATCAGGACTCAGGAGCAGCAAAGAATTACATTGTTGTTAATTTTAAACAGAGCACGCTCTCTCTTCGTTCGACCAGAATAATCGACGTGTTTCGTACTTAACAAAAGATAATCAATCTTAGATTTGATGCATCAAGATTCATACAATAAATGAAAAGAATTTCCTCACTTGATCCAAATACAGCAGACAAGGAAGTTTTGCCCCGAGAGCGAAGTGTAGAAAAGCAAAAGGGTTGTAACTATCACTTCCACTCGGCATCTTATCTGTTCTTTCTATGTACATTTCAATTCAAATGAACGCCCGACAATGTCCCGACGGCCACTTCGACCGCCCTCGACAGGATCACTGCCGACGAAACCGGGATGCTCACCATCACAAAAGCCAGCATGCCCAGAGCCACGCTCGGCCTGGTGCTCATCAAATGAGACTGCAACACCCCGACGAACCTGCACACATACTCGTCGTAGCAGGTGTAGTATCTCTTCTCCCACTCCATCCAATCCTTCGGGGGCTCGTAGTTGCGCTCGACCATCTTCATCTCGTGAATCCGCTTCCTCAGGATGATCATGCCCTCGTCGGCAAGCCGCCCCCTGCAGCCCCCCTCGTAGCCGTCACGCATCGTGGCCGAGACCGCAGCCCCATGCTTCCTTCTTGGAGACGCGAACAGACCAATGCTCGGGCGACAGGGTTGATGGGCATCGAGATTTAAGGGAAGGAAGGTTGAAGAAGAACAGAGAGAAGTCGAATCCATTGTAAGATCTTGAGTCGAGTCGAGTCGAGTTTCAGAGTTTTGTGAGAATGTGTTGATGGATGAAACAGAGGTTTTGGTTCTGCATTTATAGCCTACGGTGACTTATAAATGGACTTTTCCTACGATTGGGACGTCGGACCAGGAAGTTAGGGACCGGTTTCCGTTCCAGACACGTGTCGTTTCCTTGTTGGCGTCGGCGCTGAAACAGATGCAGATCCGAAACTGTTGAATGTCAGCCGTCCACTTGTCGATAAGACACAACGAACGGGGGGGCTTTGGGAATCTGAATGACGGCAATGGTCGGCGATTTTAAGTATTTTTTGAACTAATGATGGGGCCATTTCCTTAGTTTCTCCCCCCACTAAATCCATAGAGTTTTATACTTTCTTTTTAAATCATCCATAGGGTTGACTATAACAAAATAAATAAAAACTGCAGATTCCTCCGGGAGATAATTTCAAGGCATCAGCAATGATTTTACTTATTATATATGCTAAGCACAATGTTGCCAGTTTAATAGTGACTTAAGCTTTAAAAAATATGGTATATTTGACGGCATAACAAAGCACGGACCAATAATTCAAACATTCCTTTTGATTGTGATTGCGCGATAAGGCGATATCATTCCGGTTCCAAGTGCATCTCAGTCGTTGAAGTATTGAGACTGTGATGTATCGAACGCCTAGTTCATTAAGTTTAAGTGGTTGAAATGCATGTACCGGGTGGAGCGAGTAGTTCATTGGAATCATTCGGTACTTTTGAAATGCTTATGATTTCTGCAGTAGGTGTGATTAATGTGTTAGATGATGTATACTTTATAAAGCAATGATCGTGATTGTGCCTACATAATGAAGCGACTTAAGATATCTTATTATGCGGAGGTAATCATCATTTGACTGATATTTATTTCTATCTTCTTATAACATGCCGAACTAGTTCAGCATTATTGAGTACTTTAATTCGGCAGTTCATTGAGTTACTTCGTTAAATCGTCGACTAGATACCGGCCTTTCGACCTATGCTGTGACACTTATCGCAATTTGATTAATTGACGATCCTGGTCGAACATTGTAGTCCTTGCACTTCGTATTGACAGACGATTGCGCGTCAGAATGGGAACAAGAACTTGATTGGCTGTTAAAACTGATGGAATGAATTCACGGATGACAGCACAAATCTTTCTGAAAGAACAAGAGCAAGCGTATGATTGACCAAAGGAAATAAACAACTGGAATCATCAGAAATAAAATTACTGGGAAATGACCGGAAATAAGTTGCAAACGAAATGAAGTGCATTGACAGAAGTAAATCTCGCTCTTCAAATGGTTGTGCGTGAAATTTTCACTTCAGATGTGCTCCTTTTATAGTTCATGGATGACTGGCCTCTCCGACTAACCATTCCAGCTTATTGAAATCGAATTTCGGCGCCATATATGACGGTATAGCTTTTCCCGCCTCAGGAGTTCAACTATAACCACGATCACTACTTGACTGCAACTGTCAGTTGACACCTTCGGAAACTGTTCCTACCTAAGAGTAAAACTGCAACTCACTGTTCCTGCTAGTTTCATCCTTGCAGTCGATTTGATTCCAGTCAAACTTTGAGAATCGATGTTAATTTTTCTCCGACTCAACTGACATGAATTGACTGACATTGACTTGGGTATAAAGTCGATAGATGAAAATTGTTCCCGCCTTGTCAACTTAATTCTATTGGCTTCCACAGTCAATGTTTGGGTTTAATTGTTAGACCGTGTTCACGGTTAATATCAGATCACATGTGCTGACCGACATGCTGTTTACTTTTTTTTGTTGACACCCAACAAGTTCCATTAATTAGCACCAAAGTTGGCTTTATTGGGGTGCCAACAGTTGCTAAACAGGATTTCATTTTGTTACGAAAGATGGACCTAAAAGAACTTCCTTCATATATACTCGTCTGCAGTCGAATTCTGTCTACAGTAGAAATTATGGTGGTTACATACTAAAAGACTAATTTTTACTGACAAGACAAAAATACAAAAGAACGGGCAAAGAAGGACGAGACAATTGACATGAATCAATAATGAAATATATGCTGTTTTGCTGCAGAATATGCATCAAGAAGGCAGATTGAGCTGAATGAATATTCTCTCCCTAAACAAAATCTGATGAGACTTCCTCAAGGATGAATGATTGAGTGAGTGGTCCCAAGAGAACCGAAGAACTAATTGTTTTGACATCGATCAGTGTTAGAGTTACAGCTAAAGTAAGACACAAATGATTTTACCATCAAAATGTACATTCAATCCCGATTAACTAAAAAGGGGATTTGGCTTTACGTGCATGTCCAAGGAGAATCAATTGAACAAAAGAAATGAAAGAGCTGTACTAGTCATCATATGAGGCATGAGGAGCAGCGGTGCACCCAGGGTCGAAGGGATCTTCAGACCCACAGCAGTGCCAATATTGAGAAATTTTGCCTGAGTTTGGAGTATCCATGGTGCCTCCACTGTACACACTCTCAAACTTCCTCTTTGTTTCCCCTGAAGAAATGAACAATGCAAAATATCACACGTTGGATCACCACTCGCGTGAAAAAGCACATGAGATAAATGACAACATAAACAGATAAACTGGCTCAAATTGTTCAATAAACAGAGTCTCGGCGATTATAAGGAATACACGTCTTATTCTCCATAACCAGACTTCTAAAGTTGGGCATGAGCTGAAAACTAGAATGATATTCTGGTTTCATACCTGTGATTAACTGAGATTATTGGGCAAATGTTTAGCACAATGCATGGTTTATTGAATCTCAGATCATAATCATCCAACTCGAGCGACAAAATCGTGGGTTTCACTGCAATCCAATGCACATATCTCCATTTCGTCTCACAGACAGCATCTAATTGGGAGGAATTTCCAGTAATGAGAAATACTTGATAGTACTTGAGTTAATAATACAAAAGAGTTTCTACTGAACTTTCTGCTAGCAAGGAAATCTTGGTTGAATTGACCACCACTTCCAGCAATTACCAGACTGATATGTATCCAAAAGCCTACAATGCTTATAAGTGTTTCATTGGTCATGCTTAGAAAGCTTGCTAACAGAGAAAATAACCGATAAAGCAGGACCAGATACAAAAGATGCTTAAAATATCAACATTGTAGATCTGCTAAAGCAAAATGAAATACAGGAAGTTCATATTAATAATTTGCGTCAAAATGGTTTCACTTTCTCATTCACCTTCCGCAGAAAATTGAGAAAGTGCACCTCGGACATAATTTACAGTTTGCATTGTCCATTTGATAAGGACCGGGCAGCGTATTTTCATCCTGAAAGCTGATCGAACATTTAAGCTACTAGAAATCAGAAGCTCTCAATCCAAAACGTATAAGTGCGCCGAAGTGTGAAAGCACCTTGACCCAAGTGAGATGGACCATCAAGCTATAAGCTTGGCGAACATTTATCAATTTTCTCTAACTTGGAACAAACAGCTGGGTGTCGTGGCATCAGAATCATTTTCAAGCCCTCACTTGGTTAACAACCAATCATGCCCTGTTCGGTAGTTCCGTAGCAGGTTTTTTCGATATTGTTCACTCTATCCATCTAACTGTAATTCGCCATCAAATTCATTTCTAGAGCTCAGCTGGTGCTAAAAGGATCGGCTAATACATATCATCTAATTGGATGTGCATTCTAGCCGCATAAACTTCTTGAATTAACCTCTGGCCTAGCACAAGCAACAAACCTAGATCATGCCCACAAGAAGGGCTTGGGCCATTTTACCACCATACCGCTAGCTGCAGATAAATCCCTCACTCGAGCATTTCCTCCACCATAATTCCCAAAAGAATCAAATTCGCCAGCTCGTCCATTTCACGAAAATTACCAAAATTCTACCGACCAAATATCTTGGAAGTTGGGCATGGACGATAACGAAGCCTCCAGAGTCCACCGAAACAAGAAAAGAGCGCGAGAAACGGGAGCAAGCAATCGACCTCCGAAGTGGGCAGTGTGAAAGCGACAGGCCCGAGGGTGGTTGAGGGAAGGGTCGAACTGGGTCTTGCAATTCCTGCACGTCCGAAGGTCGTTCTTGCCAGAACCCGACGAAGAGCAACATCGGACGGCGAAGGGCCTCGCGGCAGCGGCACCCGTCCGCGTTTCGAGCCGTCCGGGAAGCTGAACCGATGATGCCGAGCTTTGTAGCTGCGGCAGCGATGGCGAGCGGCTGAGTGAGTGGGAGAAAGCGAGAGCCATCTTCTTTCGTCCGTCGACAGAGAAAGGCTCAGATTACTCGGTAGTTCGTAGTATGGAGGAGGTCGTCCAACGTTGACCGTTTGGCTTACGATGTTAACACGTGATTAGGGAAACACTTAAGGTAATCAAGAGGGGCAAATTGTCAAAAAGTCATAAGCTTATTACACTTTTGCTAATTCAGTTATAAATATTTCAATTTTAGCAATTGAATCTAAATCTTTTGACAATTTGCAATTGAGTCCATCAAACCAATTTTGACAGGAAATTATTGACGTGGACGCTGGTTGTGACGTGGACATTTTAAAATAATATTATAATAATTTTTCGAAATTTTTATGGCTTTTTTATTTTTTTCCTTTCCTTTTTTTTTTGGTTTTGGAATTAGGGTCGGCGACCCTCGCCAGATCCCGATGACAGCTGCGATGCCCTCGCCGGCCAAAGCGAGGGCGTGCGAGCCCACCATCATCGGCCTTAACTCCAAAAATGGAAAACAAAAAGAAAATGGAAAAAAATCATAAAAATTTCAAAAAATTATTGAAGATGTCTATATCAGTAATTTTGGATGGACTCAATTAAAAAATTATCAAAAGATTTAGAATTTAATTGATAAAATTAAAATATTTAAAATTAAATTGGTGAAAGTGTAATACATCTTGGATTTTTTTTCTTGACAAATTTCGCTGGTCAAGGGCTAATTCATGATTTTCAAGCTCATTCTAGAGTGGGCCTCGCTGTCTCCTTTCGACGGCCCAGTCAAGCCCAGGCAGTTATTACCGTTGGCCTACCCGTCAAGGAAGTGGCGGCCGGAAGGACGTTAATGCCCCTGTGCCCTCTCCTTCGAGGTTCCAATCAACTTCCAGCGCCCAACAAGAGCCCTAGAATTTGGGGCTTTCCGATCCCGTGATGCGACCATGGCGAAGAACGTCGCCGGCATGAGCAAAGAGGACGAACCCAGCATCGCTCCCGTGCCGGACAGATGGTACGACATCAGCCTGGGCCCTTCCTTCGGACACCACCACCCCTCCTCCAAGTTCTGCACTTTACGATGTACGTTTGCTTCGAATTCTCCGAATGTTTCCCTCGTCCTCTTCTGTGACTTCTCGTGTTTCCGTTGGGAAGAAAAGCGAATGCAGGGCCTGTTTTTTGCTCCCGGGGATGTCTGTTCTGGTCGCGTAGCCCATTGAAATAGTTGGAAATAGTAAAAAGATGCTTACTTTATGTGAATATCGAGGGGAAGAGGAACCGGCCGAACTTCCCAACTGATAATTCGGTTGCGGAATACGGGTTTGACGGCTCTCTTCTATAGAGACGCTGAACTAGTGGTGGGAAAGACCTTACTTGTATCTCCTTTCCAAAGCAAAACTAGCTGTTAACTGTGAGGCCGTTGAAGTTGTTAGATCCTCTACCTCCCAAGTGTTGTTTGGATGCGGGGACCGTGCAATAGTACTGTTGTTAGCTTGATTATTTGTTTGACTTGGATAGTACTTGCTGTGCAGATGAATTTAAGCCGGCTTCTGTCGATAAGAGCCAACCCGGATTGCTTCGCAAGAAGAAGGACAACCGGGTCTCTGTGGAGTTTCAGAACAACCAACCTGGAAAGCCTAAGGTGGTCTTCGATGGAGTGGGCGAGGATTACAAGGACAACGATGCGGTTCTGTTTTTTGACGGTGAGACGTTCCGTCTGGAGCGGTTGCATCGGGCAGTGAAGCGGTTGAGGCACATGCGGGTGCCCGGTGAATCTGCAGCTGCGGTGGCAGTTGGTCCGGCTGTTGAATCTAGTTCTCCACCAGATGGTAAAGCAGCAAACATTCAGAATTTCAACAAGGACGAGGCTCAAGACATGCCAGTGAGTGTTTTTTTTTTTTTTGAGTTTTTCGAGGCAATAAAATACAACTTTGTAACTCATACGAGACGCAGGAGGTGTGTTTTTCGTTAGAACAGTGAAGTTTTGTTTAATCATACTTGATATAGCTCATTCCAATAGATTCCTTTTTTATGGGTACTGTTGGGAACTCTGTGAAATGCTTTGTTCAAATAAGTGGGAACTTTCTATGTGGGCTTAGGCTGCATAAAGTATTACTAGCATCTTCTGTTAGTCTGTTGTATACCTTCTCGTGAGTGTAAAAGTTGTACTAGTATTTTTCAAATACCACATGATGGCATCATGTGTTGACGTTCTGAACTCTTTCGTATTCCAACAGGTTGAAGTGGAGAGAATCGACATGGGAAATTCGGAGGCAGTGGGTATGTTTAAATTGCTATGCTCATGAATGATCACAACATCTTGATAATGGTTGATGATTTATAGTTTGTCTGGACGTGTTCATGGCACTTCTCAGCATAAGTGTATAACTGTGTGAACTGGTGCAATTGGTGGTCTTAGGTGCAATAATAGCTTTCTCGGTAGCTTTCTTATTTGAATACTCAGGATTATGTTGATTGGTCGATTAAGTGATAGGTTTGTGGACTACGATAAGCAAAAACTGGTAATTTTGAAAATCCGAATTGAGACACTATCCCATCATACAATCACGGCAGAGTCTGTTCACTTAGCCAATACTTCTTTATATTTGGCATATGAGGTAACTCCGTACGTATTTCTGCTTATCAGGTTTGAAATCTGAGGATGAAAATACTGCTTATAAGCTACCTCCAAGTTCTAGCACCCCGAAGGGATTAACTGACCTGACTAATGATGAACTAGAGGAACATCTTGATATCGTTGATAGTGAAGATGGCCATGAAGCAACAAAGGCTGGAAATCTTTCCAGAAGAGAAATTCACAGTGGCATCGACATCAATGTACCACATCAGGATGAAGATGACGATGAGATTGCCAATGTAGATGTTAGTGACGATGAAGGCAATCTGGGTTATAATGCGGCTGAAGCTCTCAGAGCCCAGGTTGCAGGCGAACGACAGGAGCAATCTTCAAATTCAAGCAGTAGCAGCGAGAGCGAAGGGAGTGAGAGCAGTAGTGAGAGTAGCAGTGACAGCGGGAGCAGGAGCGGAAGTGGCAGTAGTGGCAGTGACAGCGAGAGTAGTGATGGTGACTCAGTGACCTCAATTTAGTTCACTAGGAACTGCAGCTCGCCTGTTGCTCTTGTTGATATCCTAGTGGTTATGTCAAGTTGAGTGTGGTGATTTCTGTGAATTAACTAGTAAATATTAGGGGATGCTGACATAACAGTGTGCTGTGCATAATTGTAGTGTTATCATTGATGTGTAAATTATGCAGATTCTGTTACGCTTGTCCTGCAGTAGCTTTGTAAACTTAATTCTGCATTTTCATGGTAAATAATGTGAAACAAGGGTTGCAAATGAGTACAGAGATTTCATCTTATGCCAATTCCAAAAGACTAGTCTGATCCGGTCCTTAATGCAGTCGCAAACCCTGTTTTTCATACAAATTTATGGAATAACCAATTTAACTTCAAAATATAAGAGGAAACAGCTACTAAACTAAGCAGTGTAAATTTCTCAGTGATATTGTAAATCAGACCTGTCACGATCTAAACAATGATCTAAACAATGCCTGTACGATATAAAGAATTCCCACGGTCTTGCGAATTGAAACTTAATAAGTACAGTTGGTACACGTAATGATTTGTTGAAACTAATAAGCATCATATAAGCTAATGAAAAAGCAAGCCATGCAAGGACTTTACAACAGTTTCCCAATAACCTACAAACTCAAAATAAACAAAGAGACCATATGAACTCCAAACAAGGCACTATTGCCTCTCATGATTTCTGGGCACAAACCTCGGGGGGCTTGTGGGCCTCTTTTTCTTTTTCAAATTTTGCTTTTGAACCTCACTCATCACACTTTATTTTTCAAGGCCCAGCTGGTTCATATTCACGCACAACCCCCTCCCTTTTCATATAGAACCAACATTGAGATACTAAATACTCTACCTATATAAACACCCATTTCTCAAAGCGTACAGGAATATGAGTTAGAGCTTCTTCTCTCTCTCTCTCTCTCTCTCTCTCTCAGTTTTTGGAGAAAGCTTTGTGGCAAAGGGAAAGAGGAGGAGGACGAAGATGGGGGCACTCGATTACCTATCAAACTTTTGCATTGTCACCAGCACCAGAAGCAAACGCAAACCAATGCAGGTCCTCTCCCTCTTTTTTTTTTTTTTGAAACCTTCTCTTTTTTGGTGCTTCTTTTTCTCTCTCTCTTTCTCTGTGCTTTATTTCAACAAAAGAAAGTGAAGGCCTTTCGCTCTTTCAAACCTGCAAGACCCTCTCTCTCTCTCTCTCTCTCTCTCTCTCTCTCTCTCTCTCTCTCTCTCGACATGGATATTTTTTCAGCTCCTCAAGAAGTAGGAGTTTTTCATAAGCTGTTGACTTCTTTCAGACAGTGGAGATCAAGGTTAAAATGGACTGCGATGGCTGCGAGAGAAGAGTCAAGAATGCTGTTACCACCATGAGAGGTGCGTCTTCTCTCTCTCTCTCTCTCTCTCTCATCCTCTGAAACCTAAACAAAGAAACGAAGGGAAAAGATACATGTTCTATAACATGGACTCTTATATGTTATGCTAAGACCTGAGAAGTCAGTTAAAGATGGCTATATACCACAACAGAATGTATGTAACATAAGTACTAATCCCTCTTCTCGATTTTGCAATGAATCTATCTGATTTACTACTTGTCTTTGCAATGTCAGTGAACTTTGAGGAGAGAAAAAGAAAAGTAAACGGGGACAGATGTATAGATATTTGCTCTAGAGAGTAGTTCTTCACATACTGTTTCCTTTTTAGTAAGATTCTCGTGAAGCTTATCTCTGCTCTCACTTTGTTGATAATAAAGTACTTAGTAGAGTGCCTTTTGTTTATTGTTTAGCAAAATGCTAGAAATAATATAGCAACAAGGTCGTTAAGACCATGTTTCCCCTCCAAATGAATTTATCAGTCAAATAAAGTGTTTTGCACAATTTCCAAATTGCTATGCTGCAACGCACTTTATTGTGCATATATAATGGACATTTTATTGGGTCGCCGTAGGAACACATTCAAAACAAAAATCCAGATTTACATTAATAACTACATCTCTATAAAACCCTGCAGGCGTAAAATCCGTGGAGGTATACAGGAAACAAAGCCGAGTGAAAGTGAGCGGCTATGTCGACCCAAACAAGGTGTTGAAGAGGATCAAGAGAACTGGCAAAACAGCCGAGTTCTGGCCTTACATCCCGCAGCACCTGGTTTACTACCCTTACGCCGCACAGGCCTATGACAAGAGAGCGCCAGCTGGGTATGTCCGCAACGTCGTGCAGGCCTTCGCGAGCAGCTCAAATGCCGTGCCAGAGGAGAGAATCATCTCCATGTTCAGCGACGACAATGTTAATGCATGCTCTATCATGTAATAATTGCCAGTTACGTACTACATGCGATTTTAATTATATTGCATGGTTTGGTTCATATATATGAGAACTAATGTTGTTGTGGGTGTGCGCGTGTATCACCGCGGCAAGATTAACTGGATGGAAATCACTGAGTTGGATTTAATGTATCAGATGTACTGTCAGCCATGGCTGATTTTTATAATGCTGTGCCTCGTCTTTTTATTATAATAACTACTACACAGAAGATTAGACTAGCCTGAGATGGGTGTCCCTTCTCTCTAATGTTGTCGCCACGAGATTCAGATCACCATTTCGGTATTTTAGCTACAAAGAAATGACATGAAATGCTACATCATCGAAATAGTAGAACTAGCAGAGGCAGTATCCATGATTTATCGATGGAAGTTTACGTGTATTTATCACATTGTTGCAATTACGGATGAATATTTAAGCAAACTGAGAAGCACATTAACTTAACATCGATTAATTACTTCCTTAATCTGCTCTACGTCTGCAAAAATTAATTTGAGCCGGTCCTGTCGTGTGCCTGTTCGATACTGGCCAAGATGAACCCATTAGGCTTATTATATCCACTTCTAACAATTGATCAGTCTTGATTTGGTTTGAGGCCTGTTGCGGAAGCCAAGCGATCGAACAATATAATTAACAGAATAAGAAAATAAAATCGAACACCAGATTTACGTGGTTCGGTCGTAGTGACCTACGTCCACGGGGAGAGCGGCACGGAATTCCACTATAGATCAAGCGATACAACGGAGATTACAACCACACTCGAGTCACTCAAACACTCTAAGTGTTTCCCAAGCCCCAATTACACCCAATAACTCACGCAGTGTTTAGCCCCACAATTCCTCACGAAATAATCTCTCAATCTCACGAAAGAATTGTACGCAAATCTTATCACAAGATTTACGCTTGAACACTACTTCTTCTTGCATGTAATTCACGAACGAGAATCCACGGAAACACCCATCGCCAAGCACTCACGAACGTCTTCACGTTAACCGCGGCGCTTCAAGACTTCTTTATCAACAATGGCGCATCGAGACTTCTCTTCCCTCTGCCACGGCATATATATAGAAAAAAGATCGAAAAGTAAACCCTTAGAATCATTAATGTCACCGCCACGAAAGAAATCCAGTTCGGTCAGCACATATTGGTCAAGAAAGAAATCAAAGTTGACCGAATATTGTCTCCACGTTGGACTTTCCAATTTCAGCCCAAGAGCCCAACATAATATAAGAAAGTTGATATTATCTTTGGTTCCTCTGGCACATATTTGGAAAGTAAATTTCCAATATTTCCTTTTTGCTCGGTTTCAAAAATCCGCAAAATATCCAATTCGGAATATTTAGATTTCTCTTTGGGCTTAATCTCGAGACATATTTTCAACAATCTCCACCTTGGCTCGACGTTTGAGCCAAGTCACAATCGCTTTGAGAGAATCCGAATTTCGCTACTACTCTCCCATAGTCCCCGATGGGCTCAACTGCCACAAACTTCTTTCAAGTCCAAGCCTCGCTTGAACTTCGCCATAGCCGTGGATCTCATCAGAACACCAACTCCACATGCACCTTTAACCGCTCTACAAGGATTTTCCGACACAACCTCCTCAATCGCAGATAAAGCAAAACCATCATTGCATTCATATCTGTCAGGAGATCGAATACGTACCTTGTCAATATTAACAGTTACAGCAACCGTTGGATCAATAGGCTCCACCTCGTTACAAGCACCATCTGTGTTGATTATTTCGCTAGCACCCGCTACCTCAGGAGTTTCTGGTTGCAACTCTACCTCAAGCTGAACACCGTCCAGATCCGTATAAGCACTGCTATTAACACTCCTAGCCAGAAGTACTGGAGACTCGTCAAATGTAACTTCTCTGCTGATAATAGGTGAATTTAATTCTGGGCACCACAACTTATAGTCCCGCTCACCTTGTGGATAACCTAGGAACATGCACTTTCTTGTCCTTCCATCGAGCTTACCATCACTAACTCGAACATAACATGGACAATCAAATATTCTAAGAACAGAATAATCAGCAACGTTACCTAACCACACTTCTTCGGGAGTCTGACATTCAATCGCAGTCGATGGGGATCTATTCTTCTGGTAGCTCGCCGTACTAAGGGCATCCGCCAGGAATCTCCTAGCCATACCAGCACTAGAGAGCATTTTATGGGCCGTCTTTAGTAATGTTCTACTCATCAACTCTGCAACATGTTGTGGTTCATTGGCATTAGTGCGGTGTTTCACTATGCCTTCTTTCATGCAGAATTTGTTTAACAGCTCCGAGCAAAATTCCATACTATTGTCAGTCTGTACATGCTTGATCGATTTACCAGTCTCCTTTTTTATCAAAACTTTCAACTGTCTGATCCTGACAATAGCATCAAACTTGTGCCTTAGCACAAACACCCAAGTCTTCCTCGAGTAGTCATCAACAACTGTTAGCATAAATCTGGCACTCTTTCTCGAAGGAAATCGCGACAACCTGCGAATATCCAAGTGAATTAATTCAACAATATCCGTGATTTCTCTGACGGTCGTACTGAATTGCACTTTCCGCCGTTGATCTAAATCACAGCACATGCATACATTCAATTCGTTAGCCACATAATCACATAGAAAATTTCTTTCACTTGGAACCTTCAGGCTTCTCTTGCTAATGTGCCCCAAACGCATATGCCACAATTCAGATTCTCGAACCGATGCTTTCGACGTCTCCGCGATGAATTCTATCACTGTCTCACCTTGAAGCTCATACGGGCCACTATGCTTGATTCCTTTCATTATCACCAAGGCACCTCAAATAACTTGCAGAAGTCCACATTCTGAAGAATACCGACACCCAGCTGAATCCAGGGCACTCAAGGAAATCAGATTTTTCTTCAATTCTGGAATATGCCTCACTCCAGTCAACGTCCATACAATATCATCATGCATTCTGATTATGACATTACCAACACCAATAACATCGCATTCAGAATTGTTCTCCAACTGCACTTTACTACTATCCGTGCACTGATAAGTAGTAAATCAATTCCTGTTTGATATAGCGTGAAAAGAACAACTAGAATCCATAATCCATCCATCAAACGATAAATCATCAGTGACAGACAAGACATAATCAGCATTATCCGAATTACCATCTGCTATAGCTGCAATATCATCCGCAGACTCAACTCTAATTTCCTTACCCTTGTCGTTTTTCAGCTTAAGGCAATCCCTTCTAAGATGCCCCCTCTTGTCACAACTCCAACAGACAACACCACCCCAACAGACAACACCACCAGTCCTAGATTGATTTCGTCTATTCGAGTTCATACTACTCCTGCTAACACGTGTACCAGTTCTTCCTCTATTTTCACCTACTAAAGCAGCAGATACATGTTCGCCAGATTCTCTTCTACGGATGTCCTCACTTAGAATTAAATCTCGAACACCATCAAACGTCAAAGTTGTTGACCCAGAGGAATTACTAACAGCAGTAACAGTAGTATTCCAACTATCACGCAATGAGGATAATAGAATCAAAGCACGTACCTCATCTTCAAAGTTAATCTCAACTGAACTCAATTCACTAACGATCACATTAAATTCATTAATATGATCAGCAACCGATGCACCTTCGCTCATCTTCAAATTAAACAGACGTCGCATCAAATAGATCTTGTTGATCGCAGAGGGCTTCTCGTACATGTTCAATAGGGCTTTCATCAAACTCGCAGTGGTTGTCTCTTTCACAATGTTAAACGCGACGTTATGAGCCAGCGTCAGCCGAATAACACCCAAAGCTCGTCTATCCGGCAATTCCCAATCAGCTTACTTCATCATCTCTGGCTTCTCCCCGGATAGGGGCAAGTGTAATTTCATCTGATATAGATTATCCTCAATCTGCATCTTCTAGAAACCAAAATTCTTCCCATCAAATCTGTCGATTTTCACTTTTCCTTCTTCTATCGCCATCGATTCGCTTCAACTCAGCCAAACCAGGCTCTGATACCAATTGTTGCGGAAGCCAAACGATCAAACAATATAATTAACAG
The DNA here is from genome assembly GCA_031216405.1 of Syzygium malaccense. Lineage (NCBI taxonomy): Eukaryota > Viridiplantae > Streptophyta > Magnoliopsida > Myrtales > Myrtaceae > Syzygium > Syzygium malaccense. The sequence goes on along the minus strand of CM062258.1, from coordinate 46,934,528 downwards.
AATAAGAAAATAAAATTGAACACCAGATTTACGTGGTTCGGTCGTAATGACCTACGTCCACGGGGAGAGCAGCACGGAATTCCACTATAGATCAAGCGATACAACGGAGATTACAACCACACTCGAGTCACTCAAACACTCTAAGTGTTTCCCAAGCCCCAATTACACTCAATAACTCACGCAGTGTTTAGCCCCACAATTCCTCACGAAATAATCTCTCAATCTCACGAAAGAATTGTACGCAAATCTTATCACAAGATTTACGCTTAAACACTACTTCTTCTTGCATGTAATTCACGAATGAGAATCCACGGAAACACCCACCGCCAAGCACTCACGAACGTCTTCACGTTAACCGTGGCGCTTCAAGACTTCTTTATCAACAATGGCGCATCAAGACTTCTCTTCCCTTTGCCACGGCATATATATAGAAGAAAGACTGAAAAGTAAACCCTTAGAATCATTAATATCACCGCCACGGAAAAAGTCCAGTTCGGTCAGTACATATTGGTCAAGAAAGAAATCAAAGTTGACCGAATATTGTCTCCATGTTGGACTTTCCAATTTCAGCCCAAGAGCCCAACATAATATAGGAAAGTTGATATTATCTTTGTTTCCTCCGGCACATGTTTGGAAAGTAAATTTCCAATATTTCCTTTTTGCTCGGTTTCGGAAATCCGCAAAATATCCAATTCAGAATATTTAGATTTCTCTTTGGGCTCAAACTCGAGACATATTTTCAACAAGGCCAATTGAAATGTTTGGTATGCTCGTTTGTTCAAAAGAAAGGGAGAAGTGGCCTTCAAAGGAGTTTGAATCGATGAGGACCTACTAGCTCTCGCGCTTCGTCTAAAACAAAGTTTTGGCAAATTTCTTGTCACGAAGTTAAAATAAAATAATGCCGTAATATCAGATCTACTAAAATTGGTTTACAAAATTTATTCGCTAAATGATGCGACAGACTGTTAATGGATATTTAAATAAGTGGGTCATATTCAACGCTTACTATAATAGTCTGTAACATGATCATTTACTAAAATCAACTTTGTAAATCAGTCTTAATACATTTCACAGAAGTCTAATCGTTTCCCCTTGGCTCAACATCGATATCAAGATTAGTCATCCATTTTTCTTAGGTTTCATTTTGTGTAATGAACCAAAAGATAAGGTTGGTACTGCTAGTGTTGCTCATAAGTTGGCTCCCATCAAGAGATCAACTCCCAGAGAGGCAAATTCCTAGCCCTTTCTCAAGGAATCACTTTCGGGGGGTGTGTCCATACTTTTTACAACATTCAGAAAGAACGGGTTAAAAGTCTCAAGATCAAGGATTTGGTGAATAACGCAAGTATTACATAGACAAGAGTAGTGTTCAAGGGTCCTAATGAAGGAATTAGATTCTTGTTTTCCCAACCACTAAGAAAGAGTAAAGGCAAGGTCATAGGACATGTAAAGGGGCTTGATTTTAGTGTCATAATAACGTATTGATAGATTGGTTTTACCAAGTCCTCCAAACCATCCACGTTTCGCATTTGATATTCGCTTCGACTGGCCGGGTAATACCTATTCTCAAGAAAGAAAGAAAGAAAGAAAGATAATGCTTTTATATCATGCATGATTTCGACAAAAAAAATATATCATGCACGATCCATGAAAGGTTTAGTATATCTGAATTCAAACCCTAATGCTACCCTTAATTCAATAGAAGTTGATTCATATTCTGCATAGAAATGATCTTTATAGAGAGACTAGAGTAAAGTGACCTCACCCAAGAAATACTTCTCATGTGCACGTGAAAATGCCCTCCCCATCTACCCACCGCCCCAAATTTGCGGTAGCTGATACCTTTGACTATTGCAAAGTCAGTCGGTGCAAATCAAGTTGATGCATTTTTCATGCTTCCGTTTCATTTTGAACGGTTGGCTCCCCTTTTCAGCTCATATTTATTCCTTCTTTTTCGAACGCTTTTTCTCAGGAAGCTGTTCTTTTGGAACACCGTTTTTTTCTCGAGTTTGGTTTGAGAACACTTCCTTGGTAATCAACCAACATGCATTGATCTGAACCCTCTATACATTTTCACCATATGCTTTGAGTTTATCTGCTATAGACATGATACAATGATTAGTCAGTGAGCTTATAGACCCCGCTCTAGCCGATTTTTCTGCGTGTATGCTATTACTAATCAAATTAGTATGGCTTTCGACCCTTTATTTCATGATTATTAGTCGACTTTACTAACTGTAGACATGATGTATAGAGCCAGTTTATGACTTAACGAGTTCATCTCTACTTTCTCCGAACTGGAGAATTGGAACTGATTATTTGGACTGAATGTGTGTGATACCTATAGTGAATCCAGACAGTAATATCTTATCAATGCTCTTAGATTGCTGCTACTTACAGTGACAACAGCAATATCTTCACAACCTTCCATGCTGGTTCTATACGCCTCCACTGTCAACAACACATCCCTGAATTTCGGCTTTTGGAATGGAAAGACGTAGTCCCAAAATATTATAATCCTCATTTAGTAGCCCTCATAATACACCACATACCCATTTATTATATGATCGTCCCTGGACTTTTGCCCTAACTTTCTTGCTTGCCACTTACAAGAGACAACGGAATCTGGCCATCTTCACGATCGATCTTATCTCAATCACCGCCGCTCACACAAAAGGTTACATAAATCTCATCTTTAACCTTAACTTAGCTATCATCCTTTTCTTTTTGGTTCATTCTAAACTGTGGTCAGACGAGAACCAACTTTGATGCATCTATCAAACCCATCTCTTGTTTACAATCATATTCAGGCTAAGATAAGATGATATATGGGAAAATGACACAAAGAGTCCCTAAACTTTGGCCCATTGTATAATGTCATCCTTAAACAATTAGTCTGTCTAATGCGATCCTTTTGCTATTTTTAAATATTTAATTTAGTTCCTAAACTTTCGGCGCGTTCAATCTAGTCCCTTAACTTTCCATAACAAAGTCAAATTAGTCGTTCGGTATTATTCACAAGCTTTCATAATTACACTATTGCCCAAATTTTAGAATATATTTCATTTCAATCTACTTCCAAAATCAACAAAAAAAACGTGCTATCTTTTTATTACATTTTTTGTCTTTAAAAATATTACCATATTATATTTTAACTTATCATCTCTGTTGAGTAAAAATATAACCTCACTTAGAATATGTCGGATTCATATTCCTTTCATTCTAAAATAATTAGTAATGATAGTAACTTATCTATAGATTTTCCGGACTTATGTTAATCTAAATCTTATTCCTAATTTTTTTTTATACAGTTAAATTTTTCAAATTTTTTTGTTTCGTGTTTTCTTGATCAAATTTCTTTAAATTTGTTTAAAATAGCAAGATTATCCACCCGATATAATTCTAAATGAGGTTCTTCTTTTACTATTATAGAGATCATAAGCTAAAATATGCTTCAATGGAACTATCTTAATATTTATAAAAACCAAAAAAAGTAAAATAGTAATACAGATATAGCCAGGTTTTTTTTGTGTTGATTTAGCAAATGGATTGAAATGAAAAGATATTTTGAAAACTGGGCAATGGTGTAATCATGAAAACTTTTTACCTTTTTATGGAAATGTAAGGGACTCAATTGAATAAAATAAAAGTTAATGGGCTAGATTGAATATTTAGAGATAGTTCATGGATTATATCGAATAAATTAAAAATTTAAAAAAAATATCGCATCATGAATCAAAATTTAGAAATTATTTATGTCAATTTCCTGTGATATGATTTACAGAAGTGTCATTTTAGCCCTAATCCCGAGAGATTAAGATGGGCAATAATCAAGCGTAATTATTACCTTTTGTCTTGACACTTTTCCCAGTGTCGCCGCTCCGCACGATGATATAATTAGACCAAAGGGTCACTAATTGCATTAATAATTGGCATTATGATAGTGGATAAAGAAAGGGGAAATGATTATGGAGAGCGACCACCTTTGGTCGAGAATAAACCTTTTTCTCGATTAGAAAAAAGAAGAAGTTTCGAAAGATGATGGAGGGGTCACATCCCTCCCCTTGAAGTGACATTACCAAAGACATGAAGAATGGATCCACCCCATTATTTTAATCTTAAAGCGCCACAAGCACATCCATTGAGGAAGGGATTTTGCGCCTTGAGACTTTATAAATTAGTGAAGTAAAGTTCAGATTTTTTTAGGGTTGTTTAGTCGATCGAGAATGAGATGTGGTTGAAGCATCACCATCCGATCGGGTCCAATTTCGAATGGAGAATTTTGCTTGGGTTTGACCAGATGTTTGTGCGAGATGCCAACGGCAATGGGGGGTTGCTTAATGTCTCGTTCGAAATTCTTGCGATGTCCTCTTAAACTTCCTAGTGTCGATATAAAGGTGACATTCAATGAGATGATGTTTTGCTTAAGCTTTTGTTTTTGACTTTTTGCCGTTATAGTTTGAGTCCAGAAGCCCTGTTATATTCTGAGCATGACTTAAAAAGATTTTATTCAGAGCTTCACTCGAATTTCAGAATCCTCTAGATGTAAAGCAAATAAAGAGTATTCCCTCCCTTCAAGAAAGATAAAAATATGTGAGAACAAGGGGTGCAGAGCATACAAGCACCGACACGTTAAAATAAGGAACGTATCCATAGAGCCCCATCAAACGAACCGGCCACGGAGGCCCTTGGCAGAGTTCTGCTCCTCTTCTGTGGCGAGGGTACTTCTTAACCTGATCACTGATGATCCACGGGAGTGGTTTTGGTCTTTTCCACAAGGTATTATGTGCAATCTGTTTAGGGAACACCATCAAGATTTTGGTGAAATTAGATTTACAGCCGCACAACGTGCTCGCAACACTTGTGGTGACAATTGCTCCTCCCGTTGATCATGGGTTTAATTTAAAAGACATCATATTCCCTTTCTTGTATTGAGCTTCCAAAGAGACCAAAGACAGGATCAGATACCCAATAATCGAATCAAGGTGTTTGTGATTAGGGTATAGTAACCCTCCTATGCGAATTAGTAAATTCTTGAGCTTCCTAGCAATTTCTCTATTAGCAAGGAAAAAGGGAATTACCATGGAAATTAGAAACGTTAATCATCTATTAAGGAGATTTATTATCAATTCGCACGCACTAATGAGGAAAGGAACTATTGAGATTGGATGAAACCAAGCTCAACCCCACATTTTCTTTTCTCAAATAGGGTCATATAGGTACATGCAATCGTGTGCAAGGCAACATAGAAGTAGTAGATTATCGTAGCATGAAATCAGCGTAGCCTTCCGACCAAAAATAAAAAATAAAAAAAAATCAGCGTAGCACAAATCTGGAAGGCTCTTATGAGGTCCTTTTTATCATGAACTTTAGATCTCTTGCCCGTTCTCTTCAATCGATCTGTTCTTAGATTGAAGGCCACAAAGATCTATAAAATGCCTGAAAAACCATCATTCGTTTATCATTGTGAACCCATCTGAAAATCTGTGATTTGTGTTTCTACTGATTTTTTAGTATTCAGTTTCAAGAGAAAAAAAGGATCGTGATTTTCATAACCTAACTTAACGTGAATTATTGATTTCCTCACTGTGAGAGTGTGAATTCACACTCTCTATCATTCTACTTGCTCGGGTTGGTTCCTCTTTGCTAGCTTAAAGGAGTCTGGATGGGTAGGAATCTGCCTCGCCCGCTATAAAAATGTCTAGTTTAAGGCGCCAACAAAGCACTAATTACCTCAAGGACGAGCCCATCAACACAGCCCCACTAGATGTGAGTGGGGAAGCCTAATGCCGGCAATATACCTAAGTACAGGCCCATCATTCGCATACAAGTTGAGGTTTCCTGAAACCGAAGATAGATTAGGAAATCGAACTCGTGACTTCGCCTTGCAAATCAAGTCTTGGACCACTCAATCTTGGACCACTCGATCAACCACCTAGTTGTTTCCTTTGAGTTATCTTGACAAAAAAGAAAGCTGCCCCTAATTTTTATTTTGTCCCGTTTATGCCTTCACAACTTATATCTCCCTGCCCCAAAATCCTTGTCCTTGGTGCAGTTTTTAGGTAAAGTTTAGTCATACCTGAATCACCGGTCACCAGACACAAAGAAGAGTAGTGATGAGAGTTATTCAAGGCCAATAAATTCACTGTTAGTGATGGGATCAAAATAAATTTGAACCTGCACACTAGTTTGATGCATTGTGGAAACAATAACCCAAATGGACAGACGTTTCAGACGTTTCAAACATTTCAAAGTATGGGCCGTGAATGGCTTGAATCTTTTCCAGGACTCAATTCCTTCCAATAGGCCTTTGTGCACAGCCAGCTAATCCAAGTACACTGTTGCACTAAAAAGCTCATTCTTTTCAGTTGGCACAATATGTTACTTATCGTGCTTTTTTCTATCACAATTATGAGAATCTTGCATGTAATCTCAGTAAACAGCACTGCGGTGTCTAACTATATCTTAACTTATAAGACCAGTTCCCGGATTTCAGAAAATTATACTAAAGTAGTCAAACGCAAAGTAGAGGTTTACAGACTGTTTCTCTATTTCAATCACCCATTGTAACGCATCTTACTTGTATAAATAATATGGTATAGACTATAGAACAACTGCACCAATTGATGGATTTATGGAATTACATTAAAGCACCTAGTAATCAGACACAGGTGGTTTAATGGTTGAAAAGAAGCAGCTTACACAAGAAGTTTTGGCGTAAAAATTGAAAAGAAGCTACTTATCGCTTTTGTGCTTTCCTCCTCCTGGATTGCGCCTTCTGCCATTTCTTCCTTGGAACGAGCTTGCTCTTTGGTTTCAGCTTCAATTCAGGCGAGAACTTGTAATTCGGGTCCCTCATGCGTGCTTGGATATCTTTGAAGAACTGCATATTCAACCTCTTGGGCCCTCCCTGTCTGAGTTCCTCGTACTCGGGTCCAGAAACTATATTCTCAAAAGCTCCAATTAAAATGTCCAAGTCGCTCATGACTTCCCACACGTTAATATAGCGACCATCAGGTCCCTTTTTCAGTTTCTTCAAGGCATTCTCAACTGCTAATTTCCGGGCTTTCTTCCCAGGGGACAACTCTTCTGGTTCATTGTCAGCGTTCAGCAGCTCTGAGATCGTCCTGTATTTCGGTTTTTCCTCAAACTCGAATATCTTATCTATATACTTATCACTGGCTTCATTGGGGTATGCTTCAGTAGGAATGTCGTCGTCATCGTCACACTCACTGCCGGTCCACAATGTCTTCTCCTCATCACTATCAGACCATATACTATGTAGTTCATCACTATCATCTGCATCGATCAGGTCGGAATTCTCTTTCGCCTTTTGCCTGACTTTACGAATCTCTCTTTCTAGACTGTTCCGACTCTTCTCATCACTGTCGCCTTCATCCTCACTTCCTGTCCATAGGGAAGTGTCTTCCTCCATCTCTTGCTTCCAGGATTTCCTGAATTCTTCATCTCCTGGCTTACCGCCACTAAACAGATCGTAATATCTGCGCTCATCACCAGCATACTTACGTGATGCTGCAGAGATAAGGTAACGGTCACGACCGAATATTAGCCAACAGAGGGAAAAGAAATCATTTGCATGTTGTAAACTTAGCACAATCAATTAAATAAAGGAAGAAAAGAAACTAGAGTCGCCCTCATATTTCGAACTGGCAAAAAGAGGCAAATCAGTCTAATCAACAGGGGTGCCAAAAAATTCATGTCCTTGAGGCAGAGTCAGCAACAACAATAACGAAACATGAACTTGTCAAAATAGTTTCAAGCACAAATAAAGGGCAATTTGTATTATTGCAACTCAGTCATGTCCCATCCCCTAACATCCCCCACTCCTGTTTTTTGTTTTAAATAAATGACATGCAACCGTCCTCACTCCTTCGAAATTTCAAATAGAAACAGCAAAAGACAACATTTTCGAGGGAAATAAGGACGCAGATACAGTCATGAATCTCATCCTACCGATCCTGAATATTGAAGATAACATCTAGCATGCCCCGTCCACGACTATTAGCTAAAGGCTTCATACAGGAAAATTCACAAGCATGTGATATGCACGTCAACGCTCAACGGAAAGCCCTCCTCAATACCAGCACACCCTTCAGACTAACGAAACGGAATCCTCCAACCCGCACACTCAAAGGAAATTTACATGCAGAAGCACAACGCAAACCGCCCCAGATCACAAAATCCAATTTTTTTTTCAAAAAAAATCCGACCTTGAAAGATGGGACAAGCCCCGCCAGGGAAGCGGCTCGTCCTTGAACTCAGACCCAGTTCTTGGCAGAGACATTGGGACCTGAAAACACAGTCAAGTTATGAAGAGAAACGAAGGGCAATGTTCACGTGAGCCACAAACGACACGCGATCAAAAAGAAGTTTTGACCTTGGAGGAAGAAGGGACGGAAACGGTGGGCGCGAGCTTGATGTTCCCCTGCAGAAAGAAGAGAGAAGCGAGCAGGAGGCTCGGGAAGAGAGTCGAAATGGGGTCATCCCAGAACTCTAGCACCTCCAAGACTGTCAACGCGACGAGGATACGATGTCCAAAATATTTTGATCTTTGAAGTGAATCCACACGAGATTCATGAGTATCTGAAAGTGTTCACATACTAAGGTTATTTACTTTGTACGGGAGCGATTTGTGCTTATGTTCTTGGGAGTGCAACTGAAGCAGTGATCATGTGTGTGCCCGTGTGTAATCTATTGAGAAATGAAATCTAAGTTATTCATTTTGCACCAACCATACTCTTGAATTCAGCCTGTGCCTATTCGAAATCGATCGGGGTTGACCTTTACCGGAAATTAGGAATGCTCTTCCTCGTTCATATTTTCGATCGCCGTGACCTGATGTTTTCCATCCCTCTTAAGAACGTTTTTCTAATTATGAATTGGAGGTATTAAACGGTCTCGAAATCAACCAACTTTGACACTTGAAGCGGCATCGATCACCAATCATTCGATAGTGGTATTACGTCCGTATGATTTGCGTTTGCGTTTCCAAATAACGCTATCGCCTCCAATTACCCCAGTATATAACAATCTATGAAGCAATTTGCTTATACTCACATTCACGTGAGTTGCAAAAGTTCATTGCCGAATCAATTGGGTACGGATTGTTTATCAAATCCGTAACAAAATGTCAGTGCTTTCGCTTCTTGGGCCATCGAAGAAGATACCGTGACTGTATTACCATAAAATGCAGCAGCTTGAACACATCATTTGGCTCAGTCCCGTACCCCTTGCGGTATGACTTCAGAACATATGTTTCCACTGGTCTGCATCAAATCTAGGGCAAACCATCTGATGAAAATATACATGACTTCCACAAAAAAATGTATTCAGGATTTTCTAAGATGTCGCACAATGCTTTCCTCAATCATTACTGATTCAATCTGTCAAATTCGATCACCAGTCACCACTTACAATAAGAGAGAGAACCAGGGGTTTAATCACATGCTTCTATTAACAGGGCATAGGACTGATGGTAGAGTTTCAAGAGCATAACAGTATGTAAACTTGATTAGAGAGATGATTCTATTGCATGTTTGCCCCCGATGCAATGCCATGCTTCATTATAAAGTAGAGCAGAAGACGGATGCACGTGTTCACGCTGTCACAGCCGCACTACAGATTTTGGTCATCAATCATTTCAATGGTGGGAGCAAACTGCAAAGGCAAAAAGAGCAAGGAAATCTTAGTCACAGAGAGAGAGAGAGAGAGAGAGAGAGAGAGAGAGAGAGAGAGAGAGAGAGAGAGAGAGAGAGAGAGAGAGTCTACAAGGCTTACTTCATCATCTTCATCGAAATACAATCCATCAACAGCACTATTTTGCTGGAACTCCCATCCAAGAGTATGCTCAAGTAGTTCCTTGAATTTCCTTGTCTACAAAGCCAAACAACCCCTCTAAGTAATTCCTTCATATCCATTTAGTTAAGGTTAAGTGACTAGCAAGCATGCAAATTGAAATCAACAGCTGCTAGATGGGATGCACAGAACTAGACAAGTTTCTTTCTACGAACTTCTCCCCAGAGCCACAGGAGAACATGGAATTACAGTCAGGGCAAACTTACAATTGTGTATAGCTGAAGCAAGTTCAATGGTTCAACAGTTCAACTCCCATGAGAAGCAGGAGAAGAAGCAATTAAGTTGGACATAATTGCAAAATTTTGATGTATGTTTCTACTAGTCAATCCTATTCATGGTACACATGCTGTGCTCACGAGAGCTCAAAAGTAGATACAAAACTAGAATATTGGAAGTGGAACATATCATAATGGTTTAAATGGACATCAGATTTGGTCCTCACTCGGATGCATATACTCTTAAGGACCCTGATTAACCTGAAAATTTATCACCAAGTGACTTCCACAGCAATCATATCATTTCATGCCATTTTAAAAAAGAAGGTGCAATTCTTATGTATCATCATTAAAAGAGGAATGGCAACGCCAAGGCTCAAAAACCAACCCAAGATAGAAGTTCTCCATCAACAACTGGAGCACCTAGCACCAACGAAAAGAAATCCTGCAATTCAGAAAAGATATTAAGCGTCACAAGTTCTAAACTTGAATTTGGATTAACGGATGGTACTCAGTTTAGTCAGAAGACAACCAGTAAAACAGTTCAGTCTCATGAACCCATAAAATGTCAACATGAGTTTACAGACTCAATACAATTGTAGGGATATGAAGTACAAATCCAACATGGAAAAGCAGCTAAAACTACAGAATGATTATCATTTAATCCCATTACCTTGCAAAGTCGGTGCAAAAAGCTATCAGTAGAAAACCACGAATCATCCAATAGCGCGGATGTTCCCTGCTCTGTATTCCTGTTGTCTGCAGAGTCCTTTTGAAGTCCATACTTGAGCTGATAGTAGATCACCCTAACAAACTGAAAGAAAATTTATTCCATTTGTCAATACTGGAGGTTTCCTGACTGAGCTTGACCAGTACAGGGAGCACAGCCAATGGGCACCACAACTTAGAAATATAATCCAGTGTGCAGTTAAGAAACAGCGATTTAAGAGTCAAAGACTTGTACCTTTGTGAACAGCTGCGTTCTCGTATGGAAAGGCTGCTCAAGTATTACAAAGAAAGCAGTAAGGATTATGTCAGATGCTATAAAACTACTAATGTTGGGGATGAATTACTACGTGCTAACAGTAGTCCCATAAGCCAGCTAAGTTTATAAATTAACGGGTATTCACTTCCTAGTCTCGCGGCACCTTCCTAGCATGTGCTACTGCCAGTGGCCTTCTCATAAAGCATGATCTTAACAGATCCAAATATAATATGGCTATTTTATAAACAATAATCAAACTGTAGGACATTATTGCATTGAGTTAAAAAGGAGACTAAGTACCAGCAACTTGAGAATTAGCCATATGGGCTTTTGAGAAACTATGTCCCGATTTAGTCGAGCATTTGCTAAAGAAGCAGAAGTACGTGAAAGCTGAAATAACTTAAAGTAGCTTTGCAAGAAGCAACCTAGAGATGCTTTTGTAGATTTATTTTGTTCTGACTGTCATATTTAAACGTTTCTTCAATATAAACATTTCTTATGACTCCCATATAGTACGGATACCCACAAAACAAGCTGTACAATATAAACACTTGGCCCATGTCTAATACCCCACTGCTAAACATATCAGGGGAAAGCGCTGCATATTTTCAAAACCAAAATTATACACAGAACAGTGTGACGAATGTAAAAACTAGCAAGTTGGAAGCAGTCAGTGGTAAAAGACTTCCCACAGGCAGACTGGGAGAGAGACAGCGAGGTTCTTAGACCCAAAAACATAGGCATTTATACACTAACATCAACAACTAATATAACATTTAAAATGTGATGGAATATATGAAACTGTCCAAGCAAACACTTACGGCTTCAGTGCAACCAAGCAAAAGGCCAACCAAAGCTTTCCACTGCAAAAATGCTTCCAGTGATTGACCCATCTGAAAAATCTACAGTGTCAGACATAGAGCAACTCATTTACCCCATCAAATGGAAAAAAAAAAAGGTCATTACCAGAAATGCAATAAAGGAAAATTGGAATTCCCCGAGGAGTAAGTCTTCAGAGCCTCCAAATTCTGTTGCAACTATGGTCTCAAGCAATTGTGTCTGGACCACACAGAGGAAAAAATACAATATTTCAGCAACTACCGCATCAATCAATATCACAGAGCTACAATCCACCATGAAAAGCACACATATCAAATTATTTTTTCTAACATAAAATATTCACATCTGGCCCGCAGTTTCATGTTTCGCAAGAAGAGTACCTTGTCAAGATTTAAAGAAGTAAGTTCATGGCCTTCAATTCCTCGGCGCTTGACAACACGGGGAATAGATGTGTAATAGCATCCCCTACCCTGAGACATGTCCACAGTTGCTGAAACATTCCTTGTTTTCAGTTTTTCATCTAAAGCTTTCTCCATTGGTGTTTTTTGGGTGTTCTTTAAGATCTCTGACTCACATACAACAGTGATATCTCCTCCAATGGGTTCTGAAAACAAACGAATCATCCATGATAATATTTCTTGATTGGACATTGCATGGAAACTGGAAAGCAGATGTATCATTGAGTGAAGAGATAAAGGACATATGAATATTCATGCAAAACAAGTATCAATAAACACGATAGGTGCTCCATCACCAAGCGAGAAGACACCTTGGCGACAGACAAGATCTGCAAAAATTAACAAGCGGTCTCAGGGCAGTAAATGGCATACCAAGTCTTTGAATAGTATCCTTAGTTACGTAATTGGATAAACACTTCCAATCTCCATATTGATTTAGATCATAAGGACCCAGTTGTCTATCGAACTCCATACTTCTTACAGCTTGACAATACCTCTCTGCCTTGACAAAGTCAACAGGAGATAATGTTATGTCAGGGTTCATTCCGTGAGTGTCCAAAAAGGATATGTCATTCTGCCAAAATTCAAAATGTTAAGTAGAAAAGTTTAATTCTAATCACCCCTTAATCTTAGATGCATCATTGTCCACCTCCTATAATGAGATCAGATGGCCCACCCACTTCCCACAAGTAGAATATCATAAACTCGCATCATGCTTCTGTCACTTTGAGCATCATGTAATTCAACAGAAGCCAAAGTTTTATGAATAGTAGAATTGTGTTTTAAAGTATGAAAGGGGAAGCATCAGCACCCAACTCCATATTTGCAGGCAAATGTCATCCACATAGAGGAAAAAGTTGATCAAGCTTTCAGCAACAGACCTCTTCTTCAGACACACTAACTAATCGCTCTTCTTCAGTATTCCACCTTCGAATGATAACCTGGTCAAACATCATCACCAAGAAAGCTAGTCGTGACAAAAACATACAGCGTTAACTTCTGATATAATGACCTATCTAGGTGGTAACCAATGGAAGACTCCATCAAATTCCATACCTCAGACAGACCAGCATCAACAAAAAATCCTACAATTGGCGAGAACTCTTTGCCATCTCTGCACACCAACGATTTAAGACATTCCAAGCACATGAAGTTTCAAATTGATATAAGATGATTGACAATTAAGCAGTTGCCAATCTGCTATGACTAAAGCATTCAAGACCAATTCACCAATGGAGAAATGGCAGCTTTCCAGAAGGTACATGAACTTGTAAAGACAAATGATCTCCATAAAGAGAAGCACAGAGTATGAATAGAACGGAAAGATAGCGCGGCAAACTACAAGGCAGAGAGAGAACGCAGCGCAGAGTACCGGACCCATGAAACAAGAACATATAACGCAAACTCTAAACAGAAAAAAATGACATTTTGATACACCTCCGGAGTGATTCAGGATCACCTTCTACTTCAACCCATCAAATCAGCTCAACTGATTTATCCGGCTACATCGATTATTTCGAACTCATCACACAGTACTAACAGGATGACATTGCTCTATAAAGCAAACGAAACGAAATCAACAGGACACCACCATGACTGCTGATCTAACATAACGGACTATCGAGAGTAAAGTGCGCATAAACAGACCTGCTCGAGGAGCTGTAGTAGACGAAATGAACACCGGGAGGAATCATCTTAAGCCCCTTGAAAGCAGGCCCAACAGAAAACATCTGCAAATTTCACAGAATCAACAGAAATTAGCCGTGCTAACTGCCGATACGTGGCAACCCCAGCAAATTGCAGCCATTTCTACCGCATACGACCATCGCGAGAGCTCTGAACCAAATGGAAATGCGATGGGCGCGTTACGATATGGAATCCAATCGGCGCGCGACCGAGCGATACGCGACCTGGGTGTCGATGCCGACGAGCGTGTGCTGAGGAACGTCGAGGAGGAGCAGCGTGACGCCCCGCCTCACCAGCTCCAGAGCCGTGTCCGCGTCCATCGTCGCGACGCCGAAGATGAAGTCGAGCCTTCTTCTTGCTTCGCTGCTTCCTCTTCTTCTTCTTCTTCCCTCCAGAGGCTTCCTGTTGTACGTGGCTTCCCCTTGCGGCGGCGGGTATGATTCGGTTCGAACTGTTTGAGCCGAATTGAACCGGACCCAAGTGGAGGGAAATTGGTTCGTATTTTACATTTTTGTCGCCTCTTTTTCAGCTTTCGCAATTCAATTTTTTTTTTCAAGACGAGGAGTACTGATATTTCTTTCTTTTTTTGAAATGTATGATGAAATTTAAAGCATTCATGCCCGATTTCAAATTTATTTAAGAAAAGGTAAAAAAAAAGAGTAAAAATATATATGTGCACACACATATGTTTATAAGTATAACTCCGATGTATTTAGTATACAAAAATTGTATCGGATTGGAATGGCATGGAACGACTTGAAAATAATGAGAATACACGTTCCTCTGTTTAGTCTTGCGTTAATTGAAGCTTGAATTTCGATCATTTGCTTGCTTTCATCATCGTAACAATTATAATAAATTGTTTAGATGTAAGCACGCACTTCCCATTTTCGTATTTTCATTTAATAGCCGAAACAATTATAATAAATTGCGCTTGCTTCTTGTGATGTTCAAGGCTATTTTCTTCCAAGCACCCCAGTTGCTTTCATTAGCTTTTTTTTTTCCCTTCCTTTTTTAGAAGAGCTCCCCAAGATGAAACTAATTAAATTCTTAATTTTAAGCTTAAGAAGCTAAACACTCTAATCCCTCATCTGTTCCAATGGGAACAACGAGGATCTTGGACAAACAGAACAAACTCACTCAGAAAGAAAACCTCTTTTAAGGAAAAAGAAGGCATTGCCTGGAAATAAATGTTCTTTTTCCAATGGCTAAAGGAGGGAATCACAGTTCCTTAGGAATAATTGATTAAATAACTAATTAGTCGCTAAGTTGGATATTCAATGTGCTCCAATTTCAATCAGTCATGAAGTTCGATTTCTGTTTCTTATGGGTCTTGAGTCCACTTTCAGTCATTAACTTTTTCAAATACGCGATTTTGACTTCATTTTTTTTTTTTATAATCAAACCCTCTAACTTGCTAACAAGGCGAAACGCGCATATATCCATCGCTCTAAAGATACCAATTACGATGGCCCTCCCCGCTGAACATTCCACGCATATTACGTGAGCATGATGAAATTGATCTCGATTCTCAATCTGGCCTCTGAAGGAAGGCTTATTTGCCGAGGTGAGTATCGAGTGCACAAGCAATAAAGAAGGACACTAACCTTTCCCGCCTCTTATTATTGACACAAAACCCAATAAAAAGTTCGAAGCACAGCCAGGGCATAAAAAATCAGTCTTATAACTGATACAATGATGAATGGAATAAGACAACGAATAAGTGTTTAGTCGAATCTTTCCGCTTTGAAATTGACCCGTGGGTTCCGTATGTCGTCTTGACTTTGAATCAATCGGATCTCCAAGCTGCTCGATTGTGGATCGAACTCAGCACTTCTGTAGTCGTCCACTGTTCTCTGAAGTACTGCCTGCAAATCATGGTAGAAGCCCCACAGTCAATCATGTTTATACCTCGAAATGATGCAAACAAGAGTCAATTTATTTGATCCTCGTGGCGAGAAAAGCAAAAATAGGATGTGGCCAATCTATTCACTTTCGCCTAGTGACCTACGTGTGTGAATGAATGTGGATGGAAGAAAATGGCCACTGATTGTGGGCCTCCATTGGCTAGATAAGAACAGATAAACATGGTAAACATCTGACTCTATATTTAGTGAGTCTCCAAGCTGAGGATAGGAGTAGTATACGACGAAGTTTATAAGATTTCTTCTCCTATCCTAACCCATTACTATAATTTTACCAGGAAGACCAAACAAAACCTAAAATAGAATAAGATCCATAAGCACCTGTAAGCTTGACACCGCAAGCTCTGCTGCCTTATCAAGGTTGTCAGGATGTTTCTGGAAAAACCAAGAATTGTTGGGTTCAGGAAGAGTAAATTACTGCAAGAATTACTACAAGTTAGGAAAAATCAAAATTCTAAAAGCGGGCAATACATTGCTCCATCCAAGAAGAAGTGCAGTCATGAGATCTCCTGTTCCCTACAATCGCATAAAAGTATTTGGAATGTATCAGCATAAGAGATTGCAATGCTAGGCTGCTAGTGAAAAAGAAATGAGGAATCACCCCCAGAAATCCTGTGGGTCGATTCCAACAATGTATTAATTCAGAATTATTTATTCATCAGATGCTTGCTCCAATGTATTTCAACCAGCACATCAAGAAATAAAAGGTGCAGTGAGTCTAGTGTGTGTCAACAAAATGTTACACGGCCCAAAGTGACAGTCTAATGTTTTATCCGTTTGTCAGTAACTAAGCATAAGTTACGCAACTACTTAAAGAGAGTTCATAAAGGAAAAAATACCGTGAAATAAGCAGGAATTTTTGGAATCAAGATCTTGAATTGCTCAGGAACCTGACCCTAAAAAATACAAGGGAGTCAATGCACTTTACCACCAAAGGATGCGTAGCACTTTCTATTGATGTAAACAAGGTAAAGTAAGGGAGGCAAGATCACGAAATGCTCAAGATTCTTGAAAATGGCAAATATCATTGCTTCAAGTTCAGATAACTGGTGCATACTTTTGTGTTTCAGCAAAGAGAAGAATAACTCAACAATGTCCTTACAATTAGAGAGATATCCAATTACCAGAATAGAATCATATCATGAAAGAGAGCTACGGCACATGATTAAGCATCAATAAAGAGAGTCATGAAAATCCACCAAGAGATGATGCTGCATTTTTATGGTAAAATGTCCAAACCCTTATTTAGACTTATATTACCTACAAATGTCTGCATTTAACCAAAACTGCTCATTTTATCAGTACAGAAATCATAGATACCATAAAAACTCACCTTCTCCTTTTGATGACTGCCTAGGAGGAGCAGGTTCCCATTTACATTTATACTTGTAATCACAACCTGAGATTAATTAGAAAACGATCAACCTTCAAGTGAGATGGAAAAGTAAGATTCAGAAATGAACCCTCATAGCAGGAAACCTTGTCGAAAGACTAAAGAGCTAATACTGAGCTACCGACAAGCATGTCACTGAAAAAAAATCACACACAGAGCCGAAGGAACAGGGTAATCCTGCACTAGGGAGCTACAATTTCTTTACCAACCTTAGAAAATCATCCAGAAAATAGCAGGAGCAATGAAGGCTATACCCGGTAAAAAACAATTATGCAGCTTTAATAAGAGAGCAAAGTTTGGCAGGAAGGCAGACATCATTTTGAAGTTACACCTGTTATACTTGAAGGATAAGTGCTCAAGCACAGCCACACATAAATCCATAGTAAATGTAATGACTGCAACAAAGTCTCTGAATTTCAAGCAACTTTAACAATGTTCTTATTCTTTGCTCTTATTTGGGGATACAACTTTTCCATCATGCTTCATAATTACATCATTACGTCATTCTATGTAGCTGGTGCAATTGGCAAGCAAGACACATTAGAACTTCTCTATAAACATCATCAAGATTAGCTAGAGAGAGAGAGAGAGAGAGAGAGAGAGAGAGAGAGATTTCTGGAAAGAACACAAAAGGCGAGGGGTGATAAGGGCATAGTAAATGTTGTTTCATACTACCGTAACTTTACGGGTAGGCTTTTTCTGGCCAAAACTTTACAATTAGGTTGAGCCAAGCTCCTGTCATACTACATGTTTTCCAGTGCATAAAACACAAGCTAACATTGCTAAGAAGACTATCACTATGCATAGGTAATGCAACATTATATCATTCAAGCCAACTCTACTAAAGTTCACAACATTCAGAATATTATCAGTGATTCACATTAAGAGAAGTTAGAAATTAAAATTACAATGATACCTTTGAAGGTCCAGCATCATGAAGCTTATTACAAACTTCCCTACCATCACTTTCAGACACTATCCTGAGACAAAAAATAAACAAAGAAGTCAAGCGAAGGCACAAGATCTGCACTCCTAAAAGCAGAACAAGATCAAATAATCACATCCAAATATTACACTCTGCAAGAAAAAATGCAGACAACCGTTTCTTCTAATAAAGTAACCAATACAAGATATGACTGTAAATGTTTAAAGCATGAAAAAGAGAAACATTAGATGCATAGTATCTCCTAACAAACTAATCAGATTACACTAGATTGTGAATGCTTTTTAGTTTGTGCAACATGTATCCACATGGTAAGTGCCAATGTGCATATGTGCAAGCATTTCTCAGTTTTTCCAGCCAAGGTAGATAATCGAGACTAGTCAAACGTCATCCCCTGGGAACTGATGCCATTTTATTTAGTTTGGAAGGCAAAAAACCGGTGTGAATATTAAGATACCCATAAATCTAAAAATGCTTTGTTATTTTGTCAATATGATCTAGCTTTGTGTATATGGATAAGATTTTCTATTCAGCACAAATAGAATGATGAGGACATCAAACTTCGTATTTAACTGTACAGTGGAACCAAGAATTGCACCCAAACCTTTCCTGGAGTAATCAAAAAAGTTGATTTGGCATAAGAACAGGAGGATACCTATACCCAGTCAAAAGTTCTGCTTCAAATTGATTAGGAGTCAACATTGAGGCCACTGGAACAACCTATACAAAAGAAGTATCAATGTATCAAAAAACAGACTGAACCATTAATTTGGAGAACTTCCGAACAATCATCCAAATTCAATTTCTATGACATGAGCAAAAATGTCATCCAGCACATGCATCAACAGCTGCTCTTCTCACCTTCTCCCGGTAGACTGTTACCAGCTCCTGAGGAATATAGAGCTTCCCTTCATCACCCATCACGGGATCGCAAACTAGACAAGAATGGCAGTTTTTACAAGACACAGCCAGTGCCTTGGTCATTTCTTTGTGCAAATAGATTAGTAAAGATATGTTCACGCCATTATCCAGCAGAACAAAAAAATCGCACTAATTGTCAGACAAAATTTTATAAGCTCCAAAGAAATAGACGTAGTCAACTTCCTGACATCACATTAAACGGAATTGCCTCAATATACCCTAAAATGTGTATGGTGACCAGTGAACATGATGTTTATATGCTTTATAGTACTATCTGATTAAGAAATTATTGACAATTAACACAAGCAGAAGGATAGGAAATATCTGAAAGCACCATGATATATGTTATGCTTTTCTTGGACAAGAGAAGATTATCTGAAAAGAGAAATAGATTTAGGAGCAAACTCATAATACAAGGGCCTTCACTAAAAAAACCATTTTTTTTTGTAGCTATTGGGGCAAAAACATGTGCTCGTGACACTAATCTTTAAAGCTAGGGCCTCTACTTATTCTGACAAATTTACTCACCATATGTCAATTTTGGGTTTATAGACCGCAGCTTTTTGACAACTTGCAACACAGTATTCAAGAATGAAACCGAACCGATATAACCTGCAAAGAATAAAAAGTACGATCAAGCTCACAAAGCAATCATTAGATGAAAAGTTTTCCCTATACTAGATGGTAACTTCAACTGCCCAGGGAACAGAATCCCAATAAGAGCCAAAAGAGTACCCAAAAATCGTTTTTGATTTGCCACAAGAACATGTCAAAAGAGTCTAATGCATTCCTCAGACTTCCATACAAGAGATAGTATTCCTTGTGAAACTATTGGTCAGGATAATGATTTCTCTCTTAAGTTTTCTAATAGCTTTTCTCGCATAATTTTCTACTAATTTCTTATTTGCTGTGAGATTCTGCTTGGAAAGTCTTACGGAATAAAAAAAAATTGACAGAAAAAGATGCAAGAGCAATCAGTTACACTATCTCGAAGTCTTCCTCAATGAAACTTCTTTCCAAAAAAGAAATAATGGGAGAGGTGTTCTGATAACTTTTTTCACACAATTTTACTACATAGATTGACTGGATAAAGTATGTGAAGATGCTGGCAAAGAAAGCATATTATTGGCATTTTCACCAAGTGAGATACTCCGGTAAATCACTCAACCGTGAACCAATATGACCGACCCTACTCCTACCAAGACATTTGTACATTCAGAAGCTCTGACATTGACCGTACTATCAAGAAATTTAGCTACTAAAGTTAGTAGCTCTCTCTCTCTCTCTCACACAGGGAGCTTCAAATTAAGCGCTTCCACAGGGCAAACATCCCCTGTAAATAGTCTTATTTCAAGCGCCACCATCTTCCAAGAGACAAAAACCACAGCATTTCCCTCCCCCCCTCCCTCCCTCCCTCCCTCTCCACATATGCATGCATGCGTGTGCATTCAAGTCTAAAAGCAAATGGAACGAAAATAATCTATCTATTCAAGAGATGTAGCAACTAGCAATTATATGATCCCAAATACCCATTAATGTGAAAAAGAGCAACCAACCAGAAGACAAACCTGCAGAACCCCAAAAGTTAATATAAAAAATGAAGTCATATACCTGTCTGTAAGTGTGTATAATAGAGTAGATCATTCGCTTGAAGGCCTTCAATTAGTTCCCACAATTGTTGTCCATTCAAGACTTGACCCTTAAAAGTCGGGTAACCTGAAATAAAATTAAGCTAATTATGCCGTGCTCCAAACTCCACTAAAAGCCTGCAGTC
This sequence comes from Syzygium malaccense, assembly GCA_031216405.1. Taxonomy (NCBI): domain Eukaryota; kingdom Viridiplantae; phylum Streptophyta; class Magnoliopsida; order Myrtales; family Myrtaceae; genus Syzygium; species Syzygium malaccense. The sequence goes on along the minus strand of CM062258.1, from coordinate 46,913,512 downwards.
ACCCAAGCTTAAAAGCAACACCAAATCAATCCCAGAGTAGAGGGCCTTGCAGCAGCTAACCTGTGTGGTTCGAGAACTGTACTGAATTGATGGGATCAACATCGTAACCCAACAGTTGCAGAGGAAAGACAGCTGATTTGTTGCCAACATACCCCTAAGGAAATAGACAATGTGACTCATGTTAAATTACAAACTGAAAACTAGCCAAACAGACAAAAACTACTATTTCTACAAAATATAAGCAATCCCCATGGTACACAAGTAGCCTGTTACATATGAGAAATCATATCATAGAAAATGTGTAAGTTAATTCCATGCATATTATCTTGGGTTTCCTATTTTATAGCACACAAACATAGCATAAATACATGTGTGCGGTCTCAATGACACAAGTTTTTTCTCTTCAATCCTTTCTCTTATTGTCACATGATATCCAAGCCAGATTTCACCCTAGATTTATTATGTGTATGAAGTTACCCATTTGTCAATTCCACATGCCCTTGTTAGTTCGATCGGCACGTGAGAGGGAGTGTTAAAGTATCTCCACAACGCTTGTCTATGAAATTCGTCTCTTTACCACCTAGTAAGACTACAGTAGGGTGTCGTAAGATGTACATTGTGAAAATGACACCTAATGGTTGTGTTAATCAACTAAAGGCCAGGCTAATGGCAAAAGGTTGAATTATGGTGACACTTTTTCTCTGGTTGCAAAAATAACGTTTGGTCATTTCTGACACTTGTAACCATTTATCACCGCCTTTGCATCAGCAGAACTTTAAAAATGTTTTCCTGCATACATGACAGCCCACTACCTCTTACAACAGTCCTAGGCGTGACTTGAGCATTAGCATTTTAATTGTAAAGGGAGGTATTGGTATGAAGTGGGGACCAGGAGAAAGAAGCAAAAGTAGAAGATAACTGATTTATTCGCACATTAGACTCCTCTGACAGCTTATAATGATCTCTTATACAGAAAAAAGAACAAGACCATCCTCCAAGCAGCATTATCAGACTGTGTGGGTTCATGATGCTCTAATTGCACCACCATCCACAAAATTCTGTTTTTCTTCACCAGTTTGAAACCATAGCTCTAATGGTCTTAGGAAGACATGTGCAAGTTGCCCTGCAAGTTGTTGTGAAAGTTCCCCATAAAAACTAATTTACGCCCATACATTATCACATACCGGATTGTCAATGATAGAATCATGAAATTATTCTATTGCGTCTTTTCCCTCATCCTCTGTCAAATTGATAGAGGAGGCCAAAGAGGAGGAGCCTTCATTAGCAAAGTTTTCATATTTTTTGACACAGCACTTCATAATAAGAGCACAATGAGATACGCAATATGGTGCACCTTTCTTTTTCCTTTGCTCCTTTGGGGTGTATGGGGAGCCAAGAAAATCAGTGTCCACTCACTTAGTCCATTATCGATACAAACATGAATGCAACTACAAACAGCCACATTGTGTATGAAACATCTTACAGAGATGGCCTTCAAGAATTTATCATCAGCATCGAAGGCAGCTATCTCTTGAGGATTATCAATCCCATTGTAAACTTGGTCATGTAAAGAATACTGGTGCAAGGCTTGGAAAAATATTATGCCCAACAGAATTCATGGATTATGTATCGTATTCCTTTCAGCTCTTTCAAAGCAAAAGTTAATGCTAGTTTACTAAGCATTTATCAAGAGGAGAAGGTTATCGCATAAGGCAGATAGATAAGCTGGCAGGCAGATGAATCGCTGTGACCACAAGCTTTACAGACCGCATAATTGTTGGGAGTGTGTCATAGAAGCCAATACCTTCACATTGGGAGATTTCCAAGAGCACCAACATAATTAGTTGGGCCACCTTCACTCAAAAACTTAAGCCAATAAGTTATGGGCAACTAGATATATTAATATTTCCACGCCAAACGAATTCTTCGATGTGAGGCTTTTTAACACAACACAAAAATGCATCTCAATAATTTACCCCTCACATGTGAGTTCAATATTAGGTTTGCTCTCCCTTATTTCAGGGATCCTTCTGCATCGACGGGTCTCAACTTGAATCTCCACTTTGTTGCCTTGTGAGGACCACAAACAACACCCATCATCATCCAATCCATGGAGGTTGTCATTAAGACCGCAATGCTACACCACAACGCCCACCTTCACCCTAGGTCTCTTTCCCCCAAATGAACCATAAAGGTTGCCCAGAAACCATGTTAGTCACAAGATTCTTTCCTTTAGACATTCACTAAACATCAATAGCATCAAGATTGGACCACCAATCAATCATCGGCTCTTATACCAATTGTTTAGAGCATGCAGCGAAAGCCAGATACCTTCACCCTGAGGTAATTGCCAAAAGAGAGCTCAAATTCGAGCACGTCAACATATCCAGTTGAACTCGCTTTACTCAAAAGTTTAAGCCCGAGTTATGGGCAATTAGGATAAATATACTACCTCACACCACACAAATTCTTTAATATGGGACTATTCTAACAGAACTCGCTCAAATGTGCATCTCAACAATAACAACTGTTGAGATGAATAGGTGATGGTTCCCTCTCATCAGAGTGAACAAGAGAGACAGAAATGCAGGATAAAGAGGAATACTTGCAACATAATTTCGCATAAAAGTGAGAGATCCTCAATTGTCTTGAGCAAAGAGGGAACACGTAAGCTTCCAATTCAAAAAGACCATACGAAGAGCTGCGCTCGTCAAACTCAATCCGTACCAGCTACCACAGAGTCACCAACAAAGCTTGAAAACCAAGATAATTACGATGAAACGCTTATAGGACTTCGAAAAAAGCATTTTCGGTCTTGACCCCCATTCAACCCAGTTCATCCGTATAACGTTATTAACAGAAAAGCCGTGGACAAACACCAGGGCCCCCCAAAAAACATCACCAATTTACTACAGGCCAATGACTGCAACTACACGTTCCGTTCTCACAGACACGAGCACGAGCACAATAGTCGGCTCCGTCCGGACATCTGGATCAATCTCATTTTCCTATCGGGAAGCACAACAGACAAAGAAATCTCGCCCACACTCCCCAAGTCAAGCGCTTCCCCAGTCGCTCTCGTTTCTAAACGGCAACACGAAATACGGAACAAGCGACAAGAAGCACCAACCTGAACGGTGTGCGATTGGATGCTGAGGACTCGGCCGGTCTCCGACGGCAATGCCAGCGAGAGGATCGGCGGCGCCGTTCCCGACATCCCTCGGACCTTCCCCGCGGTGCTCGGCGTCAAGTCGGAACCGGTCGATATGCGGCCGACGAAGGAGCTCCGATTGCCGCACAAAGTCAGAAGCGCACGCGGGAATTTTCCCGAGAAACTTCGTCCGACGGGAAAACTGCGAGCGGAAGAACCTCGACGTTGAAGAGCGTGGAGATTGCGTGTGGCCATTTATCATATACCGAGAGAGACCAGTCTCGGGCGGGCGCCGTGTGGGCAATTTACCGTCTTGCCCCGGGAGGCTCCGCCGCGCCTCCTGCTGTCGCGAGCGGCGAGGCGGGAGGGGCAATAAAGGGATTTCGCCGGAAATGAAATCTGATGTGGTTAGGTTTGTTCGTGAATTCTTTTATTACCAATATTCGAAATTGAAAATTATTTAGGATTTCATCTTTGACCGTAATTATGAGAAATAATATAAAAAAATTTGTGGCGAATCTTGGGGAGACGATTTTTTTCTCCAACCAATGCCAGATCGACCCTTTCATCGTCCACGTTAGGTCATTGCTGACGTCACCGATTTTCTTTTTTTTTTAAATCTTCCTTTTTTCCACGACAAATAATATAATTGTCCATTTAAAAAGTCAATAGATGACGATGACAAGTTGCAAAATTATTGATATATGTTGGGAAAATCGAAGACTGCTTGACCGGTTATTTGTCGATAAATTACCAACTTTACATCTGTGATTTATCGTTGTCTGATTAATAAGATGCTAGCATGCATATGGATGCTACAAATGATTACAGGAAAAAAATATATATGGTTTAAGGACCATTTTATAGGCACTTCTTCGCGGAAGGACTAAGTCAAATGAGAAATATATAATTTAAGGTCTCAATTACTAATAAAAGAAAAAAAAATAAGGGATTTGATTGAATATTTTGTAATCGTTTGGTGACCTCAGGCATCCTTATCCCATGAAACTATATAAAAATTAAAAGTCATCGACTCGTCACATCCATTTGATCAACGAACACTAACTTATAGTTGAATTTTACTAGTGATTATGAAAGTTTACTAGTACTCGATATAGAGATATGATAAATGTGATAACTATTAATTCATTACACTTGAATTTATAAATATTTACTTTAGTTATCAATATAAATATGCACGTGATTAATCATTGTAATGGCTCAAAGCATTTGCCCAAAACAAATAGCGTGTTTTGATACATTTTCGTATATCAACTTTGAAGTAAAAAGAACAAAAGAGGGCAAGGTTTATTGGATCCGATGAATGTCGACCAGAGCTAGCAAGTGTCGTGGCATGGAACTGGAGAGGCAAGACGAGGTGACAACTAAAGATGAGGCAATGACTAGAGATGACTAGAGGTGAGGGGCAAAACCCCAAGCAACTCGAGTGACCAAAGGTGAAGTGACCCTAGGTGACGAGACATCGAGGTTGCGCAACCCCAAATGAAGCTTAGCGACCTCAACCCAAGATGAGACAGATCTTGCCCGACGACCCTCAGCTGGCAAGCTCAATATGGGGCAAGGAGAAATTGAGCGTCTGGGAGAAACGATGGACAGTGTTCGGAGTGAAGGCAAGACGGGAATACGAAGATATTGACGTGGGTAAGATCATAAGGAAAAAACTCATTAGACCCTCAAATAGCATTTTCAAAATGTTGAAAGTCAGAACTGGTCTGGAACTATACTGAACAGTCACCAAATACCAAAAGGGCTTTTGGAGGCCCAGAGGATTTCGGAAATGCTCTCCCAAATACACCTTCTTGCCAATTAGAGCTAATTGACTCGGGGCATGAAATAGCTTCTATTTAGTGCATGATGATAGATCAATGGATCTTTGGTCCACCTTTTGGACAATACCCTTAAATTTTTCCAACTAGTGGAAGTGGGCGATGGAGTAAAATCGGCAATCTTCGATAAAATGATACTCGCGGGGAATTGAATTGATCACGAAGACTATGTTCGATATTTTTCCTTTATAAGATGCATAACAAAGGTGATATAATCATAGTAAATATAAACAAAAGAGGAACAAGATTCAAAGTCTATCGATTTTTCTACTAATAAACAGAAAATTTTCATTAATATTTTCGACCATTGTTTTTATATTTATTTTGATTTTTTGGACCAACATTCAATTTTTTTCTGATTTCATCCTCCCGACATTGCGGTCCCCTGTAGCTGCTCCCATCTCAGCTCGTTCAGACAACTCGCGGAGCCCTCTCTATCTCTGTGTCTCCATGAAGCGCAAGAAATGGTCGGAGCTCGAAGAGCAGACCCTCATCGCCAAGTACTCGGAGCTGTCGAGCTCCAGCGCCCTGGCCAAGCTCAAGACCCGGGAGAAGAAGTTCAAGCCCATCGCGGAGCACGTGAACGCCGCCCACCACCTCCGGGACCCGTCCCGGTTCCCGTTCCGGTGGTCGTGGCGGGACGTGTCGATCAAGGTCCAGAACATGCGCCACCAGTACCTGGGCGTGAAGCAGAAGATCAGGGCCCCCGGCGGCGGCTTCAATTGGGACGACGGCGAGGACCACTGGGCGAACTTCTTGAGGTACAAGGAAGTGTTCGGCGACGTCGAGCTGGAGATCAAGGGCAAGAAGCTGAACGGAGTCGATTTCTTGGGGGATGCCGGGTTCGGGAGCTCCGGCGATCTGGGTTTTGGGTTTGATTTGGAGGACGACGACGATGAAGAAGAAGAAGAAGAAGAAGAGGAAGAACAAGATATAGAAGAAGGAGCAGAAGCAGCGGCAAGTTCTGACTTTGAAAATGCTGATGCTGATGATGATGTGAGCGGCAATGATATCGAGTGTGATAATGTCGATATTGGTCAATTCAATGATGCGGGGGTGGTTAGGAACGGGGGAGAAAATGGGGGATCGGGTGTTGTTAAGTCGAAGAGATTCCAAAGTGGGCTCGTGCTAGGACCGAACAAGAAATGGCGGGTTTTGGGTGCGCAAGTGATTGACTTGAGGGACGCGATAGTGAGGAGAGAAGAGGGGAGAAGAGAGAGAGAGTTTTATAGAGAGAGGAGCTTGATTGACAAAGCAGAAGATAGGAGGGAGCTGGTGTTTGTGAAGGGGATGCAACAGAGCGAGAGGGAGGAAAGGTTGGAGAACCGGGAATTGGAGTTGGACAAACGGGAATTGATCTGGGCGAGGAGGGAAATTGGGCGGAGGACAAGGTTGGAAAGGGAGCTCGACGAGGAGCGGCGGAGGAGGAGGAGGATGGAGGAGAACAGGGAGGAGGAGGAGATGGAGTGGAGGGAGAGGATGATTGAGTTGCAGATGGAGCATGAGAAGGCGATAATGCAGATGCAAGCCGATGCTTGCCAGAACCAAATGCAGATCCTCGGGGTCATGGCCCGGATGGTTTGTCAGTTCTTCGGTTCAGCGAGCGATGCTTTAAGCGGCTTGCCCCCGCAAGTTTTGCAGAACTTGCAGCATCCCGCGGGTTTGGACGATAGTGCCAAGCCGGAGACGAATTCGCCTTCAGAATTCATATGAACTGTTTGTTCTGAGTTCCTGCGTGGCTCCTGTTTTCGGTCTTGTCAATTCGAATATTCCTTGACACATGACAGTGTAAAGAAAAAGTCTCAGCAGTGGCTTGTTTTGGAATGAGAGTCTCAATAGCAACTCTTTTGCACCGTTGAAGCCCTAGGAACTTACTGATTTCTGACTGGAGAATCGGGTGTCTAAGTCATTAAGGGTCGACTGGTTAGAGACTTGATATTTGCAATGCTTATTGCGAATTAGTTTGAGTGTTCTTTGGAGCTCTGGCAGTATTGGTTCTTGTAGAAATCCAAGATGAAGCTTGCGACATCTTACCATTGTTTAAACCTAATGAGTCATGTGCATAAACATAGGCTATACTCATATGGTAATATCTGCTTGGATCTTGTTTGTTTAGAATTTGTTTAAGCAGTGCTTACTTTCCTTGAGATTATTTTTGGTAGCCTTATTTACTACTAGACGGTATCATCGATTACTTCATGCCCGAGTGATCACATTGCCTTTCTATTTATATAAGGATCCTAGAAAGGAACAGAATGTTGGCATGAGATTGCACAAGTCAAATTTGTTTGGTGAAGTAGATAATGGTGTCCGATTATGAGCAGTTGCAGATATTTGTTCTGCAACCAACATGGTTGGAATAAACGAGGGAGACTTCATGGAATATCATGAGTGTGTGCTTACTACTTGGTGAAGGAAGAAGAAATAGATAATGGAGAAAATCTCAAGCTTCTGAGGGAGCTGATCACTTTCTGTCGTAACTACGTAAGAGTTACCTTTGTGGAGTGAATAGTATATCTCTTGCGGAGGCACATGTTAGAGGAAGAAGATAGATCTTTCTGAATTTGTTTCGAAACAGAGACTGATCTTTAGGCTTCTGAGGGGTTGATCAATTCCCATCGTGAGTACATAAGAGTTTCATTTGTGTAGTGCTTCATATTGTAATCTCTTTCCGAGGCATAAGTTAGAGGAAGAAGATTGATCTTTCTGAATTCGTTTGTGGCACCTCAAAAGCAGAATGTTAGATTAGAGAACTTGATCTACTCTCGATGATCCAGAAATATGCGACCGTTCTTGTTTTTTGAAGATTGAATATGGCTCGCTGGTTCACGGCATTGCATTATCTCTCTAGATCTTTTCCACCCCATTTTGGGGCTGCCTCTAGTTCCTCTTGTCTCTGTCCGCATATGCTCTGGAACCGAGTCGAAATGTTGATGCAGGAAGGTAATCAGATAGCATTCAAAGCTGAAACAGAGGCTATGTATATGTAAATTTATATGTTTGTGCTATTGCCTGTTCACTTCTGATGACATTGACCTATGCATGCATGTGTGCATCCTTATGCCTTTCCAAGAAGCTCTTTGTCTGTAATCGATGTGGGAGTGACAAAAGACGCTCGTTCTGGTAGAGAGCTTTGAAAGCCGTAGTGGGACTTTAGAGATAGCTACTGATTCCATTGTACGTATTTGGAGGGAGTATGGTGTGAATGGTGATTTTGGGCGAAAAGAGTTTGAAAAGTCCTAAATTTATTGTATCGGTGTCAATTTAGTTATAAATCTTTTTATGATACCAATTCAGCGATAAACCTTTTGTCTTTGTGTCAATTCAATCCTTCTGGATAATTTTGGCTAGATATTATTGATGTGGACGCCGGTCGGCCTATACGTGATACGGCCAGTGTTAACGTGGATAACTTTTAATAATGTTTTAATATTTTTCAATTTATTTTAATTTTTTTTTTCATTCCCTTTCTTCTTCCTCTGGCTGCAACCGGCCAAAGGACCTTGCCGCATTGGTGAGGCTCACCCTCGCCAGCGATGACAAAGGCAAGTCTCGCCCAACCCTTGGTGAGGCTCGAGCCTCACTCAATCCAGCAAGGGCAAGCCTTGCCAACCTAGCGCGAGGTCGCCCTCATGACCATCCGGCGAAGTCCTTTGGCAAGGGCTCGAGGAGGCTTGTCCTCGCCTTCTAGCTAGGGTCAAGCCCTCGCTAGAGGCCGCAAGGGCGACCTCACGCTAGGCTGACAAGGGTCGAGCCTTGCCTGCCATGGGTGAGGCCCAACCTTGCCCTTGCAAGCGACGCTTGAGCCCTCACTAGTGGCTAGCGAGGCTTGCGTTCACCGTTGCTGGCGAGGGCGAATTTTGATAGAGACCAGTAAGGTCGATCTTGTCTGTTTGGCGACCGGCTAGAGGAAGAAGAAAGGAAAGGAAAAAGAAAGAAAAGATTAAAAATTAATTAATTAATTCAAAAATTATTAAAATGTTATTAAAAGTTATCCATGTCAGCTCCGGCGAAGCAACGGAGGCCAACCGGCATCCACGTTAGTAATACCCAGCCAAAATTAACCGGAAGGACTGAATGGATACAAAGATAAAATGTTTATGATTCAATTGACATAAAAAGTTTTTTTATAACTAAATTGGATATGTTTAAGAATTTTTTAACACTTTTCCTGTGATTTTGGTTTGTCTTTGAAAATCTTGTTGATAATTCACTTGCAAAATAAACAAAGAGGTATATTGTCCCACAATGAATATATATAAGTGTGTGGACCAATATATAAGTGGAAAGCTTTTACCCTTATAATTGAAGATCATGAGCTAAGAGGACTCGACATACAGCATATGCGTGTGGGTGCGCACATAATTGTGCGATTTTGGCACACTTAACACGCTTGTGCGCTCATGGACTATAATTGACACTAATCATTATTTTTTTAATATTTGAATTTATAGTGTTTTTTAAGGGATAATAACACAAACAGTCCTTGAACTTAAGCCTGATTTACAATGTAATTCGTGAATTTTTAATTTTTTTAATATAGTTTTTGAACTTTAGCCTAATGCTTAATGTAATCTATCAACTTTTAATTTGTTCAATATAGTCCTTTAACTTTTAGTATATATTTAATGTAGTCCTTGAACTTATTTTAATAGAAGGACTATATTGAACATTTGTATATAGTTCAAGGATTAAATTAAACATGTACCAAAAGTTGAGGGATGGCATTGAACAAATTAAAAATTCAGAGACCACATTATATATTGGGTTAAAGTTCAAGGACTATTTGTGTCATTTTCCCCTTTTTTTTAAACATGAATAGTTGAATCTTTTTGAAACAAGGGATAATGACACAAACAATTCCTAAACTTTGGCTCAATGTGTAATTTGATCCATGAACTTTTAATTTGTTTAATATGGTCCCTGAACTTTAGCCTAATGTTTAATGTAGTCCTTGAACTTTTAATTTGTTCAATGTGGTCCTTGAACTTTCGGTACATATTCAATTTAGTCCATGAACTATATGAAAATGTACAATATAGTCCATGAACTTGAATTAATGGAAGAACTACATTGAACATTTTTATAAAGTTCAGGGACTATATTGAATATGTACCAAAAGTTCATGGATCACATTGAACAAATTGAAAGTTTAGGGACCACATCAAATATTGGGTTAAAGTTCAGGGACTACATTGAACAAATTAAAGGTTCAAGAATCAAATTGCACATTAAGTCAAAGTTTAAGGACTGTTTGTGTCATTTTCCCTTGAAACAATATGTCTATTCACAATTTTCAAACAATATCTGTTCAAACATAATTCAACGTTTCTAGTTCAATAATTTTCACTTTTCACTTTTCTTTTCTTTATTAAAATAACATTTATTCTCCAATTATTTCCTTACGGGGAAAATACCACAAAAAACTCCAAATTATATCACTTGTGTCAAATTTACCTGAACTTTTTTTGTGACACAAAAAATCACAAACTATGTCGCTTGTGACATATTTACCTTACAATACTTTGGGCCAAGGGCATTTTTGTCTTTTTCTTTTTTATGTTTTTTTTCCTTTCTTTTCTCTTCCCTCCGCCGGCCATGGCGGAGGGAAACCGGCGAGGGTGGCCCTCGTCGACGTTGGGGTTGGGTGAGGACTGCCCTCGTAGGATCTAGCGAGGGCAACCCTCACCGGCGTCGGGCGAGAGTCGCCCTTGCTTGGGCTGATAAGGGTCACCCTCGCCTGACTTAGGGGCAAGGGCAACCATTGCCCAACTCAAGCGAGGGCTGCCCTCGCAGGCGTTGGGCGAGAGTCGCCCTAGCCCAACCCCAATGCCAGCGAGGGCCGCCCTTGCTAGGTGGCGGAGGGAAGAGAAAAGAAAGGAAAAAAAATAGAATAAGGAAAAAGACGAAAATGCTCTTGGGCCAAAGTATTGTGGGGTAAATATGTCACAAGTGATATAATTTGTGATTTTTCGTATAAAAAAATGGTTCCAGATAAATTTGTCATAAGTGGCATAGTTTGGAGTTTTTTGTAGTATTTTCCCTTCCTGACAAGAGTTCTTGAAGTCAAAATTGTTATATGGTATTCTCATTTTGAAACTTTGTGAAATTTTAAGATTTTTGTTAGTAACCATTAGCAACCTTGTGGAGGCAAATAATTTCTTAAAAAACAGCGTAGCCACATCTCAAAATCCGATTCCAAATCCAATTCCATTCTTCCCAATTAATTTTTCTAACAAATCCAACACAGCCAAAATCGTACGTATCAGCTTCGTCCTCTTTGTAGGTTAAGCTCGAGATGATTGCCCCTCACGCGGTTACCTTGTTCATTAGGCTATTCTTATGTCACGTTCTCATCATCTGTTGTCATTGCCATAACAATAAACAAGTACTGAATGGATTCTTATGCTATAAAATTATTAAGATGCAGCATTATAATAATTGAAACAATCAGCGACATGTATAATCTAAACATCCTATATTCACAGCACCATATAGCTAGAGGCATACGCCGTAATGTATTCAACTTTGGCAAGCTACCTTGTGCATTTTGGCTCGTATTGATACTCGTAGTAGAATGAATCGCGATCTTTCTCTTTCTTTGGGAAAATGATTGTACGATAAGATAATCGGACGAATTGGTCGAATTCGACAGCCCGGGCCGTGTGGTGCGTAATTCCCGGTCGCGAGCAGATGCACACAATTATATTCTAGTCCGAATTGCAGATTTTATACTCTTGTTCACACTCACTGCGTCCCCTCCTTCCACAAAACTCATCTTTTTCCCCAGAAAAAAAGAAATGCGAAAAGCTGTCGACTCCATTGAGTACAAAAGGCAGGAATTATGGAAGCATCTGCTTGGCATGGCCCTTCGTCCAAAGCATTAAAAAACTTGTCTTCGTTTATTGCTCATTGCAATCTCATCAACTGACGTTTACGTCTCTCCTTTCACGATCTGTTCAGCATTGGAGAGAGAGAGAGAGAGAGAGGGAGGGAGAGAGAGAGAGATGGGGAACAGCGTAGGATTAGGAAGGAGTAGGAGAGCAAAGGTGATGAAGATCGACGGCGAGACCGTGAAGCTGCGGACTCCGGTCCGAGCTTGCCAAGTGGTGGATGACCACCCGGGCTACGTGCTGCTCGACTCCGAGTCGGTCAAGCGCTTCGGCGTCCGAGCACGGCCGTTGGAGCCGGACCATGAGCTCAAGCCCAAGAAAATCTACTTCCTCGTCGAGCTGCCCACGTTCCCCGACGAGCACGAGAAAGCTCCTAGGCGGGTTGGATCAGGTAACGTACAAGATATCCCCGTGTACCTAAACTCGATAGGATGATGAAAGTCTAATTTCCCGGTGCGCGTAATGTTTAAATTGATGGAATGAACGCACGAATCATATCTTATGCCATCAGAGTATAGGATGACGGACAAAATATTTGCATGGATGCATCTGACTGTAGGCATACAGATGGGCGCTAAGGACCGGCTGGAGTGGCTGATGCTGTCGCGGAGAGCCACGTCAGACATCGTTAGGCCGATGCAGGCAAGTTTCCGGCAAGACAGTGCGGAGCCGGTGCAGTTGAAGATGCGGATTCCGAGGGCGCAGCTGAAAAAATTGATGGAGGAAAGTATGGACGAGGCAGAGGTTGCTCGGAGAATTGTCGATCTTTACATGGGAAAAGTTCAAATTTTCGGAGAGACTAAGCATTTGGGGAGTGATCAGAAATTGCTGATTCGCCAGCATCAGGAGGGTCACCGGAAGCCCGCACTTGGTGGCATAAGGGACGGCTTCAAGGCCCGGGAGGTTTGTTTCTTTTCTCCGTCGACACCATTAGATTTGAAAAATTATTACCTAAATTCTGTTCTACTAGGACATGTCGACCATGCGCGAAGAAACATTAACATACGGACATCGCGTCAAAACGAAAAATTGGTATTAAGGATATCTTAGAACTGGATTACTTAACCCAATAGAGCTGAGATCATGTGGATATGCTAGATGTTGAACGTGAGGACATCGAATGGAGTGCATTTTCAGACAGTAAAAGATGTAAAAAACGATGAGAACTTGTCTCAAAAGTCTTGGGAGGAATTGGCAGTGAGAAGACAGAGGAGCACAGCATGTGCTTCACTCAATGCATGCCCATGTGATCGCCCCATGTTTGCACGCACTCTTGTCCCTCTTGAGATCTCCTGCACATGATGCACCCTATTTCTTCTCCTATGCACGTTCATGGAATGATGATCTGTACATATTAATCAAAACCATTAACTTGACTAGCTTGAGATCTACATTAGCAATTTTCGCGACAAGAAGCATTGCATAGCATGTATAGTTTCATCATCTGTCTCCGGGTCGGCATGATCCAGAAAAGGGGGGCTTGCTGCTTGTGGAGAGATGCTAGGGGGCCAAAATTGCAGGTTCATCAATGGAATTCCCCAAAAGAGTCGTCTTTTCAATTAAAAAGTCAAGAGTTGGTGCAGATTTTGCTGATTAATTTACGATGGTCAGAGGTCTAGTTTGTTTCAGATCACCGGATTTAGTTGGAGCAACAACTCCAAAGACATATTCTATTATGTAAAACAAAGAAAAAAAATAAAAAATTGTGTTGAGTAGTCAGAATTAGTGAAATTGACTTGGAAGCAAGTCAAGACTCGCCAAACCTGCCACATTCTACCTAAATCTCGATCGTTAGCACTTGCTCATCAATTCTACGTCGATGGAACTAATTTGTGGCTGTGTTTGGTGGGGGGCAGTTTCTCTTTCTTCTCTGTAATTTGTGGGGCCAAAGTGGCAGGCTTGGCATAACATCAGACAGGATAAGTGCAAGCACACACAAGCATATATATAACTTTAGGATAAGCATTGTGAGGTGTGGGTGTGAAATCATTCAATCCTTTTTGAAGACATAGTTGCCATCATGGATAAGAATAGGAATAAGAAAACAAGGAAGATGACATGGGTAGCGCCTAACTTCGTTGGCCTTAAAGTGGGCGCAACTTGTTAGGGACCCCAAGTTTTTTTTTGGACCCCTAGTTCATTAAAGTGCCTTGGCTGTTGGTTTGGTGCATTGGTAGGAGTGGAGTCTTTATCTAGCAAAATGCCGAATGCCAATGAAAGACTAACGTCCTCCCGCCCCTCTTCACCACCACCGTTGACCCCTCTCCTCATTGTGAGATGCCGGATTTGGTCGACAGAGTCGCGAGCTCCGAGCTTAGCAACCATGGTTGCGAGCTTGAGAGCTTCGAGCTCCATCAGTCATGGCATCGAGCTCAGACTTGGCATGGCCATGGCTCACGAGACACTATGGCGATGCTTGTTCGAGATAGAGGAGGTCGTGGGAGTAGGTGTGGGCAGGCGAAGGGCGAGTGAAACTTTGAAAAGCGATATAGAAGAACTATAAGTAGGTGAGGAAAAATTATTAAAACAGTCCTAAACTCAGCTATGGCGAGGCTCGAACTTGTCAGCAAGGGGCAAGGTTGGCCTCACTTGCCCTTGGCTGGCGAGTTTGAGCCTCACCAGGGGCAGGCAAGGCTTGCCCTCGTCGGCGGCCGGCGGGACCGACCTCGCCAGCCCCCGCCTCTAGCTGGTCACTGAAACTGGCAACCGGCTAGAGGTTGAAGATGAAGAGAGGAAAAAAAAAAGAAAGAAAGAGAAAGAAAAGAAATAATAATAATAATAATAATAATAAATTTCGACAAAAAAATATTTTAAAAAATTGCCACGTTAGTTTTGGTTGGGCGGCCGACGTCCACATCAGCGTCGGCCGGCTAAAATTGACCGGATAGACTGAATTGACACAAATGCAAGAGGTTTACAACTAAATTGGCACAAATGCAAAAGATTGAGGACTGATTTGGTACAATTGCAATTTATTTATAACTGTTTTGGTAGTTTTACCAAGTAGGTGATATTATGTTGACATGAGGCATGTAACTTGAATTTCTACAAAATAATTATGTTTTTTTTTGTCGTGAAATGGAGATTCGAACATTCTATGATTGACTGCTTAAACTTTTGAGTTCACCGTCGATCCATCCATATCTATTTGCTCGTGAAATTTCTTTTCTTTAACTTAAGCAAATCCGTCCACTGTTATGCTCTGCAATGTCGACTAATGTCTTCGTTTCCTGTCACGACATGAATCTGCAGAAGCGAGTGAGCTTCGACCCGACGGACGCGGGAGAAGTTCATATAGGTTTACACTCGCGACGACAGTCCCGAAGTTCGGTTTGATGTTAAATAGACCACCCGCTAATTGCTTCGAGATTGCTACTTTGGGGCACAAAATTCAGCGACGTTTCCTCTTTGGCAAGGAGTGGTTTTGGTACATGACTACGTTTAGCTTCTAATGTATGTAATTCTCTGAGCTGATAGCATGTTGTTCATACGTAAGATGCTGATATGTTATTAGTGTTCCTAACTGCCTTTTCTTCATAAGACAGATTGGCCCATCTGTAATATCTCAAACCAGGAAGTGTATTCTCTGGTTTGCTTCTGGTCGGTAATCTTATGTATAATATTGGTAAAATCAAAATACTGATAAATCACGTAAGTGATGATTAGTTAACTGAAAAGTTGTCGATTACAAACAAGTAATACAGTTGTAAGTATATTAAATGAGAGCAGGTAACCCAAATTTAGTTGGTATCTTAATTAGATAAGAATCGGTAAATAACTCAAATTGAAGTTAGTAATTCGTAACGAGAGTTTATAAATTTGAAAAGTTGGTAAGGTACGCAAATCGCAATTGGTAATTTATTGGAAAAGTTGATAATTTCAAAACAAACAAATAATCTCTGGTGAGTTCTTATAAAAGGAGATAACTTAATTAGTTGGTAGCCTAAAAATTAAGTTGATGACTTAATCGGGGAAAGTTTGGTGAATAATTTACATAGAGGTTTGTAATTTCGTATAAGAGTTGATAAAATTTAAAACAAAGGTAAGTTTTTTTTTTGTCAAAAGAAATGTCCATTCATTTATCAAAATGATGCGTGAAAGGATTCATAGGAAATCTCAATAGTCATAATAACAAGCCAAGCTCGTACAATTCCAAAACAAACTAAAAATCAGAAATCAAGCAATTTCATCAGAGTATGGTTGGCGGAGATAATCACACGCTCATCCTTCAAAAACGGATTTGTGATTACATTCAAGTAGAAGGATCGGCGGTCAATCATCAAATCATACAGCATCATCAATGATAAGCACACGTCAGGATTTCCATATGTAGTTACGGCTTTGCCTTTTGACAGTGTGTGTCTAGGTTCGACACCCCCAACATCATCACTGTATAGAGACAACATAAACATGTTGAATAAGCTTAGATTCGACATTTGTGAGAGTGAGCCCTTTAGCCTGTGCGAGGCGCCAAAGTTTTTAACGAAAACACATTGAACGAGTACATATTTGACACTAAAGCTGCTGTAAACACCATTGAAATGAGAGGTGGAGTACTTATTCATTAAAACCCCAAAATCTAGAATTAGATCAGATAGGAAAGCTCCTAGATATAAGATTAGGAGAGCAAAGCTCCCAGATCTAAAATTAAATGAGGAGAATAAGGAAAGCAACAAAATGAAATTAAAGGAAAAATAACTAGAAGGGGAGAGAGAGATTTAGGTCAAATCCCTCTCCTCCGGAAGTAGAAGAGACAAAAAGAGAGAGAGGGGGAAGGAGAGAGGGGGTTGGGAGAGGAAAGGTCTAGATCCCCTTAAATCGTTGGTAGGCTAACCAAATAAAAATTGGAAAAATTGGTAATTTCCGAACAAACAAATTAATATTGGTTATTCAAAAAATTAAGAGTTGATAACTTAAAATTAGTTGATTTTGATTGGGGGAAAGTTTTTTAGTAATAACTCAAATTAAGATCGATAATTTCTTATGAGAGTTTATGGACTTAAAACATAAATATTGATAATTTATTGGACAAATTGATAATTTTCAAACAAAAAGATTAATGCCGTAATTTCTCATAAGATTTGATAACTTATGATCGGTCCGTTTTAAATCTGCCAATTGCATTCGAAATTTATCAGCATCTATGGAGATTTACCAACACGAAAAGATTTGAACACTAGAACCGTTCTTTTTCATAATATAACTATGCACATTTATTTTTTAATGATCAGTTATCACATGAATAATCCTTGCGCAAAAACTTGTGTTATTTGGTTTGAATGGTTCTTGGCGAAATATACCACAGAAACTGTTCTCGTCGCTTCATTTATAAGGGACACACACAACCTGTTCATTTCAAACAAACATGTCCGGGATAATTGTCTAAAAAGTCCTAAACCTATTATACGGCAGCCAATTTAGTCCTAAACTTTTTAATTGTGTTAATTTAGTCATAAATTATTTTACGATTTGCTAATTTAGTTCTAAAACTTTCAATTGTCAATTATTGATAAATCGTCAAAAGATTTAGGACTAAATTGATAAATATTCAAAATATTTAGAATTAAATTGATATAATTGAAATATTTGAGACTGAATTAGCCTCCAGCTCAAACGTGTGATACAAGCTTGAAAAATATTATTCTGAAACTTTCCGAAAGAAAACGAGAAAGGACTATGCAGTTACGATGTTTCCTTCCGAGTCATACTCGATTTTCCCGGAGAAATCCAGGGGCCGGCACCGCTCTCCTGGTATGATCGTCTTCCTCCAGAGAGCCTCGTCGCTGTCCTCGCTGTCATCTTCTTCTCCTCCCTCCGTCTTCCTCCACGATACCATCTTCGTCATCAGGAGCGCCTTGCTGCTGATGCTGCTGTTGAGCCTCGAGACGAGCCTCTTCTGGCTCGACCCCGGGACGGACACGCTGCGCTTTGTTGACTTCTTGGATTTGCCATGAGAACCGCAAAGAAACATCAAGATAGAGAGGACGGAGAGGGTGGAGATTAAGAGGAAGATGAAGGTTAGAGAGGCTGCAGAGAATGGAACGAGGGTTTTGATCGAGACCAATGGTCTTGGCACCGGTCTTGCCATTGTGTGAGAGAATTAGTGAAAGAACGAGGTTGTTCGTGTCGGAGGCAGTAGACAAGACACGCAAGAAGAGGAGACATATGAAGGAGGTTGATGATGTCGCACGCCCTCTAGATTTTCTATGAGATGATTATCAGGTCACTTCAACACTGTCAACAAACGTCAACATATAGCGCACAGGAAAATCTGCTGAAGAAACAAATTTACTGCATCAGTCTTTGACGAAAGCCTATTGGCTTGCGATATATAGTCGCTTAAAGAATTCATCTTTTGTAACAGGACCGATGAGATGGCTCTCGGCAATTGGCTCTTTGAAAAGCGGGGCTAAGCACGCCGTGTTTCACCCGGTTAGATTGACTCCGACGCCTTGACTGAGTTGACTTGAGCCGTCCACGACGGTTCAAGCACGCCAACTTTACATTCACCGCAACGCAAAAGCCTATTGGTCATTCTTGGCCCAACTAGACAAGAGACAGAAACAAAACAAGACATTAGGATCATCTTTCGTTTCAGATTCACTGTTAAATCTCATCGGGAGTATGATCTGATTGTTAAACGCGGTGTAACCTAGACGACATGCAGGTTGATGAAAAGTGTTCGATAGTTTATGTCTTGCTTTACGGGGGTTCGCAGTGCTTGATTTGACTTGGAAGAAAGAAAGGATCTTGAGAGGCTTCTAAGCAAAGGCCTGAATCCAACTGAAGCCTATATAAATACATACTTTCCAAGTTCTTTATACGTTGCGGTAGGCAGTGAGTATTATCTCCATGTCTCATGATCAATTCAATCTGTGGAGGTATCTTGGTAGTGCCTTTTGGTATAAGCTTCGAAAGCTTTAGCAAGTCTGAAGCCAGTTGATGACAAGCCGTTTGATGCATCAGTACAACGTTCACGTCCAAGCGTGAAGGAAATCACTTGAGGTGCTGAATCTGTGGACACTTGGACTAATTTGAAAGAGAAAAAGAAGAGACCATCACTATTGTCCGACGCGTGATGCCCTTTCCAATCGTCCGCCAGGATTTCTTCCGATCACCACTGCTAGTTTTCTAGCCAGTTTAGCGGGACAACCGCAAGTCACTCCAACATCGTACGATTCACGAAAAATGAGCTTTGCTGGAAAATGACATTTACCTACGTTTTAGCTCTTTCTTTCCTAATAATAATAATTCGGAGGTTGATTATAAAATTAATAAATGCACACTCGAGAAAAAGTCTCGAGTACAATTTAGGTCCTCGGGTTTAGACCCGAACCAGGGCTTGGGGCACCGAGGCTCGTCTTGGGGGGACCAGGGCCTAATCATCGAGGTCTCAGGCACGGAGCCAAGTACCTAGGTATGACCGTCGAGGACACGAGCACAGCCGCCGAGGGAACTTGGAGTCTTGGGCCCTAGTTTGATCATACTTTCAAAAATGTCCGATGTGAATTGAAATATAATTTTTGCGTTTATTATGAAAAAAAAAATCCCGTTACCGCAATCCAAACGTTAGAAAAAATATTGGTCCAAATGTTTTTCGCGAAACAAACGGAAGCAGGTGACCTCTAATCTGTTGTCGTGGACCTAAAGTCCCGCGAGTTTCAATTTGAAGGCGTCCATGGTCATCGACGTGTCAAAGAGAGAGAGAGAGACTCTGGGACAATCGTGCTTGGAGGCCGATGAAAAGTCGAGTGATCGCGTTAAAAAGGGTAAAGAGAGGTTTAACAATCGAAATGATTTACCACCCGCCTGGGTGGCGCTGCTGGAGCGCGCACTCTTCCTCTCGCAAAAGATTGAGTGTTCGAATCCCGGGCGCCGCAGGGTGACTTAACCGGTGGCACGTGTGTGGTGGCTAGCACGTGTCGCCCCCAGGGTTTACTCCCCGGCTATCGGCCGTGCGGGGGTTCCCTGGGTTATCAAAAAAAAAAAAAATCGAAATGATTATGGACAGAAGAAAAAATTTTATAGAGCTTAACGCTCACTCATCTGGAGATTAGAACAACTGGGTCTGCTCTAGCATCCACCCAAAATTTGATAATGGGAGAGAAAAGTCACCTCTCGATCACTCGAGAAGACTCGATCATGGAAGCCCCACTCGAGAAGGGTTGCCATCGACCGACGTGAATTTTCCATTGAAAGAAAGCCCCGATGGCGGCCACCTCGAGCTGGGGCGAGAGGGTACCAAGATCAATTCATACCCTCCTATCAAACCACGTCACAAACGAGGTCCGAGAAAATATTAGGTAGTCCCGCTCCTCCACGTCACCGTGATCCGCGCCATTCGGCGGTCGACATGTGGCGCGGATGGGTCCCATGGAAGAAGCCTCTCCCCCTCTTTCTCTCTAGAAAATTATCCAAAAAGTCATAAACTTATTACACTTTTGTCAGTTCAGTTCTAAATATTTCAATTTTGCTAATTGAGTCCTAAAATTTTTGACATTTTACCAATTGAGTCAATCCGGTTGATTTTAATCGGAAATTGCTGACGTGGCACTGCTGACGCTGACGTGGATAATTTTTTTAACAATATTTTATTAAATTTTCGAATTTTTTTATTAATTATTTCATAATTTATTTTTCCTTTTGCGTCATTTCTTTTCAATTCTTTGTTTTTGTTTTCATCTTCTTCTTCCTCCTATTGCCTGCCTTCGAGAAAGCAATAGATTCGTGACTTGTGGGGCAAGTTTCCCTTTCTCTCTCCCTACTGTTCATCTTTCTCAACACACAAACTTTTTGTCATAGTAAAACACAATAAAGATATGGAAAAAAAGGAAGGAAACTAAACTGCAAATAAGGGACATAATTCCAATAGCAATTTGTGTACACCTTTACTTTAAGCATCACACCCTTCCTCCCTGAGTAAGAGGTTAAATTGCTTCGTCTGATCTCGTTATCTCTCGAACGTTCAACACATGGAGGGTATTCCCTCCTAGGGAGGAAAAAAGAAACAGGAGGAAATTGGGAAAAGTGCTCAATAAGTCCTAAACCTTTTGAGAAAGTGCTAATTAAGTCATAAACCTTTTTTTATGTCAATTTAGTCCTAAACCTTTTGATATAGTGTCAATTCAGTCCTTTTTGCTAACGTGGACGTCGGCCGGCCGGTGACCGGTCACCGGAGCTGACGTGGACAAAATTTAATAATATTTTTTTGAATTTGTTTTCTTTTTTTCTTCTTTTTTTTTCTCCCTCTTCCTCCAGCCAGTCGCCGAAGCGACGACTGGCCTCGGGCGAGCCACACCGGCCACTGGCGAGGCCCGCCCTCGTCGGCGAAGGCGAAGGCGAGCCTCGACCAGCCCTGGCGAGGCTCGCCTTCGCCGTCGCCGGCGAGGGCGAGCCTCGCGCTGGGCTGGCAAGGCTCACCCGGCCCTCGCCATGGCCGAGCGAGGGTCAACCTCGCCAGATCCGGCAAGGTCGGGCCTCGCCCAGCCGCCGGCGAGCCCCGCCAGAGGTCGCGAGGGCCGGGCGGAAATTAGGGAGGCTGGTTGCGCGGGCATCGGCACTTTAAAATTAGGAACGCAGTCCTAACAACCAGCCAAGTGTATTAGGAGGGCTGGGTGTGCGTGTACCGGCACGTTAAAATAAGAAACGTAATTTTGTCAACATGCTAGGTGTGTCCAGGCGGGGCGGCCTCAATAAGAGATTCAATGCTCTTGCTCTTTGGTGAGGATTCTCTTAAACCACGACACATGAATTCCAACGTCCATGTCAACAGCCTAACGATCCGCGGCACGTTGAAAAGTATAGGAACAGTTACTTTGGAGGGAAAAAGGCATTAGGGACTTATATAACGAACTCCATTATCAAAGACAAAACGTAACTAAAGGTATCGGCCGGCGAGAAGCAAATCAAAGAAATGGTATTGAAGATAACTATCTACTTTTCCAAATCCAGAAATAGCTTAACAACAACAAAAGCTGAAAACACGCGAATTCAGTGGCCTGCACATCGTCCCGCTCAGATGGGAATTGCCTTGATGACGGAGGGATAAACCACGGTCGCGGGGTGCGCCATGATCCGGCGGCCCTTGCCGTGGCGGAAGCAGTAGACGAGGGCCCCGACGGGCCACTCGACGACGGCCGCGGCCACGAAGGCCAGGAAGCCCACGGTCGGCCCCACCACCTTGCACCGGCACGGGTTGCTCGCCGTCCCGCATTGCACGCATATCGGGATTCCGATGCCGAGGGCCATGTTACAGCGCGATTCGGGGCAATGATCGGGGGTTTTACGAGCGAACGGGAATTCGTGAAAGACGATAGATTTGGAGAGGAAACGCAAAGGTTTGGTGTAGGACGATGAAGTCGGAGCAATGGCCCGATCGAATGTATCCATAGGGCCCCAATCCTCCGGGACAGCTGCCACGTGGCGTTCGCAGGAGCGTTGGGCTGGGGGCACGAGGTGACGTGTCACGGACACGTAGGTGACACGTGTGTGGATCGCTCTGATTTGCCCATTTCTAATTTGTTAGAATTAAATTATTGTTAGGTTAATGTGGGCATGTGCACAAGTTCTATGCAAATTAAAGAAAAGAGAGGATCGGGAGAAATTGGAATAGGGCGGTGGTTGATAGAATGGACGATGGGAAGCCTCAGATGCTAGGAAATAGCTTAATTTGGATGAATGCTTTATAGATTTCATTAACAAAATTAAGAAATAAAACAACATATGCTATTTTGAATTAATGGTAGGGATAAGATAAAGAATATACGCGTATCTATTGGATCGAGTAAAGTTTGAACTTGATGGCCCGCGAATAATAATCGATGCGGGAATAAAATCGACCGATATTCTAGACGGTAGGCGGTACCTTATATGAGGCTACGGGTCCTTCTGACATGGTTATGTCGACCCGATTTAAGCCTCGTGCGGAAACGGAGGATAATTAAATTAATCTATTGTGATTTTGCAGCCTTAATTGTGTTGGCAATAGTGTTACCATGTGATAATCACATCTCCATGTTATGAGGCATGTAAGCAATTTCCTCACAATAAGCATATACTGAAATTGGGCTTTTCCTACCTAATTCGGTCTTCCAGATTTTCACACACGGTCAACATTAATGGGGGTCATTTTCCTAAGGAGAACAATCAATCACGAACGAGAGAAATTATCCTAAGTTTCATTTCGGGAAAAACTTTATGATAAAGAAAATACTTTCCGAGAAAATATTTTCCAAGAAAATGATTACTTTTTCTTTATTTGATGATATGTGACCGAAAACGTTATCTGGTATTTGGATTTCATTAAAAAAACGATTTCGATCTCGTGATTTTATTTTAGGCAAAAAAATAATCGAATTTTTATATAATTTAATTTATTTTCTCTTATCTTATCTTTTTCTTTTCTTTTCTTATTTCTTTTCCTTCTTCCTCCTCTGCCAGTCTTGGTCACTGGCGAGGGCTGGCCTCGGACAAGATTGAGCTCGCTGGGATATGGCAAGGCTCAAGCTAGTTGGATTCCAGCAAGCTTGAGCCTCACCAGCCTCGCCGCGGCAAGGTCAAGCTCTCCTGAGGCCAACTCCTGCCTTTGGCTAGCGCCAAGGCCGGCGACTGATGGAGGAGGAAGAAGGAAAAGAAAGAAAACGAAAAAGAAAAATAAAGAAAAATAAAATATTCAAAAGGAGCAATTTTGGAAAATATTTTCACATTCTTAAATTTATGAATTCACTTTTTTTAATTTTATATATGATTGGAAAATATTTATGATTGCATTTTCAACTAATCAAACGGATAGAAATTCAGAAAATTAATTTCTCTCGTACGTTCGAAACTATAACTCCATCGTTTGTGTACGGCTTGAAGGACATCTGACAGAAAGGTTTCGGTGTCCGAAAGAAGAAGGAACTCTAAATATCACAGAGACAAGATCCAGAGAACAATGTCAGAGTACCAACATGAACATGGGATCAAAATAAACCATAAATGAATGAAGCGCCCACCTATATGTACCTACCCTCCTCGGCCAACGCCATTATTTACCTTCTTCTTGTTTCTCTGAATCACTCTCACATCTGTACTAACATCACCACCACCATGTTGCGACCACGACAACCCAAATGCCAAATCCAATCAAAAGAACCAACTCGCTGTTGTAACCCACGACATGATTCCGAGAAGCACCTGAGTAAAAGTAGTGCCAGCCGTCGTTGGTGTCGGATGGGTACAAGTTCCCCGGAAAGCCCGTCACGTAGATGAACCTCGGTGGCGGAGGCGGCAGCGGAGAACAATACGTGGTCTTCGGTGGCGGCGGGGGCGGTGGCGGAGGGGGAGGAGGCGGCAGGCTCAGCTGCTGGCCGCACGGGTCCGAGCAGGTGCACGTTGAGCACTTGATCCCGCTCTTCGTCGCATGGAAAGTCGCCGTCTTCTTGTCCGGCTCCATCTTCCCGGGGTCTGTGCTTTCGCCATCCGAAAGGGAAATGGCGAGAAAGAGAACTAGGACGAGGCCAAACCGCCGGAGGCTCAAGCACGCCATGCCTTTTCTGCGTCCGCGACGGCGGTGCACGATCAAATGGGGAGGTTGAGAGAGAGAGAGGGAGAGGGAGAGGGTCTCTTGAATAACTTGGAGTTTGCTTTTGGCTTATGGTTACGTTGAAGAAGGGCGCAGTAGATTGTGGCACGAATGCAAGAGAGAGGTAGAGAAATAATGGAGCGATGTGTTAGGTGGTGGATCAGTTAATTCGGAGGAATGCACAGTTGAGCAACGAAAGTGACTTTTTAGAGAGACGGTTTGATGATGAGTCACTTGTCTTAGATATATAGATAGAGAGAGAGAGAGAGAGAGAGAGAGAGAGAGAGAGAGAGAGAGAGAGAGAGAGAGATGCATGTGGTGGGTTTAAATGACTTGGGAGTTAGGACCCTTTCAAAGCCATCCCATACCTAGCTCTCTTTTTTTAACTCTAATCTTTAAGCAGGTCGTATGCAAAAAAACATAAATTTTATAGTTTTTACGGGTTGCTCTACGTAGAAGTTATCATTTAGATCTCGACATTGCAAGTGAAAATTTTTTCATTCACCGTCAATTATGAACTAAAGTAAGAACGGTTTCGTTGCAATTTTGGTTCCGATAGAACTCCTTTATCTAAAATGGATCAAGCCATTTCCATTTTTACACTATAAATCTAGATGCTACGCTTTAGTTAAGGTCCAAGGATGTCATTATTGGTTATGAGTTTGTCAAAGGATTTTGTCTGTACTACGTTTCATATGTTACCAAATGTAGACTCCTAGATCTTGTATACGTTGTTTTTTATCTCGAGTTTTCTCCACATGTTGAAGAAGAGAGACGAGACAGCATCGTTTATGCCTTCCAATACTCATCACTTGCACCATGCCTCATCCAAGAACTCGTTGCAAAATGTCTTGCTTAGGGTTTTTTATTTGGCCGTATAGCTTATAAAGAATCAGAATGGGGTTTATGCCAGCAAACTTCCTTTGCTTCGCTTGATCATGAAGCCTCCACATAGAGCTTAACGATCCAAGCACCATGCACAGATAAAAGGCGCAGGAAGAATAAGTTCTCAGGCCCATGTTCGCCAGAGCTAGAGGGAATCTGTTCAAAAGATGAAGTCGAATATAGATATACGCAGAAACTGCAAGAATCTTCAGATTTATCGAGACCGACCTTTTCTTGTTGTTCTGGGTCGCTTTTGAAGAACAAAAAAGAGAGATGGATCGTGGGTTATAATGAACGAGCAATGCCCCATTGGGAATAATGCACTTTTTCAATGGACGAATCACGAGGATTGGAGGGTCTTAAGCTGATGCTCGCGTCCCAGCTTTCTTTGGGTGGGTATATATCTTTTTTCCAACATGACAACGATCTTTGATTTTCCCACTTTCCCAAAAGTGTAGAGCTTTGCATCTTATTCTTCCATTCGATCGTTGGGCCTTCAGCTAATACACTCGAGTCGATTAAACCCAAAATATATATATATACACACACACACTCGAGTCGCGTTTCATTGTCTCTGCAAGGAATAAGTGGATGCTAGAGGTGCGTGAAGATTGAGTTGCACTGTGTTTGTGACAAATCATACGTGATTAGTTAAGCAAGTGGACTATCTTCAACTATCTAATCAGAGTCCTCTGTTGTTTTGCAAATCGACCTTGGGAATCGCCCTTTAGTTGATTAATAAACCGAGGGATAAGTGATTAATTTGTCTCGAGTTTGAGCCTACGTAACCAAACCGGCCCAAAACCTCGATTGTGAGAAGCCCGATTACGTTGGAGAACAACTGCTGAGATTTAATTAAGGGCTTGTGTAATCATCACAACCAACTTCGATTCCAAGTCGACATCACTCACGAACTCTACCCGTCTGATTCAATATTTTGTAGATCTAACTCTGTGAATCGACCGTCGACTTGTTCTTTTTTGTGCCTTGTTACAGCAAAGCTTATGGCGTGCGTGCAGACTTCGTGTGCAACGTCCAAGGTACGTTTCAACGTTAATTATTCAAAGGTTTCCACGTAGTATTTTAGATTTTCTTGTGTAAATTTTCCTGTCGAAAATATGTAAGAGAGTATGAGTAAACACCACTGGAAATCACTTGCGTGTAACTTAAGACTGAGAAATATAAGTACGATTGAGCTACTAATTATAACTCTGTAACTCCTTATTGACAGTTGATTCTCCTGGCTATTCTCATGGGCAGGTGCCCGCACCGTGATCAATTCACGTGAATGTATGTTGCTCTTTGTGTTCCCCGTTGAGTTCTCCGATAATTTCTTCTTTTTGTATAACATTAAGTTGCAAGCTCCGTTAGTTTTCGTGTGATTTCCTAACGATGATCAATTTGACTCGTTTACTTTCAGGTCATGAATGTTCGGAATCCATAATATATTCTTGGAAGAGTATTTGAGGAAGGTCATCCGCACTTGCATCGTAAACGAATTAATCAAATCTCATGTATATGCTTGCGTGCTTGTGGTGTGTGATATATTTGTTAATGCAACGGATACATGCTAAAGATAATTAGCTTGCTTACTAAATGATGTAACGGCATTTTACCTGGTAATGTCAGAACCGAAACCGGAACCGAGCCGAACCATAATCTCGTGCATTTTCGGTTCAGTTTAGATATTGAAAACATAACCTTTTTTTTATTCTAGTTTGGATAGTTTCGGTTCAATTAAGTGAACCAAACTAAAAATTGTCCATCTTCTTAATATTACAATTTACACAATCTTTCTCCTTTTTCACTAAACCTCTTCCTAATATTACAAAAAAGAAAACCGAAATACCGAACCGAAGCAAACCGAACCGAACCGGGTCTTCGGTTTGGGTCGCAGTTCGGTTCAAAGGTAACGCACGCCCAAACGGTTAGGTAAAGTCGTGTTGACAATTAGTGGAGCATGATGGGTAATGTTGTTTTGACGCTTTTAAGCCCAATGGGTTATGTATATCAGTAGCCCATACTTATCAATACGTAACCCATCATGAGCATTTCAGGTAGATCTAAGATAAGTTAAACCAGGAATTTAAGAAAATCACGCGTGCATACTCAATAACTTTCCTAGGATCACATCACTACTAGTACTGAACCCAAGATTCATATAGGAAAGAGCTAGCTAAGTACAGAACATTTCACATGATCAAGAAGCCCAAAGAGGAAACATGTCCTATGCATTCCCACTGCCAGAAGATCCAACATTTGGCCGTGGCGGGATTTCGTGGCCGGGGCTTCCTGCGACGAAACCATCTCGTGGCCGAAGATCCTTGGCAATAGCTCTCGGTGATGAAATCGAATAATTTCATAGCTGAAAGTATAGTTTTCGCTGGGAAAATCTTTTGTAGTTTTAGCCAAGAAGTTTTCCGTGGGCCTAGAACATCGTGGCAAAGATAAAGTATATCTGTTTTGGTGACAGTAGGAATCGCGGGTGAAAAGTCATGGTAAAAAACATTGTACTTTTAGGGGTAAAATATTTCGCGAGGGCGAGGGGGCAACGGTCGAGCCACGGTGAACATGTGGCCACGATAAAGCTTTGTGTGACCTAAGATCACTTCGTGGCTAAATATGAGATATACCGGTACGAAACGCTTGTCACGAATATAGTTTTTATGGCTAAAAAGGCAGATCATTTCGTTGACGTTCAGGAGTCACTTCTCTGTTATCATAAGTAGTTTTGAGATTATGACTTCCTAGAGACGTACCTTCCCGAGTTCTTGACACTTGCAAAGAAACTCCGAATGAGGTGGTGGCACAAAAAGCAACAAAGTGAGCTCTTTATTGAGCTTTAGCAATGAATTTCGAGTCATGACCCTTAGAAGATACGCATGCACGTAGCGAGTTTGCTTTCCGTGTCTCCAACCACACCCTCAATAATTTCCACTTTTGAAGCTTTCTCAACCAACGTTTTGATGCATCGCTCCACATATTCCCCACTCCTCTCTCTCTCCCCTCCCTCTCCCTCTCCCTCTCCCTCTCCCACTCTCTGTCTCTCTCTTCTCTCTCAATCTGGAATGGCCAAGGTTAACAACAGTCGTGGAAGCACTAGGAACGCCTTATTCTTTATGGTGGTGCACTTGACTTTGCAATTCTGGTTGCTGACGCAGTCTGTGTTGACTGAACAGATTCCGTTATACTCGAATGAGTGTCCTTATCCTTGTCTTCCGCCGCCAAGTGCAGTCGCGGACTGTCCACCGCCGCCTTTTCCGCCATCACAACCGTCGACGCCATTGCCACCGGCTGCCGATCAACCACCGCCGGCCTTCCTCTTTCCGCCACCGGATGCTGGGTACATGCCCTATGCTTTCCCTCCGCCTAATTATTACATGAACTCCATCCCTCCTCCCCCTCCTGACCCGATATTGCCGTACTTCCCATGGTACTACAAGCATCCTTCTTTCCAGTCGCAATCGCCGGAAGTGATTCATTCACAATCAAGGGTCGCCATTGTGGTGGCGCTATGCTTTCTCTACATTGTTCTTCTAGTGGTTAAGTGATGGAGCAGCGCGTTATGTTTTCTTTTCCCCGTCTTTTGTATTACAGTGAAGGGGCAAGATATTTTGCCACCAGCTGAAGATCAATAGATCAACCAATTTTGGCATTTGAAGCATGAATTGAGAGATGCGTGTTCATTGTATTCCTTAGTGGAGTATACAGATGTTTAGAAACTTTTTGACTGGGTAATCGTTCAGGCGCTGCAATGTCACTCATCTTGCAAATTCTTACCAGACCATATGATCTCTGTACATATAATATATCCACAGATTTCGATCATTAAATCAAGACGAGGTCCGTGATCCTTGACATGCTTGGACCGCATCAATGAGTGCTTGATCGATAGGCTGAAATCAAGAAATACAAGCGTGCCTCGGTCCAGTACAGCATAAGGAGGTACGGTATAAAAAAGCAAGACTTTTTCGAGTCTGGATCACTGAAGCTTCAAGCATAATACAGAAGTCCAATACAAACGATTTGGTTCGGAATTGCCTCTATTCCCGCCTAATAGATGTTCAAGCAACGTTAGGGTATGTTTGTTTTGAGAAAAACTTCATCGTAAAAATTATATACGAAAAATCATTTTCCAAAAAAAAATGTTTCCCCTTCTCAAGTTAGAAAAATGTTATAGAATGCATATTTTCTAGCTGTTTATGATTTACCGTCGACAGATCATATTTAGCAAACCAAACGTGTAAAAGTTTAAAAGACTATTTCACGAAAAATTCTTACATTCCAACAAACACACCCTAAAATACCTAACCAAATTCAATTTGAGTAGTACTTTTCATGCATTTTGGAACCGTCTGCTGCTATCTAATCTATTTTTCAGCATCAATTCATTGGATAGAACTACTAGCCGTCCGTGAACACAATACAAACAGAAAAACTGGCATATTTGCAAACTTATCCAGTGAAAAGCAGAAAGAATTAACTGTCAACACGACTCGATCCATGCAAATGCATATAAAAGGTTCTACAACTATTGCACTACATTTTTTTTTTCATTTCATTCAATTCAATGACTTGAGCGTACTTCGCGTGTATTAATTTCCTCCCTCTACTCAATCTAAGGAAACTTCGGTTATTGCCTTACAAGTACTCCACCTGCATTGCAACTAACTGCATCAACTTTGTACCTGATTCCCATGCCTACATGATGCAGCATAGTGGCCAATGATTAGGATGACTGCACTGCATTAGTGAATACAATCGGAATTGATGATGAATCAAATTTACACAGTCTAGGTTGGCTGCCTCCATGCATGTGCCGCTTCTTTTCGGCCATTCCTCTCCCAAAACTACGTAAGAACTGCACGAAATCACACTAATGCTTTGACTATTTGGCGACGCCACACTGCAGTATCTGGGTCGAACCTCAGCTCCCATGTAGACCAATAGTGCAAATCTTGCTTCAACGTTAGCACTCGCGGCTTCCCATTCAAGTGTACTGTTCTTACACGAACAAACTCCCCATGCTCTAACTCCTGCAATATTATTCATCCCGGTGTCACTAGTGCAAGTGAATCATCAATTACTGCAAGCAGACAAATCTGATCATGTATATCTATCTCTCCCAGTGTGGTAGGAACAATTTACACACAGAGGCTTGCTTAAAAGCAATAATGCCGGGAAGCAATGACAAGAATGTGAAGATTGACATATATCTATCAGGGCGATTTACAAAATTTTATAACAGCTCAATAGTACACTTTACCCGCTTCATTAACCAAGCACATCAAGGGCTGGGAGAATGCACAATATTTTGGATTTTCATGGTACACAATCAGAATTTAAAAAACCATAAATAACATTGAAAAACAAATGACAGTTGGTGCAGCATGTATACATTTTCATGATGACCGCAATTCTCAGTACCCAAGAATGATTGATAACCAAAATAAATTTTCTAGTACTTCTTTTTTCCAATCATCATTCCTATATATACTGGTGAAAAAAAAAACATTATTCCTGCAATAGAACATGTAGTGGGGTAGAATATATGGGAGCTTAAGGAATTGACAGAGGACCTACCCTACTTAAATGCCTGTCAAAATTACACTGAACCACTGCCCACCATTGTATCGTGTCTTAGTTGTAACTTAGAAATTGCTATCCTATATAAAGTCCAAACTTGACAACCCCACAATTATTCTGTCGCATGAAGTGATTCTACTGAAAAAAGACCTAAAAAACAGAAATTAACTTCACACCCTTGCATTCACTGTGTCAATCCAATCATATCTACAGTGTTGACATGTGCCAATACAGCCCAATCAAAGAAGAGATCTGACTTCCCAAATGCTATGGACAAAGCACTGACCTGGGGGAGAGTAGCATGGAAGAAATAATATGATAATGCTGTTTTAGTTGACATTTTTAAAAAGAAATGAGGATTCTCCGTCCACTATATGGCAGAATGATAATTGTTACTCTTCCACAGCACACAGTAAAAATACCTTTGTCACACTAATAAATGCATCTAAGTCAGGAGTCGGCTTCCCATTAATTTCAACAATCCATTGAAGAGCATATAGACCATATCTATGCACAGGACTTCCGTGACACCACCTGGCAGATACCAACAAAAGAAAAAGATGAGATTCTTCACTTATCTATCCTAAGAGAAACTTATTTGAAGCACCAAATATATGGGGAAGTGAAACTAAAGCATAAAATCAGGACAAGTACCAGCTAAAAAGAATGCTTCAAAGAGACAATCTTACATATACAAAAAAGTTAAACACATCAAGACAACTAGTAATTACTGCATAGCAGTTGACTGTGCAGCAATGGCTGCTAACTGCCTGGTTCAGCTAAGGAAATAATGGATTATTTAATGCTAAGGGCCACAAAGCTATCTTTCTTAGGGAATGCATTGTGGGAGTACTCAATATGGAGCTCGATTTTATTTTAAATTCAATCAAGAAGCCTTCCCCCACCAGACACAAGACTCGGGGTATTCAAAACTTAAGAAGAGCTGAAAAAAAAAGCTGTAACTGCCTTGCGTAATCATCAAATACAAAAAAAGCGTGAAGCTGGAAAAGTTTACACTATCACTGTCAATTCAAGATGAGAAAGGCTATCGTCTTTAAAGATATTGTGAGACCTCACCTAGCAACATACACACCATGCCCTTCTTCAGGAAGGTATCCAAGAGCACGGACTGCTGAGTGTGGTTCTTGAACAATACATCCACTCCAATTAATCACGCGTGTAGTACCATTTCCATCCCTAACATCTGTCCCGACAAGAATATCAATTTCACGCCCCTGAAATACAAGAATGATTCAAACATGAAAAATCATCCCCTTCTCGAGCTTTTCTTAAATTTATAAGCACAGTTAACCTCAATCTTGGATAAAGCAGAACGACCTACGCATGTAAAGAATGCGCAAAATAACAAGATATCGTATGGTTTCTTTTCTTTTTTTTGGGTCACAACGAGATATCTAATGGTTCACCTGCCGGAAAATGGTCACGTTAAGCTTCCCGTCAGTGTCACCAGAGTTGTCCAATGCTTGGCAAGCATTTTCTATGTCGCGGAAGCAAGTAACTGGCTCCTTATTTATTGCCAGGACCATATCACCTTGTTCCAATAAATTTTCAGCTTTTGAACCAGCCAAACAGCCCTTAACGCGTAAAACTTGTCGCCTAACTGGATCTCTTTTAACAAGAGCCTACAAAAATTGCCGCTGGTCAGAATCCTCTCCCTACAAATGCCAGGGTAATTGCTGCTTCATAATAAGCATTTAATCATTTGAATTTATCATGTCCAGACAAACTATCATTTTTTGAAAATTAAAAGATTTTGCTGTTTCTGTCAATTCTAGTGCTTTGCTATTTCTCTCATGCAAAAATATATCCTTACTGTAAAAGTATCAAAAGAATTACTTAATATACATTGCACTAGTTGCGTGGCAAAAAGCCTACTTGCTTTTTGGCCAAAGGGGGAGAAAAGGACCTACTTGAACCCATTGGTCACTCAGTCCAAAACTTCTGGCCTTGGAAAGCAGTGTGGGATAAAGCTCAACCTCCAACATCCTAACAAGCGGCATTGGCCTTTTGACACCATTTATGAGTAGAGGCGGCCCCTTGGCACCAGACACAATTTTGTTGACGACCTCACTTATACTATAAACTGGAATACCTCTAACAAATTGATGATCTTCTGAGGAACTGCAGCCAAATTTCAGCTGCAACTAGAAAATTAAGCATCAGAACATAGAAACAATCACTAATAGGAGCAAATGAATCTCAGCAAACCTGAGTCGAAAAGCTTCCCCATATAGCTTGAACTCTTCCACGCTCATCAGTTAGCACCCCAGAAAAAGTACTGCCAAAATCTGCAATCCACCACATTACAACCAAACCAACATTTGGGCTTCGTTTGTTTCACAGAAAATGTTACATTTTTGGAAAATCTTTTCCAGGAAAACAATACTTTCCAGTGTTTGGTTGAAATCTGAAAAAGAACTGGAAAATATTGTCCGTCGCATGGAAAGGAAAATATGATGTGATTTTTCTAAATACACATACACTACTTGGGCGCTAGTGACTTGCGCATGGGCAGCAAGGGAACTAAGCACGTGCACTAGGATCCCAAGTCCAGCCTCGACGGACCCTGACCTAGGTAAAGCCAAGGTCCCGAGCAAGAGGGCAGGCACCGATTTTGCATCCACAAAAGTCAAAACCAAGAACCCGGTGCTCGTCCATTACTTGGCGCCCCGGCCAAGGTCTACAGAGGTTGGACCTGAGGCCTTAGTGCCTGTGCTCGAATCCTCGACACCCAGGCCCGGGTCCACAAAGGTCCCTGGTGCTCGGGCTCGGGTCCCCAGTGCTTGGGCTCGGGTCCATCCATGCTGCCTAGGGATGCCGGTGCTCATGCCCGGTCCTCAATGACTAGGCCCAAGTCCTCAGCAATCGAGCTCAGCTCCATCAAGACTGGGCTCGGGACCCTTGGTTGCTGAGACGTAGGCCCGTCATCAATAGACACGGGCCCAGGCACTAGTGACTTGGGCATAGGCACTGAGTCCCCGAGCTTTGGCCTTGATGGACCAAAGCTCAGCTACGGGAGATCCAGGCATTGGGGTCTTGAGACCAGGCACCATAGACCTAGGCATAGGAACCGGGGACCCGAGCACGGGCACTAGGGCCAAGGCCTCGGCCTCGATGGACCCAAGCATGGGTACCGGAGGCCTACACTCGGCCTTTGTGAACCCGACCCTAGTGCCGGGGGATCAAGCCCAGCCTTGATGGACCCACACCCAGGTGCTAGAGACCTGGGTACCAGCACCGAGGTCCCGGGCACGGTGCCGAGGTCCTGGGCCTTGGTGCTGGGGTTGCGGACCAGCCTTAATATACTTGGGCCCAGGCACCAGGAACCCGATCCTGGATGTCAAGGACCCAAAAATGAGCATTAGGATTCCTGTGCCCAAGCACAGAGTTTATAGTCCAAGGCCAATATCTAGTTATATTATGAAAAATGATCTCTGATTTTTTAAAGAGGAAATCATTTTCTGAAAATTAAACATAGATTTTCCGTTGACTCAATTTCTTAAGCGATCCAAATGCCGGAAAATGAGGAAAATGTTTTCCTGAAAAATGATTTTTGCGAAACAAAAGGAGCTCCGGATAACCAAGATCTGCAGTATGAATGGACTATTGTGCAAACCTGTGTCAAGCTCAATAACTTCCATGTTGATTGCTCTATATCTTGGACAATCAGCTGAGCCAATATTAAGAGCAGCACAAGGATTAGTTACAATGGATTTCCTTGATGTTGCTTGGAGACTTCTACTCAGCCCCACAAGATAGACTGAATCCCCCCGACGCAGTGCAGGCTCTGCAGAACATGACAAGACCAGCTCCTTAAGTTGCATAAAGTTACTACAAGAACTGACAGACAAAAATCCACGGCTCCACACACAGAGAGACAGAGACAGAGACAGCCAGACAGACAGAAGTGATCCTACCAGAACACCTAAAAGAAATTTTCTGATGTAAATGCAACTTCACTTGGTTGGAAGTATGCACATCATATCTTGCCACAGTTAAAATAATTGACTTAGAAGCTACTTTTCAGGGAATGAAAGAACAACTTAATGCAATTGACACATGGTCACATGTTTATGTCAATGCTACTAGCAGTTTTAGACAGAATACAATTAAAACATAAAGCTATAGCATTCTATCATATCCAGAATACAATAGAGAGATTAGCTACATTCCAAGTGATCCAATTAAAAGAAAAAAGAAAACAATTCCTTATTGTGGTAAAATTAAATGGTCGGAAGAGAAATGCATACAATCTGAACATCTGGAGTTTCATGTGAACAAGAAGTAAGAACTAAACTGAAAACTAAATATACCAGGAAGAAGTTCAGCAGCACGAACAGCTGAAGTGCCAACAGGACCCAAAGCAGAGGGATCATATGCAACAAGAGCAAAATTGTGAACAGGGTGGAGAAAAACCACCTGCAATGAAAGGTAAAAAGTGGCACAAATCAGACTATAGAGGAAGAGAATTCACCATAACTAACATCAAAGGATATTTACCTCCCCCGGAATTTCAATTGGAAAAGCAGCAAATGAAAGCATCACATCAGAGACAGATATAGCAACTGTGTTTTTATCAACTGCGACCAATCCCAAACCTTGAGAATGGTATACAATGACGCCAGTCCCAAAGAAGTGCTGAGAATGGACACCGTCTACCATACATGATGGTGGCACGTGAACCTGCAAGTACAAGTATTATAACACTGAATTTAAGAGCCACCGCAAGCAATGGCTAAACATCTCGCAAAATGACAAAAATTAAGACTTGCTACTGGAGCCCCTAAGATAGGAGGATAAGACCTCATCCAAAATCAGATGTTCAGAATATGTCTTCATCAAACGGAGATAAATCCACATGAATAAACATTTGGAGAAGCACCAACACTAATTTAAAACATGAATCTGTCCTTATACTGTTAAAGGTAGCAGAATCAAACACAACTTGGAAGAAGGGAGACAGTGATATCCCAAAAGCACATAAATGAAGGTAGGACTAAATTATTAAAGATCTAGCAGTAGGGTGATTGATTAATCAATAAACTTGGAAAATAATACCAATAAAATTTTTTGAAGTTACTTACCTCAAACATTACAAGAGTAGGCTCTATCACATGTTCAGCGTATGAAGCATTGGCTGATGATGCCGGTGGACTTTGATAATCTGTCACAACTGCACTTTCCCCATTTCTGGTATCCTTCAACTCCAGTTCCCTATTATCAAGCAATGAATAGTCGACAGCTGCCCCATCAACTGATAAATCTTCTTCCACACGTCTTTTCTTCTTTCCAATATCTAATTCATCTTGAGCATGGGACCCTTCAGAAGAATGTCCATCATTTGTTTCCATGCTAGCAACGCCATCAATCAACTCTTGTCTCCTCTCCTGATCTACTTGTTCCATTGTGACCTCAGCAGTAGAAGCCGCTTGTTTGGCTAGCACCAGATCACCATCAAGTGTAGAAGAATGCGGTAGGGGAGACTGAGGTTGAAAGGCAGTCCTTATTGACCACAAACCAGTACTATCATCACGTCTATATATCTGTGGAGGAGCATACCACTCATGGCGATCAACTGTAACCAGTACAGACTGCAAGCAATACAAGCACACATAAAATGAGTAAGTCTAAGATACATCTTTCCCAATTTAAAGCTGTGTAACTGAACCCATGATATAAAGTGAGAACAGGAGAATAAAATCAATAAGAATTCAACACTGTTGGACATCATCTTCCTTTGCAACACTATTAGACTGTATTAATAACATTAGAGTAGATGCATTATCCCGCGCTAAAAAATAGCTCCTCGATCTTTCATTCAGATAGTTTGTATTGCACTAGTGGGCAGTTCTTAAGCATAATCAATGTATTCTGAACCAAACCGGCGGAAAAATGATCCAACGTTGAATTTAAACCTTAATCAATATCACAGACGCAACCTTCAACTACTGAGACTTTAATAAGTGAAACTGTACCTTACCAAAAAATAAAAATAAAAATAAATAAATAAATAAGTGAAACTGTATCAGTGCAGGCCTCAGATACAAACTTAAGGCACTGCATTGTTCCACACCTACAACAGATCCTAGGACATTAGTCTCGATGGCCCTAAATAGCAAAGTGGAGCCTTTTCAGGTGGTAAACAAGTCTTGAGCCTATATAAGCTCCATGCAGATCCAAGAAAACAATAACCACTTGCCCGTGGCACTTGCAGCATTAGTCCAGGTAGACTGAGTCACCAACTCAACCAATTTTTATGTGATTCCAAAACCAACCGAGACACACTACCAAGTCGGAGCATCAATCAGCCAATCATCCAGTTTTCAGACTTTGAAATAACTTTCTAGTGAAGAAAAATAGGATATATGTGCAGGGCGCAGCATCTGTTGATAGTCATAATGGAATGATTGAAATCACACAGCCATGTCTCTAGGACAAAACATTATTTCATATCGAGTAATTGGTCTGATATAAGTGAAAATAATGCTATCACTGTTTCAAAAAACCAAGTTTTACTAAAAGAACTCAGAATATACATACTTTTGTACGATGCCGATCCAAGTAACTGATGTATTCTAATGGCACACGAGCACCTCTAGAAAGCTTAGATAGAACTGTAATTAGATCATCAAGTACTGAAATCTCTTCACCAGCAAACTTTGTAATAATGGCATGACGAGAAACTCCGGCTCTGAAGAGCATATATCTGGATTGTGTCATGAAGCAAATCAAAGAAACATTATATGAGAACATCAAAAAAATTGTCTCAACTAGTTACTTTCAATCACTTATATGGATGTTGGCAATTTGCATTCCAAGCAGTGAAACAACTCTCGAGACAATTGATGATCTTTCCAATAAAGCTGTCCTCAAGTAAAAATGTGCACATGCATCATAAAGAAATATTTACGCCAAGCACATGAGTATATACTGGAAATAAAGTCTTTTAAACGGAGATTAAGAAAAGTTGCTTCTACAATAAAAGGCATAATCAAAAGGCAACATGCAGCTACTAATTACTAAGTGATAAGCAAATTGAATCTTTTGCTGCATTACATACCCTGGTTCTGCAACGTAGACCCGACCACACCGGAACCGACAATTTCTAGCCTGTGTTAAACAAAGGTCAATAAGTTATCAGTGCTAAACAAATCACACAAATTAATCAGCTCAAACAAAGCAATAACCAAATGTGATTGTCTAAGCAAAATACTAAATATAAGCCACACAAAGTCATCCTGGGTGTTCGGAAAAGTGAGCTTAAAAATGGTTTTCACGACAGAAGAGGAACATTTGTTCTTGAGGAACAAAGACAGGATCATTTAGCAGGCTTTCCAGAATGACGCACCAAGAAAGATGTGGTCAAAGCAACCATTGCAGCAGAGGAATCAGACTACATGCCATGCAAGTACACAAGAAAATGGTGAACATAACAGATCTGCAGGTATAAGCTATTAAGATGCGTGCGTAGTTTATACTATGGCCACGTTTCCTAGCTTAAGCTTTACTGGAATCCGGTTGTTCATCATGGTACCAAAGCTTCATATCAAAGGGTGCGAATCCCAACTTCTTTTACTCTTGTACCTCCTCCAATTGTTAATTGACGTGATTGCATCCACATGCTATGTTTCACGTGTGAGGTTTGTCTCACTCACATGGGAGAGTGAAAAAAATATATGATGCTAGATATACATTTCAACTAAATGGCTTGCCTGACAGCGTAGCTTATTGCCGAAAACAGTTGTTCAACATAGGGAAAAGATTCTATGAGATACATGTGCATTTTTTGCACAAGCCTCAAATTTCACTGAGAGAAAAGGAGAATCCCTCCTACCTGCTGATATGAGAGAGGGTGTATTACTGCACCACTTACTTCTAAGAAGTGGTCAGGGGTTATCGAATGCAGATCCTGAACCTGAAAATTGAATATTCTTAGTAAGAAATAGATGGCAAAAAAGTCTCATCCTGATGAACTTTAGACAGACAAGCATTAAAGCCTAATTTCTGCTCCAAATTCGATTCATCCAGCTGAGTTACATCCACAAAAATAAGTTCAAAGGTCAGACGGTCAAATTTACAGCAAAGCATCCAGGTCAACAAAAGCAAAATAGCTATCTCATGACCTAAAAGAAAAGCTGCAATTACTATCATACCAGAAGGTTAACAGTGGCGGGAATGCCACCTCTTTCAATCAGTAGTTCAATCTTATGGTCAACGCTGTCATCAAGTAAAGTTTCCATTTTAAGAAATTGAGTAATTACCTGCACAAAGATTCACAGCAGTAAAGACATTAAAATAAAGGCTTACAACAACTCAACCTCAAGATATATCTAGTTCACAAACTGGAAAAGACTAACAAAGAGCATTCCATAAATCGATATGATTCTATTATGTCAAGGTGATAATTAGCACAATGATATTATTTAGTGCGCATGTTTCATTTACATAATAAAGTTACAAAATTTGAAAATAAAACCAATGAACTGACAATGAAAAACGAACTTTAAAGCAACATTTTATCGACAGAATACCGTACCATCCTCAACAATTTTACAAGGTTTCCACCAAGGAACTCTTTTAATTATGGTTATTAGCCACTGTGTGCATCAAGCTAAACAAACAGCATTGTCAACCACAAAAGAAATGTAAGTATCTGACTTGTCCAACGAGCAGATGGAAGACATGGAATTTCACTATTTGAAAAGGTTAAAGCAACATCCAATAACGTTTTACTATAGTTCAACAGACCAGTATGCATATCTCAATTCATACTTACTTCCCCATTCACCCGGATCAGCACATCGCCAGGTTCCAAATGTTTATGTGCAGGACCACCAGGTACCTGCAATAGGTCCAATGCTAAGTCCCCGTTAATCAGTAGCCACAGTTGAGAGCCAACAGAACCGATCTTACCACAGAGTCAACAACTAGCATGCCTGTTTCCCCAGGTGGAGATGCATGGCGAACCATCTAATCATTCAAAGCATAACAAATTTTCAGGAGATATTAATGAAAATTTTCTGAAAAAGATATAAATGCCTGCAAAAGTTAAAAGCCATATACCTGCTCTATCTCGCTCCTAAGTCCCAATCGACGTATCTCATCAAATCCTTTATGAAGGAAAGTCACCTACATCATATGAATGATACCAATATCAGAAAATGATCATCCTGAGACTACTTATGGCTCATGGTTGAGAAGGGCATGTTGCTGTGCAGAAACAAAATCTTTCTTGCTGCCCAACCTGCTGGATCTAAACAAATTGCCACCAAATTATAGGCTAATGGTAGCTGCGGAATTAGCAAGCAGATAAAGAAGGTATGGATAACTATTAAAGTTCATAAAGAATGAGCAAGAAAACTGCCTCCTTCAAGCCACAAAGAATTGTTTGGCCAAACAACTTATTCATTCCTGCTTTCATATAATTCTATTTTCGTATGACTTTCTTTGTGCAGACAGATATAGTTTTCATTAAGAATGAACATCTTCTGTCATCCAGCATAACTGTACGACGCAATTATCGTCTCTTCTAGGTTGGTGACTCTGAGATGTTGCATTCATATGTTTTGTATCATACTTATCACTAAAAAATTTAACCCTTCCTTCCTTGGAACATATAGTATCAACCCTTGAAGAAGTTAACTTGGGGAATGGTAATGAATCAACTAATGTTAGCACCTTGCTAAAAGAAAGTCCTGAGGTAGAATTAACTGACTTATTGGGTGAAAGCCAAGATTGTTCTGCATGGGCATATCATGAAACATGTTGAGCTCACGTTACAAGTAACATGTGATATTAACCTCGTTAAAGAGAAAAGAGGGGTAATAAGACTCCCACAGAATGAACGAGTGGATGTGTTAGATGGGGTTTTAAACATGGTTCAACTTGTCGAGAAGAATGAGTCTACGTTGGTTTGCTAGTCCAGCTCAAGCTTTATTTAGGATGCATCGATTTGATATGTGTTTAAAACAATTACATTGGCTGGTGGCATAAGCAAAAGCATTGGCAACTAATATTTGTGTCTAGACTTACCTGAAGTGTCCCCCGCGGAATTGAGACAGCCTCCCATTTATTTCCATGTGCATCTCTTCCCTTCTGAAGAAATTTCAAAGCTCTTACCACCTGAGAAGAGCCGCAAGCAACAGATTGAAATACTTCACAGGCACTTAACAGTACTACAACGTAACTAGTAATAATGGTAAAAGGAGGTGAACATACTCGTTCTAAAGGTAAAAAGAATGCTGATGCACTTGAAGTCTTGCTACCAGCATTCAAGGCCACTGCCCTACCTTGCCAATCAATTACGGGGGAGCCACTTGAACCACCTTTTGTTCCGGAAGCAGCCTGAAAATAAGGTGACAAAGAACATGACACTATCTCAGATAGAAAACAAAGTATCCACAAACTGCAAACTGAACAACTTCTACAACTTAGGCGAGTACACAGGATTGCCCAACTAGCAAGCTTAATGTTCCCTATCCCAATTAGTCCAGGACAAGAACCGTAGAGAATTTCACGTCACATGCTTGATTGCTCTCACTTATATATCTGTCATCATGGCTAAAGTCAAGCAAGAATTACTATACCCAACTATGAAAATCCACATTATGTCAAATTTGTCTTTTAAAGTTTATGCTGTGGTAGGTTACTTGACCAGGTAAAACCAAAGAATCAACACTCTAGCAACCCAATTTACAATAAAATATCTCTTTTACATACAACAGAAAGTGACCTACTTGGATGTAGAACGTGTTGAAATCATTGTATCCATCCCTGCACCAAATAATCATTGTTATTGACCCTACTGACAAAGTAGACAGTGAGGTAAGCCAAAAGGCATGAGAAAGTACCAGCAAATGATAAAAACATGATATCTAATTTCTATGCATACTAAAGAAAGCTAACCAAATACTAAAGTCAATTTCATTTAAAAAGTTGTTCCACAAATCAGTTTACTGGACTGCTATATTAAAGAAGGGGAAATGAGTTCTTTTTTGTATCAAGTAATCGTGAGCAAGCAATCTCTGAGAGA
Organism: Syzygium malaccense; assembly: GCA_031216405.1. Taxonomy (NCBI): domain Eukaryota; kingdom Viridiplantae; phylum Streptophyta; class Magnoliopsida; order Myrtales; family Myrtaceae; genus Syzygium; species Syzygium malaccense. The sequence goes on along the minus strand of CM062258.1, from coordinate 46,871,532 downwards.
ATTCCAACATAGTTGATCAACTTGTTCTGCTGAGAACCTTTAATTAAAGAAGCTCTTTAAGACTCCAACTCCAAAGAAAGAAAAACAGATTAAAAATCAGTACATAGTATTATTTAGCAAACCAAATTGATGCTAACAAATAGGTAAATAAACCAAAGTAACAACGAACTTCTTGTAGTGAGGAGCATCTCTATCCAAGCGAGCAAGAGTTCCGGCCAATATAGAAACCTGACAAACAAAAGTGTTATTAGCAGATAGAACTGATGTAAGACTAATAAAATTGAAGAGATGAAGTAAAATCAGAAGTATATTTCTTTTCCTCATTTTTGGCCTTATTGGTGAAAGAATAATGCAAGGACCTAAATCAAAGTCACTGTTAGCGACAGAGAAAACTAAAGCAGGGTACAAGCAAGCAGCAATCTGGCTGATAGATAATGTCAGAAGGCACTCTAACTTAGCCTAGGCGTGGTGCTTCTAATTGCTTACAAGAAAGCAAGCATAAAAAGATCAAAAAGATGAGGCTCCTCTATGCTAATTCAGTGAAATTGCATTAGCTGCTGTCATTTAATATTCTCATTGTCAGAAAGGATATAGCTGAAGCTGAACGAAGATTTCATGTCTCCATAAATGTAAGATAAAACATAAATGGAAATGAATTTAAGAGTAATTGCACCTTACCCAGCTATATTTTTGGAGTGTTGTACTTAATACCTAAAAGTGAAAAAGTTACAATTACCATAGTAAAGTTTCATTCTACAGCAGCCGTTAACCGTTAGTCATACAACAACACTAGCATGTGTGTCGCCCAGGGCATAAGGGGCATGATGGCGTGTCGCCCAGGGCATAAGGGGTATGATGGATAGGAAAAAGAAACAAAAAACTGAAAAAATGTCGACAATCACGGCCAAATCCCACTGTTGTTGGTCGAGAGTGACCATCTCTCTCTCTCTCTCTCTCTCTCTCTCTCTCTCGTATGATGGATAGGAAAAAGAAACAAAAAACTGAAAAAATGTCGACAATCACGGCCAAATCCCACTGTTGTTGGTCGAGAGTGACCATCTCTCTCTCTCTCTCTCTCTCTCTCTCTCTCGTATGATGGATAGGAAAAAGAAACAAAAAACTGAAAAAATGTCGACAATCACGCCCAAATCCCACTGTTGTTGGTCGAGAGTGACCATCTCTCTCTCTCTCTCTCTCTCTCTCTCTCTCGTATGATGGATAGGAAAAAGAAACAAAAAACTGAAAAAATGTCGACAATCACGCCCAAATCCCACTGTTGTTGGTCGAGAGTGACCATCTCTCTCTCTCTCTCTCTCTCTCTCTCTCTCTCTCTCTCTCTCTCTCTCTCTCTCTCTCTCTCTGTGGTAGGTGAGTTTGTTTCTTGTTCTTTTACTATTTTATGTATGCAATCCTATCTGGTGCATCCGTAAACTGAATAAGATTGCATGTCAGCTAATCCAGGTTTTTTCTCCCTGAAAGCAAAAGAACAAATCAGATAGATAGACGGGCACTAAAATTAGCCAGAGATCCGTCATTCTCCAAACAAAGATCGTGATGTTGGAAATGAGATTGATTTCCTATACCATCATGTCCCATCCTATCGTGCCATAAGCAAAAGTAAGGTTAAAAAGCAAGAGAAACACTCATTCATTTAATAGAAAACAAAAAGTACATCTGCAAAAAAAATATTCTGTTCCACTTAATGTGTTACTCGGCTAGAAGCTAATGGATGCCTAAAAGTTCCCCGAAAAACATTATTAACAATCATCCTCTTGCCAGACAAAGAAAGCCAAAAGAAGAGTGTCGCGTAAAATATATCTGGTGATAAACAAATAACTGCAGTTGAAGTTCATCATGAAAAAATAAATTGTTACATACCTTCTCCCCACTGTCATTACCAACAACCCTAATCTCTAATCCAACACATGCAGCCTCAGGAGCAAGTGGAATTTCCTCATACTCTAGGAATTGGACTGCATTAGGATCATAGCGAAAGAAGCCAAAATCATGAACCTATGAGAAATTACAACACATAAGTCTCTATAACATGAAGACAATATCAACAACAAAAGTGGAAATCAAGAGCCACGGGTAAAATATGGAATCCATAACTTAAAGAGTAAAGAAACAATTGGACAGATAGATAAAACTCAGATGGACAATGAAAAGATCTCCATACTCAGTGATAAGCATCATCCAGCATGACATGCCACAAAGGAGAACATTATGTGAGACCCAAACCCATTATAAACATCCATGCAGAAAAACGCTGTACATCCATCTGACACATTGCTATCTCTAATTAAAATTAGATGGGATAAATTCCAGAGAGTCTAACTTCATTTCTCCCGGCAGTTCACCAAGACATAATATTCATACCTGATCTGCTCATTCTATCAGACTACACAAAAATAAACATATTTCTCAATATATAAAGGAATATGATATGTGAAAATGACCTAATCCAGCTTTGCATTGATTCACCGCTATAGTGATGACATTTAATTCTAACTCACTAGTGTTAGATTTTTTGCACCTCTAGCTACAAGCCTTAAGTTCAGCTGAATCATATAGTTGAACTTGACAGCCAGTATTTCTCCCAATCTATATGAAATGGATCATTTTGTTGATACATGAAAGAATCCCTCAAAAGCAGCAAAGCATATGCATTGAGATTGAGAATGAAAAGGCTTTCAACATGAGAGATGGAGAAGTTCCTGACATGAGCCATTTTAAAAAGGTTATGCCAGATATGCATCTGTGGGGGCTGTTCAGAAATCCAAAAGAGCAGAGAAATTACTCTACTTATTAAGAGATATCGAGGAGGAAGTTATAGAGTCTTCTTTAAGGATGAAGAAGCAAATCAGACTCAACAAGCTAAATTCCTTCTCACTCTCCCCCCAACCCCCCAAACCCCTCCCCCCCCCCCCCCCAAAAAAAAAAACAAACAAAACAAAACCATGTGTCAAACGTAAACAAGAAGAGAACCTTTACAAAAGACTTGTCCAGTAAACCACATCCCACACACCTTTTATTGCTTTTTCCTTAAAAAAAGTTGACTGGCATGTCGCGATGGACTGGCAGACCCAGAATAAGTAACCTTCCAGAACATTCACACTACTTTTCCTTTTGCCTTTATCCTACTTCCATTCTGTGCCTCCCTGGCCAATAAACTACTGGCCTCATAAAGCCACTACTACAAGCTTTTCCCACTTCAAGAACCAATCTTTGTTTGACTAAATTGGCTTCCAATAAGCAAAATCTTTATCTAGTTAACTAGTCTGATATTAGGCCTCATTCTAGACGGTAAAGAGCATCCAGTGCTTTACAGTGAAGCAAACTGTTTTCTTTCCACATATATTTCTAGCACATCTCATCAACACCAAAACAACAAATGATAGTACAATGCTGGGAACCAAACTTGAGTAATGTCAATTTTCATGACACGTTTGTGGCAGGACACCAAAATAATCAAGCTTTGAAACCATTTGACTACAGCTGTCTTTCCCCTCCTAGCCAGCTGAAGAAGTGAACTGGATAGTTTCACGCTAGTGACTATGTGATAAAGCCACTCGAAATTTCTAACTTATTGCAGATTCTGTTGAAATCACAAGGCAAACTTGAGAACAGTCCATGTAGGTCCTTGACTACAAACACCAAACGTTGATGAGTGCTCTTGGGAGCTTTGAATTGGCATATTTTTCTATCACCTGAAATAATTAAATGGTCGCTAGAAAGCTAAGAGACCATGCACCAGGTTAAGCACATTCTTTCTGGCTTTTAGTGGCACCAATTAAAAAGACAAGGCCTGTTCCTATGGAGAGTCTATTTTATTAAAAACGAACAAGGTTAACTAGAAACTTCTTCCCGCCGACTATACCCATTACTGCTTGAAAAGCACCATCAGCTTCAAAGAACTTTCGCTGTCCTATCCTATAGCATCTACTGTAGTGCGCATCAGACTTCAACTATAAACACTTGGATCTTTCAAAAAACGCCCAGCATTCTGGGTACAGAAAAATCAGTGTTTGGCATTCAATAACAAAGAAAGTGCACCAATTTACTCCAGCTAACATAAGAGACACAGCAGAACAAAATCTGAATGAACAGAGCTCTCCGTAACAGTGGTTAACAGGGAGCCAAGAAGCAGAAGACAAAAAGGATACCCCAGGAAAGTCAGACTCACCGGATCTCTGTAAACGGGAAACACTGGAATCTCCTCGCGATTGACAAACATAGCCTCTGCAACTACCGGTCCTGTTAAAAATGAATTGTCATCATAACTGAAATTCAAAGACAACATATGTCATTCGTTACTCGGGCATTTACAGTTGAAACTTAAACAGAAGAAGAAGAAGATAGTAAAACTAAAATTCCGCAGAACAGCTGGAGTAATTTCTCTCCCCAGCTCCTGCTTCAAACAAATTCAAAATGTAGGGACCAGGCAATCTTCGCATTGCCCGATTATGACCAGACAGATAATCCTGTAAAAGCTCCCGCCGCAAATGATTAGGAAAAAGCCATCTTGAACTGGACAAAATGTTGCACTACCAAATATTCACCAGCAAACATGCATTTCCTTACTAGATAAGCCTACCTCATCCTTTCCCCAGTAACAAAACGAACTCCCATCTCAAGCATCAAAAACTCCAAATCCTCACTATTACCAACGAGACATCGATCACCATACCGAGAACCAACCGACAGAACTCGCTTCGCGAACCGACACCGAAACACGCGCCCTCCCATTCGGACAAGAATCGGAACGGCGCCAACACTCACCGGGCTTGACGACGTGCCGGTTGGTGAGGATGATCCCGCGCTGCTTGTCGACGACGAACCCGGTGGCGTAGCTGGCGCCCGCCGCCTCCGTGTCGAAGGCGCGGCAGGCGGTGGTCCGCAGCACGACCACGGCGGGGACCACCCTGTTGAGGGCCCTCCGCCAGTCCTCCGCGGTGGCGGCGCTCTCCCGGAAGGGCCCCGGCCCGTCGATCTCCATCCCCAGCTCGCCGTCCTTCATGGCGGTGTCGATCCCCATCGCCGTCGCCGAATCCGAGCCCAATCTCTCCAGCGAATCCCCCATCGTGAACCGGCCCGGCTCTCTCCCGCCGAATCTCGATGCGAATCGGCGGCTCGGAATCCGGTGACGTGTCCGATCGGGGACTCTCTCTCGCAAACTTTCTCGGGAAAGCGAGCGAGAAAGTGGAGGGCAGCAGTGATGAAGAAGAGGATGATGATGGCCAATGGAAAATGGAAAAATTAAACAAATATTATTGCAGCGACTAAGGGAAAAAAATTTATTTTATTAATTAGCTTTTTCCTTTTTCCTTTTTCCCTTTGGCCCTGATTTCTTTCCAAATTAATATGGTAAAAAAAAAAAGATCGAGTTAAACCGGGAGCCGTTCGGGCCGAGCCGCTCGTTAACATGACCCCCCGAGAAAATGCGGGAGCATGAAGAGAGACAGGGACCGGGTTCGAGAGTCGATAATTAAATTTCATTTTCCGGAACTAATTAAGCTGCTAATTTTGGCCCCCCAAAGGAAAAACATGCTAATTATAAAAAAAGATTATTAAATGGAGTATGGTTATCTGCATGGGCATGGCGACATTACAGCCTGTAATTCGGCTAAATGACAACATAATGAAGTAATTTGGTGGAGGCAAAGAAAAAAAAAAGCAAGCCTTTTATATAATATATTATTACTATTATTATAATATAAAATGCCACGATACGCGACAGTTCCATTGATCACGTAACATTCGGTTCTCTCCCATCACGATCGAGTTTATTCTAGAAGGGGCATCTTCGCACGCCTTTGTCCCGATTTTCATTCGGATTTCTAGAAAACTTTTTTTTGTATCTTATACAAATTATATTAAATGATTACTCGATGCATATGAAATTCACCAAACACGTCCGGCTATCATTAATCAGAGGGAAAAATCTCAAATAATGACCTAATGTGGACATGTGTTTTAAAAGAGAATCTAAAATGGACGTTGTCTTAAATAAGGGTTTGAAGTGGCCGTTTAATTTCAAATAAGGGTCTAAAGTGGTCAATTGGTCCGAAACAAGGTTCTGAATTTATCAGCGGGATTATCGAGATGTGGTAGGTTCGCACAGATGGGGTTGGCCTGGATTGATGTTCCGGATCTACAGAGACTCTCGAATCGGCATAGGACAAGGATCAATATCTCTCGAGGCGGCCATAGTTGAGAGATGTGGATGCGGTCATTGAAGAGCGACTGAGAGGGGTTTCGGGTAATTTGAGAAGAAGAGGAGGAGGAAACTCTTATTTGAGACTAAATTGTTACTTTAAATATTTATTTGAGACAACGTTTACTACGGGTCCTCATTTGTGAAGACCCATCCGCTTCGGGTCATTATTAACATTTTCCCTTGATCGGATGAGCAAGTTATTGACCGCGTAAAACTTTTTACCTCTCCTCTGTAAAAAACAAGCAACCATTCCAAGAATTTAACAGTCCGACTTTTTGTTATATGAAGAAGTTAACCATTACGATGGTAATTTACTAACGAGATAGAGGACGGAAAATTAGTTTCGATGCAACTCATATAAGTAAATAGTAGCATTGCAGTCCACGAAATGAGTAAATAGATTTGGATCCATACTAAAGTTCACCTAAAAAGCTCACTTCTCGATTCATGCTCAAGAGAAGGTGACGAGACAGAGATGAAACTATAGCTAGTGAAGCGGAGGAACACAGGACAGGATCACTTTGACTTGCAGACCCATCGGTCCTCACGGGTGGCTGTTCATGGAGATGGTCCGGAAGAGGGAACTGCTCTTGGCGATGTCCCGGAGCGGCTTGTCCATGAACCGGATCAGATTGTACGCGAACGCCCCCGCCAGGGCTCCGACGATCGGCCCGACTACGTACAACCAGATTCCTTTGTAGGTGTGCTTCACGATGGCCGGTCCAAGGCTCCTCGCCGGGTTCATCGAAGCTCCCGACACTTGCCTGCGAAACGAATCGTGTCGAGCTTTGCTGATTTCGAGGGGGAATGGATAATAGAGTAACGGGTCGAGAACAGATCGTAATTATGGACACCCCGGTAACGCAACTAAAATGAGATTGGATCGGACACTCACCCTCCGACGAAGACGTTCAACATTATCGTCATCCCGACCGCGATTCCTCCGAGTTCTCCTCTCTGTCAAAACAGCGACATACATGAGTCTTTCAACCCCCCAAGATTACGTTACAAAAGGCTAAACCATTTGTAAGATCAGCTGATGCAAGAACGGGGGCTCGCGAAACCAGTTTGCATTAGAGATGCAGACCGCTCTATTGTCGGTCGTGATGCCGGAGATGACGAACATCAAGAGGAAGGTGATGATGATCTCGACCAATAGAGACTGGCCGCTGGATCCGGCCGGTACCGTCCCGAAGAAGGTGCTAGGGGTCACGTCCAAGATTCCGGCAAGGGTGGCGCTCGCGAGTATCGATCCCATGAGCTGAGCTGCTATGTACGGTGGAACCTATAACAGTAACACCATGTTTAGAGGTTATGAGGATCTGCTGCTATTTTTATGGGGAAAACAAAGATGGTCCGGTGAGACGATACTTTGTGTCCATGCACACGAGCTATCAGTTTTGTCAATGTAATGATGAACAAATGTTTCACTTTCTAGTTTCTAACCCGGCATTGGAAAAAAACAGTGAATTTTTTTTTAATAACATTCCAACTTACGTTGAGGCTCGATTTATTTCATAAAAAATGAATGATTTAAAAAATATTTTCCTAATATTGATCGCTCGAAGTACTTAGTTTATGAAAAATGTGTTCATTACCAACAACAATTTATGTCTAAATATTTTCGTTCATTTATTTTTATAAGAGATATGAGTAATCAACTTTAAATCATTCATGTCTCACAAAACTAAAGGAACCTGAGTGTATAACATGTTCTATTGACTGGATGCAACTCAATAACTCTTCTATTCCTTGGCATGTCATGATTTAATTCCTTAAAAGTATGGACTTTAACTCAAGTCATAATTCTAGCCCAAACTTTTTCTTATCTCGTATAAAAAGTATAGCCGTTCTTGTGACATCTTTTGGAAACTTTTGGATATCCGAAAGTTATTGTTTTTTATGAAAAAAAAAAGTTTAGGTCAGAATTGAGTCTTTAAGCTAAAAAAAATTAGGGCAAAAAAAAACGTTTGGGCCCTTTAGACTCTCTTTAAGGGAATTACATTTTGTTTTAGATTCGTAACACTCAATGAAATCAAAATCTAACATGTTGCCCCATCTCTCTTGCAGTTCATGATCGTAATGAGCTTTTAATTCAACTCCATAAACACAAAAATTGAACTATATGGCCACTCACCTCCCAAAACGGAAACCGCCGGAACACGGCGAGAGTGATGGTGACGGCCGGATTGAAGTGGGCGCCGGAGATGTGCCCGACGGTGTAGATCATGACCATGACGATGAGCCCCCACGTCACGCATATCCCCGGGAACGTCACCTGCCCATAGATCTTGTTCACGGCGACGGAGCCGCAGCCGGCGAAGATGACGAAGTAGGTGCCGATCACCTCCGCTATCAACTTTTGTACGTGCACGATCGAATTTCATGAGCCATGCAAATCGTTAGTGCTACCGCTAGTGCTGCCACGAACGCATTATTGATAGAGTGCGTACCTTTTGCGCGGTGGTGACGACCAGGGGCGACGAGCAGAAGCCGATGAATCCGCCGGGCGTGGGCGTGGCGGCGGAGGCGGCTACCCCGTCCTCCATGCTCGAAATCTCCGACTCTTGAACTTCGTCGACCCTCGCCGCCATAGACAGAGGACGAGTTATGGAGAGAGAGCTTTGAGAAGAGAGGGGGAGGCGAAGAGAGGAGATGAGATGGAGGTATGAATCAGGCAGTTTTGCAAAGGAGATAGTTTGAGAGAGAATATCGCGGATTTAGTGTCGGTCGTGGGTAAGTGGGAGCTTAAATTTAGCTAAGTGAGGTTATCCGGATAAGGAAATTGTTTTATTCTTTTTAAAAAAAACGTTATCTACTCAAAATTTGTATCTATCTGAATAGGGATAATTACATAAATAGTCCGTAAACTTTGATCAAATGCTCAATATGGTCGCCAAACTCTTAATTTGTTCAATTTTAGTCCATAAACTTTAATATAACGTGCAATGTGATCCCTGAACTTTTAATTTGTTTAATGTGGTCTTTGAACTTTTTGTAAATGTCCAATGTCGTTATTCCATTCGTTCAAGCTCAGGGACAATATTGAACATTTGCATATAATCCAGAGACTAAATTGAACATGTACCAAAAAATTAAGGGACCACATTAAATATATTAAAAGTTAAGAAATAGCATTGCACATTGGATTGAAGTTTATGAACTACATTGAATAAATTAAACATCCATGGACCACGTTGCACATTAGGTCAATGTTAAAGAACTAGTTGTGTCATTTGCCCATCTAAATAATTATCTCTACATTTATCTTTAAAATATGTTTAAGATATTTTTTTTTTGTTTTTGTTTTTGAAGTTTGCCCGTAAAATTTCATAGAAACGCATTATCTATTAAATTTTAATTAAAAAAATGACGAATTTCATTAATCAATTTTGTTTATAAAGTTCCTTAAAATCATCATTTAAACGTTTCCCTGCCGCACCCAAGATGAAAATTTGCCCTACTAACTCGTGACTCAAGGGATTGATTGCCTTGACCACTTTCTTCACTTATCCCCTTCTCTTGATTTGCAAACGTTATCTGATTCATGTTGATGTAATCCCAATTTCTTGAAAATGAAATCATCATAATTGGTTAAATGAACAAATCCCATAATACAGACCAAAATAAAAAAACAAATCCCATAATATAAAAACTACAGTTGATGTTGTCCTTTCAGCCCCTCTCGTTCGGATGTGCATCATGCTTGTAAGGTGTACCAATTTAAAGAAGTGAAATTATTAAATTGAAAAAATATTTTGAGTATCTGCATTATCAATGAATGCTATCACCTTCATAAAATGTGCTGCTTTCCTTTTTACCTTATGCTATTTTTAGCGTTATATGAATTATGGTTAGTCAAGATTTCAGGTTGGAGAGTTCCTTTAGTGTGTTATGGGTAGGATTAGACTAAGCTTCCACAAATAAATGGATGTCTCGATCAATTAGACACCGAAGAAATCTCATTATGAGGACAGGGACATGCTGTCGAAGTAGGTTAAGGTTTGAGCAACACATCAATTAAACGAGGATCGTTTACGATTTTGGCATTGCAAGAGTTATGCACGTGACTAATGGTGGCATGTGGTATGATTTTCATGAGCAAATTGTCGTTCTTTTAATTTATATTTTTGTCTCACTTGTGATTCATGTATCATTCATGTAGGTCTCACAGTGACGGATAAGGTGATATCAGTCGAGCAGCACAAAAGGAGGAATAGGTCAAAAGCCGCATGCCTACAAAAATAACGGTCTCCCTCGTTAAGTAGTGCGAAGTCACGTCGTAGACACAGGGTTGTGGATGAAATTACTTGTAGGGATTGATTCTAGGGGGAGGAAGGTGCTCATCCTCACCAAGATCTCCCACTAGCATGATATCTCTCCTCATAATGAAATTGTGATACATTGATTTAGCTCCTAGTGTTGTTGATTTTGACAGCAATTGGCTCAGAACAATAGGGACAACTCCCGAAGAGAACATCGAATGACCTGCAGCAACAACACACGAACAACAGATCAAATTCACTGCAAGCAAAACAAGGAGAGGAGATGGACAGGCAACCAGAGACATAGAAAGGTCCAGGAGGATAGCACATTGTCCATAGAAGCAAAATATTGGAGGTCATTTGGTATTGGGCAGTGCAGTGAACACATCATGGTGGAGGGCCATCACGGACAATTAAAAGGCACGATAGTCTAAATTTTTCAAGGACTCGGATCAAAATAACTTGTGACAGACTTGTGACTGTGTAGCAGTTATGAAAGCTATATCCTAATGGTAGGCCTTCTGCAAGTACCCAGTTCAAAGAAAAAAAAATAAAACCGACCACTGAATTGTGCAGACTTGTGACTTTTCAACGGATGATTTGTCCAGATTTGTAACAGTTTAGTGAGCAAAGCCAAAATATGCAGGTGTAATGCTCAAATCTTCCTTGCGTCCTCCAAAAGCAAACCATAATCACTTTTTGAAATTACATGTGTTGCATAATTCAAAAAGTAGTGTAGACTACTGCAGCAAAAGTGTTGTGTACTTGTTCAACCTCTGGTATTCAAAGAGCTTACTATGAGGGGAAGGTCAGAAGCAGCCTCCAAGAGTATAGGCCAAACTGCTTACTATCATCCCTACATGAACTAAAATGGTTGGAGCTATTTTCATGCAAAGTGTAGGTAAAAGAGAAGGCATTTCTTTACCAAAAAAAAAAAAAAAGAGAAGGCATGGGATTAGGAAAAGTCAACTTACTGCCTAGTTGTGGTGATAGACCGTAACCAATCTATTAGACAAAGACTATGAAAAGCTCTGCTGCAGTTTGCATTATCACACTGGTAGTCCGTTGGACATCCACTCTTGATTCCAAGTTCATCCTCTACGAGTAGGTAACAGAAAATTATTAGGTGAGACAGTATCAACTGATGATTGTGGTCATTGCATGTATTCATGCATCTGAGAAGGTATTACCAATGGGAAGATGTTGAGCATAACATATTCCACATTCCAGTTGTTGCTCATCCTTCTCTGTATCTGGGGCCTTTGGTACTTCAAACCCCAAAATACAGACCAGATTATCTCGGAAAGGTTTTTCTTGCATCCTATAACAGATAAGTGCAACAAGATGGGTCAACTCGTATAAGAAATGAAAGAAATAGATAGTTCCGAATTGAGGCCAATATGATTGTTTAGTTCCAGATCTATAGCACTGTGCTGATAGTTGGACCTGGCAATATAGAGCAGAATAATAGGAAACTCCAACAAGATATCACAATTGTAGTGAAACAATGAGAGATACATAACGATCATCGTTTTACTTAGAGGCACATTAATTGATCTGACACCCACTGGAACCCTTTTAGTTCTAACTAGTTCTCAACAGTGTAGCTCAAAATCTAGAAATAAGATGAAGATTGATTGCAAAGTTATGGGTCATCTATTAATGAGAAATTACCCGCTTTATATGCATTTAATATTAAAAACTACTAAGAATACATGAGAAAACAATAGGCAAGTTGCCAATTCATATTCAGAAGCAAAAAGTATAAAAGATCTTTTCTCTAGTTATTCCAATGATATCAAAGCATTAAACTATTAACCAAATATTTGGTCAGCTTAAGCATAACACAACAAGCAAGTGTAACTAACCAAGCAAGACAAACATAATCTTACTATGGTCAAGAAGGCAGCAAGGGAGTGCACAACCTTCAGTGCCAATTCTAAGCCCTCTTGTGAAAAACTACAAACCCTTGTAAAGCCATGTCCAGGTCCTTTGATAATATCTGTCTTCCTCAATAATTTACGGTCAGATCAGATTTCCTCAATATTTTACATGCGCGCGCAGATCCCACACCTAGGTTACAAGCTCAATGTGTCTATCTGTAGCTCAGGAGCTTCAAAGGACAAATACTTCCTTTTCTATTAAAGCCAGCCAACAGTGCCATACAATCCAAAGGATCATGGTAAAATACACTAGTTAAATAGAAAAGTACCATTTTTTGCAGTTTCTGCTCCACGCCTTTCTCAAAGGGCTTATACTAGAATCTGGACCCATAAAACGGCACCTATAGCAGTACAAATTTAAGTTGCGGCACTAAACAAGACCACGGTACCAGCAGCAGTTGTAATTCAGAACTATTCTTACTCTGGTACAGTTTTAGGATTCTGTGCATTTATAGATAACACAACAATGCAGTCATTTCCTTGCAAGAAGAAAGGAGAAATATTGGAGTTAGATGAAGGACAGAATTTGAAAATATAGTTTGATGCTGGAGAAAGGAGGAATTACCTATATTGACTAGACGTTGGCACATAGCTCGGCATAAAAATTTAGGATTTACAACCCAAAGAGAGTTGTCAATATCATCTAATGTGGACCAAAAGTCCTCGAGTGTATCCACATGCTAAAATTGTAATGGACAAATTAACATCCTTCTTATAAATTAGTCCTTAAAGAAGATACGGTTTCTCATAAACAGCAGAAACAATTAATCATCAAAACCTTCAGCTGACAACCTGTATATGTACCTTTTTGAACTGAATCACAGCATCCTTCAATCTTGAAGTCGCAGACCATTCTATTTTAGGAATATATGGTACATCCTGGCAAGAGGTTCAGTGAGTATTATGACCTCAGAAAAGGAGGTTAGACATGATCGAAAGTAAATATACTGACCCCTGAGATAGAAGGAGGACAACGGGGGTAAGTTTTGTCCACTTGAACTTCCATGACATGAACCCTTCCACTTGCATCCCTTGTAATTGATTTGTCAAAAAGTTGAGCACTTTGACGGTTACGAGAGAGGTGAAGGAAAAACAGGTAATATCCATAGAACTAGTAAAAACAAGCAGAAAGAAATGAACAACGTATGAGAGGGGAAAAAGGAAATGTCTCCAGAATATGCATGAACACACAGCTCCCCATTAAAGTGTTTATGTGCATACATATTTTTAAACTAACAAAGACAAGAACTATTAAGACAAGCTTATACAAAATCCTTAGCCAAAAAATTCAATAGCACTAAAAGTTAAAAGTTATTAAGCACAGACGATAGGAATAGTAATATAGCTACAACTTTCTTCAAATGTCAATAATGGAAGAGATTTTATCTCCAACAGCAGCAAGTGTAAGCACACCTTACATGGATGTGGCCATATCGAACCAGACTAAAGACTACAATAGGAGTATAAGCCGGACCTTATGTAAAAGGCAAAGTGTGACCACGTCAAAACCGGATCTAAGTGATGAAGCACCGTAGGAAAGAACCATATACAAAAAGCTGACATATCCACTTTCTTTTCTTTTTCTTTTTTTCCCTTTTCACTAAAAACAAGTGCTTTGTTAGTGAAACAAAGTACCAGAAAACTACAAAAGAGCAGGAGAAGCTAGCTTCATAACCAAAGATAATAAAAGCATAGGTAATTTAGTGGATGCCTAGAGCTCGATGGACAATGAAGAGAGAAGCCATTGAGCTCACGCGACTTGGATAGACAAATGAACTCAATGGTGGATGATGAACAACAACCAGCAATGACAGACAAACAGTGAATGGTGCACCCGCAAGAGGTGCAAAGGAGGTCCACAGCGGAGCTTAACTGTTCCATCACATTAGTTTCAGGCTGGAAATGCCCTAGCTTGAGGAAGAGTGTTGAAGAATACTGGTTAGATAAGTGTTAGGTACCATAAGTAAGGTGGTTAGAAATTTGAATGTTAAGGGGGCGTTTGGCAACTTGCCAAATAGTAAAAATTTATGTTCTTTATTCCCAGAATCAGTTTGAGAGCAGAAATCCGTTTATTAAAATTTTTGTGCCCAGGCACAAATTTGCAAAAAATTGTTCCCACAATCAGTTTTGGAACAGAATCAAGAAGCAAAAAAAAGTAGCTTCTTGATTCTGGAATAATTTTTCCATTTCTGATTCTTCTTGATTTTATTTTTTCTTTTTTATTTGTTCTTCATTTTCTTCCCAGCCCGCCGCCGGTGACCGGCCACCAGCAACCGTCCACCAGCGACCGGCGAGGGCGGCACTCGCCGCCCCTGGCGACGCCGAGGTTGGCTTTGCCCAAATTTGGCGAGGCCGATCTTGCCGTCGCCGGGGCAGTGCAAGTGAGGTCGGCCTCGCTAGATCTGGGCGAGGTCGAGCCTCGCCCGGCCATGGCAAGGCCGACCTCGCTATCGCGGGGGGTGGCAACAGCGAGGTCGGCCTCGCCTTGGCTGGGTGAGGCTCGACCTCGCCGTGATCTGGCGAGGCCAACCTCGCCGTCGCCACCCCTGGCGACCGCAAGGTCGGCCTCGCCAGATCTGGGCAAGGTCGAGCCTCGCCCGGCCATGGCGAGGCCAGCGGCGAGGGCAGCGGCGCCCTCGCCGGCCCTGGCCTGTTGCCGGTCGCTGGCGTCGACGACCGGCCATGGGCAAGGAAAAAAAAGAAAGAAATATTAAAAAATTCAAAATATTATTAATAAAAAGAAATTTCGTGTAGTTACCAAACGCATTTCTGTTCTTTTTCTATTCTAAGAACGGAAATTTTGGGCAGTTACCAAACGCCTTCAAATGCTTAGAAATTGTTCCCGAGTACGGAATAAAAAAGAATCATTTCTAAGCAGAATCTGTTCCCGAGCACAGAATGGTTGCCATGCGCAGCCTAAGTAAATTATTGCTCTATGCTCCATAAGTAGAGTATATGTAATCTTGCATCAACTCAAGTGATAAATGTAGCCATGTATGCTTTTGTCTCCTCTCTTGCGATCCCAAATCTTAACAATTACTAAAATATCTTCAAAAACATAGAAGCCAACTGAGAATCATTCAAAAGACACGGCAAAAGATATAGGAATTACAAGATGAAAGGGTTAAAAGAAATGCTGAATAGCTCCATCTTTGAAAAAAAGACAAAAATAATTATCAACAAGTGCAACTTACAAGATGCGGAAGCTGAGAAATGTTAAATTGTCATCTAGTCGCACCAAATGTTCCCATCCAACCTCTTCAATCTGCATATAAATAGCAAATTATCAACTTATCATGTCCAGGTAACAAAAAGAATTTATCATGCCTCTAGAATGAAAAGAGAAAATCATTCATCTTGAACATAAATATCCTCCCCCAGGTAGAATAGTGAGACAAGCTTAGAAGAACAAGAACTAGCGTAATGCTGCAAATTGCAACCATATTGGCCTTTTCATAATGATGAAGCTACTTAAGCACGATACAATGAGAGTTCCAAAAATGTGTGCCAGCAAGCATATACTCACAGAAACACACATGCAAATTACACTTTGGTCACCTCTGAATACAATTTGCGGCAAAAAGAAGATGAGTTCGCCAGCTCTCTGCATCTAATTTGTCCAGCACATTCCTGTAGTTTAAAGAAAGAGTGTCCATCATACACATACAGAGTTCAACAATGCTGTTATCAAGATGGCCAAATTGTGTGAACACTTATGCATCCAAGGTTATCCTGCGATCATTGGACCCTTTAGGAAATTTCTCATATGTAAAAATATACTTGGTTGTGTCAAATGCAAGGAATAATATGAAACATGTGCATATGCCATTAAAATAATCAATATATAAAACATTCTCCAGAACGAGAAAATGCATGCAATATCATCTTGGCCACTTATGGTGACAAGCTTGTCTAAAGAAACTCAGAATCTTTGATTAAGTGTCATGAAAATAATAAAGGACAACCAAATGTTCAACAAGATCAACAAACTTTGGGAATTGGAATAGGAAATAGTGAAATTTGATTTCAATTGAGGAAGTTACTTCTGCTCTAAATTGCAACCAGATAAATGGTATTTGTTAGTATGTAGAGTAACTATTTCTTCAAGTAGGTAACAATTCGAAGCAATCCTGTTTAGTTGCAATAAGGAAAGCAACGACAAACCCTCAAATAATAAAAGTGACCCAAAAAAAACCCTCACATAATAAAAGTGAATAACCTTATTTTCTGAAAGGGCGTTAAAAAGCTTGCTGTGGTGCTACCACCACTGAAATCAGCTCATGTACATGCCCAACTTTTCACAGTAAGTTCCAGAACTACCTTGATAGGCCAGACAAGAACAAAACGTGGCCAGAGAAGCCATACTAACTAGTCATACTTGTTCTTTCTTTCCTCTACTGAGGAGATAACAAGATTATGTGACTGATCAATACCTCCTCACCAGTAGTCTCCACAGGAACAAAGCCCATCCTTAAAATGATGGAAACGATTTGCATCTCGCACGACAATCTCTCTATCGACTAGCTTAGATATAAATTTGGTTGCTGCATGACAGTTAACACATGCACGGAGATTTTTTATTATACGAAGTGTTGTTCCAGGAGTAGTGCTAATCAACCCATACGCAATGGCAATTCTCTCACTATGATTACAAAGGAATTGCTCCTTCTCTTCATGTATCAGGTCATGCATCACAGACTCTGTACTGGGGACAAAACCAGCCCCCTTCAACCTACTCTCCAATTTCTCAAGTTCTTCAAATATTTCCTCAGATCTTGGATGTGACTTGTCTCCTACACGGAAGGCCTGAAGCTTTCCATTGACCTCAATCAAACTGTATCCAAGGTCCTTATTGAGACCTTTTTCTCTCATCAGTACTCGTATTTTGGCAACTTGATTCCATAAACGTAATGAAGCATAGAGATTTGAGAGTTGAACAAAATGTCCAATATTATATGGGTCTAGTGAGAAAAGATGTTGTGCAGCATATTCACCCAGTGCCACATTACGGTGAATCTTGCATGCACTCAAAAGAGCACCCCATACAGATACACATCTTTAGGATAAAATCGTAGGCTTGGTTTAAATGTCCAGCGCGTCCAAGAAGATCGACCATGCAAGCATAGTGCTGATGACGTGGTTCAATCCCATAACTGCTCATGCTGTGGAAAAATTCCCACCCCTCTTTTAAAAGACCTGAGTGGTTGCATGCAGTGAGAAGTCCAACAAAGGTGACATCATTTGGGCACACACCAACTTTCTTCATCTCGTGGTAAAGATCAATGGCTTCTCGGCCCTTACCATGCAATCCATATCCCACAATCATAGCACTCCACATAACAACATCCTTGTCTAGTGCACGATCAAAAGTTTTTCGAGCCAAATGTATGCTTCCGCATTTCGCAAACATATCAATGAGTGCTGTATTCACAAAAATGTCATCTCTAAATTCACTCTTAGAGATGTACTGATCCATCCATCTTGCCAACTCAAGAGAGCCCACTTGGGCACACGCCAAAATAGCAGATGACACAGATATAGTATCTGTTTTTACGTTTTTCGAGATCATGCCTCGGAACAGCTCCACAGCTTCCTCAGCATAGCCATTCTTTGAATACCCAGAAATCATGGCATTCCACAAAATCAAGTTCGGCATCTCCATCTGATCAAAAAATGTTCGGGCAACAGTGACGAGACCACACTTGGCATAAAAGGCCGTGAGAGATATAAGCAAGTCTGGTTCATGTTCAAGACCCATCTTGATGACACAACTGTGAACAGATTTCCCTTGTTCAAGATCCTCTATATCAGTGTATGCTTTAAGAATACTCACAAGAGCGATCCAATCAGGATGCACGTTCAATTTCCTCATCTGGCTGAAAATTCTCAAAGATTCCGTCGGCTGGCCATTCTGAGCATACCCAGAAACCATAGATGTCCACGATACAACAGTCCTATCACGTAATTGGTCAAACACAATCCTAGCATGCTCAACCTTGCCACATTTGGCATACAACGTCACAACACCATTCTGCACAAACACATCTGATTCATACCCATGCCTATAAACCTGTCCATGTACACACCTACCTATTCCAAGAGCAGGCAAGCCCGTACATGCTCTCAAAATGTAGGGGAGGGTGAAGCCATCCGGATTGACACCAGTCCCCTGCATCTTGGAGTACAATTCAACAGCATCACTGAACAGATTGTGCCTTGAGTAACCCCTAATTATAGCATTCCACAAGAACACATCTGGGTCAGGGAATTCATCGAACACCTTACGGGAATACTGAATTTCTCCAAGGTTTGAGCTCCAATTGACAAGCTTGGTGATCAAAAAACTATCATTATGTAGTCCTAGGACCAGCAACTTGGCATGGATTTGATTCAAATGTCCTAAGCACGTTGAGTTTTCAATAAGAGAAGCAAAAAAGTCGTCCGGACTCAACGTGCAGCTCTTGAAGTGTCCAGTCCCATGAAGGTCATCGTCTAGGCAGAGGGGCAAACTACTGCTACATCTAACAATTCGAAACGCGAAAACAGGAAAGGAAACGCGGGATGCTAGAACGCTTGCCGCATCAAACGAGAGGGCACGGCGGAAAACCACCCGCATCCCGTGGCTCGGCCTCCGGACCAAAACTTCCCCGCGGCGCAGATGGCGGACGACACGGTCCGGCCTGCCCATCACGGTTTGGTCACCTCTGGAGAGACTCCTTGAGGAGCCCAAATCAACAGCAAGAAAATATATCGTTTAAAAGTTTCGAAACCGCTTTCGAAATCGGAGACGAATGTAAATTTGCGAAAACGGTCGGGAGACGCCGAGAACTAGGAGGAGGAAACGCCAGAGCAGAGCAGATTACAGAGTCTCAAGAGTCCGAGGCCATACTGTAGCGATGTCAGCTCGGAGAAGTCTTCGCTTCGTCGTCGTCTTCATCATACACGCAGTCCACAGCTGAACTCGCAATGCTGCTTGCAGATGACTCTCTCTCTCTCTCTCTCTCTTTCTCTCTCTGCTGCTCTTTCGACAGGCAACGGAAGGTCGAGCCTAGGTTAGTGTCTTGCTTGAACATCACCTGTGACAACTACACGAAAATCAACGCTCATTTATTTTACGAAAAATAAACGATTCAAAATTTTTTTTAAAAAAATAATTATTTAGATGGCTTACATAAATTAGTAATAAAAAATATCTTCAGTCATACGCGAAAATATTCAGGTAAAAATTATTGTTTAAAAATAATTTTCATTGACTAATAATTTCAAGTGATGTAAGCAAATATTTTTAGGAAAATATTTTTCGAATCATATGTTTTTTGACGAAATAAACGGAATCTTAATTTGTCGTCCCTTGCCTGTAAAAATATTTTCATCATATTAAAATTAAGTGGTGCAACAATTTGTATAAAAAGTTTAACCAATCAGAAGTTGAAATCTTTGCGCTGTCATTTCCTATCGACTTAAGTTAATCCTAGAATAAAGTACACTGCAACTTGGGGATAATTGTGCAAAAAGTCCTAAACATATTGTACTGCAACCAATTTATCATAAATCTCTCAATTGGGTCAATTTAGTCATAAACCTCTTATCGATTTACTAATGTAATCCCTTCAACCAATTTTGACTAGTCGCTGATGTGGATGCCAAACGTCATATGTGGCGTGCCTGACATTGATATGAACAGTTTCTGCAAATTTAGAATTTTTTATTTTTTCTTTTTCTTTTTCTTTCTTTTTTTTTCTTTTCCAGGGCCAGTGAACCCCATTGGCCCTTGGGTGAGGGCCAGCAATCCTCGCCAGCCCCATGAAAAAAAAGAAAAAACAAAAAGTTCAAAATAAATAAAAAAAATTCAAAATTTTTATTAAGAAATTTGCAAAAATTGTCCACGTTGATGCCGGTCATGACACGTAGAATAGCCAACGTCCATGTTGGCGATTCCTGACCAAACAGAAGGATACATTTGCAAATTATCAAAAGGGTTATCACTAAATTCGTATAATTAAAAGATTTATAACTAAATTGGCCGTCATACAATAAGTTGAGGTTTTTGGACAATCTTCCCCAACAAATTGGAAAAATTAAACAATATTTGACAAAGTGCGTGTCGTGTGGCCAATTTCTTGTTCTGCATTATATTAGTTTTTTTTTTTGGTCGGAGCAATATATTAGTTAAAATACTCATATTTTTATGTGAAATATACGTACTTACTTGATTTTCAATTAAACTTTTCTGCACTTTTGTTGAATTTACGGAAAAATAATCGTACTCATAGAGAATCGAATTATACACGTATAACAGCACATGAAGTATTATACTTGGGTTAAAAGTACTTCAATTGTGAACTTATTTGATGTCTTTTCTCTGGTTAATTAATGATGTAACACGCTAAGTGTTATTTATGTGACCAAAATATAATTACTTGTATTCAACATTTACATAAAAATAATGAAACTTTTCTGTATGCTCACTAGATAGCACGAGGTAATGATAAAAATTCAATTACTAGATGCGATACTTCTATAAAATCATACAATTTAAATTATAAAAATGTAGGTTTTTCCCGTTTATTATACCAGTGAAGAAAGATTGTTTTCAACGTACTTTTAAAAAAAATGATGATGTATACACATCGTCTCCCGAATCATATAAATTCTCGTCCCGTATGTTACTAACCAAGGTTGCAACCAAATAGGAAATGCTAGTCACTTTGAAAGATGAGAAAGTGTAGATTATAATCACAGTCATAGTCATTCATTTTTAAATTTGAAACCCTACCTTTTCTTTAAGGGAAAAACTTTGGCTTTGACCCGAGTTAAGCCAAACAACACAATGTAGAAAACGACCGTGAAAAGTGAGTTGCAACCATATCGTGTATGGCAGCTCCCCCGTCAACAGTGGAAAGAAAAACAGAAGCAATAAAGAAAAAATACTATAAAAAAGTAATAATAATCATGATGATGGTGATGGTGACGAGAGAAAATCATGTAAAATCTTCAGCTTGGCCACGTCCTCAAATTTGTGCGTCTTGTCTTTGATATATATGTATATATATATATATAGAATTAAAACCAAAAAATGAAGGCTATGACGAAAGCCTGCATTATTGTTTAATTTGGTAGGGACTCAGGAGCCCATCACTTGTCGATATTATGCAAGTGTGATGTGACAGTTGCAAGGTAGAATCAAACACATGAAAACAACGCTACGTGAGTACGAAGAGTGACGTGTTTTGAGCCTTCATACACACCTCATCTCTACCCTTCAGCATGCGAGCTAGTCTCTTTGTACACACCTCATCTCTACCCTTGAGCATGAGAGCTAGTCTCACCGATTCTATAGAATTTAATCCTGATGTGTTACTTACAAGAAAGAAAAGGAATACATAGAAAGAAATGGGCAAAGTCATAAACCATTCACAGGTGATATGGGCAAAACATAATGGTCCCCTCTCGATGACCACATTCAACACGCTCACAATGACCAAAATGTCAGAGACTCGCCCACCACCTATAACAAAGCTGAGGAGAGGAAAGAAGTCCAACTACCAACTATAGGTGGTCGGGCCGAATTTATGCATCAACTAGTAAAGATAAAGTAGTCTAGTGGGCAGACATCAAGATTACACTTCAAGTAAGGCGGATGTAAAAGAGGGACACACGTCATGGTCCAGAGGCAGCTCCGACGATGTTCGTTTCGATTCATTTTAGTCGACCATGCCAATCAAGCTAAAATGAGCCCAGAGGGTCGACATATACCCCATTTAAAATGACCTAGATTTTTATATTTATCGCACCGTGATTCACTAAATACCTAACATGTTGAGGGAAGAACGAGTGCGGCAGAAATATAGAAGTTGAGATAATCCGAATCCCAAACCATCATCATGTTCAGTTTGAGTTGCAAACTCATTAGACAGCATTGAGAGAAGACTTGGGATAAATACTTCCTTCATAAGTTCATATCTTTTGCTAATAACAAGAAGAGACCATGAAGTTTGGAAACAGAAGGCAGGGAAACCTTTACAATCTGTGTAGCATTTATACAACAGTACCTTTACGAACAAACAACAGAGAAACAACTATGATTTCAACCTTGTACTGTGATACACTTCAGTTTATTCCAACCAGTCACCTGATACCACCACTATGGCCAGGACTGGCATATTTCACAGGATCAGTTTTCTTTAGCAACAAATATTTATCCAGAGACGATAATTATAGAGGAAGATTTTACTTTAAAGAAACTTCAGAAGTACAATTGGCAAGGGGCATATCTGCGGGTGTGCATACCAGAGCCCTTCGCTGTAGATGTCTCAAGGTCTGCTCCATGCTTACTTGCACCATCTCAGCAAGCATCTTCTTCGCCTTGTCAGACTGGTCCTCTCCATTAATTTGAGAGATGATGTTGCAGACAATATTCTCAAGCGTGTCAGGTTGGTGATCAGATCTTGGATCTGGAGATTCCCTCAGCAACCGCAACAGTGTATGTGCTTTTCCTTGAGACTTTGGTGTCCCTTGGACAGTGAGCTCGAGGAGACCAGGAATTACACCTTCTCTGAGGATTGGTTCTCTGTATTTACAGCGATCACTCTGACACATTGCTAATAAAGCCCCGACAGCATGCTCTCGACTCTGGAGGGACCCATTCTCCAGCACATCAACTATGGCAAAAACTCCACCTTCCTCAGATGTCAATGCTATTCTACCGTCCTCAAAATTTAACAATGATTCTAGAAGAGCAGTGCACTTTTCAGCAGTTTTAGACGACTTTTTACAGGTTTTCAGTAAGTTCACTATGGAAGGAATTGGATCTGCTTTGAGGATAACGTTGAGATTATCTGGATGTGTCGAGAGATTGTAAAGAGCCATTAAAGCATCAATCTTAGCCTGTTGGGTTCCACATCTCAGGATTCCTGCCAAGAGAGGGATGGCTCGGGAAGAGCTTATGACTGGCTTGTTGATGGTGGAAGCAGACAGAGTAAGCAAAGCGGCAGCCGCATGCTCTTGGAGTTCAACATTATCTGACTGGAGAAAGCCGATAATTGGCTCAAGAGCACCCGCATCAACAATATTCACCTTATTACTGCAAGATAAATGGGAATGAATATCAGCGTCGATCTTCCAGTCATGTAGAGAGGCTATTTTACCATAAAAGTCAGTGGAGCATGAGCAACAAATGAAAGGCAAGCAGCAAGCAATCAATAAATTCAAGACCAGCAAAGGCACAAAAACAGATATATCCAAGAGCTCTCCTACGATTCCCTCAATCTAGGGGATTGACCAAGAGTCCCTAATAGTAATAGCAGCGTTATTGATTAGAACGATTAAACCAACAGTGTAATATTTGCCTCAGCTCTGTTGCAACATATTATGGACCTGGCCGATAGAAGCACTTGATTGCCAGGTAAAGATTTTGTATAATCCATACTAGTTGAAACAATCTTCTCATTCTTGACAAGGCAACGAATACGTTATTCCGCAGTCGCTGACTCCGTGGAAAGCTAAAGTTACTACCCAATTATCGCCTCATCACTCACTATAGGAGTAATATGATGCTCATGAGAATAGCATGTTAACAAAGAAACGGAAGCCACAGTCCTCATATGCATATAATTTTCGTGATGCAAGAATAAGAGCTAGAGTTGAGAAACTACGATGCGGTTAAGTTCCAACTGGTTAAACAGACATATGCAAGTTTCCACGCTCATGGAACCACCTCAGAAGTCTTTAAGGATGCCAATGAACTCTCGGAATCGGTTGAAATTTGGATTACTTCACAAGCAGCATAGCATAAGATGCAAAAGAAGGAAAAAGAAAAGGGCAATGAAAAGAAAGAGCACAACATGTGAACTAAAGAAGAACCACCCTTGAGTCTGATTAGTGGTGAGCTTTCAACCACGGAACACCCACATGTTCCCTGGGGAAAAGAATATGCCCCGCTTGCGAGATCTATCCAACCGGCCATTTTTGCCTTTAAGCCCATTCAGAACACAATAATCAAGAAGAAAAACTCACCGCCCGCTACAGGGAAAGATACTTGTTGACCGAATGAAACAGACTTTATCAACATAATTTAAAGATCGCATCTTTTGATTTAACAAGATAATAATTCCGCGAAAAGTTTCAGAAATTATCAACTAAGAAAGCTTGAGATTAGTCCAACTTTCTCATTTCCCAGAATAAACGCGACTTGAAGCAACCAATAGAGCATGAAAAGAGAAAAAGCGACGTGATAAAATAAGGAACCATCCACTCGTATTTCGCTTTTTCCCCCACTTCGAAATTTCCCCGGTTGATGAATCCGAGGTAAAAGCAAGTGAGAGAAAGAGGAAAAGGGGAGGAACAGCAGCAACTCAAGCAAAGTATCGTCGTCGTCGTCGCCGTCGTCGTCGTCATCATCATCCGTCAGCTTCTATAGGGGGAAAAACGAGATAAAAGAAGGGATCTTCTGCCCAAAAAAGTATCTATTCCCAATCAAGTTCTTCGAGAAACAGCTGCAATTCTCCGCAGGTAACCACCAAAAAGGTCCAAAACCGATGAACAGATGTCCATCACGAGCAAAATGAAAGGGAAAAAAACCATGAGGCAGCGAAAGCATCGGGTAAGAACGAAAATCGCTGAAGCCTGACCAGATTCAGGCTGGATTTTCGAACGACCACTTTCAAGCACATCGTCCGCGATCCAGAAAGATGACGAGGGGGGGAAAAAGGATCGCAAAACAAAAAAAAAATCGTGTTCGAGCATGAATCGCGAGCATATGAACAGAAACACGGACGCAATCGAGCAACAATCAATCCGTACTGCGGAGAGAGAGCGAGAGATAGAGAGCGAGAGAGCGAGGGAGCGAGAGAGAGAGGGGTACGTTTCGTCTTTGACGGCGAGGTTGAGGAGGGCGAGGAGGGCGGCGTCCTTCAGCTCGAGGGAGTCGAGGCGTAGCATGGCGACGAGGGGCCCGACGGCGTCGCCGAGCTGGCGACGACAGGCGGGGGAGGTCTTGGTGAGGCGGCGGATGTCGCGGGCCGCCTGGAGCTTGGAGCCGGGGTCGTCGGCGCGGAGGAGGCGGAGGGCGCGGAGGGCCGCGGAGGAGGCCGAGCGGGGCGTCGACTCCGCCTCCGACGAGGCACTCGTGTGGTTCTGCGGCGGCGAGTAGTCCATTCCTCCGCACAGAGCTAGAGAGAGAGAGAGAGGAGAGAGAGATAGAGAGAGAAAAAATCTGAGTGGGATTTTAAGAGAGAGAGAGAGAGAGAGAGAGAGGAAGTTTGTAGGGAGGGGTTGGCGTTAAGCAACAGTTAGGGGCCTGCTTTTTTTTTTTTTTTTGCTTCTTTTTAATTTTAATATATTAAACCCATCTTTAAACTATGAATCGATATGCAATATGATCCCGAACTTTTAATTTATTCAATATAATCCTCGAAATTTAGCATAATGTATAATCTCACCCCTAAAGTTTTATTTTATTCGATATGGTCTCTGAAATTTCAGTGCATGCTCAAACTAGTCATTATATTATATGAAAATATTCAATATAATCACTGAATTTAAATTAATTGAAGGATAACGTTGATTATTTTCGTATAGTCTAGAGATTAGTTTGAATATTTATTAAAATTTCAAAAATCATATTGAATAAACTGAAAAAATGCTAAAATTAAAAAATAATATTAAATAAATTAAAAATATAAAGATTACATTTTACGTTAAATTAAAATTTATAAATTATTTATGTCATTATCTCCGAATCCGTAAAAAAAGGGATAGGGCCCTAGATTTTTTTTTAACGTGTTGCGATTATTAATGTTGTTGGTGGGGTGACGACAAATGGCGGTACTTCGTAGGCAGCTGGGTAAAGAGGATTCAAGAGTACCAGTTAGTCCACATTACTGTTCTTTGTAATGACGGCTCTATTTCAATGATTAGGCAACTAATGGACTTTCATTAATTACATCCAAACGCCTCGTATAAATCCGAAGGACTGCTCGTTTTACATCTTTCCCCTTGATTTTCTTTAATCCAAATTAGATTAGTAGGTAGAAAAATCTGCTCGATCCGTTGACCGAGACTGCCTCATCTGATCTTTGGCAAATTTGGTGTGCCGGTTTTTCTAACCTTAGAATCACTGGGTCGCCTAATCGATTGGAATAATGATTCTACTGCTAACACAGAAACGCACCGATCGGGACCTAACGATTGGGCGAGCTGGGTCGGGCTTGAAAATTAGGCCATTTTTAAGCTGCTTAAGCATGTCGTGTTCATACTTAACTCTAATTATATCGGGCTAACCTCTTTTGATCTATTAAAAGAAGCACCTCGACTTACATGATTGGAGTTTAAGCACAACCAACCGACACTTCCAAAGGAAAGGCGTGAGAAAATCTAACAAAAGTTTGGCAAAATCGCACATGCCAACTCCCTTGAGTATGATGACAAGACCTGCTCCGACCCGGCAGGGCTAAGCAAATCAAGCGGAGATCATCAAGAGGCTTAAAAGCGACTTTGGGCCTTGAAATGACCACGTATTATGATGCTAAAACGAAAAGGACGTGGTTTCGGATCAAGTGATTTTTCACTGGACGAATCGTTTTCGTTGCAATGATGATGATTGCGACGATTTTCTCATCTGTTGATGGTGCGTCGTCATTGGCCTGGAAAATGTGCACAAGAAAGTCGCTCACCGGTCGGTGGGGCGTTGTCTTTTGTACTTTTGCCCATATGTGGGTGGGTGCGTAGAGTATAATTCATGCACCCACCAGGCAAGACCCACTTCATTAAATTTCATTAGAGGGGGGAAAGGAGAGAAAGAATAGAGTTGGAGAGATCCCTATCTTGGACTTCAAGTAATTATCTAACAAGCTTGTTTTCTTCAAAAAAAGAAGAAAAAAAGGTGGGAACGGCCGACGTTGGAAGCCAATTTTGATCCCTCACTTTGAGAGAGGATCCACGGGACGCAACGTGCAAAGAAACCGGCAGGTGGCGACTCACGCAGCCGCCATGGTGAAAAGCTTCTCTCAGTAACCTTCGTCGCCTTTCTCGGCGGAAAGGGTCGAATTCCATCTCCCTCGAATGCATCCCGGAGGAGGATACTGAGTACTGAAAATAGGACGAGTGACTTCACGCACAACGCACAGCAACGTTTCACCCATAGCCATCTTAAATGTATGCGAGGAATTCTGGAGGACTATACCCTACAGCCAAAGCTCACCGTCTCGTTGCAATACAACAACGTTTCACCCATAGCCAAACGTGTACATGGGAAAGACACCACAGCCTTTTTCATTCACATCTCTTTCGTCAAAAGACAACGCAACAGTTTTCCATTTTCGTCCCTCACGCTAATTAACAATCTCATCTACCCGCCGTGTCAACACGTGAGCGTAGCCTGTAGCGATCCTCCCTGAATCGATCTTCAAATATGCCGACTCGTTTGTGTGCACGTGCTGAATACATTCCATTTTAAAGTATCAAACTGAACAAGGCAAAAAAAGCAGCGTCCCTCTTATTTCAACATCCTAAAGAAGCAACCAACGTGGAACAACGAACTTCCCCATCTACTTTTCCAGTGCCAAGATTAGAAAGGATAATTTTCAACCTTCGTCTTTCCCTACGACCTCGCCGACAGAAGAGATGAAAGAACTTTTTATATAACCGACGATGCTAGGAAATAGCTCATTTCATTGAGTTCCTCATCATTTAGACAACCTGATATCGAAAACAAAATTTCCAATCTAAAATAGGAAACTAACATGATAATATCTTTCCACAATGTGTACTTCCCCTAACCTCTCAGGAGAAGGCAGGTGTTTCTTTGTCACAGCACTCCCTCCACAATAATCAAGAGCCAAGACAGAGGCAACTTTTCAAAACTGCAAAACTATTTTCTCAAAAGCTAAATCTTGATGTTGAAGTAATCCGGGTCAAAGTGATGCAACCTAACATAACCATCTTCACCTCCACTTGAGAAACTGAAGAGACAAACAAAGTCGTAGAAAATTTAGAACTCAATCACACAACATGATTTTACTAAACATACAAGGTATTCTAGAGTTCTATTTGAGGATATATGGTCTCAATATCACACAAAATCAGTTGCCTAATTGGAACAAAATCAATTAATCGACTTGCAATAACATCCAAATTCCACATATTCTCACTCTGGGGAAAGTCGAATCAGTTCTCATGTGTTGGGAAAAATCAATCTATTTCATGGTCTCAGCAACTTTTACTAAAAACGTCGCACTTCGGCTTATCAAGTCACTTGTATTAGATATTAAGACAGCACCATCGTCCACACCATTGTACTGCCACAGAATTAAAAAAAATATTACCTTTTCCCATCAGGATTGAAAGCCAAAGCATTAATAGGCCCAAAGTGTCCCTTCACACCTCCAATTTCTTCTTGGAGAATCTACACAAAAGCAGGACCACCACAATGACATGAAATACTCAATAACCAGTGAATGAACGAACATCCAATGAGAGTAAATATAGCATAATTTACCTTGTCAAAAAACTTGGCTTCAAACTTTCCAGCACGATGATCAGTCATGGTTACAGCCGACGCATCTTGGCCACCTCCAAGAACCACCTGTAAGGACAAGAACGTCTTGACTTATAAAGAAAGCACAAGTGTACAACAGTTCATCAAACTAAAAGCAAAAAAAAAGAGAGAATATCTTGGTGAGCACATGTCAACTCTGAAAGTAGTGTGAGGACGCACTAAAACATTTCAGTGTGCATACTCCTGAACTAAATGAACAAGGGGATGAGGCAAGTGATCTGGTAAGTATTAGCTTGAGCCTCCTCTGGTTCAGTGAGAGAGTGAGCTTAGAGAGGAATAAGAAAAGATGGAAATAAGAAGAGAAATTCTGAATTTGATGGCTATCTTGATTGACCCACAGGGAACAGAATATAAAAGTAAAAAAGGTGTAAGGAGCTAGCGTTGAATTCTGAAGGATAATACTAGGAATTTCAAATCCTTCGCCACCAGGTACTGCTGCTGTTTTTTGTAAGTACATTGGTTTTTACCCAATTTTTACACTCATTATCCCCAAGCAAATCAATGGCACCCCTTGAGTACTCTAATAACTAACATAAAGCTCATAGATTTATCAAAATTGGCTCTCAAACATGTTTATAGATATAATCTCAAAAACACAATTATTTAACTCCAATACAGAAAAGCATGGATATGATCAAAGAGCGTTGGCAAATTACAAGGCCAATTAAGCTATTAGTAGTATTAGTAGTGACACTAAAACTAACATGGCAAAGAGCCAACTTTAATCAGGAAAACCACGTAGACTGTCCAAATAGAAAGATTCAGACCACGTTATAAAAGCAACCAACATTTAAAAAGGATGGGGGGAGGACATACATGATCAAGAAGTGGAGACATTGTAACTGCATTGACCGGGCGCTCCGTCGCATATGTTTTAATAAGAGTCAACGTCCTGATGTCCCATAGCTGAGATAATAGAAAGAAATGTTAGTATCAGATAAAGGAGAACTGTGACCTAAATCAAATCAAATGTACTTTATGGAATAATTACCTTGGCAGATTTATCTTGTGAACCAGTTATGAAATGTGAACCATCGACGGATTTCGTGAGTGAAGTTATCGCCTTTTTATGGCCAGTTTCCTTGTCTGACTCTCTGAGAAGCTTCCCAGTCTGCAATTTCACAAACAAGCAACAAAGAAGTTAGCACTTGTGTCAACAGCAAACAACTTCCAGTTGACGAAGAACCATTAAGTACTCAAAAACAAACTAAAGCCAAATATGCAAATAAATAACCGTAACAGAAAGAGAGCTGTATACCTCAGAGTCCCAAACACGAATTATAGCATCTTCTCCAGCACTTACAATAGTCTTGTTCAGAGGCCCCCAGACAGCTCGAGCTATTCTTCCTTGATGACCCCGAAGGATGAGGACAGACTCACCAATCTCTGCAATAAGGAGATAACTTTACATCCAAGGAAAGACACGGAGCAGCCAGATTAGGTATGGAGCTCCTAAATTTCAAGGCTATTAATGAAGGTAGCGAAACGAGAGAGTCAAAAGAAAGGCCAACAAATTCACATTCACCATAAGGTTCTGATAATCCACCAGACTGAATAATGCCCACACGAAAACAGGTACGTTAATCCATGCAGTACTAGTGGCCGACTGACACTATTCAAGGAGAAACTTCTAGCCACATCATTTGCAAACGCTTACCCACCCAAGGCTAGTAGTTTTCCAACTTGAAACTATTCCTATGTTTGAATTAACATCAACAAATTAACAGACTTGATAATTGAATCAATTCACCTGCTTTTATTGCGCGAAAGTCAACCTCTCTGGATCAATAGGAAGAGAAACATGAAAAATACCCCATGAGTGAGGATGCTTATCCACAAGTATCTTGATCTCGAATGCTCAAGGATGTACAAGCCAAAGACACAAAAACTAAGCAACTATCCTCACTACCCGATACTTTGTTAAGGCAGCATTTGAAACAATTTGAAAAGAGGAAGAAGAGCACAAACTACTTACCCATGAATACGAGGAAGTCAAAGAGCTTATGATCAAAGAGGAAAGCAAGCAGACAGATAGCGAGATACCATGAAATCATTGGCGTCCGTACACTTTCTAAAGAAGTTAGTAAAACTAAACCCCGGGGAAGATTTCCTATTTCTGTCGTGGGTTCAACAGAGGCATCACACATATCACTCGATCATGATTAGCCACGCTCGAAAGAGTACTCAATACCTAAGGGCTGGTGCCAAGTATCAGGGTCAAGTCGGGTGCTAATTTCTAGGTGCATAAAAGCCAGTGAATCTAAAAACATCCATACCAGGAAGAACATAGGTCCAAGTAGCTAAAACATAACAAACAGAAATCCAAGACACGAGCCCCCACCGATACAAGTCCTTAAGCCATGCTATATACAACACGAATAATTTTCCACTCATCCCAATATTTGATTTTTCCTAATAAGAGGCCGCAAAAAAAAAACCCCCAAACTTACGGTCAGCAGGGTCTCTGGCAATGCGCTTCACATGAATAGCCGAGGGCAGCTCCATGAAGGGATCGGCGGTGATCACCGCGAGCTTGTCACCTATGGAGAAATCCACCGACCTCGCCGGCGAATCGAAATTGAACGCGAACAGCTGCGTCCCGTTCTGCACGCTCCACAGCCTCGCCGTCGTGTCCGCGCTTCCGGTAATCAGCATCTTAGAATCACCTTCGAAAACACACGACACAAGACAAGCGCACGGGAAGCAGATTCACCAAAACCAGCCGGGCGAAAGAGAAAACCGAAACCAGAACCGACGAGAGAAGACGGGGGTGGGTGGGGGGGCGGTAGACTCACGGGAGACGTCGCAGCACCAGACAGCGCCGTTGTGGCCGCGGTAGGTGCCGAGGCGCTCGCCGTTGTCGGCGAACCAGACGGTGGGGGTGTGGTCCTTGGCGCAGGAGAAGAGGAGGTCGCCCTCCCGGTTGTACTTGAGGAACGTCAGCGGCCTCTCGTGGCCTTTCATCAGGATCGGCCTCATGGTCGGGCGATCGAATCGGCGAGCGCCTCCTTCTCTCGGAGATCGGCGGAGGAGCTGCGTAACCACCGCCGGCTGGTCTCTCTGCAACTTCCTGTGCGTGCTCTGTCGGAGGAGAAACCCTAGCCGAGCGGGAGGAAGAGGACGATGCTCGTGGGGGTAGCACGTGAGCTGAGCATTTTATATGTTTCCAGATACGTATTTTAACGGAAATTTTATTGGAGGGATTTGAATTTTTCTAGATATCTTTAGGATTCGGGGTGTACAAAACGGAACGCCCAAACTGAAAATCGCCCGGACTGAACCGAACCGGCTAGTTGAGTCTGGCTCTCAGGAGTGTCGATCCGGTTCGTGGTTCCTAAAAGTAAAACCGGTGTCCAAACGGTTCAATTCCCATACCTAAGGGGGAACTAGATTAAATTAGACCGACCAAACCAGACTTACTACGTGTATATATATATTTTTAATTTCTTCAAAAATTTTATTAAAATGTGAATTAAACCCTAAGTGATCAATTCAATTGGACCAAATCGAAACTAGACCGAATTGATAATTGGGAACCGGGAAACGGATCGGGAACAAATCACCTCTACTTCATATATTAGAAAATCTAACCTTGGTCCTAAGTAAGACCTTAAACTGATTCGTCCAAAGCCTCATGCGGACCTCAGGATCATTTTGATGAAAAACATATAGAGAGTAGAGCCGGGTACAGGGCTCGAAAAACATACAACCAACTTAGGGATGGGCGTGTGGGTACCGTTAAAATAAGGAACGTAGTCCTGTTAGTCCGCCAAATTTATACACATGGACAAGCGGAACGGCCCTAGTCAAAAATCACGGTTTCCCTGCTTTGGTAACGTACACTTACTAACCACCACTAATAATTCAAGATAGGCCCCCGATTTACCGAGGTAAACTCCAAAATAAAATTAAAAATCTTCAAAAAATTTTAAAAATCTTAATTTGATAATTTTATTGTCGATTAGTCTAGTATGAAGTTTACTTGAGATTTTTTTTCATACTGTTCACGATCAAATGACGATTACTGCCACTATACCCGTGATTTCTAAATTACATAAGTACCAATCGAATATACTACCTCGATAGACTTAACCGCTTGCCAAGATCTTTGATTAAAATTGATTTTATAGCGCTCGAACCTTGAAATTTGCCTAACAGTTGAAACGTATCGGAGTCGTGAGCGACCGATGTTATCCCTCACCCGACAGATAGGATCCGCAAAATCGAAAACCAACTTAGAAAGGAATGTGTCAAACTCGGATATAGTTTACCACCAAATTTGTTAGGAGGGGGAGAAATTGATAAGTAAATTTTAAAAGCCACTACCACATAGAGCACATCTTTCCCTTATATTTGAAAGAAAGATAAAATATCGATACTCTTATAAGTTAAACTAAAGCTCAGCAAATGTTAATTTGCGCAAAAAAAAATAGGTCAAAACTAAAGTACATAGAAAGAAGATTTTGAACAAGTGACGATGGATTTGTCGCAGCCCTCAATTACCCCAATTTTTGAGATTACTTTATTATATAATTTTAATTATTACCAACTAAATAATTACTTAAGGCAATTCATTGACGCTTAGGGAAATTGGCTCGTCAAAATTTATTTTTTTTTGGAAAATGTCGACAAAAATCTGCTTTTTCCTTTTTTGGAACATAAAAAGAGGCTCGTAGTCCATCTCCATGAGGCCCATGCTATGACATGTTGGGCCATGTAACAAGCAACGAATGGATCATATCTTTTTGTCGCCCGGAACAAAGGGCCATAGCTTATCTAGACAAGCCCAAAAATCTTCACGTTTAGCGCTCCCTTTCGACGCATCCACGAGTTCTAAATCTAATGAATACTTCTCAGATTGCCGTAAAGTGTTAACTACGATGGAGCGTCCTAAGCCATTTGAGCACACAACATTTACCGATTAAGACAATTATATATCTATCGAGTTGATCGGATCCGTTCATATATCAGCATGGAAAAGGTATTTTATGTGTCCATCACAAGATTAATGTGGCGTAACCGGCTAGTTATAGTACTCCGGTGACATATATATCAATCAATTTATGCATTTGAATCTTGACCCCTTTTTCGTTGTCTAATTTCTCCATGTGTCATTGTGACGTAATGTGTAATTCTCACACAAAATACCTTTCTTGAAATATAATTAGTGATATGTGAAGCAATCTTTACAACGTAACCAGGGTGCATCTCCCTTATTATTTTCATAAGGGACAATAACATCAAAAACCTAAAACTGGTACAATCATGTCATATTTATCCTAAATTAATTTTTATATCATAAAACCTCATAAACTGATACACATGCACCACATTTACCCTCAACTAATTTTTATGTCACTAAAAATTTAAAACTAGTATATTCGTGTCACATTTACCCAAAATTAATATACACATATCACATTTATCACAAAATCGTGTTAAATCTGAGATTTTATGGGGGTAAATGCGGTACGGGTTCTCTAATATGTGGTAATTGTAGTACGAGTGTACTGGGTGGTATTTTTTGTGACAAAAAATTTAGTTTGGACTGAACGTGGAACGGGTGCACCGATTTGGGGTAAATGTATTATGAGTGTATCAGTTCGAGAGTTTTCATGATACAAAAATTAATTCGGGATAAATGTAGCAATGATATAATAATTTGAGATTTTTTATGATATTAACCCTTTTCATAATCGATCCATTATAAGACTATAATATTACTGCAGCACATGCAACTTTGCTGCCGCCAGTTGGATATGCTAATTGTCTCTCTATTCTATAATAATCAACCGATAGACAGACTAAGACAACATCCTCAACTAATTAACTTAACAATAATCACGATCGCTTCGGCCTCTTAGGAAAAGATAGGTCAAGATCAGTTTTTGGAGTCAATTTGCAAAGCATAAAAGGGCGTGCAAGGTCCACGAGAAAGCAGGGCAGAGACACGAATGTTTCTTCGTGGGATTCACGTAGTTGCATGACGCATTTATTAAGGTTGCAAGCAAGGATCGAATGTAATATTTGAACAAATTAAAAGTTTATAGATCAAATTGCACATTAGATCAAAATTTAAAGACTGTTTGTGTCATTATCCCTTTCTAATAGTGTGAACTTTCTTCCTACAAGTACTTTTGATATCATTACAGATGTGCATGCGGGTGATTATACTTAACATGAAAGCACAGGGTTATTAAATTAGTAATCTTGTACTTAAATGTTGCAAACCCAACTTTGAATCTATCGCGACCTTAAAGTTTGAATTTATCGCGCGCGATCTTAAAGTTTCAGCAAAGTCTAATATTCGAATGGGCAAATTTGCTGTCCATGTTATCGAAAACCTTAATGACTCCATAAACTGTAGCATAATATTCAATGTGGTTCTTGAACTTCTAATTTGTTCAATGTGGTCTCTGGACTTTTGGTACATGTTCAATTTAGTGTCTAAATTTTATAAAAATGTTCAATGTAGTCCATGTGCAATTTGGTCCATGAACTTTAGCCTAATGTTTAATGTAGTCCTTGAACTTTTAATTTATTCAATGTGGTCCCTAGACTTTTGGTATATGTTCAATTTAGTTCCTAAACTTTATGAAAATGTTCAATATAGTCCATTGGGTTAAAGTTCAGGGACTGTTTGTGTCATTATTCCTATTAGAAAAAATATAGAAAAAATCTTGAATATTAGAAGGTAAAAGATAGTAAGTGGGGCAAGTCAGATTGAAGAACTATGCCAAGTGTTCACACGTCAAAAGGATGTCAAACATTGACAAACTGTAAGGGTCTGCTTGGCAACTTACTAAATAGTAAAAATTTTTGTTCTTTTATTTCCATAATCAGTTTGGGAGCAGAAATCCGTTTGTTAAATTTTTTGTACCTGGGCACAATTTTGCAAAAAATTATTCTCAGAATTAGTTTTGGAATAATTTTTCCATTTCTAATTCTTCTTCCTTTTTTTTCTTTTTTTGGTTTGTTGTTGTTCTTCGGCCTACCGCCCGTCGACGACCGGCCACGGGCCGCCGGTGACCGACCGCAGCCCAGGGCCAGCAAGGGCATCGCGCCCCTCGCCGCTTGGGCGAGGGCGGCTCGCTGCCGCGACGGCGAGGCCGACCTCGCCGTCGCCACCCAGGCGACGGACCTGGGTGGCGATGGCGAGGGCCACGATGCCCTCGCCGGCCTTGGCCTGTGGCTGGTCGTCGGCGCCGGCGATCGGCCTTGGCCAAGGAAGAGAAGGGAAAGAAAAAAAAGAAAGAAATATTAAAAAATTAAAAATTTTATTAAAATATTATTTATAAAATAAAATTTTGTGCAATTACCAAACGCATTTCTGTTTTTTTTTCTATTCTAAGAATAGAAATTTTGGGCAATTACCAAACGTTTTCAAATACTTAGAAATTGTTCTGGGCACAGAATAAAAAAGAATCATTTCTGAATAGAATTTATTTTTGGGCATAGAATGGTAGCCATACGCGGCCTAAATCATCAGAGGGTGGTGACCTTAGCCCTGCCCCACCAACCATGACATGCTCGGACAGATTATACATCTAGGCTTAGAACCGTGTTTGCAGACTAACCAAGATATCCTGCTACTGAGGATGGATCGTTGAACCAAACTCGTGACCTTTAGCTGGGAGACCACGGTGGTGTTCCTACACCGAGCTGCGAAGAGTGCCTGGGCAAGGGGGAATGAAATTAAGGGGGCATTTTGTGATTTCGAATTTCGAATATGTATTTAAAATTATTCCAAACAAATTCATAGTATTTAGGTTGACTTTGATTTGTAACTTTTAATTCTACATTTTGGCATTGATATCTGAGTTTTATTAAATACTAAAACCGCGGAGCTTTAAACACAAAGGCATATACATGAATAATTAGTAAAAATTTTCAGAAAAATCATAAATTTGTTGTACTTGTGCCAATTTAGTTGTCAACCTTTTAATTTCACCAATTTTATCATAAATATATGATAATTTGCCAATGTGGTCTATCGGCCAATTTTGATCGGAAATTGATGACGTGGACGCTAGTTGTTCTACGTGGCACGGACGATGCTGACGTGAAATTTTTTTTAAATTTTTTTGAATTTATTATTTTCTTTTCTTTTCTTTCATTTTTATTTTATTGTTGAGGGCCGGTTGGGGGCCGCTGGCCACTAGACGAGGGTCCGCAAGCCCTTGCCGACTGCGAGTCCTCGTTGGCCACGTGCGAGGGTAGCGAGCCTATGGCCCTTACTCTCGCCACGGCCGGCGAGCACTCGCAAGCCCTCGATCAATGGCTGACGAGGGTGGCCGAGCCTTGGCTAGTGGCTGTTGACCACCTTTTGGCCTTTAACAATAGAAAAAGAAAAGAAAAGAATTTCAAAAAAATTTCACGTTAGCGTTGGCCTTGCAATTTAGGACAGCCAGCATCTATGTCATCAATTTCCGGCCAACCTTGGTTGGATGGATTATATTGGCAAATTGTTAAAAAGTTTATAACTAAATTGATCAAATAAAAAAGTTTAGGACTAAATTGGCACAAGTAAAATAGGTTTAATATTTTTTGTGTGATAACTGTTGCCGAATAATTATGTTAAGCTCATTCAAAAGTACGTGCTCCTATGATTTTCATATCCTTCGGAATTATAACCAAAAGAGTTGCTATGTTCAATTCTAACACGCCCTAATGGTTTTTGCCTTCTACTTATAGTTTCGAAAGATTTTCATAATGCTTACATGCATGCACGAGGAACGCGATTTTGGTCATCGTTTATACAGGAGATGAGTCAAATACATGAGAATCTGGACTTGATGGAAACGAAACTCTCTCGTAATCGATGCAAACCTTCTCGCCTCCGATCTGCATATGAACCAGACGATGTGACGATTGATTACTACAAAGAAGGACACGTACGTGGTTGATGAATTTAATATGGGATCGATCCGGTTCCGATAGTCAGTGTACGTCTTTTATACGACGATTGAGGTGAGTAGCTCGAGCTTCCGTGCTCGAGAAGCGTGTACATGTACCTCTCCCATGCCTAGAATGCTTCCCACGTCTTACTAAGTTATATATAGTATATATATTTAATAAATGAGTGTATGCATATACATCTTATTAATAAAAAAAGAAAAAGAAAGAGAAAGAGAAAGAGAGTCCATAACACGTGGCAAAAGTCCTATGTGTGCTGTGGTAACATCTTCGAGATATATATATATATATATATATATATATATATATATATATATATGTTCCTAGCAAAAACGTATGGGTCTGTATTATAAAATCCATTCTCAACATTGCAAATGCTTTGAAATATTGTTTTATGGAAAAATTTTGATTTTGGAGGGGTAGTCTGAGTTGACTGAATAACCACCTCACTAGAAATTATTTTTCCTTTTGCCTTTTGTGAGCCTATAGGAGAGGGGTCAGGACTTACCATTGCCAAGGATGGCTGTGATTGATTATTGAAGGCTTGTTGGAGAAGTTGTAATGCTTCTTCTTGAGATAACTTGGTTATATCAAACTGGGAGAGTTTATTGAAATCAGAAGGCTTTTTATTAAGAGAAGTGGGTTCTGCTTTGGCTTGGTTAGAAATGGTGGTAATATTCAAGGGTGGTTGTGCAGCCTGGAGCCAAGTCTTGATATTAGTTAACCTGGGGGAGGATTTTTTCTCAGAAGAGGGTTCTGCAATCTGTTTTCCTTTGTCTTTTCTGGTGGGTTTATTGGGAGGCTTAGGAGGCATTTTCCCTGTAAAAATTCTCGTGTAAGAAAATCTGGGAGAGAGTTTGAAGAACCATTTATGAATTCTATGTCAAAATCAAAAACAGATAAGATGGCTTGCCATCTAGCGAAAATCTGTTTAGAAGCAATATTTTGAACATTTTTCTACAAAACATCTTTTGCAGATTTGCAGTCAATTCTTAGTAAAAATTTCTGATTCAAAAGATCTCCTTGAAATTTGGAAATAGAAAGTACAATAGCAAGAATTTCCTTTTTGATGGTGGAGTAATTCTTTTGACAATCATTCCAATGCTTGGAGACAAACTGGACAATTTGTTCCTTGTTGTCTTTAGATTGTTTAAGAATTCCTCCGTATCCTATATCAAAAGCATTAGTTTCAACAATATTAAAAGCAAGAGGATCAGCGAGATGTAAGCAAGGGATTTCCTTAACAGTTCGCTTGATTTGCTTTACAATATTAGTATGAACTTGGGTCCATGGTGGAGGATCCTTTTTGAGCCTCTGATGGAGTGGTTTGCAAATTATATTGATGCGAGGAAAGAATTCAATAATATAATTCAGGCTTCCTAGAAATCTTTGTAATTGATTTTTGTCTCTGATTTCATCAGGAAATTTTTCAGAAAATGTTATTGATCTTTCAATGGGTATAATGGTTCCTTGGTGGATGTAATGACCTAGAAAACGAATTTTTGTTTTAAAAAGGGATATTTTAGTAGGTGAAATTACCAAGCCGTTTCTTTACACTATAGGAAAACAACTTGATCGTATTGAAAATCTTTCTCAAAACAGTTTTCCATCCTCTTCAAAAATAACTCAGAAAAAGGATTTAAAAACCCCACTGTTTAAAAATTTTGAAATTCCAAGAAATCCTAGTCTTGATTTTGCTAAAGCCTTAGAAGAAAGAAGGAGACTCCTCAAGGGAAAAACAGTTTTAATTCCAAAAAAATCCTATAGTTTTGGATACCCCTTTAATTCAGAATTTGAGTGTCAAAGACACTCCTGATCGTATAGAGTCTGCCAATCAAATTAATCTATTAGATAAATCTGATACTGAATCTCTTCCAGAAATAAATCGTATATATATATATAATTGATGGGGCCAAAATGAAGACTTTATATTAAAAAGAAATTAGACTTCGAAGTGGGAAAGCAAGAAATCGGACTGAGATGACGAAGTGATATTCGACTTTGCTTCGGAACGAAGTGACATTTGACCGGTAATACAGGTCAATAATGGAATGACGTTAAGATATGAGGACACGGTTTTATTAATTTCGCCGAAAATTAATAATTTTATAAATATTTTTTTGAAAATGATTACTTGCAATAATTAATCAGTAGAAAATGTTTTCATTGTCCTTAATAATTTATATCCAAATATTTTAGCGGATGATGAAAAATTTTTCGTTCATTTATTTTTGTAAGTGACATGAGTCATTTTAAAAAAAAAATTTCCAAATTACTCGTTTTTCGCCAAATAAATAAGCCTCAATTACTCCTGACTGGATTGAGGAGCGCATACCTAGCGTGCAAGATATAAGCATGTACTCATAAACTCGTGAGAATCAATTAACACTCGATAGCCTGTCAATAACAAATAAGTTATACTACTCGGCTTAGTTGCAAGTTGTTGCTATCAAATAAACATGTATATAAACGAAGAAGAGCACGAATAAGTTCTCATAGCCTCAAATAACCTCTCCGTCTCAAAATAGAATTTGATCTCTTCTCCCGGCATTCCAACTTAAGCATAAGAGGGTCTTCTTGAGCATTTCCTCATCAACCTTATGCGCATATCTTTGAAGGATCGAGAAACTATAGAGAAACAAAGTTAAGTTTACAACGTCGGAAAATCACCAATTTAGTATTAAATCTATTGTGGGGATTCCAATGCAATCTTAAACCATTGCATAAAATACCAACGTATTCATTTCGGCCAATTGTCGCTTATAAGTGCTGACATGGCGGTTTGGCATGACTGGCGATCTGACATTGACAAAAACGATGCCATTTTGCTTAGTTCTTTTAAAAAAATTTCCAGATTTTTTCTTTTCTTTTCTTCTCAAAAAGAGTACTATGAAGTGAGAGTTGAGTAATTAAGCTCCTTGTTGGAATGAAAATGAGTTTCCTTTTGCTATGATTGGAAAGAAGTCGAGAGCTCTCTTTATACGGAACTTAGAAGTTGAAAGAGCATCAACAGTTGCATGCAAAAGTAATTGACAAAAATGAATGCGAAAGCCGAATCAGATTTGAAAAATCACTGCCAAGCACGGACGGCGAGCCCTAAAACGCGAAGGAAGGTGGAACTGAAATAATTAAGCGACTCTTCCTTTATTTTTGAGATTAGGTGAATTTTTTTTTAACTAAATCGAATAATTTGGCCAATTCTAAGATTGTCGAATAAGTTTAATCTCATTGGTGCCGAATTTTTAGCTTTCAGCACTTAATTGAGTTATCATACAGACCATGAGAAGGAAAGAAATGCACTGCCTATCCGACACGTATTATGCTAGGAAATTTTATACTTAATCAACAACTTTATTATAATATCGAGAGAAAATAATAAAATCCTCCAAGGAAAGACAATTTTACTATTGTTATATCAATCTCTTGCTATCTACAGTGCCATGCGTCAACTTTAAAGGTAACCCTTCCTTAGAGAAGACGATGGTATATATTTTCTGTAGATTGTTTGTAGCTAAAAATTATTATCCTGATTTGTCGCTAACGCAAATAATCAAATTTTCATTGCTGTAGATAGTGCAAGAATGAACACACTATATATATATATATATATATATATATACACATAATGTTCCTAGGATCTGGATATAAAATATATATTTTATAAAGAATAAAATATATATTATTTTAATCTGTACGTTTTCTTTTATAAGAAAGCGGTCTAGGGAAATATAATAAAAAGAGAATAATAGTAAAGATATATGTGGTTATTAAACGTCGTTCTAAATGTTCAAAATATCTATTATATTGAGAAAATAAATAAAGGATTTGGGTTATGTCTCGTGACCTAGCAACAGCAAATATATATTCTAATATAAAAGTGCAGATTTCCACACAGAAAACTATTAAATAAATAAAATTAAATAAAAGCGCGAGCATTAAGGATAATAAAGAGTCCGTATGCAATATAAAGAAGGATGAGAAGAATAGCCAGAAACTCTAAACCAACCATGAAGGTGGTGTGGCTATGTAAGGAAATGGCAAAACAGTAAGAAGAAGTAAGGATATATAACAAGTGGAAAGTATTGCTGTAAAGTAAAGTGCAAACCTTCCACAGGCGGTTCGACCTGCCGTTTGTGGGGTATATATATATAAACTTAAATGTTGGGAAAAATAAAAATAATCTTTATATAATATTGCAACAACAGTATTGAAAGATTACAGAATGGAGGTCTTGAAATACAAGTGCAGAAGTAAGTAAATTTCTTCGTTAGAAATCCTTCTGTTACTCAGACTATTTGGTAGTCTGGAACGAAAAGATTTCCTCACAATACAAACTAGAAATGGTTTTGAAATGGTCTTGACAAATGAACAAGATTTTTCAGGGATTAGAAACTTACTGGATATGGAATGGTTATAAAAAAGGTTGTGAGGTGGATGTTGTTTGAGATGATCTCTTATTCCTTCGAAGAAGACTAGAAGGGATCTGTGGGGACCGGAGAGGTTTGGAATTCTCCAAGAGAGGATGTTCCGAAAGGTGTCCTCTAAGAGAGGATGGGGTCTGTTTATATAAGCAGGCTAGATCCTGTAGAAATTGTTCACAGGTAGTGCTGTAACAAATAGTAGTAAGTGCACAGTATTACAGTGAACAGTGTTCGGACATAATTATGAAAAAAGGAAAAGCTGACAGACTCCTTTCGGCTTAGAAATGATGAATTCGGCAGGAGTCTTTCGGCGCTTTTTCCTTTAAAAAAATCTAGAGAGATCTTCTATAGGTTCTTCGTCTTCATCCTTCACGCTTGCCCAATTGTGAGGAATAGGAGCTATTCCTGGGATGCCAAAGCAATCATCCTCGTTGGAATTTCCACTGTGATGGGATTGAGAAGAACTAGCTTCCTCTAAGTCAAAAAGGGCTTGTTTTAGCATCCCTGTTAATTGTTGGTGAGATTTAGCATATGCTAACCTAGAAAGTACAAACCCTTTGTCATGTTGAAAGGGGGAGACATCCTCGCTGGTGATTGGATTATTACCCCTAGAAATTAACCATTCTGAAACGGCTTGTTTGGTGATCCTATCAAAAAATTTGAAACCATCCCACCATTTGACTTTAAATCGTCTTATGAGAATGGGGATACCAGTTTCAACGGATTTCCTGTAGTCAAGGTACCATCCAAGGACCTATGATACTCCGAAATAATAGAAAAAGAGCATCAATTTAGGAAAGTTTTTCTCATATGGAAGTGGGGTAAATTTTTCAAGGAAGAGTTCATAACTGGGTTGGATTTTTGGATGGATTATTTCATCAGTTGGTCCCATATGTTCCCACCAACGAATGAACCAATAAGGAATAGATTGAATGTCGAAATCTTGAAAAAAGAATAGCCAAGTATGGGTATTGTTGGCATTCTTCCTCCAAAAAGTATTCCACCAGGCTTGTTGGTAGTCGAAATATGAAAAGGATGTCCTGTATGGAAGGGCTTCATTTGTCTTGGTATTAAATTTTTTCAAGTCCAATGGGTCAGGCTTCCATTGAGAAGGGTGTACGACCCTACGAATTCTGGCCGTAGAATAATTCACATGACCTCGATCAGAAAAGTGTCTGAAAGCAACAGATTCCGTTTCTTCCAGGATTTTTTCATAAAATTCCGGTGTCTTGTAAATATCATGAGGTGTATAAAGGAATTTTTCAGAAAATATATTCTTAGCAAAATTGTATGGATCTGCATTATAAAATCCATTTTCAACATTGCAAATATTCTGAAATATTGTCTTATGGAAAAACTTTGATTTTGAAGGGGTAGTCTGAGTTGACTGAATTATCACCTCGCTAGAAATTATCTTTCCCTTTGCCTTTTGTGAGGCTATAGGAGAAGGATCAGGACTTACCATTGTCATAGATGGCTGTGGTTGTTTATTGAAGGCTTGCTGGAGGAGTTGTAATGCTTCTTCTTGAGATAGCTAGGTTATATCAAACTGGGAGAGTTTATTGAAATCAGAGGGGCAGCTAGAAATAGGTTCTTCTTTGGCCTGGCTAGAAATGGTAGTAATATTCAAGGGCGATTGTGCAGCCTGGAGCCAGGTTTTGATATTGGTCAACCCGGAGGGCCTTTTTTCAGAAGAGGGTTCTGCAATTTGTTTTCCTTTGTCCCTTTTGGTGGGTTTATTGGGAGGCTTAGGAGGCATTTTCCCTGTAAAAATTCTCTTGTAAGAAAATCTGGGAGAGAATTTGAAGAACCATTTATAAATTCTATGTCAAAATCAAAAACAGATAAGATGGCTTGCCATCTAGCGAAAATTTGTTTAGAAACAATATTTTGAACATCTTTCTGCAAGACATCTTTTGCAGATTTGCAATCAATTCTTAGTAGAAATTTTTGATTCAAAAGATCTCCTTGAAATTTAGAAATAGAAAGTACAATAGCAAGAATTTCTTTTTTGATGGTGGAGTAATTCTTCTGGCAATCATTCCAATGCTTGGAGATAAACTGGACAATTTGTTCT
This sequence comes from Syzygium malaccense, assembly GCA_031216405.1. NCBI lineage: Eukaryota > Viridiplantae > Streptophyta > Magnoliopsida > Myrtales > Myrtaceae > Syzygium > Syzygium malaccense. The sequence continues at coordinate 46,827,135 of CM062258.1, read as the reverse complement.
TTGTTGTCCTTAGATTGCTTAAGAATTCCTCCATAACCAATATCAGAAGCATCAGTTTCAACAATCTTGAAAGCATGAGGATCAACGAGATGTAGGCAAGGAATTTCTTTAACAGTTCGCTTGATTTGTTTTATAATATCAGTATGAACTTGAGTCCATGGTAGAGGATCCTTTTTGAGCCTCTGATGGAGTGGTTTGCAAATTATATTGATGCGAGGAAAGAATTCAATAATGTAATTCAAGCTTTCTAGAAACCTTTGCAATTGATTTTTATCTCTGATTTCATCAGGAAATTTCTCAGTGAATATAATTGACCTTTCAATGGGTATGATGGTTCCCTGATAGATATAATGTCCTAGAAAACGTATTTTTGTTTTAAAAAGGGATATTTTAGTAGGTGAAACTACTAAACCATTTTCTTTTATAGTATGAATAAAATGATTGATGTGTTTAAAGTGCTTTTCTATGGATGCAGAAAATATTAAAACATCATCAATGTAGACAATAATATAATCAGAACATTGATTAAAAATATCATTCATGATTCTCTGGAATTCAGAAGGAGCATTTTTTAGTCCAAAAAGCATGACATTCCATTCATATTGGCCAAAAGGAACAGTAAACGCTGTTTTATATCGATCCTTTTCATTAATCTGGATTTGCCAGAAGCCTGATTTCATATCAAATTTAGAAAAGATTTTTGCATTATAAAGTCTATTTAATAAATCTTTCTTATTAGGAATTGGATATCTTATCCATTTTAAAGCTGTATTTAAAGGTTTGTAATTTATTACTAATCTTGGAACTCCTCTTTCGAGTTCAGCATTTTTGTTGACATAGAAAGCAGAGCAACTCCAAGGTGATTGGCTTTTTTTAATAAGCTTCTTCTCAAGAAGTTCCTGTATTTCCTTTTGGCAGAAATTTAGAACTTCGTGATTCATTTGAGAAGGTCTGGCTTTGGTGGGAATATTCTTTTCAGAGAATTCTGGCTCGTAAGGTAGATCAACTATGTGACTTTTACGAGACCAAAAAGCATTAGGAATATTAGAACATATAGAATTTTTGATTTGGTTTTCAAGACTAGAAATCTTTTTCTGAAGGCTTGTTTCAGAAAGATTTTTCTCAATTCTTTTATAATCAAGATCTTCTTTTAGAAACTGAAGGTGAGTTTCTTTGTTTCGGATTATACAATTAATCTCAGAAATAGAATGTTCTTGAAGAGTATTTAAATTCCTAGTCTGGGGTTTTGAAATGAAATCAAAACAAATTCTCTGGCCTAAGGTTTTGGTTTCAATACCCTTTTCAGTAACTTTAAAAGGTTTGAGTAAATTGATGAAAGGTGATCCTAAAATAACATTTTGTTTGATATTTTTGACAAGAAGAAAAGGAGTTTTAAAAGAGATATGGTCTTTCATAATTTCGGCTTCAGGAATTTTGTAATTTATAATCAGCTTATCACCAGATGCTGATTTGAGAGATTGGGAAGTTTTTTCAAAATATTTGGTTGGTACAAGGCCTTCTTTTATACAATTAAGGTCTGCACCAGTATCAAAAAGGGCCGTAGTTTCCAAAACAATCTCATTTTGGATTCTTATGGAAATGTTGATAATCCATTTCCTGGTGGTTATTTCGGAGAGCATTAAAAGGAAATTTGTATATGAAGAGGAAGGGAGTTGAGGAATATTATTTTCTTCAAAATCTTCTTCCTTATGTTCTTGTTTTAAAATTTTCATTTTAATATTTAAAATATCCTTTTGTATAGAAATCTGGGTTGCTTTAAGCTCCTGTATTTCTTGTTTTTGTTTGTTGATTTCGTGAGTAAGATCGCTTATAGAAATTGGTTTAGAGCTTGGTTTTTTAGTTTTGCTAAGGATAGTAGAAATATTATAATGAGTATCAGATTGGAAACTTGATTTTGGTTTTTGAAAATTATTCAAATATTTTATTTTTGTTTCAGGGTCAGATATTTGATCAATTGTTTGTAAAAGAATTTCTTCTTCTTTTGTTAAAACATTTATTTCCAAATTGGTGACATCTTCATCTTCACTTTCTGAAGTTGGTGATGAAGGGGTTTCTAAATCACAAATTTGCAATCCTTTTTCAAATTCAGATTCATCAGAAGAACTATTGTCAGCCTCAGCCATTATTTGGTAGAGCTGGTTGATAGTTTTTTTATCTAAATTTAATTCATTTACCCTTTTGCTAATTTTGCAAAATCGAGAAGTATGACCTTTCTTACCACAGTTATAGCAAGTGATATTTTTAAAATTGTTCTTTGGCTTCTTGATTTTGTCAGAACTATCTTTTTCCTTCCTTTTAGAAAATTTTTTATCAAATTTCTTTTTATAAGGCTTTTTATAAAATTTCTTTTGATCCTTTTGTTTGGAAAGACATTTGCCTGAACACTTGGTTTCAGATGATTCAAAAGATGGATCATATTGGAACAAAAATCTCCTAATCCCTTTTTAGAAAGCTTTTGTTCTTTCTTGATCTGTTTTTGGAGACGAATATTAGTGCACAATTGTGTTCCTATTTTATAAATATAAGAGGTTAGTTCTCCATAAGAAAGATGGTCATATGGAATTTGATTTCCATATTCTTCTTTTATCTTACTTCGAACTTGTTCTCCTATGAGTTTTGGCAATCAGGCAAGAAATTTTTCTTTCCAAAAAGACTGGTTGCAATCTGATCTTTGGAAAACTCTTTGCAGAAATATTTCTTTATATTCTCGGAATTCTCCTAAAGATCTACATTTCATATTAGAAAGAAGATCTTGGTTTTTATCGAGAATATGGGAAGAGTCTCCTAAAAAATGTTGAGAAATAGAAAATATTAAAGTATTGATAGCATCTTGGATGGGCTGGTTATCATCATCAAGGATATTTTGACCAAAAGGGTCGAGTTTATAGGCATTTAAAATTTGAGACATTTGCTCTTCATTTAGGTAGTTATCCCACCATCCTTTGAGCTGGCCTGTAAATCCGGCTATTAAAAGATATGCAACAGAATGATCAGAAGTATCAGGAATAGTTTTATATGTGTTTGCAAGCATGACCATTTGGGTTAGAATATTGATAAGATTTTGTTCAGAAACTCCATCTATATTCCATTCATAGATGGCATCAGAAGAATATTTGTTCTGGACTTTAGAAAAGGTTTCTTCTGTGAGAATATTGATGTGGCTAGCAGGGATCACCTAGAAGGGGGTGAATAGGTGACCTTGAACAGCTTTATAATATTTATGCGGAAATTAAAACCAATCACATAAGAGTCTGAATATTATTCAGATTCAAGACAGATTATATAGATGAAGCTCTTGATGTGCAGAAAGTAAAGTAAAAGATAAGGGATAGAGAATCTGCACACAAGTTTATAGTGGTTCGGCTTAGATCAAGCCTACGTCCACTCTCCCACGCTGATAGCCTACTAGCTGGATTCCACTAATCAAATCAATGAGAAGTTATAGCAAGTTGCGCTGCTTAAACCCAAGCACTTCTCCCCGAAGTTGGTGCTGCTTATACAAAGCCGATAGATCACACTATCTCACACCTAAGCACACACTTATAACACTGTCTATACCTCTCAAATGATTACACGTTTAAGCTCATGAAAGACAAGAGATTGAATCGGAGTATGCTCAGACTTTGGACTTGATGATTCTTGATTTCGTTCTATATCTTCTGCTCCTCGTTGATCTCCTTTTATACTCCTCCACTTCCAAACTAGCCGTTGGACAGTCTTCAGAGGATCATCTTCCAATATTCATCTTTGGACAGATTTGTATAAAATGGATTGAGTAGCCGTTGGATGACAAAATCTGAATCCCGTTGATTCTGGTCGCCCATACAATCAGAATCTTGGTTTCCATAAGTAGAGCTTTATCCGTTGTAATACATACTTGTCGTAATGCTTGATTGTCAATCAATTTGATTGAGTTTGAGTCAATCAAAACTTTCCTTCTGTGAAATCCATACCAGATCACTAGCTGTTATTTTTCGTTCTGAGTTCTGCGTCTGAATAATTTCAGCGTCTGCATCTGAATAATTTCAGCGTCTGAAGAAATTATGCATCTGAACTTTCTCGTTCTGAGTCTGAACTTCTTGTTCTGAGTCTGAACTTCTCGTTCTGAATCTGAATCTCTTTTGCTTGAAGTTCTTTTACAATTTGAACACGAACTAGATCAAGATTGACATATGCTTTTCTTCCAAAAATAACTTCCTGAATTAAAATACTTCAAAGCATTTATCAGACTTACAAAACACTCATGGACAGTTTTGTCAACTTCAAAATCTATTGGGAATTTTCCTTAACAATCTCCCTCTTTTTGATGGTGACAAATCTTCCATGCAGATATATAGATTTTGAGATAATTTTGAAAAATATGATCAAGCATATAATGTAGCAGATATTCAAGATATCATATATGATCAGAGTAATTTGATATGAGATTTTTTTATGCTCAGTTTTTGAATAAGACAAGGAGAATGACAAAATCTGAACCGTAAAAGAAATCTAAATCAAAGTCTGTCTCCTTTTCTTTGAATCCAATAATCTGCATATCAAACCAAATCATATCTGCATATTTGAGCATATCAAAGTATATCATATCTGCATATTTCTCCCCCTTTTTGTCAACATCACAAAAAGATATATGCGTAAAATTCCTTAATGATCATGACAATATATGGAAGTATAATCAAAACTCAATATTATGCATCAATTAAGTAGAATTATCCACTAAGCACATATGCATATTTACATTCTCTCCCCCTTTTTGTCATAAACAAAAAGCGATAGTAATGGAAAGGGTATCACGTAGAGAATATAAATTTAACTCTTCTTCACGTACTATCTTCAAAATATATTTGGCATGAAACACAAGCTTCAAAAATATCGTCTTTCGCGAACATAACATATATTCAATATAGCTCATGTTCTGAAGAATCAAATATCATATATATCAACGAACACGTATGCACATAATAAATTTCACAATTTTTTGTCATGAAAAAAACGATAATATAAATAAGAGATTCGTTAATGACAAAAAGTAAGAAATACTAACCCGGATTGTGTAGAACTTAGCAATTTCTAACATACATAGTAATCAAGAGTGGGCAGAAATTAAATTAACTTTCATACTTGATTTACGTTCCCCCTCAATTTGATACCATTTTGAGATGATTCTCCCCCTTTCTTTTGCAATGTTCCACTTTTTGTTTTTCTCCCCCTGTCATTAAGACAGCTTTTGCAAATAACTTTCATTGCATCTTGTGCACTTTGAACAAATTGTTGTTCCTCTATTTTCTTTGTAACAGCAACATCCGCCACATTTGTTTGCATTTTGAAATTCGAGAAAGAAATTTGTTTTCTTCCATCAAGCTCGTCTCGGATTCAAACTGCATAAACTCAACAAACCTTTTGCACAAATTTGCAGTTAAAGATATAATATCTCACATAATATGTAATGCCTTTTCTTTAGCAATTAAAATAATATCAAATATTTAAACCTGAAGCAACTTATCCTTTCGTACGACACATTAAGCGTTTGCTCATCGTGTTTTGACATGCCTCCAATAATTTGTCAGAATATTGCATAAAGGAGAAATTTTCGATCCTTCGAAAAAGTTACAGAATCTCCCCGATTGTGGGATCAAGCTTTCCAAACTTCACAAGGAAAGATTCTTTTACATCCTGCAAATACTTGTAAGAGAGATAATAATCTTTGCAAAATATAGAGAATGTCACGTACATACCTTGCTCTAATTTGCGGATCAAACTTGCTAATTAAAAAAAAATCTTCCAAGAATATAGCAAGTGATTCAAGATTGTAGGAATTTTCCTTAAGCGTGAATTTCATAAGCATAAAGATTATATGACATTAACGAATTTCGCAAAAGAAATGTAGCTATTTCAAGCATTAAATATATGCAATATCTTACACACATGGCAACAAATATTACCAATTTGTATCTCAACATGCATGTTCAGAATATACCTTTCCTCTTTAGAAAGAATTCATCACTTAAGATCCTTCGTTGATTGCATCATGACTTGCGTAAGTTTGCATTCATGCTTCCTTTATATAATTGCCTGCAATAAACTCATTTCCTTTCTAGTATCCTTGTATTTGGATCCTTTCTTTTTGTTAGACGCAAAATAGGAAACTTTTCATAGAAGCCCAATGATACTTTCTCAACTCATCTCAATAGAGTATTTAAGGGAAATATGCATAATAAAACAATATCTCGCAAAAAAAATACTTTCTTTGTAAGGCATGACAATATCGGAGAACACATAACGAGTCCAAAAAAAATATTTCATTTCCAATAAGATATCAAACAATCTCTTTTATAAAATTTCATCTAAAAAATCCATCAAAATAAACTTGACTTTTATTACGACATTTCTAACACAACCAATGATGTAAAACATGTCATTTCAAGTCAAAATAAAGCAGAGCATGGAGATAAAATGTTAGGTCCAAAGAGAATTCATAGATATTTAAAGTACGTATCCAAAGCAAATTTAGAATATGAAAAATATACTTTTACTTACCAAATTCTCTTTCCTTATTCCCTGCAAGAAAAGTAATCTCATCTTTTCTTTTGTACCCAAATCTGCTTGGGTCCTTTTTGGTTAGAAGAAGCATCAAATCTCCAATTGATTGTCTTGGATTTCTTCCAATCAGTTGGACATTGTTGCTTATAGTGATCACTCGAGCAATTATAATATTGAAATCCAATAGGCTTGACAAATTGCTTACCAAAATGATTTCTATAATACTGGATTGAAGGCCTACGCTTTAATCTCTCCTTGACCTTCGGAAAGTCATTCTTGATCTCATTTTCATTTTTGAAACCGAGGTCGGATTTGTTGTAATAGGGGACTCGAATGGATGGAACATGCTCCAATGTCTTTGAGCCAAGAGCAAATTTTTTGCAAATCTTCGAAATTTCTTCCTTATAGAAATCAACTTCTTTTTGCAAATTATCCTTCTCTTCCTTGACAGAGGAATTCTCCTTTTCAAGCTCAATAATCCTTTTCTCATTCGTAATATTTTGTTGCTTCAATTTAGAGACTTCCTTTTTCAACTCGGAGATCTTCTTCAACGCATTCTCATGTTCCGCGCATAACTCTTCAAAAAGATCATCATCATCGAGAATAGGATATGAACAAATCACCTCATCTTCTTCGGATTCAATGTCCGCCATTAAGCATAGATTTCCTTGCCCATAGATTTCATCATCGCTAGATTCAGACTCTTCATTGTCGTCTTCTCCTTCAAAATCTGTTTCATCAGAATCAATGTTAGATTTTAACGCAATTGACTTTTTACCTCTGGATTCATTTTCCTCATTCAGTTGTTCAGTCTCATATGATTGAAGATTTCCAATTAGCTCATTCACTGATAAAGGCTTGATTCTTTGTGTCTCTCGAAGTGAGGTTTTGATGTTGTCCCACTGCTTTGACAGTCCTCTCAAAAGTTTGTTGACTTTCATCGCATCTGAGACTGGTTGTCCTTGATATGCAAGACCGTTTACTATGTTAGCAAATCTGTCATACATATCAGCGACTGATTCTCCTGTCTTCATTCTGAAGGATTCATATTGTCCAAGCAACGGATTGATCTGTGTTTCCTTCGCTCGATTTGTTCCTTCATATGTGGTGTAGAGGGTGTCCCAGATGTCCTTTGCTGATTCACAAGAAGCAATTTTCTTATACTCAACAGGTGATAAAGCACAATAAAATGAATAAATTGCTTTTGAATCTAAAGCTTCTCTTTTTGTTATCTCAGTTTGAGATAATGGATGATTTGCTGGTATGCTTCCTTCTGTCTTTTCTTTTGAATTAGAAAATCTTGGTTTGACTCCTCTGATGACAACATCCCATTGCATGTGATCAATTGATTTGATGAATGCCTTCATCTTGTTTTTCCAGACGCTATATTCTTTGCCATCGAAATATGGTGGCCTGGAATTACTTTGTCCTTCAATGAGACCTGAAGCACTCATGCTAGCCATATAGATCGTTAGCTCAGAAGTAAAACACTTCAATAAACGAGCAACCTGCTCTGATACCAATTGATGTGGCTAGCAGGGATCACCTAGAAGGGGGTGAATAGGTGACCTTGAACAGCTTTATAATATTTATGCGGAAATTAAAACCAATCACATAAGAGTCTGAATATTATTCAGATTCAAGACAGATTATATAGATGAAGCTCTTGATGTGCAGAAAGTAAAGTAAAAGATAAGGGATAGAGAATTTGCACACAAGTTTATAGTGGTTCGGCTTAGATCAAGCCTACGTCTACTCTCCCACGCTGACAGCCTACTGGCTGGATTCCACTAATCAAATCAATGAGAAGTTACAGCAAGTTGCGCTGCTTAAACCCAAGCACTTCTCCCCGAAGTTGGTGCTGCTTATACCAAGCCGATAGATCACACTATCTCACACCTAAGCACACACTTATAACACTGTCTATACCTCTCAAATGATTACACGTTTAAGCTCATGAAAGACAAGAGATTGAATCGGAGTATGCTCAGACTTTGGACTTGATGATTCTTGATTTCGTTCTATATCTTCTGCTCCTCGTTGATCTCCTTTTATACTCCTCCACTTCCAAACTAGCCGTTGGACAGTCTTCAGAGGATCATCTATTAATATTCATCTTTGGACAGATTTGTATAAAATGGATTGAGTAGCCGTTGGATGACAAAATCTGAATCCCGTTGATTCTGGTCGCCCATACAATCAGAATCTTGGTTTTCATAAGTAGAGCTTTATCCGTTGTAATGCATACTTGTCGTAATGCTTGATTGTCAATCAATTCGATTGAGTTTGAGTCAATCAAAACTTTCCTTCTGTGAAATCCATACCAGATCACTAGCTGTTATTTTTCGTTCTGAGTTCTGCGTCTGAATAATTTCAGCGTCTGCATCTGAATAATTTCAGTGTCTGAAGAAATTTTGCGTCTGAACTTTCTCGTTTTGAGTCTGAACTTCTCGTTTTGAGTCTGAACTTCTCGTTCTGAATCTGAATCTCTTTTGCTTGAAGTTCTTTCACAATTTGAACACGAACTAGATCAAGATTGACATATGCTTTTCTTCCAAAAATAACTTCCTGAATTAAAATACTTCAAAGCATTTATCAGACTTACAAAACACTCATGGACAGTTTTGTCAACTTCAAAATCTATTGGGAATTTTCCTTAACAAATATCAGGGGGAGTGGCCCTAGAATAATATAATTTTTGAGGATCCTTCCATGTGATACGATTTATTTCTGGAAGGGATTCAGTATCAGAATTATCTAAAAGATTAATTTGATTGGAGAGCTCAACACGGTCTGGAGTGTCTTTGACACTCAGATTTTGTATTAAAGGAGTATCCAAAATTATAGGATTTTTAGGAATCAAAACTGCTTTTCCCTTGATAAGTCTCCTCCTATCTTCTAAGGCTTTAGCAAAATCAAGACTAGGATTTCTTGGAATTTCAAAATTTTTAAAGAGTGGTGGTTTTAAATCCTTTTTTGGAGTTATTATTGAAGAGGATGGGAAACTGTTTTGAGTAAGATTTTCAATCCTATCCAGTTGTTTTCCTATTGTGTGAAGATGTTGGTTTGAAAAATTATTTTGTTCAACAATTTTCTTGATTCCTATGCCATCTATTTCAGAGGCAATTTTAAAAGGAGAGGCTATTATTTCAGTTTCTCAATGTTCAATTTTAATTTTTCTAAGGGGAGGATGATTAGATTCGATGACATGGCCATCATCTAATTTCCATTTATAAATTTGATCAAGAACAAAAATTTGTTTCTCTTTTAGGAATATATCTTCAAACCAGTCAAAGAAGAATACTTCGATCTCATGTTGATACATGTAATCATAATATTCTTTTTTGATTCCAATTGCTTGATTTGAAAAGTTGGCAAAGAACCATTCTCTGATTTGTTTATTTTCAAAAGAATTGAATTCCTTATTAAGAATAATTCTATCAGGTTCAAAGGCTAATTCTAAAACATTGATTTCTGGATCTTCCATTTCTGAAGGAGTAGGATCAGAAAAATCAGTAGTATGTTGATATACTGGTCTGGAGATTCCTGTTCTGTTATCTATACCACTGATATTTGGAAGAGGAGGAACACTTGCAGATGGTTCTTCTGGATTATTTAAAGGATTATTCAAAGGATTATTTGGAGTGATATCTACTGACCTCCGAGAGGAAGTAGAATGCCAAGAAGGAATTGATCTAATGTCACAAGATCTTCTAGGGATATCAATAGATCTCCTAGAAAATTGAATAGTTACTCTTCCTTCAGGGTGTTGGATAATATTGGTGGGATCAGAATTTTGAATGATTGGTTGGGGAACTCGATTTTCTAATTCCCATTGGTCAGGAAGGGATATTTGGTTCCAAGGAATGGTCCTGGGGATAGTAATATTTGCTTTAGAAATGTCTGTTTGTAACAAAAGGGTTTCTCTATTGGAATTTAATTTAAAAGCTTTGCTTCCAAAAGCAGAATTCATTACTTTGTAATAAACCCTATAAATGAGGGCCATTGGAATAGAACCTTCAGCTATAGAATAATTATGGGTTTTTATTTGAAGGATGAGAGTTTTTAAAATATTTTTATCTTTGAGAGAAACAGTAAGACCGGGATAACTATCGAAATGAATTGGTCCACTGCAAAGACTTGTTTCTATGGCTCCAAGGATGGATTCATCGTATTTTAAAAGTCTCGCATATCTTAAAATAAGAAGCAAGGAAGTATCTAATCCTTCTTTGGTAAGGGGTTTTGCACCAACCTGTACTAAACCTATATGCATGTAATTCCATTTCTGGGAATGTTTTTTTATAGAATCCTTACACAAGAGTTGTATTGAAGCAAAAGAATTAGAAAGTGGAATATCTCTTTCTTCTGTGACAATAACATAGTCGTTGTTGCCAAAGAGTTTAAACTTCGAATGCTCATAAATTTTATCAAGTTTAACTTTTGGAATATACCAATTTTCAATAGATTTATTAAAATCTTCTATGTTAATTTCTTCCCTATTTATAGGTCCTTGATCTGAGGACATTTGTGATAAAGAACTAGAAGAAGACTAAGATCTTCTTAATAAGTTCATTTCAAAAGACTACTTTCTTCTTTCCAGTAGATTTCGACGATGCTTACCAACGGACTTACTACCCCTCTGGGTTTTACTACCTGGAACACATCCAGAAATCTCACGGAAAGATCTCCACGAAGGAAATCGTCTTTACTGAGAATGAATTTATAAAGAATATCTTTATCTACCCTCTGGCTCTGATATATATATATATGTTGGCTCTCTCTTCACGCAAGCTTAAAATATAGTCACACGTGCGCAAGCTTACACTAGAGAGGCCATACACTATAGCTGGAAAATCAAATATAATACTTTGCAAATTATTAATACTAAGATTAGAAAAAAAAAACAATTACAGAAGTTCCACTCTGCCATCCTCACACTATCAAATGATCACACCCAAATTATCCCCAATTTGTCGTCTTGCGGGATGTGCGCCCTACTCACTCGTCATGTGCAAGTAAGTGCTGAACAGCTTGTCTTGGGCTCTAAATTAATGTTATCAACTTATACCTTCTTTTATAATACTCTCTTATATTCCCTTTTGGACTTGATTTATTTTGGAATACATTAAGGAGCTTCGATTATTATTGCCTTTCAAGATATCCTTGTTAAGGTGATTGGACAGTCCCTTTGGTCCCCTGTCTAATTAATGTCAGCTCACCGTATCCATTGCAAAGTCTGGCTAATGACTTAATTAATGCTGCTTGTCATGAGCAAATGGCCATTGTTTAAAATCAGATTCAAAATGAACATACATTCATACACACACACACGCACACATATATATATATATATATATGTATATGTTATATAGTGTAACAGCTTCAAATTGGAGATCTTGAGTAGAGAAGTGGTCTCCATTGGCTAAAAGCGAATGAATCTCTTGAGTCGAATTTATGGGATCATTGGTCATATATAGATGAACTCATTATTGGTAATTAAAATGCTTTAATGTTCTTTGTAAATGCAAGTTGAGAATCGACCTAAAACTACAACCTGAAAAAATGCATTGTGAAGCTCAAGTCACTGAGAGGTACTCGAACACATATCCCTCACTCAAATGTCACAAGAAAATTGTAGAATTGTCGCCAACTCACATGTAAAAGTAAGGTGTGGTTAAACATTTAAATATAATTTATCGTTGCAAGATTTGACCACATTGGGTCACTTCCATTACATGGGGGTCAATTGAAAGATTCTTCTTTGTGTTATTAACTTCAGATGGCTAAGTATTCATTTCAGTTGCGTTTTATAACAAGCAAGACCTGATTGGCGTGTGATTAATGTTGGAAATACGATTTGATTATGATTCTGATTATTCTAATCACGGACTAATTGATCCAATCAATCCGTAAGATTAGATATTCTTACAGTAGAATAGGAAAGGTTATATTGAATATTCTTTCCATCATTCATCCATCTTGTAATATAAATAGATTTGTAATACACGTACAAAAGCAGAGCAATACAATACAATTTCTTCCATATTTTTCAAATTCTGTCATGGTATCAGAGCCTCCTTTCCTGGCCTAGCTTCCGCGAAAATCTTTTCGAATTGCCTCGGTTCTTGTTTTCTGATTTGTTGTTGCATTCCTATATTCGCAAAACAAAATCAGCACTTCAGAGGAATTCTTACTTTACGATACCATGCAGAAAGATCAAAACACAAGTTCAAGTGAGAACTCACCACGAAATCAAACTTCGGATCAAATAGATTCGACCAAAGAAAAGCCTGCTGCATCTGCTCCTATTCCTGTTCAGATTCCCGCCCCGGTCCAATGGCCACCGGTCCACTGGTTTCCGGTTCAAGGCCTCGGAACTCCCGAGACCAATCCAAACAGTGGGCAGGGTAGGACATTTTCGGAGCAAAATCCAATGGGTCCAGGGACAAATCCCTACCCGGTTTTCCAACCCGGCTTGGTGCCCTATGCGTTTCCAGCCGCCAGTGGCCGCCCGGAGCTCGGCGACCCACTATACACATCGCCGGGCGACGGACCTGAGCTTCGGATCATCAGCCTGGAACTCACCGGACCAGACAACTACACGACCTGGGCTAGGGACTTCCGGCGAGCTTTGGTGACAAAGGATAAAGACGGTTTTCTCGACGGAACCGTAACCCTCCCAACCGATGAGCGACTGCAGCGACACTGGTGCAGGTGCAACCAGCTCGTGCGCACATGGATCGGAAATTGCCTGAGTCCCGAGATCGCTGCCGGACTCCCACCGACCGAAGATTCGAAAGTCATGTGGGATAATATCCGAGAGATGTATGGCAAACTCGACCGCGCCAAGCTTTTCACATTAACCCAAGCCTTGTCGGAATTGAAGCAAGGGAACCTCTCGGTTACCGCTTGCTTCAATCGACTATCGGCCCTATGGAACGAACTTGAGGCGGCTGAGGAACAGCTCGAAGGACCCGAGTCAACGCTCAAACAATACCGTGCGATGAAGGATAGAGAAAAAGTCACAAGATTTCTATTGATTCTAAACGAGAGCTACTCACATTTCAGATCACAAATTCTAGCCATGGAGCCGGTGCCGCCACTCGGACGAATATATCAGCTGGCCGTCCAAGAGGAAAGCCAGCGTTTGGCCACGGCTGAGTACGTGCAGGTAGGGAACAGCATCACACTTGCGGCTCCGGCGAGATAGGCGCAGCGAACTCTCGGGGACATCACACTCGCCGCTCCGACGAAGCAGACGCAGCAGGCTCTCGGGAACCATGGAGCTCCACGAGCGGCGTTTTCTTCTCACTCGGCAAAAGAAGGAAACCCTAAGGGGTTTCAGGTGGACGGCCCAGATCAGAAAGAAGGATCTGACGACCAGCAATTGTCCATCCATTTGACCGAATCCAATGGTCCTTATCAAGCCACATCAGCGCCGATTTTTAAACCATCGTACGGTCCACGAAGTGCCACATCATCACATAAGGGGATTGGGCAAAATTCGAAAATAAAAGGTAAATTTTGCGAATACTGCAAACGCCCACATCATACTATCGATACATGTTGGAAACTGCACGGAAAACCAAATGATAAAGAAAAAAAGGGAAGAGAATATTCTGCTTATCAGGTTTCAGCGCAAGGAATTGAAGGGGCATCTCAGACCATTACACAAGATCAATATCAAAACATTATGAGAGCCCTGAATCAATTAAAGACTACCGATAAGACTGCAAGTTTCTCAGGTACTTCTTTCTGCAAGACGAATTCAATTTCGGTTGATGCATGGATAATTGATTCAGGTGCTAGTGACCACATAATATGCAATGATAAATTCCTTTGTCATGCCCACAAGGAATCTCATTCTTCCGTGTCAGTACGCCTTCCAAATGGGGATGTCACATATGTCACCAAAGTTGGCACAGTTTATCTTAATCCAAATATCGTCCTCAAGAATGTCCTTTATATTCCAGAATTTGAATTCAATCTTATATCTATTTCCAAGATCTGTGAGGACAATTCTTGTCGTGCTATATTCAACTCCAAAAATTGCTTCTTTCAGGACCATTCGACTGGCAATCTGAAGGGCTTGGGTAGTATCGCACAGGGACTATATTTTTGGATCAATTTTCCTGATGATTTTGATCTATCTTCATTAAATAATAGCATTTTCTGTAATGCTACCACGAGTAATAAAACTATTATTTCTCATCAACGATTGGGTCATAGTGCTTGTTTTCCTCATCCTAAATGTCCCGTTTGTCCATTAGCTAAACAATCACGAGCATCATTCCCAACAAGTACATCTCGAACTACTAGTGCATTCTCCTTACTTCATATGGATATTTGGGGGCCTTATCATACCCCACATCGTGATGGGTCTCGTTTCTTCCTCACTGTGGTTGATGACTATACTCGTGCCACCTGGACATTTCTTATGCAATCAAAAAGTCAAACCTTTTCATGTCTGTCGAATTTTTTCTCTCTGATTAAAAATCAATTCGACAAATCTGTCCAAAGAATTCGTACAGATAATGGGCGAGAGTTCTTCACTAGAGAATGCACTTCTTTCCTATCCTCTCATGGGATACTTCATGAAAGCTCTTGCACCTATACTCCCCAACAAAATGGGATTGTAGAGCGCAAACATCGACATCTCCTAGAAGTAGCCCGAGCTCTCAAATATCAGGCTTCTATACCTAAAAATTTTTGGGGTGATTGTGTGGTCACAGCAGCCTATTTAATCAATCGCATGCCAACTCGAATTCTTGAAGGACAAACTCCGTTTGAAATGCTCTTCGGAAAGAAACCGGAGATCAACCACTTAAGAGTTTTTGGCTGCTTGTGTTATGCCACAACTGTGGGCCCTCGGAATAAGATGGATCCTCGTGCACTTCAATGTATTTTTATGGGATATCCTCCTTTACAGAAAGGTTATCGTGTCATGGAAATATCCACGGGGCGTTTCTTCGTCAGCCGAGATGTCATTTTTCATGAAGATGTATTTCCATTCCAGGATATGACAACTTCATCACAATTATCTATCTTGACATCAAATCATTGTCCATTCTTATCAGAAGAAGATTTATCTGTGGGATCTCAATACGGCTTCATTGTAGCAGATTCTATGCCGGCCGTTTCAAATTCTTTGAATGGGGATATTGAATCACCAATATTATCACCTGAAGAAAATCATTTGCCTGCCTCGTCAGCGACACCTACTTCATCACTAGGATCTCCAAATCCGTATGTTGATGATCCTTGCTCGATAGTTATCGAACAGATGCCTATTGAGCAACCTCGACGTTCTGGACGTCACGTTCGTCCCCCTACATGGACAAAAGATTACATATGTCCCACATTGGAATCTCCAGGTACACATTATCCTGTCTCATCTTATGTTTCATTTAGTCGACTATCACCAGAACATATGTGTTGTATTAGTCGCATATCTGAGGAGCAGGAACCATCATCTTATAAAGAAGCAGCACACGATCCACGATGGCAACAGGCCATGGAAACTGAGTTACGTGCTCTCACCGAGAATCACACTTGGGACATTATTCCCCTGCCTTCACATCGGAAACCAATTGGTTGCAAATGGGTATATAAAATTAAGTACAAGGCAGATGGCTCTATTGAACGCTACAAGGCTCGCTTGGTTGCGAAAGGATTTACTCAAAAGGAAGGTTTCGATTATCATGAAACTTTTTCTCCAGTCGCTAAGGAAGTAACTATTCGCTCCTTCTTGTCTATTGCTGCACTTCGTGATTGGAAACTACATCAAATGGACGTCCATAATGCTTTTCTTCATGGAGATCTAGACGAAGAAATATATATGGAACTTCCACAGGGCTTACGAAGACAGGGGGAGTCTTGGGTGTGTCGTCTCCGTAAATCCCTATATGGGCTCAAGCAGGCATCTCGGCAATGGTACGCAAAATTTACCACTACACTCACAAATGTAGGTTTCCAACATTCCAAATATGACTATGCCCTATTTACCTGGACTAAAGGTACTTCATCAATTTATCTGTTGATATATGTCGATGACATACTTATTATGGGAAATGATGACTCCGCTGTTGGAAAATTTAAAGAATATCTGCATTCTACTTTTCATATCAAAGATTTGGGACCTCCCAAATATTTTCTTGGGATTGAGATAGCTCGATCTGATAAAGGAATTTGCCTCAGTCAGCGGAAGTTCATTTTAGAAATCGTTTCGGAAGCAGGACTATCAGGATGCAAACCAGCTGTCATACCAATTGAGCAGAATGCTAAACTAACGACGCATGAATATGATGTGGGTTTATCATCATCCGATGAGGATCCATTGCTTAAAGATCCATCGGGATATCAACGACTCGTCGGGAAGTTAATTTATCTTACCATGACCAGACCTGATATATGTTATTCAGTGCAAATACTCAGTCAATTCATGCATAGCCCGAAACAATCTCATATGAATACAGCTTTGAAAGTTGTGAAGTATTTAAAAGGATGTCCAGGACTTGGTATACTTTTGTCTCGTGATTGCAACATGAAGATGAAAGCCTACTGTGATACGGATTACGCCACTTGTCCTATGACCCGAAGATCCATTACTGGTTTTTGCATAAAATTGGGAAGGTCCTTGATTTCATGGAAAACAAAGAAGCAATCGACTGTATCATTATCTTCAGCTGAATCAGAATATCGAGCTATGGCAAAAACTGTTTGCGAAATAGTATGGATACGGGGATTACTTTCTAATCTTGGAATGCATGTAGATGGGCCAAGCGTATTGTTCTGTGATAATGACGCCGCACTCAAACTAGCGGCAAATCCAGTATTTCATGAAAGAACAAAACATATAGAGGTTGATTGTCATTTCACTCGAGACAAAATTCAAGAAGGGATAATCATAACAAAAGGAATTGGAACGGAGGAACAGCCTGCAGATATCTTCACCAAGCCACTATGTCAGAAACAACATGCATATTTATTAAGCAAGCTAGGCGTCTTCGACATATACAAGCCGCCAGCTTGAGGGGGAGTGTTGGAAATACGATTTGATTATGATTCTGATTATTCTAATCACGGACTAATTGATCCAATCAATCCGTAAGATTAGATATTCTTACAGTAGAATAGGAAAGGTTATATTGAATATTCTTTCCATCATTCATCCATCTTGTAATACAAATAGATTTGTAATACATGTACAAAAGCAGAGCAATACAATACAATTTCTTCCATATTTTTCAAATTCTGTCAATTAATGTCAGATCCGATCTTGTCCCAGGCAAGGCGGCACAAGCATCTAATCATTGGCCAATTAACAAATGCAAAGTAAAACCCAATTTGGGGTTAGACCAAGAAAATTCTCACTGGTTTAGGCCTGTTTAAGACAGACATTGCGCCTGTCATTAATTGTCGATGACCTCGCATGGAGTTCCCAACAAGAGACAGCTGAAATCACGGGTCGAATCTAAATAAATCAGGTCAAAGAATTGCAGCGATGGCGAAACTCATCTTGCATTGAATTCCTTCTCTGCGTATTCATACGTAGTGTACGCATCTTTCCACGGGAGACAAACATACGTATAGAATACAGCGACCAGGGCATCTTTTATAATGGAGATAAAACATGGGAAAAGTGCTCAATAAGTCCTAAACATTTTGAGAAAGTGCCAATTTAGTCATAAACCTTTTTTTGGTGCCAATTTAGTCTTAAATCTTTTGATATAGTGCCAATTCAGTTCTTTTGGCCGGATTTTGCTGACGTGGACGTTGGCCGGCCGGCGACCAATCACCGGAGCTGACGTGAATAAAATTTAATAATATTTTAATTTTTTTTTCTTTTTTTTTCTCCCTCTTCCTCCAGCCGGTCGCCGGAGCAGCGACCGGCCATAGACCAGCCTCGCCGGCCTCAGGCGAGCCACGCCAGCCACTGGCGAGGCTCGACCTCGCCAGATCCGGCAAGGCTCGACCTCGTCAGATCCGGCGAGGTCAGGTCTCATCCAGCCATGGCAAGGCTCACCTTTGCCGTCACCGGCGAGGGCGAGCCTCGCGGTGGGTTGGCAAGGCTCACCCTCTCCGGCGACGGCGAAGGCGAGCCTCGCCATGGCTGGGCGAGGCCCGACCTCACCGGATTTGTCGAGATTGACCCTCGCCCGGCCATGGGGAGGGCCGGGCGAACCTTGCTATGGCTGGGCGAGGCTCGACCTTGCCGGATCTGGCGAGGCTCGCCTTTGCCGTCGCCGGCAAGGTCGAGCCTCGCTAGTGGCCGGCGTGGCTCGCCGGAAGTCGACCTCGCCGGCCTTTGGCCTTCGGCCGATCGCCGCTCCGGCGACCGGTTGGAGGAAGAGGGAGAAGAAAAAAAAAAGAAGAAAAAAATTCAAAAAAATATTAAAATATTATTAAATTTTGTCCACGTCAGCTCCGGTGACCGGCCGGCCAACGTCCACGTCAGCAAAATCCGGCCAAAAGAACTGAATTGACACTATATCAAAAGATTTAGGACTAAATTAGCACAAAAAAAGGTTTAGAACTAAATTGGCACTTTCTCAAAAAGGTTTAGGACTTATTGAGCATTTTTCCCGATAAAACATAATGGGTATGAGCTAAGCTAGCTAGAGCGGGACAGGAATCCTCTGTCTCAAACATCTTTAGCATACATTGTGTGGGTCTACTCACACAATTTAATCTTGATTGGGTTAATATTTCATGTAAATCATATCGATGTAACTCACTTTAAAACTATTCGAGCTCCTTGCAAAACCAATCTATATAATGTGACTTCACGTATCTTTACAGAGGGTTCTCGAACTAATATAGAGGGCTTGAAACCTTTATCATGTCTCAAGAAGCCTAAGTTGTCGCAATCTCGCTCGGACTTAAAACTTCTGGGAGCCATCGCATTGACTATCGACAATTTCTCATCAAAATGGTTATGCCTTCTAGCAGCGTTGGGAATCTTACCCACTTAGTGTAATATAGGAAGGCGATTTTAAACATCACCTGACCGCAATACCGGCGACCGAAAACAAAAACCCCATCTCATATGTAAATTAATAAATTTTTCGGTTGGTTCATTTAATCTGCATACTTTGGGAATGTATTGCGGATAATAGGGGATTGGACATGTGATTAAGCATGTGATTCAATAAATGAACCTCCACACCTGCACAGTTGTCCCTCTCCAGGCAAAACCGAGTTAAAAGGCTGTCTAGGGTCAACATTTTCTCCTATCCATCTTATCTTTCAGCGCCAACTGCCAACTACAATCATAAATCTCAATCTGTACGGATGCTTCTTCCTTTGGATGGACTGACCAACAAATATTTTGCACTATTGTATACTATCAAATCAATCGCCAAAGATTGAAACCTGGAGCATCATCAGTGATTGTCCCGGTGCAGCTTTGTGCTTAGAAAACTTATCTGGTTGTGAAAATTTCTAATGGACGGTGTTCTGTAGGTGTTCACGGCCCATCTTTAACGAGACTGGAGAGATATGTACTAAGTAACGTAGCATAAATTGATTCAAGATATCTTTTAGTCATAATAAAATAAATAAAGAGAAAGTTAAATGTCGAGTATCTTTTTTTTTTTTATGATAGTGGGGAGAACCGGCTTCGTCCTTACTTGCGCCGGTTTCATCCAAGTAAACGTGGAGGGGTGCAGTAGGGCCCCCATAGCTGCACCTTGGTAAGTCTTTGGTGAGTATGCGAGGATGGGTTCGAACTCGGCACCTGAAGGTGGGATTGGAGAGGCACTATCAATCGGATACGTATCTTCTTGTGTGGTAAAGTGTAAGAGGTGATTTGATCCTTCCGATTTATATAAGGAGAACTGGTAAACTGAGCTAAAAATTCGTACAAACTGTTTCGACCATGTCAAAGTAGAGATCGGAGGGGAGGTTCGTACATTAGATTGAAATTGAATCCATATAGTTGGAAGTTGATTTGAATTTGGTAATTACAAAGCTTTTACAATATATATATATATTTTTCTTTTTCTTTTTCTTTTTTTTCGTTTCATACTTGTCTAGTCAAGTGGGATCCATGTATTTAACTAAAGGGCGATCCAACAAGTCGTTTTGCGAGTTTCAAAATCATTTTTGCATGCTTCTTATGGGGAATATCCGGAGTCCATATAGAGTACATTGCCCGATAAGAATGTCTTTTGGCCGTTTTTTTTTTTTTTTTATAATCCAGGGAACCCCCGCACGACCGACAGCCGGGAGGTAAACCCTGGGGGCGACACGTGCTAGCCACCACACACGTGCACCGGTTAAGTCACCCTGCGACGCCCGGGATTCGAACGCTCAACCTTTTGCGAGAGGAAGAGTGCCCTCTCCAGCAGCGCCACCCAGGCGGGTGGTGTCTTTTGGCCGTTTATATAACAAAATTGCAAGTTCGGAATGTCTTTGCACACCCACATGAGAAACCAGCATCTTCCTTCTAATCAAAGATTGCTTTTCGTGCGAGTTTGCGAACCCTCATTTTGTTAATCGATTTGTGAAATTATATCGGTGCAACGCTCCCGAGGAAGAGGTTTGCTTGTTTTCGGAGTGCGAGCTTAGTAAAAGTTGTAGCTGCTCACAAAGCTCGAAACACTATGACTTTGCTTAAGCTTTTGTCCCTCTTTGAAGTTTGCAATCATTCCCCACGACATAAGTTTTCTAACCATCCATTTGTTCATGTCATGTTTTTTTCGTTTTAGCGATCGCTAAGTTTGAAGTTTTTGAATGTCCCGCTTCTTGTGACATTAACCAAGCTTCTTCATGACATGACTTGTGGAAAATTTACTTCATTCTCACTAAAGTTTGTAAGATATATTGCACCAAGACTCTAGTTGGATTAATTAAGTAGGTCAACCTCTCGCTGCTAACAATGTTTATTGATTAGGTTTAGGATTGCATAGACAACTCAATCAGATAAAGATTAAAAAAGCGCTTCTATTCTATTTTCTTTTTTTTGGTAAGGAAAAAAAAAAAAGACAAGTAAGCTACTTTCTTAACTGAGGTAGACCCAAATTTTGTTTGTTACTGTGATATTCGGTGTGCACCCAAGCCTCTCTCTCTCTCTCTCTCTCTCTCTCTCTCTCTCTCTCTCTCTCTCTCTCTCTCTCCATTTTCAACTGTTGCATAGCCATTTTTGAAGCATAACATGAAAGCAAATCAAGCATCTCATGCAACAAAGTAAATGAGTAACTAGTCTTCTCATATGAGGTTGATGAAGTACAACAAAATAGTCGGAAATGCTCATAAGTAGAAAGGTTACAAACCTTAGATCATGCGACAGAACATTCTGTCAAAGATCAAACAAAGCACAAATATTCAGTCCCAACTTCTCACTGCTGCTATTAAAGCTGCACTATTCCTGAGTAACATCTGCAGATTTTAACTTATCTTTCTTCTTCCATTTTCTTGAAGAGAACCGGAGAGGAGATCTATTAGTGTGATGATTATCATTATAATTATGATTATTACTTTTTCTATACTTGACTACATTTGTTACTTAGCCTCAAAGTCCATCATCATCACTTGGAGCTTGAGCTTCTGTCTCTCTGAGAGGATAGGATGGCATCAATGGCTTCCTTCACTTGGGAAATATCAGGAGCCTTCCCACCTTGCGCTGGCCAAAATTCATCTGTTGCCAACACCTGCACATAGAGAGAACATACATGCACAATTTAGGTTTTTTACGATCATTTCTTGCTGAAGGTTGTTAATTATAGAAATCATGGTGCTGGAAATTCACCTTCACTTGCAACTGGAGAAACTTGACATAACTGATGGCTTTCTCTAACATGGTTACCAGGTCAACCTGCACATGTTCACATTCTACAAATGAATAAGAAATGCCAAATTTTCATTCCAATAGAAAAAGAAAAGGAAAAAAAATAAACAGAGAAGAAGAAGAAGAAGAAGAAGAAGACCCACCTTATTACCATTTGGAACCAAATCCTGCAGTATCTTGAGTCGCTCACTGATCCTTTCTCGCCGGTTCTGTGTGCAAAACACAACTCTTAAGATCATTTAACCCTTCTCTCAGAATTTCCAAATAACTGAAAAACATATGACTATTAACGAAATTCTTATGTGAGATGGAAGCACATCAATCAACCTTTGCGGCAACACTCTGCGGATCTTTTGGTGATGAAGGCGACTTAAATTTCGATGAGCTCTTGGAGGCGCTCGTGCATTGCTTCTTTGAAGCTTGCGGGCTCTCTCCCTAAAAAAAAAATCCTTCAGTCACGTCATGAGCTTGATCGCACAAGACCGACATATATATGTACTAGAGACCCCATGTTCATTGAATCATGACCCGATATTCGTCTCGTCATATAATGATGATGGACGCAATTCACATGGATTAACAATGACTAGACAAGAATGTTATTCATGTCAACATGACAATAACTTAACCTACAACAGTTAACAAAATGCCTGTAATTCAAAGGAGAGATGATTCAAG
Source organism: Syzygium malaccense (assembly GCA_031216405.1). Classification (NCBI taxonomy): domain Eukaryota; kingdom Viridiplantae; phylum Streptophyta; class Magnoliopsida; order Myrtales; family Myrtaceae; genus Syzygium; species Syzygium malaccense. The sequence goes on along the minus strand of CM062258.1, from coordinate 46,804,106 downwards.
GACACCCATCAAATGAAGATAACGGCATTCATGTATACCATGTCAGCACGCTTGTGAAACCCTGCTTCTTGCGCTTCGGATTCCTGGACACTATCTGCGACAGCTGTCACTTCCGAGTACAGCCAATTACTCGAACTGTTTCCATGCTTCACCACGGAGACATAAGTGCTAGTGGACTGATAGCAGTTCATATCCTCTACGATCCGCTGGTGGTCTGAGCTGCTCTTTGGATCGATCTGCTTCAAGTTGTGATAGTTGTAATTGCTCATGATGCCATCATCTTTCCACCCAAAGCAGTCACTTTTCTTTAGGTCATCCGTTTGGCTCTGTTGGAAGCTGAGTAAAGACCCACTGGCTTGCCTGAAATTTTCATACCCACTATTGCTCTTGAAATTTATGAGAGGCTCATGATGAACACCTTCAGTTCTATTGGTCATTGCTCGAAACTTGAGGGCATCCTTTGACGGACCACAAATTGCAGGAGGAAAGTTCTTGGACATTAGAGTAGCGGTCTTCTCCAAGTTGTCTTCTTCCTCAAACCCTAACTTTTGGTACTCATCAAATCCATAAGAGCCCTGTGAAGAGAGATCTGAGAGTTGTGGCGGAGTCTCTTTGTTGTTGCCGTCCTCACTGTACGAGTTTAGAGGTTGCGGCAATCCGAGGCGTGAGTCAATGAGGTCCATCAGAGAGGAATCTCAAGTATGTTCTCGGATCGGTGGCTAGGGCTATGGTTTGACTGTTCAAGAGGAAGAGAGAGTATGCATGGAGACGGCTAATGGAAGGTGGAGGGTATATATGGTCCAGAGTAATTATGTCCAAGTGTCACTAAGCTCTAACAGCGAAATACTTCTAAGATAAGACCTAGGATATATTAGCCTCAATAGTTTAATCTGAAGTATTCCTTCCCCTTGTTTTTGTCTGTTCATTTGAAGTGTTCAACAAGTAGCACATCCGAGTAAAACAGATCTTTAGCGTAATACTCATATCATATGGCTAGCTGACTTAATCAAATGACAATGAGTTCGGGTACAGTTTGACATGGTAATTTTTGTTCAGGATGGATAACCGTACTTTCAGAAAGGAACCTTTTCTAACATGTGCACTTGCGATGACAAATAATGTGTCACCTAGGGCTAAGACAATGATACATAGTTTTCACTCGAGAACTACTTTTTTTCTCATGACTCCATGTATATTTCTATCTAGAGATTGTTAAGCTTGGGTAGAACTTTTATAATGTAGTATGGTCCCCTTCAAAAAAATGAGGCATTGTTCTTATGTTTCCTAAAAGTTGGTGTTCTTTCCAACTCCTTAGTTAGGTCCACATCTTTTGGTATACACGAGACTCATTTCACATCACATCGGATGCTCCAAATAGCTCCGAAATCGATGCGAGACAGGAGGGTTTAAAAAAAACAAGAGGAGGAATTAAATGGGCAATTGCTAGAGAATTATTAATCTCTGTATCGGAATTGTTAGCTGGCAGGGGATTAATAGAAGAAGAAGAAGAGAAGAACGATAGATAATAGGAGCAGAAGAGCAAGAGCATCGCCGGATCTGTCGCGAACGCACGTCTCAGATTCCCATGCATTTTGTGGGGTTTTGACTTTTCTTCAGTACAATCTTTTTCTTTTGGGAATTCTTCGACATCAGTTCTAATTTTGGGAGGCTCCTTCCTGCTTGCTTCCCCCTCTTCTTCTTCCACAGCACGTGGGACTCTATCACCTTTTTAATACATGTGTGTGTTATTCTATTCTAAGGTTCGAGGGTGTGAGCTTGCCCATGAACCCAAGCACTTGATCACATCCCACGATTTGTACTATGTATTATATACTATATTTGTATATCTCACTCAAGAGACCTAATGAGACGCGATGTGCTTCATCCGCCAGTCAGCTTTTGGCTATTGTTCTTTACCTTAAGTCTCTCGTTCGACTGGTCCCCATGTGGGGGGAGATGGGGAAAGCCACTTGAATATAAAGTCTTCGTGTATCGACTGTAGCAGGCGACATGTTAACGTGATATAATGCGCGACAGATTAAGTTGATTGATATGTGATTCTAAGCACCAATGTGTGATATTATGTGAAATCGTGCAGAAGTTCCCCATGTGGATCTGGTTTTGTGGAAAGCTAGGGTTTACACAGGACCTAAGAACAGTGGCAAAAATTCCGCCGCCCGCGAAGCACGAGACACCATGCGAGAGTTTGGGACACCGACCTCATCTGATCAAAGCTTATGCACGTTGCCGTCCTTTCCTGCAACCATACAATAATTGGTTGTCTTATTAAAGTTTCGTATTTCCATTTTAAATCTCATGCTTATTTGCCACAGCGCAGCAATTGGTTAGATCGCATCAAGTACCGGTGCATACTACATGCAATTCGGACGGACATGCTCGAGTCCTAAAACGTGTCATTTCAAGTCAGCCGGGATATACTTAGTTCGTATTTGTCGAACTGATCCATTCTTTCGAAAGAAACGAATGTCTCCTCGCGTTCGTCACAATACATTTGTATCTGCATAACGAATAAACAGGATGAAACATTTTGCTCCGATTGAAACGTGTGCAAGATGCACGGCCGTATCCTCTTTTCTCTCACGTGCATATGGAAGCAATTGTCCATGTTCCTCTTTCTTTAAAGTCGATGATGGTGAGTGAATCATATGCATTTTGCAGGAATAGAAGTCTAAAATGACGGCTTGAAGGGAGTAGCAATGAATTGGGTTTGGTTATGGTCGATGATGATTGGGAGTCCCAAGAAATTTATGATGCTTAGGCTGCGAATGACAATCATTCTATTTTATAAATCAATTTCTGATTAGATTTTCTATTTCTGTTTCATGGATGAATTTCTGAGCAAAAATATGAGTTTGATAACGATACAAAATTTTTGTTCCCGAAATAAAAATTTGTTTGACAACGACATAAAATTTCTTTCTCTTGGGTGGTCGGCGAGTGGACGGTGGGCAGATGGCGGTGGCAAAAGGTGGCAACGAATGGCGAGTGGCGAATAGCGGGGGGAGGCAGCAGCGGATGGCAACATGGCCAGTGTGGAGGATGGCGGCTGGAGGCGGTTGGCCTCGGGCAGCGGCGGGAGGTAGGTGACGGCCGGCGGCGGGAGGGAGGTGGCGGCAAGGGCGGCCAATGGTGGGAGGAGGGCCGCCGGTGGCAGGAGACGGCAAACAACAGGCGGCGAGAGACGGCAAGTGATGGGAGACGGCAAACGGTAGGAGGCAGCGGCTAGCAAGTGGGTGGCGATGGGCGGCGAGTGAGCAACTCGCTAGCGGCAAGGACGAGCGATGAGAAAGTTTTTTATTTCTCATTTTTGTTCCAAAAATAGAAAGTAGCAAATTTTAACTTTTCATTTCTGTTCCAAACTTATTTCTGAAATCAAAATTTGTTCCAGAAATTGAAAAAGGAAATTATATTATCAAATGGATTTTTGTTCCAAACTTGTTTCTGGAACAAAAACAGAGAAAGAGAATGATTATCATTCATAGCCTAAGTAGTGGCAATTCCCGATCCTATTGATGTGGTGGGATCTATCTTTCCTGACCTACCATTTTTTGAAGAACAAAGGTAACAATTTTCTTTCATTGATTGTCTTTCCAAAAGCATGATGGAGGTCACCTTACCATGCCTCGTATTGCCATTATTCTCACGACAGGCATCATCCTCTTTGGGTAGGCCCTATGCTTTTTAAGTAACCGATGTTCATCTACTTTGCAAAATTATCTCTTGTTTAGGAGAGAGTTACCGGTCAGTCCTAAACTTATTGTATATATGTTAATTCAGTTTTAAATTTTTTAATTTTGTCAATTTAATCATAAATCTTTTTGAGAAATTCCAACGTAGTCAATTTGATTAATTTTCACAGGAAATTGCTGAAGTGGTAGTCCAATCATTACCGGCTGTTATATGTGGCATACCGTCACATCAACGATTTCAGGCGTAAATTGAGCGGAATGACTATATTGGAATTTTGAGCAAAGGTTTAGGACGAAATTGGCAAAATTGAAAAGTTTATGACAAACTGGCATTCGTACAATAAGTTTAAGACTGATTGAACAATTTTTCCCCTTATTTAGAATACTCTTTTTTATCGAGGATTGGCAAGTCATTTACGACTAGAATGAATGATGTGGTTTTTCCTCGGTATTCTCATATTACATGCATAAAATCATTAGACGGCAATGGAATCCGCATTTGAGAAATGCGAGACACATTCTATAACTCTCTTACTAAATGACGTGACGGTTTTTTATCGAGCCCCGATCATTCAATTCGCGGGTCCTACTTGTTTCGACAGTCAATCGGACGCCACATCATTCAGCAAGAGGATTTCGATCCTAACCATCGTTTGATCGGGAATTTAGGACGAAATAATTAAAATAATTAAAATAAATTACGAGACAAAGACAGCCAAGCTGGAATAGCTCAGTTGGTTAGAGCGTGTGGCTGTTAACCACAAGGTCGGAGGTTCAAGCCCTCCTTCTAGCGCAATCTTTTTCTGCCTTTTATTTTTATTTTATCCCATCATTTTTTTTTTTGAAAAAAAAAGAGAGAGATTAAGAAAACGTGAGCGGCAGGATTCGAACCTGCGCGGGCAGAGCCCACATGATTTCTAGTCATGCCCGATAACCACTCCGGCACGCCCACCTCATTGGCTCTTTTGTTCCAATAAAATTATTTATCTCTTGAAACGAGTTTAGGAACCGGGCAATATTGATCAACATCTCTTCTTGCCCTCGACCTCGACCGTCAGCGCCTTAGATCGTCGCTCCCGGCTCCGTCATGAGCAGCCCCGACCTTGTACATTGGATTGAACTCAAACCAAGGTGGACTAAAGGGCAAGGATCGGTGCATCGGCGAGCTCGATTTCAACCCTAGATCGTCCTCATAGTTGCCACCTCAACCCCTTGACGGTGGCATCAAGAAGTAGAAGGGACGGACGAGATGCATGATGGAGCTAGAGGCACGGTGTAGAGAGAGAGAGAGAGAGAGAGAGAGGAACCCCGCCATAATGACGACATGGGCCGTAGAGAGGCAGAACAACAATCATCGGCATAAGCAAAGTGGTCGAAGTCCGCAGAGGTGGCGGCAATAGCGGGGGGAAGGTGGTGGTAAAGTCGGGTCGATGGTTTGGGTATATGGATGGTATGGGGCTAAGGATTTTTGAATCTTTACATAAGGTAAATTTATTCATACAATCATATACCAACCTCGTACAACGTATTAATTTTACATCTCGAATTACACCATTAACTTAAAAAGTCCCAGCTACCCTTCATTTAGATTAGGGTCTATCTTAGCCGGCCGATTAAATCATAGAGTTTAATAAAAGCCACGTCTTGGCCAATCCTATATCACCGAATTGCATCGAGAACCAAGTGCCTAATTTGGCCAAGGAAGACATTTTCTCATTTGCTTTTTGGCAAGGGCTTTTGTCCCCATTTTGACACGACATGTTCGTGCCAACATCATGGCTAAAAACAGTCACGCACTCAAGGGCGATCCGCTCCTCGTGCTCTTGTCCTACTCCGATTCTAAAGGCCAGCCCCTAGCTAGTTTAGAAACCAACCCCTTTAAGAATCAGCACCCAATTTCACAATTTCCTCCATTGACCATTTCAAGTTACTCGCATCTTCTTCACTCGAGAGAAGTTAGAGAAAAAGGGGTTTCAAGGGAACGGGGCTTGAGAGCAATGGCGGATGATGCAAGTGCCAAGGCCGAGAGGGAGCGGATATTCAAACGGTTCGACGCCAACGGCGACGGCAAGATCTCGTCTGCCGAGCTAGGGGACGCGCTCAAGACCCTCGGCTCCGTCACCGGGGACGAGGTCAAGCGCATGATGGCCGAGATCGACACCGACGGCGACGGCTTCATTTCTTACCAGGAGTTCACCGACTTCGCGCTCGCCAACCCGGGCTTGATGAAGGACGTCGCCAAGATCTTCTAATGGTCTCACGACATCACGATGGGCCAATTTTCTACCGTAACCACATATTTTGAGGAACTTCAGCATAATCATATCCACCATTCATCACGTTTACGTTGGCTGAAAGTTCGTTGCTATTGTTGTTAGGCAAACAAAATCAAGTAAATGCATTTATCTCCTGTTTTTCCCTTCTGGGTCTGCATTCTTATTGATCAATCAGTTAGTGTACGCTAATCGATGACTCTTCTTTATGCTTCGTCTGGAGGGCGGCGCAACCTGTCCTTGAGCAGTTTGATGTCTTATTCATTTGTTAATTTTGATAGACAGGCCAGATGTCCCTGTTTAGTTGGGACAGGCAGTTAAACAGTTTAATCTTTGTTTTTGTTCTCTCGGTCTGCTATAAGAACAACTCAAGAAGTGTCTCTTTCCAGTCCCAACTTTAACGAGAGATTTGGTGGGCGAAGGAGATAGTGGAATGACTTGGCTTCTTGCACATTGAAAAGCTTGCGATCATTAGCTTTTATCCAAAAACTTCCCACCTACCCTTATCTTTGCGTCTTGTACGGGTCCTCATTGTTCTAATTTCCTAATGCTTGTCTGGTTCACCTAAATCTCAAAGCAATTGCAGCAACTCATCGAACATTGTAGGTGAAAATTAGTTTTCCCTTCACATCTGAAGTTCGCTGGTATGGAAGCCAGAGGATTTGCTGTTTGATTATTTTCTCGGCCTACTGATACAAGTTGACATACAGAAAAAAATCAAGATCAGATTCACACTTTCTCATTACACAATTTGAAGTTATGTACACATGCAATCGGATTGACCAGTTCCCAAAATTTGCATATTTCCAGCAATCTTTGCGGCTCCGATCTTTCGAGGAACCTTTTGTTCAAGCAAAACAAAAGAAATGGTTAAAAGAGCTAGCGACTTGGCACTATATGTCATTGATAGCGGGAGTAATCATCATCCTCAAACTCCGAAACTCCAAGCATCGCTAGAGCCAAGTGTTTGTTCATCTCGCTCTTGGTCTGATGCAGTTGTGTGAAATAATCCACTACAAATCCATTTCCTGGGAAGCTGGACTTCTTTTTACTGGCCAAAATAGGTTCATCGTCGCCTCTTAGAATAGCACGGACCTCATCAATGCCCGGTCTCCAGGATTCTTCACTAATTATGCACGCCACAGCTGCTTGAATCATTCGAGCGATTTGCTTGGGGCTTCTCAAAGTGTGCGTCAGCATCGGATCAACCAACTTTTCTATCGCTTCCAGCCCTTTATTTAGGAGAGGCTTTGCCTGCAAAAAAATGTGTCAATTAGCAGCTACGCAAAATCAGAGTATAATGCAAATGTTAGGTTTTAGGTTTTGCTGATCACTTCTCAATGATTATTCTGCTCATAAGCATTTCTACTTTCTTGTTTCATTTTCTTTATAGAGGAAACAGATATATGCACATCCATGAAAGTAACCCATCACTAACAATTTCTTCTCGGTGTCGTATCAATTCAGTACATATAGCAAAATGAACATTAACACATGCAATCCAGGTTGAGAGTAGAATGACGCTTGGCAAAAAGTGCAATAGACTAGTTGTTAGGATGAAAGCATTCAAGCTGGATGATTTACCGAGTTAAAAACTTCTATGCTACTTTTCAGAGATTTTCTTTATTAAAGCAAAAATGGTCATAGTGCTAAGGAGAATGACCGTGAAGGTTTCTAAGCAAGTTCTGATGAGAAGAGACTTCACTGAGCCAACGGTCTCAATAAATTCCTACACTCAAAAACCTTCTCAAACAGTAGCCAGTCTATCCTTCAGAAAACCATCTGAACCAGAAAATTGGTCCTATCAACATATCCTTTCAGCTTGAATGTGGCTATAATAGCATCCGTTTGCATTTACTCATCAACCCCATAGGTATCATTCGACTGGCAACAGATATTCTAAGAAATCTTAGATACACAAGTCCATATGGCAGTGGACACGAAGCCCAGACTCCAGAGTGGTCCCAGCGAGAGGTGGTTCGCCCTCATTAACATAGATTTATGGGAGGACCTTACCTTGTTTCCCATGCATCTTAAATAGTCACCGAATGAGGACCGATTTATTCAGCCCTCATAAAGTTAACTGAATTAATAGGCAACGGATTGAGCATTTTAACCTACCCACAGCACCAAGTTCTCCTCTCCGGATGGCCTTCCTGCTTCAATTGGTTTTCGACCAGTTATCAACTCCAACAAGACAACTCCAAAAGCATAGACATCCATCTTGTCCGATACCTTCCCGTGCTGGAAATATTCAGGTGCCAAATAGCTGCACATTCATGTAAACAGAAAATGCTTGAAGCAAAAGAGACTCAAACAAAAAAGGCAGAAAGACCATTGCTGTGTTCTGCTCATAGGAGAAGCTTTCTTTAGATGATTACCCAAAAGTTCCTTTCACAGTCTTGCACAGGAAAGGGATTGAAGGCGCTGGTGTCCATGTAGCAAGTCCGAAATCACACAGCTGCAAATTCATTCCCAATTCAGAAATAGATTACACCACATGCATATCACTTCCTTTTTTTCTTTTTTCACAATATTTTATCAAACAGAGTAAAACTTTGAGGAAAGCCTATATCTCACCTTGGGCATTTTGTTGGCTGAAAGGAGTATATTCGAAGGTTTAATATCTCTATGGACAACACATCTTTCTGTACCCCTATGCAAATATGCTATAGCTTCTGCAATCCCAACTGCTACTTTATACCTCATTGACCATGGAAGTGTTGAACGACCGTTCAGTCCTTTCTTCTTGTCTGCAACACAAAATTTCAGAAACCACTTCAATTCATACACTTGAATACAGAAAAGAAGCCCGGCAAAGGTAAGATAAAATACAGTACCATGCAAATGGCGCTCTAAACTTCCACCAGAGACATACTTGTACACCAAGAAGAAGCCCTCCTCGGAGTCCATGCAGAACCCAACTAAAGGAACTACATTAGGGTGGCGAAGGGAGCTCGCAATCATCACTTCTCTGCAAAATGCCTTTGCACACTCCTTGTCCTCTTTGTCCAAACGTTTCACAGCCACAGAAGTCCTCAAAACCCCAATTCTGCCTCTGAACACGTAGCTCAACGCCCCTCTTCCCAGAACCCTGCCTACCCCGTTATAAATAAAATCAGTCACAGTTCCAAACAACATGTCAATCTGAGTAAAATAAGATAACAAATCAAACAAACAACAAATTCCGCCAAGAAAACACCCAATTCTAATCCTGAAGAGTATCTACAGACCTCACGAGTCTTCTGCATTATTACGCACCATGACTGACCATGCTTCAAAATACACACATACAATGAATTTAGCTAATCTTTCTCCTCCCATTTAAGTACCTTTGGAGAAATTTCGTGTGGCGGAGACAAGCTGGCTGTAGCTGAACCTCATCAGTGTATTGGTAAGAGGAGTGATGCTCTTCTCCAATGACTCAATCCGCCTCCATTTCTGCTCCTGCTCGTGACTCTCCAAGCCATTCTCCAAATTCACCATCAAAACGGTCGCGGCATTGGACGAATGCAAGTTCATGGACTCCAGCTCAACCTGAGAGCAGATGCTGAACCTGAAGGACGAATGCACGGACTGGGGGTCAACGCTGGTCAACGGAGCGCCACACCCTCCCGACTCTGCGAGCAACCACGCCTTGTTGTGCTCCAAGTTTCGATCTTTGTCGTCATTCTCATCGCTGTGGCCGCTCTCGGGAAGAAAACAGGACAACCCAAGATCCCAAATCATGCTCCTCCAACTGGGTCTCCCTTTCTTGAACTCACTAGGCTCGATACAGTAATGTCCAAAGGATGAGGGAGTGTTCGGAGCTTGCGAGACACTGCAGGTCTCTTGGGAAATCCCCATTCTCTCTTTTTTTCACCTTGCTTTTCCTTGAAGCGAAATCTCACCGAGAGAGAGCACAGAAACCCAGGAGGAGCAGCCCCTAAAGCAGAAGCAGGGGTGCGACACAGACAAAGAAAGGTGGAGAGAGAAAAACACCTTGTGAAAAGAAAACAAAAGCAGCTCTGCTTGGACGTTGATGGAGAACTTCTCAGCGAAAGAGAGAGAGACAAAGACAGGCAACCAGTACGAATGCAAATAACAAACAAAACGTGATCTGGGGGCCTGTAATAGTTAATTTAGTCACATTTTTATAAAGTGAAGTAGGTGATGAATCCCTGTTAAACTAAAGGGAGATTCATTATTGAATCTCAGAAGAGAGGAGGAGAAGATCAGAAGATGAGTGTTGCTTGCGAGAGAGGAAAAGATTCGGTCTGTCAATGGCGAAGTGGGCAAGAAGCCCACAAAGAGGGTAGTTCGTACTGTTGGGTGATGATGATCTAAGATGAGCAAAGAGAAAAGACCAAGCAAAAAAGGCAAAACTCAATGCTTAATGTACTTTTTTTGGGTCATAATCTTGCTGTACTTGACAAATTTGGATTTAATTTTAATGAGGCTTTTACAAGGTTAGCTTAGGCCAGTAATTTTCGACTCGCAATCCGTTTACACGGCACCTTGCCACAAATAATTAAAACATTTTGGATTATGCATAAACTTAGCGCCATAAACTGATCAACCCGTTCAGGACACGGCGAGGATCGTGTCTTACGCGGGTTGACGCGCTTTAACCATTTGGATATGAATTGACATCTTTAAATTAAAGTGTTAGCGTGTCATTTCTTTCGACATGACTTCATGAGACACTTTTAATGCTCATAATTAAGAAAAAATTCATCCTTAAAAGTCTATTAAAATTATGCGAATGCCAAAAGGAATAAATGGTAATATATAAAAATTTGAAATACAAAAGTGATCAAACATAAAGAAAAATCAAATAAATAATTCGGTTTAGATGTGATGCGAAGTGATTTACTCATGTTTTCTAAAAATTTGTTGAACATGTTATCGTATGAATGTGTTAACGCAATTTATCATGTTTAAACGTATTTTATGTGTTTATAGTGTATAGATGTTGTATATTTGTAAACTTGTTAATTTATTGCAGTGGCACATTTGATAATTATACTAATCTTGTCGTTTTGCGTAATTAGCTTTATTAGGTATGCCGTGTTCGTGCCAAGGTAGCTCGACACATTTATTGAAGTTCGGAAAATAAAAGAATAAAATTCTATTCCCATAAGCATTGATGTAAAGATGGTAAGCAAATAAAAGATATTCGAGAATAAAATAATTATGTTAATCGAAATTTCAAACGTGTCATTTTGCTAATTGTATTTTGAGGAATGCTTGTTTTCTCTTTCCCAATGGATTTAATAATACCATTCATCTCTTGATTGATTTTTTTTTCACATTGGCGATTCATCACCTTATTGATTACAACGATAATAGAATAATTTTCCCTTTGTTTAAACATTGGAACAAGAATAATTAATTAGACCCAAATCTTGCTAGGGTTGCTGGTTTATGACTTTGGGGGAATGAATAGTTAATGTACAAAATCAGACCATATGGTACATGATGGTGGAATGTGATTAGTGGTTCGGTGACCCTCCAACTCCTTAATTCCCAACAACCTCTCTCTCTTTGACATTTCTTGATGCCTCTCTCCATATTTAACCTGTTACCCAACCGAGTAGCCAAACCTAAACTTGGCAAAAAAGCGAAGCCAATCATAATTTATTTCAAAAAAACAATAAGATAAATCCTGCCCTCTAGTTCAATAGATACTATAAAATCAAAGTTCACGCACAAGTGCTTTTTTTTTTCCTACCCTTTAGTTTACTCTAAATTTAGACGGGATCAAGATCCTCTCAAATTAAGAAAACACATTCTAAGTCCAGGTTTTATCACCCTTCTCATCACACTACCTTTTTAAGGACTCGACGAATCTAATGTATCTATTATACTGAGCGCATTAAAATTAGATATTATCTCATGATAGTTTAGCCATATTAGTCCATGTCTTTAAGATAGGAACTGCGATGTTCGTAATCTCATACCAAGTGATGATGCCACTCACCTAGTCCCTCACGAATCGATTGGAAGATGTACTTAGGGACATGAACTGATGACTTTGTTAGTAACCAGTCACACCCATCTTGCATCATGACCTTTGTTAGCCCCTAGTAACATGCCCACGAGGGCCTAAAGCAAGCATGCGCCTTACACGTGGCATGTCTGTGGGCAGTGCATGTGTCGGTACCTAACAGCAACCTACCAGCAACCGGATGTGAGCGAGACGTGCTTGTATACGAAGTCGAATTGCAATTTGACTTAGGGGGTTCTTGCATCGTCATCATCATTGCATGGCACACATTCGACGGTTCAAGGACGATTCGCCATTGATATCTTCCTCTTTTAACTCCTTAATCAACAGCACGAGCGCCACAAGTTCATTGACGGTATCTGAGGGAGCCACTTCTTTTGGCTGTTCAATCATCGTTCTCTGCTCATGTTCTCCCTTGGTGTATGGCGACTTGGATTGGAAAAAGTACGGGGATGATCCAGGATTAAGGCCAGGAATAGCTTTTTTAGCAAAAAAAAAAAAATGGCCGAAATAGCTTCGATAACCAATCTTGCAGTTCGGTTTTTGATGGACATAGCGTCACGTAATTAGACAACGAGAAAGTAGTTCCTAGTAAAATTCCTTGGTCTTCGCAGGAATAGGAAGCTTGGTCTAGATGGGAAGGCGAATTTTTCGTGGCATGTCAAAAATTATCAAGAAGACCACTCAATCATGATGCGTGGAAAGAAAGAAATGTGTAAGATTATTGTGTGTTCCACGTCTTGCGCTGATATTAGACTGGAATTCGAAGCGTGGATGTGAAACTCAAATTAGGAGACGAATGATAGAAGTGAAGATATTTAGTGCGCTTGATCTCTTGTTTTGGTAATGTAAACTTGTTTGGAAGTTTTTAGACTTGGTTAAAGCTGTCACATGTGTAGATTATTTCAAGTGGGATATACATGTGCTTATTTTGAAAGCCAAAGATCCGTTGGAAAATTTTACTGATATTATGTTGGCTTTTTGTAATAGAGAGTCCAACAAAGTGGCAGATTAGATAACGAAGGCTCAAAGAAAAAATGTTCTGTCATAGAATTGGAAACTCTACCCCCCTCCCGATCTTTGGAGTCTACTTTGTGTCGATACTTTGCCGTTGTACTCACAAGCTAAGTCGTGAGAATTGTATAAATATAATTCTTCTGATAAAAAAAAAAAGTAGGTGGGTAGCTTCATATATTTCAAGGGACCATTATACGGTCATGTCAAGATCCGATGTGTTTAGGAAGCGTGATGTGACATACATCCATTAATGATACAATTTCCTAAAAAAGTCTGCAATCGAAGCTATCAAGGGTTCATGAATGTAACGATATGTTCCATCTAATCGAGAGTGTATTGAATGCGTTCACCTCTTTGATTGGAACCCGGCAACACCACACCTATCCGTCGTCCTTGATCGGCACGAGTGTAGATAAGTTGTCGAGACTTGAAGGGAAGATTTTGGCTCTCGAGTTTTCACGTGACAAATCCTTCATGTCAAGTGTGGTCATAGAATGTCCTAAACAAGCTTTCGCACCCCGAACTAGATTAATCCCAGGAGGTTGTGTTCCACAAACAAAAATATGAACTTGAAACCTCGCACTTCTTTAGATGCTATGCTGCATTTGCCTAACAACAAATTCTTGAGAAGACTTTTTGCAGAACTTCTTTTATATTGATGAACGGTCAACTTCTATTATGCATGATTGACTTTGGACCTTCATGGCACCGAAAGGGTATCGCAATTTTGCTCATACAGTTTCTGGAATTAAAAAATATCGCTCAAAACATGCAAATTTCGACTTCAAAGATCATTCAAACTCAGTATCAAATTGCATGATATAAAAGCACAACGAATGATGTATTTGATTCTCAAGCTCAATTCCTTATGTTGAACTCTCATTTCCATTTAGATCTTTGTAATGTCGAACATAGGGTCCGAATTGACCGATCGGCAGCCACTGTTATCCAGAGATTCATGCATAGGGTCTTCAGTGCTTTTGTTAGGTAAGAAATCCTATCGTTAATTCTTCAGTTATCTACTTTCAAACAAACAAGCATTGTCTAGTAGCTCCTTAATCCCCGCTTATTCAATTACTACTTGCGATAACATTTTTGACAGATAAAAAAACTTCGCTTTTGACACGAACAGTCCAACAATCGTCTTTAGGCAAGAATGCTATAGTTTCCAAACTCTCATAAAAATTCCTACTCAAAAAGAAAGATCTTTATTTTCCTCAACAGCCGGCTCTATGAACTCCGTGTAAGACTTGTTGTGGTGATATGTTCATTGAGAAAATTACAGGGACTGAGAGATGAACCTATTTATGCTACGGATTTGAGCAATGTATCCAGAACGGCTTCTCGAGTCGGCAAAGCTGGAATGGCACCTCTCTCCATCACAGTCAGTGCGCCACAAGCATTCGCGAACTTCAGGGCATCTCTTAGCCGGTCCTCCTCCTACAAGATATATTGACAAAACATATATTGAGGGGTTACAACAGCGACAGTAAAAGAGGACAAGTAAATTATAAGCAGGAGATGTGACAGAGACCCTTGAGAATGCACTAGGGGTAAGACAAACAAACGGTAAAGTATATAAGGGCAAAGTTTTGTAATCCAATCTTTGAGTCCTAATGTGAACCATTGCAAGTCAGAGGTATCAGAGATGGCAGAAGTTTCTGCACTAAAGCAGAAACATCTAAAGAATGTTACAGTTTATTTAACCTGTTCACAGACAGAAGCGATACCGAGGAGGGAGTTTCTCAATTTATATATGTAGAAACATTGAGAAATTCTTCTCTACTCTGCCTGGCTATTCTAAAAGATTTCAAGGTGCACTTGTCTTTCATTGTCAAATAATACCAATGCAAATGAGCTCCTCTGATGAATACGTGGTTTTTGAAATGCAATGTCACTTGTTTTTCAGACAACTGAAACTGCGTGCATACTTCATGGTACAGTACTGTACATGGCCCCTGCTTGCCCCTATCAAATGAGAATGGATAAGAAGCTTGTGGGATTGACCTCTCAGTTGGAATTTTGTTTAAGTGACAATGAGAACCCATGTTACACATGCCCTATGTCCAAAAAGAGAATGGTCTCGCATGATAAATAGGTCACTACCATCCCGGTGGTAACATATACTCCTTTTTGGGGTCAACTCTCACATGGTCTGGGGCCAGAATGTCAAGAAATGCCACTCTCTTAGTTGAATCTGTCCAACCGTCAATTGACAAGCCACTTTTTAATGTGGCTGTTGCTACTTTTTAAGCACTATGACTATATCATACCTTCAAATATTTTACACAGAGCAGTGTTTCACCAAGCTTCCAACAGCTTCAGAGTACACATGGAAAGTGTGAGTTTTCATCAGAAACTACCCCGACAAACCTCAGTGCCTCACGTGTATAAAGAATACCGTTTCTCGAGTGGGTAGAATTTCTCATATTCAAATTAAGTTTTCTGAAACCAAAAGATGTGGTAAAAAATAAAGCATTACCTGAAGCAAGGAGAGATCAACAGCTAGTTGTGATAATGTCCCGGCTACAAATGCATCCCCAGCACCGGTGGTGTCAACCGCATCCACTTTCAAACCATTGACTCTCCCGCTGAAATCCTACAAAATAACATTTCATAGCCAAAAACAGCTGCTCAGAAAATAAGCATCAATAAACTAGCTAGCTATATGTACCAAACGGTTCGCAGTTTCCTACATGATGCCACTGCCTACCTTGGTGTAGTACCTACAACCATCAGGTCCCTCTGTTACGAGAAGCAACTTGAGATTGGGATGGTAAAACTTACGAACGACAGCATCATCATAAGGATCTTCTCCTTTAGTCAGAAAAGATATCTCTTCTTCACTTATCTGAATTTATGCAGGAAGACCAGCATGTTAGAAATGCTCGTTTTTATTGCCTCTCCGTGTTGTTTATCATAACCTTCGGAAGGGCCAAAAAGATGAATTATGACCAAAGCATTATTCTTACCTTTACAATATCTGCTATTTCCCAGATACTCATGATTCCTTCCCTGGCACTTTCTGCTGAAGGCCATAAAGGAAGCCTTAGATTGGGGTCATACGACAGGATGACACCAGCATCCTTCGCAGCTTTCGCTGCTGCAATGTGCGCTGACTTGCAAGGTTCTGTTATAAGACTTATGGAACCGTAGTGAAAAATCTTTGCCTGTCATGAAATTGAAAATAATTTCAGACATGTAAGAATCATATTTATGCTTGGTAGCCTCACAGAAATATAACATATTAATGATATCCAAGTTGCAACCTTTTTCTGTCGATGCAAGAGAAAATGAATTCACGGTGTTTGCATTGAAGTCTCTGAGTGGAGCCAAAAAAGGTCCAAAGCTATAAAACTTTAGCATGTCCAGACTCGGACATGGATGGCTCCTCATGTCTTAATTTGTGTAGAAACTCCATCATATTGTTACCTCTCATTCCTCCCGAAAAAATCATTTCTACCTAAATAGAACCAGAAAAAACTTATTGTGACGAGACAAATTAGTTTTGAGTTGGTGTCCTGTTTTGTGACTTCAACGGAAAAGAAGATGCAACATTCCAGAGAATCATCAGAAGGTAGCAACAGCTTTGCAGTTATGCATGAAATCAACAAATATTAACATCTCGGTGGTTATGCTAACTATTTTCTTCATGAACCAGTTGGTCGGGTGATTTGTAGTCAAAGTAACTCAAACCATATGGAAGTATCGGCATGTCTAAAATAATCGATCTCCTTAATTTGCATATTCTAGCAGGGAACTTTATTATTTACTCTTTGGTAAAATAACTTCATTTCTTCACATAATTGGTTTCCTGAAAGATAAAATGGTATCCAACCTTTCTAATTAAGTCATAATCCAGTTCTGATTCTTCGAGCAACATATCAGCACTTGGATTGCGGTAGAACATGAATTCGCGTTCCCCATCATTCCTTAGTGTAACAAATGCTAAAGCTGTACGAGCACCAGGATCAAATCGCATCCCTTCACTGTTCACATTATTCTCCTTTAAAATGTCAGCTAGCATGTAGCCAAATTCATCTTCACCCACCTGTGCAGGTACATAGAGAACGTCTATGTTAACTATCATGTCAGAAAGCACACGACACTTGATTAGTTCCCCCAAAAATAAGTAGCAGCATAATTGCTATGCAGATAAGTTGACTTTAATTAACTTAATAGATGCACAAACAATAACGAGTAATCATACCTTCCCAATGAAGGCGGATGATCCACCAAGACGGGATATGCCCACTGCAACGTTAGCAGGTGCTCCTCCTGGAGCTTTCTTAAAAGCAGGTGATTCAGCCAATGAAAGGCCACTAATAGTCGGGACGAAATCAATTAGCATCTCCCCAAAACAGACCACGAGAGAATTGTCTTTTGTTTCGGGCGCCTCATTATCACTAACTGCTTTTCCTGAAAGAACATATGCATATCACATTAGAATTGGGATAAGTAGAATAGTGCAGCAACATTTGAGAAACTTAGTAAACATGATGCAATTCTTCCACAGCTTAATTGCTGCCCCGTCATAGAACAAAAATTTGATTTTTATATCTTTCCAATACTTCCAACCACTTATTTACATTAACGATGGATTCCACATCATCACACCTCATTAATGGCCTTTTCACCTGTGAAAGTCTATACCTACTTTTGAGTTAATAATGTCACCAGTGACACTCCTCATCACAAAGCTTGAGGATGACGGCATTACGAAATTTGTTTGACGATAAACAAACGAAATATTGGTTAGGGTCTAATTGGGCTCCCCTGGGAATGGGTCACTGAGCAGACATTATTGTTGATCCATCTCTTAGCAGTATGGGTTTCTAGGCCAAACGGTCCAAGTACAGATGAAGACTCGAGTGGCACCTATCCTTTCTGTTTCACGGTTGTCTACTCAATGCCATTTCTTGGGGCCTGACGTAAGCTAATCCTCTTGATATTCACAGATTCTCAGAACATAACCTCATGAGTACACCCTCTTCAAATTGCTGTGCCATTTCTAAGAAGGATCAGCGGCAAATTTGGAACCGAAAATGCAATTCGCCCAAAGCGGTAGGTTCACAACTTGGTAAGGGCTAAAACCACAGAGCAAGCAGAAAACCTTAACACAACCGATTCAATCTCGTGCCCAATTCGTCAATATAGAAGCTACAGACACAATACTCTTTTCTCAAACTGAAAACAGCAACAAGAAACACAGTTACCAAAGTACCTTTCACACTCAATCGAGCAACCGAAGACAGAGGCGGGCAAGCAAAGGCAGAGACTTTCACCGTTCGGCGCCTGCAGCTCACGAAATTCGGTCGAGAAACGGCCACCCCATTGAAGCACACGGCACTGGAGTGAAGGGCCATCGCATACAGAACAACAAAAAAACAACAAAGCCGAGATCTTTCTCAAGCGAGATTGACTCGACCCAGAAGCGAAAACTCAGCGCCAAGGATCCCAACACCGAGAAAACGGCGAGAACAAGAAGCGGAGAGCTCGAAAACAGGGGGGCGCAGGGCCGTTCTTGCGCGCAAATGCGATTAAAGCTCAGGGTGGTGATGGGGAGGCGTCAATGCCGAGGGTGCTGCGGGAGAAGCTGGAACTGGGAAGGCATTGGTTTGGCCGAATAATACAAATGGGAAAAATGGGTAAGGCTCCGATGACGATTCTGAGAACCAATTCAGCATCAGTTTAGCGGCAGAGGAGACAGGCACTTGCGGTTCGGGAATAGCGGAGAAAGCGAAGACTCTGCAAGAGAGAGAGGGAGAAAGAGACAGGAGAGAGAGCAGAGTGTCTTTATGTCGTGGATTTGGTTTTATAGCCAGTGGTTTTTTGGACACGCAACGAGGTTTCGGCTCGAGTGTTGCGCCATTTGCATGTCTCCACGTGGACTTGGTCCTCTCCTTAACCTCCATTTCTTTCTTCCCTCTCCTAGACCTAAAAAGAAAGAAGAAAGAAAGAAAAAATGAACGGATACTTTTGCGATGGAGTTGAATTTACGCGAAACTGTTTCGGAATTGAATGAACGTGGCTTGCATTAACGCGTATCACAAGCTAATTTTGGAAGATATTTCACAATTACCGTTTTGTAAAAATTTCAATGAAAGCCTATTGTGATATTTGGAAAAGTTCAGAAGGAAAGAAAAAGGAAAGTTAGAAACGAAACGAGTGAATTGTTGTTGATGAATTGAATTGTTAACTTTGACGTTGAAAGAGTTAAATTTTTTTGAGAGGTTAGTAAAAAATAAAAAAAAATGATGAGAAATTGGATTGAGGGCGGCAAGTGATCACGTCAAACCCAACCTTTACACGTAAAAGACACTCGTTTATGGACCCACGCACTCTATCCCACCCTTATATAGTCATCATTTGGTCTAGGGGAATCACCATAGATGGTTTATGAATTTCGGTCTAATATATAATGTCATTCCTGAATTTTTAATTCCTTTAATATAGTCCATGAACTATTGATGAACGTGCAATCTAGTTTTCAAATTATATGAAAATATTCAATATTATCCTTATGTGAATTCAAGTTGATGGAAATATGATGATGTTGATTTTGATTGTTTAGTTTAACGGTGGACGATAAAAAAAAGTTATATGTGGATTATCCAAGTAAAATTATCATCCCAAATCAGGATATATAATTTACATTATTAAAAACGATGGACATGTTAACGCCCTAATTTTCTTTTTCATTTTCTAAAGTAGATAGATAAAAAAAATAGACATGTTGACTCATTATTTACAATACTCCATCTTAGCATATAATAATCTACATCGCCAATAAAACATCTAATTTATCGTTTAAGCAAACATAATGATTACATTGAATATTTACTAACAGTTCAGGGACACTTTAAAACAAATTATAAGTCTAGGGATAATATTATACATTAGGCCAAAGTTTAGGGACCATTTGTCGCAGTTACCCTTTGCTCTAATTTCTAGACTAAGAATGCATTGTGTACTCGGCATAACAGAGTGCAACAATTTCGACTCCATCAAGTTTCAGGATAACAACATGAATATCAAAATCTTCCTTAATTTGTATTTCAAGTTAGATTTTACGTGATATTCTAATATCTCTACGATTTAGGTTGATCTAATTAGTCATTCCACCAAGTAAACATTTTTTTCCCATTATTGTCATGTGCAGATTATTATTTCCCTAATGCTAATTGGAGAATTCCTATGATTCATGGGTAAGAAGTCACGCGACATCGTCCGCATGCAAATTTCTAACCAAAATTAGAAGTGGGTAATTTTCGTATCCCGTAATCCCACCAATCAAGGCATGACTTGAGAAAATATCCTTCAGTTGGGATGTAGAAAAACACGACCCTTTTTATACATCATCATCTTTGGATAGTAATTTTTCCTTTCGATGAATCTCAATATAAACTCCGCCACTAGAATTCCAACGATTTGGGATCGTGCTATTAGCTGTCCAAGTTAATGGACATGCGTTTCGATTATTGCGTGTGTAGTAACTTTTCTACAATTTGTGTTTTAACGAAGCCCATTTGGCTACATGGATAGGCGTGAGACCGTGACCTTAATCTGTTGCCACAACAGGCTCGTGCAATCCTTTTGGGCCAGAAACCCCAACTTGGCCGTCTTGGGCAAGGCCTTGAATCCAACCCAAGCCCACCCACCCATATGTATAAACTAAATAAATAATATTACCTTAAAAAACTGAAATTTCATACGTGACCATCCATTTATTTATTTATCGTTTTCTTATCTTCAAATTTATAAACGCATACCAATCCCTATTTGCTTCTAAATTTTTTGTATAGACCCGTCAAACGGATGAGTCGGGTTGGGTTAGAAATAATCCGACCTAAATTGATCTATTTTCATGCAATACAAATTAAGTGACCCATATATGATCCGATCTATATTAATAAAGAAAAAATTATATACAAACTGAGATTAGAGCGCGGAGTGAGCGAACGCGAGATCGAGTAAGGGCAAGTGACCGAAGAGAGAGTCATAGAGGTGGGTTGGGTCAAACAAAGTTGTGAACCCATTTAACACTCATATTATTTTAGACTTTACCGTTCTAAACCCATTTATGACCCATTTATTAAATATAACCAACCTATATAACAACTCAGCCCCCGTTTTGAAGGTTCTATTTGTTTGAACATATTTCCTCTCTTTTCCAATTCCACGAGTGGTTCTCCATCTTCGTCTCTTCTAGAATTCTCGTTGGATCTGCAACCGTTCTTTTTCTCTTGCTTGCGAATACGGGCGTTTCATTAGTCTCCTCCAAAATTAATTTACTTCTTTTAGGTTGATTTCTTTGACAGTGATCTTTAACTGCTAAATGGAAGAACCAACCAATAGCTCAACAGCCTTTCCGTCTTTTGCTTACGGCACGTAAAGAATCGCGCGTTGGCTCATCAAAGTCTTTTGTCAATCTTGTGGCCAACGAAAGCAAAAGAGCTCTCTCTCTCTCTCTCTCTCTCTCTCTCGCTGCTTTCCTCTTTTATCCACGGACGAGAGGAGTCTTTGTTAATTCATCTGCGAAGTCGTAGGGCTTGCGTGGGTCTAGGGTTTACGCGGTTTCAAGCTCTCGACTTCCACTCATTCCACCATGGACGAGCAGAAAATTCTGCGCATGGTTTCCTCTTATTATACTTGGAAAAGCTCGTCCGGAACGCGTAAATCTGGAATCCAGGAAATATTTATACCTCAAAAGGGATCGGTTCCGACACGGGACTTCTTTTTCTTTTTGCCTTTATGATATGGTGAATAAAGCTTATGTCACTCGCTTAATCCCTCGTATGGGCTCAACAGCTGAACTAACAAAAGTCGTGCATTTTTTGTTGCCGTCGTTTCTTAGGATGATTTATTTATCGATTTCCTATCGAAATTTAAAGAATCGTGATAAAACTGCATCGTTTACATATAGGGAAAAAGCCACAAAAAACCCCAAACTTTATCACTTGTGACACATTTACCCCGAACTTTTTTTTGTGACACCAAAAACCCCAAACTTTACTATTTGTGACACATTTACCCCAATGTACATTGTCTATGGGCATTTTCGTCTTTTTGCTTTTTGCTTTTTTTTTATATTTTTTTTCCTTTCCGTCGAGGGCCGGGTTTTTGGTGTCACAAAAAAAAGTTCGGGGTAAATGTGTCACAAGTGATAAAGTTTGGGATTTTTTGTGGCTTTTTCCCTTACATATATAATGATATGAATTTTGTTGACAACTACCCTGGATACCTAAATCGAGGTATTTACTCATTTTCAATCCACTGTTTTCTCTTGTGGTATGTGCGGTCGGTGCATTTGTAATCTAGCAAATGTGCACGCGTTGTGTGTTTGCGCAAAATTGAAATTTGAAAGATTGAGCAAAACAACTTTATAAGTAAATATTTTGAACTAATAAATAAAATAAATTATCGGTAAAATACACAATTTTATAAGAAAATACATGTACGGGGAAAGATACGAGCTTTATAAGATATGAAATAGTTTTAGGAAGGTTGTTGTTGGATAGAAATATTGAAACACGTGAAAGATTATATAGAATTATTAACTTGCGCATACGCCCATGGATTCAATTTAAAAAATAAGTAATCAAGGATATTTTGGGAAGAAAAGAACCATTGAGATCGCGTGGTCCTCTTTTTTTTACACAATAGATGGTTAATGAGTACTCAGGCCATGGGGACATTCAATTAACAAAACCCAAATAATAGTTCCATAGGCGTTTTTAGTTTTAATGCACTGGCTGTGCATTGCACTAGAATGACAAACAATGCTTTAAGAATAACAAATTTCCATTGTTTTGATATGGATTTCAAGACACTTGTTGTACAATTAAGTAAGGCATTTTCAATGCATTGTTCATCTCGTAACATGTATTATCAGTACATCTAGACCGAATGAGTATGGTTAATTAGTGTCGACAACACTCATTAATAAGACCCTTTTGATATTCGGCAAACATCCCGAATAACTTTATTAATAAAAGTTTGTGATAAAATGAACATATAACGAGTGTCGTAGGGACACTCTTAAGGGCACGTTCATTTCCGGAAAAAACCTCACGGCAAAGTAAAATGCTTGCTGAAAAAATCATCTCTCATCTTCCCAAATTTTAAGCAAGCATATCTCCCTTGACAGCAAAATTATGTTTCGTCGCCCGATCATTTTCTGCGAACTAAATGCAGGAAACTCCAGAAAGAAAAATCAATTCGCGAAGAATCATTTCACGCGTTTGAACTCCAACTCCAACCTGTCCTGTCCGTCTCCATTCCGAGCATGCCAGTATAGTCCCACGAGCATACTCTGATCCCCCTGTCTCCCCTAGTTCCCAGTGGGGTCCACGCGCTTTCCCGCTCCAACTACCAACGAATGAAAACTGAATAGGCGTCACGAGATCAAAAATATCAAGAACCATCATCATTGCGGTCTCCGAATGTCGGGGGGATATGGACAAAAGCGAAGCCCGTAGTAATTCAGCGTGCATGTTTTGGTCAAACCTTGGGCAGTACATCGTGGCCAATTTTCTTTTCCCAGGTAACTTGGGAATCTGGCTGGTTTATTGTTTTTCTGTGACTCGACCGAAAGAAAAGGCCTCTTGAGTGCTTGATTTTCGGATCGAATCTCGCGTCGTGGCGATATCAATCAGCGGAGAAATATCAATCAGCGGAGAAATGGTTTCCATGCAAAGAGTTTCTCCCTTTGGAAAAGAGATAATGACACACATAATTCGTAAATTTTAACTTGATAAATAATTTGATCCATGAACTTTAGTCTAATATTTAATGTGATCTCTAAACTTTTGGTATATATTCAATATAGTTCTTGAACTCTATGAAAATATTTAGGGCACGCATGGTAACATTTCTATTTCATAAATCAATTTCTGGCCAGAAATAGATTTTTCTATTTCTATTCCGTAGACGAGTTTTTGAGCAAAAATGCGTATTTGATAACGACACAAAATTTTCCCTTCCAAGTGATTTGTGGAGGGCGGCGAGTGTTGGAGGATGGTGGCCGGCGGCAGGAGGCGATCGGGGCTGGGCAGTGGTTGGCGTCGAGTGGTGGAGCATGGCAACCGGCGACGGATAACGGTGGCGGTGGTTGGCGACGAACGGCAGCCAACGGAGGATGGCGGTCGGTGGTGGGTGGCCGCCGACCCCCTGGGGGGTGGCAGGAGACGCTCGGCTCCGGGCGGTGGAGCAAGGCAACTGGCGACGAAGGACGGCGGCCGGTGTCGGGCGGTGGAGGACGGTGGTTGCCAACAAGAGGCGCTCGGCAGTGGACGGCGGTTGGCGATGGGAGCCAGCCGGCAGGTGGCGGCAAAGGACACGGGAGGCGGCGGTGGGCGGGTTGTGGCGGGCGAGTTGCGGCGGGCATTGGGTGGCGGCGAACGGCGGAAGATGGCGGTGGGAAGAGGCAATTGGCGAAAGACGTCGGTGGTAGGCGGCCGACAGCGGGAGGCGGCCAACGGCAAGAGGCTGCCGATGATTGTGGGAGGCGGTCGGTAGAAATAGTGAGCGGCAAGGGGGTGGTTGGCTAATGGCGAAGGCGAGCGATAAGAAGAGTTTTTATTTTTCATTTTTGTTCCAGAAATAGAAAAGTAATTTTTTTTTACTTTTGATTTCTATTCAAAACCTATTTCTAGAATAGAAATTTGTTCAAGAAAAAGAAAATGAAATTGCCTTACCAAACGGATTTCTGTTCCAAACTTGTTCACAGGAACAGAAAAATAGAAAAACAGAGAAATAGAAATGTTACCATGCGCGCCCTTACTGTAATCCCTGAACTTGAATTAATGAAATGGCTATATTAAATATTTTCATATAATTCAGGGACTAAATTAAATACGTACCAAAAGTTCAGGGATGATATTGAATAAATTAAAAATTCAGGGATCATATTGCATATTTGATTAAAGTTCAGAGACTGTTTGTGTTATTTTCTCTCTAGAAAACACATGACGTAAAAGGAGAAACTATCTTGCATATATAAATAATATAACATATATCTTTATATATATATATAAAGTAAATCAAGAATGTTTTTTAACTCCGAATTTTCATGAAAGGAATTGACGATATGGCTATCTAGTCACCACCAACCGTTCCATGTGGCATGATTGATGCTGACTTGGATAAATTTTAAATTTTTTTTAATTTTTTTCTTTTTTTTTTCTTTTTCTATTTTTTCTTTCATTTTTGCTGATGATTGGTCTTAGGCGATGGCTGGCAAGGGACGCCTTAGCCGACCATAGACGAGGTGGCCCTTGCTCCCTCGCTCGCGGCTAGTGAGGGCTTCGGAGGAACTTCGAGCTATACTCTGCCTCGATGTCTTGTACCTTTTTTTTTTTTGGTCAAAGATGTCTTCTACTTGAAGGTCATAGTAAATTTAGACTTGATGATTAGCCAAATTCGGGTGCGGTATTGTTGACCTACTAACACGACAAGTTGTGGTAACTTAATATTTCACAAAACATATAGAGTAGAAAGATTAGCTCTTCCTTCTTGGGTGGAAATTAATAATTAAAATAATAAAAATTCATATTAATTTCTTAAAATTATATGGAAACATATATAATATTACGTATTAATACGTGTATAGTTTGAAATTTTTTAATGAATGTATAAATTAGGACTACTACAATAAAAAATCCCAAATTGGTACAATTATGTCATATTTACCCCAAACTAATTTTTACATCACAAAAACTCACAAACTGGTATATCTTTACCACATTTACCCAAAGCTGGTGTCATTGTTCCACATTTACGTCAAATTATTTTTTACGTCACAAAAAAATCCCTAGCCAATAACCCCGTGCCGCATTTATTCCAAAATCGATATAATTTACCATGCCGTATTTACCTAAAAAAATCACAAATTTACCATAATTTTTGGGTAGAAGTGACACGGGTATATCTAGTTGGGGTTTTGCTTAAAAAAAATATCCGGTTGGGATAAATGTGGGAATGTACACTGATATTTGATTTTTTATGATACAAAATTAATTCGAGATACATGTAATATGAGCTTATGGGATTCAAGATTTTTGATGACGCCAGCCTTGCAAATCGCGGGACTTGCGAGACTTCGAAAAGAAAAAAGATAGACCCCAAATCGGCGCGGCGCCGAAGTCGGAAGGCGAAGGACAAAGGGCAACACAAATCAGACAGCGGGCAAGACGAAGGAGGGACCCCCACCCCACACCCCAGTGTGGTGATCACATGCAACCCAAACCACACGACTTCGCCACGTGGGCGGCAGGCCACCTCTGGCCATCGACCGAACAAATCCCGTGTCCGACCAACCAACCGCCGATGCACGAACTCGCCACCGTACACCCGGCGACACGTGATTACCGCTGAAACCCCAGATTTGGTAACCTTTAAGGGACTGACCGCAAAACCACCACGCGTTTTCGACGCGCAATTCGCTCCTTATATATGAAGTATAGACGAATACTACTTCCGATCCCGGAAACCCTAAAAAGATATTTGCTTCCAGTCTCGCTCGCTCGCTCTCTCTCGCAGAGTGTTGTCGCTTGCGCAATGTGGAAGAGATCGAGCTCGAGCTCGAGCTCGAGCACGAGCACGAGCCCGGGCTCGAGCTCGCAGCCGAAGGCGACGGGATGCCTGGGCAGCATGGACCAGGTGCGGCAGGTGTTCGACCAGTACGACAAGAACGGCGACGGCAAGATCTCCTGCGACGAGCTCCGGGAGGTGCTCTCCGCGCTCGGCCCCTCCCCCACCACCCGCGAGGAGGCCAGCGCCGCCATGTCCGAGATCGACAAGGACGGCGACGGCTTCATCGACCTCGACGAGTTCTCCGAGCTCATCCTCGGCGGCGGGGGAGGCGGGGGCGGCGGCGGGGGGTGCGGGGCCAAGGAGCTCAGGGACGCCTTCGATCTGTACGACCTCGACGGGAACGGGGTGATCTCGGCGGGCGAGCTACACGCGGTGATGAAGAAGCTGGGGCAGAAGTGCACCCTCAGGGACTGTAGGAAGATGATCAGCTCGGTCGACAGGGACGGGGATGGCAACGTCAACTTCGAGGAGTTCAAGAAGATGATGACGACGACGAGCAATGGGGCTTCGAGTTGACCGTCGCTTTGTACATGCCAAAAAAACACTAAGCAGTAACGTGCTTTCTATCTCTTGGCATCTTTTCTTCTCTTCTTCTTTAGGGTATTGATTCTACCATCGCGCAAAGAGGAAGCACGAACAGCAGTGGCCGTGGGAGATTTTAGTTTTACAGATAGGTTATGTCTGATTCAGCGCGGCTCTTCTGTCATCTTCTTAGATCAGTTTCAGGATCTTTCTTATGGTTTTGGTAGTCCAAAGCCCTCGATCGGAGGAAGACATCTTTCTTTCTTTCTCTTCTTTTAAGATGTCGTTTACCACGTAATATGCACTCAACTAGTTGGAAAAATTAATCATCTATATTCTCTGTTTGGTTTTCCTTTAACATTAGCACAATTCAGTTGATCCCTTACAGTTTCTAAGAGAATGATATCTCCTTAATTTGCCGCTTTGGTACCTAAATGTATGAAGATGGATATCGAAAACAACATCAACTATCGAGGATTTCTTGACATTCTAGCAGAAGTTGGGTATCCGTTCTAGAGTACAAGGGAAGGATGTGCCTTTTGTTCTCTGCACGACACCTCTTATTACATCTTTCTTCTTTTTGTTGTTGGACTTCCATCAATTGTTTTGGATTTCAAGGAAAAAATTCCTTTCAGAAACGACCATTTCAACAATCAATCATAAATTTATGAACCGCATATTAACGGTTTCGCTCGTTTCGCTAAAAATAAATTAATTTGGAGAATATTTTCTTTTCATCCTTTACGTGCAAATGTAAATTTTATCAATAATAAAAATATTTTTCACCGATTAATTCGAGCGATAAAAGCGATTGAGTTTATAAAAATATTGTTGAAATCATTCGATTTTTCGCTATTCATAAAGGTCGATATGTATTTTTTAACGAGGTGTGAGGGGTAGGGCCACTGTTTGATTGGGTATTGAGTCGCGGGGAGTCTAAGACATGAGTGGTCCACGTGTAAGATTAGTGTCAATAGAGATATAGATTAGACGGCTGGATCTATCTATCATTATGACTTGTGGAGGACTTCACGCGGCTAGTCACCTAACTCTACGTCACGTGAAGTAATGTGCGTGCGCGTGAAGCTTAATTGCAAGTGGCTGACCTCAACGCGGTATTCGCTTCTTATTGCCTTTTCTCTGAGTGTTTTGTTTTTTTTTCGATTTTTGTGGGGGAAGTAAAGAAGGGCAAAGGGGGCAGTCACTCTTTTCCCCAACTTGACCCATTTTGGGCGCACTTGTGGTCCGATGATCATGACCCGTGATTCGGTTCGGTTCAAGGGCCCGGGCTTTGGGAGCCCGATCACGTGTCGCCTTTACGAAACAACCGTTCGATAGTTGATACACCCGATCGATAGAAGGATCGGGGCGGGATGTCTGGCCTAGAAGTGCTTGTCTAGATAGGTCCGTGGTCTCGAAAACGTACGACTAGGTTTGGAAGGGCCCAAGTGGGCCTATAGGGATGCGCTTGAATTCATGGGTTTTTGTGTGTTTTGTGTTCATGGGTTTTTGTGTGTTTGGGGCCTTTCGGCCCATGATTGGGTTTGATAATCAAGCAAAAGGTCCTTGATCCTCAAATTATTAGAGAGTGAAGAAGATGGATCCTCCAAATACGTAACTTCTAAACATCAATCAAGGTCATGAAATTGATAATAATGTTTCCTTGGCCTTGATAAAACTCCCACGATCTCAAAGTATCGAGTCTGCAAAACTGTAAATGGTGCAACTCCATCGTCATGGGATCAAAGATGAACCAAAGAGGGGCAATTGGACCACCCGCCTGGGTGGAGCTGCTGGAAAGGGCACTCTTCCTCTCGCAAAAGGTTGAGTGTTCGAATCCCGGGCGCTACAGGGTGACTTAACCGGTGCACGTGTGTGGTGGCTAGCACGTGTCGCCCCCAGGGTTTACCTCCCGGCTGTCGGCCGTGCGGGGATTCCCTGGGTTATCAAAAAAAAAAAAAAGGGGAGGGGGGGCAATTGGTGATGGTTGTCTCGACCCTCCAGAGGTTGAGATCCTTCGAGGGAAGCTAACGAAGGCACATATGGTTCCTTTGGCAAGGTGGCACCTGCGTCTAGCACGGGCCCTTCTAAGCTTTATTGATCATAACTTGGTTTTCTTTTTCAATCGATCAATTTGATTTGTTTTGGATCCATCACTAACTTATTATGGACCGGTTAGGAACCCCGAGCAAGAGTTCGGTGATTTAGTTACCCTAGATAAAGCCATCTAGGTAGCTTATCTCTTTTGTGAGGAACTTTTGCACGCAATCTTCTCAATTTTATACCTTAATTCCTCTAAACGTGGAAAAGTTGATCATTTAAGGATACTCAAATAGTAAAAATAAATAAATAATAATCCAGGCAATAATATATAAAGATTAAATAATATCCAAACAAATAAAGTAAATAAAATAACAATAAAGAACCCGAGGCGTATTGGGTAAAATTTAAACAAGGCCTCGTTATCAATCTAATTCACATGACCTATATGCTACATGCTTGATTAAAACAATTAAAGATGCAATCTTTTTACTTTTCCTCACTAATCTATATGAATTATGCAAACTATGTCCTTTGTGCATGCATGAAAAACGATATAAGGTTCGATTTGCATAAAAAAGTCGATCTTTTTGACATGATCACTAGCGTTGATCAAAGGTAGAGACTTTAATCTACTTTTCATGATTATCTGCAAATTAGATTATCAAAATTCTTCCAAACAAGGTAAACTTTAATCTAAACGTATATAAATCAAAGCAAGGATAATTTAACACTATGGATCATGCGAGATGACTCTAAAATCATGCAAATCAACCAAGGGGGACGTGATTAAAGGCATGCAAGAGGGTTGGCCAAATGAAGGGAGAATTACCAAAAAAAAGTCCTTAATCAATTGCAATTGTTAATTTAGTTTATCCGATCAATTTTGATTGGAAACCGTTGACATGGACACTGACCGTCTCACGTGGCGTGCCTAATGCTAACGTGGACATTTTTAAATAATATTTTAATAAAATTTTGAATTTATTTATTGTTTTTCTTTTCTTTTTCCTTTTTTTTTCTCTTTCTTTTTCTTTCTTCCTCTAGCCAGTCACCAGACTTGGCGACAGGCCAGAGTTAAGGGCCGGTGAGCTCGACCTCGCCATCGCTGGGCGATCCTTGCCCAGCCATTGGCGAGGCCAACCTCGCCTAGCAACGGAGAGGTTGAGCCTTGCTAGGGGAAGCCGAGACTTGCATGAGCCAGGCTGGCGTTGTTGGCCTTGCCAGAAGGGAAGAAGAAAAAATAAAGAGAAAGAAAAGAAAAAAGGAAAAATAAAAATAAAGAAAAAATTCGAAAAATTATTAAATTATTATTTATAATTGTTACATCAGCGCCGGCCGCGCTAAGTAAGACAAATGGCGTTCATGTCAGCAATTTTTGGCTAAAATTGGTTGGATGAACTAAATTGGCATAAATACAAAATGTTTAGAACTTAATTGGCAAAAACAAGTTTATCAATAAATTAGTAATATGTTTAGGTCTTTTTTGGTAATTTTTCACCAAATGAACAATCCACCAACATGCGTAAGGATTATTAATTCCAACCGAATTTTATGTTGACGTGTAATCTAACATTACCTAAGGAAAATTCACGCAAAGGGTATACCCTACATCAACAAAGATGCAATTTTTTTAGTCTATTAAATTCATGCAGAGGGAGTAATCTAAGCATATTACTTTTTAGATCCTAGCGGCATGAGGACACTAGAGATAAAACATGGAATTATCTAACCTACATGCATATATCGCGACCAAAGCACATCCAGGCGTGGGTTTGCAAACGATATCATGGGATCAAAGCAACAAAAACCCACCCCTATGGGCTATATGGCTAGATCGCATTGGAATCCTATGCGTTAGGGATCAAAATCCTACCTTATAGGGACGCCACGCCGAAGATGCTGGGATTGTGATGGCTGAACGCCAACTCTAGGATCGCGAAGGGATTGTCAGTAGGGAACGCCGGAATCGCGAGCAAGATATGTCGGGGCCACGGATTGAAGCGTGTATGGGCGTGGATGAGCGAGGTGAAGTGAGGCGTGTGACGGGACCGAGTGAATGTGTGCGAGTGTGGGATCAATGCATGAATCCGTGAAATGCGTGAAAGTGAGAGCGATGAAGGGAACTGCCTGTGGAAGTATTGGAAGAGAGTATTGTGAGGTGTGAGACTACGAACATAGATTGATCCAATGGCTCACAAAAGGCGCTACCGTGATGTGATCTTGGCCATAGGTCTTATGCCTCAAGATTGATCCAACGCTACTCGATCCATCGACTCATCGCGCGAACATGATTTTAAGCTTATCTCTCAAATTGGGCCATTGATCATGTTCATATTCGATCCAATGCAACACGCTCCATGCAAAAGAGTTAGTCCTTAATGATACTAGAACTTTAAGGCAAAGAAGTGCAAATGCAGTGATTGATATTTTTGTTTAGGGCTCGAGTTCGTTCTCTAATTTTCTTAGAAGATGAACGATAAGTTTACAAGCCAAAATTTAGATGTCAATAATGGCTCTCCCTCGGATATCTATATGTGTTCTTAATTTTCGTTACGATATTTGTTGCGTATATTTTCATGAATATTTTTTAGATAATTGTCTATCTGTCCCCCTCTCAACTTGTCTTGCCCTATGCCAATTCAAATAGCTAGAAGTGGTGTTTTCTCTAGGGTTTCGTTCTTTTCTCTCTTTGTTGGTAAACCCCCTAATCTCTAAAAAAACTCTTCCCTCTTTTAAAGCTCTATCTTTGGTTTTTCTTTTTTTTTTTTGCTTTGATTGTCTTTTCTTTTCTCTCTCGATCTTTTTGTGTGTGAATAAATTTCTACGATTGATCTTGGGTGAATGTGAAGACCAGTTTGGCCATTTGTCCAGTCGATAACCATCGAGAAATTTATGATGTGGCTCCGCAACCTCTCTAAAATTAGGCCGCTTTCCTATCTCAATTTAAATTTAGGTCTAGATCTGAGGGTTTTACTCTCCCGAACTATATCTAGATATAGATCTAGAAGTTCTTTATAGATATATACTGATGTTGGTGTCTCTGCACGTCGATGGTGATGAAGAAGTTGAACCTAGACATGTATTGCCCATTGCAAATGAAGTGAGAGGTCTTGGCGTGTGCTTATAACTAAATTTGGTGATCGGCTACCCAATGTTTTCGGTGACAGATGTGTTCTTAAGGGATGAAAGTGTACTTTTAGCTGCAGGTTGTGCTTTATTATTTGCATTTCGACATTTGCTTTGTATTGCAGTTATTTGGAATTTACTAGGCTTGAAAGCCTTTTAAGTACCTCTCACGTATTATTCTAAGAAATAATTGGAATGTTTCTTTAAAAAAAAAAAAGACTTGTCCCGCCCTCCCTCAATATAAATCTTGAGTTTGCCACTACATGAGGTCAAGCATCAACCATGGAAATTTCTATGTCAAGAATGAAATGACGACACAAGTCCACAACAACGTCAAAATCATTTTTATAGCTAAAATGCAATATGATCGCCTGTACAATTTCAACAACACATGCACTTCATAAGCAATATTAAATTCATTGCTCTTGTCAAACACTGCAGTCAGATTTTATCATGTAAGACAAGGCCCAAAAACCACATCAAATATGCTTAACACGGAAAAAAATATGAGAGATTCAATAGTAGCCCAATGCCTTGTTATTTGTGTTTTTGTCAAGTTGAGATCGGTAGAAACTCGACGATTTCAATGATTAAAGCCAAATTAAGGAGGATTGACAGCCAATTAGAGTACCAAACCTGACTTCAAATTAAGAGAAGATGGATTTTCTATTTTCGGTTGAATAAACAAGATGGATTTTAATATGCCTTGAAGTTTCACGAACTTTGTGAAATTCGGATTTACTATAATAATGCGCAGGCAATAATTTGAAAGTAAATGAGGAAATCATAGAGAGCTTTTATTTAATATGATTGGAAATCTTACATTCTTGGAGCCATGGATGCTCGATGACTAAATTTGAACATAAACTCCTCGAAGAAAATTAATGAAGCGTATAGAGAAAGTAAAAATTTACGAGACACGGTTGGAAAGCTTTTATGATACCAAGTACTGAAATTAAGAAATCTAATTTAATTTGAATTTGAGATTCAAACTTAGGCAAAATCTAATAATATGAATGATTTTCTTCAAAATCCGATCTTGTGCTTTGTGATGTCACTTGATTCTTACTCATAGTGTATTTTCTGAGTTGAATATGCTGAGAGCTATTGAAAGATTATT
This sequence comes from Syzygium malaccense, assembly GCA_031216405.1. Classification (NCBI taxonomy): domain Eukaryota; kingdom Viridiplantae; phylum Streptophyta; class Magnoliopsida; order Myrtales; family Myrtaceae; genus Syzygium; species Syzygium malaccense. The sequence goes on along the minus strand of CM062258.1, from coordinate 46,770,710 downwards.
CCTATATCTTTATGCATCTTAATCTTCCTTCACAAGATTAACTGCCTCTTGACTTGCTCTCTACTTTAGGGATTTATGACTGTTCCCCAGTCTTTAACTACAGTTCCTTGACTCAGTCTTCAACATCATTTCCCGTTTCGAGTCCATTGATTGTAACTCCATTTAAATTCTGTCTATTGGAAGCTCATACCTAATGAACTCATCAGGCATTCCATGGATGGGTTTTGTGGATTGCACTATTATGACCCTCATGATCGATGAACGCATCAGGCATTTCATTGATGGGCTTCGTGAATTGTACTGTATTTGTCATGGTCTGATTTGGGCCATTACCTTCTCTATATTTGGGCCCAGATTTTGGGTGGTGTCAACAAGCCCCAACCCGTTATCAATGGCTTTTCTATGTGGAGATTTTACCGTGACTCGACATCTCCATTTCGAATCATGTCAAATTCAGGTAGAGTTTAATCACCACATTTCAGTGACTTGTTCAAGTTAATTCCAACAATTTCCATCAAGGATTTCTATTCACATTATCTCACTCATTAATAGATGAATGTGACTACTGCTTTACAGACATTATTTCTCACAAGGGGGTCACTAACAAACAAGCTTCTTGTGATGCATCAATGGCAAGTTTAATGAATGGCCTAGTTATAGCACACTTTTAGAGGATTACATAGCACATAAACGACTCAACTATGGCCTAGTAGGAATAGCTAGATAGACGATCGAGCAAAGCCATAGCTAGATAATGGCTTGAGGGTTTGTAGCAAGAAGTTCCCAAATGTCGGCATCGAAAGAGAGCTCGTTCCAACCATTTTGTCTCTCTTCCATAGCGAATTCCCGAGGCCACGAGCTCGCGTCCAGCCGTGCTTCCGAGCCGCTCCTTGAGGTGACGAGTCCTTCGTCAGGGCCGTTGCCGGCGAGCAGATTTTCCCACCATGCACTCTCCTTGTCTTGATGAGACAACATTGGAGATGGTTGTCCAGGATTTTCACCTGGTGGAGTTCTTAAAGCCACCAGCGTGGCTTTCCCCCTGAACCATGCCGAGCTCTTCGATAAGATTGAAGGTTGAGGTCTTATGATGTTCACTTTGGTGGCGAATTTCCGGGGCTGGTTGTCTTCCTTCTGCTTGTGATAGATGATCTTTTTAACCAGATGGGTGTTCCAATAGTTCTTCACGTCGTTTGAGGTTCTTCCCGGAAGTCTCCCCGCAATTAGCGACCATCTGCATGAACTTGGACAGATCATTATAAGAATTAGGGAAGAATGACTCATTATTTCAACATTGGTTACCATCAAAAGCAAAATGGAACCTTGATTTCAGTTAGCATACGCATGAATTTTGACTCGTGTCTTAAATATTACTATATTTCGATAATTTCTATGATAACTCAATTATCATGTCATATTAACATTAGTAAAGAGTTAAATGACATCATACATGCTGCTATTGGTCAAGAAAAGGACATGCACGTCCCTTAGCTTGTAATTTCAGTGCTCTTATACATGGATAATTGATTGTGTAGTTCTAATTTGAGATTGGTTCCTTTGTCCAGAATTTTGACTAGGACAATAATATTTCATTATCATTTGGATGCACTTCTCAATTGAATACAAAACATCCAATCACTTTGGTTTTGTGTTTATCCGTTTTGGGTTAACTCGAAATCTACGATTTCACGTCTGAAATTTCTATATGTCTATTGTGCTTAGGTTTAATTATTCATTTCCATTGTCTTGTATATGCCACTCTTTCTTTTTTCTTCCCTGCTCGAAAAGTCGAGCATCAACAATCAGCACAGCTTCTCCCTCTAAACGTTACGGAAAATATCCCTTACCTCGTTACATTATGTTCGGACTTAAGACTGCGAAAAGGTCTTCATTTTGCCTCACTCATGACCAATTGATCTGATGTAGGCTAGCCATGTCACCCTAATTTCCCTCTAAATTGCTAGATGTCCATAATTCATTCCCCAAAGTGGAATACATGCGTACTATTGTAAGCAAGTTCAAATTTAGGGAAATATTCAATTTTCAAAATATTGATTGGACATGTCAAGAGGGCAGTCGATGCATTGAAAATTGCAACATTTTTCTTATTTAGTCATATATCAAATATCATTGGAATATTTTTTTTGACAAAACCCTTATATCTAGTAGTGAGCTAAAGGAACCACCTTGACCGGACCGAACCGGCTGATTCTAAGCAGCTCCCAAGGCACCGGTCTGGTTTCTGATTTCTGATTTCTGGTTTCAATAGGTTGGAACCAGTGATTTTCAGTCCGATTCTCGATTCAATGTGCGGAATTGCCCACCTGAACTCTCTGGACTGGACTAATTATTATTTTTTAATTTCTTACAAATTTATAAAAATTAAAAAAGTCCAAAATAGCCTGTGATCTTTTGTTGAAATTGTTCGTAGCCGTCCACTAGAAACCCTTTAGGTAAGTTTGACTTTTTCCCCGTCAAATGTTATAACCAAAAGGGACACATCATAAATTGGATAAGACACTTTTTTGTAGGGTGTGGCCGTGCATCTGCATCCATCGCTGTCACCCTCATCAATTAAATCTGTTGTCTAACCGTCTCTATCTAACAAGAAAGTTCTCCAAGGCAATTTAAAGACGTAAAGTCTGGACCGTTTGGGCAAAAATTGAATGGACATAATCATTTCAGATAATTATATCCTTTATTCAAAAGTCTATGATTGCCCGAAAAAAGAATTGTGACGAGAAATTCACTGATGGCAAGACACAAGACCTCGAAATAAATTGGCTAAGATTGTAGTACATCTGTAACATCCTTCTTCCTCAACTGTACAATAAATCGAGACATTGTACAGATGCGTTCTTGGGTAAAGGAATGGGTGATACTATCAATCTCATTCTTGGTCTGAGTTTCCTCTTCACGCTGTCTTATTGACGATGATGACTAATCTTAAAGTAATTATGATATCTACTCTGATAGACAACTTAATATTTCTTAAAATGGATATATTTCATCGATTATCACCAAACTTATTGAGGAGTTAATGCTAAACTGATGGTCAATCAGTCACTGCATTTTTTGATATCACATGACATCGACATGGGATTCACTTAGATTTCAGGTTGGCACCATGTGGCTATCATGTCCACACTTCAGTAAAAATATTATACAAATGAAAAAAGCGATTTGGTTATAAAAATTATTGTCGCTAAGATTATTAGTTCCTCCTAAGCTCTTGCAAGTGTTTTGAGGAAAAAAAACATGAAAATGTGTAGCTTTCGGCAAAAAAATTCACCCTACAAAGGTAAGTCTTTCTTCAGAATTATCATATTTTAAAACCACCAATTTTATATTCAATCCCAATTCGGCCCCAAACTTTTTTTTGTCTAAAAATAATCACAAACTTTCAATCTAGTCCACAATCCCCTTGAATTGCCGGGGACATGGATTTGCTGCAACTCAAGCTTGACTTCGTCGTGCTCAACATTCGGGAGTTGGAAAACCTTCCTTGGTACAACTTGGCCATCATTCATGCGAAGCAGCTCTCTCTTCAGCTAGGCAGTTTCGCAGGCTTGGTTGCATCCCCTCGATTATCCGTCTTATTCGTGGAATATTTGTGGCCAAATTGAAAATGATGAAACATAGGAATCATGCCCTAATTTCAACAAAAGTAAAGCAGTATGATGAAACAGGTTTTACATGTCACACCTCGAAAGCTACTAAAACGAAGGATGACACGGCCGTCCTTCCACCCAGAGGACGTAGCCTGAAACCACAACCAACGAATAAACTCCCAAAAGTTCCAACGATATCGCTTTCGCTCTATTGGCTACTAACCAAGGAACCTAAAAAGAGTGGGGAAAGAGAGGGATGCGTAATCACAGCTTAGTAAGTAGTGCTTATCTCTTCCAAGTAGATCGAGTAACCACTATACATATGTATAAGTATAGAGCAATACCATAAACTCATAATCGAACTCTTTAATATACATATCAAATCATATACGAGTTATTTCATTTACAATTCAAAAAATACTCATTTTAAATCATCATCTCAATTCAAACATCATTGGTCAAGTCCATTGATCAATCTCAATAACTCACATATCAATGGTCCATTCGATTAATTAATCTCATCATAAAATGCCTCGTTCGGGATAGAGGCGCACCCACACTGCCATTTCTCAACCCGACCCGATATTATCCTTTTTGAGTCGCAGCTGCACTGCCATCGCTCTTAAGGATTTTTTTTTTTCTGGCATAGCGAAAAAAACATGTCAATGGTCTATCCATCGATCAATCTATTGCTCAATATCAAATCGTGATCACGCATCTCACCTCGTGATAAGGCGATCAAGATTTCTCTCTTGGCAAGGTCTCCACCTACTATAAGCCAGTGGCTCGGCCCACAAGGATAACCTAGACTAGTATGAGGATATCTACAAGCCCCTTAATGGGCTCACAGCGATATTGAGTATCAAATCATCATCCTCCAATACCAAAAATCCAATTTATAATCAATCTCAAAAAATGATTTCACAAATCAAAACATATAATCTTTTATCCCGTTCAACAAATGGAATACATTTCACAAACCAACATGTAACCTTTCATAACTCAACTCATTCACTAGAAATACTTTTCCTAAAGCATTCTCATATCATTTTAGAACTCATTTCAAAAATCAGTTCGCAAAGTGGTACACATATATCCTTTAACAATACCTTTCCTAAAACCAGTCTCAAATCTTTCTCAAATATAAATGGTAGTAATTACCCGATCCAAATTTTATGCAACAAACGTGGTTTCATAACCCATACGATACTCAAATCTTTATCACTTTCAAAACATGAGTTTATAAATTCACAGATGATATAGCACTACTCACTTGGGAATGCCTCCGATTAAACAACAAAGATTACTCGAATCGTCGAACTCATAATCCTATCAAATAAACGAGAAATAGCGTTAAAATCAAGTAAAAAGCTACCTGTTGACACCTAAATTTTGGCGCATCACTTAGTGTAATTTGCATAGAAAATTAGGGATTAAATTTTTAACCCCTAAATAAAAATATTTAAATTGCATAACATATAGTTTAAATTCATTTTAGATTAATTGCATTTTTTGCATCGGACTGGCGATGACGAACGAGCTTAAATTTCATCGAATGTGACTCAGCTCGTTTGAAGTGCAAGGGCCGGGAATTACAAGTCAAACGGGCTCGGTCGTTTTAATTTGAACTTAATTCAACCCATTCTCATTAATTAATTCAGCCCATTATCATTAATTAAATCAGCCCATTTAAATTAAAGCCCAAGCCTAAGCCCATTAGGACTAGAAAGCCCATCTAATTGACCTAGATTAATACTATATATACATTATTAGGTCAGAATTTTAGGAGGGGGGGAGGCCATAATTTTCAGATCAGAATTTTGAAAGTGTGAGAGTGAGAAAGAGAGAGAGAGAAAGAAGTCGCGCGCCACGCCCGCCGCGCGCCCCGCCTGCCGCGCGCCACGCCCGCCGCCGCCGCCGCCCTGCCGTGCCTGCTGCACGCCCCGCCTGCCGCGCGACATAGCCGCGCCTGCCGCCCGTCGCCGCGCCCCGCCGCGCCTGCTGCCCGTCGCCGCGCCCTGCCGCCGTCCCTGCCGCGCGACACAGCCGCGCCTGCCGCGCCTGCCGCCGTCCCTGCCGCGCGACACAGCCGCGCCTGCCGCGCCTGCCGCCCGTCGCCGCGCCCCGCCGCGCCTGCTGCCCGTCGCCGCGCCCTGCCGACGTCCCCGCCGCTGTCCCCGCCGAGCCCGACGCTGCTGCTGCCGTCCTCGTCGGAGCCGTCGCACGCCGGCGCTGCCTTGCTGTTCCGTCACCGTTCCCTGCCGCCGTCCCTGCCGCCGTCGGAGCTGACGCACGCCGCCAACGCTGCTGCCGCTCCTCCCGCCGTGCGCCACCGCCGCAGTCCGAACGATCACGCCGTTGCCCCGCCGTCATCCCGACACCGCGCCGCCGAATCCACCGTTCGTCGCTCATCCCGATCCGCAAGTTCGAATTTGGAAATTATCCGCAAATTAGGTAATTGAACATTATCCAATATTTTTAGAATATTTCGTTTCTTAATTTTTGGATGTTTGAATATTCTGTGAATATTGCGTGGATTGCTAGATATCTTAGGATAATGTTTGCCTTGTTCGCAATATTTGAAAATATTCAAAATTAGGAGTCTTTCCTAATTCAGCAACGTATCTGGACAACTATCCGACCTTATCCTTAAGGTATGATACGTGGCGATACGGAAAATCATTATCCTATCCATAATCACTTGGGTACGATAATGATTTTTATCTGCTTTCCAAATTTGAATGATCGACTTTCCATTAATATCTATAACCCTATAGATATGACCGATAGTTCGATTTTTGTGCCTAATCCGAGTTCGAAACGAATTTTGCGGATCGCGTGGTTGTGTTAAATGTGGATGTTATCTCTATTTAAATTGTTTTTTTTCCTTTTCAAATAAAAAGAAAATTCAAAAAAATCAGTTAGGATTTGAATTTGAGTTTCGCATGTTTAGGGAATCCTAAATATATTTAGACGATATAGTAATTATTTAATTTAAATTAGGACTTGAGATAATCTATTTCCTAGTTTAAATTAAATAATATTCTAATCTTAATAGATTATTTAGGTTATTTTTTAATTCCGAATTTTCATGAAAATCCCAAAAAAGAATGAATTGTTTTATGGTAGATTAGGATAGATTGCATTCTTAATTTAATTGGTTTATTATTTCGAATTTTAACAAAAAATCCCAAAAATAAGTCATGTTAAGATATGTTAAGTCATCATAGGTTGCATGTTAATTTAGGCATATTTTTATTCCGAATTTCATCAGAAAATACCAAAAATAAGCCATTTGCCCGTCATCAGAATTAGGTCACGTCGTCGCATGACATATAGTTTGCATGCTAGGTTGCATTACTTGTATGTCATTTTTGCACGTCATTGCATGTAGATTAGCTTTCATTTAAGTAAGCGAAAATCCAAAAAATATTGAGTGAACTGCTTGTTAATTAGAAATCATATTAGGTTGTTGATGTGATTTTCTAACTAACAATGCAGATGCTTACGTTGCTTCGAGGTAAGTAATACTCTCAACTTGTAATTTATTTAATGCTTTCTTGGGTGTTAAATTGGTGGTTTGCGCACCCGCATGAACGCCTCACATGTTAGTGACTAGGTTAAAATGGATCCAAATTGCTTGCCAAAACATTTTTTTTGAAAAGAAAAGGTACCGAAAGGGCGTTAGACTAGATCTAGCGTAATCAAGTCCCCGGGCTTAGAATCTCTGGTTCGTAGGAATAAAACATACCTCCCTATGTTTTATTTAGGTTTCTAATCGACCTACCACAAATAGATTAGTGGCGACTCCAAGCATGAAAACATTTGCATGTTAAAAACTTAAACCCTAAGTTGCGAATTGGTAGGGCTTGGGAGGGCCCGAGTTAGGTTTAGTCCTAATAATCCATTAGCCTGAGAGAGAAATTTTTTAGGTCGCGACACTACCTCAACTGCGACTCAGCTAAACTAGGCTCAGAAGCTAACAAAACGATTCAAAGTTGCTCGCAAATCACTCATCCAAAGCGATTATCCAAAGTCATCCACAATGCGAAGCTTGAGTGCGAAACTCGATCGTGCCATAACTCTCTGTTGACACCTAAATTTTGGAGACTCAATTAGTCATTCATTGCATAAAAAATTAGGGATCGATCTCGGTTCCTAAAAAAAAAAAATAGGAGCATTTATCATATAGCTTGATTGCATAGTGATTGGGCTAACGTCAGATGGGTCTAATTGGATGGATCAGATATTCTAAGTTTATTGGATTGTTGCAAGTATAGTTTTGAGCTCAATTAGTTTGTTTGGGTCCATGAAATAGAATTAATTGAGCCCATGATCAGAAAATATATGGCGCCCAATTCAGAAATTAATGTTACTAAAATTCTGGTCAATTAGCATAATATTTCGAAATGGGTATGATCTTGCGAACACTCGTGGCACTCGATTCTCTCGGTTAGGAGGAAGAAAAGAAACAAAAAAAAGAGATTTGATTTCCTTTGTATCTCCGTGCAAAAGGGAAACGATATAAAAATGCAAGAGAGGAAAGTGGAATCCGGTCAATATAGGGGCGTATATCCTGGTCAATATCTTGCATCCATGGGCGTGAACGAAAAGGGGCAAAATATAATATATTCTAAGTGGGAGGAAATTGGATGGGGCTCTTTCCTTGAAAGCCTAAATCTTCCCAACTTATAAAAGGACTCAAAAGCGACAGAGAAGGGGGCTTTTTCCTTCTGATCTATAGCAGGCCATACAGATATTGAAATACACTGGCACATTCATACACGTCCAGAGAGGAGAGAAAATCGTGAGTTGCGTAATTGGAGAAATTGGTTCATTGGAAAAGGTGAAGATACAACCCTGTGGTTTCGTGGTGCTCGCGCCCACGAACTCCAGTCTTCACACTCGGCCACCACACGTGCTCCGACGTCCATCCAGTGAGCACAAGCCCTTTCCGGAGTGCCTCGTACGCTTCAGTCCAGCATCACCGAGCCACACCACCGCAGCGAGCTCTTAAATCAGTACAAACGTTCCACTACCGTGGTCCATCACCGTGAGTCCAACGAGCACCTCCGTACCGTGAGCGGTACCAAGAATTCCAACGCATTGACTTGCTGCCACCATCGTGATCCACCACGAGCCACCAACCAGTCGAGTCCCTGCAACACTCCCATTCAGTGATGACCAGCAACATCGAGTCCGCGACTGATGACACAACAAGCTCAACGAATTCACAACAGTTTGCTAACTTTCACAGCCAAACTTTGGTCTGATCTTGCAGGTTTTCCGGTGATTGAAAAGCTATTTCCCTGGTGCCTACTCCATGTCGCTCCTTGGCCAGCCACAAGTCCTGTGACCCTCTCACTGTCAAACCCTCCCTGGCCGAGTCACACCGCAAGCTACCATCCGTCAAGTCCCGCCGCGCGCACCACTATTGCGCCGCCGCGTCGCCACCACTCCCTACGTCGCACCGCCGCTCCCGACGCATCGCCGATCCGCAATCCCGATCCGCTGCAAATTCAAATTAGGAAAGAAATCTTCAAATCAGGTAATTATCTTATCTTGATTTGATTTAAATATTTTATTGCCTAATTTGTACTCATTGATATCTAATTTTGCATATTTAGATAATAGGCAACATCTCACTTAGGATTTATTTCCTTTTTTTCGAAATCTTAGATATCTATTACTTGTCAAATTTGGATAGAATTTAGAATCTTCAAATTTTTTTTGAATATATCCAAGATATTTAAGATATCAGAATTTTTCAAGATGTGATCGATTAGGAAAACTTCCTAATCCGCAACCGCACACGTGGAAATAAATCTATCTATCAAGCTTTAGATAGAATTATTTCCATAGCGGGTATTTCGAATTTTAAGGTCGATCTGTCAGGCTTCAGATCGAAATTTAATTCGAAAGATTTAGCGGTTATATTTTTTTTTCATTTGATTTTAATTTCGAATTTCATAAAAAAAATACCAAAAAAAAATTGCTTTAGAATAGATTAATTTCTTTAGTTTAGAATTGCATGCTCAGATAATTTGCATTTTTAATTCCGAATTTCATTTGGAAAAATACAAAAAAATAATATGCCCGTCATTAGAAATAGGTCACGTCGTCGCATGACATATAGTTTGCATGTTAGGTTGCATTAATCGCATGTCAATTTTTGCACGTCATTACATATAGGTTAGCTTTCATTTAAATAAGTAAAAATAAAAAAAAAAGAAAATTTTGCACTTTTGAACTCTAAGTCATGATTTATCAAAATTGTCAAATTGAGTATTTTTTCTCGAAATTGGTACCGAAAGGGCGTTAGGGAATCTAGCGTAACCAAGTCCCCGAATTTATGATTTCTGGTTCGTAGATATAAAATAGTACTCCCACTATTTTATTTAGATTTCTAATCAACCTACCCTAAATGATTAGTGGCGACTCCCGTTGAAAATATTTGCATGCTCACAATTGGACTTAAGTTGCGATTTGGTAGAGTTTGGGAGAACTTGAGCTAGGTTAGTTAATTTAATTGATCTAGTAATTCATTAGCCTAAGATCGAAACGTCGATTTTTTTAGGTCGCGACACTCTCTCCACCAAATCCCATTCCAAGCAAACTTATAGCTAAAAGAAAGTCCATTCAAAGAACTACAATAACCCCAGCTTGGCCATCCTAAAATCGAGCTGAAAACAGACGAAAATCGGCCAAAAACCCGCTGGTCATGCACTGTTCACCATGCGCGCGCAACTTCAAAAATTTGTATCCGGCAAACCATAAGTCCAAATTGAGTTCCGTAAAATCTCATGGTACCACAACATCCTAAACTACCATTATATATATATATATATATATATATATATATATATATATTCATAGCTTAACTACTTAAAAATCGGACTTCGCTGCTCGAATATCACATAACTCTGAAATATAAATCCTAACCCGGAAAACTTTTCCGATTGGACGAATGAGAGGTGCGAGCACTTACCGAACATTGCGAATCGAAGTTGAATCGGTTTGATGAGGCGTCTGTGGCGAGTATGTGCGAAACCGCTCTTCTTTCTCTTTCCCTTTCTTCCTTTTCTTTCCTCTTTCTTTCTTTTCCTTCTTTTCCTCTCTCCCCGCAAGCTCTCAATCTCCTTTTATAAATTGAAGTCCACTGTAGCTTCTTTATTGACTTTTCAACTCTTTTGCTTTTCTTTCTTTCTTTCTTTTTTTAAATTCCAAATATTACACTACATTTTTTGTGGCGTTGAAATTAAGCATGGAATTCATATGAAATGCAGAAGCAAGCATGGCGCGAGATAGCGAAAGAGCATGGGACCATTGTCACGCATATTCATTAATATATAGGGCGTACGGTCACATGTAGATGTTAGAATGGGGAACACTTGGATGGTCCAAAGATAAATGATCAGTGAATCGTTCGAAATCAATGAGAAAGGAACATTTGAGTTTTTGTCTGGATAGAAGGGCAATTTGAGTGCCCTAACTGGGTCACGAATAAGGTTTTCGCGAGACCAAAGTTTTGGACGCTCCGAGAATTAACTGATTGGTTATATCCTAAATAGAATCAGAACAATCACAAAGATAATAAAAAAAAATTGACACAGGAGTTTACTCAGGTTCACCTCAGAATAGGGCCACGTCTTGCAAAGAGATTCCACTATGATATTTAGGTTTTACAATCACAACCACTCGTTGTAATGATATCTCATATGAGTAAAATAAATAGGATTTAAAATGGGTACAAAGCCCAAGCCTATTCAAATCCTTTTGATCCCACAATAAACATGTTAGCAAACCCGACATTTCGTGCGTAGGGGTCACATGTTGTTGGTTCATACTTCGGTTCTCCTAAGCTCACGTGGGCATCCTTGGTATGAGAAATAAGGATCCCTGAAGTATTCGCCGACTCCAATATTAACCTGGCCTTGCATTAGAAAAATGATATCCTGCTATTTTCTAATTGACCATTCAATTTTATAATTTCATGATAAGGATGGATAAAGGCGCTGGTTGTCCTTGTGTTGGGAAAAGCCTTTAATACTAGTCGTTATGTAAAAATCCTTTGACAAAATAATCAAAAACTACTAATGTGCTTAATGGTTGAGTAAATAGGTAAAAGATGCACAAGTCGTTATGGAGATGATGTCCTAATAGGATCATCTAAAGATGAGGAGTACACTATATTATCAATAGTGAACAACGCATTACCATGAATGGGTGAGCAACGAGGCTGAGCCACGATTGCCAATATACTTGGAATGACTAGAAGATAAAGTTGGAGTGAAGTTGATATACTTTGCTGATATCAATAATATCCACATTAAAAAAATGTTGATATGATCAGTGAAAAGATTCTAATTGACTTGAAGGACCTATGTGGAGCATATATAATCTTGGATATGCCAAGGTATCAGTCTTTAGGATTTGCAACACTATCGTAATCAAAGTGTGTCAAGAAGAACAATTGAATATATCCAAGATGCCAGATTTATCTATCGCTTGAAAATAGGCAGCGTACTACGTGGATATGAGAAGCGTACTGCGTAAGCTGGATATAAGCAATGTACAATGGATATAAGCGGAATACTGAAGGCTGGATATCAATAGATGCTTTAATATACATATGAGTCTAATATCACCAGGAAACTTGTTATACGTGGAGTGATAGCATAACACGAGCTCTTATTATTTTATTCCAAGATAAATCGCCTTATTTTTAACAGATATTGATCTGGCATGGATTCTTTAATGTCACGACCGACCTCCCGCTTTTTATTGACACGCAAAAAAAGGGGGATCTCGCCTGGTACACGCTAAGTCTAGGTTCAAGACTTAACTCGGGCTCTCCCAAGCCCATACCATATCGCGACTTAGGGTTTAGGTTTTTAACCTGCAAGTGGTTTATATTAAGGAGTTGTCACTAATCAATTTGGGGTGGGTCGATTAGAAACCCAAATAGGGTAATGGGAGAATCACTCTATTCCTACGAACCAGAGATTAAATATGTTCGGGGACTTGGTTACACTAGTTGGATAACTAATGCCATTTCGGTACCTTTTTACCCTGTTCATTTCTGAAAATGTTTGTCAGGCAATTTGGATTGATTTTAGGAACTTTTTCCTAACATGTGAGGTGATTAAGCGAGTGCATAATCATAAACAATTAGCAGTTAAAATAGACATACAGCTTAAGGTTCTAGCCCTAACTAAGGCGACCAACAGTTAAAACACAACAATTTATGCAATTAAAGTCTAATTAAAAACATGCATAATGATAATAATAAAGCAGTAGTAAAGAAAACATGCAAAATACTATCGTATAACCCTATAAGTTCATCTAATTTAAACATGACAATTTATGAAATTATAACAACATGCATAATAATATGACAACAAATTAAAACACTCAGATAAACCACATAATTTAGAAATTTTTCTTAAAAAATAAAAAAATAAAAAAGAAGTAAATACGGAAAGAGAAAAAGAAATTTTTTTATTTTTAATTATTTTTAAAATATATAATATAATATAATATTAAAACCGGGTTAGGTCGGCGGATCTGGGCCGATTGGATTTGACCCGAGTCAACGGATCCGACCTAGGGCGTTGACCCGGGTCGGATCGGCTGATCCGGATTTGCTCGAAATCGACCCGGGTCAACATATTCGACCCAGGGCGTTGACTCGAGTTGGATCGGCTGATCCGAATCGGCTTGGAACCGACCCGGGTCAATGGATCCGACCTAAGGTGTTGACCCGGGTCGAATCCAATTGGATTTCACTGACCGACCGAAAATCCGGCTCCTAGGACCACCACCAAGCTTCACCGACTACCAAGCTCACCGTCCGGCCACCTACTCGCCGGCCGGCGAGCAAAATTTACTCAGCCTTATTGAGGCATTTTATTGAACGGTTGATGCACACAACAAAAATCGAGGGGTTTCGACCTCCTCCAGCGACCCGATCGGCTCCGGCGGCTGCGTCTTGCCTTCAACAGAGAGTGGGGACCGGGACTGAAGACGGTATAGGCCGCGAATCGTGCGACATGGCTGGCACGAGTCCCGGCCAAACCGAGCCAAAAAACAGAGGAAAACAGAAGCGGTCGGGACCCGGGGAGGCTCACCGATCAAGGGCGTGTCTGGGTGGCTTTTCCGATTGCTCCGTGGGTGACGGTGACGCTGTTGGTTCTTCTTCTTGCTCAAGCGAACTCTCGGTTTGCTCTCTCTCTCTCTCTCTCTCTCTCTCTCTCTCTCTTTATTCTCTCTGTTTTCTCTCTCTTCTCTCTCTATTTTTCTCTCAAATGGTCGACCGCCTCTCTGTCTCTCTCTGTGGTTTTTATAACCGGCGACGACGCGCCTTACTTGCTCCATTACGCACGCTGACGACGGCCTGCACCGGCCTATTGCGTGGTTTTGACTTCGGTGGCTATTAGGTCGATGTAGGGGCTGCTCTGACATCCGGAAAACAGGGGGGAGAAGGAGAGAGAGAGATGGTCGGGAAATGGGGAAGGAGGGGATTGGCCATCAATGCCAGTCCCCTTGGCATGCTTCGTTGGCCATCCTCTGACTTGATGGGGACAGCACGGCTGTGCTCGACCATTTGTCACTCTGCGATCGGAAACAGGAGTGAACAGGGGAGAGAAAGGGACAACCGGCGGGGAGAAGAAGGAAAAGGAAAGGGGCTGGGCCGGGCCGGGCCAGGCCCAGCCTGCGCGGGGAGAAAAAAGAAAAAAAGAAAGGCGGGCTAGGCTCGCATGAGGGGGGAAAAGAAAAAGAAAAGGGCCGGGGCCCGTGTGGGGAAAAGAAAAGAAACGGGCCGGGTCGACCCAACCTCGACTCAAATTTTTTTTTTAAATTTTGAATTTTTTTTAAAAATTCTGATAGACCCTATTAATACAAATGTGTCTAATTTCTATATGCAATGCATTTAAATAGAAATATTTTTTATTTTAGGAATTAAAGAAAATTAATTCCTAAATTTTGTGCAATTAATTTTTGAGCAAATTAAAATAAGTGTCAACAGCTGCCCGTCTTTGAAGGTGAGCACGCAGGGGTTGAGCTCGTAGAGATTACATTCAAAAATAAAATGACACCTAAATTTGGCCCATGCATGCTCAATGATTGTTATTTTTGAGGAGACCGTGAGTCCCATTTTTATGATGCGATAAGTTGATGCGTGCTAAAGCAAATAAAAACATACCTGGGGCTACTTACCTTGCCGAAGGGTAGAGTAATTCTAGATAGTTGGTATCATGTGTCGAGGACTCGAACCTATCTTCGATCGCCTCGACTGAATTTCATTCGTCTAGGACTCGAACCTATCTTCGATCCCCTTGACGAGAGAAATTGTTTGTCTAGGACCCGAACCTCTCTTCGGTCGCCTTGACTGATTTCGTTTGTCTAGGACCCAAACCTTTCTTCGGTTGCCTTGACTGGAGAAATCGCTTGCCTAGGACCCGAACTTATCTTCGGTCGCCTTGATTGGATTTGGTTTGTCTAGGATCCGAACCTTTCTTTGGTAGTCTTGACTGGGAAAATTACTTGCACAGGACCCGAACTTATCTTCGGTTGCCTTGACTAGATTTCATTTGTCTAGGACCCGAACCTTTCTTCGATTACTTTGACCGGGGAAATCGCTTGCATAGGACCTGAACTTATCTTTGGTTGCCTTGACTGGATTTCATTTGTCAAGGACCCGAACCTTTCTTCAGTCGCCTTGATTGGATTTTGCTTTGCCAAAGTATCTACATCTCATAAGGGGTACCTGAAAAGACTTGATGTGAACAGAGGGAGTTAATCCTATGCTCAGAAAGGGTACCATAACAATCGTAGGTACATGATGAATAGAGGGGTCAGTCCAATGTTCAATTGGTGAACAGAGGGGTTAATTCAATATTCAAAGGGTACTATAATAATCATAGGTACATGAATTTTTAGAACTGGGCATGGGTAGAATATACTTACCTGGGCACGTTCTTGCCTCTTAAGGGCATGTCTCCTATCAGATAAGTTTTTTTTTGTGCAAAGACATATGCATTCACTGGAGAAATAGACAACTAAGGCTATTCTAGAATATCGTACGAAATATCTTGACTGCAAGTCAAGTTACTTTTCTTTTTCAAAGAAACACCCGGTTTATCTTCTGGGTAGTTTGAAAAGAATTCATAATTTTGGAATCGGTCATGGGTAGAATATACTTACCTGGGCACGTTCTTGCCTTTTAAGGGCATGTCTCCTGTCAGACAAGTTTTTTTTGTGTAAAGACATATGCATTCATCGGAGAAATAGACAAATAAGGCTATTCTAGAATATCGCATGAAATATCTTAACTGCAAGTCAAGATGCTTTTTTTTTTCAAAGAAACACTTGGTTTACCTTCTGGGTAGTTTGAAATGAATTCTGATGAAATACCTAGAGTTTTTTACCCGGAGGTTTGATGCATCATCTGCTGAATACCCGACCTTTTTCGGGGCATCTCTCTTGGGATGATAATGAGGGCTTTTCCAGCGCACGAATTTTCGTGTCCTATCACTGGGGATTAAAACTTTGAGCTACAAAAGAATGCTGTGTCAATTCTACTCGGGGAACAGGAAACATTTTTTTTTTGTGATATCTTTGGAGACACTCCAAAGGTCATATGTTCTTTGAGTCTTTGAGGACATTTTACCTGTCAAAGGTGATTAACACAAACATGCATGCATTCATCAAGGATAGACAAGCTAGGCTATTCCAGAATGTGTATTTAAAAGTTCATGCATGATGATTTTGCCATGTTTGCATCACTAAACATCCACCGAGGGTCAATCAAGATAATTTTTGCTCACAAGATGGACTGCTCGAGATGCTGAACGAGGGACCTTTAGTCAAAAAGGACTTTCCACTCACTCTCATTGAAAAGGGTTATTTGTCCCACCCATTAAGGCGGGAACATCGAAAACACTTAATCTGACCGTTATCATATCAACAAGGGTCAGAGTTTTCTCGCAAGTGGTACAATGTTGCCAATCTGAGAGGTCTTCTTCAGGGTCATGTTGCTGGCTTGGTCAATGGCTTAACAAAAGAGATTATCCAAGTCAAGGCCATGAAAGAAAATATTCTGTAATTATCTCCAGGTTGACAAGTCAATAATCCTGCAAAACGAGATAGAAATAGTCTTGCTTGCACTTCCTCGAGTTTTGTTAATAAACATTTGAAATTCCACGATAATTCGAGTGCCCTAGTCAGAAGAGACTTCATGAGGGATGTAACATAGGCTTGGTTCACAGGTTGAGGAATGAAATGATCGTTGGGCTAAAAAATGTGTGTAAGAGTGAGAATTGATGATCATCTTGGCATTATCACCAGTCTTCTTCTCCACCGTCAGGATCCTTTTGGAAAACTCCCTGAGTAATCTCGTGCTTTGGCTTCTCAGATAGCTTTTTCTTGAGGAGTTTCTGCGTCAAGCATCTTCCTGGATTCCATTCGATCTCTGTCCCAATTGTTTTCTCCAGAATAGGTTTGTCTTCATCTATCATGTAATAGATCTTTGTCAAGACAGAGTTCTTAAAGTAGGGATTTGTATCGAAGAATAACTCAAGTTTAGACCTTTTAGGATTGTCTATTCTACACCACTTAATATCTTTAAGGTATTTAAGAGCGTTTTCATCACGCTCAGAGATCTCCTTAGCTAAAACTTCATTGTTTTTCATAGCAGTTACTTAGAAATTAGGGACTCTTTTCTTTTCATCTTTTTCATCATTTTTCTTCTTCTCCTTTTCTTTTTCTTTGTTTTGTTTTTTTTTATTCATGGGCATTGGCCTTGCTTTTACCAAGCACACTACTTTTTTATGCCCCTAATTTTTAGTATTTTTTTTGCTGTTCTTTTGGTGTTGTCAGGACTAGCCTAAACAAGTTTGAACAGAATAATATTATTAGGCTCTTGGAGTCTTCATCTTCATTCGGTACTTTGGACCATAATGCTCAAACTGTGGTGACTTTTGCCTTGCCCCGGTGTGGGGGATGATCACCAACTAGGTTCGTATGAAATGAAATCGCCGGCTCAATTAGGCTAGTAAGGGATATAAGTGTATGGGATAGAAGAAGAACTGCTCTTCGTCATCCTAGGGCACCTAAATTATCGTGAGAGTTCATCTATAATAATAACACTCAAAGATTAATGCAAGTGAGAGCAAGAAAATTTCTATTCATCTTTTTCACCTTGTACGAGCTGTTGCAGCTGATGATCATAGAAAATTTTAGATATTACAAACTCCTCATCCTTCTTGTCTTGCTCAGTTCTTAGGTGAAAACATCACTATTATCAATGACATGTTGGCATTTTGGACAGGCTTTAGTTTGTTGGTCCTCTCTTGACAAAGCCCTCTTAGTCTCGACCGTCCTGCCGTCGATGGTGTGCTTATCTTGAAGGATATTGTTGAGGACCACCGGATCCGTGAAAATGACGAGGCTGAAGCCACGAGGGCGGTAACCGAAAGGGAGGGACGCTCTTCTTGCTCCCTCCGAATTTGAATCCTCCCTATGATGCCGATTTACATCAAGCTGCCCCAATGTGGGGTAGTTCTTGACAGGGGTAATTTAAAAGGAACCTCCGAGTGTATGGGCTCAAAAATGGTCAAGCAAAGGATCAAGGGTAATGTATAGGGCAGAGAAATGAACTGCTTCTCATCATTTTGGCTACCGTACCTTATACGAGAAATCCCTTTTACCTTGTAAAAATGAAACATTTTTGCTCATCTTGCAAGGGTTTGGTATGTGAGAATGTGTATAGACTAAGGATTGTCTCTCATCATCCTGACACACATCGTTCAAAACATTAGAGCAGTTCGACACCATTCGTCGAATTGTTAAAGTTTTCATGTGGAATTGATAAATTAAATAGGTAAAATTACCATGCAAAATTCCTTCTCAAAAGACATGCAATGCATTTGGAGGAAGGTTAAGTATTCATTTGTTTTAACATGTTTCCTCTTTATTTGTTTCTTTGTACTCTTATGAAAAAAGTTTTTAGGGAAAGAGATACTTACCTATGCTGCAATAGTAGAGCAAACCTGTAAGGTAATAAAAAAGACCGTGTTAATGAATGGCTCTTTGAGGGACAGGAATTGGAAACGATACAATATTACCCTTCATGACTCCCTTCATTTGAAATTAAATTGACAACTCCTTGAGTTTTCTCGGATGTCGATAATTCCCTCCTGACAATAACATGAGCTTATGTTAGAAATGAGATGATTGAGGGTAAATTGAGAACGATACAAATTACTCTTCTTTCATTTTGCCTTTAAAGCTAGCAAAGTTTTTTCTCCTCTCATGGTTGATCTCAAAGCTCGAATGAAATTCTCTATAATTGAGGGTGCTCCCAATTAGACGGTCCTATTGTCAGCGTATTATGACATCCTGAAATTTGCCCATTTGGAATTTATGAAATGCTTGATTTTATGAACGTATTTGTAGTTAGTTCTTGCCCGGAACTGGTCATTTCTGGGATACTAATCATTAGGGAAAGGCTAATTAAGGATTTACATTTGTGCGACTAAAGAAAATTCGATCGTGAATTGATTTTCGACCATAGAATCGTCGAGGTGACATTTTAAGCTAACGTAGGCCGATCTTAGGCTAGGGCCGACTCGTCATTGTCATACGAGTGGATCACGGGTGATTCCGCTGGACCACGAAATGAGTTGACGAATGATCCAGAATCTATACCGAACGATCGTGCCCGACGGAACTAGTGATCGAGCCTCATGATTACATGACAACCGAAGTCGTCACGAACCGAACGAACTTGCACGTGACTTGATTTATTGTCAGTCACGGGTCGAATATGCGAATTTCCCCAAAAGCCGCTCGTTAGTTTGAGAAATGCTCGAGTTACGTTAAATAAAATTCAATTATCAATTAGAGCTCAAATTGGGCATCAGAAAATTAGGAAGTCACGACGGGACGTTAGGATGACGTTGTGGTTGGAATGTACAGCTTTGGATTTTCCCGAATCCTTCAGAAAATTTCAAATTCGGCAAGAAAATGAAAAAGTGACCATTTTACCCTTGGAGGTTTATAAAGGGCAAGTGTTAAAGGGGAAGGGCATTTTGGTCATTTTGCCCTAATTTTTGAGTTGGACAATTTTGCCCTTGGAATTTTATGAAATTCCCAAATTTTCCTTGGATATTTTTGGAAAAGATTCGATCCGGGCGTCGATCTCAAGATAAGAATAAATCTCGGCCGTTGATTGGGTTTGTGAGGAAAGGGCATGATGGTCAATTGGCCCCAATAATTGATCTTAGAATATTTAAGTCCCAAATTCTCTCTCTCTCTCTCCTCATTCTCTCACTCTCTCTCGGCCCAATCTCTCTCTCTCCCCCTCACCGCCGATTGCCCTCTCCCTTGCTGCGACACTGCCGTCCGGCTGCCGATCACCACCGCTTGGTCACCGCGCCACTACCGTCCCCCTCACCCTCTCGGTTCTTTCTCTCCCTCATGTGGCCGTGATCCATGGCCAAGGAAGCCGTCGTCACCGCCGCCGTCCATCGCCGAGTCACCACTCGCCACGCCACCGCCGAGCCGCTTGTCGCTGCTCGCCGCCACTCAACATTGATCAACGCCCATTTTTCGCTCTAGCCGAGTTAGTCTAGAGTTCGGTAAGTCACGCCTTAAAATTTATTTAGGACTTCGGGTATTGACAGACAAATTTGAGGTGGAATCGGATTTTATTAGACACAATTTAGACTAAATTAGGGGCTGTTTTGGGATTAATTTAGCGGATCGGTTTGAGGGCTGGTACTAATTGAATTTAGACGGTGAAATGATGATGTTTCGAGGCTGAGTTTGTGCCGGATTGAAGGCTGGAAATTAGGACTCGTAGTGGCGAGTAATTGGCTTGATTTGAGGACAATTGGTGTCGGTTTGGTGCTCGGTAGGATTGCTAGAACGTGAGGTTTGTTGTGGCTTGAATTGAGTGAGGGAATGTTGAAATTGTGCTTATTATGTGATTGTGATTGTGGGCCCGTTAGTGGCCTTGCGTGTTGGTTGGATCGTGTTTCAGTTGATTGAAATGCAAGCCGTATTGTGCACGCTTGGGCTGAATTGGTTTTAAATTGCCAATTGGTTGTGTTGGTTGCTTATTGAGCATGAGATATGTGTGTGAATTGATGCGTGCACGGGCCATGTGTGATTGGCCAATTTATTGGCAAGTGAGTGTTGAGCATGTGAATGAGCGAGAAATTGTGTGTGGTGTGGCATGTGTGATTGTGAAAATCTCTGAGACGGTACTACTACGCGGGGATATTTCCGTCCTGAGGTGGTACGACTACGCGGGATGATGCTCGGTATTACCGGAGGACGGCCAACCTGAGGCCGTACTATTACGCGGGTTGTGTCGTAGGTGGTAGGTGTTGAGCTTGAGGCGGTACCACTATGCGGACAAGATACACGACCTGAGGCGGTACCATTATGCCGGCCTTGAAGTGTTGTTATGAGTTAGTCACAGTGAGCCTGAGGTGGTACTATTATGCGGGCCACTGGTGAGGCAAGTATGATATGGTCGCAGTGAACCTGAGGCGGTATCATTACACGGGTTACTGGCGAGTGGTGGAGAAAAGATGTGATGAGATCGAAACGAATACATGAAATATAATTAGAACATGCATGTGAGTGGAATGGTGCTATTGTGACTAACGTATAGGTTGTACACTGGAAAGGCCCAGGTAAGTATTGATTGTGTGCCTGCAGTGCAATAGCTGAGTGTGATTGTTTGTCGTGATTATTTGAAGGTACGTGATAGTCTAGGTGGGGTTTAGGGTGTGTGCTTGCTGAGATGTATTCTCATGGTTATTTCAACCAAAAATTTCAGAGCCCCGGCCTGAGTAATGAATCCTCCGCCGCTGTCACCTGAGCGTTTTGGAGTTCCAATGCACACCGACCACAGTATTGTAGAGTATCCTATAGATGAGAATATGACCTGGGTTAAGCACACGATAGTAGTTTAGGTAGACATAGGGTTACCCCTTTGGCAGGCTCATACTAATATCGCCTGGTTCTTTCGGGACGGGTTAGATGAGTTCGGTCCCGTCCGAGGATTTGATGTCCCCTTTGATGGAGTTGGGGACTGGGACTCGTTTGCCATACCTCCTCCTGACGGTGAGATGACTAGCTTAGAGACTAGTCTGGCACAGTCTGGACTGCAGCCGGCGCCTGCAGCACCTAAGCCCTCAGGGGCCGAGCACGAACCGAAGCCTGAAGAATCACAGGTAGGATACGATCTAATGGACGTGGATCTCGAGGTGATTCCCGAGGAGGAACCAGAAAAGGAAGAACTCGAGGCAGAACTTGAGGATGAGCCTGTAGAGCTTGAGGAAGGACCGGAGTATATATCTCCGTATGAGCAGTGGATTGACCCGAGTTTGTTCCCGAAGATAAACCAGATGAGGAGCCAATTGAGGAGGAGCGGGACGAGGTTCCAGCAGAATCGGGTGACATCAATAACCCAATCGAGATCGGAGCCGAGCTGGAGTCCTCGGAGGAGCAGACTATCCAGGGAGATTCCGATTAAGATGACGAGGAATCAGACTCAGAGTGGACACCAAGCAGAGGGCGTAGGGACTAGGTTTAGGGGTTGAGAATAGTTTTTTGGGGAGTTCCATTTTTGGTGATAGAATACCTAGGCTATCGATCATTTTGGATATCGGTGGTTCGTAGTTCGGTGTGCTTGTTTATATGGTGGTTTTGTAAATTGTGAATATTGTATAAGTTTGGATTAGAAATGAATATATTCATTCTCCCTGATTACCCCAGTTATTATTGTCCGGGTAATGATGGCTTCCGCTGATTGTTTTAAATCTCTGATAGTTTATTTGGGTCGGTGATACCTTGGGATGTGCACTAATCGACCAGAGAAGTGTATCGCGTGCTCGATGGGGTTCGGGGCATGACACGTATGCCATGGCAATGCGGTCCCGGCATGTTGAGGTGTTTCTCGTAAATCCTCTGATTCCTGACTGCACAGGACATACGCAACTGCTTGCCTGGAAATCTTCACAGCAAAGCTAATCTCTACTTTAAAGGTCTTTGACGGATATGGGCGTGACCACCATCGATACTTCCGTGGTTGCCAGGATCGGCCTTGACACAATTTTATCATGCGTGAAATCCTTTTCGGTTAGGCTTACCACCAGGAGTGTCCTTGTCAATAACTTTTCTGCCAATTTCCTTGTTATCAATAGGAACGTAGAAATTATTTCAAGGATTGTACTTCTTCACAGCATTAGAGTTGACCGGGTTGGAGAATTGGTGTCCATCCATTTCAGTTAGAATCAGAGCCCCTCCGGGGAGTGTCTTTTTTATGACATAAGGACTTTTGTAGTTTGGAGCAAACTTACCTCCAAGCTCAGGGGGTAGTGGTAGCACCTTTCACAGGACAAGATCGCCTGCTTCGAAATGTTTTGGGTGCACCTTCCGGTTGAATGATTTGGCTATCCTCTGTTGATAGCATTGACCATGACAAAGAGCTTTCAGTCGCTTTTCATCGATCATATTCAACTGCTCCAGTCTTTGCTGCTTCCACTCTGCATCAGACAATTTCACTTGGGATAATACTCGCAGCGAGGGGATTTTTACCTCAACAGGCAAGACTGCTTCCATGCCATATACCAAGGAAAAAAGGGTTGCCTCGGTAGATGTCCGAATTGATGTTCCGTATGCTATTAACGTAAAAGGCAATCTTTCATGCCAATTTTGGTAGTTCTCAGCAGTTTTGGCTAAGATCTTCTTGATGTTTTTGTTGGCAGCCTCAACAGCTCTATTCATTTGGGGATGGTAAGGAGACGAATTCAGATGAAGGATTTTAAATTCACTGAATAAATCATCAACAAACGTGTTATTCAGATTTGTCCCGTTATCTGTAATGATGGCTTCATGGACGCCATAACGAGCGATTATATCTCGCTTGATGAATTTCATCACATTTCGAGCAGTGACATTGGTATATGACGCGGCCTCGATCCACTTGGAAAAATAATCAATTGTGACTAAAATGAAGCGATGTCCATTTGATACTTTCGGATTAATTGGGACAATCACATCAATCCCCCACAGTGAAAATGGCCATGACTCAGATAGCTGGTGTAATTCAGTTGGTGAAACATTTATCTTGTTTCCATGGATCTGATAACAGTAACAATTTTGAACGTGTCGGATGCAATCACTTTCTAAGGAAAGCTAGTAATAACCTAATCTTGTTATTTTCCTAGCTAACATGTGTCCATTTATGTGTAGATCGCATACTCCATGTAATTCCTGCATGATTTGCATTGCTTCGGTCGCATCCACACATCTTAGCAAAACAGAGTCATAGGACCTCTTGTATAAGTTCTTACCATCGACGAAGAACTTCGTTGCCATCTTCATTATGTACTTTCTGTCTGTAGAGCTAATCCCTTTAGGGAACTGCTGTTCCTTGATATAGTTCATGATATCATAATACCATGGTTTACCATTGGGTTCCTCAGTCACAGTCATGCAACGGGCTGGTCTGGTTTGGACTTCAATCTTCAGAGGTTCTATTTCCAAACCATTGTTAACCTGTAACATGGATGATAGTGTAGCCAGTACATCGGCGAATTAGTTATGAGACCTAGATAGGTACTCAAATGAGATCTCATTGAATTCTGAAATCAATTCCTCCAGATAGTCATGATAAGGCACTAGTTTAGTATCCCTAGTCTTTCATTCACCCACAGTTTGAAGTATGATTAAGGCAGAGTCGCCGAGCACTTTTAGTTTGACTATTTTTATATCAATCGCTACTTGTAGATCGAGAATACATGCTTCATACTCGGCTATATTTATTGGTGCAAGGAAACACAAATTTCGCCGCTACAGGATAATGCTGCCTATATGGGGATATCAAGACTACCCCAGTACCAGAGCGAGACAGGTTTACTGCTCCATCGAAAAACATGATCCATGTGTGTTTCTCTGTTGATAAAATGCGGTCATCTGGGAGATCATCCTCGTGTGTTTTCCTTGGGCATTCAGCTAGCATATCAGTCATCACTCGACCTTTCATTGATTTTTGTGATGATGTTTAAATGTCAAATTCTGAAATTAGAATTTGCCATTTGGCTAATTTTCCCACTAATGCTGGTCGGTTAAGCAAATACCGGATAGGGTCATTTTCAATTACGAGGAACGTCTGGTGGTGCAAAGTATATTTTCGGAGCCTATGCAACACCCACACCAATGCGACACATGTTTTTTTTGATTCGGAATAATTCTATTCCGAAATGGTGAATTTCTTAGTAGATAATAGATGGCTCTGGGCCAACAGGGCTCTGGGCCAACAGGGCTCTTAACGATTCACTGTGAATCGCTAAATAGAGAGTTAAAGGATGTCCTGGTACTGGCGGAACTAATACCGGGGGATTCATCAAATACTGCTTCAGCTTTTCAAATGCTTCTCGACAACCTTCATCCCAATTAATCTGAGCATCTTTCTTGAGAAGTTTGAAGAAAGGTCGTGCAGTCTCAGAGAGTTGGGAGATGAACCGAGTGATGTAATTCAACCTTCCCAAAAGGCTTCTAACCTCCTTCACTGTGGACAGGGGTTACAGTTCACATATTGCTTTGACTTTTGAGGGGTCGACCTCAATCCCTTTACTACTCACGATGAATTGAGTAACTTACCAGAGGTCGCCCCGAATACGCACTTTGCAGGTTCAGGCGTAATTTGAACTCACGTAACCAGCTGAATAGCTTCTTCAAGGCTTCAATATGGTTCTCTCCGCATCTAGTCTTGGCGATCATGTCATCGACATAGACTTCAATTTCTTTATGCATCAGGTCATGAAAGAGAGTGACCATAGCACGTTGGTATGTTGCCTCAGCATTCTTCAAACCAAAAGGCATAACCTTGTAGTGAAAGGTCCCCTATGGAGTGATAAACTCCGTCTTCTCCTTGTCTTCATCATTCATTCTTATCTGATTGTATTCGGAGAATCCATCCATGAAAGAAAATAATTCGAATACAGCAGTGGTATCCACAAGGACATCTATGTGGGGGAGCGGAATGTCATCTTTTGGACTGGCTTTGTTCAAGTCGCGGTAATCAACACAAACTCAAATTTGACCATCCTTCTTCTTTACCGGCACGATGTTTGCTACCCAATCAGGGTATTGCGAAACCTCGATAAACCCTACTTTCAACAGCTTTATCACTTCTTCTTCGATTTTTTTCGACAACTTGGGTTTAGTTCTTCGTAACTTGTGCTTTTTGGGAGGCATGTCGGGATTAGTAGGCAAACTGTGCTTGACAATCCGAGGGTCTAGTCCCGATATATCAGAATAAGACCATGCAAAGACGTCTTGATAATCTTTGAGGAGAGCGATCAAACGTATGACTTTCTCTTTGGGAAGGTTGGCCCCAATCTTCAATTCTTTTGAATTCTGAGTACTACCCAAATTGATGGTAACAATATCTTCGGTTGTAAGGGGTTTGATTTGTTCATATTGTTCTCAATTTCTTCGGATTTCAGCAGGATCATCACTTGAATCGTCAGAATTGCTGCTGTTAGTATCTACATCATCATGCTGGACTGCAGTAACTCCCTCGTAGATCGCAAGATTATGCTTGGAACACAGGGTAAATTGATTAGAAAAATAAATGGGGATACGGATTTTTCATTGTCCTTTTCCTCTTAAAACATTTTTTGGAAGAAATAGTAAAATGTCTTTGATTTTCGAAAATTTTTTAGAAATGAGGAAGCATGAGATAGCCCGGGCCTTAGAATACTTTCCTTTTCGTGACTGGATATCATCAACGGGCCGGTTTGGTATACTACCTCATGCCCTCAAAATATTATTTATTTACAATATATGGATTTACAACCTTAGGAGAGGGAGAGTTCAAAAAGACATTTCTTCCGGCAGAAATGATGACAAAAAGCAAAATACAAGGATAGCCTCTTTTCTAGGGATTCATGTAGAAAGGAGAAGAGGAATTCTACTCAAGCAGATTTACGCCCATTCCCTCCATCGGTCCTTCGTCTATTGTGCCGATTAAGAAATCTTCGAAATTATCCTTCCAGGAATCCAGCTTATCGGCTCTTCTCTTTACTGATGTCAGCTTTTCCATGTCGTCCCATCCACTAGGAATGCTATTCTGCTGGTCTTCATAAAAACTTGATGGCATCTGGTAGTCAACGTAATAGTCGAACTTACCACTGGGCTGGCCCAAGGTATCCATAATTGCTTTCCCCTTACGTGCCTTATCAGAAAGCTCAGGGGCAGCGGTACGAATGCTAGGTACTACCAAGAGGTCATCTTCACCATGACATAGTCATGGGGCACGAAAAGTGAGTGCCCCGGCGTCCAGTAAGTCTTGAATTCTATTCTTCAGAGCATCGCAATCATCTAGCGAGTGCTCGATCTCTCCCGAGTGAAAGTCACAAGATCTAGAGGGATCATAGTTAATGAAGTACTCAGGAGTAGGGTGTTTTGGCTTCCTTGTGATCAGCCCTTTCTGCAAAAGGATAGGGAATATTACATCCATGGGTTTAGGAACCGGCGAGTATCGTCGTACATTGCCCTGCCACTGTAAGAGTTGGACATTTCGCCAAAGTCATGTTGGGAAGACTCTCGACGGCGGGTTTTCTTCGGGATGATTTACTTGGGTCACCTGCTCTTGATCGCGAAACGGCAGTGACACGTCCAAGATTTGGCCAATGGTATCCATTAAGGATGTAATCAAATCTCGTAGCTCGCCTAACTAATACTGCAAACATGCAAATAAATCAAGCGGGTTTACACTCGTTTTTTGAGGTCGAGTCTTCGTGTATGGCTCCTATGAAGATGTTGTCAAATAGGGTGACCACACTATCCAGTATTTCTTTTCATCCACAATCTTTCTCAATTGGTAGCTTGTCTGGATTTCGATGTCGGTTAACAGCAACATTTACAGGAAGCGTCGAGGAGCTCGGGTGACTTGAACATTCGACAGGATGCTTGAACCCCTTACCAGATTGTCCCAAGAGGTTACGATAAATTTTTTCATCCGACAACAATTTAGTAGGTGACGAGAAAGTTTCCCGAATATAGGGAAGTAACAAACCAACTTGACCCCTCACGTGCCCCTTGCTGGCCTATGGGTTTCCTCCGTGATACCCTCGACTAGCGGTACAGTGATTCCTGGAGGCCTGGATAGGCTCTCGGATGCCCCGGCCTCCTCTACCGAGTCCTTGACCTGGGGTGAAACCATTCCCAACCATAACCTTCCCTACCATGATTAAGGCTTTTGATATATCCGGGACGAGGGGAGAAGTTCCTCGGCATCCATGCACGGTTGACACGAGCTCAATGGACTGATAGCTAGATTTCACCTTGTCACTTGGTTCAACATATGGAATGGCAGTTTCTTGATAGATTCGATGGTCTTCCTCTCCAAGGACTATGATCGGCTTCCCTTGGCTATAAACTTCACGCTTTGGTGAATGCTTGAAGGTACGACTCTAGCAGAGTGAATCCAGGGATGGCCCAGCAGAAAGCTAAACACAGTTGGGTTGTCCATTACTTAAAACAGGATGCTGAATGCTATTGGGCTAATTTGGACATCAAGGTCGATCTCACCCACAGTGTCTTTTTTTATCCCGTCAAACGTTCGGACGGATGTTTTGGAGGCACGGAGCTTAGATGTGTCTACATTAAGATGGCGTAAGATTGCCAACGGATAGATATTCAACGCAGACCCATTGTCTATTAGAATTCGAGCCACGCAGGAGTTTCTATATTTAACGGAGATGTAGAGACCCTTGGTATGTCCCCTTCCTTCGGTGGGAAATTCATCTTCCGAGAATGTTATCTGATCCTTCAAAAGGATAGTCCCCGCAAATGCTTCTAACTTGTCATGTTCAATTGTCTCCGGGACGTTTACTTTGCTGAGTACTTTCATCAAAAATTTCTGATGCTTCATGGACGTTTGAAGTAGCTCTAACAAAGAAATTTGGGTGGGCAACTTGCATAACTGATCCACCACATTGTATTCACTGGCTTTGACGATGGTAAGGAATTCTTTGGCTTCTTCGTCGGTAACAGGTTTCGAAGGCTGCGCGTCAGCTTGGGCATACGTTCGTCCTGACCTGGTGATTAGGTCAACATCCAATTTGTAGGACCATGGGACTGCTTTGTCATTCTTGTATCGGTAAGGCTGAGGTATCTCGATCACTATGTGCTCCTCGGTTAGAGGTACCTCAGTCGTCAGTTCCTCCTCCTCGTCTGGGTTATCAGACAAAGGTTTGTTCATAAGTGTGGGGATGGATTCACTTGTTTCGACATTCAATGCTGAGAGTTCTTCATCCCAGTCGATGATAACCTCAGAGATGGTGGCCACTATACCGGTATGGTCGGCATACACAATCAAACCTGCTTTTGCCATGCTGGTAACCCTTTCTTTCATTAGGGACAAGGGCAGTACTTCACCAGTTGGATAGTACCCTGCTTTCACTAGAGCGTTATAAACGTCAACAGTGTATATCCTCTCGCTCTTGATTCGACCAGCATCGAAAGTGAATATGACATTAATTTTGCTTTCATGTTTGGGTAGCGGGTTGTTTTGGACATTTGGCTTGGATGTCTGAAACGAAAAGGCTTTGGTGTCGAGCAAATTTTGGACTCGATGTTTGAGGGTATAGTAGTTGTCCATCGAATGTCCTACCTCGCCCATGTGACAGTCACATTTCTTGGACGGATCGTAATTCGAAAAGCTTTATAAGTTGGGCCGTTTTGGCTCGGTAGAAAATAGGTTTTTCTTCCGGAGTATGGCCAAGACTTGAGAAAGGGATCCAGGCAGTAGAGTGAATTGCCTTTTCTTATATTGCCTCAGAGGCTGGCGACTTGAGGTTGGCTGCTGCTCACCGCTCACCTGGACTGTTCGGGGAGGATGAACAGTCTGGTTGTATGCAATATTCCCATCCGTTAGGGATTCCTTCTCTTTTCTCGTGTTGAGTCTCTTGCTTGTAGAAGTGGGTTTTGTGAACCACCCGTCACGCAATCCCATTTCAATTCTCGTTCGCCCATAGGAACCAGACGATTAAGGGATTCAGCATGGCACCAACTAGGTGGTGTCTGTATTCATACGGAAGAGATTTGATGAACAACTTCATTTGTTCATGATCAGTAAGTTCTAGGGTAACCTGGGCGGCCAAGTTCCTCCATCTGGTGGCATACTCTTTGAAGGACTCACTCTTCTTCTTCTCAGTGCGCTCTAGGTCGTCACGAGAAAAGGTGACGTCAAGGTTGAATTGATACTACTTGAGGAATGCATCAGCGGCATCATCCCAAGATCCCAAGATTTAAAAGCATCCACATCTTTTGACATATACCATGTCAAAGCAGGCCCCGTAAAACTTGCTTGAAAGGTTTGAATCATGAGGGGTTCATTATCAATGTACTAGGTCATCCGCACATGATATATGTACAAATGGTGTTTGGGACATGAAGAGCCATCATATTTCTCAAATTTTGGCATCTTGAACTTTTCTTGTACTTTGACCCATTTGTATATAGACAGATCAAGTGGGACAGTATGTTGTGGGCCTTGTGGCTATTTCAGCATCTTCTCGACCTTTGCAAGGCGTTTGTCATGTTCTGTCATTGGTGCAGCTTCGAGTTTAGGCTTCCTTACGGCCAGGGGAAGCGGATCGTCCTCTAGCAAGGGCATTTTACTATCACTGGCGGAGGCTTTGTCTTTTCCAGTAGACGGTGGTGGTAACATCACCTCAATTGCTGCAGGTGTGGGCGTAAGCTTGCCATTGATGGATTCTATTTGCTTGGTGACGTTTTCAAGTGCATTGAAAACCATCTTCATTTCGTTTTCCATATTATCGAGATGGACGTTTTCTTTGGCTATTTTTTGTAACTACCTATGAAAACGTTGAAATGAATGAGCATAATGCCTAATAAAGAATAATTTCATGACCTAATCATAATATTATTACATATTTTCTTTATTTGCAAACAAAAAAAATGAGAAAAAAGGTTTTTATTAATATTAACATTACGGGCGGCATCCCCGGGGTTCGAATCCCGGTCGCCTCGGACCGTTTTCACTCATCCCCGGATACCATTGGGCCGAAGGCCACGGCGGTGTCATTAAAGCGTAAAATAAATTATTTACAGAATAAAAAGCGGTTCGAGTTATATTAATATTAGTACAACCCGTAAACACTTTTAAGGATGAAAACCAAAGCCCTTAAACATAAATACTAGGAAAATATAAAAGATAGGGGCTTTTAACAAAAGGGCGCCTTTCCCGGATGCTCATTTTATAAACGATGGGGAAGTTACAGTCTCTTAGAGTCGCTTATTTTCACGGACAAGCTTCGCAATAAGCGTATCCTTCGTCCCATGGTCCTTTCGAGATGGTCGATCTGTGCTTAGCGACTGGGCTTGTTGGTTACATCCTGGACTTTTGGCTATAGATCTGTCGAGTTATGATGATGTAGAATGTAGAATAGAGAGGCATGCTAGACCTTTTCTTGCTCTTTCAACAGTCTCGGCACAAGAATGTTTTTAGGCTGACATTCAGTCCACACCCCCTCGATGGCATGAATTTCGCTAGCGTAATTGTAATTCGAGCGGGTGAATCGAACTCGAAATAGGTCTGTCTTGAGAGGTGACAGGATCTCCTAGAGGGCCCTGTACTGGCGGGCTACCCAATAGGGGTAGTACGAAGTGGCACTAGATAAATCAAGCAGCGAAATAGGATTGTGAAACCTGTGGGCGTAACGAGCCCGACCCTCATGGAACCATTTAGTGTGCCATAAGAATATTTTGGGATCGGGGTCTTTCAAAAAGTTTATTCAAGTAGAGTAATCCTTGTAAGGGGAATTACTTTTTAAGACCTTAAATCTTTGTATCGGGTGCACGAGGTCGTCGATTTCAAAAAGCTGCATGAGGTGCCCAAATCCTCTCAAATGGGATAAAAACTAGATTTGCAAAATTTCTGGGGCTGCCCGCATGATTTTCTCATTATTTTGTTTAAAACGGTTAAGAGACAAAAATGTTTCTGCCAGAACCAAATTAACAAAACCCAAGCCGGTGCAAATTTGTTTGGCCACATACGCAATCGAGGGGTTTATTGAATTTTTGCGATGGGGGAAAATGACATGCCCAATAAAAGCAAGGATAAAAATCTTAGCTTTTTGGCTCATGAGTTAACTTTCAAAGCACTCATTTAAGAAAAACCAGGGGCAGGCATTACAATGAGCTTTAACAACTCTTTTTATGGTATTGCTCTCAGTTCGCAAAAACTGGGATAATTTGGGTAGAGAGGACGCACCCAAAAGTGGTTTGACGAGCTCAGATCCCAAAGGCTTTCCAATGACAACACTATATTCTTCTAGGGTCGGGGTCATCTCAAACTTACCGAATATGAAAGTGGATATCTGTGGGCACCAGAAATGTGCTAATACCTGCATCATGCCGGAATGGATATTGATTTTGAGCAGTGGAAGTAGGCGACCAATTCTTGCGTTGATATACTATTGGCCATTCTGATCAAGTCGGTCCCATCATGCCAGAAGCTCTTTCTTAGGAGTGGAGATGAATTGGACATCGGCTCTTTCCATCGTATATAGAATGCAATCAACGGGTGGCCTAATAGTAACAACTCAAATGAATAAGTAGGCTACATAATAAAATGATAAGGGATAGAATATATACCTTTCCTTGAACCATGACAATAACAACAACATGCACATGAAGAGTGAGGTTCGATTTCTATCTAGACTAGTGCGGCAAAATGATGTTAAAAAGGTGCATGACCGTCGCAGTCTCGCGTTGGTGTCAAGTCCTTTTAACCTTGGCCAAATCGAAAGGAATATCTTATAGTCACGCGGATAGTGGCTAAAGATATTTCTTTACAATTTTTTAGAAATAAATTTCGGGAAAAAGAAAGGCAACCTCTACATTGCGGGCTCGCGTTCAAGGTCATATCTTTCTTAACACCATCCTAAAATGTCCTATCGCGGCCCAGGTCCGGCAGCGTGGTTGTGTGTGCAACAGTATAGTGCTAAATCATTAAAGCATGCATAACAATTTATAAACAACCAATTTGAACCTGCAAGAATAAATAACACCTTAATGTCAGGATCATACTTGGAGTCCTTGTTGCCAAACAAAAATTATTTCGAACAGGATAAAAAAAATTGGCTTAAGTCCACTTTAAAAAAAATGCAAGTCTCCAGAGGAGTCACCAGTCTGTCGCGATCGACCTCCCGCTTTTTATCGACATGTAAAAAAATGGGGGTCTCGCCTGGTACGCGCTAAGTCTAGGTTCAGAACTTAATTCGGGCTCTTCTAAGTCCATACCATATCACAACTTAGGGTTTAGGTTTTTAACCTGGAAGTGGTTTATATCAAAGAGTTGCCACTAATCGATTTGGGATGGGTCGATTAGAAACCCAAATAGGTGATGGGAGAATCACCCTTTTCCTACGAACTAGAGATTAAATGAGTTCGGGGACTTGGTTATACTAGTTGGATAACTAATGCCCTTTCGGCACCTTTTATCCTGTTTATTTTTGAAAACGTTTGTCAGGCAATTTAGATTGATTTTAGAACCTTTCTCTTAACATGTGAGGTGATTAAGCGAGTGCATAATCATAAACAAATAGCAGTTAAAATAAACATGCAGCTTAAGGTTCTAGCCCTAACTAAGGCAACCAACATTTAAAACACAACAATTTATGCAATTAAAGTCTAATTAAAAACATGCATAATGATAATAATAAAACAGTAGTAAAGAAAACATGCAAAATACTGCCGCATAACCCTATAGGTTCGTCTAATTTAAACATGATAATTTATGAAATTATAACAACATGCATAATAATACAACAACAAATTAAAGCACTCAGCTAAACCACATAATTTAGAAATTAAAAAAATAAAAAATAAGTAAGAAGTAAATACGGAAAGAGAAATTTTTTTTAAATTTTTTAAAAATAAAATAAAATAAAAAATAATATAATATTAAAATCGAGTCGGGTTGGCGGATTCAGGCCGGTTGGATCCAACCCGGGTCAACGGATCCGACCCAGGGCGATGACCCGAGTCAGATCGACTGATCCGGGTCGATCAGAACCGACCTAGGTCAACAGATCCAACCTAGGGCGTTGACCCGGGTCGGATCAGTTGATTTGAGTCGGGTCAAACCTGCGTGCACAGACACGCGGGAGCGCCGGCGGAGCCAAAATTGGCTGTCCGTCGGCCGACCCAGACTGGCACCGATCGAAAATTCGGCCCTTAGGACCACCACCAAGCATTATCGACTACCAAGCTCACGTCCGGCCACCTATTCGCCGGCCGGTGAGCAAAAATTACTCGGCCTCATTGAGGCATTTTATCGAACTGTTGATGCGCGCAACAAAAATCGAAGGGTTTCGACTTCCTCCGGCGACCCAGTCGGCTGCGGCGGCTGCGGCTCACCTTCGATAGAGAGTGGGGACCGAGACTGAAGACGGTATGGGTCGGGAATCGCGCGACACGACAGGTGCGAGTCTCGGCCAAACCACGCCAAAAAATAGAGGAAAACAGAGGCGGTCGGGACCTGGGGAGGCTCACCGGTCGACGGCGCGTCTGGGTGGCTTTTCGGCTGCTCCGCGGGCGATGGTGAAGCTGTTGGTTCTTCTTCTCGCTTAGGCGAACTCTCGGTTTGATCTCTGTCTCTATTCTCTCTCTTCTCTCTCTCTCTCTCTCTGTTTCTCTCTCAAATGGCCAACCGCCTTTCTGTCTCTCTCTCTGGTTTTTATAGCCGACGACGACACATCTCACCTGCTCCATTACGCACGCTGACGACGGCTTGCATCGGCCTATTGGGTGGTCTTGACTTTGGTGGCCATTAGGCCGGTGCAGGGGTTGCTCCGACATCCGGAAAACAGGGAGGAGAAGGAGAGAGAGATGGCCGGGAAATGGGGAAGGAGGGGACTGGTCATCAATGCTAGTCCCCTTGGTGTGCTGCATCGACCATCCTCTGACTTGATGGGGACAGTGCGGCTGCGCTCGGCCGTTCGTCGCTTTGCGGCCAAAAATAGGGGTGAATAGGGGAGAGAAAGGGACAGCTGGCGGGGGGAAGAAGGAAAAGGAAGGGGGCTAGGTCTGGCCAGGCCTAGCCCACGCGGGGAGAAAAAAGAAAAAAGAAAGGCGGGCTAGGCCTGTACGGGAGGGGAGGGAAAGAAAAAGAAAAGGGCCGGGGTCCGTGTGGGGAAAAGAAAAGAAAGGGGCCGGGTCTACCCGGCCCTAACTTAGAATTTTTTTTTAAATTTTGAAATTTTGAAATTTTTTTTAAATTCTAATAGACTCTATTAATACAAATGTGCCTAATTTCTATATGCAATGCATTTAAATATAAATATTTTTTGTTTTAGGAATTAAAGAAAATTAATTCCTAAATTTTGTGCAATTAATTTTTGGGCAAATTAAAATAGGTGTCAACACTTAATTTGAAGATTATACAATATGCGGAATACTAATCATGTGAGATATCTTGATTGATCGATAATCAATCCAGAGGCATACTTTCCGTAACTAAGTCACTCAATTTCTGGAAATCAAGATTTGATTGTATAGGTGACCAAATATACGAGAATTCTGATTGATTGACTTCAACGGCTAATTAATCTTCACAACAATTGTCCAACGGCTAGTTTGGAGATTGATTATCTTGGAGATTGATTATCTTGAAGATTGTCCAATGGGAAGTTTGGATGTTGTGAAGTATAAACGAAGACCGAGGTGTGGAAGGGGTTACGAGATCATGAAAGAGGTTACGAGATCATGAGTTGATGAATCCAAATTTAGAGAGAGCTTTTCATTCTTTACTTTGCCTTCTAAGTGCATTTAAATTGTAATCTTTTGAGAAGTGTTATTAGTATTATAGCTATGCTTAGGTGTGAAATAGTGAGATCTATCAGTATGGGTATATGCAACATCGATTTCGAGAAGAAGTGCTCGAGTATAAACGGCATATTCTACTATAACTTCAAGAAGATTTCTAGTGAAATCTAATCAGTGAGCTGTTAAACTGGAAGAGTAGATGTAGGCTTACATCTAACGTAGCTAGCAAAAATCGCCTAGAGGGGGGTAAATAGGCAATTTTAATGATTTTAATCAATTTAAAGCGGAAAAAATTGATCACTAGTAAAGTCTGAACAATGTTCAGATTCTGATCAGTTTATATAGACAATGTACTAGTGTACAATATGTAAAATAAGAGTTTAGGGATAGAAAAACTGCACATAAGAAGTTATAGTGGTTCGGCTTAGATTAAACCTACGTCCACTCTTCTACGCTGATAGCCTATCGGCTGGATTTCACTATGTGATCAAGAAGGATTACAAGTTTTGAATTATATTACTCGGTGAATGATAGAACTCTCTATCTCACACAATCACTCTTACAAATTGTCCCTCAAGATCTCAGTGTTTGACTCAGGAAAGACAAGTGGTAGAATCGAAGTGTGGTCGACTTTGAACTTGTTGATTCTTGATTTCGTTCAATACCTTCTGATCCTCGCTAATCTCCTTTTATACTTCTCCATTTCCAAACTAGCCCTTAGATAATTTTAGAGGATTATCTTTCAATCTTCACCTTTGACAGACTTGTATAAAATTGATTGAGTAGCCGTTGGTTGACAAAATCTAAATCCCGCTGAATCTAGTCATCTATACAATCAGAATATTGATTTCCATAAGTAGAACTTTATCCGTTGTGATATGTATACTTGCCTTAATATTTGATTATCAATCAATTATAGCCTTTTAAGATTGAGTTAACCAAAACTTTCATTCTGTGAAATTCACGCTAGATTACTAGCTGTTATTTTGGTTCTGAGTAGTTTCAGAGTCTAAGTAACTTCTGGTTCTTGCTTCACATCTAGAATTTAAGTTAGTATGGGTCTTTAGTAGGGTTTGAACCTTTCAAAAGTAAAGTCTGAAGTTCTTCATCTACTTAATATATCGTATGAGTGAATTTTTCAGTAAAGTCCGAACTTCTCATTATGAAAACCGTAAAGTCTAAATTTTTTTTTCTGGTCCTCGTAAAGTCCGAGTGTTAAGAAAGTTTAGTTCTCTTGAAATAGCCATTTCTAGAATATATCTTTCTGGATCAAAATACTTCAAAGTACGTGTCAGACTTACAAAATTAACATTGATAGTTTTGTCAACTTCAAAATCTATTAGGAGGTTTCCTCAACAATCTCCCCCTTTTTTATGGTGACAAAACTTCCATGCAGATTTAAAATATTTTGATAGAATTTTGAGAATAAGAATCAATTAAGCACATAAGACACAAGAAATGAATATAAGTGCAAGGTTTTAAAGTCTGTGTCCTTTTTTTTCTTCGAGTAAGTCCAATAACCTACATGTTAACACATGTTATCTCTGCATTGACTTGCATTCTTATAATCTGCATACATTCTCCCCCTTTTTGTCATCAACTAAAATAAGTAATCAAATTATTAAATTGAATAAGTCACACAAATAAGCCAAGTCAAATTACATATCTAGTTTCAAAATGCAAGTTTTTGAATTAAGAGAGGAGTTTGAAGTAGGCTATTTTTTGGTAGGAGTTCGAACAAGTTGGAAGTTTTCTAGGATCTGAACAGCTTCCTCAATCTTGGTGGAACACTGACCAATAGCTTTCTCAACATCTGCTTTGTCTTGTTCTGCTTGAAGAAGAAGATTCTGATTGTTTTCCTCAACAATTGTCTTGAGTTTCTTCATTTCTTCTTCAAGAACAGATTGTTTTTCCTTAAGTTCCGGCAGAAGAGATAATATGGTCTGGTCTTGTGAGGTCTGTCCCTAGACATTGTCATTCTCAGTTTGTTCAAATTCAGCCTCATTCTCGATCAGATTCTCCCCCTAAATATCTGCATGTTCTGCAGTATCATTCCTTTCCATTGTATGTTCAAGATATTGGAGTAGAGATTGACCTTCTTCTGTCTCCATTGGAACACTACCTTGTTCCTTGTCCTTCAAAACTGATCCTTCTGGTTTTGAAGGTTTCTCAGTAGATTCTGATTTTGATAACTTTCTAGCAAGTTCCCGAACTTCTTTTTCTTTCTCTTCAATAATTGTTTGTCTCTCATCAATCTCCTCTGTTTCACCTTCTTCATCCATGAGGAGGATTTTTCTTCTCTTTTTGTAGACTTGAGAAGGACTTGGTGAGAAAGTTTGCTCTTTCTTCTTCTCTATTGCCTTTCCTGTTGCCTTTCTTTCTGTCTCTCTTTCTGTTCTTTTTCTTGCAATTATTGTTTCTAACTTCTCTTCAATTCTTCCCTTGGCTTTACTTCCAGTAATCTCCTTTTCCTTTCTATTCAGCCTGATATTAATTTTCTCGAACTTCATTTTTGCAATCATTTTCTCCTGAACATACATCAAAGGAACAAAAGTTTTGCATAGTTTATCAGGAATATTAATCTTCAAATAAATGAATATCTTGGTGATCAGTGCACCATAAGGCAGTTGTCCTTTGTTCTTCTGCAATGTTCAGTACATATGAAGGATTATAACATGAGGGAGAGAGAAGGGAACATCATTCATGATTGACCATATAAGCTTGGCCTCGAATTTCGATAAGTCTATCTTTGATGATGCTTTTAGCCTCAAGCAATTGATAATGATCTTATGTAAGATCATTGTTTTCCTTGTCAGACTGGAATAGGATGTGTTTTGGAACCCCAGGAGAAATTTGGATTCTCAGAAACAGCCTTGTAAGCCTCTTTGCACTTCAATGGGAATAAAATCGGATTGTCTTACTCCAATAATATCAGCCAAATTGTTAGCCTTCAAATCATACTTCTTATCTCCTACTGTAAACTGAATCCAGTTTGGAGACAAAAAATGATAAATTGGAGTTAAAATATGCATTCAATTCAGCATATACATGAGCAAACTGGAGGCAGAATTCAAACATTCCCAATTTTTCAAGATGCTGCTTCACTAAAATTCCAATACTATCCAAATAGGCAAAATCAACACTTCTGTGATTCATGATTCCTTTAGACAGCAAAAGGTTATGATACTCATGGTGCATTTTGTTTTTGTATAGCCGTCTATCGCCTTTAACTCCAGAAGCAATACCTGCCCTTATCTCAAAATTGTTGAAAAGTCTGGCATCATCATCTTCCTTCTTCTTTTCAACTTTTGATTCCGTGCCACTTTTGGACTCAGGGCTTGCAAAAGCAGGTTTCTTTGCTATAGATTTAGGAGTAGATGATTCTCCTACTTTTTCTTTTCCTTTTCTCATCATACTCTCTTTCTGTGTAGGACTAGTCTGATTCTCACTTGTATAAACAGTTTTCAAAGGAACAGAAGCATAACATTGCACAAGTTTGTCCTCGGTGCGAAAACCATTGTCTTGCAGGCATTGATTTAGGAGCATTTCGGAAGCATTGTACTTTTTTCAACTTTTCATATGTCTTCCACACACACTCAAAATTTTTGAAATGAAAATCTATTTTACCAGATTGTTTTGGTGGAGACGACTATTGAGGAGCCTGAGGAGCCGCTTTAGAAGGCGTTTGCTTGTCTGATTCTATGTCGGATGAGTCTGTAAGATCCATGTAGTTTGTACTTTTTGTAGACTTGGATTCTCTGTTCGCGATTCTAGATGATCTTCTCTTGAATGGCATGATGATTCCGAAGGTTTTAGAGAAGAAATATTGAATTTTTGTGAACGAAGAGGAAGAAAGTCTAAAGAGGTTGAGAGAGTCGGGAAAGAATAGTTGGGTTCCTATTAGGATTTTTAAAAGGTAGACGGTTTTTGTGAGATAAAACCGCTTTTGGAAGTTATATATATTGAGACCCGTTTTTATAGAAATATTTTAAGCACACTCAATCAATCAAATAACATTATTTCACAAAATAATATTGGAAGGATACGTACCTGATTTTCTTCCAAAAATAAAATATTTTGGCCATAATTTGAAATAAATATTTTAGCTTCCTTCTGAGTTGTATCGGTCAGACTTTGGTAATATGAGTTTGAGTGATTCCTGCCTTAAAAAATTCTTCAAGCAAAAGGGTAAGTGATGCATAATTTATTTCGAATAAATTCATAAGAAGATTTATCTAAAAGTTTTATGAATATATCTGCTAATTGATTTTTAGAATCAGTGAATTGAATATTCACATCACCGTTTTGAACATGGTCTCTGATGTAGTGGTGTTTGATTTCAATGTGCTTGGCTCTTGAATGAATAATTGGATTATTTATCAGATTTATAGCACTTGTGTTGTTACATTTGATTGCAATACTTGAATCTTTAATCCTAAAATCTCGCAGCTGTTGTTTCATCCACAGAATCTGAGTGCAATAGCTTCCCAAAGCCACATATTCTATTTTTGCTATAGATAGTGTAACTGTGCTTTGTTTCTTTGAGTACCATGATACCAACATATTTCCAAGTAACTGGTAAGTTCCTGTAGTGCTTTTCCTGCCCACTTTATAGCTAGCAAGGTCAGCATCATAATAACCAATAAGAGTAAAATATGGTCCCTTTGAATACCATAGACTTAACATTGGATATATTTCAATGTATTTGATTATTCTCTTTACTGCTGTATGATGTGATTCCTTTGGGTCAGATTGGAATCTAGCACACATACAGACACTAAATAATATGTCAAGTCGAGATGCAATAAAATATAGTAATGATCCTATCATACTTCTATACACCTTCTGATTAACATGTTTACCATTCTCATCAGTGTCTAATTTGGACGAATGAGATATTGGAGTGTCTGTTTTCTTATTGTTCTGCAATCCAAAGTTCTTCACAATTTCTTTTGCATACTTTTCTTGGTAGATAAAGGTACCATCCTTTGTCTGTTTCACTTGTAGTCCAAGAAAGAAGGTCAGTTCTCCCATCATGCTCATTTTGAACTCATTCTGCATGCACTTTGAAAATTCCTTGCAAAGCACTTCATTAGAGGATCCAAATAAAATATTTTTTTTGGTAAGGAAAAAAAATATTTACCTTTTTTTCTTAATGTACAAGATTGTATCAACTTTACCTTTTGTAAAGTCATTCTACAGAAGAAAACTACTTAATCTCTCATACCAAGCACGGGATGCTTGTTTTAGACCATAAAGTGCATTTTTAAGCTTGTAAACATAGTCAGACTTTCTTGGTTCTTCAAAACTAGGGGGTGTTCTACATATACTTCTTCTTTGATGTAGTCATTCAGGAATGTACGTTTCACGTCCATTTGAAACAGTTTAAAGTTATG
This sequence comes from Syzygium malaccense, assembly GCA_031216405.1. NCBI lineage: Eukaryota > Viridiplantae > Streptophyta > Magnoliopsida > Myrtales > Myrtaceae > Syzygium > Syzygium malaccense. The sequence goes on along the minus strand of CM062258.1, from coordinate 46,729,819 downwards.
GAAATAAGCATAAGCTAAAAGTAGCCTTATGGTTTCTAACCTGGCAACCAGTGCATAGGTTTCATCATAATCTATGCCTTCTTTTTATGAGTAGCCTTTTGCTATAAGCCTTGCTTTGTTCCTGATAACTTTTCCCTTATCATCCAGTTTGTTTCTGAATACCCTTCTTGTTCCAATTATTGGATGATTTTTGGGTCTTGACACAAGTTCTCATACTTCATTGAGTCTGAATTGATGAAGTTCTTCCTACATTACTTCTATCTAGCTTTCGTCTGAAAGTGCTTCATCAATTCTTTTTGGTTCTATCTTAGATATCAATGCCAAGGCATTGACATTTTCCTTGCGTTTGGAACGAGTTTCAATGCCATCTTCTACTTCTGCAATGATGAGATTCTTCGGATGACTGGATTTATGTATCTAGTTTCTATTGAATCTTTCCTTTTGAGTATCATCAGATTCTGAAGATTTTGGTTGATTCTGACTAATCAATGAATCTTCCTTTTTTTCTTCAACAAATTCAATGATCTTTGGAGAGTCTTGTTGAGCTTCAGGCATTTCTTAAGCATTGTGAGATGGTTCAGATTCATCATTTTGAGTCTGAGTACTCTCATCAAATCTCATGTTCATTGTTTCTTCCACAGTTTAAGAGTTTTTGTTGAAGACTCTGTATGCTTTGCTTGTTGTGGAATATCCGAGGAAAAATCCTTTATCTGCTTTTTCATCAAACTTTCCATAGCGATCATTTAGATTTTTGAGTATAAAGCACTTACAACCAAACACATGAAAATATGAAATACTGGGTTTTCTACTTTTGTAAAACTCATATGGGGTTTTATCAAGAATTAGCCTTAGAAAAACTCTATTGATAATATAATAAGCTATTGAAACTGCTGCTGCCCAACAATGATACAGAATCTTGCTTTCAATCAAAAGAGTTCTTGTCATTTCTTGCAAAGAACGATTTTTACTTTCCATAACACCATTTTGTTCTGGTGTATAAAGAGTTAAAAAATTGTGTTGAAAGCTATTTTCCTCATAAAAATCTGAAAAACTTTGGTTTTCAAATTCTCCCCCATGATCAGTTTTGATGCTGAAAATGGTATAATCCTTTTCAATTTGAAATTTTCTTGCAAATTTTGAGAAACATGAAAGAGCTTCATTTTTATGTGCAAGAAAGAATACCCAAGTGAATATAGTAAAATTATCAACAATAACTAAACAATACTTCTTATCACCAATGCTTTGAGTTCTGGTTGGTCTAAACAGATCCATATGTAGAAGCTGTATAGCACGATTAGTAGAAACATGATGTATAGATTTAAAAGAGCTTCTGACCTATTTCCCTAAGGTGCAGGCTGTATGCAATTATGTTTTCTTGTACTTTAAATCTAGTAGACCTCGAACAAGTTTTTTATTTGAGATTTTTGAAATTTGTTTCATACTGATGTGCCCCAATCTTCTATGCCATAGGTCTTCATCTTTCTTGATAGAAATTAAGCATTAAGTATAATCAAAATTTATATCTAGAAGATAGATATTACCATATCTTCATCCTGTGATGGTTTGAGAGCAATCTTTGCTTGTTCCAGAACATATATTCTCTTGAAAGTTGATTCTGAAGCTTGTGTCACATAGTTGACTTATGCTGATCAGATTGTAGTTAAGACCTTTCACCAATGAGACATCATTGATTGTAAGTCCTCCAATGTCAACGGTTCCTTTTAAAACAATTTTTCCTTTATTGTTTCCTCCAAAGGAAACATTTCCACTATTTAGACTTTGAAATTTGATAAACATAGTTGGATCTCCTGTCATATGTCTTGAACAGCCACTGTCCAAGTACCATTTTCTCTTTCTCTTGTTGGCAACCTGCAAAAATCATATACACTCAAGTTTTCTTTGGTACCTAGATTTGTTTGGGTCCTTAAGAGTTAGTGGTATAGGCTGTTTTTACAAAGTTTCTCCGAATTGGTCTCCAGACCTTAGTACATTCATTCTCAAAGTGCTGTGGATCTCCATATTTTGAGCACTTGAGTGCAGTTTGGCCAACAGGTTTACAAAATTCCTTTGAAAGTGATTTTTGTAAGCTTGTCTAAGAGATCTTTGCCTTAATCTCTCATTGACTTTTGGAAAATCAATTAAATGATCACTTTCCTTAACAAAACTGAGACCTGATTTGTTATAGTAAGGAATTTGTATCGAAAGAATATGTTCCAGCATTTTTGAACCATTTGAAAATTTGAAAGTAATATTAGAAAACTTCCTTTTCAAAATAGAATTTTCTTTGACAAGTAAATCTCGATTTTCCTTGATTTGATGAAATTCTTTTTACAGAAAATCGATTTTGTCCTTTTGAGAAATATTGTGTTGCCTCAGCACAGAATTTTCCTTTTTAGTTCAAAGATTCTCTTAAGAGCAGCCTTAAATTCAGAACATAATTCATCAATATAATTTGACACTTCAATTGGAATTTCAGGATATTTTACCTCGATTTCAACTTTAGTGTTAGAATCTGAGTCTGAATTTGAGTTTGAGTCTAAGTCTGATTTGGCCATCAGACAGAAGTTTGTAATGTCTTCATCACTGTCTTCACATTTTGTGTTACTCTAGGTTTCTGCTTTCAGGACTTGCTTTGCCTTTTCATATTTGCTCTTCTTTTTCTTCAAGAGTGGACAATTTGGTTTGATGTGGCCACGCTTCCTGCTATGGAAGCAAATTACTTCCTTTGCTTTCTCTGTTTTATCAGGGATCTTCTTCTTCTCAAATGGCTTCTTCCCTTTAAAGTTTCTTCCCTTCTTTTTCATCTTATTATACTTCTTCATGAAGAGAGCTAGTTCTTCATCATCAATATCCTCTTCTTCTCAATCTATATCATTAGAATCAATATTATATTTTAAAGCAATTAACTTCTTACCTCTGAATTTGTTCTCCTCATTTAGTTGTTCAGTTTCATATGACTGAAGAGTTTCAATTAGTTCATTCACCGATAAAGGCACGATCCTTTGAGTTTCTCGAAGTATGGTTTTTATGTTGTCCCACTCTTTTGATAATCCTCTCAGAAGCTTGTTCACTTTCATTGCATCCGAGACTAGTTGTACTTGATATGCAAGACTATTTACTATATCAATAAATCTGTTATACATATCAACAACTGATTTTCCTGACTTCATTATGAAGGATTCATATTGCCCAAGCAATAGGTTGATCTAGGTTTCCTTTACTCGATCTGTTCCTTCATATGTAGTGTAGAGGATGTCCCATGTATCCTTTGCTGATTCACAAGAAGTAATTTGCTTATATTCTTTTTTTTTTTGGTCAGAATAATTTGCTTATATTCAATAGGTGTTAAAGCACAGTAAAAAGAATAAATTGCTTTTGAATCTAAAGCTTCTCTTTTTGATATCTCAGTTTGAGATAATGGACCTGTGACTGATTTGCTTTCATCTAGCTTTTCTTTTGAAGCAGATGCAAGTGCAGAAGACTTTGGATTGACTCCTCCGATGACAACATCCTACTGCATGTGATCAATTGATTTGATGAATGCCTTCATCGTGTTTTTCCAGACGCTGTATTCCTTGCCATTGAAATATGGTGGTTTAGAATTGCTCTGTCCTTTAATGAGACTTGGAGCACTCATGCTAGCCATAAAGATTGTTAGCTCAGAAGTAAAACACTTCAATAAACGAGCAACTTGCTATGATACCAATTGACATAGCTAGCAAGGATCACCTATAGGGGTGAATAGGTGATTTTAATGTTTTTCAGATTCTGAGTAGTTTATATAGACAATGTGCTAGTGTGCAGTATGTAAAATAAGAGTTTAGGGATAGAAAAATTGCACACAAGAAGTTATAGTGGTTTGGCTTATATCAGGCCTACGTCTACTTTTCCACGCTGACAGTCTATTGGCTGGATTTCACTATGTGATCAAGAAGGATTACAAATTCTGAGTGATATCACTCGGTGAAGGATAGAACTTTCTATCTTACACAATCACTCTTACAAAATATCCCTCAAGATGTCAATATTTGACTCAGGAAAGACAAGTGGTAGAATCGAAGCATGCTCAGATTTTGGATTTGTTGATTCTTGATTTCATTTAATACCTTCTACTCCTCGCTAATCTCCTTTTATACTCCTCCACTTCCAAACTAGTAGTTGGACAGTCTTTAGAGGATCATCTTTCATTCTTCACCTTGGATAGATTTATATAAAATCGATTGAGTAGCCGTTGGTTGACAAAATCTAAATTCCGCTGAATTTGGTTGCCTATACAACCGGGTCTTGATTTTCATAAGTAGAGCTTTATCCGTTGTGACATATATACTTGCCTTAATGTTTGATTGTCAATCAATTATAGCCTTTTAAGATCGAGTTAATAAAAACTTTCCTTTTGTGAAATTCATGCTAGATCACTAGCCGTTATTCAGATCACTAGCCATTATTTTGGTTCTGAGTAGTTTCATAGTCTGAGTAACTTCTGGTTCTTGCTTCACATCCAGAATTTAAGTCAGTGTGGGTCTTCAGTAGGGTCTGAACCTTTCAAAAGCAAAGTTTGAAGTTCTTCATCTACTTAATATATCGTATGAGTGAATTTTTCAATAAAGTCCGAACTTATCGTTCTGAAAGTTGTAAAGTCTAAAATTTTTCTTCTGGTTCTCGCAAAGTCTGAGCGTCCATAAGTTTAGCTCTCTCGAAATAGCCATTTCCAAAATATATCTTCCTAAATCAAAATACTTAAGAGTACGTGTTAGACTTACAAAATTAACATGGATAGTTTATCAACTTCAAAATCTATTAGGGGGTTTCCTCAACAACATCAAGCCAAACCATTATAAACTCTTGTGTTTTGTTATTTGTCTCTCTGATCCTATTTACTTACTGATTGATAGAAGCACTATACTACATTGTTGAATATCATTAGAATCGGCTTGTATTAACACTATTTTTTCTGATCGCATTTATATCACACTTGACACTTTAAATTCCGTAATATTTTGTCAAGTATCTTGAAGTCACCTATTCACCCCCTTTAGGTTATACTTTTGGCCAACATCACCTTGTACTTTTCCAATTTGTAAAATTTCATCCTGTACTATCTTTTTGGCCAATGTGGACCTTGAACAAAGAGGCCACGTTATGGTTGTAGCGTGGAGCTACAATGTAAGTTCTCAATTTCTTGGCGAGATCGCAATTAGATATTTAAGGATGTCAATCTCTTCTTCTTGTTGATGATGTTACTGATGATGCATGTGGTTGTTCTTGTTGTGGGGTTACTTGCAAAAAGCAAAAATGGTGTTGGTAGGGCGATAGATTTGTAGCTTGATTGCGCCTCTATTTGCTTGCTACCATTTTGATTGCAGTTGCATTGCTGCTGCCCTCGCCCATATTAGGTGAGGTTGCAACGGATCTTGCTGGCAAGCGGCAAGGGCCATGGCCCTCACTTGCTCACTAGTGACACTCACCATCTCTCATTCTTTGGTCTGGTTCAGCAGAGGAGGTGGCAACGGTGTCTGATCTAACTTCTCTCGAATCTGAGGAGGCGTGTCCATCGACCCCTAGTCACCGCCAACGTAATTTCTTTCTTCCCTAATTGTATTTTGCATTTTTGTTCTTCGAATTTCTATTTGAAAGACATTTTTGATTTGTTTTGTGTTTATTTCCTTTTAATTACACGTGAGATGCTTGCTCGATGACTGTATTTGAACATAAACTTCTCAATGGAAATCTATAAAGTGCATAGAGAAAGGATGAAGCTCGCACGACATGGTTGGAAAGCTTCTACAAGACAAGTACCGGAATTAGGAAATTTAAAATTAAGAAAATAAGAACCCAATTCGAAAGATGTTCTTCGAGATCCGATGAGCTTCTTGTGAGTTGTGATGTCTTTTGATTCTTGCTCACAATTTATTGTCTGCATTGAATGTGCTGAGGGCTGTTCACAGATTTTTCCTATAATTTATGAGCTGTTCCTTCGTAGATCCCGTCCTTCTCTAGCTACGTTTAATATTTTGGTCAATGGACCCTTCATGACTCAATTTTCAACATCCTTTCCCACTTCGAGTCAATTGATTGTGACCACGCGTCATCTACTCCACTTAAACTCATTCAATTGGAAGCTCAAGATACGAGTTCATCAGGCATTCCACTAGTGGGCTTGTGGATTGTACAATTATGACCCTCATGATTGATGAATTTATTAGACATTCCATCTATATACTTTGCCAATTATGTTGTGTTTGCTATGGAGCAGTTTACATTTGGGCTCAAATTTTGGGCCTGGTGTCAATGGGCATGGGCCCTAACCTCATATCAATTGCTTTTCTCTGTGGAGAGCTCTTACTGTAGCTCAACATCCCACTCGAATGATCAATCATTCTCATCTTAATACCAACAATTTCCATCATGAACTTCATAGTCCAATTATATGACTTATTAAGATGAATGTGACTACTCCTTTACAGACGTTATATACCGCAAGGAGTCACTTATATAACAAGCTTCTTCTTATAGTCAGATGCACCAATCGCAAGTTTAGTAAATGGTCTAGTTATAGCACACTTTTAGATAATTATATTGCACATAAACGACTCAACTTTGGCCCAGTAGAAATAGCTCATAAGCCATAGCTAGAGAACGGCTTGAAGACTATTGCCAAGAAGTTCCCAAACGTCGGCATCGAAAGAGAGTTCGTTCCAACCATTTTGTCTCTCTTCCACAGAGAATTCCCGAGGCCGAGAATTTGCGGGCGGCTGTCCTGAGCTGCTTCTTGAGGTGAGGAGTCCTTCATCGGGGCCGCTGTTGGTGAACAGATTTTCCCACCATGCACTCTCCTTGTCCTGACGAGACAATAGTGAAGATGGCTGTCCAGGGTTTTCACCTGGTGAAGTCCTTGAAGCCACCAGGGTGGCTTTTCCCATGAACCATGCCGAGCTCTTCGAGAAGGTCCAAGGTTGAGGCCTAATGACGTTCACTTTGGTGGCGCATTTCGCAGGCTGGCTGTCTTCCTTCGGCTTGTGGTAGACGAACTTTTTAGCCAAACGTGTGTTCCAATAGTTCTTCACATCGTTCGTGGTTCTTCCCGGAAGTCTGCCCGCAATCAGTGACCATCTGCATGAACTTGGACAGATTATCATCTAGAATATGAGAATTAGGGAAGGACGATTCATTAGATCAACATTGGTTACCATCAAAAGCAAAATGGAACACTTATATTCAGTTAGCATACACATGAATTGGAATAAATAATTCTGCATACCCTCTCGCGTCTTAAATTTTAATATGATCTAGTATTTCTACGTGCCCACTTGTGTCTTGCTGGTTTAAGTTATCCATGCAGGGCATGGACTTATTTCGATTCCCATATTGCCAATTAGCTCAATTGTCAAATCATAGTAACATTAATAGAGGGTTAAATGACATCACACATGCTGATATTGGTTAAGAAAAGGACGTGCACGTCCCTCAAGCTTGTAATTTCAGTGCTCTTAGCACATTGATAATTGATTGTGTATTTCTAATTTGAGATTGATTCATCTGTCGAGAACTTTGACTACGACATTAATACTTCATTTTTATTTGCATGCATTTCTCAGTTGAAAAAAAGACATCGAATCACTTTGGTTTTGTGTTTCTTCCTTTTGGTTACCTCAGGAATCCACAACTTCACGGCTGACAATTCTATAAATATATCTTATACGCATAACTTTGAATATCATTTCAATTGTCTAACATATGCCACCTCTTGTTTCCATTTTCCCCCCTAATCGAAAAGGCGAGCATGGACAACCAGATTGACTGCTCCCTCTAAGCACTACCAAGAGAATTCCACGCCTCGCTACGTGATGTTCGAACCTAAGACTGTGAAAGGGCCTTCGTTCTGCCTAACTCATGGCCCATTGGTCTGAGGTAGGCGAGCCATGCCACCATAATTTCTCGCTGAAGTGCTAGAAGTCCATAAATCATTCCCCAAACTGATATATATGAACTACTATTGCAAGTAGGTTTGAACTTGTGACCTTGCATCTGGAAATGTCAACGAGTATTACTAGACCATCTCTCACCTCTAAAGCAAGTTAGTCATCTATTCTTAAGAGTTCTATTGATAAGTGTTTTTAAGCACTTGTTAATCATACCTTTATGATTAGATATTCAATTTTAAATACATTGATTGTATATATGACGAGGGCAGTCAGTGAATTGGAAATGGCAAGATTTTCTTATCTAGTTGTTTATCAAGCATCGTTGGAATTTTTTTTTGACAAAACCCTTATATTAATTGAGATTAGTCAAATTTTGTGTTAAAATTGTCCATGACGTTTCCCTTAATACCCTTTAGGTAAGTTTGACTTTTTCCCCATCAAAATGTTCAACCTAAAGAGCCATAACATTAATTGGACACGACACTCGCTTCTACATCAATCGAATCTAGCTGTGCAAACGTCTCTATTAGACAAGAAAGTTCTACAAGGAAAATTCAAAGACGCGAAAGTCTGGACTGTTTTGGCAAAATTGGTGGCACATTTTCATTTTTGACAATTATACCCTCTATTAAAAGGCTATACGTTTGCCACATGCACAAAAAAAGAAAATTTGCGGCGGAAAATTCACTGATGGCAACACACAAGACCTTGAATTAAACTAAATGACTCAGATTGCAGTACAATGTACAATAAATCGAGAGACTGTACATATGGCATTCCTGGGTCAAGTAATAGGCAATATTATCAATCTCATTCTCGGTTAGAGTTTCCTCTTCACGCTGTCTTATTTGTAATTAATGATTAACACTTAACAAATTATAACCTCTACTTTGACGGAGAATATGATATTTCTAATTTTCATTGGCGATCATCAAAATTATTGAGTAGTCAATGCTAAAACGATGATGAATCAGCCATCATATATTCGGTTACCACATGATATCGACATGACGTTTATTTAAATTTTACATCGATTTCACGTAGTTATCACATCTATACTTTGTCGATGAACTATAGTCAGATTTCGGTGAAATTGTATTGATTAGACGGATATGAAAAAAGCAATCGGTACATAAAAATCGTTGTGGCAAATTGCTGAATTCCGAACTCTATAAAGTGTTTTGAGGGGGAAAAAACTCTGTAAGGTGTAGCTCTCACCAAAAAGTTCACCGTACAAAAGCAAGTCTTTCTTCATTGTCATCATAAATTTACGTGACCCCACGTAATAGCAAGAAGCATTTTTCGGGGGCCACTAAATATTTGTACATTTATTTTCACGAAGTTTCTTTCATTTTCCATATCAAGATGGGGCTGTCTGCCCTTTGCCGGCGCCACTTGCTCTATTTGGTAGGTTTAATGCCAGGAACATTTTTTTTCCTTTTTTTTAGTTTCTTTGCCTCATCATTTCAGCTAGGTTTTTGGCGCAAGTTCATTTCTGGAAAAGAAGTTCTTAAACAAGTTTATAGCAAAAAAAGGATGGATTCGTACTACTCGCTCAACTAGACACATAATGCTAGACTTCATGTGGGTCTGCCCAGTCAAAACGAGACACATATACACTGACCAAGTATTTACTTATTCATCCAACGAATATTCTAATCTTGCTTTACCATTTTGGGAGTTGAAACATCTACATCTAAAGATAATTGACATTTACGTGGTTTATGATTACTTCCGTATTTCCTCAACCACTCATGTTTTGTGGCGTGACAAGCTTTAATACAATTAAAGTGTTTTGGACAACATCTGGTCTTCGCAATTTTAAGCGATTAGGCCTAGGTGCTTCCAAAACCCTAAATGTTCCGGTGACTAATAATAGCCAAATGACAAGCTAGTCGACTTCATGTAAAAGAGCATTTTCCACCCACAAGCTCGTTGAATTCATCCCTAAACAATGTTGAATATAGTGAGCACTATGTTTTCTTGATATTGAATTTTACTGAAGGGCATTGATTTCCATTTTTTTTTAAAAAAAGGTAAAGACGTGGAGGTTGACATTCTTACTATTCCAAAACTCAGTTCTCATATTCTAGCAAGTGGCCCCACCTAAGGTTATTCCTACAAGTTTTATTACGTGTTTGAAAGGTGTGCCTATTTCCACACTTCATATGGCTAAAATGCTCTCCAACGTAACGAGTTGACGAAAATAACCTCAAGGGAGTTAATGAATCAAAATCACAAATGAAAAGGGTGAAAGTTGCTATTTATTGAGAATGAAAAATTCACACATTGTCATAAAAATACAAGACTGTCCGCATTAATCCAAACAATCATATTTTATTCCACCACCTTATGTCATTTTCCGTTTGTGTTTATACAAATTTTCATTTCTTATCAATGTGCTTAAACTGATTTCTATACAGGTTTTTCTATAGTGATTTTGAACTTTGTCGGTAATCTTTGTTAACTAGCATATATAAAATACAAATTATAATTAGAAAGAGTTCACAACTCTAACCAAAGACTTCCCCTAATAACATTTGAACTAAATAATTGTTTATTACAAGGAATTATTAGAGATTTAACTTTAGAGAGACATTGTAAAATAAATATACCTTATTAATATTCTTTTAAATTAGAATTCCAATCACTAAATTTACTAGAATACTAGAATCTGAGATGATTCTCGTCAAAACAACGAACATGTAGACTTCTCTGATTTGAACACAAAAGAAGAAGAAATAACAATATATGAAAATTTGATAAAAATCATTAACTTATTTATCTATATTAAAAGTATATTTTTCCTCTTTCATCAATGCCTAGCGATGGCTATTTTGGACCATTTAAATTTTAGGGCGTTTTTATATCAATTTGAAAAGTGGAAATAGCATGAGCCATATATAGATAGATATATTTTTGTATGTATGTATGGATGTATGTATGTATATGCTCGATTTTAAATGGATATTTAAGCAGACGGGCTTCATATTTATGCACTCAACAAGTCCTTCACGTCTCTTTTATACACGATATTTTCTGAATCCAGTGTTTTCTATCTTTTGTGATGATCCCGCTGGCGAAACTCACCTTAGAAGACCCGAAGGAAATGGTCGAAGAGATGGATGATTTATTAGTGTTGACATGTTGACATCATGATGTATATGATATGCGACGAGTAACACGAACTTGGGAGAGCTTTACTCACCGATTACCAAGAAGCTTTTGAAGCCTGATGATCATGTCAACCTCGTCCTCTTGGAATGCCCCTCTCTTGATGTTGGGCTTGAGATAGTTCAACCACCTCAACCTGCAACTTTTCCTGCACCTGTTCAACCCTGCAAACTCAAACCCATTGATACATACTCTTGTTGTAACAGCGAAAGTAGCTCTCTCTCTCTCTGGGGTGATCAATTGTATACCTGCTCTGTGAGGGACTAGGTGCCAATTTCCTTCACCATATTTTTCCACGCACTTCTTCAGCAACACGTCCTCTTCCTCAGTCCATGCACCTTTTCTCACTCCTATTGCTCCCTTCATTGTCTCCTCTCTCTGTCTCTCTCTCGCGCGCGCGCACAGACACACTTTTTTGGTGCAGAAACAATTCAGGACCAAAGTATGAGCACGTGTTGAACGAAGGTTCACTTGAAAAAGCCATATATATAAGCAGGGGATTAAAGTTCACTAAGGCCCATCTGTCCAGATACATGTATAAAGTGTTGCGGGTGTACGACCGAAGTGAGTGAGAGTGAGTGTCGTGCATGTCTAACATCCACACAACCATCTCCGAATTCCTGTGGCTCCAACGATGGCAAGAGTTTTCTCTGTCTCCATTCCAGTCAACTAACAGTCTAATTGGATCCTAGCCGTTGGAAGTGTGCTTCTCTGTAGGAGCTTTGACGGGGCTTTTGTCGCCATGTGGAGTGGTTGTTCTTGCTCTTGATTAAACTAATCAATCCATTTTTTTTATAAGATTTGTCTACGATGCTAGAGAGACTTAAAAAGCTGAAGCTATGCTATCACTATGTTGTATGTCTCTGAGTTTCAATAGCAGCCGGGTTCATGGAGTGAAGATGCCTGAACAAACCATTTAACATCCTTCGAATAGACCTAGGTCATGCAAGGAATCAGAAAAGTGGTTGATTTCTGGGTTGTTAGGCTTCTACTTTTAAGGGTTGCACTGTGAGTAGGAGGGGACCGTCGCAAGACATGGTGGTTTGGGTGACAAGTAAGGCGAGGTGCATAGGGACGGCAGGAGAAGTAGAAAAGACAGAATGGTCGAATAACTTGGGTTAGTGAATAGTGACATAGGTCAGAGAGAATTAAGTTTAGTGGCAACCGACACTTTTGCATCAGAGGTGGCATGTCGAGGGATGATGTTATGCAGACCAAGTTTGTTCGTCCGAGGAAGTCGGAGCGAAGCTTGGGCTCGGTAGACGTCTGGAGCGGCTAAGCAGCCCCTTGGGGGGTGCTGGGAGAGTGGCAATAGGGTGCAGCGAATCAAGACTATGACTCAATTATTGAGTTTGTATCCGAGTGATATCCAAACTTATCCTTCACCAGACAATAAACAGCTAGGGGGACTATGCCCCCACCCTGCGGCCATCTATAATTTCCATCCCAACCTCAAAATTAAATCCCAAAAAAACCCCAACCTCTCCTCTCATTCTCTCTCTTTGATTCTCCCATCTCTCTTTGCTAAGCTCTGTTGATGCATCCACAGTAGCTGCAAACTGCCACGCTCGGCTGCCCCAACAAGTCATCGCATACCATCGACAGAATTACCAAAATAGTTTTAAATCTTTTTTATTTATGTCAATTCAGTCAATCCGATCAAATTTGATCGGAAATCGCTAACATAAACGCCGGCCATCCTACGTAGCGCGGTCGGGCCAACGTGAACATTTTTAAATAAAATTTTAATAATTTGTCGAATTATTTATTTATTTATTCTTTTTCCTTGTTTTTCCTTTCTCTTTCTCTTTTTTCTTCCATTCTTCCTCTAGCTGGTCGCTAGACCTCGGTACCGATTGGCAAGGTCGACCTCGCTAGCCACTGGGGAGGGCGAGCCTCACTCGCCCTTGGCGAGGTTCGCCCTCGCCAAATCCAGCGAGGTTAAGCCTTGCCCAGCCTTGTCGTTGTTGGCAAGGTCAAGCCTCGCCCTTGCCAGCCCTCGCCCCTTGCCTCTGCCTAGTCGCCGAGGTCCAATGACCGACTAGAGGAAGAAGGGAAGAAAAAAAAAAGAAAAAAGGAAAAAATAAAGAATAAATAAATAATTCGAAAAATAATTAAAATATTATTTAAAAATATCCACGTCAGCTCTGGCTGCACCACGTAGGACGGCCAACGTCCATGTTAGTAATTTCTGGCCAAAATTGGCTCGATGGACTGAATTGGCACAATTGTAATAATTTTAGAACTTTTTTGGTAATTTGCTGCAGTGCCGCCACTCCCAAGTTTGCATTGTCGTTGTCATTCCATTCTTCCTTTGGCTCAAGACAAACATGCCCTCTTTCTCCCTTACCCTTCATTCACTCTCTTTCGAGTCACAATCATTGTTCGTGTCGTAGTAGCTGTCGATTGTCCTCATCAATAGTGGCAATGGGCTTGAGATGAGACTGAAGGCTCAGGTGTGCTCGACACAAGCCTAGATCTCAGATCTAAGGCTCCCTGGATGATGAATCGAAGTTGACCTTGTTATGGCTATAAATATAACCTAGAGGGGGTGGATATGTTATATAATGAAACTTGATATATTTTTGCAGAATAAAGAGAATCAAGTTGACATGTGCAAAAATAGTTTGATATATTGGAGAATGAACTAGTTATGTCAAGTGCATTGCTCCTATAAGATAAATATAGAAATAAACAGAGAGATAGAAGGTTGTGCACGTAGATCTTTATAGTGTTTCAACTTAGATTAAGCCTACGTCCACTCTTTTAAACTTGTTGACACCTAAATTTTGGTGATCCTATTCATTGCATAAAAAAATTAAGGATCGACTTTGACCTCCAAATAAAAATATTGTTAGATTACACCAACATATTAGGAGCATTGTCATTTAGTAGTAATAAGCCAACATAAATTGCATCATAATTGGATTAAGTTAAGCAAGGATGCTCTTAGCTTAATTGCAGTATCTGGACTAAGCCCAAGAGAATACAAAATTTGGGCAAGCCCATAATAGCCAAAATTTCGCATAGGGATGCACCTGAGGGAAGTCAAATTAGGAAAGATTGTGTTTTTTAATTGAAGAATAACAAAGAATATTGAGCTCAAAATTTTGGTTATTGAATAGGGAATGAAAGAGATATTTTATTTTCCTATCTTGAATATGAGGTGGCTAGCAATGATTGCCTAGAGGAGGGGTTGAACATGTGTTTTTAACAATTCTTGATAAATTTAAAGTGGAATTAAAAAGATCAAGTACAAGGTCTGAACTTGAAGTACAACGTTCGTATTTTAAACAATCTTCGGACTTTAAGGGATGAGAAAATTTACACGCAAGATGTATAGTGATTTGATTTAGATCAAGCCTATATCCACTCTCCCATGCTAATAGCTTACTGGTTGAATTCCACTAGATGATCAATGAGAGATCACAGTTAAGTTGTGCCACTTATACCCAAGCGCTTCTACCTAAAGCTGGTGCTGCTTATACCAAAGCCGATATATCACACTATCTCCCACCTAAGCACACACTTATAACATTGTTTACACCTTTCAAATGATTACAATTTTAAGCTCAAGAAAGATAAGTATATAGGATCGAACTTTGCTCAGACTTTGGAATTCTAGATTTTGGACTTTGTCTCTTGCTTCTGCTCCTCGGTACCTTATTCTCCTTTTATACTCCTCTACTTCCAATCTAGCCACTAGACAATATTTAGAGGATCGTTTTCCAATTTACCTATTGAACAAAACTGTATCAAGAAAATTGAGTAGCCGTTGAGGGACAAAATCTGAATCTCCATTGATTCTGCTCACCCATATAACAAAAGTCTTGGTTTCCATAAGCAGAGCTTCTCCATTTAGAAAGTAACTTGTCTCGAGATCGATTTGCCAATCTTTTAAGATGTTTTGCATATTAAACCGTTGCAAAAAAATCTTCAAGATTGAGTCAATCAAATCTTTATAAATGTGAAATTCAAACCAAATCACTAGCCTTTATTTACGTTCTGATCTTATGTCACATTCTGAATTTGTGCCACATTCTGGACTTGACTTACGTTGTGGACTTACGTTCTGAACTCGTGTCAGGATGTAAACATAATAAGTTCTCTACGTCTGAAGTTCTTCATCTCCAGTATAAAGTTTGAACCTTTTTTACTTGAAGTAAATTCCACAATCTGAACTTGAATAAAATTAAGATTGACATATGCTTCTCTTTCAAGAATAACTTTTTGAATCAAAATAGTTCAAGGTATTTATCAGACTTATGAAACACATGGATAGTTTGTCAACTTCAAAATCTGTTAGAAGGTTTCCTCAACATAATGTATCACACAATTTCTTTGTTTCAATTGAGGAAAGGGATATCTTAAGAAAAGCCCCAATCATTGCCTATATAAGCACATTGGTCTCTTGAAGTTAAAAAAACGGTTCACAAGAGGGAGTTCGGCAATACCCAATAGAAAAAAAAACACAAGAGAGCACAAAACAAAAAAAAAAAAAATACATACATGAGCTCTCTCTCCCACAACCCCCTAGAAAATTTCCAGCTTGCAGCTTCACGAAATTGATGAGTATGCATTCATTAACAATTGGATTGCGCTCCAATCTTATGGAGAGTACGGCAAGACATTGTTCTTGAGTTTGTATGGTGGAGATGGTGAAATAATATTTAAAAGTATATATTTGAAGGAGAAAATCCTATTGGTCGGACTGCTAGAGAGTCTAACGTGCGGTCACGTGAAAAGGGTAAGTATGTGTTCGTTTTAAGTCGGAATGCGTTGAAATTTTGAGAAAACCTCTACGGCACCTAGTTCTTTAACTTTACCAAAGGAATCGAGCTCAAAGATCTAAATATCCCCTTGTTATGTTCAAAGTCCCTGATGTTGCTGTTCACCGCCTCTTGAAGTTTGCCCCATTTCTAGCAATTTATTTAGTACCTTTAATTTATTGAGTGCTACAGTATTAATTGCACACCCACATGGTCACATATCACATGTTAGTGGTTTAGAATTTAAAATTTGCCAAGACTACTTGAAAAATATTTTTTAAATTAAAGAGAAAACATATGAAAATGGTGTTAGATTTATTAAGCGTAATTAAGTTGTAGAAGAATATTTTTCTATATATTGAATAATACCGTACAGCATTACAATCTTTCTTTTATACAATACATGGGATAACCCTAGCATCTCAATAAATCAGGAAAAAACTATAATAAATGACAAACCAAAAAATCCCTATTTTGTAGGAAATACAGCTCACGCCAACACTTCCCTTCAAGTGGGTGAGAAGATGTCTTCGATACCCATCTTGACGAGTGAGCTCTGAAACGCTCTACTTGACACAGCTTTGGTCAAAACGTTAGCCAATTGATCTTCAGATTTGACAAAAGGCAACTGAATTACTTTAGCATCCAAATTCTCCTTGACAAAGTGTCTATCAGCTTCAACATGTTTGGTTCGAATCATGCTGAACCGGGTTGTGAGAGATAGCTATAGCGGCTTTATTATCACAAAACAACTTCATCCCAGACTCTGGTGGATACCCAAGTTCAGACAACAGCTTTTTAAGCCATAATAACTCACACAACCTCTTTGCTACTCCTCGGAATTCTGCCTCGGCACTGGACAAGGCTACAACTTTTTGCTTCTTGCTCCTCCACGTGACCAAGTTACCTCCTACAAATGTGAGATAACCTGATGTCGACCTTCTATCTGATGCGTTCCCTGCCCAGTCCGCATCCGTATATCCATCCACTGCAAGGTGACCATTCTTTGCAAACATTATCCCTCTCCCCGGAGCCGATTTTAAATGTTGAAGGATACGATATACTGCATTCATATGTTCTTCGCTAGGAGCATGCATAAATTGACTCACAACACTTACTGCATAAGCAATGTCTAGGTGAGTGTGAGACAAATAAATTAATCTTTCTACTAACCTTTGATACCTCTCCTTATTAGTCGGCACTTGATCAGGATACTCCCTAAGTTTATGATTCTGCACTATAGGAGTATCAGAGGGCTTACAGTCCAACATTCCCACTTCGGCCAACAAATCAAGTATGTATTTTCTCTGTGACAAGAAAATTCCTTCCTTAGACCTAGTGTTGACACCTAAATTTTAGTAACCATTTAGTGTAATTTGCATAGAAAATTAGGGATTAAATTTTTAACCCCTAAACAAAAAATATTTAATTTGCATAACATATAGTTTAAATTCATTTTAGATTCATTGCATTTTTTGCATCGGACCGGCGGTGAATGAACGAGCTTAAATTTCATCGAATGGGACTCGGCTCGCTTGAAATGCAAAGGCCGGGAATTATAAGTCAAACGGGCTCGGTTGTTTTAATTTGAACTTAATTCAACCCATTGTCATTAATTAATTCAGCCCATTAATTCAGCCCATTTAAATTAAAGCCCAAGCCTAAGCCCATTAGGACTAAAAGCCCATCTAATTGACCTAGGTTAATACTATATATACATTATTAGGTCAGAATTTTAGAGGGGGAGAACACAATTTTCAGATCAGAATTTTTGAGAGCACGAGAGACACACGTGAGCGAAAGGAAAAAGAGAGTGAGAAAGAGAGAGGGAGAGAAGGAGACCGGCTCCCACCGCCGCCGCGCCCGCGTGGTGCCGCCTTCCCCCGCCGGCGTCGCGCCTCACGCCACCGCGGCTGCTGTCGCCCCTTCCCGCCAACGCCGACACCGCCGGTGCTGCTGCTCGCCGCTGCTCCTCAGGCCGACGCCGCTGCTGCTTGCTGCTGCCGTTGCCGCTGCCGCTGATCCCTTCCCGCCAACGCCGACACCGCCGGTGCTGCTGCTCGCCGCTGCTCCTCAGGCCGACGCCGCTGCTGCTTGCTGCTGCTGTTGCCGCTGCCGCTGATCCTCTCCCGCCGACGCCGCTGCTGATTGCTGCTGCCGTTGCCGCTCGCCGCTGCTCCTCAGGCCGACGCCGCTGCTGCTTGCTGCTGCCGTTGCCGCTGCCGCTGATCCCTTCCCGCCGACGCCGCTGCTGCTTGCTGCCGAGCCCGACGCTGCTGCTGCCGTCCTCGCCGGAGCCGTCGTACGCCGGTGCTGTCTTGCTGTTCCGTCGCTGCGCCCTGCCGACGTCCCAGCCGCTGTCCCCGCCGAGCCCAACGCTGCTGTCTCCGTCCTCGCCGGAGCCGTCACACGCCGGCGCTGCCTTGCTGTTCCGTCGCCGCCGCTCCGTCGTCGTTCCCGTCACCGCACCGCCAAATCCGCCGTTCACCGTTCGTCCCAATCCGCAAGTTCGAATTTGGAAATTATCCGCAAATTAGGTAATTGAACATTATCTAATATTTTTAGAATATTTCGTTTCTTAATTTTTGAGTGTTTGAATATTCTGTGAATATTGCGTGAATTACTAGATATCTTAGGATAATGTTTGCCTTGTTCGCAATATTTGAAAATATTCAAAATTAGGAATCTTTCCTAATTCAGCAACGTATCTGGACAATTATCCGACCTTATCCCTAAGGTATGATACGTGGCGATACGGAAGATCATTATCCTATCCCTAATCCCTTGGATACGATAATGATTTTTATCTGCTTTCCAAATTTGAACGATCGACTTTCCATTAATATCTATAACCCTGTAGATATGACCGGTAATTCGATTTTTGTGCCTGATCCGAGTTTGAAACGAATATTGTGGATTGCGTGGTTATTTTAAATGTGGATGCTATCTTTGTTTAAATTATCTTTCCTTTTCAAATAAAAAAGAAAATTCAAAAAATATCAGTTAGGATTTGAATTTGAATTTTGCATGTTTAGGAATCCTAAGTATATCTAGACGATAGAGTAATTATTTAATTTAAATTAGGACTTGAGATAATCCATTCCCTAGTTTAAATTAAGTAATTTTCTAATCTTAATAGATTATTTAGCCTTTTTTTATTCCGAATTTTCATGAAAATCCCAAAAAAAGAATGAATTGTTTTATGGTAGATTAGGATAGATTGCATTCTTTATTTAAGTAATTTATTATTTCAAATTTTAACAAAAATCCCAAAAATAAATCATGTTAGGACATATTAGGTCATCATGGGTTGCACGTTAATTTAGGCATATTTTTATTCCGAATTTCACCAGAAAATACCAAAAATAAATCGTTTGCCCGTCATCAGAATCAGGTCATGTCGTCGCATGACATATAGTTTGCATGTTAGGTTGCATTGTTCGCATGTCAATTCTTGTACGTCATTGCACGTAGGTTAGCTTTCATTTAAATAAGTGAAAATCAAAAAATGTGGAATGAACTGCTTGTTAATTAGAAATCATATTAGGTTGTTGATGTGATTTTCTAGCTAACCATGCAGATGCTTACGTTGCTTCGAGGTAAGCAATTCTCCTAATCTTGCAATTTATTTAATGCTTTCTTGAGTGTTAAATTGGTGGTTTGCGTACCCGCATGAACACCTCACATGTTAGTGACTAAGTTAAAATGGATCCAAACTGCTTGCCAAAATATTTTTGAAAAGAAAAGGTACCGAAAGGGCGTTAGACTAGATCTAGCGTAATCAAGTCCCCGGACTTAGAATCTCTGGTTCGTAGGAATAAAACATATCTCCCTATGTTTTATTTAGGTTTCTAATCGACCTACCACAAATTGATTAGTGGCGACTCCAAGTATGAAAACATTTGCATGTTAAAAAACTTAAACCCTAAGTTGCGAATTGGTAGGGCTTGGGAGGGCTCGAGTTAGGTTTAGTCCTAATAATCCATTAGCCTGAGAAGGGAAATTTTTTAGGTCGCGACACCTAGCTACCTCAATACCCAAGAAATATTTCAGTCCTCCCAAGTTTTTCATCTCATACTCTTCTGCCAACTTCTCTTGAAGCCTCGAAATTTCTTTAGTATCTTTTCCTGTGATGATCATATCATCAACATATATGATCAGGGCAGTCACCTTACCTTGGCTTTGCTTCAAAAATAAAGTATGGTCTGAATTGCTTTGGGAGTAACCGTACTTTCTCATGGCTGAGCTGAACCGACGAAACCAAGCACGAGGTGACTGCTTCAAACCATATAACGACCTCTTCAGTCTACAAACAACACTCGGCTTACCGACACACCCATATCTAGGTGGAACCTCCATGTAAATCTCTTCCTCCAAATCTCCATGAAGAAATGCATTCTTCACATCAAACTGATGTAATGGTCAATCTAGATTTGCGGCAAGTGACAACAAAACCCGCATAGTATTCAATTTTGTAACTGGAGAGAAAGTCTCTTGATAGTCCACACCATAAGTCTGTGTGTATCATTTTGCGACCAATCGAGCCTTGTACCTCCCAATGGTACCATCTGCCTTGTTTTTAATGGTGAACACCCGCCTACACCCCACGGCTTTCTTCCCTTTTGGCAACTTTACAAGTCTCCAAGTCTGATTTTTTTCCTAATGCTTCCATCTCCTCTTTCATAGCTTGGACCCATTTTGGATCCTTCAAGGCCTCTCCCACCCCATTCGGAATTCGAACAACTGATACATTTGACACAAAAGCCTTAGAAAATTCCGACAACCTTCTTGTTGACATAAAATCGGCAATGGGATATTTAGACCTCCGTTCCTCGACATCCGGTGAGTATCGACTAGGAGGCTTGCCCCGGTTATGCCTGTCAGGGAGTTTATATCTAACAACCAAATCAGAATCATTAAAAACCTCAAGATCAGGAAGAGAGCTTACCTCAGGATCATTCTCAAGAGAGTGGTCGTGTATTGAAGAAGGGGTAATTTGCGAAGGAGCAGGCTGATCTTGCTTATTAGATGTGGATATAGGCTGTTGGTCATCCCCACTTTCAGTTGAAAAACGATCACCCTCTCCCTCATCATCTGCCATCGTGCCCTCCCCCTCATTGCCTGCCATCGAACCATGGCCTAGATCCTCATCAAACTGCACCATTGAAACTTTTCGTGAGCTGGTTAATGGTCCAGCCCCACCCAGTCATGCCCCGGACTCCACATGTCCTCCTGACTCCACACCCTCCATGCTAATGTCCCACCAATTTTTCTTTTCACTATAATTCTCCCCCTAAAAGGAATAATGGGGTGGAGAAAAATAGGACTCAGACTCCAAAAAAGTCATGTCCATGGTAACATGTGTCTTCTTGGTCGTCGGATCATAGCGGCGATATCTCTTTTGGTGAGTCCCGTGACCAATAAATACATACCATACTGCACACGGGTCAAGTTTGGTGCATTGGTTCTTGTGAAGATGCACAAAAGCCACACACCCAAACACTTGAGGGGGTATTGTCAAGACTGAAGGAAGAAGCACAAATTGGGATAGAGTTTGTAATAGAGTTTGAAATTGCAACACATGAGAAGGTATACGATTCATCAAGTGAACGGCTGTGATCACTGTTGCATCCCAGAACCTTTTTGGAACATTGTTGTCGACTAGAAGAGCTCTCACCGTCTCTAGAATGTGGCGGTTCTTTCGTTCGGCTACACCGTTTCTTTGAGGGGTTTGAGTGCAAGAGGTATCATGGATGAGACCATGTTCCTTAAAATAAGAGGTAAGATGTTGATTGATATATTCCCCACCATTGTTCGTGCGGAGAATCTGAATACGAGCTTCAAATTGGGTGGCAACCATTTTATGAAACATACAGAATATGTTAGGAGCCTCATCTTTATGCTTCATCAGATACAACCATGTCATACATGTGTAATCATCAACAAAGGTTATAAACCATCTCATTCCAGACATTGTAGTAATTGGAGATGTACCCTACACATCAAAATGAACCAAACAAAAAGGCTTGCTACTTTTATTAGTGCTCAAAGGAAAAGAAACATGATGACTCTTTGCTATACTGCACGTTTCACATTGAAAAGCAGAATATGATAAACCACGAAACAACTCAGGAAACAAATACTTCAAATATCTAAATGATGGGTGCCCCAACCGATGATGCCACAACCAAACATCTTTCTCCTTACTAACAGACCGACCAGGAGTGTGATAAGCGCAACCAGAGCTGAGATCATCCACAATGTATAGCCCCTCCTTCTTAGTACCATGCCCAATAATCTCCTTCGTGAGAATGTCCTGAAACAAACAGAAGTCTGGGTACATAAGAACACGTCAATTTAACTCATCAGTAATATGTCCAATAGATAATAACCGGTTGGACAAAGAAGGCACACGTAATGTATTAGATAGAGAAAGAGATGGCGTGAGAGTCACACTCCCAGCCCCGGTGACCTGATGGCAATGTCCATTAGCATTATACACATTGTCTCGCCGCGGTGAGGTATGGTTGACTAAGTCATTGGGGTTAGGCGTCATGTGATCGGTAGTGCCTGAGTCGATAATCCAACCATTGTTTCCACCATGATGAGTAGTGACAAAAATAGAACCACAATTACCTTCAGAAGGAAGGGTGGAGGAATTAGCTAAAGGTACCATCAAGACCAAGGAAAGAGACGAACTCCCAGTCACCAAGAATGCCTGCCCTACACTCTTGCCTAGTTTTGATTTAGATTTCTTCTTCTTCACTTGAAAATCGTCTCGCCAATCTAGGAATCCATGCAGCTTAAAACAAGTGTCCCTAATGTGTTTGGAATTGTCATAGTGAGAACAGCCGCTGGGCACCTGATGTGACATTCTGAAATTTGCCCATTTGAAATTTATGAAATGAGTGGTTTTATGAACGTACTTGTAGTTAGGTCTCACTCGAAACTGATTATTCCTAGGATACTAACCGTTAGGGAAGGGCTAATTAGGGATTTAAATTCGTGCGACTAAGAAATTCGGTCGTGAACTGACTTTCGACCATAGAATCGTCGAGGTGACATTTTGAGCCAATGTAGGCCGATCTTAGGATAGTTATGGGCCGGTTCGTCATTGTCATACGAGTGGATCACGGGTGATTCCGTTTTACCACGAGGTGAGTTGACGAACGATCCGGAACCTATACCGAACGATCGCGCCCGTCGGAACTAGCGATCAATCCTTGCGATTAAATTGACAACTGAGGTTGTCACGATCTGAATGAACTTGCACGTGACTTGATTTAGTATCAGTCACGGGTCGAATATGCGAATTTTCTCAAAAGCCACCCGTTAGTCTGAAACACGCTCAAGTTACGTTATATAAAATTCATTTATTAATTAGAGACCAAATGGGCCATCAAAAATTTAGGAAGTCACTACAGGACATTTGGACGATGTTGCTGTTGGAATGTTCAGTCTTGAAATTGTCCGAATCCCTTAGAAAAACTGAATTTCGGCGAAGGTTGAAAAATGACTGTTTTACCCCTGGAGCTTTGTTAAGGCCAAGTGTTATTGGGGAATGACATTTTGGTGATTTTGCCCTAACTTTAGAAATGATAATTTTTGGATAATTTTGCCTTTGAAATTTTATGAAATTCCCAAATTACCCTTGGATATTTTTGGAAAAGATTCGATCTTGACCGTCGATCTCAAGATAAAAACGAATCTTGGCCGTTGATTGAAAAGTAGAGAGAGGGGTAAGATGGTCATTTTGCGATTAGGGGCACAAATTATTGGTTTTTAAACCCGTTTTCCTCTCTCTCTCCCTCCCTGCCGAGCCTCCCTCACCCCGCCATGCCCTTGGCCGTTCGGCCTAGCCAGCTGCCATCGCTGCCCTCCCGTTCAGCTGGAGCAGCCGTGTCGGAGCAATCGCCGCTCGCCGTGGCCGCTCGCCACCACCATGCCCCACTATCCCTCTCCCCTGTTCTATTTTTTCCCCCCCACCGAAACACCATCACCATTATCCTGTCCTGTTCAGCTATGGAAGATAGGCCAGCAGACCGCCGCCAGCCACCGCCGCTCGCCGTCGCCGCCACCGAGCCACTCGCCACCACCGCACGCTGCCGTGAGGCCATCGGCCTGCCGCCCCCTTTTCACTCTAGCTGAGCCAGCCTAGAGTTCGTGTAAGTTGCTCCCAAAATCCTATTTAGGATGTCGGATATCGATAGACGCGATTAGGGGCTAAATCGGATTAATTAATGACGGTTTAGGGGTTAATTGGGACTGTTTAGGGATTATATTGGTAGACGAAATTTGGGGACTTGAATCGATTGAATTGTGGGTGAAATTGTGATGTTTCGAGGCTAAATTGATGCCGAATTGAATGCTGGAAATTGGGACTCGTAGTGACGGGCCTATGGTTTGATTTGAGGGCAAACGGCGTCGGTTTGGTGCGTTGAATTGTGGCTGAATTGTGGTGACAATTTGGACTAGAAATGGTCTTGGAAATGTTGAAATTTATGCCATGATTGTGGCTGTGTTTGCGGGCCCGTTAGTGGCCTTGTATGTTTGCTGAATCGTGATTTGGTTGATTGAATTGTGAGTCGTTATGCGCACGCTTGGGCTGAATTGAATTTGATTGTCAATTGGCTGTGTTGGGTGCTTATTAAGCTTGAGAAATGTATGTGGTTTGGTGCGTGCACGGGCCAAATGTAATTGGCCAATATGTTGGCATGTGGGTATTGAGCATGTGAACGAGTGAGAAATCGTGTGTGGTGTGGTATGTGTGGTTACGGAAATCCCTGAGGTGGTACTATTACACGGGGAATTGATCCGTCCTGAGGCGGTACGACTACACGGGACGATGTCCGGTATTACCGGAGGACGGCCAACTTGAGGTGGTATCATTACGCAGGTTGTGTCGTATGTGGTGGGTGTTGAGCCTGAGGCGGTACCATTATGCGGGCAAGATACACAGCCTGAGGAGGTACCATTACGCGGGCCATGAAGTGTTGTTATGACAGTGAACCTGAGGCGATACTACTACGAGGGTCACTGGCGAATTGAGTAGAAAATATGAGTTGATCGCAGTAAACCTAAGGCGGTACTACTACGCGGTCACTGGCGAGTCGAGTGGAAAATATGAGTTGGTTGTAGTGAACCTGAGGCGGTACCATTACGTGGGTTACTAGCGAGTTGTATGAAAATAATGTGATGAGGTAGGAATGAGCGCGTGAAACATAATTAGAATGTGCATGTGGTTGGAAACTGTACTACCGTGACTAATGTGCAGGTTGTACAGAGGAAAGGCCCAGGTAAGTATAAATTGTGTGCCTGCTATATGATGGCTGAGTGTGGTTGTGTTTGTGATTGTCCAGAGGTACATGATAGCCAAGGTGGGGTTTAGGGTGTGTGTTTATTGAGATGTAATCTCATGGTTATTTCAACCAATAATTTCAGAACCCCGGCCTAAGCCATGAACCCTCCACCAGCGCCGCCATAGCATTCTGGGATTCCTATGCACATCGATCATGACGTCGTAGAATATTCGATAGATGAAAATATGACCTGGGTTAAGCATACCACGGTAGTTTGGGTACTTATAGGACTATCCCTCTAGCAGGCCTACACGTACACTGCCTAGATGTTCAGAGACGGGGTGGATGAGTTTGGCCCCGTCCGTGACTTCGATGTCCCCTTTGATGGAGTTGGGGATTAGGACCCATTAGCCATACCCCATCCCGACGGTGAGATGACAAGCCTAGAGACTAGCCTAGCATAGTCCGGTCTTCAGTAAGCACCTGCAGCGCCTGAGACTTTGGGGGCTGAGCATGAACCGGAGCTGGAAGAATCTCAGGCGGGGTATGATCTGATGGACATGGATCTTGAGGTGATACCAGAGGAAGAACCAGAAGAAGAAGAGCCTGAAGAGGCCCCAAAAGATGAGCCTGAAGAAGAACCGGAGGACGCACCCGAGTACAAGCCAGAGTATGAGCCAATGTATGATCCTGAGTTTGTGCCAGAGGACGAGTTAGATGAGGAGCCAGTTGAGGAGGAGCGGGTCGAGGTTCTATCGGAGTCGGGTGATATAAACAACCCGATTGAGATCGAGGCCGAGCCGGAGTCCTCAGAGGAGTAGACGGTTCGGGGGGATTCAGACTCGAGTGCCGAGGAGTCGAACTCAGAGTGGACGCCGTCTCGTGGACGTAGGGGCTAGTGTAGGGGTTGAGAGTAGGCTTTTTGAAGTGTACCATTTTTGGAGATAGGATACGCAGGCCATCGATCCTTTTTGACATCGGTGGTATATAGTGTAGAAGTTTGGTGTGCTTATATACATATTGTGGTTTTGTAAATAGTGGATATTGTATAAGTTTGAATCGATAATGGATGTGTTTAATCTCCCATGTTTACCCCAGTTATTATTGTTCGGGTATTTGTGGCTTTCACTAATTGTTTTAAATCCCTGATAAGTTGAATTGGGTTAGCGATACCCTAGGACGTCGCATTATTCGATCAGAGAAGTGTGTCACGTGCTCGATGGGGTTCGGGGTGTGACACCTGAGACTTGGCCTTGATAGCAGACCGAGAGCGCCCACCTTTGCCCACCGACCTGCTTGCCATCAACTGCAGAGACGGGTCTCCTCGACTGCCCTGTGAGACTATTGCTGTACCCGTAGGAAAGCCATCGGCATTGGTCAGCATCATGGTTTGGCGTACATCTTCCCTGCTGATGCGTGCGTAGGCTTCCTCAACTGTGGGGAAAGGCTGCATCTGCAAGACATCAGCACGGACCTTGTCGAGACGATCATCAAGTCCATCCAGAAAAAGGTAAACCCTATCCTCTTGAACAACATTATTGTAGCGCTCAATATCTGCAGGACACACCATAGGATTAGGTGTGCGGAAATCAATTTCACGCCAGAGTCCTTGAAGATCATTGTAGTATTTTTTTATTGGTCCTCTAGCTTGCTTGAGTCGTGATACTTGGCGCTTTAAATCATACACCTAGGAAGTATCGGTGCCATCAAAGAAAGTGGTAGCTATAGAATCTCGCACAGCTTTAGCGGTAGGGAATCTGATAAAATTGCCAATCAATGCCAAATCCATGGAATTGATGAGCCATCCTTTCACAGTCAAGTCCTTGGTTTTCCACTTCCAAAAAATAGGATCTGTAGGCAAAGGCTGAGGGAGGTCTCCATTGATATATCCCAGCTTGTCTTTTCCTGTGATATACATCTCGACAACCTGAGACTATAAGCCATAGTTGGTTCCATCTAGTTTAATCACAATATGAGATGAAGCCGAATCATTCTGTGGTGTTGTTGCTGGGGGTGGAGGAGCAGGATTTTGATTTTGAGTCAGAATCTAAGTCAATCTGGTGGTCAGATTCTCCAAAAATGCTTCTGTGGTCGAATTCCCCCTTGATTTTGGTGGGGAATCACTGCTCCTCTAGGGTTTTCATTCGCCATGGATCCAATGTCGAGCGTGATCGGGCGAGACGA
The DNA here is from genome assembly GCA_031216405.1 of Syzygium malaccense. Lineage (NCBI taxonomy): Eukaryota > Viridiplantae > Streptophyta > Magnoliopsida > Myrtales > Myrtaceae > Syzygium > Syzygium malaccense. Next base: position 46,702,471 of record CM062258.1, on the reverse strand, counting down.
AGTCGGCCGGCACGAGACAACGGCACGGTGAAGAAGACGAGCAGAAAAATTTTTCTTGGGGGCGCTACCTCCGAACCCCCAGCCCGCTCATCGGCGAGTGGGACCGTCGTAATCAAGGATTAACGTACAGTACTCATAAGGAGCAATGATACCATGTAGAAGAATATTTTTCTCTATATTGAATAATACTGTACAACATTACAATCTTTCTTATATACAATACAGGGGATAACCCTAGCATCTCAATAAATCAGGAAAAAACTGTAATAAAGGAAAAATGAAAAAAATCCCTATTTTGTAGGAAATACAGCTCACGCCAACATAAGTCTCTGTATCCATGAATCTCTGGCTCGTAGAAGTAAAGTATTCTCCTACACTTTATTTGGATTTTTAATTGACATAATAGATTAGTGGCAGCTACTAATTGAATTGAATATCATGTTGAATTGATTAAATTAAACCCCTATATTGCGATTGGTATGAGTTTGGGAGAGTCCACGCTAAGTCTTTGGCTTAGTAATCCATTAGCTTGCCTAGGTGGTTCATCTTTGGGACGGTGGTGACAATAAGTAAATGGAAACAATAATTTCACTCCCCAATCAGATGCTTTTCCTTTGATCAGCAACGAAGGAAAATACGGTTCTCAGTTTTCTTCGTTGTTCACATTAGAGAGAATATCTCTTTTCCCTGTTCAAACATGAAAGCTAGCAAGTTACCTTGTTATGATTAAATAACATGCATCTCTTGTTCGGCCAGTAAGTTGTCACGTTTCCCTAATTTATATTAACGATTGAGACCAAATGTGAAACGGAGCTTTAAGATTAAAGTCTCGCCAAATGTTGGTGTACTTCTTAGACCTATTGACATCAAAAGGGTTTGTCTAAGTTCGCTAAAGATTTGTAATTCTTTTAGGGTTAATATCACGAAAAACCCCAAATTGGTACACTTCTGATAAATTTATCTCAAACTAATTTTTTAACCACCAAAAACTCCAAACTAGTACACCTGTAATAAATTTACCCAAAACTAATTTTTTAACCACCAAAAACCCCAAACTAATATATTTATGACAAATTACCCTCCGTTAGTTTCCGTTAAATTGGATTAATACCTCAAAAAATCACAAATAGGTACATATTTGACAATCGGATGATAAAACCTAAAACTGGTACATCTGCCAACTGATGCGTATCATTTAACAAAGCAAATTAACAGTAAAAGTTAATAAAAATTAATGGAGGGTAAAGTTATCACAAGTGTATCAATTTGAGGTTTTTTATGGTTAAAAAATTAATTTAAGATAAATTTATTACATATATATCAGTTTAAAATTTTTCGTGATATTAACCCTTCTTTTTATAAGCAATACTATCAGCGTGAGACAAACAGATCCATAAGAGATCTTGAAATAGTCAATTATATATAGTGTGGGCTCTCCGAATCTATCACGCAAGGATAGGTTGCATGAACTTTCATGCATGTCCTTTGACTCTATGAAAAGGACGACCCGATGATGTGTTGCATTTTACACAACATGTGTTTACCTAAGCCGTGACTTTTTTTTTTTGGCTAAAATACCTAAGCCGTGACATGTGAGGATAAGTTTTCTGGGAAAATTTCAAATCAGCACTTAAAGTGGGATCATTTTCTTAAAAAATGGTCCAAAATAGACGTAGTATCAAATAAGAACCTGAAGTGCCCAATTAGTCTCAAATAGAGGCTTGAAGTGCTCAATTAGTCTCAAGTAAAAGCTTGAGTTCACTAGTCGGTCAAATGCTCATCGGCCGGTAAGCATGTCACTATTTTGGCGATTGGAACAAGGGCAATTTCATCTTTTACTTTTTATTTTTTTTGTTTTTTTTTCTTTTCCTTTTCCTTTTCTTCTTCTTTTTTTTTTCTCTTTTCCCTCCGCCGGCCATAGCCGGGGCTAGCGGAGGTTGCCGTCGTTGGGCGACTCTCGCGACCCTTGCTCGACGCCGACGAGGGCGACCCTCACTCGACATTAGGTTGCCCTTGCCGGCGTCGAGTGAGGTAGGCCCTCGCCCAACGCCAGCGACGGCAGCCTCCACCCGAGGTCGGCAACCTCCGCTGGCCCCGGTTATGGTCGGCGAAGGGAAAAGAGGAAAAAAAGATGAAGAAGAAAAGGAAAATGAAAAGAAAAAATAGAAAAAGGAAAAAAGAAACAAAAAAAATTTTAAAATATAAAAGACGAAATTACTCTTATTTCGATCACCGGAACAGTGACGTGCTTGCCGGGCGATGAGCATTTGACCGACCAGCGAACCCGAGACCCTTACTTGAGACTAATTGAGCACTTCAGACTCTTATTTAAAATTGATTAGACACTTCAAATCCTTATTTGATACTATATCTATTTTAATTTTTTTTTTTAAAAATAACTCCATTTTAGTTACTGGCTTGAAATTTTCCCTAAGTTTTCTTCTTTTGGGACCTCTTGTCTGACAATTATTTGTAGCTGACTTTTTTTTTTTGGTCCAACTAGGCATCATTTCGTTCATTCATTCAAAGTGGTACTACACAAGTGTTGAAGACAAGAGTCAAGGCATAATAAATCCCAAAGGTGTTGGGGTGGCTTAGATAGCCAATTACAAGGGAGTATCCTTTTCCGTTTAGCCTTCGCGGTCCAATCTGCAACTTGGTTGGCTTCCCGTGAGCAGTGGGCTAAGGAAACGCTTTTCAATTGAGCTAATAAGTCTTTGCAATCCTCAAAAAAACTCCTTAGGTACCATGGGCTTTGGCTTGGTTCAACTGAGAATTTAACCATAGCTTCATTATCTGTCAGGACTTCCACGTGCAGCACACCATTTTGCCTAAGTTCGGTGGTATCTACCGGCCATTCCAACGCTTCCTTCAGCGCTAGGGCTTCGATCTCAAGGGCTGAAGAAGCTGCAAAATTCTTTGCGAATCCAGCCATTATCACTCTTCGGTGATCTCGACACACTCCCGCCGTCGATCCTTCTTCAGAGCCATCGAGCCAAGACCCATCCAAGTTGAATCTCCAGACCCCCTTTACTGGTGGCGACCATTGCTCGGGTAGCATTTTCTTCTCTGTCCACTGATTCAGTACATTAATGTTCCACCGGCGGAATGTGTTGGTTAGTGTTTGGGCATCTTCGACAATTGTTTTCAGGTTGGGTCGTCTGTTCTGGAATACTAATGTGTTTCGCTCTTTCCAAATTAGCCATAAAATTCCGGCAACCCATTCTTGAGAAGAAGAACCAGCTCTCGAGATAAGCACTTCATCTACCCATTTGTCTATCCTTGTTATGTTCATCGGAGATGCCTGCACATTCAGTCTTCGATCTGACCAGATTGCTTTGGTCCAGTCGCAGAGGACGAAAATATGTTCAGTAGTTTCGGGGTCTTCCGACAAATCGGACAAAGCGGGTCAGGTATTACTTTCCTTTTGCACAAGTTCTCCTTCGTGGGTAGGGCATTTTGGCACATGCTCCACAAAAAAATGCGAATTTTAGGTTCGGTGTGTAGCTTCCATATCTTAGTCCATAGGAACCGAGGTGGCTGGTATGATGAGGATGCTTGTTTTATGTCTGACTTTGATAGTGTTGAGCGTAGTCTATTGTATCCCTACTTCACCGAGTACTCCCATGTAGTGTTTCCTGTCCAGACTAATTGATCCCCTTCTAAATTCGGCCTAATCCGAATGGCAAGTATTTCTTTCACAATGTTCTCTTAAAATAGCTCCTGCAATAGGTGTTCCTTCCACATTTTCGATCCTTGGTCGATTAAATCTGCAACTCTTTGGGGTCTTCTCGGTTTACTGGACCACCGATAACCCCAAACTCTAGCCATTTGTCCTCTCTTATATCAATACTTCCTCCGTTTCCAACCACCCATTTTACTTCAGAACTCATCGCGTCTCTTTCCATAAGCAAACTTTGCCACCCCCAAGAAGGTTGGAAGCCTTTTTTTGCATTCCATAGGTTGCCTCTTAGGAAGTAAATCCCTTTCAAAAGCTGGCTCCATAAGGTAGAAGGAGAGTGTGCGAGTCTCCATGCTTGCTTGCCCAACATCGCCTTGTTAAAAGTAACAAGGTCTTTGAAGCCCAAACCTCCATCTACTTTTCTTGCTTTGAGAGTTTCCCAATTCTTCCAGTGAATTCCGGACTTAGATGAGTTTTGTTTCCACCAAAAGGATGCTATCTGCTGCTCTAATGCTTTGCACACTGAGATAGGGATCTTGAATATCGACATAACATATTGAGGAAGCGCTTGTACTACTGTTTTAATCAGAGTCTCCTTTCCTGCCTTAGATAACAATTTCTCTTTCCAGCCCTCCATCTTCATGTTTACCCTTGCCAAAATCCATGCAAACATTTGTTTTTTAGTTTGACCCCAATCCGAGGGAATGCCCATGTATTTTCCGATTTTCTCCATAACTGGTACTCTTAGTGCACTTGCCATGTTGCTTTTAAGACTTTATGGACAGCCTGCACTAAAGAAGATCCCGGATTTGTTCAGATTGATTCCTTGTCCTGAACCAAAGCAATATTGATTTAAAATGTTCGCCAAATTCTGACATTCCCCCACAGTTCCATCCAGAAAGAATATTGCGTCATCAGCAAATAAGAGATGAGACAAGGTGGGGCAATTTCTATTTAGTCTTATCCCCTTTAAACTTCCGTCCTCCACTGCTTTGCTTAATAGAGAAGAGAGCGCATTAGCCATGATTATAAATAAGTAAGGACATAGTGGATCCCCTTGCCTGATTCCTTGAGATGGCTGGAAGAAGTGTAATGGTTCCCCATTGATTTTGACACTGAATGTGATAGTGGAAATACACTGCTTTACCAATGACACCCATTTCTCACCAAAACCCATTTTCAGCATATATGCACATAAGAAGTTCCATTCCACTCTATCGTATGCTTTCTGCATATCTAGCTTTAGTATTGCCTGAAACTTTCGTTTCCTCTCCCTAATTCTCAATTGGTGGAGGACTTCTTGAACTATTAAGATGTTGTCTTGAATTAGTCTTCCGCTAACAAAGGCACTTTGTTCTGAGGCAATAAGATTCGGGAGCCAAGGCTTAAGGCGATTCGCCATTACCTTGGAGATAATCTTGTAATTGAAGTTACACAAGCTAATGGGTCTAAATTGGGTAATACTTTCTGGATTAGAAACTTTAGGAATGAGAACAATATGTGTTTTGTTGAGCTCGGGGTCAAGTCTACCTGAAATGAAGAAATTGCTGACTAGCAGGTGAAGGTCATGCTGTATGTCCTCCCAGTGATGGTGGTAGAATTGGCCATTCATCCCATTAGGGCCTGGGGCTTTGGCTGTGCCTAGTTGAAAAACAGCTTTCTTCACCTCCTCTAAGGTTACTAGCGCTTCCAAAGCTTCGTTCATCCCTTCTTGGGCAAGAGGAGGGCATTGGTCTAGAATCAGCTGGAAGTTCCTATTACCCATTGATTCATACAAAGACTGGTAAAAACTTGCAATGTGTTGCTTTAGTGCATTGGGTTCTCGACACCAATAATCATCCACTTTCAGCATTGAGATCTTGTTCCTTTGTCTATGCTGAACCGTAGTGGCGTGGAAGTGTTTTGTGTTCCTGTCTCCCCATTTGAGCCAATTAATTCGAGACCTCATCCCCCAGTATAGTTCTTCTTGCCTCCACAAATTCTCAATATGCTCTTTGATGCATTGCACTTCCTTTATGCTTGACTCCCTAACATCTGTATTTGTGAGGTCCATGAGTCTTCTTTTCAAAGACGCTATTTGGGAATGGGCATTGGAGAATCTCTTTTTACTCCACTCGATCAATGCTTCTGTGATCTTTTTCAGCTTGCTCTCGAAATCTTTAGGCATGTCTTCCTGATTCCATATCTGCTGCACTAACTCCTTACATTGGGGCTCTTCTAACCAGAATGCCTCGAATTTGAATTCCTTTTTCCTCTTGATGAATGTTGGGGAAAGTGTAAGGAGAATTGGGCTATGATCGGAACCTATTGCTGGTAAGGCATAAGCCTCCGTGTTGGGGAACAACACTCTCCGGTCAATGTTGCATAGAGCCCTATCTAATCTCTTCTTAATAAGAGCTTCCCTTTCCCCGTTGTTCGTCCAAGTAAATGCGCACCCCTTGCTTTCAATGTCCATTAATGAGCACCTATTCAGAAAGTCGCGGAAAGCGCGAAAAGCCACTAGCCTGTAATGGTCCGCCTCTCTAATACCTACCTTTTCCCAGCAATACAAAATTTCGTTGAAGTCTCCAATACAAATCCATGGGAAGTGATTTGCTGAGCTTATCGCTTGTATTTGCTGCCACAGCTGAAGTCTTTCCTGAAAGATTGTGGGGGCATGTAAAAAGGTGATACGCATCATGTACCCACTATCATGGTCCCTACAGGATACATCAATGAACTCCTTTGAGCTATCTTCAACTACCACTTCCACGCCTTCGTTCCACAAAACAGCCAAACCCCCCGCTATCCCTATAGGATCAACTATCACCGCTTGTTGAAATTGAAGTTGCCTCCTGACTCTGTCTACTACTATTTTTTTATTCTTAGTTTCCATTAGGAACACTAAGTTGGGTCTATCTTGAGCCATTATGGCTCTGAGATGCTGGACTGTCAAGGGTGTACCCAACCCTTGGCAGTTCCAGCTCAAAATCTTCATATGTCCCCCGGAGGCTTATTAGGGCTACCCTCCAAAGCCCATTCGCTCATCCCAGCCACCATCTGAATTGGTGTTTCAAGTAGTGCTTCCTCGTTAATAGATTGATGGAGAAAGTCATGCCATCCGCATGAGATGAGTGCTTTCTGTTTCTTCGACACAACCACCTTCTTAAAGGATTTGAGCCCAATCTTATCTTTCCTCGAGGATTTATCTCGTTTGCCCTCCCTAGCCGGATCAAATAGGACGGTTTGGATATCCTGCTTAGTCTTCCCCTTGAGTGAGTTAGGTCTCTCAGCCTGCTGGTTTTCGCCCTTCAATTCAGATCTTATAATCAGCTCCATGGATGTTCCAGCTTGCTGGTTAGCGCCTACAACTCCAGTCCCCTCTTTATCTTTAGTACTTGGCACCTCTGGCTCTATTAGGATAATCTCTGTTGGACTTTTCGGGATCGTTTCTTCATCCTCTGACATTGGCCCCTGTTTTTCATAGAAAATCTTCCAATAAGGACTTAATTCTCGTGCTTCCATTTTTAGCCACCGCCCGCATTTGCCCTCATTGTTTTCTTCAAGGCCTGATTCCTTCTTTGGTGCTTCTATGCAGAAGGTAGCATAATGACCTATCCTTCCACACGAATAGTAGTAATGTGGAAGTCTCTCATATCTGAAATCCACCCAGAGTTTCTTGTAACCTAAGTCTACAATAGTTCCTGATTTCAAAGGGGAGGATAAGTTCAGGTATACCTTTGCTTTACCATTCTTATGAGGGCTGCCACCTCTCGACTCCAATTTCACCTCCAAGACTCTTCCAATTTTCCTCGCCACACTCCGAATCACTTCCTCAGTTACTCTCCCTTGAGAAAGGCCTACTACATGAACCCAAAATGCGCAATGTGTGAATTCGTAACAGTGCTCAGGAGTGTCTGGGTCCCCTTCCTGGAGGACCAATAAATTATTGGAGAAGGACCAAGGGCCTGTTTCCAACACTCTCTTCTTCTCCTCCACCAGATTGAAGGAAAATGAAAAGAACCTTGGCTCAATGAGCTCACACTCTACCAACTCAGTCTTCCACGCTTTCCTCATCGTGCTTAGAAAAGCTTGGAAGTTAACATTTGATTTTGAAAATAACTTCCCATACAACAAACGATCGCACTCCTTCTTTTTTTGTTCATTAATATCTCCTATAATCGGCACTACATCATTTTCAGACCACAGATTCCCAAGTTTCTTACACAAGACAGCCAGGCGAACATCGCTACCTCTCTCACCTTCCATAGTTGAGGCTGGAGAGCTAGGGTACTGTTGGCAAGTGAGCCCTCTGTAGCTGTCTACCCTTGCTTTTTTAGTTTTCTTTGATACAGGGGGACAATTGCCCTTGGATCTTGGACCCACAAGAGAGTCGCACCCATCACTCTCCCTTCTCTGTTGCTGCCATTTTCAGAATCTACACAGGAGTGCAGTTGGAGGCCAGTACCGATGACTTGCTGTGGATGCTGAGGTTGGGTGGGTTGCGAGTAGAATGATTGAAGGGACTTGGGTGAAATTGGTTTAGGGGAAAAATATGTGGGAAGATTTAGAAGTGGTGAGATTAAGCAAATACAGTTTGTACAGGTAAGAGACTCCACCCTCTTCCATTGATTAGGGCTTGAAGCAGGATCAGCTCGGAAGAGGGAGCATTTCAAATAGGGTAAATGGAGACCGTAGGGTGAAATGTTTCAGGTAAGGAGGAAGCAGGGTGGGTGAGAGTTAGGGTTTAGGGCAACGAAGGATTTTGGGGAAAACTATCACCAGGGATAGGGAGGAGCTCCACCAGAGAGAGAGGAGATTTTACTGTGCAGAGCTTTTCACTCGCCCCACCACATTTGTAGCTGACTTCACAGGGAGGAAATTTCCAGGATTTCTGCTACAGTACGACGATTTGACCCCAACAATGTGGGATTAAATCACGTTGCTTAGTTTCCCTCCATTCGTTTGCATAGAAGAAGAATGTTTCCAGAAGAGAACGAGGTCCAGCGAAAGATAAAGAATCAAATACTTTCCACAATAAAAGCAGCTTTTTGATTGTTTGTGGGGTCAATTGAATTGTGTCAGTCTTGATCGAATAGACATTAGAAATTGATGAAGTTGATACCACTTGCCAGGATGAAATCTAGTTTAGTGTGGTTGTTGTTATGGGACAACATCACTTGCGAGCAACTGTCGCCAATTGCTAACTAGCTATGAGGGCCACTTCTAACAAAAAGAACATTAGATAGATTCATTATATCAACACTAATGGTCTGAAAAATATGTACTGAGTTATGTCTTTTTAAAAGTAAGTACATCCACAAATATTCTTTGATAAGTTGTCTTATATCCTAATCTAGTAGACAAAGTCTATCAATAATTTCTCCACTGATCAGATGCTTTCACCTTCGGCACACGTGTCTATGTCACCATACAAATTGTGCAAATATATAGAATTTTACAGCGATGCCAGATGTACGAAGACTTGTCTATAAAATCAATATATTAAGTGATGTAACAGACTTCACTTGTACCTTTGAAAAAGAGATCCATACTCAACACCTAATAAATGATCTGTCACGTTATCTTATATATTAATTTTGTAAATCAATCTTATTATATAAATGATTATTATGTAGTTTTCTTTTGATCTTCCAATTTTGTCTGCTGTAAGGGCTTTCGTTTTTGTACTTTGCATACCATTTATGTCCACCCTTATCATCTCATTGACGTTCCCTCGATGCTGGTTAGTTAACTGATCCGACGTTTCATTCTAGCCACATTAGGGCTAAGCCAACTTCCAATCTTGTCTTTGGGGAAAAGTTGTGAACCAATCAATTTCCGACATTATATCTAGTTGTATCACATTAAGTAAACACTAGAATTGGTTTTCTGACAACTTATTTCATAATTGGATTTGAATTATACCGTGTCAGTAAGGTTTCAAAGCCTAACAGGAGAGCCATTATTACGTAGCCCGGATACATGCCTCATAGGGATGTGCACATCAGTAATTAAGATGGGTCCACTGATTTTTACGTGAGATCTGTCAAATTCAATGGCTAAGATGGCATTAAGATGCATGCACCCTACTTACCTTATAACAATTTGGCCTATGATGCACGTTGTTATATATATGCATTTAAATTACCATGTACAAACCCTCAAAGTACACATACATCATGGAGAAACATTAACTGCTTTTTCGAGAAGCTAATGCTTTAGAGTCTATCTATATTATCAACTCTACTATTATTTAGAAATGGTCTTTCATCTTAGATTCGGATTTAAGCAAACTGTACATATTAGGCTAGATTTGTACTTTTACTTCTTGTGGCAGATACATTTTGATTTTTATTCTTAGCCCAAAACACCTAAAATGGTCCCAATATACAAATTACAACATGTAGATGTCGCATATAATTTTTCACTGATATTGTTTTCAAAAATTTTGGCAAGAAAATAAAAAAATTGCTTATTGCCTATTGAAAAACATAAACATAGGGGCGCTAAATAAACGGGGCTCATCTCCTATTCTTTGGAAATTACATTTTCTTCAGGGATGGAAGTAGGATAGATTTGTTCAATGTTAACCTTCTATTACTCCTCAAATCTGTCCCAAACCCATTATCGATTTTGTTATTGAGAGAGGGAGAGAGAGAGAGAGAGAGAGGGCCAACGCACAATTGACAGAGGGAGACGCCAGGGTGGGTTGGTGGCGGTGAGGGTTTCGACAGAGGCATGGAGAGGCCGGTGGCAGTGTAGAGAGAGGGCACAGGTGGTCGGTGGCGGTGGCGGTGGTTGACCAGTCGAACATAGAAGAAGAAAGAGTAGCGACGAGAGGGGAAATCATTAGGGTTTTTTCTTATTGTGTATATTTTTTTCTTTTGTTTTTGGTCCTTTCTTATTGTATTTTATTGCGTGGTGAGGGTGACTTTGAGATAAGGAGATAAAGTCTCCGAGAAAAGATCCACCAACGTGATCATTTGACAATTTATATTTGATGAGAAGCCTAGATCGAATGGACGACCAAGCGTTGGAAGCAAGCAGTGATTGGAAGTACGGAGTGAATACCATACCAGCTTATGCCAAGATATGTCGGGACACTTGTGCCTTAATGCTATCCGGATCGCGATCGAATGCTAAAGACAAGCATCTGTTTCCGAGTCTTTGGATTAGATACGTGATGTTCATGCAAGTTAAAGACGCAATCAACGTCATGAGTTCAGAATATTCTTTGCTTAAACGGGGCTTCCACTGAAGGCCACGAAAATGGCACGCCCAGGATCACCACAATCAGAAAACCGAAACACGATAATGGAGAAATTGTCGATTCGCGTATCTGGTTTGGAATCCATCGAACTTGACGCGGAATTTGCGACGGTTTCCGAACACGAACTCAAGATCTTCTCCCCTATTCCCTTCGTTAGAACACTGGCCTAATGAGATTGCCACTCACGAGAAGAAAGTTCTCTCTGAATCCGTATGTGAGTCAAATTGTGCATCTTCCGGTTAGGGGAGGGACTTGAGAGCTATTTATAGAGTCTTCGACCACGGGCCCTCTCATTACGGGCCGAGCCACATATTAGACTGATTAAGAACTCATATATCTTACCTTTATTAGACCAAACTAATTCAGTTAATTTCAATTAATGAAGCCCACATTAGAAAATTCTTACATTCTCCCACTTGGGCGATATTAATTGAAATAGAACTGTGTGCGCACCCTTATATTGGTCTAGAGATTATTCTTAATAGTCAATCCGATCCCATAAACTCTCGAACATCGAATCATGGCGGTAACTGCATGTACTCACGCAGAGCCTTCCATGGTCACGAGTGCTTTCAACTTTACTGATATGGATTCAATATGGTAGTGTGTCAAATGGACAATACCTCAAAATGAGTGATACTTCATGTGTTATCCATTTGGTTAGTCCAAATTCTCTCTCCTTAAGTGTCACAAAACCTAGTGTGTCACCAGAGAATATCCTTCATGGTTCCAACGAACCTGCATATGTCTTACCTTGATAGTTAACTATACTTTATGTGTAACAAGACATATCATTAAGGCTAATACCAAGAATGTCCCATAGCCTATACTCAAGGTTTACACAATTCCTCGAGATTTTCATCAAATATATGTACTCAACTTGATAAATCTACATTCACAAATACCTCATTGAATGCAAAAGAGTTGATACATATTCAAATATTGCAAAATGCAACAAAATCAGATGCAAACTTCATAAGAGCAACATAAAACTAAACAGCTCCCACTAATTAATAGTATCCCATGATACTCCTAAGCCCATGTTAATGACATGTCGATCAAATACACAAGGGCGAAGGCCTTTAGTTAGCGGATCTGCAATCATATCATCTGTTGAAATGTGCTCTACTGCAATGTCACCATTCTGAACTTTTTCCTTTATAGTCAGGTACTTGACATCCATATGCTTAGACCCCTTGAGACCTCTATTGTTGTTAACAAACAACACTGCAGAGTTATTGTCACAATACAGCTGTATGGGCCTATCCACAAAATCAAATACGGTCAACTCCTTAATGAGGTTCCGGAGCCAAATTGCCTGAGTAGCGGCTGAAAAGCATGCTACAAACTCCGCTTGCATGGTAGAGGATGTAATTAATTTTTGTTTCTCACTTTTCCATGATACTGCACCTCCTGCTAACTTAAAGATGTAACCTGTTGTCGATTTCTTTTCATCCTGACAGCCAGCAAAGTCTGAATCCGAATACCCAACTAGCTGTAGGTCCTGAACATGTTTGTAAATCAGCATATAGTCTTTTGTCCTCTTTAAGTACCTCAAAACCTTCTTGGCAGCAATCCAATGATCGTGTCCTAGATTTGACTGATATCTGCCTAGAAGTCCTGTTGCAAAAGCAATATCTGGTCTAGTACATACTTGAGCATACATAATACTCCCAAGTGCACTAGCATAAGTGTTGACACCTAAATTTTAGCGACCATTTAGTCGTAATTTGCATAGAAAATTAGGGATTAATTTTTTAACCCCTAAACAAAAAATATTTAAATTGCATAACATATAGTTTAAATTCATTTTAGATTAATTGCATTTTGCATCGGACTGGCGGTAACGAACGAGCTTAATCAAATGTGACTCGGCTCGCTTGAAATGCAAGGGCCGGGAATTACAAGTCAAACGGGCTCGGTTGTTTTAATTTGAACTTAATTCAGCCCATTTAAATTAAATTAAAATCTAAGCCCAAGCCTAAGCCCATTAAGACTAGAGAGCCCATCTAATTGACCTAGATTAGCGTTATATATACATCATTAGGTTAGGATTTTGGGGGGCGCTGAGATTTTCAGATTAGAATTTTTAGAGTGTAAGAGTGAGAAGGAGAGAGAGAGGAAGGAGACCGGCGAAAACCGTCGCCACGTGGAGCCTCCCCGCCGCGCGCCCGCCGTCTGCTGCGCGCCGCTTCGCCGCCGAGCATCACCGCCTGCTGCCGGTGAAGTCGCTGCCGCGACGCCGCCGCACGTTGCCGCGATGCTGTTGCTCCCTGCCGTGCTGCCGCTGCTTCCCGCCGACGCCGCTGCTGTCGCTCCTCCCGTCGCGCGCCACTGCTGCCACTGCTGTTCCGTCGCCGTGCGCCGCCACTGCTGCCGCTGCCTCACGCCGCACGCCCCCGCCGCCGGAGCCATCCCACGCCGTGTGCCGCCACTGCTACCGCTGCTGTTCCGTCGCCGTGCGCCGCCACTGCTGCCTCTGCTGTTCCGTCGCCGTGCGCCACCACCTGCTGCCGCTGCCTCACGCCGTGCGCCGCCGCCCTGCTGCCCTCCGTCGCTGTGCGCCGCCGCCGCCTTGCTGCCCTCCGTCGCCGTGCGCCACTGCCGCCGCTGCTGCCCTCTGTCGCTGTGCGTTGCCGCCGCCGGAGCCGTCGCACGCCGATGCCACTCCTGCCGCTCCCCCCGTCGCGTGCCACCGCCTCGCTGTTGCCGCTCCTCCCGTCGCACGCCGACGCCGCCGCCGCTGCTCCTCCCGTCGCGCGCCACCGCCCGCTGCTGCCGCTCCCCACCGTGTCATCGCCGCAAGTCGCCGTCGCTCCCGACACCGTGTCGCCGGTTCACCATTCGCCGCTCATCCCGATCCGCAAGTTCGAATTTGGGAATTATCTGCAAATTAGGTAATTGGACATTATCTGATATTTTTCAGAATATTTAATTTACTAATTTGAGTGTTTGAATATTGCGTGAATATCGCGCGGAATATTAGATATATTAGGATAATTATCTGATATCCGCAATATTTTTAAAATATTCAAAATTAGGAAACTTTCCTAATTCGGCAATGTATCTGGACAACTATCTGACCTTATCCCTAAGGTACGATACGTGGCGATACAGAAAATCATTATTCTATCCATAATCATTTGGGTACGATAATGACTTTTATCTGCTTTCCAAATTTGAATGATCGACTTTCCGTCAATATCTATAACCCTATAGATATGACTGATAGTTCGATTTTTGTGCCTAATCCGAGTTTGAAACGAATCTTGTGGATCGCGTGGTTGTTTTAAATATGGATGCTATCTCTGTTTAAATTGTCTTTCCTTTTCAAATAAAAAAGAAAATTCAAAAATATCAGTTAGGATTTGAATTTGAGTTTTGCATGTTTAGGAATCCTAAATATATCTAGACGATAGAGTAATTATTTAATTTAAATTAGGACTTGAGATAATCTATTTCCTAGTTTAAATTAAGTAATTTTCTAATCTTAATAGATTATTTAGGTTATTTTTTAATTCCGAATTTTCATGAAAACCCAAAAAAAAAGGATGAATTGTTTTATGGTAGATTAGGATAGATTACATTCTTAATTTAAGTAATTTATTATTTCGAATTTTAACAAAAACCTCAAAAATAAGTCATGTTAGGATATGTTAAGTCATCATAAGTTGCATGTTAATTTAGGCATATTTTTATTCCGAATTTCATTAGAAAATACCAAAAATAAATCATTTGCCCGTCATCAGAATTAGGTCACGTCGTCGCATGACATATAGTTTGCATGCTAGGTTGCATTACTTGCATGTCATTTTTGCACGTCATTGCATATAGGTTAGCTTTCATTTAAATAAGCGAAAATCCGAAAATTGAGTGAATTCCTTGTCAATTAGAAATCATATTAGGTTGTTGATGTGATTTTCTAGCTAACAATGCAGATGCTTACGTTGCTTCGAGGTAAGTAATTCTTCCAACTTGCAATTTATTTAATGCTTTCTTGGGTGTTAAATTGGTGGTTTGCGCACCCGCACGAACACCTCACATGTTAGTGACTAAGTTAAAATGGATCCAGATTGCTTGCCAAAACATTTTTTGAAAAGAAAAGGTACCGAAAGGGCGTTAGACTAGATCTAGCGTAATCAAGTCCCTGGGCTTAGAATCTCTGGTTCGTAGGAATAAAACATATCTTCATATGTTTTATTTAGGTTTCTAATCGACCTACCACAAATAGATTAGTGGCGACTCCAAGCATGAAAATTTTGCATGTTAAAAACTTAAATCCTAAGTTGCGAATTGGTAGGGCTTGGGAGGGCCCGAGTTAGGTTTAGTCCTAATAATCCATTAGCCTAAGAGGAAAAATTTTAGGTCGCGACAGCTTGGCGACTCCACTGGGGAATTGAGTTAAAACTCTTAGTGGACTTATGCCAGTTTTTCTTTTAAAAAAAGTATTTTTTGCTTGGCAGCGAGGATCCCAGGTACGTCCCTAACATTTTAGGTATTAAATGTTTTTGCAGAATGGGAGGTATAAGGGGAGGCGTGATTGTTAACCCTTGTTTTGCAGGGAGGTGTTTGAATGAATGGTTTATTTTATGCACGAAGCGCTGTATGATATAACTTGTTGTGCATGCCTTGCATTTACACTACACCGCACACACTTCCCGCTGCCGGACCTGGGCGGCACAGGTTTAGGATGGTACTGAGAAAACGGACACCCCGACCACACCCGCGTGGTATGGGTCGCCTTTCTTGGTCCCGAAAGTTCTTTTATGGTGTCATTGAATACCTACCACGGTTGCACCCTTTGCAACCCGGGTCGGCTCTTTGACTAAGCCGGAGTCAGGGGAATCCCAGCCTAACCACCACCATGACTGGTTTAGCTCGGTAATCCTCATGTCTCCATTTTGCAAGCCAGAGTCTAGGTAGAAATCGAACCTCACGTTTCATGCGTATGTCTATGTGATTGCCATCATTCTACCGGGTGAAGTAAGATTTCTAAACCTTTATCTCGCAATTTATTTATGTTTCGTCTTTTTCTTTGGTCGGTCCATGACATTAGGTTGGTCGTGAGTCTTGGTCTATACACTATGGGAGGGGCAGACATCCGGATTCTTGATGCTCCTAAGGACGAGCTCCGTGCCTGGTGGAATCTACTCAGTCCGACCAACCGCAAGCTAGTTGAGGGTCACATCGGGAGGCTGCTCCCCCTACTGGAGGTCAAAGTCCGTACCGACCTCGTTCGAGCATTAGCGCACTTCTGGTGTCCCGAGACCTCTACCTTTATATTCGGTAAGCACGAGCTCACTCCGACGTTGGAAGAATATAGCGTGCTCATTGGAAAACCATTGGAGTCGGAGTTAGTCACACCACCTTTGGGAATTGATTCTACTTTAATGTTGGCTGAATTTTTGAATGTCGGAAAAGATGAATTGGAAAAAGTGTTAAAAGCAAATCGCGGCACATGTCCTTTTTCATTCTTGAGTCAGTGTTTTGAAAAAGCCACATCTTTTCAAAAAGGCAGAATCTTTTTGCTAGCATTTTTCGGGTTCGTGATTTTTCCTTACTGTAAGAATGCATGTAGTCCGTCAATCGCATGGTTGGTCCAACAGGTCTGTCTTGAAAAGAATTTTATCAACACCATTTTAGCCGAGACTTTCATTTCCCTCACTAAATTTAAGCAACATGTTGACAAAACTTTTCATGCCCCCCTCGAACTTTTGCAAATCTGGTTTTTGTCTCACATAAAAGGGTGTGGCGATTTACTCATAATATCCGAGCTTAGTGATTCTAGCCATCCCGTCTTGAGGTATAAAGAAAAATAAGGGGGTGCACCCGATTATCATTACTCTGAATGGATCATCTTCATGAAAAACGCTAGACCCCAAGGTTTCCAATGGCATGCTAACTGGTTCAAAGTCGAGGAAGCTCGGCTTACATGTAATGGTATTGGACCGGTTCCACTATTGGGTTTCACCGGAGCAATTGAATACTACCCCGCCAGAGTGTCTCGTCAGTATCAGATTCTCCAAGGGCTTCCTCCAGCGTTACAACCAGAACTCCTCCAAGTTGACTTCGCCGATGATGATAAAGACCACGAAGCGACCGTAGCTCAGCTCAATAAGATGTGGAGGAAGTGTCGTGTGTTAAAGATAGCTCGGCCCGAAGGAGAACTAAAGGGAGAGCAGAAGTCCTATTTCGCGACGACCCAGTACATTCGTCGGCACAGAATCCCGCGGGATTTGCTCCCGAAGATACCCAAGGTGCCTCTCAAGTCCGCCAATCGCTCAGAGAATAATCGCCTCAAAAGGAAGGCCGAAGAAGCTGAAGAAAAGACATCCAAGATAGCTCGAGCTTATGAGCAATTGAAGAAGGAAGTCGCCTCCCATATGTCTATAGATCAAGCTAAATAAAAAGCTCGAAGTTCTTTTCTCATTTCAGTTTCAGTTTTTAAAATTTGTTTAGGAATTGAGTCATTTGTCTTTATATTCATTTCAATTTCAAGTCATTAATTGGTGTAAAAATTTTCGCCATTTCAATAAAGGGGTCCTTTCAATTCAAAGCGGTTAGACCAATGTCATGGATTGGCGTATGATTTTGCTTAACACTCATGTATGCCTGTTTCGTTCCAAAATTAGGTAGCTACGGACCGATCACGATCGCCTATTCGTACACGGTCGAGAGCCAGAATGGCCGATCAAACCGACTTGCAAGAGCGTGTTGTTGGTGTGGAAGACCAGATGAAGCAACTTGTCATCGCGATGCAACAAATGTCCGCTGAGATCAAAACTCTCCGGTCGGTTCCTGTTTCGGCATCCCTCGAAGCATCAGTTCCAAAGCAGAAAATCAGAAAAAGTGTCGATGTTGACGGAGATAACGATATTCCTGATTTAGAAGATGACCCCGTCCAGATCATCGTCAACAAAGACAAACCTGATGAACGGGTCAATAAACTTGAAGAAAGAGTGAAGCAGCTGGAAGGTTCGCAGGATTCACCTTCGATCGATCTATCCCTGTACTCACAGATCAAAATCCCAAAGAAGTTCAAAATGCCGGATTTCGATAAGTACAATGGCACCACATATCCAAAAGCCCACCTACAGCTCTATCACGTACAGATGACTTCGTACGTTGATAACGAACTCCTGATGATCCATGCCTTTCAAGCAAGTTTGACGGGTCCTGCTTTGAACTGGTATCTCATGAAGAAGATAAATGGCCTCAAAACTTGGAAAGAAGCCAGTGAAGCATTCTTGAAGCAGTACAGATTCATAGCGGACATCATTCCTACCCGTGATGATCTCGAACGTGCTCAGATGAAAAAGACTGAATCCTTCAAAGACTATGCTA
Organism: Syzygium malaccense; assembly: GCA_031216405.1. Lineage (NCBI taxonomy): Eukaryota > Viridiplantae > Streptophyta > Magnoliopsida > Myrtales > Myrtaceae > Syzygium > Syzygium malaccense. The sequence continues at coordinate 46,684,193 of CM062258.1, read as the reverse complement.
TCAGATGGAGGAATTTAGCTGCTCAGGTTGTCCCAGAACCCATAGACAATGAGTTAAAGAGGATGTTCGTGAAAACTCTCCCGTTCGAATACCGTAATCGGATGGTTGCCATTCTGGCTGACAACTTCAACCAACTCATCCCCATAGGCGAATAAATTGAAATAGGGCTGAAAGATGGATGGTTTGTCGAGCCGTCCTCCTCGACCAGAAGATTTGGTGCGAGAAAAGAGAAAGAACCGGCAGCTGAAGTGAATGTGGCTTATAACCAACCGAGCCGGCGGAATGCTAACTCCGCCCCAGCAATCCAAGTAGCAGAAGCTCAGCAACAAAACTCGGGTCATCAACCTTTTCAGAGGAGGAACAACAGGAGGCAATTCACCCCCCTCCCCGGATCGTTATCTCAAGTATTGACAGTGCTCCAGAAGAAAGGCTTGCTTACTACTGAGCCAAAACGGCCCAATCCTGAGCGGTTCTATAACTTCGACCCGTCAAAGAAATGTGATTATCACATGGGTGAGCTGGGACACTCAACCGATGATTGCTATGCCCTCAAGCACCGAATCTAGAACCTCATAGATACGAAGGTTTTCTCATGTCAACCTGCTAAGCCGAATGTTCAGAGTAACCCACTCCCTGATCACGCAGGCGATGTGAATGCCATATTTAGCTTCGATGCTGGTCGAATCAAGAATGTTAAGGTGTATACTACTGACGCCTACGGTGAGTTAGTGAAAGCCGGTTGTTACCCGAGTAATGAGGACCTTCCCCTTGTCATCATGAGAGAAAGAATCTCAAGAATGGTAGAAGTTGGGATGATCGTTTATGCTGACCACACTGGCATCATTTCCACTATCTCTGAAGTGGTTATTAATTGGGAGGAGGAGTTTGCTACATTGAACACCAGGAGCGACAAGGGCGACCCTCTGCCTGAAGACATGCCTCCGCTTGAAGACGCGTCCGATAATGAAGAGATCATTGTAAGCACGCCTACAATTGACGAAGGGATAGTGATCGAGATACCTCAACCGTATGAGTATAGTGATAATAAGGCGGTTCCTTGGTCCTACAGTCTCGATGTCGACTTAGTTACCAGATCTGGGCGTTCCTACGGCCAAGCTAATGCCCAACCTGCAAAACCTGTTACTGATAAAGAAGCCAAGGAGTTCCTAGCCGTGATTAAGGCTAGCGAATACAACATAGTTGAACAATTGCGCAAGCTGCCCGCACAAATCTCTCTGCTTGAGCTACTCCAGACATCTGTCAAGCATCAGAAGGCCTTAATGAAGGTGTTAAGTGAAGTCCACGTGCCAGAAACGATCGATCATGACAAATTAGAGGAATTTGTGGGTTCTATACTCTTCAAGGACCTCATAGCCTTTTCAGATGAGAGAGTTCCCTCTGAAGGAATTTGGGGCAACCAAGTGGCAAGTTCGATTATTATGTGAAATACTCAGCACCCCCGAGCTTCTATGTTGACCCCCGTGACATTGTCCCGGATGGATGGGGAGGTATGGATGATCCAACACCTCTAGTGACAGAAGATCCTGATGATGCAATGGAGGGAATCACTGCCCTGTTTGATGATTTCTTCATTGGAGCTATCGAGGAAGGACCGTTGGAGGAAATGGGCATTGGCCCGCAAGAGTAACACATTTACCTTTTTCGCACACTCCCCTACGCGGGAATTTTTACTACTTTTTAGGACTTGCCCTGTCTCGGGAGCTACTTTTTAGGACTTTTCATTTCTAGGATTTGATTGTTGCAATTTCCATTCCAATAAATGTAATTCATTTGGTAATAATCAATGAAATTACAAGTTATTTTCGTTTTGAGGGCATGTTGAGGTATATCAAACCAGCCCGGTGATGATATCCAACCGATAAAATAAAATATAGTCCAAGGAGAATTCTGAGGCCTGGGCTTCTTCATGCTTCCTCGTGTTAAAACCTTTTTGAAAAGAATTTCAAAAAAATAAATAAATAAATAAATAAAAATAAAAATAAAAAATACACTGTTTAGCCCTGTTTGTCCTACTGAAACCCCTACTTTATGTTTCAGGGGCAATTTTGTGACATGTAAGGGTATGGGAACGGTCCAATATGATGAATTATGTGCCACCGAACCTGATCTCGATGACACCAATGAACTCGAAGATTCCTCGGACCTCCAGCGTGATCTAGAGCATCATGAAAGACCTAAAGTCCTAACGGTAGACCAAACTATCACCATCAACTTGAGTGATTTCGGAGAACCCAAGGAGGTGAAGATAGGGGCAACCCTTCCCGAAGGTGAAGCGAAATGCCTGGTCCAACTGCTGAAGGATTACCAGGATATCTTTGCCTGGTTGTGTATCGATATGCCGGGTTTAGACCCTTCTATCGTGGAGCATAGTCTATCCACTAATCCGGACATGCTGCCCAAGAAACAGAAGTTGCGAAGGACCAAGCCTGAACTTTCCAAGAAAATAGAGGAGGAGGTCATGAAGCTCTTGAAAGTGGGATTCATCGAAGTCACCCAATACCCCAGCTGGGTGGCTAATATTGTGCCAGTCATGAAGAAAGATGGTCGAGTTCGGGTTTGCATCGACTATCGCGATTTAAACAAGGCTAGCCCTAAAGACGATTTCCCATTGCCACATATAGACGTTTTGGTGGACAGTACTGCTGGGTTCGAGCTGTTTTCCTTCATGGATGGTTTTTCAGGTTATAATCAGATAAAAATGAAGGACGATGATAAGGAGAAAACGGCGTTCATCACTCCTTGGGGGACATTCCACTATAAGGTCATGCCTTTCGGCCTTAAAAATGCCGGGGCAACATATCAACGGGCAATGGTGACGCTCTTCCATGATATGATGCATAAGGAGATTGAGGTCTATGTCGATGACATGATCGCCAAGTCTCGACCTGGGAAGAATCATGTCGATACTTTGAAGAAATTATTCGAGAGACTTCATGAGTTTAAGCTCCGTCTCAACCCAGCAAAGTGCGTATTTGGAGCAACCTCAGGTAAATTACTTGGGTTCATAGTAAGCAGTAAAGGTATTGAAGTTGACCCCTCCAAAGTGAAGGCTATATGTGAGTTACAACCCCCATCGACCGTGAAAGAAGTGCGGAGCCTCCTGGGTAGATTGAACTACATAGCCCGTTTTATTTTTCAGCTCTCCGCAACTGCTAAGCCCTTCTTCAAACTTCTAAGGAAGAATGCTCAAGTGGAATGAGACGATGATTATCGGGAAGCGTTTAATGAATTAAAACGGTACCTGATGGAACCACCAGTGCTAGTCCCACCAATGCCAGGCCAACCTTTGATCCTTTACCTCACGATTTATAGTGAGTCTTTAGGTGCGATGCTAGCTCAGAAAAGTCCTGAAGATGGAAAAGAGCGAGCCATTTATTACCTAAGCAAGAAGTTTATCGTCTCGGAGTTGAATTATTCTGAAGCCGAGAAGACTTGCGCTGCACTAGTATGGGTGCTCCATAGGCTGCGACAATATACACTGCATCACCAGACTTTGCTTGTAACTGAGAACGATCCCATTAAGTATTTACTTGATCAGCCAGCTTTGGTAGGGAAGTTAGCCAAGTGGCAAATTTTAATTTCAGAGTTTGATATCCAGATGAAGCCACAGAAGTCAGTTAAAGGTCGAGTAATTGCTGATGTATTAGCTGAAAATCCTGGAGTCCCTGATGATGATAGATATTCTCCAGAAGATCGCATTTTGGTAATAAAGGAAGACACATGGACCATGTTTTTCGATGGAGCTGTAAACTTGGCCGGTTCCGGCACTGGGGCAGTTTTAATATCCCCAGATGGGCAACATTATCCTGTAGCAGCAAAGTTGGTGTTCCCCTGTACCAACAACATAGCCGAGTACGAAGCTTGCATTCTCGGACTCCAAGCCGTAGTGGAAATGGGGATAACCAAGTTGAAAGTATTTGGTGATTCTGCTTTGATTATTCTCCAAACTGTGGGAGAGTGGAAGACGAGAGATATCAAACTAGTACCGTACCATGAATACCTCGAAGAAATCATAGAGGAATTCGAAAATATCTCTTTTGAGTACTTATCGAGGTCTCATAATCAGTTTGCTGATGCGCTAGCTACGTTATTATCCATGTTGCAAGTGATTGATGGGTTAGAGGTAGAACCCTTGAAGATTGAAGTCCTGACAAAACTGGCCTACTGTATGGTTGTGACCAGAGAACCTGACAAAAAGCCATGGTATTACGATATCATGAGTTACATCCAGAGACAAGAATTTCCTGAGGGAAGCACCCCGGTCGACAGGAAGTACATAATGAAAATGGCTTCAAAATTCTTTGTTAGTGGTGAGAAGCTGTACAAAAGATCATATGATTCGATCCTATTGAGGTGTATGGATGCGGCTGAAGCTACCAGAATCATACAAGAAGTACATGAGGGGATATGTGGTCCACACATGAATGGCCACATGTTAGCTAAGAAGATCATGAGGTTGGGTTATTATTGGCTCAGTCTTGAGAGTGACTGCATCCAACATGTTCGAAGATGTCATCGCTGTCAGGTTCATGGGGATAAAATAAATGTTCCCCCGACGGAATTACATCAGCCATCTGAGCCATGGCCCTTTTCAATGTGGGGCATCGATGTGATTGGTTCAATTAATCCTAAGGCGTCAAATGGACACCGATTTATCCTGGTCGCGATTAATTATTTCTCTAAGTGGATTGAGGCGGCATCTTATGCAAACGTCACCGCAAAGAATGTTGTAAAATTCATCAGGCGAGACATAGTTGCTCGTTATGGTGTCCCTGAGACTATCGTCACTGACAATGGGACAAATTTGAACAACAAGTTCATTGATCAGTTGTTCAACGAGTTCAAAATCCGTCACCTGAATTCATCTCCTTACCGTCCACATATGAATGGAGTAGTTGAAGCCGCTAATAAGAATATCAAGAAGATCTTGGCCAAAACGGCTGAAAACTATCGTGACTGGCATGAAAGGTTACCATTTGCACTAATGGCATATCGAACTTCGATCCGAACCTCTGTCGGAGCAACCCCTTTTTCCTTGGTGTATGGCATGGAAGCAGTCCTACCCGTCGAAGTAGAGATCCCTTCCTTACGAGTATTGTCTCAAGTGGAGTTGTCCGAGGCAGAATGGATGCGACAAAGGCATGAGCAGTTAAATCTAATTGATGAGAAGCGATTGAGAGCCATTTGCCACGGTCAAACCTGTCAGCAGAGGATAACTAGATCCTTTAATCAAAAGGTGCGTCCAAGACACTTCAAGGTAAATGATCTAGTCCTAAGGAAGGTACTGCCAGTCTTTCCTGTTCCTGGAGGAAAATTTGCCCCAAACTACATTGGTCCGTATGTGGTTAAAAAGGTGCTTCCTGGAGGTGCCCTGATTCTCGCAGAAATGGATGGTCGTGAGTTTTCCACTCCTGTTAATTTTGATGCTGTGAAGATATATTATCCCTGATAAGATTTAACATTTTTGCGGCGAAAGTTTTCAAGGGTTTAGTTTTATATTCTGAATTGCAAACATTTCACTTATGAATAAATGGGTTCAATCAATTTAAAGATGGAATGTGTGCCTTGGCTTAAAATTGTGCTTGATCATTTTGTTAGTCTACATTATCGATTTCAAAAGGGAATCTATTTAGACAATATGATAACTCAAGTGGAATGAATTGAATGTGTTGAATGAGGTACATCGGGATGATGAAAGGCAAGTCATATCCTATACACAGTCCTGTGCACTAATCCCCAGTGAGTTGAGTAGAAAAATTCCATGTCGGCAAGGCGAAGGGTTATCTCGCAAAAGGTACGGCAACAGAAATGACGAGAGGCAATTCATTTCTCTGTCCCAAGCACTACAGGTTATCCATTGTTTCGCCACTTTGAGCCTAAACACTTGGAGAAATTCATTCAAATTACCCTTGTCAAGAACCACCCCATATCGGGGCAAACTGGAGGTAAGTTAGCGTCATAAGGTGAAAAATGAGTAGAAATTTTCATGCTCTCACTTGCATCAATCTTCGAGTGTTGCTTTTTCAGATGAATTCACGTAAAGTTCAAGTGCCTTAGGATGACGAAGAGCATTTCTTTCTCTATCCTATACACACTTTATCCTTTGTTAAGCCCAATTGAGCCTGCAAATTCATTTCTTAAACCCAGTTGGTGATCATCCCCCACACTGGGGCAAGGCAAAAGTCATCATTGTTCAAGCAGCATATCCGGAGCGCCGATAAAAGACGAAGACCCTGAGAGTCCAAATGTTAGTCATTCGGTCAAAACAAGCCAAAGTGTGACTGGCCAATGTATGCATTATAGACAGTGTGTGTCAAAAAAAAAAACTAGAGGGCATGAAAAAGCAGTGTGCCTGGTAAAAGCAAGGCCAATGCCCGTGAAAAAAAAAAAGAAAAAAAATGGAGAAAAAAGTGACGACTTTAGATTAAAAAATGTTGAGATGTGTCAAAATCACAAAATATCCAGAGTCTTAAAGAGTCAAGTGATAAGCTCTCAAGGCCAATGGAACATCTACCGAGGAGACAATCCCTGACGGAAAAGAACACCGGTGATAATGCCGAGATGATCACCAACTCTCACCCCAGTTATATACATTTTGAGCCTAATGATCCATTCATTTCTCAACCCATGAGCCTAGCCTGCGTTACGTCCCTTGCAAAGTCTCTTCAGATTAGGGCACTTGAACTAACGTAGAGTTTCTGATGTTTATAAGCTTAGCTCGAAGAAGTGCGAGCAAGTCCATTTCTATCTCATTTTGCAGGTTCTTGACTTGTAAACCCGGAGACAATTACAGAGTATTTTCTTTCAGTAGCCTCGACTCGAAGAGTCTCTTTTGCTAAGCCATTGACCAAGCCCATGTTACGGTCCTAACAAAGACCTCTCAGATCGGTAAAGTCGTACTGCTTGCGAGAATACTCAGACCCTTGTCAACATGATGATGGTGAGATGGAGCGATTCTCCGTAAATCAGCCTTTTTGATGAGAATGAGAGAAAGCCCTTTTGGACCGGAAGTCCCTCATTCGACATTTTCAAGATACCCGTTTGTGAGTTCGGATTGTCTTGTCATGATTTTTCCCAGCGAAGTTTGTAATGCTGATTTGACGAAACCATCGTGCATGAAAATCAGTTGAAATCATAGTGCATGTATATGTTCTTGACAGTATGCGAATGCATATTACATGTTACTTAAAATCGTGTCTAACAGGAGACACACCTTCAGAGTTGGAGATGTCACTAGGTAAGTATATCTCTATCCCTAGGATATCTATGACTATCTAGATATCCCTGACCTGTTCAAGCAATTGTCAGGTCCCACACTTGATCATTTTTGTGATCTCTAGATGCCTTTGATTGTGTTCAGGTGTCTATTGATCAAACATTTTCAGGTATTTCTAATGATATCCAGGTACTTTGTTAAGGAATTCTTGAACACTTGGGCTAGCCGCTTTTGTTCATCAAATCACAGATTTTCATACAATCTCGAGAAGATTCCCCCGTTACATGACTATGAGCAGGTATAGGCATGGCGGCCAAATCTTTACATATGAGCAGGTATATGTAAAGGTCGGAATATTCTTCCCAAATCTCAGGTATTCCCCCGCTACTCGCCTATGAGCAGGTATAGGTGGAGCGGCCAAATCTTTGCATATGAGCAGGTATATGTAAAGGTCGAAATATTCTCTCAAATCTCAGGTATTCCCCCGCTACTCACATATGAGCAGGTATAGGTGAAGCGGCCAAATCTTTGCATATGAGCAGGTATATGTAAAGGTCAGAATATCCTTTTGATTTCAAAAATTTCCCCCGCAATTCACTTATGAGCAGGTATAAGTGAAGCGACCAAATCTTTGCAAACACCTAGAGAGATGTATAGGTAGTTCGTAAGGATCGGAACTGTTCTCACGAATCCAGATGATGATTGGATACGTTGAGCTTTCTTCGTGTGTTTTGACTTAACTGCAGATCACCGAAGTTCATCAACAGGCAATACCTATGGGACTGAACCCATACATTTGCCAAAACAACATACAAGTTAAAGTTGTGCCTCGAATTGCATTATCTCGCTCCTGTCAGGTAAGTGATTCCAGGTATGTTTTCTACTCATGTCAGCATGCATCATTTCTTAATGCATTGTAAAATGGGATTCATAATCCCGACAAAAACAACATTCATTGCACTTTCATGGTCGAAATTTAGGTATCATTTAGTCTTTGAATGCAACCTCTACGAGCTCACCTTCAAAGAGGGGCAGCTGTTGACACTTAAATTTTAACGACCATTTAGTCATAATTTGCATAGAAAATTAGGGATTAATTTTTTAACCCCTAAACAAAAAATATTTAAATTGCATAACATATAGTTTAAATTCATTTTAGATTAATTGCATTTTGCATCGGACTGGCGGTAACGAACGAGCTTAATCAAATGTGACTCGGCTCGCTTGAAATGCAAGGGCCAGGAATTACAAGTCAAACGGGCTCGGTTGTTTTAATTTGAACTTAATTCAGCCCATTATCATTAATTAATTCAGCCCATTTAAATTAAATTAAAATCTAAGCCCAAGCCTAAGCCCATTAAGACTAGAGAGCCCATCTAATTGACCTAGATTAGCGCTATATATACATCATTAGGTCAGGATTTTGGGAGGGCGCTGAGATTTTCAGATCAGAATTTTTAGAGTGTAAGAGTGAGAAGGAGAGAGAGAGGAAGGAGACCGGCGAAAACCGTCGCCACGTGGAGCCTCCCCGCCGCGCGCCCGCCGTCTGCTGCGCGCCGCTTCGCCGCCGAGCATCACCGCCTGCTGCCGGTGAAGTCACTGCCGCGACGCCGCCGCACGCTGCCGCGACGTTGCTGCTCCCTGCCTTGCCACCGCTGCTTCCCACCGATGCCGCTGCTGTCGCTCCTCCCGTCGCGCGCCACTGCTGTTCCGTCGCCGTGCGCCGCCACTGCTGCCGCTGCCTCACGCCGCACGCCCCCGCCGCCGGAGCCATCCCACGCCGTGCGCCGCCACTGCTGCCGCTGCTGTTCCGTCGCCGTGCGCCACCACCTGCTGCCGCTGCCTCACGCCGTGCGCCGCCGCCCTGCTGCCCTCCGTCGCTGTGCGCCGCCGCCGCCCTGCTGCCCTCCGTCGCCGTGCGCCACTGCCGCCGCTGCTGCCCTCTGTCGCTGTGCGCTGCCGCCGCCGGAGCCGTCGCACGCCGACGCCGCTGCTGCCGCTCCCCCCGTCGCGCGCCACCGCCCGCTGCTGCCGCTCCTCCCGTCGCACGCCGACGCCGCCGCCGCTGCTCCTCCCGTCGCGCGCCACCGCCCGCTGCTGCCGCTCCCCGCCGTGTCATCGCCGCAAGTCGCCGTCGCTCCCGACACCGTGTCGCCGGTTCACCGTTCGCCGCTCATCCCGATCCGCAAGTTCGAATTTGGGAATTATCTGCAAATTAGGTAATTGGACATTATCTGATATTTTTCAGAATATTTAATTTACTAATTTGAGTGTTTGAATATTGCGTGAATATCGCGCGGAATATTAGATATATTAGGATAATTATTTGATATTCGCAATATTTTTAAAATATTCAAAATTAGGAAACTTTCCTAATTCGGCAATGTATCTGGACAACTATCTGACCTTATCCCTAAGGTACGATACGTGGCGATACAGAAAATCATTATTCTATCCATAATCATTTGGGTACGATAATGACTTTTATCTGCTTTCCAAATTTGAATGATCGACTTTCCGTCAATATCTATAACCCTATAGATATGACTGATAGTTCGATTTTTGTGCCTAATCCGAGTTTGAAACGAATCTTGTGGATCGCGTGGTTGTTTTAAATGTGGATGCTATCTCTGTTTAAATTGTCTTTCCTTTTCAAATAAAAAAGAAAATTCAAAAATATCAGTTAGGATTTGAATTTGAGTTTTGCATGTTTAGGAATCCCAAATATATCTAGACGATAGAGTAATTATTTAATTTAAATTAGGACTTGAGATAATCTATTTCCTAGTTTAAATTAAGTAATTTTCTAATCTTAATAGATTATTTAGGTTATTTTTTAATTCCGAATTTTCATGAAAACCCAAAAAAAAAGGATGAATTGTTTTATGGTAGATTAGGATAGATTGCATTCTTAATTTAAGTAATTTATTATTTCGAATTTTAACAAAAACCTCAAAAATAAGTCATGTTAGGATATGTTAAGTCATCATAAGTTGCATGTTAATTTAGGCATATTTTTATTCCGAATTTCATTAGAAAATACCAAAAATAAATCATTTGCCCGTCATCAGAATTAGGTCACGTCGTCGCATGACATATAGTTTGCATGCTAGGTTGCATTACTTGCATGTCATTTTTGCACGTCATTGCATATAGGTTAGCTTTCATTTAAATAAGCGAAAATCCGAAAATTAAGTGAATTCCTTGTCAATTAGAAATCATATTAGGTTGTTGATGTGATTTTCTAGCTAACAATGCAGATGCTTACGTTGCTTCGAGGTAAGTAATTCTTCCAACTTGCAATTTATTTAATGCTTTCTTGGGTGTTAAATTGGTGGTTTGCGCACCCGCACGAACACCTCACATGTTAGTGACTAAGTTAAAATGGATCCAGATTGCTTGCCAAAATATTTTTGAAAAGAAAAGGTACCGAAAGGGCGTTAGACTAGATCTAGCGTAATCAAGTCCCCGGGCTTAGAATCTTTGGTTCGTAGGAATAAAACATATCTCTCTATATTTTATTTAGGTTTCTAATCGACCTACCACAAATAGATTAGTGGCAACTCCAAGCATGAAAATTTTGCATGTTAAAAACTTAAACCCTAAGTTGCGAATTGGTAGGGCTTGGGAGGGTCCGAGTTAGGTTTAGTCTTAATAATCCATTAGCCTAAGAGGAAAAATTTTAGGTCGCGACAATAAGGTATATTCTTCATTTGGGCTTTCTCAAAATCTGAATGAGGACATTGTGACAGACTTAACTTATCACCCTTACTAACAGGAGCAATTCCTGGCTTGCATTGCTGCATGTTGAATCTTTCTAAGATACGATCAACATATGCCCTTTGAGATAAACCCAATAGTTGGCGAGAACGATTCCTATGAATCTTAATGCCAAGGACAAAAGACGCCTCACCAAGGTCTTTCATATCAAAGTTCTTTGACAACATCCGCTTTGTCTCATGCAGTAAACCAAGGTCACTGCTTGCAAGCAGAATATCATCAACATAGAGTATAAGGAAAATAAATTTCCTCCCACTGACCTTGCAGTATATACACTGATCTACTTTGTTCTCAACAAAACCAAATGAAGCGACAACACTATGAAACTTCAAGTACCATTGTCTAGAAGCTTGCTTGAGACCATAAATAGACTTTTTAAGTCTACATACAAGCGTACCTGAATCATCTGCCGCAAAGCCTTCGGGTTGCACCATATAGACTTCTTCATTAAGGTCTCCATTGAGAAAGGCAGTTTTAACATCCATCTGGTGTAACTCCATATCGAAATGAGCTACCAATGCCATGATCACTCTGAAAGAATCTTTAGAAGAGACTGGAGAAAAGGTTGCTTCATAGTCTACTCCTTCTCTCTGAGTGAAACCCTTAGCTACCAGTCTGGCTTTAAACTTCTCAATCTTTCCTTTAGAGTCCTTTTTAGTCTTATACACCCATTTACAGCCAATGGGTCTATGACCTTCAGGTAATTCAATAAGTTCACAAACTCCATTATGCTTCATAGACTGCATTTCATCTCTCATTGTATCCAACCACAGTTCTGACTGAGGACAAGAAACAACTTCCTCATAAGTCACTGGATCAGCCACAGAACCGATATCGTAGTCTTGCTCTCCTATATAGACTAAGTAGTCCGGTGATATAGCTGATCGTCTCTCCCTAATGGATCTCCTTACTGGAGCAACAACAGCCTCATTCTGCACCTAAGAGCCTTGAGGAACTTCATTAGGAGCTGTCTCGATAATAGGATCCTGAGTCTCAACATGTTCAGACTATGGTATGGGAGTCTCCACAATTATCTGTATGGGAGAAGATAAAGATACAACATTACCCACCGTACTATTATCCTCAATAGTCTGTGAGCAGCTATTTTCTTCGGCCACATCAAATTCCAGAAACTTGGCTATCTGTGATTCCACAATTCTTGTGCCTCCATTGGGATTATAGAACCGATATCCCTTCGAATGATCCGGGTAAGATACAAAGTAACACCGAGTGGTTCTGGAGTCCAACTTACTTAATGTTGGATTATATAACTTCACTTCTGCAGGACATCCCCAAACCTTAAGATGGTTTAAGCTAGGCTTACGTCCAGTCCATAACTCAAAAGGAGTTAATGGAACAGCTTTAGTAGGTACACGATTCAGAATGTACAAAACTGTTTTCAAAGCTTCACCCCACAGAAAACTAGGTAAATTTGTCCTACTAATCATACTCCTTACCATTTCCATAAGGGTGCGATTGCGCCTTTCGGCTACACCATTTTGCTCAGGACTCCCAAGCATAGTGAACTGAGCCACTATCCCAGAATCCTCTAAGAATTTGGCAAATGGCCCCTTAAGCTGTCCGGCATCGCCATACTTGCCATAATACTCTTCACCTCGGTTAGATCTAACAACCTTTATGACTTTTCCCAACTGTTTCTCGACTTCAGTACGAAAAATCTTGAACTTGTCAAGAGACTCAGACTTTTCTTTAATCAAGTACAGATAACCATATCGAGAATAGTCATCAATAAATGTGATGAAATAAAAATTTCTACACAAGGTTGCCGTATAGGGTCCACTTATATTGGTGTGAATGACCTCCAACAAGTCAGAACTTCGGACTGCAGTTTTCTTCCTTATCTTGATCATTTTACCTCTACAACAGTCTACGCATGTCTCTAAGTCATCTTTAAGAGCAGGCAGGATGTTAGTCTTTATCAGCCTTTCTACTCTATCCTTAGAAATATGACCAAGTCGTTTATGCCACAATGCATAAGACTGTTCCTTAGGTAGTGGTCTCTTAGAAACAACATTTTCAGCCGTATAAGCGACGTATATGTCATTGGGAGACAAACACAATCTGTACAATCCGTTGGACATATAACAGCACCCAACCTTATTTGAATTAAGAAACAAAGAAATAACATTGTTCTTTATTTCAAAAGAGTAGCCATACATGTCCAAACACGATACGGAAACTAAGTTCCGTCTAAAAGAAGGTACATAAAAAGTGTCTTTCAATATTAATCTAAAACCAGAGTCTAGAATCAAGATTACATCTCCCACAAACACAACATCGGCTTTCTCGTTGTTTCCTACAGTGAGTCTTGACTCATCCTGATTTGGCTTCCTCCGGTTTATGAATCCCTGTATGGTAAACGCAACATGATTAGTTGCACCGCTATCGAGCCACCAAGAACTGGATGGTGCTTCTGATAGGTTGGATTCATAAACAAGTGCCAAAGAATCATTACCTGTAGGCTCACGTTTGGACAACCAAGCTTTAAACTTTCCACAGTCTTTCTTTATGTGACCTTTCTTCTTACAAAAGAAGCAGTGATCACCATCCCTTTTGAAGGTTGTTTTCTTTGGACCCATATTGTCCGATTGACCGGTAGTGTCATGAGCACCTTTATGAGTACGATTTCTGGACTTCTTATTCTTCCTTTTGTGGGAACTAGAAACATATAAGGCTATATGCCCTTTTTCTTTCTTAAGTTTCTCTTCCTCTGCCACCACCCTTGCTATCAAGTCATTAACTGACCAAGTCTCATCTTGGGAATTGTAATTTGTCTTTATAATCCCAAAATCAGGTGGAAGGGTGTTCAAGGCTTGATGCACAATACAAGCATCAGGAATGGAAACATTAAGAGCTTGAAGCTTCGTCTTTAGGTCTACCATCCTAAGGACATAATCTCTAACCCCAGCAGTACCATCATACTTCATATTGAAGAGCTTTTGAAGAAGTGTACCAACCTCAGTATTAGATGAAATGCGGTTTCTAGCCTCTAAGGCTGCCATCATTTCCTTAGCAGTACAGTCAGCTGGCAAACCACTTTTTAAGTGTTCTTGAATGGATTTCTTCATTGTCAATAAGCAAATCCTATTGCTCTTTTCCCAGGCAGCATAGTCGGTTTTCTCAACTTCAGTACTGGTGGCCATGATATCTGCCGGCTTATCCTTTGTAAGAGCAATGTGAACATCCGCCAGCTCCATTCCAAATAGAAAATCCTCTTTCCATTTCTTAAAGTTCAACCTAGTAAGGACCTCAATGGAAATGGAATTGCCGTTTACAGAAAAGGTGACTGAAAAACAAACAATACAATTAGCATCATGTGAGTACTAATCTAGAGAGTTACATATATCATCACATAATCACCTTTGGGCAGAAAATATGACATGCAATTATACACTCTCCACATAACAGCGGCCATGAGAACTTATTCTAATCTTTCGTGAAATCACCACCTTTGGGTGTATGAACCACTAAGATTAGTCATTTCTCAAGCACATGCTATACATGTACCCCTCCATGAACTAATACAAGATCACCTCCTTTGGGAGTATAATCACATAATAGACCAGGAGACATCCCACCACAATATGAGACCGATATTTCTCAAACCCAGTCAAGTGTGCCACTTTGGTGGTCACTACTCAACTGAATCCTTAAAAATCTCTCATACCAGGGATATGAATCTTATGTATCACATTTACTATATACATGTAATGCTAGACGTAAAGACAGGGGCGTATGTCTCTAAAATTACATGCCATGCTAATTATACTGTTCCATTCATTGATAGACAATGAATTACACTCTACACAGTCCTTATGTGGTGATATACATGTGAGCTACCATATGTATTTCCGAAACCATAGAGAAATACAAGAAAATACGCAAAAATACCCTAAAAATACGCGTATATAGGGTTCTATACGTATTTTCACATCTTTAAAAGCTTCAAACATGTAAAATAAATATACCACTGTGTAGAGAATCTCGATACGAGCGCGTCGGTACCAAGATCGTCCAAAACGGATGTCGGACACCCCCTCACGTGCCTCCGGAAGGTTCGGCGCGTGCGCGCGTGTTCAGCCGGTCAAACCGGTCCGCACAACCGGTCCAATCGGTTGACCGGTCCAACCGGTCAATGGTCAACGGACAGGCCCAACCGGTTTGACTGGTCGGGTCAACGGTCGGGTCGGGTCAACGGTCGGGTCGGGTCAGGATTCGGGTCAAACCGGTCCGCGCCCTCGCTGACGTCAGCAAGCGGTTACCGGCGAACAAACGCGCCGGTTTGGCACGGCCGCGCGTGTCCGTCACGCGCCGCCGTGCCTGGGGCGCGTGTAGGTGCGTGACGGCGCGTCCGGCATCCTCCGGCGATGTGCCGCCCACCGTTCTTCTCGTCTCGACGAGTAGATTCCAAATGTGTAATAAAATTTAACTTTCATTCGATAAAAAATTTCGAAACTGGGAAAAAACCTCTCGGACCAAACGAAAACGGTCCTAATCCACATGTTTCAGTTCTAATCTATGGCAGGCTCTGATACCAAATGAAGGCCACGAAAATGGCACGCCCAGGATCACCACAATCAGAAAACCGAAACACGATAATGGAGAAATTGTCGATTCGCGTACCTGGTTTGGAATCCATCGAACTTGACGCGGAATTTGCGACGGTTTCCGAACACGAACTCAAGATCTTCTCCCCTATTCCCTTCGTTAGAACACTGGCCTAATGAGATTGCCACTCACGAGAAGAAAGTTCTCTCTGAATCCGTATGTGAGTCAAATTGTGCATCTTCCGGTTAGGGGAGGGACTTGAGCGCTATTTATAGAGTCTTCGACCACGGGCCCTCTCATTACGGGCCGGGCCGTACTCGGCCCACACCAGCCAGCCCCATATTAGACTGATTAAGAACCCATATATCTTACCTTTATTAGGCTAAACTAATTCAGTTAATTTCAATTAAGGAAGCCCACATTAGGAAATTCTTACATCCACTTCATAACAAGAGAGAATGGGAGGAATTTCAAGAATGCATACTGCAGACATGAGACACTTGTCCATCCCCATATACACGAGTGTGAAGCTTTGGGAATCGATTGGCATGCAATAGTTGAAGTGCATGAAATAATCCCCTATTAACCTCATAAATGAGATAAATCTAAGTATAATATCCAAGTAAATATTCCGCATATAACGTTATCTACACTTAATAACATGGATAATCCAATTATGATAAGGATTTTGTTAACAAATGTTTCCCATGAAATTTGTTAAGTCCCGAGTAAGAAATTTTTTTTCATTTTGAATGCATTGTTTCTCTTGTATTGTGTGCAGTTTAGTGCATTAAAAGTGAAAATGATTTTTTTTTGTATTTAGGATATGCTTGTCTTGCAGAGAATAAATAATCTGGAATAGATTTTCATAATATTGATCATTTATATCAATTGAGCAAATGAGTTAATGAAATATATATTGTATATGTTATCAACAAGATTGTCTAGGCATAGGTTGTTGTTAATAATGATATTATTTTTTGTTAACTTGTTTTTCTAATCGATATAAAATATTAAAGTTATGAAAATTATTTTCAGATTGTTGATTCCTCGCTAAACAAACATATCCTAAATATGCTGAACAATTACTTCTTCGAGCTCGATCACAACATCGATCTTTTGTTCATTAAATGAAAAGGGTCCCCACATTTCTAGCAAATTTGACGGTCGACAATGACGCCGGAACCCAGGAAACCGATTGCACTGTAACTGGTGGGGCGTGGGTGCAATCATACCACGGTGTCCCCATAATTAAAAGAAATGTTTATCAACCACCGTACCTCTCAATCATATGACCCTCAATTTCATTTTCGATTCTTTCGTCCACTTTTCCCTTTTGAGAACGTATTCTTATACTCTAGTAAGTGCCCAGAAAGCAACATGAGTCTGAATCATAAATGAAGTCATTTGTTACTTGAGTGTTTCGAAATGGCAAGCTTAATATCATAGTCACAAATAACATGGTTTAGTTCCAACTCAAATAAGTTTCTCGGAGACGTTTTGATAACTCTCTCTAACCCGTTTGTCATTCAATCGTGGCGTGACAAGGGGCCAAACGATGATGCAGTAAAATTAGGTGCATAGTGCTCTAAAAGGTCATGGTGCTAGTGAATGTGTTGTGCCCCTAACATTTTTGTATACTAGTAAACAAAAAGCCCCCTTGCTCCACCATTGTTGATATGGACGTATAAGTTGTGTTAGAAAAGTCTTATGTTGGAAGATCGGTGTTATGTGGAGCAATTAATATATCCTAGTTGGCCCATAACTCATTGAATTAAGCTTTTTGAGCTCTCTCTTGGCGATCTTCTTGGGCTTCTGCTGTATGCTCTCAACAAATGATATCAGAACCGATGGTAGATTGATGGGCCCCAATCTATCCGGGTGTTTGGTGAATATCTCAAGAAACAAATCTGGTAACCAACATAGTTTCCGTGCAAGCGGACGTTGTGGTGTAGCAATGCGGTCTCGGCGGTAGCCTTCATGGTTCAGTCCTGAGAAATAGACCAGGGATGAAGGTAGGCGTTGGAGACTTGGCGGTCTTCCTAAGCGAAGGTATCGAGCTTCTACTGTGCACTCTCAACAGCCACCATAGTTGTTTTTGTCACATGGCACGATTCCCAATCGTAAATCCTCTTGAATGATTGGGTCACGCTTAATTGATATATCACAATCAATAAATGTGAACTTTGATTGCAAAGAGCACACAGCAATGAAAGGAAATAAATGTATTTCTGGTCAACGATTCAACTTGAAGAGAAAAGATTTAATTCTTTCCTCCTCTATACGCCAACAATCGCTTTCTACATCTGGGTTGAAAAGATAGCACATAGAATGGAAAAATATATTGAATTCAATGAAAGGAGGAATCAACAAACAACTAATCTCAAATTTATCCACTTGAAGCAAATTAGGAGAGCGAGAAGGAAGAGTAGATAATGTTGGGAGTACATGAAAATCCGAGATATGCTTGATAGCGTAAATTTTTAATTTTTCTTTTAACATTTCCTCCCTTTAAAGAGCATAGTGAACAGAAAACTAAATTTTCTGCATAGGTGGCCATTTTCAATTTCGTGGGAAAATTCATGGGAAAATTTTCCCACGAATTTTCCAACGAAATTCAAATTTTCGGCTTTTTTTCAAATTCGTGGGAAAATTACCCACGAATTTTTCCAATGAATAGTCGAAAAACCCGGTAATTTTTTCGTAAAATTTCGTGAGGAAAATTTCCCACGAATTTTCCAACGAAATTGAAAAAAAGCTAAATTTCGTTGGAAAATTCGTTGGAAATTTCCCATGAATTTTCCAACGAAATATTAATTTTCAGCTTTTTTACTATTCATCCCACGAATTTTCCAACAAAATTCAGCTTTTTCAATTTCGTTGGAAAATTCGTGGGAAATTTCCCACAAATTTTCCAACGAAATTCAAATTTTCAGCTTTTTTTACTATTCGTTGGAAAATTCGTGGGAAATTTCCCACGAATTTTTCCATGAATTCGAAAAACCCGGTATTTTTTCGTAAAATTTTGCAAGGAAAATTTGAATTTTCGTTGGTAATTTGCGACGAAAATTAATTCGTTGCTAATTATTCGTTGCAAATATCGTGGGAAATTGCGAATTTTGCCGCAAAAAAATTTTAACTTTCGTTGGTAAATTGCGACGTAAACAAATTCGTGGGAAATTTCGTTGCAAAATTTGTCGCTAATTATTCGTTACAAAAATCGTGGAAAATCGCTAATTTTTCGACCAAAAATTTCAATTGCGACGAAATCTATTCGTGGGGTCGCTAAATTACGACGAAATCTATTTGTGACAAAATTCGTCGCTAAGTTTGCGATGAATTTTGTTTAGGGACAATTTCGATTTTAAATCTAATTAGCAACAATATTAATTTCTACAATGTATAAGTTGCAAAATCTCACATGATAGTATTCAATATTTAATCTCATAGTACATAGAGGCAGCTAAGCACTAATGAACATCATGTAATACATGCAAAACATTGAAAGGACGCGGGACAACCATTAGAAAACATATGAAACCAGCAGTAACGTCACAATTCTAACTCCTAAAGCCGAGAGACGAGGACGTCACCTAAAGCTTGTCCTCAAACTGACGAGGCAGCTCGCCGCAATGGGACGACAATAACGACTGGTCGACCCTAAAGAGAATGAACTAGGACGAACTGACAATAAAATCATCAGTATCATCATCATCATCATCACCAATCGCCGCATCATTGTGTGGCTCATCATTATGCCCACCACCTATTACATTAATAGGAGGTACAGGAGGAACATCATTACGATCGATGTCGAGGCGTCGCATGATAAGTTGCATTTGTTGTTGCATCGCTCTCATTTCTTTGTCCTTCTGTCCAAGTAAATGCTTCATTTCTTCGTCCTTATGTAGAAGCAACTGTTTCAGTTGGTTCAATTCTTGGGTCATTTCCTCCTCATGTCGTGTCCTCCTTGAGACAGCCGCATCGGAGGATGAAGACGCAGCAGCCTTCGTTTTGTACATCCTTGATAAGGATCCCATCCCAAATATTTTTCCTCTTTTCATCCCACCCACTGCCTCTAACCATAATGCCATACTGTCAACCGATGGCTGAGACACAGCAACACCATCACCACCACCACCATCATCACCACCACCATCACCACTAGCAGTGATCGTTAAAAGTTCATCATATTTTTCCTATATTAACAATATATATGAAAATAATATAAATTCATATATATTACCATAAATATTAAAAACATTCATGATTTTTATTCTAGTTTCCATAAAGTCCAAACTATAACTTTACATACCTTAATAGATGTTGCTCAAGCGCTACTCCATATGTTATCCATTTTCTGAAATGTGCGTTCAAATGTAGCTGTAAATGTGGGTTCCACTCCCAATTTATCTGCCTACAACAATTAAAATTAAATGAGTAATCATTGAATTAAATGAACTGACAAGTTTAAACGGAATTACCATTCTTCATTTATGCTCGCCGATGCTAATAGAGCCCCCGGCATATGTGGCAGATGCAGACCCGTCACTAGAACTAAAGGCTCGATTCTTCTTATTCTGTTCACACCTTTGCTTATGCTTCTCATTTTCCCAAGTTCTCGTAATTTTCGTCTAATTGTCAGCCGTAATGAAATTCGGCTTTTGTTTTGTTTTCTTCGCTCTATTTATCACATATCGCATGTAATCACCGACTTTCTTCTTAAAAATTCTTTTAACCTCATCTTCTTCCATTTCATCCCACGTGAACTTACGCTATAATCAATAGAAAAGCAACTGAAAGTTACTATGAGGGTTACAGGTGACATTTGCATTATTATGCACCGGACAATTTGTGACAAAATTCATTATTGACCACAGTATGCTACACCGACCTTAGTATGTGAGAAAATGGAAGGACAACACTAACCTTGAACTCATTCCACCACAAAGTCTTTACTTCTTTAGGAGCACTGCTGAAAGTAGTAAACTGTCCGATCCAACAGTTCTTGACTATTTTATTAAGTTCCCTCACAACATGCGTAGAATTCGTGAATCTGAAAATATGTTATAACAATATAGACAATAAGACAATGAAGCATACGAAAAATTCGCAACATGGACAATTTTGTTTACATCCATAATTTACATATACTTAAAAAAATGAAGTACTTACGAATCTCCACATGGGCATATAATGAATCAGCTATCTTCTTCATCATTTGAGTGTTGCACTGAAGAAGAATGTGGAACCGAAGGAGATGGAACTGAAGTAAATTCAGTTCGCATGTCCCCAAGTTCTCCCTTAATATGTTGTTAAGGGTCGGAGGATGGGCCAATGTGTCCGAGTTGTCCATGAACATGTGATGGTTGAGGGTTGGATGAAAGGGCAACGGAAAGAGAGAGGGACAGGGACGAGGTCGAGGAAGCGGAAAGGGCTGGTCTTCTTTGTGAAACCGCACCACGCATGTAACCTCTACGTTTATACTGACAAGTAAAAATGTTAGACAAATATATTCAAAAATATGAACGTGTATTACGCTACTTACCATTTTGTTTCAGAAAGCAAGAAATAAACTTGAGAAAATGAAACAAACAGACTATCGCCTCTGATAAATAGCTCTCGTCGGAAGAACCTAGTGAAATTTTGACCACATCAGATTCCACTAAAAATATAAGGAAGCATATTAAATGTGCAAAACGAATTACAACAAATATCAAAACAACCCCCTGCCGGAATCGCGCCGGCGACCCCCCCTTGCGACGGAATCGCGACTGCGACAGCCCCCCTGCCGGAATCGTGGCGGCGAGCCCCCCTGCCGGAATCGCGGCCGTGACCCCCCCGGTGGGAATCGTGGCCGCGACCCCCCCCCCCCGGCGGAATCGCGGCCGCAACGGCCCTCCTCCCCAGAATCGCCGCCGCCCCCCTCGCGACGACCCCCCGCCGCCCCCCCCCGAAAACTCGGCCGCGACAGCATATTTATTCAAGGAGTAGAGCTCGAGTACTTACCGCGCTGGGCGAGGTGGGCGACGGCGAGGTGGACGGCGAGGGTGGCGACGGTCAGGTGGACGAGGACGGCGAGAAAGAGATTTGGTTGGGCCAAAATTAATCGGTAGACGCGAAGTGGACGGTTAAAGAATATTATGATAAGTTTTTATCTTCGTGGCAAAATTTGTCGGAAATTTCTCACAAATTTTACCACGAAATCGGGAAAAGCCGCCTGTACCGGAAAATTTAAAATTCGTTGGAAAATTCGTGGGAAATTTCCCACGAATTTTCCAACGAAAATTGTACCTAGTGTAATAATTGCCCGGAAATTTCAAATTCGTGGCAAAATTCGTTGGAAATTTCCAACGAATTTTGCCACGAATTTAAAAATTACTCCCACATTTGGCTTTTTATTTTCTTTGGAAAATTCTTGGGAAATTTCCTACGAATTTTCCAACGAAAATACTACCTAGTGCAATAATTGCCCGAAGATTTCAAATTCGTGGGAAAATTCGTTGGAAATTTCCAACGAATTTTGCCACGAATTTAAAAATGACTCCCATAGACGACATTTTTTATTTTCGTTGAAAAATTCGTGGGAAATTTCCAATGAATTTTCCAACAAAAATAATACATAGCGCAATAATTGCCTGGAAATTTCAAATTCGTGGCAAAATTCGTTGGAAATTTCGAACGAATTTTGCGACGAATTTAAAATTTACTCCCACATCTAGCTTTTTTTATTTTCGTTGGAAAATTCATGGGAAATTTCCCACGAATTTTCCAACGAAAATAGTACCTAGTGTAATAATTGCTCGGGAATTTCAAATTCGTGACAAAATTCATTGGAAATTTCCAACGAATTTTGCGACGGATTTAAAAATTACTCCCACATCCGGCTTCTTTTATTTTCGTTGGAAAATTCGTGGGAAATTTCCTACGAATTTTCCAACAAAAATAGTACCTAGTGCAATAATTGCCCGGGAATTTCAAATTCGTTGGAAAGTTCCAACGAATTTTACCACGAATTTAAAAATGAGTCCCACATACGGCATATTAAAATTTCGTTGGAAAATTCGTGAGAAATTTCCCACGAATTTTCCAATGAAAATAATACCTAGCGCAATAATTGCCCGGGAATTTCAAATTCGTGGCAAAATTCTTTGAAAATTTCGAACGAATTTTCAAACGAATTTAAAAATTACTCCCACATCCGGCTTTTTTATTTTCGTTGGAAAATTTGTGGGAAATTTCCCACGAATTTTTCAACGAAAGTAGTACCTAGTGTAATAATTGCCCAGGAATTTCAAATTCGTGGCAAAATTCGTTGGAAATTGAACGAATTTTGCCACGAATTTAAAAATGACTCCCACATACGGTATTTTTTATTTTCGTTGGAAAATTTGTGAAAATTTTCCCACGAATTTTCCAACGAAAATAATACATAGCACAATAATTGCCTGGGAATTTAAAATTCGTGGCAAAATTCGTTGAAAATTTTCAACGAATTTTGCAACGAATTTAAAAATTACTCCCACATCCGGCTTTTTTATTTTCGTTGAAAAATTCGTGGGAAATTTCCCACAAATTTTCCAACGAAAATTGTACATAGTGTAATAATTGCCCGGAAATTTCAAATTCGTGACAAAATTCATTGGAAATTTTTAATATGCCGTATGTGGGAGTCATTTTTAAATTTGTCTCAAAATTCGTTGGAAATTTCCAACGAATTTTGAGACGAATTTAAAAATGACTCCCACATACGGCATATTAAAAATTCGTGGGAAAATTCGTGGGTAATTTTCCACGAATTTTTCAACGAAAATAATACGTAGTGCTAATTATTCGTTGGAAATTTCCAACGAATTTTGCCATGAAATTTAAAAAGACTCCCACACACATCATATTAAAATTTCATGGCAAAATTCGTCGGAAAATTTCGACGAATTTTGCGACGAATTTTAAAAAAGGCGCAACACATAACAAGTGTTTTAATTTTGTTGGAAAATTCGTGGGAAATTTCCCACAAATTTTCTCACGAAATTAAAAAAGTAAACATCATACCGGGTGTTTGAATTTCATGGCAAAATTCGTGGGAAAATTCCCACGATTTTTGCCACGAAAATAGTAGATAGTGCAATAATTTCCCAGAAACTTTAAATTCGTGGCAAAAATTCATGAGAAATTTCCTACGAATTTTGCCACGAATTTAAATGAAGACGCCAGAAATATAGTCGCGTGGCTTTTTCCCGACTATTTCAATTCCGTGGTTAAATCTGAGGCTAATTAGCCACGGATTCTAATAATAAGAACAACGACAACAACAACAATAATAATTACGACAACAACAATAATAAAAATTGTGACAACAACAAAAAACACATGTCCCAATAATAATAATAATTACACATAATTAATAAAAAGTCTCAAAAATCATAATCATAATCATAATCTTCATCTTCATCTTCATCTTCGTCTTCGTCTTCATCTCCGTCTTGATCTTCATCTTCTTCATGAGCATCATTTTCATCCTCTGTCTCAAAATCAAATTCTATACCCACTTCAAAATTTGATTTGCAAATTTCAGTTGGATCCACATCGATTATCACTCCACATGGATCTCATAAAGTTGGAATGTTATATTCATCAGTTTCAATCATGTGACGAACTTCCTCTTGTTGATATGCTGTGTCCTTCCAATGTTCCTCGATTTTTTTGGTACTTTGATTTTACATACAGCCCACCAATCGGCTTTGTCACGTTTCAAACTAGGATATGATGCATAATATACTTGAATTGCTTGTTGTGCCAAGATGAATGGTTCATATTTCATATATCTTTTCTTGTGATTTATTTCAACCAAATTAAATTTCGTATGCACATTCATTCCTTTGATGGGGTCGAACCACATGCGCTTAAATAACACAACTTGCATTAATGGTCCATGGTACTCTATCTCTACGATTTCATCTAACAAGCTATAAAAATCATTTTTCCAACTGCCACCATTGGATGACTGAACACACACACCACTATTCATTGTGGCTTTTCCCATTCTATATTTTCGAGTGTGAAAATTATACCCGTTTATGAAATATGTTGGCCAACTTCGTACTCTTGACTTTGGACCCCACGACAGATGATATAGCAATCCTTGCTCTCCAACATAATCTTGATTACTGTGAATCTAAGGACACACAATAATATATATTATAATATATGATGTATAAAAAATTCGAATAACTTGGATTTCGTCCATATACAACTTACGTATTGTCGCGACCTAAAATTCCCTCTCAGGCTAATGGATTGTTAAGACTAAGCCTAACTCGGGCCCTCCCAAACCCTACCAATTCGCAACTTAGGGTTTAAGTTTTTAACATGCAAAATTTTTCATGCTCGGAGTCGCCACTAATCTATTTGTGGTAGGTCGATTAGTAACCTAAATAAAACATAGGGAGGTATGTTTTATTCCTACGAACCAGAGATTCTAAGCCCGGGGACTTGATTACGCTAGATCTAGTCTAACGCCCTTTCGGTACCTTTTCTTTTCAAAAATGTTTTGGCAAGCAATCTGGATCCATTTTAACTTAGTCACCAACATGTGAGGTGTTCATGCGGGTGCGCAAACCACCAATTTAACACCCAAGAAAGCATTGAATAAATTGCAAGTTTGGAAGAATTACTTACCTCGAAGCAACGTAAGCATATGCATTGTTAGCTAGAAAATCACATCAACAACCTAATATGATTTCTAATTAACAAGCAGTTCACTCAATATTTTTTAGGATTTTCACTTATTTAAATGAAGATTAACCTATATGCAATGACGTGCAAAAATGACATGTAAGTAATGCAACCTAGCATGCAAACTATATGTCATGCGACGACGTGACCTAATTCTAATGACGGGCAAACGATTTATTTTTGGTATTTTCTAATGAAATTCGGAATAAAAATATGCCTAAATTAACATGCAACCTATGATGACTTAACGTATCTTAACATGACTTATTTTTTGAGATTTTTGTTAAAATTCGAAATAATAAATTACTTAAATTAAGAATGCAATCTATCCTAATCTACCATAAAACAATTCATTCCTTTTTTTGGGATTTTCATGAAAAATTCGGAATTAAAAAAAAACAACCTAAGTAATCTATTAAGATTAGAATATTACTTAATTTAAACTAGGAAATAGATTATCTCAAGTCCTAATTTAAATTAAATAATTACTCTATCATCTAGATATATTTAGGATTCCTAAACATGCAAAACTCAAATTCAAATCCTAACTGATATTTTTTGAATTTTCTTTTTTTATTTGAAAAGGAAAAAATAATTTAAGCAGAGATAGCATCCACATTTAAAACAGCCACGCAATCCACAAAATTCGTTTCAAAGTCGGATTAGGCACAAAAATCGAACTATCGGTCATATCTATAGGGTTACAGATATTGACGGAAAGTCGATCGTTCAAATTTGGAAAACAGATAAAAATCATTATCGTACCCAAGTGATTATGGATAGGATAATGATTTTCCGTATTGCCGCGTATCGTACCTCAGGGATAAGGTCGGATAGTCGTCCAGATACGTTGCTGAATTAGGAAGGTTTCCTAATTTTGAATATTCCAAAAAATATTGCGGATATCAGATAATTATCCTAATATATCTAATATTCCACACGATGTTCACGAAATATTCAAACACACAAATTAGTAAATTAAATATTCTGAAAAATATCAGATAATGTCCAATTACCTAATTTGCAGATAATTCTCAAATTCGAACTTGCGGATCAGGATGAGCGGCGAACGGTGAACCGGCAGCACGGCGTCGGAAGCGACGGCGGCTCGCGGCAATGGCACGGTGGGGCGACAGGTGGTTGTCCGGTCAGCGGCGGTGCAAGCGTGCAGCGACAATAGGATCGTCCAGGCGGCGGCACACGAGCGACGCCGGGCGTGACGCGGCTCCGGAAAGTGGCATGCGACGGTGGGGCAGCGACGCGCGGCAGGGAGCAGCGGCAGCAGGCGGTGGCGCACGGCGGGAAGCAGCAGCGCGCGGCAGAGAGCAACGGCAGCAGGCGGTGGCGCACGGCGGAAAGCAGCAGCGCGCGGCAAGGAGCAGCGGCAGCAGGCGGAGAGCAGCAGCGCGCGGCAGCGACGCGCGGCGGGGAGCAGCGGCAGCAGGCGGTGGCGCACGGCGACGGAGGGACAGAATCGCGGCGGTGTGGCGGCGTCGGTGTGCTGCAAGGGTCCGGGCGACAGTGCACAGCGACGAAGAGGCGGAGCAGCGGCGGTAAGCAGCAGCGGCAGGCGGAGAGCAGCAGCGTGCGGCAGCGACGCGTGGCGGGGAGCAGCGGCAGCAGGCGGTGGCGCACGGCGACGGAGGGACAGAACCGCGGCGGTGTGGGGCGCGGCGATGCACGGCGACGTGGGGTGGCTCCGGCCGGCGGCAGTTTTCGCCGGTCTCCCTCTCTCTCTTTCTCACTCTCACACTCTAAAAATTTCTGATATGAAATTATGAGAGGTCCCCCCAAAATCCTGACCTAATGATGTATATATAGCGCTAATCTAGGTCAATTAGATGGGCTCTCTAGTCCTAATGGGCTTATGCTTGGGCTTAGATTTTAATTTAATTTAAATGGGCTGAATTAATTAATGATAATGGGCTGAATTAAGTTCAAATTAAAACAACCGAGCCCGTTTGACTTGTAATTCTCGGCCCTTGCATTTCAAGCGAGCCGAGTCCCATTCGATGAAATTTAAGCTCGTTCGTCACCGCCAGTCCGGTGCAAAATGAATTTAAACTATATGTTATGCAATTTAAATATTTTTTTGTTTAGGGGTTAAAAATTTAATTCCTAATTTTCTATGCAAATTACGACTAAATGGTCGCTAAAATTTGGGTGTCAACACGTATGTTTCGAACCATGTTGCAAATTGTTGCTCGCACAAACGGTCAAACTCATTCGGTGGTAGTCCAAACATTGAATTTTGAAAAATCCTATTAACAAATACCATTTATATATTAGCAAATATTTGACACACAACACATATACTTACAAATGAACACTTACTTGAAGTATGGCTCAACTTTTGGACAGTTCAGTAAAATATATGTATGGGCTGCCTTCTTTGCTTCACCTGTTAAGTGACGAAACTTACATGCACCGCTTGATCGACCCAAATAATTGGAAATAGAGAATGATTTGCAATTGGGATCAATTGGGCCATCATCATTTCTTCGTGCTCTCCACCTCTTGCACTGCACGTGCGGCTCAAAATAGTATGATGCAAATGTTATCACTTCTTCCACAATATATGCATTACAAATTGAAGCTTCGACACATGCCTTATTCTTCACTTTTTTCTTCAAATGATATAAGAACCTAGTTGCAATAGAATAAAGTTTATCGAAACATAATATATAATGAAGTAATTTCAAATTTATTTAAAAAAAATTTACCTCTCAAATGGATACATCCATTGATATTGGACAGGACCTGCAACTTTGGCCTCGTAAGGCAAGTGAACTAAGAGATGTTCCATTGAATCAAAGAATGATAGAGGAAATATCCTTTCTAAGTTGTAAAGAATAATTGGAATATCTCTCTCTAATTTCTCCATGTGTGATGCCTTCAACGCTGTTGAGCAAATATCATGCAGGAAATTACTTAACTTTATAATGGCGCCCCAAATAAAGTTTGGTAGAAGTTCCTTGAAGGCTATTAGAATTAGTCTTTTCATAAATATGTGATAATCATGACTCTTTAGACCAGTCAACTTGCATTCATTCAAATCAACGCATCTCCCGAGATTGGAAGCATATCCATCAGGAAATCGCACCGATTTCAACCATTAACAAACGACCCGTCTCTGCTCCTTGTCCAATGTATAAACTTCTTTTGGTTTTGGTCCCCTGCTGCTTGCATCCGCATCTAGTGTTGGCCGATCACAAATATCCCTCATATCTTTTCTTATGTTTAAGTTGTCTTTTATTTTTCCAGCAACATCCATCACAGTATTTATGACATTGTCGAAAACGTTCTTCTCTATGTGCATGACGTCAAGATTATAATGAATAAGATGGGCCTTCCAATATGGTAAATCCCAAAATATACTGCGTTTAGTCCACTTATGTGTACTTCCATACCCAATAGTTATGCCGTGAGGGTTTTCAACAACAGTTGGAAACTCTTGCACTCGCTCTCAAATTTGATAACCAGTCAACCTCAATGGTAGATATGTTCTTTCAATCCTATTCTTGATGAACTCTTTTTTATTCCTTCTGAATGTATGATTTAGCGGCAAAAATTACCTGTGACAATCAAAATAGCTGGGCTTCTTATCATATTTTAATCTGAATGCCTTCGATCTCTCCGTACATATCGAACATCCTAAGATCCCAGCTGTACTCCATCCAGATAACATTCCATAAGCTGAAAAGTCATTTATCGTCCAAAGAAGAGTAGTCTTTATTACAAATGTTTGATCGGTAGAAACGTCATACGTAGGGACACCTTCATCCCATAGCCGTTGTAACTCTTCAATCAATGGTTGCATATAAACATCTATCAATTTTTTCGTATTTTGTGGGCCAGTCACGATCAATGTCAAAAACATATAAGGTGTCTTCATGCACATACCGGGTGAAAGATTGTATGGAGTTAAGATAACTGGCCAACGTGAATAACTTTTTCCTAATTTTCCAAATGGGGTAAATCCATTAGCACACAGACCTAACCTGATGTTTCGAGGTTCTATCGCAAACTCGGGGTATGTTCTATCAAAATGTTTACATGCCTCTGCATCTGAAGGATGACACGTTAGATCCTCTTCTGTTTCATGATTTGCATGCCAAGTCATATGTTTAGCAGTGGCTTGAGACGCATAAAGCCTTTGCAACCTGGGGATTAAGGGCAAACAAAACATTTGCTTGTATGGTCTACACTTCTAATTACGATCCTGCCTCACGTTAATCTTGTACCTAGGTTGGCTACAGAATTTACATGATTCTTCATTTTCATCGTTTCTCCAATATAACATACAACCCCTACTACATACATCAATCCTTACAACTGGAAGACCTAAGTTATCCACTAGCTTTTTCATATCGTAAAAGTCACTTGGCATGATGTTATCACAAGGCATTGTTTTCCGCATTACTTCAACAAAAGAGTTGAAGCAATTCACAGACACATTATGCTCTGTCTTGATATTTAACAGTCTTGCTATCACTAATACCTTTGTGTGATTGTCACAACCTGCCCATAAAAGTTCATCTGCTGTTTTCAACACTTCCCAAAACTGATTGGATTGAAAAGTTCCATCACACACATTCTCATCAAAACCTGTAACTCCTATCTTTTCCAATTGTGATGCATGATTAGTTCCCATTTGTTCAAGTATAAGAGTAAAACTAGTACTTGCATGATTCGATTCTGAAACAAAATTATGGCCGGCTTCATCAAACACCATCCCCTGATATAGGTTCAATTGGTCATAATAGCTACATTCTTTCCTAACTAAAAGTTGGTCGCTTCTTCGATATCTGTCATCGGATATAAATGATTCACCATGGCAAGTCCAACTATAATAGTTCGAAGTAAACCCAAATCTACAAAGATATTCTCTAACTTTGTCAATGTTTTGAAATTTACTATTACTGCACTTTCTACATGGACACCTTAACTTATTTCCATCCATGAACTCATATTTATTACTAGCAAAGTCCAAAAATAGTTCCAACCCGATTCGAAACTCATCGGTCAATCCTCGACGTCCAGGTAAGTTCTTATTATACATCCAACCCCTGTCTCTTTGCATTGTGTCCGTATAAAAATAAAAAAATTCTCGTACAATATTAAAAATATCATATGTATTGTTTAATATTGTTAATTAAAACCATAAAATTCTAACAATTACAATTTTCTTTTTTGCGAAACAATTACTTTCAACTTGAAAAAAATGAAAAAATTACCATATCAAGAAGACTTACCAAGTATTTGACTGGAACTTTTATAGTAGAAAGTGGTCTATTTGATGAGAATTGCAACGTTCACTTAGATTGCGAGACCTTCAAATGGACACGTACCTAAAATAAAAACAAATTACTTAAGATTCATTTTTTAATTATCTTTTATTTTTTTATCTTTCTTTTTCTTTTCCCTTTCTTTCCTTTCTTCTTGGCTGGTTGCCGGTCCGGCGACTGGCGAGCTCACCTGGGCAAGTTCTGGGCAACCTTGAGCTCGCCGGTGGCGAGGCTGGCCCTCGTCGGCACTGGCGAGGGCCGAGCTCGCCATGGCCAACGAGCTCGAGCTTACCGACCATGGCGAGCTCGGCCCTCTCCAATGTCGATGAGGGCTAGCCAAGCCGCCGGCGAGCTCGAGCTCGCCCAGATCTGGGCGAGTTCTGGGCGAGCTCGAGCTCGCCGGCCATGGCGAGCTCGTCCCTCGCCAGTGCTGGCGAGGGCCAGCCAAGCCGCTAGCGAGCTCGAGCTCGCCCAGAACTTGTGCCAGCGAGCTCGCCTCACCGGCACTAGTGAGGGCCGAGCTCGACATGGGCGGCGAGCTTAAGGTCGCCTAGATTTGGGCCAGATCTGGGCGAGCTCGAGCTCGCCGGCCATGGCGAGCTCGGCCCTCGCCAGTGCCGGCGAGAGCCAGCCAAGCCGTCGGCGAGCTCGAGCTCGCCCAGATCTGGGCGAGTTCTGGGCCAGCTCGGCCTCGCCAGTGCCGGCGAGGGCCAGCCAAGCCGCCGGCAAGCTCGAGCTCGCCCAGAACTTGTGCTGGCGAGGCTGGCCCTCGCCGGCACTGGTGAGGGCCGAGCTCGCCATGGCCGGCAAGCTCGGTCCTTGCCAGTGCCGGCGAGGGCCAGCCTTGCCGCTGGCGAGCTCGAGCTTGCCCAGATCTCCCCCAGATCTAGGCGAGCTCAAGCTCATCGGCCATGGCAAGCTCGAGCTTGAGCTCGCCCAGATCTCGAGCTCGCCTCAAGCTCGAGCTTGCCGGCCATGGCGAGGCCCATGCAAGGCTAGCCCACCTGGGCATTAGCGAGGTCGACCGGTGGCCATGGCCGGGCCACTGGACCTCGCCCCATGGCTGGCGATGTCTCCGGCGACCGGCCAAACCAGTAAGGAAGGGAAAAAAAATTCAATAACACCAACAAATACAAATCCAGCGATGAATAATTTTGCGATGAACCGTTTTCGTCGCCAATTAGTCACGAAATTAGTCACGACACTTACCGGCGGAAAAACTTTACCGAGATTGATTTGCGCGTGCATAGATAGATAAAATCGAGAGAAATGAAAGAGAGAGACAGAGAGAGAACATCGAAGGGATAAGAGGAATAAGTCGACAGAGAGAAATTTGGGGTGGGTACGGATATTAAAAAAATTATTTTTCGTGTCGCAAATTTGCCACGAATAAATTTCTATCACAAAATTTCCGACAAAAAATTTTTTGTCGCCAAAATTCGTCGGAAATTTGCGACAAAATATTTTTCGTCACAAAATTTGTCAGAAATTAGTGACAAAAAATCTTTCCTAGGAAAATTTCGTCGGAAATTTGCGACGAAAAATTTTTTGTCGCAAATTTCCGACGATTTTATCTTTCGTTGGAAAAGTCGTTGCAAATTTCCGATCAAAATTTTTTTGTCGCAAATTTTCATCAGAAAATCCTGGTTTTTTTGTAGTGCTCTAACTGTCTCTTGATACTTTATTCCAGGGATTTGTGACTGCTTCCAATCCTTCAGCTACGGTTTTCCTTTGGTCAATATACCCTCCTTGACTCAGTCTTCAATATCCTTTCCTGTTTCGAGTCAATTGATATGGATGACGGTCTTGTACTCCACTTAAACTATGTCTGTTGGAAGCTTGCGATCGGGGGAATGTCTTTGTCGATTGCACTATTATGACCGTCATCATCGATGAGCTCATCAGGCATTCCATTGATGAGTTTTGTAAATTGTTCTGTATTTGTCGTGGCCTAGTTTGGGCCATTAACTGCTCTATAATTGGGCACAGATTTTGGGAACGCATTATCGACTGCTTTACGTGCGGAGGTTTCTTATGGTGATTTTACGTATCCATTTGAAGCATATCAAATTCATGTAGAGATTATTCACCACATTCCAATGACCATTTGTTCTCAAGTTAATTCCAACAATTTCCATCAAGAACTTATATTCACATTAAATGACTAATTTATAGATGAATGTGACTACTCCTTTATAGACATTATTTCTAACAAGGGGTCGCTTCTATAACAAGCTTTTCCTATAGTCGAACGCTTCAATAACTAGTTTAATTAATTGGCCTAGTTTTAGCACACTATGGGACATAAACGACTTGTCTTTGGCCCGCTAGGAATAGCTAGATAGACGATTGAGCAAAGCCATAGCTAGATAACGGCTTGAGGGTTCGCGGCAAGAAGTTCCCAAATGTCCGCATCGAAAGAGAGCTCGTTCCAAACATTTTGTCCCTCTTCCATGGCAAGTTCCCAAGGCCACAGATTCGCGTCCAGCTGTCCTTTTGGGCCGCTTCTTGAGGCGATGAGTCCTTCGTCAGGGCCGCTGTCGGTGAACAGATTTTCCCATCACGCACCCTCCTTGTCCTGACGAGACAACATTGGAGATGGTTGTCCAGGGTTTTCACCTGGTGGAGTCCTTGAAACCTCCCGCGTGGCTTTGCCCTTAAACCACGCCGAGCTCTTTGAGAAGGTCCAAGGTTGAGGTCTTATGACGTTCACTTTGGTGGTGAATTTCCTGGGCGGCTCGTCTTCCTTCGGCTTGTGATGGACGACCTTTTTAACCAAATGGGCATTCCAACAGTTCTTCACGTCATTCATGGTTCTTCCCGGAAGTCTCCCCGTAATCAGTGACCAACGGCATGAACTTGGAGAAATTATTATTTAGAATACGAGAAATAGGAAGAATGACTCGTTAGTTCAACATTGGTTACCATCAAAAGCAAAATGGAACACTTATTTTCAGTTAATATAGACGCGAATTTTGATTGAGAATTCTGCTTGCACACTTATTTTTTTTTTGGTCAGAATTCTGCATGCCCACTGGAGTCTTAAATTTTGGTATGATTTGATAGTTCTACGTGCCCACTTGTGTCTTGCTTGTCTCAGTTATCCGTGCAGGCATGGGCTTATTTCGATTCCAATATTGCCGATCAACTCAGTTAGCAAATCATAGTAACATCAGTAAAGAGTTAAGTGACACCGTCCATGCTGATATTGGTTAAGAAGAGGACATGCACGTCCCTTGGCTTGTAATTTCAGTGCTCTTTATACATAGGTAACTGATTGTGTATTTCTAATTTGAGATTGATTCATTTGTGTAGAACTTTACGACATTAAAATTTCCTTTTTGTTCTGTACGCATTTCTCAATTGAATACAAAACATCCAATCACTTTGGCTTTGTGTTTTTCCGTTTGGGTTACCTCAGAATCTACAACTTTACTTCTAAAATTTCTAAGTATCTTATGCGCATAACCAGTACGGCCATTCCCTCCAAGCATTAACAATAGATTCCACACCTCGCTACATAACGTTCAAACTTAAGACTGCGAAAAAGGTCTTCATTCTGCCTCAGTCACGACCCATTGGTCCAAGCTGGGCGAGCCGTATCACCATAATTTCTCGCTAAAGTGCTAGAAGTCCATAGATCATCCCCCCAAAGTGCGACACATGCATTCGAACAAGTATCACTAGACCCTCTTTCAGCTCTGAAGCAAGTTACTCATCTATTCTTTATGTCTTTACATTAAGAAACCTATTAACAGTATGCACGTTTGTCACAAGAAAAAAATCGTTGTGAAGGAAAATTCACTAATGGCAACACACAAGACCTTGAAACAAAGTGGCTCAGATTGTAGTTGTTGTAACATTCTTTTTTCTCAATATGTACAGCACGCATTCCGGGGTTAAGCAATAGGTAAACGTTCAATCTCACTTTCAGTCCGAGTTTCCTCTTCATTCTGTCTTATTGATTGTGATGATTAATCTGAAAGTACTTTTAACATCTAATATCATAGAGAACTTAATATTTCCTAAATGGGTATATTTAATCGATGATCACCAAACTAATCGAGAAGTTAATGATAAAACGACGGCTCCCCATATATCCGTGTACTACATGATGTCGACATGGGGTCCGCTTAGATTTCATGTCGTCACCATGCAGCTATCATGTCGACATTTCGGTGAAATTATATTAATTACGCGAATATGAAAAAAGTGACTTGTATATAGAAACTATCGTCATAAGGTTATTTCTCCCTCCTAAACTCAAGGTGTTTCGAGATTAAAAAAAAAGCTGTACGAAGTGGAGTTTTCACCAAAAAGTTCATCGTATAAAAGCAAATCTTGCTTCATTATTATCATATATTTAAGTAATCCGACATAATTCCGAGAAGCATTTTTACCGACCTTGGTTGTGTGGTTGACAAGATTTCGGACCACTAAATATTGGTACTTTCATTTTGAGAAAGTCTTTTTCATT
Source organism: Syzygium malaccense (assembly GCA_031216405.1). Lineage (NCBI taxonomy): Eukaryota > Viridiplantae > Streptophyta > Magnoliopsida > Myrtales > Myrtaceae > Syzygium > Syzygium malaccense. The sequence continues at coordinate 46,649,107 of CM062258.1, read as the reverse complement.
TTCCAAATCAAGATGGGGTTCTCTGTCCTTTGCCGACGCCCCCTAGCCCCATTTGGCCGTTCCATGCCATCAAGATTTTTTTTTTCCATTTTCAGTTTCTTTGCCCTAGGTATTTGGCACAAGTTCATTTCTTGAAAAAAAATACACAGAGTTAGAATTCTTGTTGCTCGCTAAATTAGACACATATTAGCTCATATTACGTTGAACTCTTTCATTTGCTAGATATCTGGTGAGGTTTGGTTAATCGAAACGAGATACATATAAACTAATCCAGCACTCATTCATCTAACAAATATTCCCATTTTGCTTTATCATTTTTCAGAGTTGAATCGTCTTCATATAAGATAATTGGCATTTTGTGGTTTGAGGTTTACTTATTTTGTATTACCTCAAATACTTATATTTTGTGCTGTGACAAATTCAAATACAATGAAATTATTTTGGTATACATCTGGACTTCATAGGTTTTAAGCGACTAATGCTTAGGTGCTTCCACAATGAAAAATAGGGGGAAGAACATCATTGGTGCCAAAAGTTGTGTACGGAAGCCACTTTGGTGCCAAAAGTTCCATTTGGATCACTTTAGTACCAAATCGTAGGAAAAATGATCATTTTGGTGCCAACAGCGAGAGATTCCGGCCAAAAATATACGTGGCATTTATATTAAAGAAAAATAAGTTGACGTGGCAAATATTTTAAATTGCAGTCCACGTGGAATGGCATAAACAACGTCGTTTTCCATCCTCCACAAGAAATGATGTCGCTTCATTTTCCTACGTGGAATGCGTTTAAAAAACGACGTCGCTGAAGAAGGAGGACTAAAATTAGGGCTCAGATTTTGAGTGTTCTCCCTCACTCGACGTAGCTCCCTCGATCGCCTTCCGTCGCTCGCCCACCGTCGCTCACCCGCCGTCGCTCGGCCGTCGTCCACCGCCATCGGTCTGCCGTCGTCGTAGCTGCGCCATTGTTTGCTGGCCCACCGTCGCTCAGCCGCTTCACTCAGGCTTGTCATGTTCTCGCCGTGGGTCAATTGGGTGGAGAATTTAGGGTTCCGACAGGCAAATTGGGGCACGGAGGGCAAAATAAGGGCTCGGCTTGGACTGCTTTTATGGGGAGGGAAAAATGGTGGGGACCTCACTTTTGTTTAATCACTTTTGTGGGGAGGGCAAAATTGTGGGGACCGAATGTGACTGAATTGAAAAATAGGGCGTGGAGGGGAAAATGAGGGCTCACCGTAGAGGGAAACTGGTTGGAGTGCTGGGGACAGTGGTGGGGACCCGACTTTATTTAGTTAATTAGTGTTTCTGTGGGGACCGAATGGGGTCGAATTGAAAAATGGGTATTAGGGACATTACGTTGTTTAATCAATTGAATAAATCGGCTTCCTTTGTTTCTTTCGATAATTGTTTAATCAATTAAATGTAAAGTTGTTGATGATTCTGCTATGTGGTCCCAATGAATGACTTTTTATTTTTATTCTTTGGGTGCAGCATTGAAATGGAGGGGAATCATGTAGGCGTCATTGTTTGCTATGGTGGAGAGTTTGTTATTGGCGCTGACGACTGGGAATATTGTGGTGGGAATGAAAGTACTATTTACATCAATGTTGGGAAGCCATCATATATTGATTTTGTGAGGGATTTGTTGTATTTTTTTCGATGCAAAGTGCAAAAATTGCACTATTGTGTTCCTGGGAAAGAATTGAAGGATGGTTTGAGATTTTTTAGTGACGATAATGGTATTAAGGATATCATTTACCATTATCTTCACGGCGATGAAGTTAAGGTCTATGTTGAATATTATAGTGATGATGAGGCTGATGAGGATGATGGAAATGATAGTAATCAGGTTGGGGATGAGTCTATGTTAGATGGAGGGCAACATGAGAGTCAAGTGAGGGAGAAGAGGGAGACAGATTTTGATAGAAATGTGGGTGAAGTCTTAGTTGAAGCTATCGCCGATGAAAACTTAGTTGGATTAGAATGGGAAGTTGCTCAATATAGTGTGTCAGAAGATGAAGCTTTGCCAATTGTCAATTTCCTAAGTGATGAAGACGATGATGAACTCCAACAATCAAGACAAAAACAAAAGGAATTTTTCAGAAAAAAACTCCCAGCTTTAGGATAAAGACTTGAGTTGGATGGAGTTCCAGCTAGAAGTAATGGAAGTGAAGATACAGCAAGTTGCGACAATGAAACTGCTGGTTCAGAGAATGATAATGAAGAACCTGTTCGTCAAAGGAAAAGTAAGTACCCTTGCTATGATCCAAATGTCAATAAACCTATTTTGTGTGTCGGCATGAAATTTGATAATGCAAAACAATTAAAAGAAGCTGTTGTGGAGAGTTCTATTGTTGAACAGAGGAGCGTAGAATTCATTAGAAATACGAAGGAATTTGTGAGAGCTAAGTGCTCACAACCCAATTGCCATTGGAAGCTGTACGGCGCTGTGAGTAGGAAGGGGTCATTTCAGATTAGGTCCTTCCAGGAGGAACATATTTGTTCAATTCATTTTGATAACAAAAGGGTAACAAGTGTGTGGTTGGTGAAACATTTTTTTAATACAATCAAAGTAATGCCCGAGATCAAATGCCCTCAGTTTAAGCAGTTAGTGAAAGAGGAGGTAAGAGTTAATGTGTCGAGGAATCAGTGCAAGAGAGCTAAGCTGGGGGTAATGCAAATTTTGATGGGTCAGTACAAGGAAGAATATGCGCAGGTATGGGATTATGCCCGCGAATGCGTGGTTCAAAACCCATCTAGTAGGGTATATGCTGAGGTTGTAGAGAGGTCATTACTTGATTGTGGGCCTAGATTTGATAGATTTTATGTTTGTTTTGATGCATGCAAACGAGGCTTTTTGACTAGTTGTAGAAGAGTTGTATGATTGGATGGATGTTTTCTTAAGGGTATATACAAGGGGGAGTTGTTGGCTGCTGTGGGGAGAGATGCCAACAATCAAATATTTCCGATAGCTTAGGCAGTTGTCAAGATTGAGAACAAGGATACTTGGTCCTGGTTCCTCAAGAATTTAATGGTTAACCTTGACATAAACGATGGGAGAGGATGGACATTCATGAGCGACCAACAGAAGGTAATACCATTGTCAATTAATTCCCTTTTAATATTAATTACTTGAGTATTTTCTTACTTGGATTTGTTTATTTGAATTTAAGTAGGGACTTGTTCCTGCATTGGCTGAGTTGATGCCATATGCTGAGCATAGAATGAGCGCGAGGCACATATATGCAAATTGGGCAAAGATCTACAAAGGAGATATGCTGTAGAAGCAGTTTTGGCAGATAGCGAAGAGTACCAACATGACTGACTTCAGATTAGCCAAACAGGGGTTGTTGCAGCTGACAAAGGAAGGCTTTGATACACTATTCCAGACAGAAGCTAAGCACTGGTGTCGGGCCTTCTTCAGCGAAGAATTTAAATGTGATATAATTGACAACAACCTCAATGAAGCTTTCAATGGCAGAATTTTAGAGGCCAGGTGCAAGCCAATCATCAGCATGCTTGATGATATTCGTGTTATGGTCATGACCAAACTGCACATGCAAAGAGATGAAGCTACCAAGTGGAGTAGAGAATGCGGTTCTAGAATTGAAAAGAAATTGGACGCGAACGTTGCTGCTAGTAGGTTCTGCCATCCGGTTTGGAATGGAGAAAATGGATATGAGATCATTCACAATAATGATAAGTATGTGGTCAACCTAGATAGAAGAAAGTGTTCATGCCGAGCTTGGCAACTAAGTGGAATTCCTTGTCCCCATGCTATTTGTGCCATTTTGATGAAGCAAGAAAGGCCAGAGGATTATCTACATGATTGGTACAAAAAAAGCTCATACCTTAATTCGTACCAATTCATGATACAGACTATCCAAAGTAGCAAATTTTGGGAGCCAACAAATCATGAAGGCCCTCTACCTTTGCCTCTAAAGAAGCAAATAGGAAGGCCAAAGAAAAAACGAAGAATACAAGAGGGAGACACATCAAGTCAGAGGATGAGTAGGACCGAGGTGAAGATGAAATGCTCCTATTGCCACAAGGAAGGGCACAATAAGAAAGGTTGTCAGTTGAAAAGGCAACGCGAATAAGAAGTTGATGCAAGAGCTGATCGTGGGCCAAGAACAACACCTACTGAAGAGGTTGCTCTTGGGCCTACTGAAGGGCCAACAAAAGGCCCTGTTGTAGGCCCAAGTACAGGGACAAGTACAGGCAGGACAGCAACAACAACAACTGAGTCCACTGTCGAACAAACGAGGAAAAAATATCCAGTAAACTATACATTGTTGTATTTGTCTTTTATGGGCTGAGTTTAATTTTGTTATGTGTTTCTCAAGTGAGAATACGACCATCTGCACAAGTTGCACAAGGACAGGGAGCCCCACAGGTTGCTCCCCCAGAAGTTGCACAAATTGCTTCCCCACAAGTTACTCAAAGTGATGCACCACAGCGAACAAGAGGGGTTCTTGGAAAAAGAATAAGGCAATATGGTTATGGGATTTACACAGATAAACGTACTGGAATGACTATTTTCAATGTAAGATTTGTAGGACTCGTGTATTTAATTTGTGATATTTCAATTCATTTGGTTAACAATATAATTATGTTCTTGTAGCCTGGAAGAAGTTCGGAGGTGCTTATCTCTCAAGGTGGGCCAACTCAAGAGTCAAGGGCACAACCAAAGAAGAGCACAAAGAAGAAGAAGAAGACAGGGAGTACGGCTTCAAAATAGCCACCAACAAATAAAGTTACACCAGTTCCATCTCAACCAATAGAACCAGTACTAGTTCCTTCTCAACCGACTGATCATGGGACCAATGTTCGTACGGAGAGATCCCCACATATGACACGTGCTACAAAAAAATTTGTTGATGCTAAGAAGAATGTGACAGAAATGTCAATTAATGAACCTACGTGTCCAGTTCGAAAGAGTGCCCAAATTATGAATCAATTCAAAAGTGCAAAAGGAAAAGAAGCCAGGGGTGTTGTGCATATTGACTAATGGGAGGGTGCTGGACATGGTATCTTCATTGATGAGGATTGCTACCATTGTTGTTATGTGTTCGCTTTGACATATTAGGTGGGAGGGGATCGTTGACTGATTGGGGGACGATATTTTTTATGGACATGTTTATTTTTGTAAAGAACCAAGCAATGTTAATGGCAATAATGTTTTTATTATTTTCTTGTCTTGCACCTTGTTATGAGGCTAATGTTGTTTTTGGAAGTTGGTTGATTATTGTTGCTGGTTGAAGTTGTGGGTGCCGGATGTATGTGCTGGTTGAAGTTGTGGGTGCCGGATGTATGTGCTGGTTGAAGTTATGGGTGCTGCATCTTTCTGCACTAGCAAATACAAGTACTGGTATAAGAACAAGATACACTAGCACAGCACTAGTCCAATTGTGGCTATTGGTGCATCCTGTTGCACCAACACAGCTCTCGGTGCAACTCTGGGTGCAGGTGTGTCTTCTTCCACCAACACTTGTATGAGCTAGTGCAAGAACAAGATGTACCAGCAACTCAACTGGTGCAATAACATGCACCATGACTGGTGCAAGCCAATGGAAACATAATTGAAACTGACTTGTTCTTTTTTTTAACTCCTGCAACACGAGTAATCACTTTTTCATCGCGATTGACACTAAAATGATCACTTTCAGAAAAACTTGGCACTGAAACGATCACTATTTACAACTTATGGCACTGAAATAGTTACTCATGAATTGTCACCACCCCTTAATTTATTCATGGTTTGCAGTAATGATTGCAGCAAACCATTACATCTGATGCAAAAACCAAGCAAACCAATATATACAATACGGAACCAAGCAAAAAAAATTTGAAGTGCTCACAACCAATGAATTCCAACTCCAACCTTCCATTTCCACCATAGATTGGAACAAAACCTTTTGTTCCATACAATTTGCAGCAAACCAGTAACACACTTTACTTATAAATGACCCAATACAAGTAAATATTCCACATCTTCGATTATGGTAGACATACAAACTTCTTCTCATTGCTCACTTCAAATTTGAATATATTACACAAGAGAACAACAACACAATCAATGCTCGATAAAAGTTTCTTTCAATTTTCAGCCTTAAAACTTCCCTCTTCAAATGGTCGATTAAAGATGTTAAACCCTTCATTTGAGCTTGCATTAAGTCGACATCATCTAACTCATCCATTAATGTAGGTGGAGGTTGATATCGTCCTTCAAGTAGCTGCAAGATCACTTTTGTGGCTTGACCGGAGAATTTGGCATCAATCCATTTGAAACATTTGCACTTTGAGCCTTCGCCTTCTCTATACCTACCGCATCCATGGAATCTTCTCCCGGGATTTAACTGAGCCCAAGATGTTCTTCTCGGACTCGATAACCCACAAAAACAGTAACGCTCATCATCTAATTCGCTTTTTTTAATCGAATGTGAGCCGCTGCTGAAGCTTCCGCCCTCCATCTGAAAGCGCGAGCTGCCGCCCTCCATCTGCAAGCACGAGCTGTTAATTGGGGATTTAAGGTTCTGCTTTTCGTGGGTTAGGTATCCCGAATGTGAGTCGCTGCTGAGCTTCCGCCCTCCATCTTTCAATTTGGGGATTAGGGTTCTTATTTTGGGGAGAAGAAGCTAAATAAAATGGCACCATGTAGGTATGGTGAATAAAACGGCGTCGTTTTATTGTTTGCATGCTGACTGTACTCTCCGGCGAGCCACATCGGCTTTAAATAATAATAAAAAATTGCCACGTCAGATTTCTGACCAATCATATCGGAGTTAGCACTTAAAAGATCGTTTTTCAAATTTTTTGGCACTAAAGTGATCCAAATGGAACTTTTGGCACCAAAGTGGCCTCCGTACACAACTTTTGGCACCAATGCTGTTCTTACCCCATGAAAAATATATCCAAAAAGTTCTAAATTTATTATACTTTTGTCAATTCTATTCTAAACCTTTCAATTTTGTCAATTGAATTCATCTAGCTAATTTTGATTGGAAATTACTGAAGTGAACAAATTTTACTAATATTTTTTCAATTTTTTTTATTAATTTTTACTTTTCTTCTCTTTTCCTTTCCTTCATTTCTTTTTTCTTTTTTTTTTCCTTTTTCTCTTATTTTCTTATTTTTCTTTCCTTTTTCTTTTCCCTTTTTTCCTCCGTTGGCCACTGTTAGGCCTCGTCAATGGTTGGCGGAGTTCGTCGTTGCCGGCCTTAGGCGAGGGCCACCCTCACCTGAGCTGGCGAGGGCCACCTTCACCTGGGCAGGTGACGGTAACCCTCGCCATATTGAGGACGATGGTTGCCCTCGCCCGCCCAAGCGAAGGCATCCCAGGCTCGCCTAGGTGAGCCTGAGGTCAGCTTGGGCCACCCTTGCTTGAGTGGGCAAGGACTGCCCTTGCCAGCCCAAGCCTAGGTATCTGTCACATCCCGAACCCCATCAAGCCCACGACACACTTCTTTGGTCGAATAATGTGACGTCCCGGAAAATCGCAGACCCAATTAAATTTATCAGAGATTTATATCAATTAGCGAAAGCCGCAAATACCCGGACAATTGCAACTGGGGTAAAAAGGGGAGATTAAACACATCCATTATCGATTCAAACTTATGAAATATCCTCTATTTACAAAACCACCATATATACAAGCACACCGAATTTCCACGCTATAAACCATCGATGTCAAAAAGATCGATAGCCTGGGTACTCTATCATCCAAAAATAGGACACCTCAAAAGACCTACTCCCAACCCCTACACTAGCCCCTACGCCCACAAGACGGCATCCACTCTGAGCTCGACTCCTCGACACTCGAGTCTGAATCCCCCTAAACTGTCTGCTCCTCTAAGGATTCTGGCTCAGCTTCAATCTCAATCGGGTTATTTATATCACCCGACTCCGCTGGTACCTCGACCCGCTCCTCCTCAACTGGCTCCTCATCTGACTTGTTCTCTGGTACAAACTCGGGATCGTACATTGACTCATACTCTGGCTCGTACTCAAGTGCGTCCTCCGGTTCTATCTTCGGGTCTTCTTTGGGCTCATCTTCAGGCTCTTCTTCTGGGGCTTCTTCTTCTGGCTCTTCCTCTGGTATCGCCTCGAGGTCTACGTCCATCGGATCATACCCCGCCTAGGACTCTTCCGGCTCCGGTTCATGCTCGGCCCCCGAGGGCTCAGGTGCTACAAGTGCTTGCTGAAGTCCGGACTATGCCAAGCTAGTCTCTAGGCTCGTCATCTCGCCGTCGGGAGGGGGTATGGCTGATGGGTCCCAATCCCTAACTCCATCAAAGGGGACATCAAAACCACGGATGGAGTCAAACTCATCGACCCCGTCTCTGAACATCCATGCAACGTAGGTATGGGCCTGCCAGAGGGGTAGTTCTATATCTATCCAAACTATCGTAGTATGCTTAACCCAGGTCATGTGATCATCTATAGGGTATTCTACAATGTCGTGGTCGGTGTGCATAGGGATCCCAAAACACTGCGGCGACGGTAGCGGAAGATTCTTGGCTCAGGCCGGGCTTCTGAAATTTTTGGTTGAAACAATCATGAGATTACATCTCAATAAGCATACACCCTAAACCCCACCTAGGCTATTATGTACCTTCAGATAATTACAAATACAACCACACTCAGCCATCACATAGCAGGAACACAATTTATAGTTACCTGGGCCTTTCCTGCATGCAACCTGCACGTTAGCCACAGTAGTATAATTTTCAATCACATGCACATTCTAAATACGTTTCACGCACTCATTCCCACCTCATCACATTATTTTCACACAACTCGCCAGTGACTCGCATAATGGTACCGCCTCAAATTCACTACGACCATCTCATACTCGACTCGCCAGTGACCCGTGTAGTAGTACCACCTTAGGTTCACTGCGACTAACTCATAACAACACTTCATGGCCCGCGTAATGGTACCGCCTCAGGTCGTGTATCTTGCCCGCGTAATGGTACTGCTTCAGGCTCAACACCCACCACCTATGACACAACCCGCGTAATGGTACCGCCTCAGGTTGGCCATCCTCTGGTAATACCGGGCATCGTCCTGCGTAGTCGTACTGCCTTAGGACGGATCAACTCCCCGCGTAATGATACCGCCTCAGGGATTTCCGTAACCACACACGATTTCTTACTCGTTCACATGCTCAACACCCACATGCCAACATATTAGCCAATTACACTTGGTCCGTGCACGCACCAAACCACACACATTTCTCAAGCTTAATAAGCACCCCATACGGCCAATTGACAATCAATTTCAATTCGGCCCAAGTATGCACATAATGACTCACATTTCAATCAATCAATACACAATTCAATAAACATACAAGGCCACTCACGGGCCCTCAAACACAGCCACACTCATGGTATAAAATTCAACATTTTCAAGCCTATTTCTAGCCCGAATTGTCACCACAATTCAACCATAATTCAATGCACCAAATCAACACCGATCACCCTTAAATCGAACCATATGCTCGTCACTCCGAGTCTCAATTTTCAGCATTCAATTCGGCACCAATTTAGCCCTGAAACCTCACAATCTCAGCCTCAAATCAGTCCATATCAATCTCCAAATCAATCCACTAATTTAATCCCTAAATAGCCCCTAATTAGCCCCTAAACATCCACTAATTAACCCGATTTAACCCCTAATCGTGTCTATCGATATCCGACATTCTAAATAGGGTTTAGGGGGCGACTTACACGAACTCTAGGCTGGCTCGGTTAGAGTGCAATGGGGACGGTAGGCCAGCGGCCAAGCTGTGGCGTGCGACGGCGGTGACGGCTGGCTGGACGGTGGCTAGCCTTTCACGACTGAACAGGACCGAAGGAGGGGCTGGTGGTGGTGTTCGGTGAGGCAGAACAGGAGAGAGATGGTGGGGCATGGTAGTGGCGAGCGGCCATGGCGAACAGCGGCTTCTCCAGCGCGGCTGCTCCGGCTGAACGGGAGGGCGACGACGACGGCTGGCCTTGGCGGGCGGCGACGATCACGGTGAGGAGAGGGGGCCGCTGGTTGGGTCGGGATGAGGGGAGAGAGAGTGAGCCAAGAGTGGGAGGGAGAGAGTGAGGAGAGAGAGAGAGGAGATTTGGACTTAAATAATCCAAGGCTAATAATTGAAATGCCAAAAGACCATCATGCCCCTCTCTCACAATCCAAATCAACGGCCTAGATTCGATCTTATCTTGAGATCGACGGTCCGGATCGAATCTTTTCCAAAATATCCAAGGGCAATTTGGGGATTTCTCAAAAAGCCCAAGGGAAAAATTGTCCAAAAATCTCTATTTCTAAGGCTAGAGCGAAATGACCAAAATGCCCTTCTCAAATTACATTGGCCTTAACAAATTTCCAGGGGTAACATGGTCATTTTCCATTTCTTGCCGAAATTCAATTTTTCTAAAGGATTCGGACAAATCCGAGGCTACCCGGGCAAATGACAACATCGTCCAAATAATCTGTCGTGACTTTCTAAATTTCTAATACCCAACTTGGTCTCTAATTCATGACTGAGTTCTAAATAACGTAACTTGCGCATATCTCATACTAACATGTGGCTTTTGGGGAAATTCGCATTATTGACCCGTGGCCAATACCAAATCAAGCCACGTTCAAGTTCACTCAGGTCATGACGACCTCAGTTGTCACTTAATCGTGAGGATCGATCGCTAGATCCGACGGGCACGATCGTTTGGTATAGGTTTAGGGTCATTTGTCAATTCCTTTCGTGGTCAAACGAAATCACCCGCGATCCACTCATATGACAATGGCGAATTGATCCCTAACTATCCTTAGATCGGCCTACAGTGGTTCAAAATGTCGCATCGACAATTTTCATGATCGAAAGTCGGTTCACAATCGAGTTCTTTGGTTGAGCAAATTTAAATCCCTAATTTAGCCTTTCCCTAACGGTTAGTATTCGTGAAGTGATCAATTCCAGGCGAGATCTAATTACAAGCACGTCCATAAACTATTCACTTCATAAATCCCAAGTGGGTCGGATTTCAGAATGTCACGGTATGGTATCCCTCACCCGAGGCCAGCGTGGCGACCTTCGCTAGTCATCAACGAGGCCCGACGGTGGCTGACAGAGGAAAAAAGGAAAAAAGAAAGAAGAAAAAGAATATAAGAAAAGAAAAGAAGAGAAAAGAGAAGAAAAGAAAGAAATTAATATAAAATTCGAAAAAAATTATTAAAATATTATTAAAAATTATCCACATCAGTGCCAACCGTGCCATATAGAACGATCAGTGTCCAAGTTAGCGATTTTCAGGCAAAATCGGCCAGATGGACTCAATTAGCAAAACTTGAAAATGTTTAGGACTCAATTGATAAAATTTAAAAGTTTATGACTAAATTGGCAAAAGTGCAATAAGTTTTGGACTTTTTGAACAATATTCCCCTTCCAAAACTATTGACAAGCTAATGATAGCCAAGCGACAAGCAAGTCGAATTCATGTAAAAGAGCTTTTTTCACACACAAGCTCGTTGAATTTTCCTTAGACAATGTTCAATATAGAGAGCACTATGTTTTCTTGATGATGAAGTTTACTGAATAAGGGCATTGATTTCGATATTTTAAAAACAGTTAAATCATAACGGTTGACATTCTTACACTCCCAAAACTCATTTTTTCGTATTTTGGCAAGTGGCCCAAGTTAAGGTTGTTCGTACAAGTTTCATTACGTCTTCATATTTATGCACTCGTCAAGTCGTTCACATTTTCTGAACCTAGTCTTTTCTATCCTTTATGAGGATCCCTTCAGCGAAACTCATTTTCGGAGCCTCGAAAGAAATGGTCGAAGAGATATATGATTTAGTAGTGTGGGCATGTTGACATGATGATATATTTGATATGCGACAAGTGACACAAACATTTTGGAGAGCATCACCCACCGATTACCCAGAAGCTTATGAAGCCTTATGATCTGTTGACATTTAAATTTCGACCGACCATTTAATGTTAATTTGCATAGAAAATTAGGGATCAAATTTTAACCCCTGAACAAAAATATTAAGATTGCATAACATGTAGTTTAGGTTCACATAGGTCAATTGCATTCCACATCGGACCAACGGTGTTGAGTAAGCTGAAAACCCATCATGTAAATTGAGATCGAGTACCGAGCGAGGCTTGGCTCACTCCGGGGATAGGGGATCGAAAATCACAAGTTTAGAAAGGCCTTGGTTGTCTTAATTTGAGCTTAATTCAACCAATTGAAATTAAAATTAGAGGATGAAGCCTAAGTCAAAGCCCACTAGGATTAGTAAAGCCCAACCAATTAACCTAGGTAAGCTATATAAATATGTCGTTATGTCTCATAATCAAAAGAGGGCTCTCATAATTCCTAGAACACAATTCTTGAGAGCACAAGAGACACATGCGAGCGAGAGCAAGAGTAAGAGAGAGAGTCGGTCATGCACGCGCTTGCCTCTCAGTCGCGTTGCCTTGCAACCGCACCGCGCGGACCGCTGCTGCTGCTGTTCCACGATGCCACCATCCCACCACTACTTCCCGACGTCCATCGCACCAACCATGACCAGCCCCGCTGCGGTCCTGCCAACGACGTAGTAGCTATAGAGCTCCAGCCTTGTCGATTCTTCCTTCTTGTCGACGAACTGTTTCTATTCCTGTTCCACCGCTGCTGCACCAAGCCACCATGACGAGTCATCTCTAGCCCTGCTGTCCCGAGATCCCACGACTGTCAAGCCAAGGCACAATCTTCGACGACGATCTATACTTGCACCGGTTCTCTATAGTTCTTCGTCAATCGCTAAGTCAAGGGCCCACGGAGAAGACCTCACTGGATTACTTTGGGAGAAAGTTCACCATCATCAGATTTTGGGAGATTCTCAAAGGAATTCACTTCGGGATCACTCGGTGGATTTTCCTTGAAGATGTTGTAGCAGCTCCTTGCGCCCCTACACTTCACTAACGTCCAGCGAGCTTTGCTCTATCGCTCTGCTTCCCACGGCGGTCCAACGAAGCATCATCCAGCGAGCCTTTTCTCCACGGTGACTGCGTGGCCAAGCTGTGATTTCGGGACGATGTCGAATCATCTTGTTGCACCAAGATGTCCAGCTGCGTCATTTATCGCCCCACCACTATCGCGTCAGCCGACCGCCCGCCATCGATTGCCCGTCGTCGGTCACCCGCCGCCGGTCCACTCGCCACATTCCCAATCCGCCGCGAATTCGAATTTGGGAATTATCCGCCAACTAGGTAAGATTATATGAATATTTCTTTTAAATATTTAATTTCCTAGTTTTCGGATAATTTAGATATTTTGTGAATATTTTGGTGGATAACTAGATATCTTATGATAATGTTGTGATATCCGTAATATCGTAAGATACCCCCCAAATTAGGAGTTCTGCCTAATTTAGCAACGTATATGGATGGTTATCTGACTTTAACCCTAAGGTACGATATGCAGTGGTACGGAAAGATCATTACTTTATCCATAGCTATTTGGATATGATAATGAATCTTATCTGCTTTCCAAATTCAAACAATCGATTTTCCGTCGATAGTTATAACCTTATAGATATGACCGTTAGTTCGATTCTCTTTCCTAATTCGAATAAAATAAGAATAATTTTGCAGATTGTGCGAATTGGTTGATGCGTGATTGTTATCTTTCGTGTAATTTATTTTCCTTTTAAAAAGAAAATCCAAAAATGTGTTAGATAGGATTTAAATTAGAAATTTTGCATGCTTAAGGAATCCTAAATGTATCTAGAAGATAGGATGATTATTTAGTTTAAATTGGGACTTAAGATAATTTATCTCCTAGTTTTGTCACACCTCGTACCTCACAAAGTGTGAGCATCCTACCACAGGTCGAATTTGTTGCGACGTCCCAAGAACGTCGCCGACCCAACCCAAACATCAGAGCCACATGCGGAAACGGATATTAAAAACCCCGGACAAAAAGATGACGACAACGGGGTATAACATTAGAACAATCAAACAACATGTCCATACAACACCAAATATACAAACCTTTGATTACAGACATAATTATCAAACAAACATTCTCAACCACCGACATTACAAAAGATCAAGGTTCTGGTTAACCTAGCTTCACTATAAATTGATCTACTCAGCGCAACCCCTAAAATACCCTAGGGAAACCTACTGGCTGCCAACTTCCACCCTGCTCCTGATTCTTCTGGCTTCTACTTCGGAGAATCACCTGCAGCTCCACTGGGCACCATAGCAACTCTTCAAACTCCAAAAAGAGGAGGCGGGCCTCCAGGGTCTAAGGTTGGGGGTCTGAAAATGGTGATTATACAACCGTGAGACGAATCTCAATAAATGTACAACCCTAAACCCCACATAGGCTCTCACGTACCGCCAGACGAAACACGTATAATACATATTGTTGACACCTAAATTTTAGTAACCATTTAGTGTAATTTGCATAGAAAATTAGGGATTAAATTTTTAACCCCTAAACAAAAAATATTTAATTTGCATAACATATAGTTTAAATTCATTTTAGATTCATTGCATTTTTTGCATCGGACCGGCGGTGAATGAACGAGCTTAAATTTCATCGAATGGGACTCGGCTCGCTTGAAATGCAAAGGCCGGGAATTATAAGTCAAACGGGCTCGGTTGTTTTAATTTGAACTTAATTCAACCCATTGTCATTAATTAATTCAGCCCATTAATTCAGCCCATTTAAATTAAAGCCCAAGCCTAAGCCCATTAGGACTAAAAGCCCATCTAATTGACCTAGGTTAATACTATATATACATTATTAGGTCAGAATTTTAGAGGGGGAGAACACAATTTTCAGATCAGAATTTTTGAGAGCACGAGAGACACACGTGAGCGAAAGGAAAAAGAGAGTGAGAAAGAGAGAGGGAGAGAAGGAGACCGGCTCCCACCGCCGCCGCGCCCGCGTGGTGCCGCCTTCCCCCGCCGGCGTCGCGCCTCACGCCACCGCGGCTGCTGTCGCCCCTTCCCGCCAACGCCGACACCGCCGGTGCTGCTGCTCGCCGCTGCTCCTCAGGCCGACGCCACTGCTGCTTGCTGCTGCCGTTGCCGCTGCCGCTGATCCCTTCCCGCCAACGCCGACACCGCCGGTGCTGCTGCTCGCCGCTGCTCCTCAGGCCGACGCCGCTGCTGCTTGCTGCTGCTGTTGCCGCTGCCGCTGATCCTCTCCCGCCGACGCCGCTGCTGATTGCTGCTGCCGTTGCCGCTCGCCGCTGCTCCTCAGGCCGACGCCGCTGCTGCTTGCTGCTGCCGTTGCCGCTGCCGCTGATCCCTTCCCGCCGACGCCGCTGCTGCTTGCTGCCGAGCCCGACGCTGCTGCTGCCGTCCTCGCCGGAGCCGTCGTACGCCGGTGCTGTCTTGCTGTTCCGTCGCTGCGCCCTGCCGACGTCCCAGCCGCTGTCCCCGCCGAGCCCAACGCTGCTGTCTCCGTCCTCGCCGGAGCCGTCACACGCCGGCGCTGCCTTGCTGTTCCGTCGCCGCCGCTCCGTCGTCGTTCCCGTCACCGCACCGCCAAATCCGCCGTTCACCGTTCGTCCCAATCCGCAAGTTCGAATTTGGAAATTATCCGCAAATTAGGTAATTGAACATTATCTAATATTTTTAGAATATTTCGTTTCTTAATTTTTGAGTGTTTGAATATTCTGTGAATATTGCGTGAATTACTAGATATCTTAGGATAATGTTTGCCTTGTTCGCAATATTTGAAAATATTCAAAATTAGGAATCTTTCCTAATTCAGCAACGTATCTGGACAATTATCCGACCTTATCCCTAAGGTATGATACGTGGCGATACGGAAGATCATTATCCTATCCCTAATCCCTTGGATACGATAATGATTTTTATCTGCTTTCCAAATTTGAACGATCGACTTTCCATTAATATCTATAACCCTGTAGATATGACCGGTAATTCGATTTTTGTGCCTGATCCGAGTTTGAAACGAATATTGTGGATTGCGTGGTTATTTTAAATGTGGATGCTATCTTTGTTTAAATTATCTTTCCTTTTCAAATAAAAAAGAAAATTCAAAAAATATCAGTTAGGATTTGAATTTGAATTTTGCATGTTTAGGAATCCTAAGTATATCTAGACGATAGAGTAATTATTTAATTTAAATTAGGACTTGAGATAATCCATTCCCTAGTTTAAATTAAGTAATTTTCTAATCTTAATAGATTATTTAGCCTTTTTTTTATTCCGAATTTTCATGAAAATCCCAAAAAAAGAATGAATTGTTTTATGGTAGATTAGGATAGATTGCATTCTTTATTTAAGTAATTTATTATTTCAAATTTTAACAAAAATCCCAAAAATAAATCATGTTAGGACATATTAGGTCATCATGGGTTGCACGTTAATTTAGGCATATTTTTATTCCGAATTTCACCAGAAAATACCAAAAATAAATCGTTTGCCCGTCATCAGAATCAGGTCATGTCGTCGCATGACATATAGTTTGCATGTTAGGTTGCATTGTTCGCATGTCAATTCTTGTACGTCATTGCACGTAGGTTAGCTTTCATTTAAATAAGTGAAAATCAAAAAAATGTGGAATGAACTGCTTGTTAATTAGAAATCATATTAGGTTGTTGATGTGATTTTCTAGCTAACCATGCAGATGCTTACGTTGCTTCGAGGTAAGCAATTCTCCTAATCTTGCAATTTATTTAATGCTTTCTTGAGTGTTAAATTGGTGGTTTGCGTACCCGCATGAACACCTCACATGTTAGTGACTAAGTTAAAATGGATCCAAACTGCTTGCCAAAATATTTTTGAAAAGAAAAGGTACCGAAAGGGCGTTAGACTAGATCTAGCGTAATCAAGTCCCCGGACTTAGAATCTCTGGTTCGTAGGAATAAAACATATCTCCCTATGTTTTATTTAGGTTTCTAATCGACCTACCACAAATTGATTAGTGGCGACTCCAAGTATGAAAACATTTGCATGTTAAAAAACTTAAACCCTAAGTTGCGAATTGGTAGGGCTTGGGAGGGCTCGAGTTAGGTTTAGTCCTAATAATCCATTAGCCTGAGAAGGAAAAATTTTTAGGTCGTCGACAGCTGCCCCTCTTTGAAGGTGAGCTCGCAGAGGTTGCATTCAAAGACTAAATGATACCTAAATTTCACTTATGCAAATGCAATGAATGTTGTTTTTGTCGGGATTATGAGTCCCATTTTACAATGCATTAAGAAATGATGCATGCTGACATGAGTAGAAAACGTACCTGGAATTACTTACCTGACGATAGCGCAATTCGAGGCACAACCTTAACTTGTATGTTGTTTTGGCAAATGTATGGGCTCAGTTCCCATCGGTATTGCCTGATATATGTTGATGAACTTCGGTGATCTGCAGTCAAGTCAAAACACACGAAGAAAACTCGACGTATCCAATCATCATCTGGATTCGCGAGAACAGTTCCGATCTTTACGAACTACCTATATATTTCCATAGGTGTTTGCAAAGATTTGGCCGCTTCACTTATATCTGCTCATAAGTGAATTGCGGGGGAAACTTTTGAAATCAAGAGGATATTCCGACCTTTACATATACCTGCTCATATGCAAAGGTTTGGCCGCCGCACTTATACCTGCTCATAAGTGAACTGCGGGGGAACACCTGGGGTTGAGAGAATATTCCGACCTTTACATATACCTGTTCATATGCAAAGATTTGGCCGCTTCACCTATACCTGTTCATAGGTGAGTAGCGGGGGAACATCTGGGATAAAGAGAGTATTCCGACCTTTACATATACCTGCTCATATGCAAAGATTTGGCCGCTTCACCTATACCTGTTCATAGGTGAGTAGCGGGGGAACACCTGAGATTTGGGAGAATATTCCGATCTTTACATATACCTGCTCATATGCAAAGATTTGGCCGCTTCACCTATACCTGTTCATAGGTGAGTAGCGGGGGAATACCTGAGATTTGGGAAGAATATTCCGACCTTTACATATACCTGCTCATATGTAAAGATTTGGCCGTCATGCCTATATCTGCTCATAGTCATGTAACGGGGGAATCTTCTCGAGATTGTATAAAAATCTGTGATTTGATGAACAAAGGGGTTGGCCCAAGTGTTCAAGAGTTCCTTGACAAAGTACCTGGATATCGTCAGAGGTACCTGAAATGGTTTGATCAATAGATACCTGAACATAATCAAAGGCATCTAGAGATCGCCAAAATGATCAAATGTGGGACCTGACAATTGCTTGAACAGGTTAGGGATACCTAGATAGTCATAGACATCCTAGGGATAGAGACATACTTACCTGGTGACATCTCCAACTCTGAAGGTGTGTCTCCTGTTAGACACGATTTTAAGTAACATGTAATATGCATTCGCACACTGTCAAGAATACATATACACATGAGCTATGATTTCAACTGATTTTCATGCACGATGGTTTTGTTAAATCGGCATTACAAACTTCGCTGGGGAAAAATCATGACAAGACAACCCGAACTCAAGCGGATATCTTGAAAATGTCGAATGAGGGACTTCCGGTCCAAAAGGGCTTTCTCTCATTCTCATCGAAAGGCTGATTTATGGAGAATCGCTCCATCTCACCGTCATCATGTTGACAAGGGTCCGAGTATTCTCGCAAGCAGTACGACTTTACCAATCTGAGAGGTCTTTGTTAGGACTGTAACATAGGGCTTGGTCAATGGCTTAGCAAAAGAGACTCTTCGAGTCGAGGCTATTGAAAGAAAATACTCTGCAATTGTCTCCGGGTTTACAAGTCAAGAACCTGCAAAATGAGATAGAAATGGACTTGCTCGCACTTCTTCGAGCTAAGCTTATAAACATCAGAAACTCTACGTTAGTTCAAGTGCCCTAATCTGAAGAGACTTTGCAAGGGACGTAACGCAGGCTAGGCTCATGGGTTGAGAAATGAATGGATCATAAGGCTCAAAATGTGTATAATTGGGATGAACAAGTTGGTGATCATCTCGGCATTGTCACCGGTCTTCTTCTTCACCAGGGATTGTCTTCTCAGTAGATGCTCCATTGGTTTCGAGAGTTTATCACCTGACTCCTCAAGACTTTGGATACTTTTGTGACTTCGAGACAACTAAACATTTTCTAAAGTCGTCACTTTTCTCCATTTTTTCCTTTTTTCACGGGCATCGGCCTTGCTTTTACCAGGCACACTGCTTTTTCATGCCCTCTAGTCTTTTTTTTTTTTTTTTTTGACATACACTGTCTACAATGCATACATTGGCTAGCCACACTTTGGCTTGTTTTGACCGAATGACTAACATTTGGACTCTCGGGGTCTTGTCTTTTGTCGGCGCTCTGGATATGCTGCCTGAACAATGATGACTTTTGCCTTGCCCCAGTGTGGGGGATGATCACCAACTGGGTTTAAGAAATGAATTTGCAGGCTCAATTGGGCTTAACAAAGGGTAAAGTGTGTATAGGATAGAGAAAGAAATGCTCTTCGTCATCCTAAGGCACTTGAACTTCACGCGAATTCATCTGAAAAAGCAACACTCGAAGATTGATGCAAGTGAGAGCATGAAAATTTCTATTCATTTTTCACCTTATGACGCTGACTTACCTCCAGTTTGCCCCGATGTGGGGTGGTTCTTGACAGGGGTAATTTGAATGAATTTCTCCAAATATTTAGGCTCAAAGTGGCAAAACAATGGATAACCTGTAGTGTTTGGGATAGAGAAATGAACCGCCTCTCGTCATTTCGGTTGCCGTACCTTTTGCGAGATAACCCTTCGCCTTGCCGACATGGAATTTTTCCACTTAACTCACTGGGGATTAGTGAACGGGACTGTGTATAGGATATGGCTTGCCTTTCATCACCCCGATGTACCTCATTCAACACATTCAATTCATTCCACGTGAGTTATCATATCGTCTAAATAGATTCCCCTTTTGAAATCGATAATGCAGACTGACAAAATGATCAAACATAATTTAAAGCCAAGGCACACATTCCATTTTTCAATTGATTGAAACCATTTATTCATAAATGAGATGTTTGCAATTCAGAATATAAAACCGAACATTTAAAAACTTTCGCCGCAAAAATGTTAGATCTTATCAGGGATAATAGATCTTCACAGCATCAGAATTAACAGGAGTGGAGAACTCACGACCATCCATTTCTGCGAGGATCAGGGCACCTCCGGGAAGCACCTTTTTAACCACATATGGACCAATGTAGTTTGGGGCAAATTTTCCTCCAGGAACAGGAAAGACTGGCAGTACCTTTCTTAGGACTAGATCATTTACCTCGAAGTGTCTTGGACGCACCTTTTGATTGAAAGATCTAGCTACCCTCTGCTGATAGGTTTGACCGTGGCAAATGGCTCTCAATCGCTTCTCATCAATTAGGTTTAACTGCTCATGCCTTAGTCGCATCCATTCTGCCTCGGACAATTCCACTTGAGACAATACTCGTAAGGAAGGGATCTCTACTTCGACGGGTAGGACTGCTTCCATGCCATACACCAAGGAAAAAGGGGTTGCTCCGACAGAGGTTCGGATTGAAGTTCGATACGCCATTAGTGCAAATGGTAACCTTTCATGCCAGTCACGATAGTTTTCAGCCGTTTTGGCCAAGATCTTCTTGATGTTCTTGTTGGCGGCTTCAACTGCTCCATTCATCTGTGGACGGTAAGGAGATGAATTCAGGTGCCGGATTTTGAACTCGTTGAACAACTGATCAATGAACTTGTTGTTCAAATTTGTCCCATTGTCAGTGACAATAGCCTCAGGGACACCATAGCGAGCGACTATGTCCCGCCTGATGAATTTTACAACATTCTTTGCGGTGACGTTTGCATAAGATGACGCTTCAATCCACTTAGAGAAATAGTCAATCGCAACCAAGATAAATCGATGTCCATTTGATGCCTTGGGATTAATCGGGCCAATCACATCGATGCCCCACATTGAAAAGGGCCATGGCTCAGACTGCTGATGTAATTCCGTCGGGGGAACATTTATCTTATCCCCATGAACCTGACAACGATGACATCTTCGAACATGTTGGATGCAGTCATTCTCAAGACTGAGCCAATAATAACCTAACCTCATAATCTTCTTAGCTAACATGTGGCCATTCATGTGTGGACCACATATCCCTTCGTGTACTTCTTGCATGATTCTGGTAGCTTCAGCTGCATCCACACACCTTAATAGGACCGAATCATATGATCTTTTGTACAGCTTTTCACCACTAACAAAGAATTTTGAATCCATTTTCATTATATACTTCCTGTCAGCCGGGGTGCTTCCCTCAGGAAATTCTTGTCTCTGGATGTAACTCATGATATCGTAATACCATGGCTTTTCGTCAGGCTCCCCGGTCACAACCATACAGTAGGCTGGCTTTGTCAGGACTTCAATCTTCAGGGGTTCTACCTCTAACCCATCAATCACTTGCAACATGGATGATAGCGTAGCTAGCGCATCAGCAAACTGATTATGAGACCTCGATAAGTACTCAAAAGAGACATCTTCGAATTCCTTTATGATTTCTTCGAGGTATTCATGGTACGGCACTAGCTTGGTGTCTCTTGTCTTCCACTCTCCCACAGTTTGGAGAATAATCAAAGCAGAATCACCAAACACTTTTAACTTGGTTATCCTCATTTCCACTGCGGCTTGGAGTCCGAGGATGCAAGCTTCGTACTCGGCTATGTTGTTGGTACAGGGGAACACCAACTTTGCTGCTACTGGATAATGTTGCCCATCTGGGGATATTAAAACTGCCCCAGTGCCGGAACCGGCCAAGTTTACAGCTCCATCGAAAAACATGGTCCACGTATCTTCCTTTATTACCAAAATACGATCTTCTGGAAAATATCTATCATCATCAGGGACTCCAGGATTTTCAGCTAACACATCAGCAATTACTCGACCTTTAACTGACTTTTGTGGCTTCATCTGGATATCAAACTCTGAAATTAAAATCTGCCACTTGGCTAACTTTCCTACCAAAGCTGGCTGATCAAGTAAATACTTAATGGGATCGTTCTTAGTCACAAGAAAAGTTTGGTGATGCAGTGTATATTGTCGCAGCCTATGGAGCACCCATACTAGCGCAGCGCAAGTCTTCTCGGTTTCAGAATAATTCAACTCTGAGACAGTGAACTTCTTGCTTAGGTAATAAATGGCTCGCTCTTTCCCATCTTCAGGACTTTCCTGGGCTAGCATCGCACCTAAAGATTCACTATGAATCGTGAGGTAAAGGATCAAAGGCTGGCCCGGCATTGGTGGGACTAGCACTGGTGGTTTCATCAGGTATTGCTTTAGTTCGTTAAACGCTTCCCGACAACCCTCATTCCATTTCACTTGAGCATTCTTCCTTAGAAGTTTGAAGAATGGCTTAGCAGTTGCTGAGAGTTGAGAAATAAAACGGGCTATGTAGTTCAATCTACCCAGGAGACTTCGCACTTCTTTCACGGTCGACGGGGGTTGTAACTCACATATAGCCTTCACTTTGGAGGGGTCAATTTCAATGCCTTTACTGCTTACTATGAACCCAAGTAATTTACCCGAGGTTGCTCCGAATACGCACTTGGCTGGATTGAGACGGAGTTTAAACTCGCGGAGCCTCTCGAATAATTTCCTCAAGGTATCAACGTGACTCTTCCCAGGTCGAGACTTGGCGATCATGTCATCGACATAAACCTCAATCTCCTTATGCATCATATCATGGAAGAGTGTCACCATTGCCCGTTGATATGTTGCCCCGGCATTTTTAAGGCCGAAGGGCATAACCTTATAGTGGAATGTCCCCCAAGGAGTAATGAAAGCCGTTTTCTCCTTATCATCGTCCTTCATTTTTATCTGATTATAACCCGAAAAACCATCCATGAAGGAAAACAACTCAAACCCTGCAGTACTGTCCACCAAAACGTCTATATGTGGCAATGGGAAATCGTCTTTAGGGCTAGCCTTGTTTAGATCGCGATAGTCGATGCAAACCCGAACTCGACCATCTTTTTTCATGACCGGCACAATATTAGCCACCCAGCTGGGGTATTGGGTGACTTCGATGAATCCCACTTTCAAAAGCTTCATGACCTCCTCCTCTATTTTCTTGGAAAGTTCAGGCTTGGTCCTTCGCAACTTCTGTTTCTTGGGCGGCATGTCTGGATTAGTGGGTAGACTATGTTCCACGATAGAAGAATCTAGACCCGGCATATCGACATACGACCAGGCAAAGATATCCTGGTAATCCTTCAGCAGTTGGACCAGGCGTTTAGCTTCACCTTCGGGAAGGGTTGCCCCTATCTTCACCTCTTTGGGTTCTCCGGAATCACTCAAGTTGACAGTGATAGTTTGGTCTACCGTTAGGACTTTAGGTCTTTCATGATGCTCTAGATCACGCTGGAGGTCCGAGGAATCTTCGAGTTCATTGGTGTCATCGAGATCAGGTTCGGTGGCACATAATTCATCAGATTGGACCGTCCCCATACCCTTACGTGTCATAAAATTGCCCCTGAAACATAAAGTAGGAAGTTCAGTAGGACAAACAGGGCTAAACAGTGTATTTTTATTTCTTTTATTTTGAAATTCTTTTTAAAAGGTTTTAACACGAGGAAACATGAAGAAGCCCAGGCCTCAGAATTCTCCTTGGACTATATTTTATTTTATTGGTTGGATATCATCACCGGGCTGGTTTGATGTACCTCAACATGCCCTCAAAACGAAAATAACTTGTAATTTTATTGATTATCACCAAATGAATTACATTTATTGGAATGGAAATTGCAACAATCAAATCCTAGAAATGAAAAGTACTAAAAAGTAGCTCCCGAGACGGGGCAAGTCCTAAAAAGCAGTAAAAATTCCCGCGTAGGGGAATGTGCGAAAAAGGTAAATGTGTTACTCTTGCGGGCCAATGCCCATTCCCTTCAACGGTCCTTCCTCGATGGCTCCAATTAAGAAATTATCGAACAGGGCGGTGATTCCCTCCATTGCATCATCAGAATCTTCTGTCACTAGAGGTGTTGAATCATCCATACCTCCCCATCCATCTCTTTCTCTTCATGCATCATTCTTGCAGGGCCTGGGAATGTGGTGCGGAGGTGTGGAGGCAACCTACCACGCCCACGTTCTTCGCCATTTGGCTCTTCTTCGGATCGCAATCTATTTTGACCATTTCTTCGACCACGTCCACGTCCACGTGCCACATTGTTCGGCTCACTCGACCCCAGGTATCCCAACCCAGTAATGCGGGGCCTCTGAGAAACTTCCACCGGTTGGCGGATGCCTTGACTACTTCTACCAAGACCTTCACCTGGAGTAAAGCCGTGAGAGATCATTACTCTCCCAATCATGACCGCAGCATTTGACACCTCAGGAATAGGCGGTGATGATCCTCTTGACGCATGTATGGTTGATACGAGCTCCAGCGACTGATAGCTCGATTCTATTTTGCAATCAGGCTCAACATAGGGGATAGCCGTTGCGTGGTAGATTGGGTGTTCTTCTTCACCGTGGACCGTGACTAACTTTCTCTCCACGACGAACTTTACCATCTGATGTAGACTGGATGGCACAGCTCCAGCAGTATGAATCCATGGACGACCCAACAGAAAATTGAATGCAGTGGGAATGTTCATAACTTGAAATAGGACATTGAAAATCGTTGGTCCTATCTGTATGTCAAGGTGTATTTCTCCCATCACTTCTTTCTTCGTTCCGTCAAAGGCTCGTACGGTGGTTCTTGCAGAACTTATCCTAGAAGGATCTATCTTAAGGCGGTGTAAAGTCGCCAAAGGACAGATGTTTAGGGCTGACCCGTTGTCAATGAGTACCCGGGCAACATGTGAGGCCTTGTATTTGACGGAAATATAGAGTGCCCTGGTATGCCCCCTCCCTTCTAGAGGGAACTCTTCATCTGAAAAGGCTATGAGGTCCTTAAGGAGTATAGAGCCCACAAATTCCTCTAATTTGTCATGATTGATCGTTTCTGGCACGTGGACTTCACTTAACACCTTCATTAAGACCTTCTGATGCATGACAGATGTCTGGAGCAGCTCAAGCAGGGAGATTTGCGCGGGCAGCTTGCGCAATTGTTCAACTATGTTGTACTCGCTAGCCTTAATCACAGCTAGAAATTCCTTGGCTTCTTCATCAGTAACGGGTTTTGCAGGTTGGGCATTAGCTTGGCCGTAGGAACGCCCAGATCTGGTAACTAAGTCGACATCGAGACTGTAGGACCAGGGAACCGCCTTATTGTCACTGTACTCATACGGTTGAGGTATCTCGATCACTATCCCTTCATCAGTTGTAGGCGTGCTTACAGTGATCTCCTCATTATCGGACGCGTCTTCAAGCGGAGGCATGTCTTCAGGCAGAGGGTCGCCCTTGTCGCTCCTGATGTTCAATGTAGCAAACTCCTCCTCCCAATTAATAACCACTTCGGAGATAGTGGAAACGATGCTAGTGTGGTCAGCATAAACAATCATCCCAGCTTCTACCATTCTTGAGATTCTCTCTTTCATGAGAGCCAGGGGCAGGTCTTCATTACTTGGGTAACAACCGGCCTTCACTAACTCACCGTAGACGTCGGTAGTACACACCTTAACATTCTTGATTCGACCAGCATTGAAGCTAAATATGGCATTCACATTGCCTGCGTGATCAGGGAGTGGGTTGCTCTGAACATTCGGCTTAGCAGGTTGAAATGAGAACGCCTTCGTGTCTAGGAGGTTTTGGATTTGGTGCCTGAGGGCATAGCAATCATCGGTTGAGTGTCCCGGCTCACCCATGTGATAATCACATTTCTTTGACGGGTCGAAGTTATAGAACCGCTCAGGATTGGGCCGCTTTGGCTCAGTAGTGAGCAAACCTTTCTTCTGGAGCACCGTCAACACTTGAGACAACGATCCGGGGAGGGGAGTGAATTGCCTCTTGTTGTTCCTCCTCTGAAAAGGTTGACGACTCGAGTTTTGTTGCTGAGCTTCTACTACTTGGATCGCTGGGGCGGAGTTAGCATTCCGCCGGCTCGGTTGGTTATAAGCCACATTCACTTCAGCTGCCGGTTCTTTCTCTTTTCTCGCACCAAATCTTCTGGTCGAGGAGGGCGGCTCGACAAACCATCCATCCTTCAACCCTATTTCAATTTGTTCGCCCATGGGGATGAGTTGGTTGAAGTTGTCAGTCGGAATGGCAACCATCCGATTACGGTATTCGAACGGGAGAGTTTTCATGAACATCCTCTTTAACTCACTATCTATGGGTTCTGGGACAACCTGAGCAGCTAAATTTCTCCATCTGATAGCATAGTCTTTGAAGGACTCAGTCTTTTTCATCTGGGCGCGTTCGAGATCATCACGGGTAGGGATGATGTCTGTTATGAATCTGTACTGCTTCAAGAATGCTTCACTGGCTTCTTTC
Source organism: Syzygium malaccense (assembly GCA_031216405.1). Lineage (NCBI taxonomy): Eukaryota > Viridiplantae > Streptophyta > Magnoliopsida > Myrtales > Myrtaceae > Syzygium > Syzygium malaccense. The sequence goes on along the minus strand of CM062258.1, from coordinate 46,622,689 downwards.
CAAGTTTTGAGGCCATTTATCTTCTTCATGAGATACCAGCTCAAAGCAGGACCCGTCAAACTTGCTTGAAAGGCATGAATCATCAGGAGTTCGTTATCAACGTACGAAGTCATTTGCACGTGATAGAGCTGTAGGTGGGCTTTTGGACATGTGGTGCCATTGTACTTGTCGAAATCCGGCATTTTGAACTTCTTTGGGATTTTGATCTGTGAGTAAAGGGACAGATCAATCGAAGGTGAATCCTGCGAACCTTCCAGCTGCTTCACTCTTTCTTCAAGTTTATTGACCCGCTCATCAGGTTTGTCCTTGTTGACGATGATCTGGACAGGGTCATCTTCTAAATCAGGAATATCGTCATCTCCGTCAACATCGACACTTTTCCTGATTTTCTGCTTTGGGACAGACGCTTCGGGAGGTGTCGAAACAGGAACCGACCGGAGAGCTTTGATCTCAGCGGACATTTGTTGCATCGCGATGACAAGCTGCTTGATGTGGTCTTCCACACCAATAACGCGTTCTTGCAAGTCGGTTTGATCGGCCATTCTGGCTCTCGACCGTGTACGAATGGGCGACCGTGATCGGTCCGTAGCTACCTAATTTGCGAAATGAAACAGGCATACATGAGTGTTAAGCGAAATGATACGCCAATCCATGACATTGGTCTAACCGCTTTGAATTGAAAGGACCTCTTTATTGAAATGGCGAAAATTTTTACACCAATTAATGACTTGAAATTGAACTGAATATAAAGACAAATGACTCAATTCCTAAACAAACTTTAAAACTGAAACTGAGATAAGAAAAGAACTTCGAGTTTTTTTATTTAGCTTGATCTATAGACATATGGGAGGCGACTTCCTTCTTCAGTTGCTCATAAGCTCGAGCTATCTTGGATGCTTTTTCTTCAGCTTCTTCGGCCTTCCTTTTGAGGCGATTGTTCTCTGAGCGATTGGCGGACTTGAGAGGCACCTTAGGTATCTTCGGGAGCCAATCTTGCGGGATTTTGTGCCGACGAATGTACTGGGTTGTCGCGAAATAGGACTTCTGTTCTCCCTTTAGTTCTCTTTCGGGCCGTGCTATCTTCAACACACGACACTTCCTCCACATCTTATTGAGCTGGGCTACAGTCGCTTCGTGGTCTTTATCATCATCGGCGAAGTCAACTTGCAGGAGTTCTGGTTGTAACGCCGGAGGGAGTCCTTGGAGAATCTGATACTGACGAGACACTCTGGCGGGGTAGTATTCGATCGCACCAGTGAAACCTAATAGTGGAACCGGCCCGATACCATTACATGTAAGCCGAGCTTCCTCGACTTTGAACCAATTAGCATGCCATTGGAAACCTTGGGGTCTAGCATTTTTCATGAAAATGATCCATTCAGAGTAATGATAATCAGGTGCATCCCCTTGTTTTTCTTTGTACCTTAAAACTGGATGGCTAGAATCACTAAGCTCGGATATTGTGAGTAAATTGCCGCACCCTTTTATATGAGACAAAAACCAGATTTGCAAAAGCTCGAGGGGGGCATGAAAAGTTTTGTCAACATGTTGCTTAAATTTAGTGAGGGAAATGAAAGTCTCTGCTAAAATGATGTTGATAAAATTCTTTTCAAGACAGACCTGTTGGACCAACCATGCGATTGACGGATTACATGCATTCTTACAGTGAGGAAAAATCACGAACCCGAAAAACGCTAGCAAAAAGATTCTGCCTTTTTGAAAAGATGTGGCTTTTTCAAAACACTGGCTCAGGAATGAAAAAGGACATGTGCCACGATTTGCTTTTAAAACTTTTCCCAATTCATCTTTTCCGACATTCAAAAATTCAGCCAACATTAAAGTAGAATCAATTCCCAAAGGTGGTGTGACTAAATCCGACTCCAATGGTTTTCCAATGAGCACGCTATATTCTTCCAATGTCGGGGTGAGCTCGTGCTTACCGAATATAAAGGTAGAGGTCTCGGGACACCAGAAGTGCGCTAATGCTCGAACGAGGCCGGTACGGACCTTGACCTCCAGTAGGGGGAGGAGCCTCCCGATGTGGCCCTCAACTAACCTGCGGTTGGTCGGACTGAGTAGATTCCACCAGGCACGGAGCTCGTCCTTAGGAGCATCAAGAATCCGGATGTCTGCCCCTCCCATAGTGTATAGACCAAGACTCGCGACCGACCTAATGTCATGGACCGACCAAAGAAAAAGACGAAAGATAAATAAATTGCGAGATAAAGGTTTAGAAATCTTACTTCACCCGGTAGAATGATGGCAATCACATAGACATGCGCATGAAATGTGAGGTTCGATTTCTACCTAGACTCTGGCTTGCAAAATGGAGACATGAGGATTACCGAGCTAAACCAGTCATGGTGGTGGTTAGGCTGAGATTCCCCTGACTCCGGCTCAGTCAAAGAGCCGACCCGGGTTGCAAAGGGTGCAACCGTGGCAGGTATTCAATGACACCACGAAAGAACTTTCGGGACCAAGAAAGGCGACCCATACCACGCGGGTGTGGTCGGGGTGTCCATTTTCTCAGTACCATCCTAAACCTGTGCCGCCCAGGTCCGGCAGCGGGTAGTGTGTGCGGTGTAGTGTAAATGTAAGGCATGCACAACAGGTTATATCATACAGCGCTTCGTGCATAAACTAAACCATTCATTCAAACACCTCCCTGCAAAACAAGGGTTAACAATCACGCCTCCCCTTATACCTCCCATACTGCAAAAACATTTAACACCTAAAATGTTAGGGACGTACCTGGGATCCTCGCTGCCAAGCAAAAATATTTTTTTGAAAAGAAAAACTGGCCTAAGTCCACTAAGAGTTTTAACTCAAGTCCCCAGCGGAGTCGCCAAGCTGTCGCGACCTAAAAATTTCCTTCTCAGGCTAATGGATTATTAGGACTAAACCTAACTCGAGCCCTCCCAAGCCCTACCAATTCGCAACTTAGGGTTTAAGTTTTTAACATGCAAATGTTTTCATACTTGGAGTCGCCACTAATCAATTTGTGGTAGGTCGATTAGAAACCTAAATAAAACATAGGGAGATATGTTTTATTCCTACGAACCAGAGATTCTAAGTCCGGGGACTTGATTACGCTAGATCTAGTCTAACGCCCTTTCGGTACCTTTTCTTTTCAAAAATATTTTGGCAAGCAGTTTGGATCCATTTTAACTTAGTCACTAACATGTGAGGTGGTTTGCGTACCCGCATGAACACCTCACATGTTAGTGACTAAGTTAAAATGGATCCAAACTGCTTGCCAAAATATTTTTGAAAAGAAAAGGTACCGAAAGGGCGTTAGACTAGATCTAGCGTAATCAAGTCCCCGGACTTAGAATCTCTGGTTCGTAGGAATAAAACATATCTCCCTATGTTTTATTTAGGTTTCTAATCGACCTACCACAAATTGATTAGTGGCGACTCCAAGTATGAAAACATTTGCATGTTAAAAACTTAAACCCTAAGTTGCGAATTGGTAGGGCTTGGGAGGGCTCGAGTTAGGTTTAGTCCTAATAATCCATTAGCCTGAGAAGGGAAATTTTTTAGGTCGCGACACATATCGATCAACCATACTAACAAACACATACGATCCTACCTGGGATCCATCATGCACGTTCCTGCACATTAGATAACAACACCGCCAACATACCACAGTAATACATCACAGTCACGCGCGTGCCTCGATTATAAGGCAAAACCCACTTGGGCACGTCTCATACCATGCCTAGCAGTTTTTACCCCATAGTCAAGCACCACAATACCCGATACCAACCACACTCGCACACAAACTCATGCCATGCACCAATTCTCACCCGTCAAACTAATTCCAGCTCATTCTCAACTTTCCACCACTATCGCGCCGGCGTAAAATGCATCAAGCCAACGGTCTTTTGACCTCGTCAGGCACCGTCACCTTGTCGAGCCGGGCATCGTCACCTCATCAGGAACGGCATCGTCCCGCGTAAACGAACACGCCTCAGGACGGAATCCTACACTCAACTTTCCTTCTACCGCGCCCGCGTAAAACGCATCAGGCCAACGGTCTTCTGACCTCATCAGGCATCGTCACCCCGTCGGGCAGGGCATCGTCACCTCGTCAGGGACGGCATCGTCCCGCGTAAACGAACACGCCTCAAGACGGACTCACCCCACGTAAAAGAACACGCCTCAGGGTATCACTTTTCCAACCAATCCTACATTCTCGTACCTTCGTTCCACACATTCCACATGTACCATACGGCCACACATAGACACAGCCATACACAATCCCACACCACACATGCCTTACGCCAACACACATTACCATCACACAATCACGTCACACGGCCACACATACCCACACGGCACACTACTACATCACATTCAGCACAATACACAACCAAAATCAGCCAATAACAACCAACAATACAAATACACCAACAAGCCCAATCAAGCCACAACAATTCCAATCAATCACACCAACTAATCCCGATCGTTCCACAACGTCACAGCCCTAATCAAACCTCCTAAACCTCGAAATTCCATCGCCAAATCAGTCCTCAAATCAGCCCATAACAACCAAACATCCAGCCTTCAATTTAGCCCTAAAATAGCCACATAAACTACCGGACTAAACCCTAAACATGTCCTACAATACCCGAAGTCCTAGGTAGTTTTTGGGGAAGACACTTACCTAAGAAAAATAGGGCAGCTTGGCTAGACAGAGGCGAGGATAGCCGGAACAGTAGCAGCAACCGAGCAGGGTCGCATGCGGCCAGGCGGGCGAGCGGATGAGCTGTCCTGGGCGAGTGGCTGGCAAGCAGTTCACAGGCAACTGGGGGTAGCGTCCTCGTCATATGGGGCAGGGGAGGGCGGCCAGGGGTGGCTTGGCTGTGGCTGGGCTGATCAGAACAGGAAAATAGGGAGAGAGAGAGGGGAGAGGCAGACGGGCGTTGGGGTGGTCGGAAGGAGAAGCGACAGTGGTGGACGGCGGGGCTGGGCGGCGACCGGCGGCGGTGAGCTGGTGGCCGGCCTGGCTGGCTTCTCACCCAAGGGAGGGGGAGAGAGAGAGACCGATCGGTGGGGGAGGGTGAGGAGAGAGAGAGCGTGAGTGAAAAATGAGAGAGAAGAGAGAGAAAAAGAATTTTTAAAACCTAACTCCAATAATTGCACCCGAAAATTACCAAAATACCCTTCTCACTATTCTCCGATCCAATGGCCACAATTGATCTTATCCTTAATCCGACGGCCCACGATTAATCTTGCTCAAAAAGTCAAAAGGCATTCTTGTAATTATCCAAAAAGGTGAGGGGCATTCTCGTCCTCCATAATTTCGGCCATACAGGATATTTCTCAGTCCCCCGACTTAATCCAGTCCTTAAAATTCGTTCGCGGTCCTAGGGGCAAAACGGTCATTTTTCCTGCCCCGGACCGAAATCCATTTTTTTGCAGAAATGGGTGGCCCCAAGGTTGGCCACCCCAAAAACATCATCGGCCGTCCAAAATTGTCACTTTCAAAATTCTCGATTCCCGGGCTCGAATTCTAAGAAATGACTAAAATCGAACAATCGCAACTTTAGCTTATCTCTGACTAACGGGTGGCTCATTGGAATTATGCACTCTCGACCCGTGACCGATTCTAAGTCAAATCACGTTTAAATTTACTCTGTCCAGGACGATCTCGGTTGTCATATAATTGCGAGGTTCTATCACTAGTTCCCTTTAGACATGATCAATCAAATAGACCGGTCTCTGTTGGCCCAAAACATTTCCTCGTCAATCCTTATGGTCGAAGGTCGAACCCAGGTCGAGTTCTTTGGTCGTGCGAACTTAATCCCGTAATGGCCTTACCCCTAAGGTTAGCATCCCGAGAATGCGCTGTTCCGAGTGAGATCTCACCATAGTGCATTGGTCAATATTCATTTCATGAATTCCGAAAAAAGGATCGAAAATTCAGACTGTTACAAGTTTAAATTAGGTGTTATTCTAATCCTAATAGATTATTTAGGGTATTTTAAGATTTCGAATTTCCATGAAAATCCCAAAAAATGAGTTACTTTAGGTTAGATTAGGATAGATTGCATGTTAATTTGAGTAATTTTTAATTTCGAATTTTAATTAAAAAATACCAAAAAGAGAAGTTGTTCTAGAATAAATAAAATTGCTTTTTTAGGGTAGATCGCATGCTAACTTAGGCATTTTCTTTATTCCGAATTTAAATGAAAAATACCAAAAATATTTCATTTGCATGTCATTAGAGTTAGGTCATTTAATTGCATGTCATATAGTTTGCATATTAGGTTTAATTAATCGCATGTCATACTTTGCACGTCATGGCACTTAGGCTAGTTTCATTTAATCAGGAGAAAACCCAAAAAAAATTACATTGAGTGGATTGCTTTGTTAATTAGAAATCATGTTAGGACTGTCTGTATGATTTTCTAGCTAACAATGCAGATCCTTTCGTTGCTCTAAGGTATGCTATTATCCTAATCTAGCAATTTATTTATCGCTTTCGTTATTGGGTGTTAAATTGGTGGATTGCGCACCCGTATGGTCATCCCTGCATATTAGTATTTATGTAATAAAATAGATCCAGACTGCTTGCTTAAACATTTTTTTGAAAAGAAAATGTACGGAACTGGCGTTAGACTAGATCTAGCATAATCAAGTCCTCGAGCTTAAAATATCTTGTCCGTAGAAATAAAACATATCTCCCTATATTTTATTTAGGTTTCTAATCGACCTACCGCAAATAAATTAGTGACGATTCCAAGCATGAAAACATTGACACATTAAAACTTTAACCCTATGTCGCGAATTGGTAAGGCTTGAGAGGGCCCGTGTTAGGCTTCATCTTAATAATCCATTAGCTGAGGTTAGGTCGCGACATGATCATGTCAACTTCGTCCTCTTGGAATGCCCCTCTCTTGATGTTGGGCTTCAGATAGTTCAATCACCTCAACCTATAACTTTTCCTGCACCTGTTCAACCCTGCAAACTCAAACCATATATACTCTTATTGTAACAGCAAATCTCTCTCTCTCTCTCTCTCTCTCTCTCTCTCTCTCTCTCTCTCTCTCTCTCTCTCTCTCTCTCTCTCTCTCTCTCTCTCTCTCTCTCTCTCTCTCTCTCTCTCTCTCTCTCTGGGGTGATCAATATTATACCTGCTCTGTGAGGGACTTGGTGCCTTCACCATATTTCTCCACGCACTTCTTCAGCAACAGGTCCTCTTCCTCAGTCCATGCACCTTTTCTCATTCCTATTGCTCCCTTCATTGTCTCCTCTCTCTGTCTCTCCCGTGTTCGTGCACACACTTTTTTGGTGCAGAAACACTTCCGGACCCAAAGTATGAGCACATGTTGCATGAAGGTTCACTTGAAGAAGACACATATATAAAGTCCATCTGTGCAATTACATGCATGAAGTGTTGTTGGTGTGCGAGAGAAGTTAGTGAGAGTGAGTGCCGTGCATGTCTGTCATCCACACAGAACCATCTCCAACTTCTTTTGGCTCCAGCGATGGCGACAGTTTTCTTTGTCTCCAAAGATGAATCAAGGCTGATCAGAGGTTTTCATGGCCGAGATCGAGAGAGAGAGAGGGTGCTATGGTTTATTTTTTCCGTTGGTGTTATATCGCCCGTGGCGGCGAATCCCAATGGTTGGTGAAATGAAGACACGAGATGAGATCAGTACATGCAAACAAATATTTCCACCCCCCCAATAAGATGTTTTTCCTTCGTTCAATATTTAAGTAAAGTACGACTCTCTGCCCTTTTTACTTGTTAACACTAGAGACAATTTCTCTTTTTCTTATTCAGACAAGACGGCTAGCTAGCTATATGTTCTTATCATTAATTAACACGCATCTCTCGTTTGGTTAACCGGTTGTCACGTATCCCTAATTTCTATTAACGATTAAGACGAAATGTGAAACGAAGCATATACAGATAATAGTCTCGACAATTGTAGGAGTTCTTCTTAGACCCATTTACATCAAAAGAGTTTGTCTAAGTTCAATTAAAATTTATAATTATATTCATAAGCAGTACTAGCAGTGGGAGACAAACGCATGCATGAATGATCTTGAGATAGTCAATCGATTTATAAAGTGGTTTATTCGAAACTATTACGCAAGGAATCACGTTGCATGAACTTTCATGCTTGTCTTTTGACTCTGTTGGCGGAATTCGTGCACCTATTCTTGGAAAGGAGATGTGAATATTGTATTACCTATTTCTACATCTTGACTTCAGGGATATTTTTCCTTTTATGGTTGCTTGTTTCCTTGGTTGTAGCAACCTTGTTTTGTACATATAGAGAATAATGGCAGATCATCTCTCACGACACAAAAAAAGAACAGTGTGAGAGTTTTGTCTGAGGATGTAGGCACATTGCCGAACCTCTTTAAATTTTTGCTTTCATTTGTTCTTTGTTTTCAACATAGTATCAAAGCTGGAGGTCTTGAATTCAAATCTTTTTAGGCCCCATTTGCCTCCCCAATTAATATGTCCATGCTTAATATTAGGCAAATAGACCAAACTAAGCGTGATGAGGAGTGTTAGAGTAATTAAATATTAAACCACGCTTTTATCTAATAGCTTAAGCTTTTAGAACAATTGGCAGTTGTTTCACAAAATCTCACAAAATTTTACTTTGATACCATGTTAGAGTAATTAAATATTAAACCACGCCTTCATCTAATAGCTTAAGCTTTTAGAACAGTTGACAGTGGTCCCACAAAATCTCACATAGCATCAGAGCAGGAATAAATCGACCTACTCCTGTTTCTTATTCCTGATCCATCTTCTTGTTGCTATTCTGGTTGTTCGTGCTGCAAGTTACAGTGAAATGGGTGCTGTGCATTACACAAATAACCAACGGCTTACAAACCTGCTGTTGAATGGAGTGAATTATCTTCCATGGTCTCGGGTAGTCAAAATTGCTCTTGGAGGGAGATCCAGACAAGGTCATGTTACAGGACGGACCAAAGCTCCTGCTGAGACCAATCCCAAGTTTGACGAATGGCAAGCCAATGACCATAATGTTAAGTCATGGATTTTCAACTCTATGGAGCCTCAGATATATGAGATATTCGCCTATTTGGATACTGCTAAGGATTTGTGGATTCCTTATATGAGATGTACGGACAAGCCAATAATGCATCTCGAGTGTTTGAGCTTCAGCAAGGTCTCGCAAGTTCCAAGCAAGGGATGAATCAATCATTCACGGAACATCTGGGCAAAATGAAGAAACAGTGTGAAGAACTTTAGCAGTACAGACCTGTTACTCCAAATGTTCGCGACTATGTTCAACAGGAAGGACAAGACAGGATTTTTCAGCTCCTAGCTAGTCTCAAGCCCGAATTTTATGAGACCAAAAGAGATATTCTTATGCAACCTGAGCTACCGTCTGTCAATACTGTGTGTTCCATCATATATAATGAGGAAACACGGAAAAGAGTCATGGCGGCATATTCAAAGGTGAAGGCATATGTTGATTCACTGGAAAATTCAGCCGATTATACTATGGCTAATTTCAAGCAAGGTGATGCTAGCAGTCGTTGGGCAAAAGGAAAGGGAAAGATACCCATACGATTTCACTGTGATCACTGTAATCGTGACGGGCATTCTAAGGAATGGTGTTGGGTTCTTAATCTGTAGTTGCGATCAGGCAAAGATAAAGGTCCTGATGCGAAGTTAGCGATTCAGGGGGATGCCACAGAGTTTCAGTCTAAGCTAGAATTTTTAACTCAACAGGTTCAACAGTTGCTTCAAACTCATGGGCAGGGATCAGATTCTACAGGCACTAAATCCGGAAATATGGCCAAGACCTCTGGTAATATCCATGCTCTCTCTACTAAGTTTAATTTTCGGATTATTGTTGATTCTGGGACTACAGACCATATGTTTAGCCTTTCACATTTGTTATCTAATACTATTTCTAGCACTTTATACCTTCTTATAACTATTGCGAATGGAGTTCAAGTCCCAACTCAAGGTATGGGCCAAGTAAATATTTTTTCAAAAAAAGCTGAAGCTTTGATAGTTCCAGGGTTGAAATCTAATTTGTTATCTGTCGGCAAATGTGCTAAACAATGGAATTGCTATGTCATCTGCACTCCTTAAAAGGTGATTTTTCAGGATCGCATTACCGGGAGGATGATTGGTGAGGGATAGCTACGAGACGGGCTGCACACTTTGGACCTTGGTGGTGCGGCTCTAGTGCCGACAAAACAGATTTCTTCGGCTTCTCATCTATGGCATTGGCGAATGGGGCATCCTTCTAATCGGGTATTGCAAGCTTTAGACTTGTCATTGACACATGATTCTAGTAGTTGTGATCCATGTCATTTTGCTAAGCAACATAGGTTGCCTTTTCCTCAACATTTCAATAAGTCAACTGAGTTGTTTGATGTGGTATATTCTGATATTCGGGGAAATTCTTCCGTTGATTCTAAAGAAGGATTTAAGTACTTTGTTACTTTTATTGATGATGAATCCCATGCAACTTGGTTTTACCTTCTTAAGTCCAAAAGTGAAGTTCTTACGGTCTTTTAAGATTTTTACAGCATGGTGAAAAATCAGTTCAACACTATGGTGAAAGTTCTTCGAACGGACAATGGTACCGAGTATACCAATCAGGTGTTCCAGGCTGTGTTATGACGTATGGGCATATCTCACTAGACATCGTGTGTCGGTACTCCTCAACAAAATCGAGTAGCAGAGAGGAAAAACTGTCACCTATTGGAAGTCACTCGAGCCTTGCTATTATCTGGACATTTGCCCAAAACTTATTGGGCAAATGCTATGCTTACTAGTTGCTATTTGATAAATTAACTACCTAGTCATATTTTGAATTATATAAGCCCCATGGAAGTGTTGCACAGTCGCAAGTTTGATCTCTCCCATTAAAGAATCTTTGGGTGCGTTTGCTATGTCCATTCTCAAAATGGGGGCAAGTTGGACCCTCGTGCTCGCAAGTGTGTGTTCGTTGGATATTCTTCTACCAAGAAAGGATACAAGTGCTATGATCCTAGCACAAAATGTGTCTATATTTCTTGAGATGCCAGTTTTGATGAAGCTCGCATGTTTTATTTTGACAGGACTCAAATTCAGGGGGAGCAAGATGATAACAGCAAATTCTCTTTTGAATTTGCTCCTATCCCAGTGAATGCTGACACTATGCACATTGAAAGAGTGTCTGCTGGTCAAAGACTTTATGGGCCAAGAAAACACACAAGTATGCCACGAAATTGAAGGACAACAAAGCATTGTCGTGCCAACAATTAAACAAATAGTTGAAGCCGAAAGGGGGATTGATGACAGGTCAGCTACGGCACCAGTTGAAGTTGCTACTGAAGTCGAAGGGGGACTATTGACATGTCCAAAGCAAAAGGGGGAACTGATAACATATCAGCTGCACCAATTCAGCCACGAAGGTCATCCCGCGTTCCGAGACCTTCAACTCGCCTTCGGGACTTTGCCACATATTATTCTGCTTAGCATCCTATTCAAGAATATATAAGGTATGACAAAATCTCTCCCAAGTTTTGGAGTTTCTTATCTGCCATTGCAGATCAATAGGAACCCAGTAACTTTGTGGAAGCAAATAAGAAGAATGTGTGGGTTAATGCCCTGAAGGATAAACTTCATGCTCTTGATCGAAATCATACCTAGGAATTGGTACAGCTACCAAAACGGAAGAAGACTGTAGGATGCCGATGGATTTATAAGACGCAGTACAATAGCAATGGGTCAGTTGAAAGACATAAAATGAGACTTGTTGCAAAGGGGTACATGCAAACTTATGGTATAGGTTACAAAGAAACATTTGCTCTGGTAGTCAAGATGAACACAGTGCGTACCCTTATGTCTGTAGTAGTTAATTGTGAGTGGCCATTGTTCCAAATGGATGTGATGAATGCATTTCTTCATGGAGATCTTGAGGAAGAAGTATACATGTATCTTCCACTTGGGCATCCCTTACAGAATGAAGATGGAGTTGTGTGCTAACTGAAGAAAGCTATCTACGGTCTTAAACAATCCCTTAGAGCATGGTATGGTAGACTTAGCACCGCACTTGTCAAGGTTAGATTCAAGCGAAGTGCAGCAAATTCCTCACTGTTTACCAAAGTCACGGACAGATGAATTGTTGTTGTCTTAGTATATGTTGATGGTCTTGTGATTACAAGTAGTGATCAGTCCAAGATTGAAGCTCTCAAGTAGCATTTAAATAAAGAATTTGACATCAAAGACCTCGGTAATTTGAGGTATTTTCTTGGGATTGAGGTTGCTACTCGGAAAGGATTGTTCTTATCTCAACGAAAGTATGTTCTTGATTTGCTGAAGGAGATTGGTAAGTTAGGAGTCAAGCCAGTGAGCACCCCCATGGATTATAATAGTAAGTTTATTTTTTATAATACATTGTTGCATGATGTTGGGCAATTTCAATTCCTTGTTGGACGATTGATCTATCTAACTATTACTCGACCTAAGATAGCATACGCTATCAGCTATGTGAGTCAATTCATGCAGAAACCAACAAAGGGGCACATGGAACTGATAAATCACTTGCTTTGGTACTTGAAGGCCTCTCCAGGAAAGGGAATTCTAATGACGAATAATGGTCACACGGACATCATTGGTTATGTGGATGCGGATTGGGGTAGCAGCCCTGTTAATAGAAAATCTACTATAGGTTTTTGCATCTTTGTGGGAGGAAATCTTGTCACTTGGAAGAGCAAGAAACAAGCGGTTGTTGCACGATATAGTGTAGAGGCAGAATATCGAAGTATGGCTATGGCTACAAGTGAATAATGTGGTTGAGATTGTTGCTTCAAGAGTTGGGTTGCAACTCTATAACCAAACCAACGAAACTATTCTATAATAATCAGGCCGCTGCTCATATTGCTTCGAATCCTGTATTCCATGGGAGGACTAAGCACATAGAGGTGGACTGTCACTTTGTGAGAAAAAAATGTGCAAGATAAGACTATTGAGACCCCGTACATTCGCAATGAAGATCAGTTAGCGGATGTCTTTACCAAGGCTCTGTCTAAAGGAGTGTTTCAAGAGATGGTGAACAAGTTGACCTAAGATGATCTCTTTGGTCCAACTTGAGGGGGAGTGTTGGCGGAATTCGTGCTCCTCTTCCTGGAAAAGAGATGTGAATATTGTATTTCCTATTTCTGCATCTTGATTTCATGGATATTTTTCCTTTTATGGTTGCTTGTTTCCTTGGTTGTAGAAACCTTGTTCAGTACATATAGAGAATAATGGCAGATCATCTTTCACGACACAAAAAAAGAAGAGTGTGAGAGTTTTGTTCTAGGACGTAGGCACATTACCGAACCTCGTTAAATTCTTGCCTTCATTTGTTCTTTGTTTTCAACAGACTCTATAAAAAGGATGACAACGTGTCTCATTTTAAACATGTATTTATCTAAGCCGTGAGTTTGACTTGTGAGAAACAAGTTTTCTTCTTTGGGCCCTCTTGTCTGATAATTATTTGTCGCTGAAACTTCAAAGGGAGGATTTTCTAGGAATTCTGCTACAGTACGAAGATTCTGACCCCCACATCTTAGGATTGGACCGTGATGATTAGTTTCCCCCCGGCAAAAGGACACCAGAAGTGCCATAAGTTATGTACAGAGGACACTTTGGTGCCATAACTTTTTTTCGTATCACTTTAATACCAAGTCGGAGGAAAAGAGATTACTTAAGTATCAATTTAGCCAGAAATCCGACGTGGTATTTTTTATTAATTTCTGATGCCGACGTGGCTCGTCGGAGGATGAGTCAGCGTGTACAGTCAGCATTTTTTATTTTAAATATTTTTTCCTTTTTGTTCTTTTTTTTTCCTCTTCTTTCCTTTTTCCTTTCTTTTCTTTTTTTTTTCTTTTCTCCCATCGCCGGCCGGTTGCCGGTGGCCGGCCCGGCCACCGGCGAAGCCCGGGAAGGGCTGGGCGAGGGGCGGCCTCGCCTGTCGCCGGCGAGGGTCGCCTCGCCCAAATCTAGCGAGGCCGCCCCTCGCCGGCTGTCACATCCCGATTTTTGGGCCTGGGAAGCCGTAGGTAAATTGTAATATCCTCAATTTCGATCCCTGAGAAATGGCTATGGTTTCAGTTCGGTGGTTTTCCAATCAGAACTAAATTGTTTTCTCTTGTTTTGGAAAACCCAGTTTTGGATCCTTTATACCCCTTCATTTTGTTATTTTTGGGGAGAATTTTGTGGTCCGAATTTGCAAACACTTTCTTCTTGAAAGTTGTTCCAAACATCATGAAGTTTTACATACTTTAATTTTAGAATTTTTGGAGTTGATATGAGTGGTACGATGGCCTGATTTTCGGACCAAGTGAAACTGCCCAGAATTGGTATTTCGGTGATGTTTACACCGTCTTTATTTTCTACGAGCTTTTCTGGGCCGATTTTGGAAAATTTTCCTTCATAAAAGTTGTTGAGAACATCCTTTTCTATAATGTACATGAATTTGGGAATTTTCTGAGATGATTTGGATTCTAGACAGAACTTATTTTGAGAAACAAAAATGCTGTTCCAGTGAACTATTTTTAGTCTGTCTTTGAGCTATTAAAAATGGTATTTACAGAAAGATTCCAAATATGTGTTCTTCATGAAAAATGTTTTTTAATGCCTTGTTTATGACATATCCAAAATTGAGAATTTTTGGAGTCCGTTTACTATGATTTCAAGTCCGATTTCATGAACAGTACAAAGCTATTCGGTTTTGTCAGATTTCAAAGAATCAGCATTTTCTATGTGAGAACGTTGGAATTTGGACTTGGTGTCACGTTTCAAGCTTTCAAATGAAATATTTTATGCTTTGATTGGAGGTCATCCCAGGGGAAAACGAAATTAACTAAGTCAAGGGTTAAATCTTCTTGTGGAAGTCACATTTATTGGTCCAACCTTATCACCTTCATCATGACTTTTGGCTTATGTTCTTAATGGCCATGTGAGGTAAGCAATGACTTCATGCTTCAAATGACCTAAGCCATGACCTCATGCTTGGATGACATATGCCATGATTTCATACCCCAAACTTTGGCCCCAAGTTTTGTCTTTCTACATATAGAAAGAAGGCCATTTGGCCAAGGGGGAGAGAGAGAGAGAGTAGCCGTGAGGGAGAGAGAGAGAAAGAGAGGACCAATGAGATTGAGATAAGCTTTGGCCCTTCATCATTTTAGTTCATTAAGAGCATTTATGGCATTAAATGCAAGCCATAATGAGTCTTGACTTTGGAGGCTTTGTCATAATGGTCATCTATCTTCTTAGGCAAGCTTGGATTAGCAACTTGGTGACTAAGTTTAAAGTTCTATAAATAGAGAAACCCTCCCCTCTCTCTCACACCATTCTCACGCCCCTCTCTCCATTCTCACACACACCAACAACCTTCTCTCTTTCTTCTTTACTTCTTGTTCTCGATCGAGAAAGAGAGAAAAAGAAAGAGAGAAAAGCTTACCGACTAGCCCGTGTCTCTTTTGTGATTTGATCGAGTAAGGAAGCCACGTCTAAGGTCGAGTGTTCGTGTTCAAGCTCGAGAATCACTAAGAATTGCCCGAGAATCGGAGAGACTCGCGTGTTCTTCACACGCCTCGTTTTCTCTAGTTCTTATTTCAGTTTAGTGTAAGTGAATTCCTTAATATTGGGAAAGGATGTTGAGATGCGTTGTGATATGGTTTGCTTGGACCGTTTCTCGGTCGTTTGGTTGGTCGTAGTTGGTTCATTTCCTTGGTTTGACCATGTTTCATGTTTGATGTTGTTTTGAGATAGAACCGAGTCTTGATTGGTAAGGTGTACATGAGATAGAACCAAGCCTTGATTGGTAAAGTGTACATGAGGTAGAACCGAGTCTTGGTTGGTAACCGAGAGTTGGTTAGTAAAGTGCACATGTTATAGCCGTGCGTGATGTTCTCTTGTATGAACTTTGCTATTGATTTGCCATCGATGTGGGTGCGGTAAGGGCCTACTTATGTTAACGGCGATCGATATATCATCGCTTGATATTAGTGTTTTCACTTGCTGAGTCTTCCCGACTCATCCCCCATTTTTCCCACCCTCAGGTCCATAGGATGATCGAATAGACGGCAGCGACAGGAGGAGTTTGAGCCATGTTCGAGTTCGGGGAAAGCTAGGAGCGGTGAATCCGAAGTAGCGGGGCTTAGGACACCCAAGCCACTTGTTATTGTTGTGTAAATGGCTAAAAGGAATAAGTTGGCTTGTAAAATATGTTTACGTGTCCTAGAAATACAAGGTTTGCTCATGATGCTATTTGTCTGAATCCCGCTGTTGTTTTTAATGTGATTGTCCCGAATTATGCTTCCGCTTGTGTTTAAAGAAAGATAATAATGAACGGGACGTCACGTTTATAATCCCGAGGTCGGGGCGTTACATCGGCCATGGGCAAAACCGCCCTCGCCCAGCCCTTCCCTGGCTTCGCTGGTGGCCGGGCCGGCCACCGGCAACCAGCCGGCGAGGGGAGAAAAGAAAAAAAAGAAAAGAAAGGAAAAAGGAAAGAAGAGGAAAAAAATTATTTAAAATAAAAAAATGCTGATTGTACACGCTGACTCATTCTCCGGCGAGCCACGTCGGCGTTAGAAATTAATAAAAAATGCCACGTCAGATTTCCCGCCAAATTGACACTTAAGTGATCTCTTTTCCTCCGACTTGACACTAAAGTGTTCCGAAAAAAAGTTATAGCACCAAAGTGTCCTTCGTACACAACTTATGGCACTTCTTGTGTCCTTTTGCTGTTTCTCCCCGTTCGTTCGCAAAGAAGAAGAAAAATTTTAGAAGTGAGTGAGGTCCACCAAGAGATGAAAAATAAAATAATTTTAAAAAATAGGAGTATATTATGACTATTCCTCGATAGATGAGAAAAAATGAGTATTAGATAGATTCATTCTATAAATAATATGGGGTGTGAAAAATATGTACCAAATTATTTATTTTTATGGTTAATACCATAAAAAACTTTAAACTGGTATATCCGTAACAAATTTACCTCAAACTAATTTTTTGGCCACGAAAAATCCAAAACTGATACACCTGTGACAAATTTACCTCAAACTAATGTTTTGACCACAAAAAACCCAAAACTGATACATTTGTGACAAATTTACCCTCCGTTAAATTGAATTAATACCACGAAAAATCACAAGCCAGTACATTTATGATAAACGGAGGGTAAAACCCCAAATTGGTACAACCGTCAACTGCCACGTGTCATCTAACTTAGAAATTTGACGGTAAAATTTAACATAAACTAATAGAGGATAAAATTGTTACAGATATACAAGTTTGAGGTTTTTGGTAGTCAAAAAATTAATTTGGGGTAAATTTATCACAGATGTAGCAGTTTGGGATTTTTCGTGATATTAACCCTTATTTTTAATAGTAAGTACATTATGAATATTCTTTGATAAGTTGTCTCCAATCCTAATTTAGTAGACAAAGTCAATCGATAATTTCTCTACAAATCATATGCCCGCCAAGGGAGCACACATATATATGTCACTAGTGAATATTTGTAAATATATATCTTTTACAGTGATGTTAAGTCTGCTAAAAAAAAAGTCTACCACGACTTGTCTATAAAAGTGATACATTAAATGATATGGCATATTGCAACTGCACTTTTAAAGAATTGATCCTTGTTCAACACTTAATAAGAGTTTGTCACATCACCCAATATACCACTTTTATAAATCAATTTTACTATATCAAGAATTATTCTGTCGTTTTCTTTTGATCTTCCAATTTTGTCTGCTATTAGGGCTTTTTTGTTTTTCGTACTTTCCATACGATAGTTCACTGATTTTAGCATATCATACTAGCCGTATTAGGGCTAAGCCAACTTCCAAACATTGTCTTTGGGGCAAACTTGTGAACCAATCAATTTCCGACATTATATTCGGATTGTATTGCATTAAATTAAACACTAGAACTGGGTTTTTGGCAACTTATTCCATAATCGGATTTGATTATACGATGTCAATCAGGTTTCAAAGCCTATAATGAGAGCCATTAGTACATAGCCCGGGTACATGCATGCATCATAGGGTTCGTGATAATGAAGTCCGTACATGCGTGCACACTAGACCCTTCTCAATATCTTCAATCCTTAGATCGGTGAAGTATTGTTAATTGCTGGAACTTTGTCAGAATATAATTGCTGGTTTTGGCGCTGTAAACAGACCCGGCTATCGCATCTCTTCTTTGCTGATGATGTGCTGTTGTTCTCTCAAGGCCATTTGAGATCAGTTGAATTAATAAAGGAAGCTCTCCTTTTATTCTCTGAATGGTCTGGTTTAAAACCGAATAATGCAAAAAGTAATGTATTTCTCTCGGGAGGGACCCAAGAGTTACATGACCAATTAATCCAAAGCCTTGGGTTTCAGCAGGGTACACTACCGTTTCGGTATCTAGGTGTGCCTATTATCTCTACCAGACTTAGTAAGGAGGACTGTAAAGCTTTGATTGATTCCATTACCGCCCGCGCTCGTTCCTGGTCTCAACGCTTTCTCTCCTTTGCTGGTCGCCTACAGCTTATCAAGTCGGTCTTGCACTCCATACAAGTATACTGGGCCACTATCTTTTCCTTACCCAAGAAGGTTCTTTATAGCATTGAAGGTATTTTGCGGCAGTTCCTGTGGAAAGGCCCTGACCTTGGAGGTGGTGGGGCTAAGGTTGCGTGGAATGCTGTTTGCTTGCCCAAAAACGAGGGGGGCCTAGGCATCCGCAGACTTATCGACCACAACAATGCTATGTTGTTAAAGCACATTTGGCTTCTCTTTACTGACAAAGAATCCTTGTGGTGCAAATGGGTGCACTCCAACTTCTTAAAGAAGGCTAACTTCTGGGTGGTGACCAAAGCTACTTTCTGCTCTTGGACATGGAAGAAGATCCTTGACTTGCGTGGTTCGGCACAAAATATGTTCCGTTGGAAGATTGGAAATGAGAGCTCTGTTTCCTTTTGGTTTGATTGGTGGCATAGTAGGGGTCCGCTGTACTTGCTCTTTAGTAATGTCGAAATCTATCAGTCGCGCATCCCTCGGGAGACTACAGTACGGTCCTTCTACGAAGGCTCCTGGCAACCTTCTACCATGCTTACCACTATAATGAACTGGCTAGAACCCCCCTTGTCCATAGTGGATACATCCAGGGACAACTTTGTTTGGACACCTGACCCTTCTAGGTCCTTTTCTGTTACTCTGGCTTGGGAGCACATCCGAAGGAAATGGCATCCTTCTCCCTGCTACTCCTTTATTTGGGATCGGCATATAGCCCCACGCCATGCCTTTCTCCTTTGGTTAATAACTCTTAACCGTCTTCCCACTCAGGTTTTCCTTTTACAAAACCGCAGGATTGACGAGGCTGTGTGCGCCTTTTGTGGGTCTAGACCGGACTCAGTCAACCATCTTTTCTTTGAATGCGCTTCCACCGGTAGGTTGGCTTCTCTTTGGGCGACAAAGTGCAACCTACCTTGGCGCAACAGGCCCTGGCAAGAACACATCACTTGGACTATGCAAGCTTGTGGAGGATCATCGTTTAGCCACTGCATAGCCAGATTTTCCCTTGAAGCTCTTTGTCACATTATTTGGACCGAAAGGAACAATGCTATCTTCAGGAATAAGACAGTCTACATTCCTGGCATGAGGAAGCATCTTATCAAGATCGTAAAAGACAAAGCCATTTCTATGGAGAGGGTTGAGGATACATTTAGGAACCGCATTGTACAACGGAAGTGGGATCTTTCTCCCTCTATCTTTGTGTAGTGCTGGTTTTGACATGGTCTTGTTGCCGCTCCTGATTTTTAGGGCTGCTCCTCCTCGGTTTGCGGCCTAGTTGCCCGTGGCTACCGTTGGTCAGCTGGTTCTGGACCATCTTCAGTGGATGCGCGGAGCCTTGGGTGTCGCCCACCCTTTTGCGGCTGGCGTGGATGTGTTGCTACTCTCTTTGTTTTTTCCATGATTTGGAGCCGTTCTTAGGCTGGTTGTATAGTTCCTGCTGGACCCGCCTGACCTTCTATGGACATCGCTATGTCCTTTTACGGTCAGGTGTTGGTTTGAGCTTAGGTTGTACTTGGTGTTTTGAAAAGTTATACATTTTCTTACCTTACCAAAAAAAAAAATAATCTAAGGAGTATATGAGACAAATGGTTCCCAGATTGTCAAAATATAATTGTTCACAAGCCCCTTGAATCGTCGGGGACATATATCCACCGCAACTGGAGCTCTACTTTGCCGCTGTCGACATTTTAGAGCTGGAGAACCATTTTTTGCACCACTTCGCCTTCATTTTTGCGATGCAGCTCTCTTCAGCCAGGCATTTTGCCAACTCAGTTGCATACTTCCAATTATCATTCCACTCGAGAGGCTTTTCTTGTAATAGTTTTTCTAATGTGGGCTACATTAATTGAGATTATAATTTACTGTTTTACGGGCTTGGCCTAATAAGGTAATATATAAATATTCTTAATTAGTCTAAAATGGGCTTGGCTTTTGTGGGTAGAGTTGAGCCTGGCCAATGATGAGAAGGCCTAGTTAAAAATTCTATAAATAGCGCTGAAGTCTCTCCTTTAACCCTAATACACAAAAGAACCTCACATAAGGAGCAGTTACAGAATTGCGTCATGAGTGGTAGTCTCATTGAGCCAGTGATTTAGAGAGCAATAGAGAAGAAGCACTTAAGCTTTGGATCGTCACTATTCCGAATCAACAACGATGGATTCCAAATCAAGTGCATAAATCACTTTAATCCATGACTGTGTTTCTAGTTTCTAGATATGATGTTCTTGGGGAGCCGTTTATGACAGCCAACATTCCAGCTTCATTTGGAGAGCTTCATGGAACAGGCTGGATGTCGAACTTGGGGTCCCCCCATTTTGTCGTCTCGAGACATATCTTCGCCGTACAACGCCCGCGAAAATAATTATCTCTCAGTGATTTCACCCTCTCATAATCACTCTCCGCTTCACCTTTATGATTTTTGACCAAATTATATGACCGTCCCTTCAGCTATCTGGAGAACATGTAAGTGCTTTAGAAAGATAACGTCGAAAGAGCACGGTCAGTGGTCACTTGTAATGAGTAAATGGAAAACACGGCGTCCAAAGATGAATAATCAGTGAATCATTCGAGTTCAATGAGAAAAGGACGCATCATA